>JANBXA010000734.1:120630000-121870000 GCA_030556225.1 Cricetiscus sungorus | reverse complement strand
TTGTCTAAGGTTGAGGCCTTGTGAACTTTCCTCCTTCTATGTTAGAATGTCTATTGGTATCATCTTGTTCTGGTCTTTTTTAGGTAGCCATGTTGGTGAAACTTCATGTGTGTAGCTTCTCTGACATCGCTAGGAGACACAGTCTTTCTGCCACCTCTTCCACAATGACTCCTAGACCTTAGGTACAAGAGTTGTATGTATATGCATCAGTTGGGACTGGGGTAGCACACAACCTCTTCTGTGTTTGATCCACCATGACAAGGGCTGAGTTTTTATTGCTGATGCTGTTGTGTTGCTGTAACTAGCCCAGTAGACCCAAGAGCATGCTCACCACAGACAATACTGCTCTCTGTCTTTCTCCCTTTTCTGAACACTATGTCCCAGAGCTCTAGTACATGCCAGACCCACTTTCCAACTCTTCTCCTTCCTTTGCCGGCCTTGTGATGGAACCTCCATCTTTATTCACTTCCTGCTAAAATCCTGAGTCTACACTCATCTATGGGACAAAGAACCCAAATTTGGTCCCCAATACTCATGTCAGACAACTTACAACTGACTGTAACTCAAACTCCAGGGGATCTGCTGCCCTCTTCCGGCCTCTGTGGGAATCCATATACATGACACACATGCACATGGAGACATACACATATACATATAAGTGAAATAAATCAAAACTTATTTTAAAATAAAATAAGAATTTCCAGTTTATTCCCAAAGGTGGTGGTACGTGCCTTTAATCCCAGCACTCAGGAGGCAGAGGCAGGAGGATCTTTGTGAGTTCAAGGTCAGCCTGGTCTACAGAGCTAGTTCCAGATTAGCCAGGGCTACACACAGAGAGAGGAAATTCCCAGTTCCATGACATTGGGCATGTGACTCCATCTCCATAGTTCAATGTCACAATCTCTAAGATAGGGTAAAAATGTGTTCCTAACAGTCTACCTGTGAGGACTGAGCTAGACAATTAAGTATATAAGAGCACATATAGCCGCTGGTACACACGAGCATCTCAGTAGACCCTGAACTATCTTCCTTATTTCCAAGGATTCCCAGAACTGAGAGGCCACATGTTTAGCTTTCTGTTGAGACATTGAGAACAGGCAGAGAGAGGCGCTTCCTGTCTTCAACACCATTGGCATCCATTCATCCTTCCCTCCTACACCCACAGATATTAACACTAGACCTCAAGAAGTAGAAGCAAGAGGATTAAAAAGTTCAAGGTCATCCTCCTCTAAATATCAAGTTTGAGGCTAGCCTGGGCTACTTGAAACCCTGCCTCAAAGGTAAGCAACAACAGCAAATGTATAGAAAAATTTCATGGAAATACTGTGACCACTTAGTCCAAACACAGTTTTACAATAACACCACCAACATCAACAACTATGTACTGACCCTAGTTTACAGTGTCATCTACTCCCCAAGACAAGTCAAGGCACTCAAAAGCATTTCACTTGCACAACAGTTCTATGAAGTGCACAGACTATAGATGAGGAAAGTAGGGTTTAGACAGCTTAAGGGTCCTGCCGAAAGTCACACCATTGCCAGGCAGCAGAGCTCTATCCCTGATTTAGTGAACGAGTTATTCCAGACGCCTGTCCCGGGCTTGGCCACGTGCTAGGACTGAAGACAAAGTCACAGGAGGAAAAGTCCTCAAGGTTTTTGAGGGGAAACAGACCAGTGGCTGCTAGACTCCAACCCTGTGCAGATTGGAGCCCTGCACCATGCTCTCTCTACTCCCCTCCCCCAGCTCGCTGCTGCTCAGGGCAGCAGAACCCCAGACCAGACATGCTTCCTGAGGCCGCTATTTTCCTTGGCCCCCGAGATGGGAGACAGTGTGCCCAACATGGTGGAAAACAAGACATGGGATGGGGGAGGTAAGGGGAGAGCTGTCCCCGCTCTCACCCCTACAACCTGTCTCTAGATGGTGGAAACAGAGAGCAGAGGGGGCTAGCCTTCCACCCACCCGCCGGCCCATCCAAGCCATTGTTCCCTTGTTGTGACAGAGGGTTTGTCTGAGGCCCATGGACAGGACTGAGGGTTTCCTCCCCAGCTCTCCCTGCTTGGACAGCTGGAGGAAACAGGCGGCCAGTGAGCCAGCTCTCCATTCCAACAATAACAGGCCGCCTGCCCCACTGGTAGGTCCTCGGTCGGGGGGTGGGTAGCGAGCCTGGAGCCACAGAGGCCACCTCACTCCACCCTGCCACTGACAAAACATGTTTTCTTGTTTTCAGAGGGGGAGGGGGTGACTGGTACCCATCCTGAGCAAATATGGTGCTGATAAGCTCAAAGGACCAGGCTGGCAGGCTAGCAGCTACGGCTGCATTCCTGGGCAGAGCCAGGTTGACCCTGGGGGTCACTCAGACCAGCCTGCCAGGTCTGGGAATCTGGGCATTGTAACAGAGAGTTCCTGACCACGGAACCAGAATTCTCCTTCACTGAAAAGAGAAGACCCTAGGCTTGCTGAATGGAACCATAGACCTCAGCAACGCAGAGGGCTTTGAGAGCCGGGATCTCTACTGGGCACCTGCTCCCTCCACCCCATCTCTCTGCCACCCCTCTGCCTCCCACTTACTAGCAACACTACCTACCTTCAGTACCTTCCAGAGAACATGAGAAATGAAGATTGCTGCCCAGTGTCTTTGAAGAAACAGGGTCAGAGAGGAATGTGTGACTTACAGTCACGAAGCAATGAGACTATAAATTCACTGTCCATCACCCTTGTCGGTTCTGACCCTGTCCAGAAAGCACCCATAACTTTTTGGTGCCCTCTGCCTTCTAAGCCCATGAATGATTTGTTTTCATCTCCCTCTGGGGGGAAGGGTGCTTTATTTATTCTTTTCCGAGACAGGGTCTCATGTAGCTCAAACTGGTCTCAAATTCCCTTTTCTGAGATAACCTTGGTCATTCCTAATCCTCCTGTCTCCACCTCAGTGATGGAATTATGAACATGCACCACCAAGGTCAAGATATACAGTGTGGAACCAAACCAAGGACCTCAGCATGCTAGGCAAGCACTCTACCAACTAAGCTATGTCCCCCGGCCCAAGGGACGGTCTTAATATGGCGTCCAGAAGATGCGCACTGTGTGTAAACCCCCTTTACCATCTCTCCCTCTAAGTGCGGGACTGTGTGTAAACAAGAGGCTGAGTGCTACCGGCTCAGTGCTTACTGTGCATCTGAAGGCTGAGTGCGCTCAACAGAGGCCACCCACCCTTGTGTGTCACTGCACAAACTCAGATCAACTCTAGCAGCCGACTTCACTGGACAAACTCCTGATTTCAAGTCTTTGGGGACAAAGAATGTGCATCCAGTCACTGGAGGTTTCTAGCAGAAGCTAGGCAAGGGGATCTGGTCTACCCGCATCCCGCCACTCACAGGCGTGCTGGAGTATATATAATATACTACAGTGAGGACAAGAGTCCTGCAGCCCCGATGTGAGCATTGAGGGGATGCATGCTGAGAAACTCTGGGGAGGATGAGAAGAACAACTCAGTCTGCCTCTCACCACGCACAGAGAGAACCCCCGTGATAAAATGTATGTCCCTAGTGGGCTGTCCCATCACACCGGCACCTCAGTGCAGCCCCGCACCCTCCTCCCACTCTGTAACTGCAGTGGATACTAGGAACCCCTCCCAAAGTGGGGTACTGCCTCAAAGTCTGCCCTCAACACATTTCTCTAAGCACCCACATTCTGAGCTGACATCAGAACCGATTCCCGTGGCTGGAAAGATGGCTCAGTGGGTAAAATACTTGGCCATACAATCTTGATTGTCTGAGTTTGATTCTCAGAACCCACCTAGAGAGAGAAGGAGAGAACCAACTTCACAAGTTGTCCTCTGACCCCTACACTCAAGCTGTGGCACAAACACACCTTCCCCCAACCCTTGACATCATACACAAGAATAATAAACAAAATTAAATTGTAAAACAAATTTGAAAAGAACTGATTCTATGGGTGGGTCTGGCAGTGTCGGCCTGTAATTTTGGCTACTTGGGAGGCTGAGACAGGAGGATTTTAAGTTTAAGGCCTGACTGGGATATAGACTAAGTTCAAGGACAGCCTAGGAAACTTATGAGACCCTATCTCAAAGCAAAATAATAGTGAAACGGTCTGGGAAGGTAGCTGTGTGGTAGAGATTTTACTATGTATAAGGTCCTTGTCTCAATCCTCAATACTAAAAACAAAAACAACTCCCCCAACACACACACACACACACACACACACACACACACACACACACACACACACACGTGACCTAGAACCTAAGATCCCAGGGACCACAGGTCTTATGCCCTGCCTGTTTGAGATCTATTCCGTGGATTGTTCTCTGGCTGGAGGTGTCTAGCCTGAACCCCATCCTTTCAAATTGAACATACTTCTCCACCCCAGCTCTGATTCCAGTCCTCACTCATCTTCCTTTACTGTCCGAAACTCTATTTTTGTTCTGTCCTTATCCAACTACACACCTGCTTCCTGTCCCTAAGGTCCTGGCCCGAGAATCCAATCCAAAGAGGCCTGGCCTCCTACCAGTCTAGCTATGGGTTGAACTCTCTGTGTGGGCAGCCAGCACAGCCCCCAAGGGAGTCCTAAAAGGTGACTTCTCACCTGTGCTTCGTGCCATCCATCCAAGCTTGAACCTGCGAGGAAATCCCCAGCTAGGAGACCTGGCCATGAGCGCTATGGCAATCTGAAGTTATATCATGGCCTGGCTTGTAGGGTTTGTGTCTGGCCCCTTCCGCTGGAAAGAAATTTCAGATCAGCAGAAACCTGATCCAGCTGACCCCTCCCCACATGGCCAGCACCCACACCCACACACACACACACAGCAGGGCTATAGCATGTGGGCCTTTGCAAGCTATCAGCTGGAGAAGAAGTAAACGAGCTTGGTCCTAACAGGCACGCTCAGTGTGCAGAGGCTGCGCCTGGGGACTCAGCCTCTGAGGACTCAGCCCTGGCCCTTTGGCTGCTCTGGGTCCTGTTCACCAAACCCGCTGCACACAGCGGCCTTCTCTTAGTATGGGCAACATCACTTTGTTTCCAGGGAATCTGAGTATTTCCAACACTTGGCAAACCAACCAGGAGCCTTGGGGATGGAAATGAAGAAGATGAGAGCAGGGCCAGCCTATGCAAGCAAAAAGCCTTGCCACCCATGTGATGGGGCAGGGGGTGGGGAGCAAGACACAGGTGAAGAACAGCCCAGCTCTGTTACTCACACAGAGAAAATAGCTGACAACATTGTGGAAAATATACTCAAATTTTTAAAATTAGCTTCAAGTATATATATATATATATATATATATATATATACATACATATATATATATGTGTGTGTGTGTATATATATATAATTTATTTTTATTTTATGAGCATCAATGTTTTTTACCTGCATGTGTCATACACCATGTGTGAGGTACCCTCATAGCTGGAGTTACAGATGGTTGAGCCACCACGCAGGAGATGGAAATGGAAGTTGGGTCTTCTGTAAGAGCAGCAAGTGCTCTTAACTGCTGGCCATCTCACCAGCTTCCCCCTCCCAAATACTTTATTTTTTAATTAGGTGTGTTTAGGTGTGTGTGTGTGTGTGTGTGTGTGTGTGTGTGTGTGTGTGTGTAGGCAAGTAGATATGTGCACATACTTGCAGGTGCTCATGGAGTCCAGAAGAGAGGCGTCCAGCCCCCTGGAGTCAGAATTACAGGTGGTTGTGATCCACCCAGGTGGGGGCTGGGAACCAAATCCTGTCCTTCTGCAAGGGCAACAAACACTCTTAAACCTTGAGTCATGAAACACCTTTTAAATTACCAGCTTGACAAAACAACTAAGAGACACTGGTTGTCAAGCTCAGAGCACACATCTGTAATCTCTGCATTTGAGAGGTAGAGGCAGGAGTTTAGGGGCGTCCTCAGATACATAGAGCGTTCAAGGCCAACCTTGGCAACATGAGAACGATGATGATCTTAAAGATCAGAGTAAAGCAAAAACTGTATCATTCAGATGTACCTGTAGCTTTCACTCCTGTCACAGGTGGGACCCTCCTGAGAATGCTAAAGTATGATGATTATGGTAGAGTTGGCTCAGGCAAAAACCTAACCCTGTTCTTTTCTGCTGCTGATTTATTGTAGCAGGTTGAGAACTGTGAAAGATGGGATGCAGGCAATGAGTTTGAATAGGATAAGGATGATGATATGGGCTTGGGATGCATTTGTCTTCTTGAATGTCTAACTTTGTTTCCTCTTCTCACCTGGTCATGAGTCATTGATTGTCACTAGTTATTGTCACCAGTCATTGATTGTCACTAGTCACCGATAAGGAACCCATGTGACGTGCATATAAATGAACGACTTTGATATACTTCTACTTTTAGATTTGACCCAAAGAAGCCTCAGTAACTCTCAAGCGTTCCCATGGGCTTCAGAAACCTGAAGATCAAATACAACACCTTCAAGAGATGTGCATGGAATATTGGGTACTTTGTGCTGTAGTAACTGAGACATGGAATTAGATTTTCTGATTCTGGAATTTTTCCCAAAAAAAAGTTTTGATATGCTATTTCCATTTTCAAAAGCAAATAAGTATATATATATATAAGAAGAGGTTAAAATTGGCTTATTTGGTGCTCACATTGGCAGCATATATACTAAAATTGGAACAGTACAGAGAAGATAAGCGTGACCCTTGTGCAAATTAATGAAGTGTTCCATATATACAGTCTTAAAGGCTTATTTGGGGACCAGAAAGATTACTCAGAAGATACAGGCACTTGCTGCCAAGCTTGACAGCCTGAGTTTAATCTCAGCACCCGAATAGTGGATGGAGAGAACCAACTCCCGAATGTTCCTCTCTGGCCTTCATAAATATGGCTTGACATCACACACACACACACACACACACACACACACACACACACAAATAAATAAACAAACAAACAAATAAATGCAATTTAAGAAATAAATGTATATTAAGAGGATTTTAACAGCTGTCTGGGAAAACAACCCCAGCCCACCCAGGCTCAGTCAAGGCTTTACAAAGATCCAACCATCAGAACTTGGTTCTGCACAGAACTCAAGCTGAGAAATGATAGTCACCATTCGTTGTGCTAATGACCCTAATTTCTTCCCCTTCTCAGTACACAGCCTTTGTCATGTGACTCTGAAGCTGTTGCCACCTACAAGGTGGCATGTGTATGCCTTCTTCTTGCAGTCTGCTCTGCCCAACAAGGCATGACAGAGATAACTCGGTACTAGTTCTGAATCAAGACCTTCAGAGGTCTTCATATTTGTGTCTGCCCTGCTTCTACCCCCACCATAACCACGACCACAAGCGTGGGTCCACCTGCAAGATGCAAGATAAGTGGCCATGTCATCATCCTGGACAAAATACTCTAGATTAGTCAACAACCCAGAAATCTCCAGACCTGTAAAAAAAAAAAAAAAAGTCCCATTCAAAATAAATAGTGCGGTCTAGCTAACCTCAAATCACTCCAGATTGTGAGCCACAAATCTTCTCTGAAGTATATCACAGAGGAGGCGTGCTTCTTACACAGCAGATGCTGACAGATACACTTTCCAGACAAATCTTGCGTTCATTTGTTCTAGCTTCTTTCCTCAACGCTGCCCAACACCTACTCATACCACCTCCACCAACAGGAACCTCCATAGCAACTAGCTTGTTTCAAAAACTCTGTATTTTAAGTTTAAATCTTCAACACCAAGAATGAACAGGCCAAACTACCCAGGTCTGTCTTCATATTCATCTAAGTGTTCACTGAGTCCTTTGAGTAAAAAAGTCCAACGAAAAAGGCTGTTTTCTCTCTTCATTTTTACAAGACAAGAACCCCTTGGCTCTCTGGAGCCTTCCTCTCCCTCACCCTCCGCACCGAAAAGCTGCCAAAAGGTGAAGACTTAATTTCCTCGGGGTCAGACCTCACTGTCTGGGGCTGGCTCCACATCTCTGGCCTGAATCTTCCAAGCTTGCCTCCCTGCCAAGAGTCACACCTCTCTATTCCTTCCTGCACCGCAGCTGCAGAATTCCACCACCCACCCCATTCAAAGTGTCACCTGGCATGTTCTCCGATCCAGGAACCGTCTCGAGAATAAGGACATAAAAGGCACAGTTAGTCCCTGCTCTCCAGGAATTCAGCTAGGAAGGGACTCTGATGGTGTAAGCCAGGGAGTACTCAGGACACTTCCTTCGTGGGATGCCTTGAACATACCAGGGAGTTTATGTACATTTATCTAGTCAGCATGTGTGAAGAGACCAAAAGACAACTTGCAAATATCAGCTATCTCCTTCTACCATGTGAGTTCCAGACAGGGCTGGAACTCAGACTTGGTGGCAAGCACCTTTACCTGTTACGCCCCCTCACTAGCCCCCACACTAGGTACTTGAATTTCTCATCTTTTTTGCCCTGTCTCCTGAGTGCTGGGATTATAGGTGTGCACCACTGAGTCCAGCTGCTTCAGTGCTGGAGGTCAAACCCAGAGCTTTGTGCATGTGAGGCGAGTACTTAACCAACTCAGCCACATCCAGAACCATTGTATCATCATTTATGGAGAGCCTCTATTCTGTCAGGATTCCCTTTATATATATATAAAAAAAAAAGTAGCAGCCCAACTTGAAGGGAGGTGGAGTATCTGCGAGAAGAATCAATGTGAATCTCAGAATACCCAGGTGTCCAGGAGTCCTTGGCAACTAGAGCTGACACTGTAGGCAGAGAATCTGTGCAGAAGGCCACCCCAGAGGCCCGTTCATGCCTGTGAGCATGGCTTCTCTAAATGACTCCTCAGCTACCCCTGGATGTCTGGATGGATCCACCTGTCTGGGTTTCAAAGTCCCAACCTAGATCATATGTCTTCAAGTAGCTCTACAAGTAGGAGGGAAAAGAACCTGCTTCCACCAACCTCCGAGGAGGGGCAGGCAGTTCTCTCCAAGACTGGAAGGAGATTCCGTGAAAACAAGGAAGGGGCCTGGGTGCTGGGCAGCCAATATTCCATGGCCAAGGTCAACAGCAGTCCTTAGCCTCACAGCTCACATTTTGGAGGTAAGTGAGGAAGGACTTTAGCTAGAGATCACCTGTTAGAACATTTCCCAAACTGTGATCAGTGGAAGGGTAGGCAGCCCCGATGTGAGGAGGGCTCAGTGCTGAAAGGAATCATCTGAGAAACATTGCCTTGAATGCTTCCAGACCCATCAGATTTTAACGTGCACTGTGAACATCCAGGATGGGTGACATCCTCGGCCCTCTAGGTCGTGCAACTCTTTTCTTGAAGGGTGTTGTGTAGGACTGACACCCAGCAGGCCATACTGAGGGAAATCCAAGTGACCAGTCCTTCTCATTATCAGACAGGGAAAGTGAGGGGCTTTCCTCTCCTCATGGCCTCTGACAGGCAACCCAGGACTCAGGGAAAGGACCAATTCCCAGCAGGAGTCAGCAAGATGGAGGTCAGAACCTGGGCCAAGGGACCGGATCAGACCCTCCCCAGCCTGGCGCCATTCCCTACTCTGCCTGCTGACACAGGCACTGTCCAGGTGCAGTGGAACAATGCGCGCTCTCTGTGCCTGCAGGTCTCACTTCCACCCTCAGGGAAACCCCTACCAGGACAGAGGGACAACATCATGAGAAACTCGGGGAAACTGGACCAGCTCTCCAGCTGCCCCGAGGGCCAGAAGGAAGGGGCAGGATGCCCAGCACTTAGCAGGTGTTCAGTTCCCCAAATTTGCGGTGGGAAGCAGATGTCTGCTGGTAGTTCTTCCACACATCTGCGTGACCTTGAAGAAAGCTACATTCTCTCAGCCTTGGTTTCTTCAACTGGAAGAAGAAAAAAAAGATAAATCAAAAGCAGTATCCTATTGCTTGATCATTTCAAATAATCATCCAATAAAGTATTAAACATTCTTTAAATGTAAAGTTGTTATCATATTGAACATCAAATAAGAATTACCTCCTTCCCTACGTAAGACCCTGATTGTTCAAGTAGCTCACACACACCACACACATACATATACGTGCACTTGCTATCTTGTCTTTCCCTGGTGAATTTCTGTTCCTTTCTCACTATCCCAAGAGCTGCCACCTCCTCGGGGAAGCCCTCCCAGACTCTCCCCTCCCCAGGTTCAGTCAGGCACCACCAATGCACACTGACTCTAGATTGCCATCATTCAGGTCCCTAGGCCAAATCTCTCTCTCTCTCTCTCTCTCTCTCTCTCTCTCTCTCTCTCTCTCTCTCTCTCTCTCTCTCTCTCTCTCGTACACTTCTGGCTTCCAACAGCTGTGACTTCAGAGCTATCATCTGTGAGCCGAGCCCAGCATATGCAGTAAAGTGCATAAGCGGGGAACCCAGGTCTCATCTCTCCCCGCCAAGGGCAGCCTCGGGTCTTGCCTTCTGTCCACCCTTAAAGCAAATTCCACATATTCGTCATTTCCCCCAAACTAAGCACTGAGGATTTTGTAAAGACCGAGGAAATGCCCACAGCGAGATTCCAAGTATATATGAGACATGTTTATTCGTCCTCCCAACAACTAATGTTCTTGAACTGAAAAGCAATGAGCTTCAGTAACTTGCTAAGCGGGAAACACATCATTAAGTTAAGGTAGCTAACGTAGTGGTAAAGGCTCACACCTTTAATCCCAGCAACCCAGGAGGCGGAGGCAGGTGGATCTATACGAGTTCGAAACCAACATGGTCTACAGAGTGAGTTCCAGGACTGCCAAGACTATATAGAGAAACCCTGTCTAAAAAAAAAAAAGTTGGGGTAGCTACCCTCAGCCTCACTAGGGAAGCAAGGCCATAATTCACCCGTGGCAGTGCAGTGGTCAGAGAAAGGGAACACAGACAGGATCGGAAGGGTTGGAGAAAGCTCACTGAAGACAAAATATTGCACTGAACTTTGGAAGCTATAGAGGCCACCATCAAATGAACTGTCCTGACACCTCAAAGAGAAATATAGTGACAGGAGAGAGACACAGAGAAACCAAGCAACACCCTCTGCCAACTGTAGAGGCGACCATGGAAAGAGACAGAACAGCTGAGTATGTCAAGCCTGGCTGCTCCTGGCCCAACCTCCAGCCAGTCCTGGGACAGAAAATAGCCTGGCTGACCCAGAGCTTACAAAGCATTTCCTGTGCAGCCCTGGGGACCCCTGAGCTGGAATTTCTCAGGGGTGGGGCTGCCTGAGGGTTAAGGGCAGAGGAGGAGGGGACAAGCCATCTTGAATTCTCTCCAGCACCAAAGTGGCCAGAGATGGGAAGGGGGTGGCATGCCTGGGCCTGGGCCCACGTGTAGGTGTGTGTGCCCGTGCTTGTGCTGGGCTAGAATGATGGCACCTTTCTGTGTGCATTTTCCTGGGAACTGAAAGCCAGATAGACACACGGCCAGTCAAGCTGGCCACATCCCTGTCTTAGGTCCCAGAGTAAAGGGCAAGTAGAGAGTACACTGGTATCACAAACATCCATCCCCGTGGGAACTCTCCAGCCTCAGTGTTCCTGGAGCAACTTCCAATTGCTCCCCCTCACCACCACGTTATCATGGCTGGTCCCCCAAGACACCACCTTGTCTGTTCCCTCAGATGCCAACAAATTGGTTCTGACTTTGTGGAAGACTGAGCGACCGTCCAGAACTTTCACTGGGGGCCCTTCCCAGGAAATGGAGAAGGGTTCAGGGACAGTTAGGCATGACTTTTAGATCCCAGAGTAGCTGACTGAGAGGATGTGCCTTGGGAGGATTCCAAACATCCCCAAGTGATTTCTCCGTGACGCAGCCTAGCCTTGCTTCCCTCCCCTTGTTCAGTCCTTGTCCCTGTCTCCAAGGCTACTGTCTAGAGTACTTGTCTTTACACCTGCCCTCCTCAGCTCATCAGTAGATAAGCCATGGTCTACCTCTGTCAGTCATGGTGAGTTTCTTTTGTTGTTATTGTTTGCTTGGTTTTTTGTTTTTTATTTTAATTAATTAATTACTTTTAAAATTATTTTTATGTAGTTTTGAGACAGGGTTTCTCTCTGTGTATAGCTCTAGCTATCCTAGAACTCACCTTATAGACCAGGGTGGCCTGGAACTCACAGAGATGCACCTACCTCTGCCTCTGCCTCCCAAGTACTGGCATTACAGGCTTGTGCCACCACCCAGCTGTTTTTGCTTTGTTTTTGAATCACCTCATGTTGTACAACACTATCCTATGAGCAGAACCCTGGGCATGTTGCTGGTCCCTCATAGAAAGGGGGACAGGAAGGGTCACTGACCCCCTCAGATGAGTGTACAACAACTCCTCCAAGTCAATTGTATGCAATTCTGCCCTAACTGCACACAGCTCGGGGAGTCCATCTGTGCAGCCATGGGGAAATCATCACCCATGCTGTGTGCAGACCTGCTATCGAGAGAGGGTCAGGGATACCCATTGCTCTGTCAGTAAACTCAATGTATCCCTAGGGTGGGCTGTAGAAGATCAAACTTTTGTTTGTCATTTGTCTTTAGAAGAAAGGGAAGATGCTACCTATTCCCCCAACCTCCAGGAAGAAAATTCTCATAGTATCCCAACATAGGGAGATAAGTGGGCTTTCTAGGTGATGGGCCTGCTGCCAAGAGCAGTGGTAGCAACTGTAGCAGAAGCTAAGTGGTGGAAAGTCCTCTGGGAGGAAGTTGGCCTTTCATGTTCAGGGAGCATAGACACACATGCACACACACACACACACACACACACACACACACATACACACACACATGCACACACACATACACATATACACTTACACACACATACACACACATACACACACACATGCACACACACACATACACACGTGCACACACACACATGCACACACACACATACACACGTGCACACACACATACACATACACACCTGCACACACACACACATACACATATACACTTACACACACACACATATACACTCACACACACACTACATACACACACACACACACACAAAGTGAAACACTGCTCTTCAGGACACTCAAACTCATTAGCCTCCCCTTCAAAGTCTGAGGTCCCCTGTCTCAGCCAGGGTGAGCCCCCAGATCCTGGTATTCTATCCTGATGCATGATTCCAGCCATTTTGACTCTGCAGCCCTGGACCCCACAGGGCTCCTTGTTAAAGACTCAGATGGATGGTCTTCACCTTCATTACAGGACAGTAATGAACTCAGGGCAGAGGAAGGGGCCTGCCTACTGTGTATGCTTTAACAAACCCAGAAGCCTCCTCGGGGAACTGCAGTTCTGGTAAAGAGTTTCCTGGATGAGGCTACATCTGAATTCAGAGTGTGGTTGCGTCATATATGTTACTCCTCACTGTGTCATTGACAAGAGGAGGGCCTGGGGCAGGAGTGTGGAGGATACTGTGACCTTTCCCATCCCATCCCAGCTCCTGGGACTGGGTCAGAGCCTTAAGACAGGAAGAGAGGAGTTATTGGCAGAGTCCATGGCACTGATCTTTGCTGAGGAAATTTAGAGAGAACCCCATAAGCATGCTACTTTGAGGTTCAGGGACAAAGCACAGCCTGAATTTTGTGAGAAGACTCAACACACACCACACACACACACACACACACACACACACCTTGAGAGACTCCAAATGGCTCTGTAAGGACTAATGCAAACATGGTGTAGCCAGGTGTGGTAGCACAAGTATTAATCACAACACTCCAGGCAAAGGCAGGCAGATCTCTGTGAGTTCCAGAATAGTCTGGTCTACATATTGAATTCCAGGACAACTGGGGCTTTGTACAGAGACCTTGTCTCAAAAAAAGCCAAACACCAAAAGAAATTAAGAAATAATAATAATAATAATAATAATAATAATAATAATAAAAGAAAGCTATATATCAAAGCCACCCATCTCCCGTAACATCTAAGTCAGTGGTTCTCAACCTTCCTAATGCTGTGACCCTTTAATACAGTTCTTCATTTTATAGTGATCCCCAACTATAAAATTATTTTTGTTGCTACTTCCTAATCATAATTTTTGCCAATGTTATGAATCATAATATAAATATGTGTGTTTTCCAATTGGTTTGGGAGATGCAACTCACAAGCTGAGAACCACTGACTAAGACACGACTGCATGGATAAGTCTATGTATGATATGGGACTGATGGAAACATGGTGTTTCCATCTGGATCCCAAGATGTCTGCTAATTGCTCTCAGCGGCACGGCTTCTAGAAACAGAATGAGACTCTTCAGGAGCTCCGTAGCCTCTCTGTGGCTTGAGGGGTAGAGGGGGGCATTCAGTCACAAAACAGTAAGTGATGACCATGTGAGATATGACCACCTCTGAGTGGACAGGAGTCAGGGCCCCACAGAGGTGCAGCTGAGACAGACACGGGGATATTCAAGGCATGGAGACTGCATTTGCAGCCATAGGCTGGCCACTTTGGTGGCATAAGAGGTAGAAAGAGAGGGTTGGTCACAGGGTAAGTTAGATTGTGATCACTTGTTTAAGCCCACACATACCCTTTCGGGTCCTCCCCAGATAGGAAGGACAATGAACTACAGTGCCAGGGGAAAGAAAAGCACCCCCGGGTTGGGGGAGCATGGGCTGTCCCACTGTCCCTTGGGCTTTTCTCAACAATGGCATGGGTAGCAACATTGTTTCTGGAATCAAGACCCCTCCCCGGATACCCCCACCCCTCCATGGCAGTAGGGTGAGGCACAAGCAAGAATGGGTGGCAGGGGCAGTTGCTAGTGCCTTTGGAAACCTTCTGGTGCATGGGTACCACCTCTGTGAATACAACTTTATGTGACTAGGAACGGAAGAGGAAGAGGTCAGGCAGGGACAAGAGAACGGACTGTTCTGTGTAAGAGAAGGCTGAGACGGGGAAAAGATGGGCTGACCTAGCTGGGTGTTTGGCTCCTACTCATGCCTCAGAAGCAACCCCACCCCCCAATAGACCCCCACCATGAAATAAGCAGTAGGAGCAGATCCTCTGAACCAAAGAGCCAAGTTTGAGATAAGTCAATCACACATGTGATTCCAGATCCTCTCCTAACCTTGACATGTGCCCTTGAAGCCAAACTGTGGCTATATGTGAACTCGCCTGAGGTGGACAAGCCCACAAAGCCCTCCTAACCATGGCCAACACTAGGAACCGGAGTGCCAGGCATGCTGGGAGTTCACTGTTAGTAAAACACAAAGCTGAGACTTGGGCAGGAGAGTGAGCTAACTCCAAAGGTGGGGCCCAGCCCACCAGTAAGATCTTTGGGCTGGTTGATGACAGAACAGAGAGATCTGGGAGTTTCAGGGGACAGGGTGATCAGAGCAAGAAGCCAGGTCACAGTTCAGGGGCACAGAGGCCAAGCCCTGCTCCTTCAGGGAAACAGGGAAAGGGCTAAGGCAAGGTTAGTCAAATGTTAGAAGTGGAGGTTATAAACCATGAACCAGCCAGGCAAATGTCATGGAGCTGAGGTGGCTAAGGTCTGAGCATGTCCACAACTTAAACCCATCCAGGCCCAGCTGACAGCTCAGGAGCAATAAAGAGCCACCAGCAGGAGTGACCATCTGTGCCCAGAGGATGACTGTACCGTCAACAGCCATGCGAATGTCTAATGTTTCTACGTAAGGAAGACAAGGGAACAAGGAAAGGGTATCAGCCCTCGGGCTTTGGGATATAGGGATGTCACGACAGTTCTGGCTTCCCCAGGCTTACGCAGCCACAATTCACACCTGAGTGAGGTTTGTGACATATAAGGCAAATAACAGTTATCCGTAAGGAGGTGACCCTGTGTCCAGCAGCTTTCTTAGTCCAGCTACCAAAATCCTGGCCTTTGTGAGTCTCCTCACACACCCTCTGAAGGACCTCACCAATGGGGCAGAGTGCAGGCATGAAGAATGCAAGCCCCAGAGACTCTCAGAGCACACACAGGGCACAGTAAGGACCCAGCTCTCCACTCCAAGATCTCTGTCCTAGCTAACACAGGTCTCCTGCAAGTCAGGTACCACACACAGAGCACCCAGTAGGACATACTAAGTGATGGAATGTTCCATCTCTGCTAACCAGTACTGTCACAGTTCATTGTTCTTTTAATGGTCACCAGTGGCTAGTGGCTTCGATGCTGCACAGCATGGTCCAGACTCTTCCACGTGGTAGAGCAGTAATGATGCTACAACTCAGATGGCCTTGCTCTTAAATGGACTACTCTATGGGGATGGCCCTCACTGCTGCCCTTTCTGCATCCAACAAGGCCTCTGTTCTCCTCTGGTATGTTTGGGACACCTACCCATCTCCAGATATGGTAAAAATCTCAGTACTAAATCAGGTTGTACATCTCTGAAGCTCAGCCCAGAGCCAGTTCAACTCAGACAGTGTGACAGTATCCAAGGCTATTCCATGTTGTACTTGATCTATTGCCTGTAGCATATACCACAGCCCTGAGAAGACATCAAGAGGCCTTAGGAAGTTTGTCCCTCTTGCTCTTCCTTACATCCTTGATTTACCAGGCCTCATGGGTACCATCTCAACTCTCCTCTCAGATGTCTTTTACATAATCTCAGAAGGCTTTATCCTCCCAGAGAAATCAGACCAAAAATGGCTTTTTTCTATCTTGTGTAGCCTGTTGCTGCTGTGGCCCCACCTTAAAATATATTCCCACTTCCGTGGTCTCTACCCAGCTTGCTCACCCTCCTGTATGCTGACACAGCATGGTGTAATTTCCTTTTAAATGCTTCTCTGAAAAATTTCTCTCTGCCTCTCTGCCAGTGCACCTGCAGAGGCTCCAGATCCCAAGTGGCAGCCTGGAGTTGTAAGTATCCACTGTCCCCTCTCTCCCCTGCACCAGCCAGCCCTTAACAATTCCAAGTGCACCCTTCTGCACAGGAATGCCTATTTAGATTCCCCATGTCTCAGGCTCCCCAAGCTGGTACGTTTTCACCCCACAAATCAGATCAAATTCTAATGTCCAGTTCTCAGCCCCCCACCGCCCTGCCCACAGCTCTCAGCCACATAGCTCTCTCCTCTTCTGTTTCCTGTACCGTTTGTACTGCCCTGCCAGCCACAGCTCAGTACCTGAGTCTTGATAGATAGAAAGATGACAGATAGATAGATAGATAGATAGATAGATAGATAGATAGATAGATAGATAGATGAGAGAGGGAGAGAGAGAGTAAGAGAGAGAGAGAGAGAGAGAGAGAGAGAGAGAGAGAGAGAGAGAGAGAGAGAGAGAGAGAGAGAGAGATCAAAGATGAATAGAATGGGGTTTAAACTAGCCATCACCCTCTAGAACAGTTTCTCAACCTGAGGGTAGCATATTGGATATCTTGAATATCAGACATTTACATTACAACTCATGACAGCCACAAAACTACAGTTATGAAGTATCAACAAAAATAATTTTATGGTGTGTGTGTAGGGGGGGGACACCACAATGTGAGGACCTGTATTAAACGCTCGCAGAATTAGGAAGGCTGAGAACCACTGCTCTACAACCTGGTCTGCTCAGATTGTATTTATGGGGGTGGAGCATCGCATCACACTCAAACCTCTCTCTGCTACCAGCCCCAGCAAGCCAATGGCCCCTGATCAACTGCCTACCTCCCACTGCCACGTGCACACACACACAAACACACACACACACACACACACACACACACACACACTTTAGCTAAAGTTCTGTCTCAATGTTAACGGTTTTTAACCAGGTCCCATGAAACATCATGCTAAAGGCTTCACTTACACGCTGCCATGTGGATAACTGGTCTGTGTCGATTGTCTCCTGTTGGCCAGCAGTTGTCATGTCTGTCTGGACTTTTACACTGCATGTTAATTTTATCTTTAAAAGTTAATTTAGCTGTGGGTGTCTGCTTCTGCTTCCATCAGCTACTGGATGAGGGCTCTAGGATGGCATATAAGGTAGTCGTCAATCTCATTCTCAGGGAAAGGCATTTAAGGTAGCCTGTCCACTATTGCTTAGATTGTTAGTTGGGGTCATCCTTGTGGGTCTCTGGACATTTCCTTAGTGCCAGATTTCTCTTTAATCCTATAATGGCTCCCTCTATTATGGTATCTCTTTTCTTGCTCTCCTCTATTCTTTTCCTAACTCAATCTTCCTGCTCCCTCATGTCCTCCTCTCCCCTCCTCTTCTTCCCTTCTCTTTCTCCTAACTCCCTCTCCCCTCCCCTCATGCTCCCAATTTTCTCAGGAGATCTTGTCCCTTTCCCCTTCTCCAGGAGACCATGTATATGTCTCTCTTAGGGTCCCCTTGTTTCCTAGCTTCTCTGGTGGTGTGGACTGTAGGCTGGTAATCCTTTGTTTTATGTATAAAATCCATATATGAGTGAGTACATACCATGTTTGTCTTTTTGTGACTGGGTTACCTCACTCAGGATTACTTCTTCCAGTTCAACCCATTTGCCTGCGAATTTCAAGATTCCATTGTTTTGTTTGTTTGTTTGTTTGTTTTTTGGTTTTTGCTTTTTTTTTTTTTTTTTTTTTCCCAACGAGTAGTACTCCACAGCTAAACAGTGAGTCGAACTCTTGGAATCCAATTGCAGAAAAGGAGGAGTGATTAGCAAAGGGGTCAAGACCTGGCTGGAGAAACCCACAGAAACAGCTGACCTGAACAAGGGGAGCTCATGGACTCCAGACGGATAACTGGGAAACCAGCCTAGGACCAACCCAGACCCCTGATCATGGGTGTCAGTTAGGAGGCCTGGGCAATCTATTGGGCAGTGGATCACTATTTATCCCTAGTATACAAACAGACTTTGGGAGGCCATTCCACATAGAGGGATACTCTCTCAGCCTATACACATGGGGGAGGGCCTAGAACCTGCTCCAAACAATAGGACAGACTTTGAAGATCCCTCATGAAAGGCCTCACCTTCCCTGGGGAGCAGAAAGGGGATGGGTTGGGGGGGGGGACAGAGAGGAGGGGGAGGAGAGGAAACTGGGATTGACATGTAGAACAAGCTTGTTTCAAATTTAAATTTTAAAAAAAGAAAAAAAAGTTAATTTAGCTAATAAGGCCTGACACTCTTAAGTTTTTGAGACCTGCCTAAGGTTGAGACATATACATTTGGAGGCTGGAGAAATGGCTCAGTGGTTGAGAGCATTGGCTGCTCCTATGGAGGTCCTAGGTTTAATTCCCAGCAATCACATTAGGGCTCACAACTCTAGTTTCAGGGGAATCCAACACCCTCTTCTGGCCTCTGCAAACACCAGACATCCAAGTGGTACGTAGAAATACATGCAAGCAAAACACCCATACGATGGAAATAAAAAGAAAAAAAAAGTATACATATTTTGTTCAAACTAACTTCCTAAGATTTAATCTGACTTCTTAAATTTTTATTTTCCTAATTTAAATATGTACATTTGGTATTTCAAAACTGATGAGTTTCCATTTTTTATTCAAAAAGCTGTCTTGAAGAATTCTAACAATAACTGATAATTTATGAGGTTAACGTACAAGGTTTTGTTTTGTTTTGTCTTTTGCCTTCCTTGGTAACAAGGTAATTTACAGCTCTTGCTTCAGATGTAATTTGGAATTTACTACGTCATGTCTCATAAACCACTGAAATGTTTTAAGAATTAAGAAATGCTTGAAGGATTGCTGTCATGGCAACACTATCTTGAGCTAAAATGACTAAAGCAAGGTTTAAAAGTCTCAGCAAGCTGTGAAGGTCCAAGTAAGTTACATGATAGAGAAACGATAAAACAAGAATAATATATGCTCAGGGGCTACAGGGATGGCTCGTGGTAAGAACACTTGTTGCTCTTGCAAAGAACCAGAGTTCAATTCCCAGTACCCACATAGCAGCACGTAACCATCTGCAACTCCAGTTCAATAGGACCGATGCCTTCTCCTGACCTCCAAGGTCACTGGGCATTATATTCTTGGAAAACACACATACACATAAAGTAAAATAAGCCTAGAAGTAATAATAATAACATATGTTTGATAATTAAGTTAATTATTTATTTGCTCCTGTAACTGTTAGGTTAGAACATAGGAGACCCATTTCCCTACCATCTCACAGAGGGCTCCTACAGAGAGTTTGTCTATGGCTGGCTCTCTGGGGCCTCTGGACTTCAGGAAATACTAAATCCCCCAGGCACTTCAGCTTGCTATCTCTGTCTTCCTCAGACAGCTCTCATAATTGTTTATGTGCGTACGGATGTTTTACAAAGAGGCAAATAGCCTGTCTGGATTCATAAAACAGCCTCTGTAAAGCATCTAGGGAAATTGACAGGCCTTTAACAAACTTGGTTAAAGGGAATCCTCCATCTACCCAATGAAGGTTCACATCTAGGTTCTAATTTTCCCCACACTGCAAAACAACCCCCCCCATGGACACAAACACACAGACATACAGACATACACACACAGACACATACACCACACACACGGAGACAAACATAGACACATACACAGACACAGACACACACACACACACACACACACACACACACACACACAATTGCCTTAAAGCAGGCTCCCTTAGCCTTCCGGGCAGTCTGATATATTTCCTCTCTCCTTTGCCACATCTCTCTGGTGTTAAATTATTAGTCTCAGGGACTCAAGGACAATCTTTATTGTCTGCATCCTCTACTGTGTCAGAGACCCAACAAGAACAAAAGTTAAGTTAAATTATTTTGTTGAAAATAATTGCTTACAACACTAACAAACTAAGATTTAAACCATCTGGGGCTTTATCTAAGGTATATCTGAATACACAAACATTATTAAAATTTTTAAGTATTAAAAGTAAGACTTTAACCTGCCATTAACTTTGAGTTCTCCATAGTAAACTCCCTAAAAGCAAACCAGCCAGATTTCATTAATTCAAGACATTGCCCTCAGAGCAGTTTGGGTCACTGCCGTTAACAGCTGTGTTCCCCTACCCTGTGTTCCCTTTTCTGTCATTACCCTCACCACCTTTCGGGGTTCTGACATCTCTTTACTGTGCTCCTAACTGTGCTGTAGGTGCTGACCCCTCCTTTTGGGATTTCTGTCCTTATCCGAGTTTCCACTCTTACCTCCTTCCACCCTTCTGAGTTCTGTTCACTGTTCACCGTGCTGATCTCTGAGTTTACCCATCTCCAGAAGGTAAACTGAGTTTCCCAAGGATGACTGCCATTATACAGGGAAACGATTATACACATTGTACTGGCCAATTGTCATGTGCATTTAAGTTCACTCAGGATCTGGCTGGAGTGGTAGGTTTAACCTACTCACTTCAGACCCAAGTACATTTATCTCAACATGTCCTCCAAACTCATTTGTCCTGAGTCAGAGTGGCCCCTATCTCTGTGACAGGAGAGCTGGGGGGAGAGGAGAGGAAGAAGAGGGAGGAGAAGGCCAGGGAGGAGAGAGAGGCGGGGAGAGAGGGACAGGGAGCAAGAGAGTGAATAAGAGAGCAGCACAGGGTAAAAGCACTGTGCCTTGCAGAACAACTAAAAGGTAAATCATCTCAATGCCAGTCACTTCTGTTTATCCCGTATCATAAATGTCTTTCTGGGAATGGCCAGCAGGAAGCTCACCCATGGAGATGGCTCCCTGCCCCCAATTTCTCAATCAGTGACTCCAGCATCAGTTTGAACAAGGCTCTTTGGTTGAACTCTTCTAAATGTTGCAGATGTGCATCCGATGGTGCTTTGCTGTTTATCTACTCCTTCTGTCTGTTTACGACCTACGTCCCTTCCAGTGTATAAAAGATGCTGAAAATTGGGCTGGGTAATTCCTCACTGATGGCAGTCCCACTGATTTTAACTTGGTTAGACTACAGAGAAAGGTGGTACCGTGCCCTTTCTTTAACCACCTTTTAAAAAACCATTTTATTTAGTTGATCTTGTGTAGGTGTGTGTGTCGGTGTGTGGTGCTGCAAGTGAGCAGAAGTCCCTGCAGATGCCAGAGCCACTGGACCCTTCAGAGCTGGGTACAGATGTGAGCCACCTGATGTAGGTGTTGGGAACTGAACTCAGCTCCTCTGGAAGAGCCGCTCCAAAAATATCTTTATATGTAATTATTGCTCAGATACACTAACTTTTTCTTTCTTTCTTTCTTTCTTCCTTTCTTTTTTTCTCTTTTTTTTTTTATCACAGTTTCTCTGTGTAGCCTTGGCTGACATGGAACCCACTCTGTGGACTAGGCTGGCCTGGAACTCACAGAGATCCACCTGCCTCTGCCTCCTGAGTGCTGGGAGAAAAGGTTTTTGCCACCACCGACCAGCCACCCTCCACCTCTTTAAACCAAGTTTTCCAGTGTTTTCACTGGATTGATATTTAAAAGATTCAAATGCTTGAGACTGGAGAGATGGCTCAGTGGTTAAGAACACTGGCTGCTCTTCCAGAGGACCTGAGTTCAATTCCCAGCACCCACATGATGGTTCACAACTGCCTGTAACTGCAGTTCCAGGGGACCTGACATACTATTCTGACCCCCATGAGCACAAAGAACACAAATAGTACATATTACATGCATATAGACAAGACACTCATAAACACACAATAAAATAACAAACCAGCAAAGAAATGAATTAATTAAAATATATTCACTGTCTTAAAAGTCAAATGTTTCACTGTCTTTGTAAAATAATTACTTCCTTCAGTAAATTTTAAAGCCAAGTCTTTAAGTGCCAAGCAAACATCTCCTATTTTTGCATATTAACTGGGTCCAAATGATAGACTGCTACTCTCTTAGACCAACCTCATTCCTTATACGAAGGAAACATAAAGATTCAAATCTCCAGTTTAAAGAACATGCCTCCTTCCTTGCTATTCTTGCTCCTTTCAGAGTCATGTTTTAAATTATTTAGATATTAACAATAATATTTCTGTTACATCTGTATTAGATCAAATACAGAAAACAAAAATTAGTAATTAAACCTGGAAAATAATATGGCTGATAGATCATATAACCCCAAAATAATTTTTTAATATTTACTTTCATTTTGTGTGTGAGCATTTTGCCTGCATGTTTATCTAGGCACTAGATGTGTGTCTGGTACCTGTGGAAGTCAGAAGAGAGTATCAGATTCCCCTGAAGCTGGGATTATGGATGCTTGTGAGCCACCATGTGGGTGCTGGGAACCAAGTCTGGGTCCTCTACAAGTATAGCAAACTCTCACCTGATGAGCCATCTCTCCAGCCGCCAGAATTCTCTTTCTTGGTGGCTTTCAGTAACCACTTCCAACCCTTGAGGGTCTGCCTCCCTGACATCTCAGCTTCCTCGGATTTGAGAGTAAGTTCCAAGCGACACTGGCACATGAGCTGCCATATACCGTAGACTGAACCTTCAGGGAAAAATCCACATCCCTGCTGGACCTTCAACAAGTGCACCTGTTAGGATGTCACAGGTCCAAAGCCAAAATTACAGTGGGCTATGTCAGCCTTTTCAATATATGGCATGGCGTTTGTGTAACTAATAGTCAAAAGTTTTTTTTAATGGGATTAACTTTAAGGGAGACATATAGTAACCTAGTGAGACCTGCCTTTTTTCTCCTCTTCCCCACAACCTCCTCTAAATGCTAACCTTCAAATCCTAACAGCACTCCCCCTTCCCATGGCTGTCCATTATTAGCTCTTCTATTCAGCCTCCACCCCTTTCTCTTGGGAATTTGTCATGGACTTTCTGATTCATGTTTGCAATTATTCCTCTAATAGCTGTTTTGATTCTTATGTCCATAGACAGATCCCTCTTTTCTATATTAATTTCTTTTAGGTATACGGCTGTTTTGCCTGCATGTACTACATGCCTGCAGCCCTGCACAGGCCTGAAGAGATATTGAATCCCCTGTAACTGGGGCTGGTGACAGTTGGGAGCCACCATGTGGGTGCTAAAAATGAACCCAGGTCCTCTGGAAGAGCGGTCATGGGTCTTTAATATCAAGCCATCTCTCCAGTCCAAAGTAGGCTACCTGCAGTCATTAACAGTCTGGCCTCTGCCCTAGAGACCAATACTTGACTATTTTCTGTATATGGGGAGTCCCCACCATATTCCCAGGACATCCGATTTCAGCTCAGAGGAAGTTAGATGACTGTCAGTTTCTGCCCCTTGGCTTTCCTCCTCTACCTCCCTGTCTTGTGAAATCTACTGTTTCTTTTTTATATATAAACTAAAGTCTGGACCCGCACAGGTCTTCTCTCACAGACACTGACAGGTACCCTACTGGGACATTGTCTGTGAGCCCCCAGACTTGCTGGTGCCAAGACATCTCACCTGGGAGTGCCACATCCTGTTCTCCACCCCTTTCCTTGGCTCTAGCCTGGGAATCAGAGAGCCTGACTGCAGGCCCTGGCTGTGAAACTGCCCAACCCCTTCCTCAAAAAAGTGTAGAGACTCCAGGCCTTGCCATGTAAGCTCCCATTCCCCTCAGAGACACGGAGCCTGATGTCTGCTTGAAGCCCCTGCCATGCTCGTCCCTCTATCTGCTCATGGCATTAATGATTCTTCTAATAAATCGAATTTATGTCAACTTGACAAAAGCTAAAGTCACTTGAGAGGAGGGAATCTCAATTCAGAAAAAAATGCCTCCATGAGATTGGGCTGTAGGCAAGCCGGTAGGGCATTTTTTTAACTAGTGATTGATGAAGGAAGGCTCAGCTCATTGTCATTGGTTCCATCCCTGGGCTGGCGGTCCTGGGCTCTACTGGAAAGCAAGCTAAGCAAACCATGGGGAGCAAGCCCGTAAGCAGCACCCTTCCATGGCCTTTGCATCAGCTCCTGCCTCCAGCTTCCAGCCTTGCTTGTGTCCTGATTCCTTTCAGTGATAGACTACGATGTGGAGATGTAACCCAAATCAGCCCTTTCCTCCTCAGCTTGCTTCTGGTCATGGTGTTTCATCATAGCAATAGTAACCCTAACTAGTAACCACCCAAACCTAACAACATTCATACGCTGGAACCACCAACAATTGCTCGCTACTCAGAGTAGGGCTGAACGGCGGGAATGTGGGAAGGGAAAGAAAACATAGCCAGGTGATGCGACACACATTCCTTATTTCCACCTCACAGAAATCCTGCAAAGAAAATATCATCAATACTTAAAGGTGTTGGATGTGGTGGCTCCCAACTGTAACCCTAGCATGCAGCAGGAGGATGGCTACTAGTTCCAACTCAGTACGGATGGCATCATGAATTCCAAGCTAGCATGGTCTACAGTATGAGACTCTGCCTCAAAACAACAAAAGTTGGAGGTGCAAAGGGACGGAGACTCAAAGAAGCCAATAATTTGCTCCATCCGCTGTGCACACCATGAATGACTCGCAAGTGCACAGCCTCCTGCCTCGCAGAAGCTGAAACAGAAAGTGGCCTCTTCCTGGCACTGAGACTTACAGAACCGAGCAGGACAGAACCACTAGTTACCACCTAGCTCCCTAGGCTCATCTCCTCCTGGGCTGGGTCTGTCCTGTTACAACTTCTAGAAATGGAACACACCCAGACTCACACATAAGGCAAAAGGCACATGGCCAAAGAAAAATTATCTGTTACTGCTTGGCGCATTAGTACAGATGATAACAGTTGATTTGATATTCTTGGCGTAAAGGAAGGCAGAGAGATACTTTGTTTGGGCTGACATTGAAACGCCGCACACGCCTGTCTGCACACACTGATTTGCCCCCAGGAGGACCACTAAGGTCAGAAGTGAGTCGTGGGGGAAGATGAGGGTGGGGAAGGCACTCGCATGTCTTAGATATCTAATAGGTACCAGGAACCCAGTTGAAGCTCAACAGATTATCTCAAGCAATAGCTGCCCTGAGAGCTACCTGTCATTCTTCTAATTTTACAAGATCCGACTGAAGCCCAGAGGGGTGAGGTAACTTGCCAAAAGCCATAGTAGACAGTGGTAGAGAATGACCTGAAAGCCCATATCTCTGGACTCTGCACCTATTTTACATTGCACTGGCCCCTGGCAGAAGGCTAGGAAACCCACCAGCATCAACAAAAGCCCCAGGGCTTAGGAAATCCTAAGGCCGTCTGGTACTAAACTTGAAGTCCGACTCCTGGGCGGCCATCCCTTCTTCCTGAAGTTCAGGCTCCCACGAACAAGAAAGGACCCCAGCCCCCAGCCCCATTGTGCGAAGGATGACAATGCGAGGCAGGCGTCCCCTTTCTTACCCACCACTTTCCTTCCCACCCTGTGTGGTGCTGCCAGTTCAGCACAATAGTACATTCTGTGTCCAAGGGCCTCTGATGGCGGCCCCCAGGCTACTGCAGCCCCTGTAGACAATGGTAGGGCCCAAAAGGCCTGATAGCTGGTGACAAATGTATGTGAATGACCAGCTCACAGGAAGTGGCCTTCAATAGTCCGATAGCTTCCTGTATCCTGACATTGTGAAGGCCCACTTCCTGCTCTGTCTCCGAAAATACAGCCAGGCACCCGGGGTGGTAGGAGGGGGCAGGGGCAGAGGCAGGGCTCCCATTACCCCTGGTCCTGCCTGGCTCCTACTGTATTCTGAGGATACAACCAGTGTCACTTGCCTTGCAACTGGAGAGGGAATTCCTGCTGGCCTCTGACCAGTTCGCTCCTCCACCTCTGGCCAACCCCCACCCAAGTCCAGTCAGAACAAAACGACCTATTTTTAAAGACTTCACAACCTCAGCCTTCCTCAGTTTCACCCGCCACACCCCATCTTTCCAGGATCTCAGGCCTTCTACTGCTGGGAAAGGCTTTCCCAGGACTCCTCGAGTACGCCATGGCCCCCCAAACATGTTTCCTGGTCAGAGCTGGTCACTCTGCTCTGAATGATAACCTTCCTGGGCTCACAAAGGATTCACCATGCAACCTTATCTTCCCAGAGTGGATAATCACAGTTCCTTCAGCTTCCTCCAGGTCCTGAAAAGCAAGGTGAAGGCAAGGAAACCAAGCTGGGCAAGCTGAGTCTTCCTTTATCTCCTGGCTCCAGATGGGCTGGGAAAAGGCTTTCCCAGGTCAGTTCACCCCCACCCCTCCCCCCCACCACCCCTGCACCTGAACCCCCAGCAGAGGCTAGTCAAATGGCAAATGGCCAAGAATCATCCAGCAGAAAAGGGGCAAAAGGGAGATGGATTATGCTTGAAGCCAGGTGCTGTGCAGAGAGTTTTCCTCTCAATTAGTTGGCGAAGTAGCAAGATGTGATTCTAATCCCAGGACTCGGAAGGCTGAGGCCAAAGGATTCCCAAGAGTTGGAGGCTAGTCATACAACCCTTGACTCACAACCCGTGATGCAGGGATGCAAGTTTAGATACAGAGGTTGGGGAGGCCACCACTTTCCCCATCACACCCACTCTTAGGAGCACCAGCCCATGTTCTAGATCAAAGGAGGGCAGATGACTATTCCCAAACTACAGGCAGCCTGTTTCCACTTTCAGCAAAGCAGGCCCTGAATCAGCTTCAAGCCATTGTGGCTGCTGGGTTTGGGAGGACAGGCGCGGGAAAGGGAAAGGGTCAAAAGGTGACAATCCGTTCGATCCCTCTAGGCACTGGAACCTGAGTACCCCTAGAGTCTATGCAGGAATAGGGGAACAAAGAGATCGCAGGAGACAGGAAAGATG
The DNA here is from genome assembly GCA_030556225.1 of Cricetiscus sungorus. Lineage (NCBI taxonomy): Eukaryota > Metazoa > Chordata > Mammalia > Rodentia > Cricetidae > Cricetiscus > Cricetiscus sungorus. The sequence goes on along the minus strand of JANBXA010000734.1, from coordinate 121,842,523 downwards.
CAGAGGGGAGCAGGCTGGCCCCAACCTCTCACCCTCTGCCTTCTGCTGTCCAAGGGGAAGAGACAAAGGGCACAGAGAAGCTGGGAGGGACAAGCAGCTTTGCCTCAGGACAACGTGTGCTATTTAGGCAGTTATACAGCCTCTTAGTGTCTGTTTCCTTGTCTAGGCCAGGCAAGGCTCTCCAGATACCACAAGAGATACGAAGTGTCCCGTCCACACACTTGAAGAGTGTGGCCTGAAGAAGCCCAGTGAACAGTTTCCCTGTTCCTCTGTTCTGGTATTCATCTGCCTCAACTTCCCGAGAAGGACAAGATCCATACAACAGAGTGGCTGTCCTCTATCCCTTCTCAAACAGCAGGAAATGTCTGGGACCGTGGGTTCATGCATTGGGTAAGGAGAAGGCAGTGGGTGGCTGACCTGAAACACCCATCCTTCCTGCTCCTCCCATGCCGTCTCCAGAATTTTCAGGGACAAGAAGCCACAAGAGAACCAGGGCTGCTGGTCCCAGAGGGAGACATAGAGAGCTGGCGGAGAGCCCCCAAGATGACTTTGAGATCACCCAGAAAGGCTGTGTGAGAGGACAGTGGGGAGCCACGGGGAAGGAAGATCAGGCTGTCATTGGTCATCCGTGGCTGACTCTGCCATGCTTGTGCATCGCCTTCCCACTTGACCTCAGCTCTTACCAGAAAACACACAAGTGGGGGGGGGGGGCAAATGTCTTTACCAGGATGCCAGCCTCCACCAATCCAGAAAGGTAAATCTGGAAAAAATAATAGATGTGATGTTTTGATTCCCCAGCTCTTCCCACAGATCATGGCCTACCTGGTAGAGAGTTGCAGGGTTTGGCTACAACTAAGGTCAAAATCATTGTGTCTCTGACTGGGAAAGCTGGTGGTCCCAGAGTCAAAACCAGCGGAAGGGCGTCTAAGTTCTGATAAGGCCAGGGGAAGGATGAGACGCTGCCTGAGGCCCGTTGACTGTTCCTTCACCCCAGAGAACATGGATAATGAACTCCCAGAGCCTTCCGGCCCACACTAAGGTCTCTTTTGGGCAGGAGGAGCCATAGTCAGCCGACCTGCCTACAGAGGGCCAGCACCTTCACAGGCAAGTACAAAGCATTCCCCAAACACTGCCATCTGTTCTTTAGCCATGGGCTCAATGGATACCTCCAAAACTTCTGTGTTGAGGGCCTAGACTCCAGTGTGTTCAAAGGCAATGGTGATTGAATTACAACTTGGCTGTTAGAATGGGCCCTAATGTAATGTTTTTATTGTTTTGAAGAACAGGTGATTAAACCTTTAGCCTGGTGTTTACTTTGAGACAGAATCTCACTTTGTAGCTGAGCTGGCCTGGAAATCACTATGTAAAACCACTGGCCTCTGCCACTGGCGTGCTGGGATTAAAAGCACATGCCACCACACCCAACTCAACTTCTTTTTCATTGTTAGTGTGTGGGGTGGGTGGGTAGGTGGGTGAGTGGGTGGGTGGGTGTGAGCATCGCGTGTCGGAGGACAACAAGTTAGCTCTCTCCCCACCACGTTGAAAGATTTTTGGTGATGGGTGATAAAGTTGAGCACTGAGCAGGTTACTGGGGCATGTTAGAAACATCAATCCCATGACAGACAGACAGACAGACAGACAGACAGACAGACAGACAGACAGACAGAGGGGGAAGAATATGGCAGGGAGCTGAGGAGAATTTAGGCCCCAGCACCAGAGACAGCATGGCAAGGACTCTGGAATCACAGCCCATGTGGCAGCCACAGGAAGCCCTCCTGCCTTTCTGAGGATGAGGGAGGTTTCACAGTCAGAGCTTGAAGCCAGGCTCTCTGATTCCCAGGCAAGAAGTCAGGGCATGGGGTGGGGAGCAGGATGTGTGACCACCAGTATCCCTTTTGATGTAAACTCACTTCCCCAGGTAAGAGATCCTGGCACCAAGAAGTCTATTAGACTCACAGACAATGTCTCAGTAGGGTGCCAGGCAGTGTGTGGAAGGGGGAGAGGAGACTGCTACAGAGTGGCCTCAGCCTCAGCACATTTTGACATTGTGTTCTCACACAGGGGTCCTCAGGATTGAGCCCAGATGACCAGGTCCAGCTCAGGCATTTTGACCCAGCGAGCCATCGCGCCAGCCCCCCCATTAAACTTTTAAAAATTATTTTATTTTACCTTATTTTTGGTTTGTTGAGACAGGGCTTCTCTGTATTGCTTTTGAGCCTGTCCTGGAGCTAGCTCTGTAGACCAGGCTGGCCTCGAACTCACAGAGATCCACCTGCCTCTGCCTCCCCAGTGCTGGGATTAAAGGTGTGTACCACCAATGCCCAGTTAATGATTTTATTTTTAAGTGTGTGTGTGTGTGTGTGTGTGTGTGTGTGTGTGTGTGTGTTTTCAGAAGGTGTTGTCAGATCTTCTGGAGGAGTTACGGGCAGTTGGGAGCCATCCCATGTGGATACAAGGAACTAAACTCAGGTCCTCTGCAAAAACAGTGTGTGTACTCTTAACCATTGGGCCATTTTTCCAAGCTCCTTGGGGGGGCATTGTAGTGATATATTATTTATGATTTATTAAAGTTTGCCTGAGGATTCAGAAAGTAAAGTCAGCCACAAGCCATAGAAGCCAGGCACACACCTTCAATTCCAGCAGCCAGAAGATAGGAGGTGGTGGTACACATCTTTAATCCTTAGGGATTTAGGATTAATTAAGAGGTAGACGGATCTCTGTGAGTCTAAGGCTACCCAGATCTACATAAGAGTGAATCAATACAAGAGAGAATTATAGTTCACACCTTTAATCCCAGGGCTCATGAGAGGTATATAAGACAGGAGCAAGGTCTCACTATAGAACATTCATTCTCCAGCCACATTGAGGATAGGAATGGTCCAGCCCTGTTAGAGTAAGAGCTCTCTGGTAGCTTGGCTATTTTGCTTCCATGATCTTCAGGTTGAACCCAAATATCTATCCCTGGGTCTTTTATTAATTCATCCCACTTATTTGCCTAGGTAGGCCTTGAACTCAGGATCTATCTGAGTCAGCCCTCAAAGTAACTGGATTACAGGTTTGTGACAGTAGGTTCATCTCTCTACTTGTTTGTTGATTCTTTTTTTTTTTTTCCTTTGTTTTTAACCAGGGCCTCTTGTTGCCCAGGAACTTGTTATGTAGCAGAACTCTCAATCCTCCTATCAACACCTCCTAAGCAATGGGATTATAGGTCTGTACTACCAAGCCCAGATCGTGACGTGACGTCTTTATAAGAAATTTAAGCCAGCATCTAGGAGGCCTCAAGCTAGGTTACATAGCAAGATCTTGACTCAAAAACATAATATGGGGCTAAAGAGATTGCTCAGTCATTAAGAATGCTTACTGCTCTTGCAGGGAACCCAGGTCTGGTCCACAGCACCCACATGGCAGTTCACAACCATTTCCAGAGAATCCGACACCCTCCTCCACATTCTCCAATGCATAATGGTGCACATAAACATGCAGATTCACACGTATACACATAAATAGAAAATAAATCCCTAAAACAAATAGCCAAGAAGGGGGGGCTGATCTTGGACTCGAAGGCCCCCAAACTGAGACAACAAATTTCTGCTATTTAAAACATTTGGTCAACAACATTTTGTTATGAAAGCCTAGCATGCCAAGGAACCTTTCCTGATTTTTCTGGGGAGCCACAAGAAAGAGGGATTGGAGCTTCCTATGCATATGTACTGCCAGTTCAGCCCCACACTGGGTTACAGCTTCATAAACCATACAAAAGAGCCAGAGCCCCTTCCGCTCATCCCGTCCCTCCTCCCTGCATCTTCCAGAAATCTCCATCTCCCTGTGAGTCAATGGGTAAGCCAACTAGGGCAGGGTTGCATGGGTACCGGGGACTCAGCTGGGACTAGGAAGTGCTGGTGGCATCTTACCATATAATGCAGAAAGGATAGGGGGCAGACAATAAAATGGGCAGAGACACAAGTGGCCAACAGGCTTTAGGCTGAAATCGGAGTCCTGACCATTCTCCAGCCCTCCCCCCATAGCATTGCTGCAGGCACTACTTGGACACCCCCTTTTAGAACCCAGAGGCAGACGGGGGTCTTGAAGTGTGGCTAAACGCTGCTAAGCTCTGCTGATCACGTTAAACAACTCATAACTGCAAACTATGGGTGTATGATCCAAAAGCCTTGTGTATTTAGTCCTGGAATCACTCAGCTGTGAGGTCAGCATTTGCCCCCATTAGACACACAGGTCAGATATTGAGACAGGAAGTTGCTGGCCAAAGCGCACACAGCTCTAAGTGGTAGCTTTGGGCTTTGTGCGAAAGCCATCTAACTCAGGAGCTGATTTTTTTTTTTTATCAGGAAAGCTAAAGAGAAGGGCTGGGATTTGAGCCCACCAAGGCCCCAGTATATGTCACATGATGTGACAGGCAGCCAGGACAGGGCTTTAGGGACAAGAACAAGCTGAACAGTGGTCAGTTGACAAAATGATAAACACACAGGACTTCCATCTGTGGGAATGACCATGACCTCCCACCCAGCCTGCGCCCTGGGAAACAGCTTGGAGAGCATCAAAGGGCCAGAGCTACCCCCAAGAGTTGATCTTTTGTGTGCAGACTGGGAAACAAAAGCCAAAGAGGCAGGAAAAGCATGCTCCAGCCTGCAGCAGGGCTAGGTCGGAGAGAGGGGAATGCCAGCCAAGGGGCTGTGGCAGTGCCTGGCAGTCGGCAGGCACTCAGGGTGTCCCTTTGTCGCGTCAGACACTCTGCAGGCCAGAGCTGACCTTGGCCAGTTTGATGACAAGGGGCAAGCTGGGAAGGGGAGGGAGGTGAGGCTTAGGGCCAGCTCTGCCAAGATTCCCGTGTTATCTTGGGTGAGCCATTTCCTGTGCAGGCCTCAGTCCCTCTGTTAGTTTGAGGAGAACCAGTCAGTGCCTGTTGTTGTCTCTGCTCTTGGAATTCTTCAGGGACCAGGATGAATGGAAAGAGAGTTCTGGAGAAACACAGCCATCACTACACCAGCTTGGCTTGCTTAGCTGGCTTTTGTTGTTGCTCTTTGAATTCTTTTTGGTTCCGTGGATCAAAACCAGGACTTAGTGAGTGTTACCTTCGGACTCTACCACTGTGCCACTTGCCTGGTGAAAAAGAAGATGCCACAACCTGGCCCCATACTTGCTGAGTTGGAACCACTGAGGGGAGGTCAGGAGTCCCTATTGTTTTTTCTGCTCATGCTACAGATCTAATGAGGAACCTCATGCATCCTAGAGACATGCTCTGTCACTGTGCTACAGCCCTACTAGGTTGATATAATCTCAGGCTTGCTTGTTTTCTTCCTTCCTTCCTTCCTTCCTTCCTTCCTTCCTTCCTTCCTTCCTTCCTTCCTTCTTTCTTCTTTCTTAAGATAGACTCTCATGCTGGCGGAGAGCTCCTGATGCCCCTGCCTCCCACCTTCCACGTGCTAGAATTAGAGGTGTGTACTGTCATACCAGACTTAACTTCAGCTTCTTGGTGAAATGAAGACACCAAAGTCTACCCCTTTTTGCTGAGAGTCCCCCTGCTTCCCAGCCTCACCTGCCAGCCTGTCCCACCCCTTGGGGTCTCAGCTAGAGGGGGAAGATGAAAGAAAAGTCAAGGTTTTCCAAGCCAGCTCCCATAGGCTTTTCCAGAAGGCATCCCCGAGACTTTGTAAGACTTCCTTAGCCCAGAGGCTGCTGGGAGCTGCTGGGTCTGTGAGCGCCACCTGGCAAGTGCATTAGGTGGACCCCTGGGCTTTGTGTGACCCAGGTCCTTGCTGGATTCCTTGGAGTTTCCCCATCCACCCTGCTGAGCTGCTGTGGAGCTTTGATCACCACTACACGAAGGGTTTCCTGAATGCTTTCCTGAGGACATTGTTCCCCACTGCAGAGTCATCAGGGTCAAATTCATCATTGGCTGGGCTGGCCTGGTCCAGGTCCTACCCAGTGGGGAAACACAGCCCTCTGCCCAAGCCCCACTTCCCCTTGGAAAATTAAGCCAGCAGTTTGTCTTGGGGATGACAAAACTGCATCAAATAAACACTGCTTTTCCTGCCCTCCTGCCACACTGCTGGCCCCTCAACACAGAAATCATTGGCCCTGCTCCCTGATGTTGTCTCTGCACTCAGGCCCAGTTCTTCTCCCTCCCAGAACCACTCAAGTCCCTCCGCCCCTTCATTCATATTTATTGACCGTGACTACATATAAGATATTCCTTCCAGAGCAGAGGGAAGACTTGGTCCCTTCCCTCAAGGACCTAAGGCAACATGGCAATCACAGTGCCTGGTAATGAACACTCCAGACTACTGACCACAGGGCCAGACAGGCAGAGAGGAACTGGCAACCTCTATTTGGAGAAGTGGGGTCTGGTCCACATGCTAAATTGTGTATAATAGAAGCCCATCAGGTAGGCAAGGAGGGAAACAAGATCCAGAGGACCTGACTGAGAGCACAGTGCACACAAAGACGCCGAGGTTCCAACAAGCAGAACACACATAGCAAATGCAAAAACCAGGTTGTGTGTCCAGATGATAAGGTGAAAGAGTGCCAGGTGGTGGTGACACACGCCTTTAATCCCAGCACTTAAGAGGCAGAGGCAGGCGGATCTCTGTGAGTTTGAGGTCAGATTTGTTGATGAGGACCTAAAGCAGGGCCAATGAGTTCTAGATACAGAAAAGGGTCACCAAAGGCTGGCAATGGGATCCATGAAGGAGGCAGTGGGAAAATGGCCTCAGATGTGAGCAAGATGAGAACAGGATGCCTGCAATCCCAGCTGCTCAGGAAGCACAAGCTCAAGGCCTGTCTGGGCTCATAGAACAAGGCTGAGGCCAGTCTAGGCAGCTTAGTGAGAGCCTGTCTCCAAATTATAAGATGGGTCACGGAGACGACCCCTGTGGGTTAGGGAGTTTGCTGTATAAGCTAGCGACCTGAGCTCAGTTCCAGGAATCCACACAGGGGTGAAAGAGAGAATTGACTACTAAAAGTGTCCTCCAGCCTCCACATGAGCAACATGGCATGGATGCACCCTCCCCACGATAATTGTAGAAGAAGCGAGTTATGCTGCATTCCGATAGGTTATGCTGAATGGGGAGGAACTAGAGGATTACAAATTTGAGGCCAGCTTATAACTCAGCACTGAAGAGGCAGAAGCCAGCAGATCTCTGTGAACTTGAGGCCAGTCTAGTCTACGCAGGGAGTCCCAGGCTACCCAGGGCTACATAGTGAGACCTAGTCTCAAAAATCAAGACAAAACAAAATAATAATAAGATCAAATCAATTTTAATTAAAATAAAAAATATAAACGATCTGGGTTTACAGTTCAGTGGTGGTGTGCTAGCCCAGCACGTGAGGCTCTGAGTTCAAGTCTCAGTAGTGCAAAAGAGAGAGAGGGAGAGGAAGAGGCAGGGAGGAAAGGAGGGAGGAAAGGAGGAAGGAGGGAGGGAGGGAAGGAAGGAAGGGAGGGAAGGAGGGAGGGAGGGAGGGAGGGAAGGGAAGAGGGAGGGAGGGAGGGAGGGAAGGAAGGAAGGAAGGAAGGAAGGAAGGAAGGAAGGAAGGAAGGAAGGAAGGAAGACTGCACTCCAATTCTGTGCTTTGTGTTTCTAAACATGATCTTGGGCTCACAGCTGTGGAGGTAGCACTAATGAACCCATTTACAGGTGATGCTGAAAGAGTTTAACTGTGCAACTAATCTCAGAGTTAGCTTTCACACCCAAATCAATGCATGCTTTTCTTTTTGTGGCAGGGTCTCGTGTAGACTCACTATGATGCCAAGGATAACATTGGAATGATTCTCCTGCCTCCACCTCCTGAATGCTTGGATCACTGGTGTGCACCACCACAAGTGACTCCATGCAGTGTCAAACCGGTTCTAGGCAAGGACTGTACAAGTGAGCTCCAGCCCCAGCCTCAGAAGAAACACCTTTAACCAGCATACCATATGCTGTGCCTAGCAGAGATGAACAGTGAAAATGGTTTGCCTTTCCAGGACTGGGGTGTCGTCTTCTGTACGCCACCTGCCCTGGACCAGCAAGGACAAAGCGACTCTGGGAAGATCTTTTTCATGCAGTTTTAATCAGGATCCTTGAAACATGTTTCCTCTGACCCGCGGGAGCCTGGGGGACCCCTGTACAGGCTTAAATACCCCTGCGCTAACCAACCCCAGTGAGCCACGTGGACCCTGCAGATAGGCTACTCTAACGCTGAAGCAGACAGGCTGAACAGACTTAACCAAATAAGGGCTTGTTTACACCAGAAAGCCCTCACCCTTGGGAAGGTGGAAAGAGTAAGACAGCACCATCTTTAAAACATGGCACTTCGAGGCTCTCTACAGTCTTCAGAACGACAGCGTCGTTCACATCCAGGGGCCATCAAGGTAGATACTGGTAGTGGCTGAAGCCACAAAGGAGGCTATCGCTCTTCAACAAAGAAGCTGAGGAAGGAAGAAAGCTGGGAGAATATCCCCACCTTTGTCTGAGACACAGTCTGACACTATAGCCCAGGCTCCTCAAAGTCATCACAATTATCCTGCCTCAACGTCCAAAGTGCTGGGACTACAGGCATGAGCCACCATACACAGCTCATTTAAAAGGGTTTAGTGGCAGAGGAGAGCTAGAACGGGACATAGAAATGCTGTCGATGTCACGGGATAGGGCCACAAGGACACTGCCACCCACTGAAAAGAGACGATATCACTAAGGCTCAATCGAGGGCACCAGATACGTCATCCTGAAAGCTTTTAGCCCAAATAGCTCCAGGCCTGAAGTGAGTGCACATCAAGCAAAGCAGAAGCAAAGGGCTGTGCACAGTGACAGTGCCAGGGGCTTTGTTTAAAGAGACCCACCCAAAAGTCCTGCAGAGGACGCCACATCCAGAAGCCACCGATGGACAGTGCTCCAGCTGCACAGCCAAGCTTGGGTTGAGAGGCAAATAGGAAGATCATGGGGAGGGGGACTGGAGAATGAGGCACAGGGGCAGTGAGGGGAGCACAAACCACAAATACCTTTGGACCCCCCCAAAATATTAGCTGCCCTTGCAGGGAACCTACTGATTTGTTTAAATCTCAGTAATTCAGAGGACCCATTTGATATTTTTTGGAAGCCATGGTTTACCTCTGTATTCCCTAAAAAAAAGATTTCAAAAACAGATAAATAATGCTAGCAACAATGTAATCCATAAGGAATGAACTGTTACCAGGTAGATGAGAGCCACGGCTGGCACAGGATGAAAACTGATCTTCCAATTGCTAATTATTCTTCACTTTGTAGCTGATTTCCTCCAGTGACTTGTATTTAGCAAACACTTTTAAAAGAGGCTATCTATGTGCAGTGAGGAATCAACGAACACTTATTTACACTGCCTTGTTCAGACTGGCTGCCATCCCACGCAAACAGAAGGGAGGCTTTCCTGGGTCATACAGCTAGCACTGGCTCAGGCATCTCCTACACTACCAGCGGGGTCAAGTAACAGCATCCCTAGCACACAGGTGGGGTAAGTGTCCCAGTGCAAAGGTGGGGCAAAGGAAAGCTAGAGACCGGAAGGCAAACCCCAAGCCACCCTCTTCTCTTGTCTTCCAGTCTAAGACTCTGTCCTCCACCCGTTCTCCAGATCTGTGAACTCTTGCTGGCTCCTCACTTCCCGGCCCTCGCTTTGCACACTATAGGTCTAAAGCCTGAGATCCCAGACCCCTTAGGCCAGGTTGGAGTCTATAAAATGAGATGTCCTTAGCCAAGCCTGTTAGGGACCTCTGCCGTCATCCAGCCAAGGATGTTGTATCCTCTTCCGCACTCATCAGGATTGCATCCAGCTATTAGAGCAGTGCTTCTCAACCTGTGGGTTGCAACCCCTTTGGGGGTTGAGTGACCTTTTCACTGGGGTGACATATCAGATGTCCTGCACATCAGAATTCATAACAGTAGCGAAATTACAGCTCTGAAGTCACAATGAAAGTAATTTTATGGTTGGGGTCACCACACGGTGTGAGGAACTATATTAAAGGATTGCAGCATTAGGAAGGTTGAGAACCACTGCCTTAGATGCTGAAAATTTCATGTTATTTATCAAAACCTCTCACCCCTTTTAGAGGCCAAGACACCAAGGTTCAGAGAGGCTCAATGACTTGGTCATTCAGGTAGTTGCTCAAGCAGAAGACAAAACTGGAGTCTGTACATGGCCCTTGATTTTCCTTCTGCCACACGACCTAGCTAGCTCAGCACTAAGGGACCACCCCACAATGAAAGGGCAAGTCAAGACAGAGCCACTGGGGCCAAGAGGATGGAGCAGTCAAAGTGTTCCTAGGGGATTGGTGGCCAGCCAGTCTAGTTCAACCGTCCAGCTCTGGTTGTTTGTGAATAAGGAAGCTATCTGATGCTGACCTCTGGCCTGCATACATGAAGGCAGGTGTTCATACACCCATACACACATGTATACGCATACACACAGCCAGCCTTTTCACTCTGATGGCTTGGTTCCCAAACCAGACTCTGTCGCTCATTCCTCCCTATTCAGTCCTCTACCCAGGGCCTCGAGAAGCTGACAGAAGCCAAAAGGTTCCCTGGCAGGCTTGTCCTGGCAGCTGCCCAGCTGACTTGTGCTAACACAGCCAGAAGACTCAGGAAAAGAGTCCAGAGAGTGGAAAAGCACCAGTGAGCCACTGAGGGGGCAGAAGTAAGTCCCGCTATGCTCAGACAGGACTCCAAAGTCCCTTCACCATAGGGCTGGGGAAAGACACAGGGAGGGGTGAGGAGCAAGCAAAGGGTTGGAAGTACATCCATTTAGTAATGTGTCTCAGTGAACCTTGACTGTTGGGCCGATGAAAAGACACGATTCGCATGTCTCCAAGGTGAATCAGCAAGCATGATTCACCGAGAAAACCAGCCTATGCCATGCTCATCCCAGCAACTCTGACCTGGATTTGGCTACGCGCAGACAAGCCCTGCTACTTAAAGTTGTCACCTGTGCAGAGGCAAGAGGGCAGGTGCCATCTTATCTACATTACAACAGTCACAGACCTCAGCCAGCCCGTGGGAAAGAAAGGTCTAGCTGAGAATATTAATAGACTCACTGGAGGCATAAATTCAACAAGGATGTGCCATAGGAAATGAAATTATTTAAAAAGAGGCAAATCAAAGTGAGGCTAGAAGAAGGGAGCACTTGGATTTCCAAAGATAGGCTTTTCTCGGCCAGGCGCGGGTAGGAGGTGCACCCTTGGGGACAGGGTTATTCTAAACTATCTGAAAAATCTAAAAACATCTATGGGAAAACTGCTTTTGTTGTTTCTGTGGCTTTCTTTCCATCCTTCAACGTTTTATCTAGGGTGCACTGAACTACACGCACTCAGGCACTTGGGATACTCAAAATAAATAAATAAAATAAAAACTGGTTTGCTGGGTTTTTTCTTTCTTTTTCATTGCGGGAAGGGGTTTTGCTTTGATTTTTGACACAGGTCTCATATGTAGTCAGACTAGACTCAAACTAGTTATGTGACCAAGGCTTTCCATCCTCCTGCCTGAGGAGGAGTCTGCTGCAACTGACTCCAAATGTGCTTTCGTGGAAATCCAGTTCTGGGCATAGTAAAAACACTTATCCCTTAGGTCTTATAGGGGAGGCAACTTTCTTCCTCGTGGTGTTAGCATTGTCGCCTCTGGACCACATGAACTATGCCCCCACCCTGAGAATGGCATTTTGAGAGGTCACAAATGGACCAGCTTGTTTTTTAAAAAATATTTTAGCTATATTTTTATTTATCGTGTATGTGCATACACTTGCCACATTCTGCATGTGGAAACCAGAGAACAGCTTGTGCTTGGTTGGTTCTCTTTCTACCATGCTGGTTTCATGAATCAAAGCCAGGTTATCAGGCTTGGTGGCAAGAGCCTTTTCCCACTGAACCATTTTGCTGGTCCTCACTTTTAATGTTGGGTTGTTTTTGTTGTTGTGAAACAGCATCTCTTGTATTCTAGGCCTTGAACTTGTTGTGTAGACAATGTCTTTGAACTTTCAAATATATATATATATATATATATATATATATATATATATTGAAATATAAATATATATATATATTTGAAATATAAATATATATATTTATTTTTATATATTTTTATATATATGTTTAACTGTGTGCGTGTGTGCCTGTGTGCATTTATGTACATGCCACAGCACAACATAAATGAATAAATGATAGCTACAGAACAACTTTGAGGATTGGTTGTTCCTACCCACTGTTTTGGGTGTTCCCAGGATTAAATTCTGCCCACCAAATTGCACAGAAAGAGTCTTTACCCATGGAACATCTCACTAGCCTGACCCTGAACTTCTGATCTATCTGTCTCTACTTCCCAAGTGCTGGGGTCACAGGCATGTCCCCACCACCACCCCGTTTATATGGTGCCACAGACAGGACCCCAGACTTCATTCATGGATAGTCAAGCTCTCTACCAACTGAAATAAATGCCAAGCTCCAGCTTTTCTTTAATGAGTTGTCACTATTTGTGAAATAGGCTCTACAAAGGGAAATAACAAGGAAAACACCATTCGATTTCTAGCATCTTTGAAGGCGATAAAGAAAACCTGGTTCCCTGTGTGAACAGAACAAAGGAAAAGCTGGATCTCTACTGCCCCCTATTGACAGGCCTGTGGTTTCCAATTTCCAGCCTGGCCTGCCCCACCACTCATTTGTCACTTGACTGCCTCCTGCAGCATCAACATGGACTCAAGTTTTGTCCAGCGGGGCAGTCACAGATCTGGTAATTCTAAGAACAGCCACAGAGTGACAGCACCGGGCTATTAATGCGCCCATCACTGGCCTAGCCAGGGCTGGCCAAAGCTCTGCTTAGCTGTTTTAGGAGTACACAGGTGCTCCTAAAACCCCATCAGATATGTCTGGCAACAACTCCAATAATCCCCTTAGGCATTGATGGCATTTCTTCCCTTCCAGGCCACCACTTACCCCTCTTCTCAGAGTGCCCACTCCATAGCTGGCGTCTCCACATGATGCCATCCATCAGACCTCTGGGGAGATGGTTCCTGAGACAACAGGGGAGGCGCCTTCCTCATTTAGAGGCAGATTTATGCTCGATCAAATAGATCGTGGCTGTGCTTTCTTTGCTCACTTGGGTTAGCCATCTGCTTCTTCCAGCCAGTCCTCTGCCCGCACTCCCTTTAAGATCCCCCCAGAGACATCCTGAGTGCTAGCTGTTGCCCCAGCAACATCCTGAGACAGATATTGGGGTTCAACCTGAAGATCAGGGAAGCAAAGCAGCTAAGCTACCAGAGAGCTCTTAACTCTAACAGGAGGGGGATTCCCATTCTCATCGTGGCTGGAGAATGAATCCCTGATACTGACTACTGAAGTCTCTGCTCCTGGCTTTTATATCCCTCTAGTGCTGGGATTAAAGGTGCGTGATCCCAGGTGCTGAGATCATCTTAGTGTGAGTTGTTTCTCTTTAGGATTGGATCAATCTTGTGTAGATCTGGGTGGCCTTGGACTCACAGAGATCCATCTACCTCTCAATTTTGAGTCCTAGGATTAAAGGTGTGTACCACCATCTCCTAATTTCTGGCTGCTGGGATTAAAGGTGTGTGATGGTTTCTGTGGCTTGTGGCTGACTTTGCTTTCTAAATCGTCAGGCAGGCAAGCTTTAATAAATCATAAACAGGTAACATATACCACAGTCCCTTTGGAAGGATGTTTTGTATTATGCACAGAGACTTACTTCAGCCAAGGTCATATGCTGTTCCTACCATTGACTCCATAATTCAGGGACAGTCATTGCAGCATTTAAACTCATGAACAAGAAGATCAATACCCATACCCAGCAATAGGAAAACTTTAGAGTCAGCTTTTGCTATAGCTTCACATGGTGGGCACATAATTGCACAGCTACTAAAAACAGTGATGAAGGGGGCTAGCGAGATGGCTCAGTGGTTAAGAGCCATATTTTCTAGAGAACATGAGTTCAGTTCTCAGCACCCAAAATCAGGTGGCTCCCAATCACCTGTGACTCCAGTCCCAGGGGAACTGGCACCCTCTTCTGGCCTCAGCGGGCACCAGCACATTGTATACATACAAGAAAATATTAAGACAAACAAACAAAAATAATGAGGGCTTGAAAAATGGCACAGTATATACAGGTATCTACATGCCAACCTTAATGACCTGCATTAGTCCCTGGGACCCATAAGATAGGAGAGAACCAATTCCCAAAAGTTGTCCTCTGAACTCCACACATGCACTGCGCACACACACACACAAAACCAACCAACCAACCAACCAACCAACCAACCAATCAATCAATCAATCAATCAACCAATCAATCGTTTCTAGAAAGTATTAGAAACACAGGCTGGAAAGAGGGTTAGAGCTCAGTGGTTAACAGCACCAGCTGCTCTTCCAGAGGACCTGAGTCTGAGACCCAGCACCCACACAGCAGCTCACAACTCCAGTTCCAGAGGATCTGACACCCTCTTCTGGCCTCTATGGGACACCAGGCAAGCACATGGTATAGATTACACACAAACAAAATACCCACACACAATTATGATAAAATAATTTTGTTTTTCAAGATGAGGTTTCTCTGTGTAGCCTTGGCTGTCCTGGAACTCAATCTGTAGACCAGGCTGGCCTCGAACTCACAGAGATCCACCTGCCTCTGCCTCCTGAGAGCAGTGATTAAAGGCCTGTGCCACAAAAATCATTTTGCCTGGGAAAACTATTTTTAAAAAAAAACTATAGAAAAAGAGCAAGCACGCAAACAATAATAAAGCCTATCTTAGAAGCACAAGCCTATAATCCTTCTATAATCCTAGCTACCGATGGGACCAAAAAGTAAGAACATCCTGGAAACCTGTTTGGACTCTCACTAAAAATAAAGAGGGCTGGGAATGTAGCTCAGTGACTGTCTAGCATGCGTGAGGCTCTGGATTCCATCTCAGCAACTTCCATGCCCCAGAGCAATGCCAACCATTATATGGTAAGATGAAAAATAATGATCTATAAAAACAATATAAAAGTATAGCCATAAACTCTTTAAGACTCACACAGAAAGCTAGGCAGGGTGGCACATGCCTTCCATCCCAGCTGTTGAGAGGGCACAGTGAAGACAACAAAATGTTGCTAGCATCTGCATTGGAGCATTGGGGGTGCAGGTGACCAGCATCTGCACTGGAGCATTGGGGGTGCAGGTGACCAGCATCTGCACTGGAGCATTGGGGGTGCAGGTGACCAGCATCTGCACTGGAGCATTGGGGGTGCAGGTGACCAGCATCTGCACTGGAGCACTGGGGGTGCAGGTGACCAGCATCTGCACTGGAGCATTGGGGGTGCAGGTGACCAGCATCTGCACTGGAGCATTGGGGGTGTAGGTGACCAGCTTCTGCATTGGAGCATTGGGGGTGCAGGTGACCAGCATCTGCATTGGAGCATTGGGGGTGCAGGTGACCAGCATCTGCACTGGAGCATTGGGGGTGCAGGTGACCAGCATCTGCACTGGAGCATTGGGGGTGCAGGTGACCAGCATCTGCACTGGAGCATTGGGGGTGCAGGTGACCAGCATCTGCACTGGAGCATTGGGGGTGCAGGTGACCAGCATCTGCACTGGAGCATTGGGGTGCAGGTGACCAGCATCTGCACTGGAGCATTGGGGGTGCAGGTGACCAGCATCTGCACTGGAGCATTGGGGGTGCAGGTGACCAGCATCTGCACTGGAGCATTGGGGGTGCAGGTGACCAGCATCTGCACTGGAGCATTGGGGGTGCAGGTGACCAGCATCTGCACTGGAGCATTGGGGGTGCAGGTGACCAGCATCTGCACTGGAGCATTGGGGGTGCAGGTGACCAGCTTCTGCACTGGAGCATTGGGGGTGCAGGTGACCAGCATCTGCACTGGAGCATTAGGGGTGCAGGTGACCAGCATCTGCACTGGAGCATTGGGGGTGCAGGTGACCAGCATCTGCACTGGAGCATTGGGGGTGCAGGTGACCAGCATCTGCACTGGAGCATTGGGGGTGCAGGTGACCAGCATCTGAGAGTGTGGGTGACCTTTTCTCATTCCTGCCCAGTTTCTTCACTGTGTAACTATCTCTGGATGTGTGTGCTACCAATTTAGACCCTGGAGACACTGGAACCTCATGCAAGCACAATAAAAAGACTCTGGGAACCTGTGTCTCCAGGAGTTTCAGCTAGCGCTCAGTCAAACACAGCTTCCGGCTGTGTTCACAGTCTTGGGAAGGCACTACTGATGTCATACCCCCAAATGCTTCCAGATCCCCATCCAGAAAACAGAGAATTCCATCAATATGTCTCAGGTGCCACTTTACTTGAGGTTCTCACTACATGTGAGGAAGGGTGGAAGACAGGGATTGTTTCCAGGCATATGCCTTCTGCCCCAAGGTAAACAACCTGAGCTCCCCACAACAGAAAGGTGCTTTCCTTCCCCTGAGAATCCACTCGTGAGCCGAGAAAGGGACAAATATGCCAGCCAACAGGAAAAACACTTGAAGGGAGCCAGAGAGACTTCTGATTTCTGTCCAGTGCAAAAACTACAACAACAAACCCCAACCATTCCCAGTTAAGGCCAAGCCCCTCCCCAGGGAGCCTGAGAGCAGTGTTCATTCCCCAGGGCTCCTCCCTGCCGTGCTCCCAGGTAAGATCAGAAGCCCGCAGTCATGGAGACAGCCCATCCAACAGACGCAGCCTTCCTCTTCATTGGCCCCTGCTGCTGCAGCTGTACAGCCATAACGGACCAGCCAGTACATTTGTGGCTGTGGGATGCAGAAGGGGCCAGAGTGAGCAGCAAAGCAAATCGGATGTATGTTCTGAAGCTGGGTGGACATGGTGACTGGGCATGTCAGAGCCCTGTGGACCACAGGGACCTGCGCCCTCCATTAATTCTTCTCTGGGCGGTTTCTGTTCAGGACTGCTTTTGGGGCAAATTCCAGTTTGTCCTTAAGGCTCACCACCTGCGTGTGGTCCTTGCCTAGCAGCTCGTCCAGCTTTCGGTCCTCTCGACGCTCCAGGATGCTCTTTTCCTCCTCCACAGGCTGGGGATCCTTTCCCCTGATGAACCATTCCAGGTGGTAGCCCACAGCCCCGACCACAAAGGCCACAGGAAAGGTGACATAGGGAGCATAGGTACGCACCACGGTCCAAAGCACAGGCCACATGACATCTGCAGAAGAAAAGAGCACGTTAGCGAGAGCGAGTTAGGGAGAAACGAGCATCCCCTCCCCCAGCAGCTGTGGACAGCCCATGGGGCACTCTACTTACCAGGCAGCCTGGCACTAGTAATTGAGCATCTGCCCCTCAGAGCAGCAAGCAGCCACTGTGTTTTGTGCAACAGTTGGGTCCCTGAAATACTCTAGGAAGTTGTGAAAGATTCGACGGTTAAGGAAATGGGTAAAACCTCCATGAACGACATTGTACGCCTGCGAGCAGATGCTCTCCAAAGGGAATCTCCAAGTGTCACCGAATGGAGCTTCAAACCTGGGGTGACCTCAAGCCCTGTTCCCCCACCTCATCTTTCAACATTTCAGGAAGGGAAAAGATGTCCTTGCTCTGTGAAACTACATATGCACACACACAGTTCCACTCTGTATTCCAACTCTTTGATAATGAGTTCCTTTTCCTTGAGTAAAGTACCAGGGGCTTTATTTAAACAACCAAAAATGATGATCCATTACCTAACTACCCTGGACTAAAGATTGATAAGGGTTTTAAGCCCATTCTGGACTGAGATTTTTTAACAATGACAGTAACCTACAGCTAACAAATCCCCTCAAAATATACCCCCGTCAACCACACTCACACCCTCACACTTGCACAGAAATACCACAAGTGAATACAGTACTCCAGGTGCCCTAGAGCCCTAATAGTTGGAAAGTCCCTGTGGAAAACGAGGTAAAATAAAAATAACAAAAATCATGGAGCTGCCCCCTAGGGCCTTCTGCAATGAAATACCAAAGTAATACACAAACGCACTCACTCAAATGGCCGCTTAGTCACAAATGATTACTCACTATTAAACTGCTATTTATACCATTATTTAATTACTATTGCAATCATAAAAGGCTATTGGCAATGAACTGGCAATGCTAGCTACCATCGACTGAGCACTTATTCCAAGCTGGGCCTTGAGCTAAAATCTTCACACACACGATAACCTGTAACCCTCACATTCACTCCTTAGTCATCAACATGAAGTCACTCATGTTAAGTTATTTCTCCAGCACTGCTGTCTCTCTGCTCTGGGGTGAGACATCCAAGTCTCATGGAGGATTAGCCGGCTCTCCCTTTCTCCCTTTGGTTCTAATTCTCTTTGGAGAGAGCCGAGTGTCTTATGGGCCCGAGTCTACCCATGGACCACAGGGATGAAGAATTGTAGCAGACTCGGGCTTCTCTTCCCAGTCCCTTGACTTTCACCAGACCTTATGCTCCCCGGTAGCTCTCTAGTCATCACCGGACCCTCACAATACCTCTATGATGTAGGAATTACTTGCCCTGATTCCTGTCCCAGGCCACAGTGGCTCAAAGACACTATGCCAAAATCATTACACGCAGCAAGCCCACTGAATGTTAAGGCCAAGCCTGGGCTTTTCCCAGTAGAACACTTTGCAGATGTGTGCACGGTGTCTGTTTAAACCACAGACATAGACAGGAAGTGCTTCCTGCAGCTCCTCATTAGCTTAGCTTTCCATTACATTGAAAGACTTCCTTTCTTGTGTGCTCTAAGGTTATACCATGAGATTTGCAAAACCCAACAATGTACACATTAAGGAAGAGGAAAGCCCCAAAGAACACCAAACCCAATACTTCTCCATCTATTTTCTGTCTTTTTATGATGTTTAAGGCAGGTTCTCATGTCACCCAGCCTGGCCTCAAACCCTCAATTTAGTTGAGGATGGCTTTGAACTGCTGATCCTCCTGTTTCTACTTCCCAAGGGCTTATGATTACATGTGCACATCAGGTGCAATTTCTTCACACTATTCCTAAGTAGCGTCTCTCCGCTCAATTTTCCAATTTGCCTTAAGTATCAGTCTACAATTACTATTCTCTTACACGTAAAACACAGGTTCTGTATGGTCCTGTTCGTATTCCAGTCATCCTCATATCCAACACAACCATTTTCAAGTGACATTTTGTGGGCTTACCCTACTTGTTGGTATCTCTCAAAACACCTTGAAGCTCCGGGAGATTAAGGACCAAGGTTGTCCGGATCCTCCTATGTTCTATGCCTCTTCCCCACCCGCGCTATCCTCCAAACTCCCAAAAACAGTTTGTTGATCGAATGAATGACTGGCAGCATAAACAAGTCGCTAATGTAAAACTTAGAGCAGTCTCCCACCCACAATCACAAAGGGGCAGGAATACGATCACAAGCAGCTAGACGTCATGAAGTCATCCCTAGGAGATCAAAATGTAAGTAGAGGGTCTTGCAAATACCGATGCCTATTTCCAGTCCAGCATGCAGGGGAGCCTGCCAGAGACCAGGTCAATTGGGCCACCCGGAAACCCGTGCTTGTGCCAGGTCCCACCGGAAGTTACACTTTGATTTCAAGAACAGTCAGAAGAGGTCCAAGAAGAATCACCCTTGACAGCTACCCCAGTCAAGTCTGGGAATGAGAGCGCCAGAGGCCAGGGTCAGCAGCTCCCGGTTCCCTGTCCAGTTACACTCGTGGCCTGGTAATCCTCCGGCCTGCAGGAGCCTGAGGCGGACAAATTCTCACTGCAGCCAACACTCGGCCACCGAGAGCTGGCCGGAGCCGGGACGGTTACGGAGACCATCCCTCCCTCAACTAGGAGGACACGGCCAGGAACCCGTTCCCGTGGGACTCGTGGCCGGCGATCCGGGGAAGGGAAGCGCCCTTGGCCCTAGGAACTCACCTGCGGCCCAGCCGGCACGCCCCGGACCGGCTCCGCGAAGCGCCCGCTAGCCGGGAGCTACACGGACGTCGCTGGTCCCACTGACCCGCGGGGCATCGCCCGAGGCCCCGCCCACTGGCGTCCGGGCGCTCTCGGAGAGCAGCGATTGGCTAAGCTCCGACAAGCAACAAGAGGAAGGAAGCCAGGCATCCGGCTTTCTGTTGGGATGAAGGGAGGTACCTATAGCACCCCCTGACGGCTAGGAGGCTCCCCAAGAGAAGTTGCCTCGTGCTTTTTCTAGTGGAAAAAAAGTGAAAGAAAAGTCATGCATTCATTGAACCAACTGAAGTTCATTAGCCATCTTCTGAGACCTAGGTCTGGTATCCCCTTAGCAAAGGATAACCTAGTCCTTTGAAACTTCTTCGGGTCTGTGCTTTCAGGCTGCGTGTATTTGGGAACGCTATTCATTCCTATGTGTGAGCCTCATTCCTTCCGCATAGCATTAACACCATCCGCTTTCGCTGGGATGTTGTGAGGGTTCGATAATATCACATATGTCAAGTACTGTGCCAGGCACACCGCGATCAGGGAAATAGCTGGTAGCTATGATGAGTCTGCAAACTATCTGAACAATAGTGAAGCATTTGTACAAGTCTCTCTGACACGGGCACCTGCTCTCCTCCATGCTTCCACTCTCCCTGAACAGATGTATATTTACATACAGGAAAAGTCTCGCGCTCAAGCTCTTTAATGCCCCAACATGGTCCTGCCTTCACAGCCAAGAGGCACTGACCTCAACCTGACGAGCCTCCTTACCATTAGTAACACATACTAAAAATCAACTTTCTGAGCCTGAGCCTTTCCATGTTCTTTCATCTACCTAGAATGGTCCACCCACTTCCCGTTTCAAGGTCATGAATGCTTTCGAAGGAAGTTTCTAGAGTGCATTGTCAGCTTAAAGATTCTTCCTATTTTATATCAAAGACCCCAAAGTTAAGCCTGAGAGTGAAGATGGGGAGAAAGAAGCTGCCAGAAATTAACAACCATAATTAGCAGAACTTGAATACTTGTGCACTGAATATATAGAGACAAGGTCAGAATTTGGCGTTCAGTCACTCATTCTATATACTAGACACTAGAGATATACAATGGACTGCTGTCAGGAGTTTTCTGGCTGAAGAGGAAGCAGATAGGCCTACAGGATCTGAGAATCTAAGAAATGCCATAACAGAGGACACCATCAGCCATACAGAGTGTCAGTGGACGTTCCCTGGAAGGACAGACAGATCTTCAAGCTGTTTCTTAGCAATGAGTAGAAGCTCCCTCCAGCAGAACTGGAGTGAGCACAGAAGCTCCAACTTAAGATGAAATCACAGCACTTGGGAGGCCATGAGGTTCAAAACCAACCTTGGCTATGTACCAAGAGTCTATTATCAATGCGGGGGAGGGGGCGCGGCACGCGGATGGGGGGGGGCTAAGCATAGTGGCGCACACCTTTAATCCTAGCACTCCAGAGGCAGACGTAGGTGGATCTCTGTGAATTTGAAGACAACCTGGTCTACTTAGTTCTTCCAGATCAGCCAGAACTCCATGGTGAGACCTTGTCTAAAAAATAAACAAAAACTAAAAAATTAAAAACAAAAACAAAATTTTCAAATTAGTCCTGGATTCAAACCCCAACTCTGTGGCTTACTAATCTGAAAAAAAATAAAAAGATACTTAAAACCTTTGACAAAGGGTTTTATTGTGTGTGTGTGTGTACATGGGGTTGTGCACATGAGCACAGGCACCAGTGGAGGTCAGAAAGAAGGTGTCAGATCCCCTTGGAGCTGAAGTTACAGGAGGTTGTGAGCTGTCAGACATGGGTTCTGGGAACCAAACTTGGATCATCTGCAAGAGTGGTATGCTTTCTAACCACTGGACCATCTCCACAGGCCTATTTGTATTTTTAAAAAAGACAATCAGAAGATACCCTTGGGCTGGCCAGATGGCTCAGCACATAAGATGACCACCTGAGTTTAATCCTCATTCATGATCTATGTGTTAGAAGAAAACCAACTCCTGAAAGTCATCCTCTGACCTCCCTATGGGGGTTGTGGCATGTGGCATGTCACACACACACACACACACACACACACACACACACACCCACACAAAGCAATAAAAAATTTTAAGACGACCTCTAGGGCTGCTGTTTTAAACCATCTTAATGTGCAGAAATCGTCATAGTTCTCGACATCTTGATAAGAATTGGTAATGCTTCTTGATATGTTAAGTGTTCCCCAGCCATGCTGCTTTCTGTGACGTTCATTCTGGCATTACTTTTTTATTAACAGAAAAATCTGTGTAATATCTTCACATTTGCTATTTTCATCCCACCCCAGATCCAGCCCACAGTGTTATGCTTCCTTACTACCCCTCAAAATCAACACCATTACCTCTTACCTGGTCCATATTAGCAGCTTCTCACCCTCCCACTGCCCCTCCACTCCACGACTATTGCTTTGGCCAAAGGACCATTCAAAAACTTAAGCCAAGTGGTGGTGGCACACACCTTTAATCCCAGCACTTGGGAGCCAGAGGCAAGCAGATCTCTGTGAGTTCAAGGCCAGCCTGGTCTACAGTGTGAGTTCCAGGAAGCCAAGGCTAAAACCATGTCTCAAAACACCCTGACCCCCCACCCCCAAAGAAAACCCAACCTTAAATGGAATACTGGAGTCTCTGGATTAGTCCACAGATCCCTTTTGGCTGACCCTTTCCTAATCTGTCAACTTTTTGTAGCTTGCTTTTCCTGTCACTCCCTACACAGCCATCCTTCCAAACCCACGCTGGTCCCTTGACCTGAGGGAGTGTCCTCCTTTTCCCAACACATCCTGCAAGACAGTTCACGAGGCCTCCCCAAACTCCCTGTGCTTCAGATGGATATATTTGTACCTGCTGAAAATTACGCTGAAATCTAATTACCATTGTTTGTTCCTGCTGAAAAAACAAACATTGAAATCTAATTACCATTGTAACCATGCAAAGAGGTTGGGCATCTTTAAAAAGTGATTAGGCCACAAGGACCCCAAATCTATGGGTGAAATTGCCAAAGAGAATTTGTGTCCCTCACTCCCTTTTCTTCCTCTTGTTTTCTAGCATGGGAGGGGGTCAGCAAGAAGGACTTCATCACCAAATGCAAGCTGGTTTGTTGTTTGCTCTGAAAACAAATAGGTGGGTCTCATGTAATATGGACTAGCCTTGAACTTCTGATTCTCTGGCCTCCAGCTGGGATGACATGTGTGTGCTGGTATCTGTGATTGTTGCTTCTAAAAATGGTCATTTTTTTGTTTTTTTTTTTAAATTTTATTGAAAACTATGAGTGTTTTGCTTACATGTATGTCAGCGTACCACATGCATGCCTGGTGTCCAGGGAGGCCAAAAGAGGGTATCAGATTCCCAGGGCCTGGAATTACAGTTTTGAGCTGTCATGTGGGTGCTTGGGACTGAAGCTGCCTCCTCTAGAGGAAAAGTCAGTGCTCTTAACAGCTGAGTCATCTCTTCAGACCCCTTTTGAGCCAGTCTTGAGCCAGTCTTGTTAGGTGGCCTAAACTGGCTTTGACCTCACTGCAATCTTCTTGCCTCAGTCTCCAAAGTGCTGGAATTATAACAATGCCTCACCATATTCAGTTATTGTTATTATTACTATTTACTGTGTTTGTGGTGGTAATTTTCGTATTTATTATTCTATGTGATTGAGTCTTTTGAGTGTGTGGCTATATGTGCACTGTGTGCATGTCTGATGCTTAAGGAGGCCAGAAGAGGGCACCAGACCTCCTGGAACAGGAGTTACAGACAGCTGTGAGCTACTATGTGGATGCTAGAATGGAATGCCACTTCTCTGTAAGAGCAACAATTGCCCTTTAACCACTGAACCAACGCTCAGTGATTTATTGTTGAGATAAGCTATTGATATGTTAGCTAGGCTGGCCATAAACAAATGGTCCACCTGTCCAGACTCCCAAGTAGGTGGGGTTACAGGTACACACTATTATGCCCTGCTTTAGGCATTTTGGATTTTTGTAATTTTTGTTTTGTTTTCTTTTGCTTTGCTTTGTTTAAAACAGTCTCACTGGGCAAAGTGACATACACACCTTTAATCCCACCACTTGGGGAGGCAGAGGCAGGTGGGACCACTGTGAGTTCAAGGCCAGCCTGGTCTACATAGTGAGACCCTGTCTTTAAAAAAGAGTTGATATAGGCATGAATATTTTGCATTGGTTTGGATATTGGTTTATTGATATAAATTAAGGTCAATTTTGTTATATGTCAATTTCAACTCTTTTTTAGGTGTTAGGTTTATGCAACTCATTTAAAATGTAATGTATCGCAAAAATACAGATTATAGTCATCTATAATAGTCAAAACATATATTATTTAGGTTTTCTAGCTATACAGAGATATATTTCAGATGGATAGGTATTCTTCAAAACCTTTCAAAGACCTACAGAATATGGCACTTAAATGATTTGTTAACTTAGGGCTTTTTATGACATTGAGACACATCTGCCCCTGACAACACCAATTATGTTGGAGAGGAAGATGGGCATCGAAGAAACTCGTTATGGAGTTTGCCTTCACTGTGGCAGGGATAGCCATTTGGATAAGAAACTGCTCTTGCCTGGACTGCTTGACAGCATGCTGTCCAAACTGGACAAGCAAGTTACAAAAACTTGCCACGGGACAGAATGGTCCTTCAAGGTTCCTGCTTCACAGAAAAGTCTGCCAGACACTTTGGGCCTATAGGCTGAAGATGGATGCCCCAATCTTACAAAGGAATTTTGGGTGACTGCCCTGGCAGTGAGACATCTCTGTCAATTCTACAGTTTATAGAGTTGAAGACAATAGGTAGGTTGTGTTTTTACTTAGTTATGATAAAAGATAAGTTACATATGAAACTTTAAACTCACAAGAGTAGGATAGATGATAGAGTATTTTCTTTAATTTTGCCAAATACAAATAGACTAAATGTAACTATAATTCTTGCTTGATAACTGTTTTTTTATATATAATTTTACTATGTTAAAGTTAAAACCCTTTTCATTTAGACAGAAAAAGGGAGATGATGTGGGAGGTACTTCTGTATGCTGTAAATATGTGTTGCTTTTATTTGTTGATGAATAAAGCTGTTTTGGCCAATGAACAGACAGGACTTAGCTAGATGGGAATTCCGAACAAAAAGGCAGGGAAAAGAAAGACAAAGAGTTGCCATGTAGCCATCAGGAAGGTAGGACACCCAGGCATTCTCTGGTAAGATAAGGCCATGTAGAGATACACAGATTAATAGTTATGGGTTAATAATAAAGAGAAAACTAGCCAGTAAGAAGCCTAAACCATTGTCTAAACAATTGTACTGGTATCAAGTCTCAGAATGGTTACTTTATAAGTGGCTGCTGGGACCTGATGGGTAGAGAGAAACCAATCCAGTGGAACCAAGACTAGACAGAGAACAGTCTGTCAATTACAAAGAGTCTCAGATATACCAGAATAGCTTCAAACTCACTATGTAACTACAGATGATCTTAAACTTCTGATCTTCCTGCCTCTACTTCCCAAGTGCTGGATTACAGGTATGTGGTAACACTGGACTTCTTGCCATCTTGAAACAGAACCTCCAAGCCTCCAGAACTAAGTTTATTGCAAAGTATTCAGCATTAGTCTTATGTTGTACCGGTGTGTGGTATGTACTCAGCTTCTCTGAGAGAAGGTCCCTCTTCAAACTATAGCTTCCTATTCCTGCACCTGGTCGTGATCAGGCTGAGAGCCACTTGTTGTAGAGTATTAGTTAAAGGTGTGTTACATTTGTTTGTGCTGTGGAACATTTGTTTAATGATGCAAAGATGTGTTGCATTCTTTTTATGTCGCATTTGTTTAACTCTGTGAAGCTGTGTTACTTTGCCTGTCTAAAAGATCTGATTGGTCTAATAAAGAGATGAACGGCCAATAGTGAGGCAGGAGAAAGTATAGGTGGGGTTGGCAGGCAGAGAGAATAAATAGGAGAAATCTGGGAAGAGGGGATCAAGGAACAAGAAAAGGAGAAGAGGAGGACTCAAGAGGCCAGCCACCCCGCTACACAGCAAGCCACAGAGTAAGAAGTAAAGAAAAGTGTACAAAAATAGAGGAAGATAAAAGCCCAGAGGCAAAGGTAGACAGACTAATTTAAGAAAAATCTGGCTAGATATAAGCCAAGCTAAGACCAGGCATTTATAAGAAAGAATAAGCCTCCATGTGATTTATTTGGGATCTGGGTGGCAGGCCCCCAAAGAGCAAAGAGTAAAAAGAGTTAAAAAACAAAAACAAAACAAACCTACAACTTGTACCACCTTTTCTGTAGCTCTGGGGCGCAGAATAACAATCTAGGCCACTGGCCCCACACCAAGAGACTGTCCTACATTCTCAACCCCAGAGGATATTTTATTTATTTGCTTATTTGTTTTTGTGATTTTGAGACAAGGCCTCTCTGTGTAGCCCTGGCTATCCTGGAGCTTGCTAAGCAGACCAGGCTGGCCTTGAACTCACAGGGACTAAAGGTGTGCACCACCACATCTGGCTACTAGGGACACTTTAAGCATATGCTCACAGCAGGGTGGCCAGACCTGTTAGTCCTGACATGTTTCCTTCCATCTATTCCCATCTACTACATGACTTCAGGAAACCTAGCCCCATTTCGAAGAAAGGGCAAAGTTCCCCCTGAACACAGTGTGATGGAGTCCCCTATAATGCAGACCCTGTATCTTCCTGGCTTCAGGATTAGGGGGAAGGAGTTTAAGTTCCCAAGCTTGTCCCCTCACCTGAAAAAATCACAATACCTGCTACACAGGATTGGTCTGATCATTCAAAACTCACTCATATCCCAATTTAGGGTGGATAAAACACTCCCAAGAGAAGTAAGGTTAGCCCAGGCCCCATCTGGAAAGCCAATAGAAAATAGACAACATCCAGTCCAAGTGTTCCCACATCTCCATGTGTCAGAATCACCTGCAGCACTCATTTAAAGCTCACTGGAGGGTGCTGCAGAGACAGCTCGGGAGTTAAGAGCACTGGCTGCTCTTCCAGGGGACCCAGGTTCAATTCTCAGCACCCAAATGGCAGCTCATAACTGTCTAAATTCCACTTCCAAGGGATCTGAACTCTCTTCTGGACTCTGAGTCACACATATGATATGCATATGTGTTTACAGGCAAACACTCATACACATAAATTTTAAATTAAAAAAAAAAAACCCTAAGGACTGGGTAAAGTGGGTAAGAATAGTAGTAGATAGTGACTGACATGCAAGAATAGGGTCCTGACTTTGGATACCCAGAACCCACACATTAAAAGCCTAGCGTGAAAGTGGATGCCTGTAATCTCAGTACTGGGAGATACAGACAGAAAAGGCCCTGGAGGTTGATAGCCAGCCATTAGAGCAGAGAAGACAAGTTCCAGGATCAGTAAGTCTGGATCTCAAAAAGTAAAGCAGAAAATGACCAAAGACACATACCATCAACTGCTAACTTATGTGCCCACAGATTTTAAAAAGATCAAGGCTCAGGGCTATCTCTATGGTGTCTGCCAGTGACAAATATTTAGTGAGCAAAAGAATTGGCTGGTCCAGTGTGGTCCAAAACAATAGCTCCAAAAGTTCTTTTGTTTTGTTTTGTTTTGTTTTGTTTGTGGGAGGGAGCTGATGTCAAGTTCTTTCCGAATTGGGAATACCATTGATCTGAAAACCCTATGAATTAGCATTAGATCTGGCTAGGTCCACTACTTCTAGCTTTGTGATTCTGGAGATCCCACTTAAGCCTCCCTGAGCATCTACCCTCTATCCGTTAACACTCATCCCTTGGCTGACCCTCATGAAGCAATAGTAAATATTAGTCATGCTTCCTAACTTTAAGTTAGTTTCTCAATATAGCTTTGCCCTTTATAACTCCTCCTGCAAAGTGTCCACCTACAGCAGGCATCAGGGGGGGAAATTGGCAGCACGAATCTGGAGTTCGCTGCAACTGACTGGATTGGGCTGCAGCAAGGAAGAGTACTTGTCCCCAGTGGAAAGTGTGTGTGCATTCACTGACCTGTAACAATAACCAGCCCCCCCTCCCAGCACACCATCCCAATGCACATGTGCTGTGTGTCAAGTACTGAAGGCTGGGCCTCCCTTTCTGGAGGGTCTAGGAGGCAAAGGACCCTGGATTGCATGAGGGACGAATGGGTTCCTTCCCGTCCACTCTTGACACAAGCAGGACCCCTCCAGGAACGCACAGGTCCTTACTGTGGCCGCCAGAATCTCCTTTTTCCCAACTAACCCTTCCCAGAAAGGGCTCAGGCAACTCCTGCGGTCCGCATACCAAGAATGCTCAAACTCCTGGTCCCTTCTCCTCCTCCCCCCTACCTTACCAAAGACCCCCACCCCAGGTGGTCTCTTCGGGAGAGAGCTGGCTCCGGTGCAGTTCTGCGGTTTTATTTTTCCTGGGATAGTCAAAGGGATGTGGGAACAGCCACAGGTGTGGTGAGGGAAAGCCCCTGTCTCCCCTCCCCAGATGTGGGAGAGGGGAGAGGCCCAGGAGCCCTGGTCCTGGGTTGGTCCAGCCACTGTGGTCCCTGGGCCCTGTGGGCGGAGGGCTGAGGGTGGAGCCCTGGGAAGGTGGGGCGGGCTCCTAGGCGGGGTTCGGGATTCTTCATAAAAAGCCACGAAGCTTGATCCCCACGAAGCCCAGCCCCGCGGGGTGTGGGGGGGACGCAGAGCCCAGATGGGGGACCCGGCCCGGCCTGGCCCGTGGGGGAAGGGGTGTAAAATAATGGCAGAGATGGTGCCCATGGGGGGAAAGGTGGGGACAAAGCGTCGGACCAGGAAGATGGGAGTTCCAAGTGAGGGGCGCTGGGCGGAGAGGCACGGTCCCTAGCCTAGCCCGGGCGCCTTTGCGTGGGATCAGGAAGGTAAAAAACCCACGAAAGTGCGGCGGGCAGGAGCCGGGGCGTGCGGTGCCGGCAGGGCGGGCGCACAGAGCAGCCCGCGTTCACAGTGACCTCGACGCTGGGTGTACAGTACGGGTAGAAAACCGCGGGCCAGGTTGGGCGGCCCGGGCGGGTCACAGCCTGGTCTGGGCCTCGGGGATGTAGATCTCAATGCTGTCCGCGCTCTCGGTAGCCGAACTGTGGCGGAACGAGGCGGCGCGCTTGGCCGCCAGGAGCCGCTTGCGCGCTTCCTGCCGCTGCCGGTCCACGGAGTCCAGGGAGCGCTCCTTCACCGGCACACCCCGCCCCCGCGAGGGCTTCTTTGGTATCGGCGGAGGGACCTTCTTCTCCTCCTGTCGGGAGAGAGAGCACGGTCGAGCGGGGACCACTGCAGCATCCCGACTAGCGCTCCACATCCCCATCCCAGCTCCCCCAAGATCCAAACTGGACCACGCCTAGAATTGGCCCTGGGACCCCATGCTTCAGGTGCACGTGTTCCCCCAAGGTCAAAGCCGGTCAAAGCCCCTCTGTACAGGTCGCCAAATAATGACGGGGTCGAGCGCACCCTGGTGGAGCCGTTCTCAACTGCTAGCACCCACATGCAAGTTGAAGAGTTGGGGGGACGTTGCCAGGGCTCCAGGGCCTGCCCAGTCTCACCTCTGACACCCATCTCAGACATAAGTCTAGCAAATAGAAGGCTGAAATCGCCTTAAAAATCTAGCTCTACTCCCCACACTGTAGCTGAGGCAACGGTGGCGCGAACACACAGGGCAATGGCCAGGAGTAAGGCTGTTTTATCTAAAGCTGTTAACTGCTGTCGTGAAGTCCATTCCCCTGTAACTCCTCCATACCCACACATCCACACACTCCTTTCTGAGAAGGGCACTCCAGACTGTGGCTTCTTGGCCTGAAGGGACTCATAAACACACCTTAGGCTCCAGGAGTTTCCAGCTGTTGGCCTTAAGTTGTTGTAGCTCCAGGAACTTGAGGGTCACATCCTCAATTGAGAGCTGCAGGAGGTCCCAGAAACCCGCCAGGTCCTGGAAGGTGGGCACAGGGAACGCAGTGGGGTCCTGCCGTGGTGGGACACACAGGGGAGGCAGCCAGTCAGGGAGGTCTGACCCCAGGCAGGCTCAGCGAAAGCCACACTCAATCTCTCTTAACAGGAAGCACAGCCTAGGGGGATGGGTTGAGGGATGGGGACAGGGGCAGGAAAAGCACAGGTCTCTCCTACCTGGGCAGAAACATTGGACTCAACCTCGAGGCTCAATACTCCAAACAAAGTACGTCTGACCTTTTGGCTTCTCTGGGCCACAATGAATGAACTGCATTGGGCCACTTTCCACACACGATCCACCCCTCCAATACACAGACCTGGTCCCCTTCTCAGTCAAACCCGGCCACCTGCCAGACCTGCACACCTCACTCACCACCCCACCCCCGACCCCTCCCCACCCCACCCCCACCCCCCCCCCCCGCCCCCCCACCCCCGACACTTACCAAGCTTTGCTGACACAGCCTGAAAAACTGCTGGACCTTCTGAGACAGGAGAAGCTGTGTACTGCCCACGGCACTGCGAATCTTCTCCAGGACTGCGGAACACAAGAAGGCTCGAGGAGGGGGAGGGGGATGAGACCCCTCTCCCTCCCCCCCCCAGCCTCCCAGGGAGGTTTACCCTTTGAGATGCTCACCTCTTGGTTACTGTACTATCTATCCATCCCTCTCCTCCAGCCCTTCCCCATCACATCCTCAAACATCTAACCACACGAAGACTCCATCCTCCTCAGTGAAACTCCTTCCTTCACACAGCCTGCATTTACAAGAGCTGGTCCTTCCACATCTTTCCAGCCTTGGCCAGAGCACTAGCTCACTGATCATTTACAGCCACTCTGCCCCCCATTGGTACATGTGTCCTTGGTTTGATAAGAATTTGTAAATTCATCTCAGGAACTTGACCCTGGCTCCCCTCAGACTGGACTCATGGGGATGGGGCATACCCTCTGTCACAGGGCTGTCTGCCATGCTGATTTTGCGTTTCTTCCCCAGACTTGTTCTCACGTGAGCTGCCTCCTCCAACAATGTTAAAACCCCACCTCTTTCACTGAGGAATCCCAGCATCCTCTGGGAGAGCCTCTCTGAACTGCTCAAATCAGAAAGGCATGTGGTGCCTGCTCTCGCTGGATCCGTATACTTGTCCAGATCTGAACGGATTATTCCTCATGGAGTTCGTGGCTTAGACAGGTAGCCACCTCATTTTGCCTGGTCATGACTGACTCACCCATCCACTCACCCCCAGTTCTACCCATGGCCTCTAAAGCTGTCCCTGGCCAGGCACTTTATAGCATGCTGTTACCAGTAGGAACCTCAGGTTCCAGTACTGAAGGACCAAAGAGGAGGCAAACCCAAGCTTGAAGAGAGGGCCCTGCTGACCACGATACCCCATGCCCGCATGCCCACACGCAGGATGCCAGCGCCCCTCTCCCCTGCGTGGGTGGCAGTGGACTCACTCTCCTCGGGCAGCTCATAGTCCTCCGCCTCCCGCTCCATCTGCTGGCACCAGTGTTCCAGTTTCTCCACCTCTGCCCGCAGCATCTTGATGAACCACTCGCCGTCCCGTGGGCAGGGGGATGTGCGGCCTGAGTCGGGGAGGCTACGTGAACCTCGCTCCATCCAGGAATCTCGGCGGCCAGACCCGGGGCCGGGGGCAGGGATAGGGGTAGGGCCGGGTGACCCATCAGTGGCCGGCGGCTCATACGGCAGTGGGTAGCCCTCGCGGTAGGCCCACTGGCCCTGCGTGTGGACCGTGCGGAAGACTGAGTAGGTGGGGGCCCGGGGCCCGGGCTGGGGCTCAGAGGCGTGCCTCTGGAAGGAGCGTCCAAACTGCAGGGCCTTGTCTTCTGTGGCCACAGTGGCCAGGCCGGCCAGGCCCTCCAGCTCCAGGTCTGCCTGCACACCGGCTGTCACGCTGTTGGAGCGCTTGAACCTCGCCCGCCTGTGGAGGGAGATGTCTGTCTTCACTGCTCCTGCTCAGGTCACCCCAGGTCACCACCCTCATCTCAACTCCAAGCAAAAAAAAAAGGAGGAACAGGGAGATGAGGAACCTACAAAATGATGGCCGCTAACCCACACACTCAAAGTCAATTGGCCCTTGCAGGGTAGGTACCCATTTCACTTCCAGTGTAGAGCAGTGACCGTCAGAATACTTACCTGACCACAGAGACCCTGGAGCACGCTAAGCAAAGCAGAGACTGACCTACAGAAGCCAGCTGTAGCTCTTGAGTGTAGGTTTGCTATTTGTTGTTTTGAGACAAGGTCTCACTCAGAACGCAGGCTGACCTGGAACTCACAATGGGTCCTCAGGCTGTACCCACAAAGTGAGCCTCCTGCCTCAGCTTCCTGAGTACTAGTATTGTGGGTGTTGAGCCACCACGCCCAGCTTGCAATTCAGTGTTCTAGAAAAGATATGTCTATGCTGGTTTACAGTGGCTCTACCGTGTGTGTCCTAGACCCACGGAGAACTGGGGGCCCAAAGAGGTCCCAGGTCATCCAGCTTCCGGGTGGCAGAGCCAGGATTTGGACCCAGGGCTGCACTCTGGGCAGCACCAGCTAAAGGAAGAAATGCCTGGGAGCAGCTTGCAATGGAGGGGGCACCCATCAGGGAAGACTTCACTCCTGGGGACCCTGATGGCTCAGTCCAGAGCCTGGCCAGACAGTCTACCAGAGCCAGTGGAGCTGAATTAAGTTGTTGGCAGGAATGACACGGGGCCTGGAAATTTCTTGTCTTTGAGTTAATTATATGCAAATCCTATGCAAAACAGAAAGTCAATTGGCCTTGTTCATTTTTCCCACTCTGAGTTCAGAGTAGGGACTCTTGTCTGTAAAGAAGTCAATGAGCACTATGAAACAAGAGGTCGGGGCCAGACAATACTGTAAGTAGGAGTCAGGCTGGGGTTGGGATGTCAAAGATGAACAGAAGTTGAAGTACTCTGGGAGTTCAAGAGTCTCAAAGGAAAGGTGGATGGGTCTTCATCTACCTCTACCTCCACACCGTCAAACGGGAAGAGGGTCTCCTTAGACATCTCCAGGGGCCTGTCCAGCTTCCCAGGAGACTCTACCACCACCCCCACCCCCCACCCCCGCAACTTCAACCTTCCTCCCATGGCCCAGGCCTTCTCTCCAAGCCTGCCTGCTTGCTTCCTTCCAGCTGGCAGGCTGCCTGCTGGGAGCCTGTTGCCATAGAAACAAGGCCCAGAAGGATGCTGCAGGACTCAGGAAAGAGAGATGCACTCATGTGCAGTCTCCAACGAACCCCATGTCCCCACCCCCACCCAGAGAAAGGAGAAAGAACAAACTGTCATTGCCTCCCACATGGCCTTCACCTTGGTATCTGCCCTGGGCACCATTCACCTTGACTACTAGCCCTGCCTCCTTTCTGATACCTCTGCACTCACTCAGTACAGTGAAGAGGAAGGAAAGCCCTGGACCAGGAAACATCCCTGAGTCTTAATGCTACCTTTGTCACTGTGTGCCTTAGGAAAGGTCTCCATCCAGGCTCTCTAATACGTGTGAGGGTGCATGTAAATAATTTGGATAGCCCTGTGTGGGGGCATACACCTTTAATTCCAGCACTCAGGAGGCAGAAGCAGGCAGATCTCTGTGAGTTCCAGGCCAGCCAGGACTATATAGTGAGACCCTATCTACAATAATAACCAATAGTCTTATTAAATATGTATTACAAATACATATACATAATAAATGTACATATGCTATAGCACTAGTTCTAACAGGTCTTAATAATAAAAACCCAGTGTCAGATATCAGGGTAAATTCTGAAAGGTCAGAGAAGGAGCCAGCCACAAGAGAGACCTCTTACCTCTACTAAATCCTCAAACCAAAGGGGCGATTCTGTCTTTAGGAATCCTCAGACTGAATGCAATGAGCTCCTGTCTCCTCCTGCCTCATAATCCTCTCTCCACCCAGCCATATCACTGCAGTCTCCACCTCCCAAGTGCTGGGATTAAAGATATGAGCCATCACCACCTAGCTCTGTTCCTCTTTTAGACTGGATCAATCTCATGTAGCCCAGAGTGGTCTGGAACTCACAGAGATTCACCTGCCTCTGCCTCCTGAGTGCTGGGATTAAAGGTGTGTGCCACCACTGCCTGGTGTCTATGGCTAACTAGTATGGCTAGCTCTGCACTCTGATCTTCAGGTGAGCTTTATTTGTTAGATCACAAACAAAATATCACCACAATATGCACACATCTAAAACTACAGGAACAGGACAATAATTTCCAAAGTATTTATTGAAAATTATATCTTGTATATGTTAAGATCGGAAACCCTGAAATTCCTGCCCAGTCTGCCCCAGTGCTGGAGTAGTCTTCCTAAAGGTAAGCTCCTCTAAGTCATTCCTCCCATGACTCCCCATGGCCAGCAAGAGAAAGCTCAAACTTCCGTGCCAGTGCTGATCCGAAGCCCCTATGCTCTGGATGTGCCGGCATCGTCAGCTTTCTCTTTCCATCCTCCTTGATCCCTAAATAGATTACATTCTGACTCCCACCACTGAGCGTGCTGTGCCCTGCCTGAGATGGTCATAGTCTGGGAGTCCCCTGGCTGTCCCCAAGATCACACCTCAGTTCTGTGCCTCCTGCATTTAAGGCAACTCCACTATTTTGATTAATTAGACTCTTTTGGGTGACTGACTATACTCTCAGACATCTTGGTTCCCTATGAATATTTGTGCCTTTGATCTACAGTTGGTCTGAGTCTCTTTCCAAGCTTTAGCAATTGCACAAACCAGAGGTCATGGCCACAATAGGTTTCCCCGGCAACTACACTTCTGAACAGGTACCATCCCAACCTGTTTTCCTGTTGTAAGAGTTTTGAGTCTTACATGACCCCACAGGCTCATGTGTTTGAACAACTGGTTCCCAGCTGTTGACAAGGTTTGGAAGGTTGTGGGACCTCTGAGACCTGTCACCTAACTAGCAGGAGGGGGTCACTACAAGGTGAGCCATGAGGACCATTCTATTTCTGATGCAGGCCAGGGCTCTCTGCTTTCCCATATGCCAATAAGTGAACAGGCCATAAGCTTATGTCATCAAGGACAACCTGTCGTCCCTCCCCCCCACCCCCCAGTGACAGCCTGCACTCGTTGAAACTGTGACCCAAAGTAAAGTTTTCCTCCATAAAGTTGCCCCTGTAAGGTTGCTTCCCAGTAAACACACCGTGCCCTCGGGCTCCACTAGCCTGGTGCCTTCATCTGACCTCTGGGAAGTCCTGGGAGGATTCCACACTATCTCAGACAGAAACACCAGGGCCCAGGGTTCGTGGCTCTAAGTCCCTTCCTCGGGGAACTCTCTCAATGCATATACCCCAAGGAAGGCTGAGGGAGCTGAGGAAGCACTTGGGCTCAGTGAAGCACGATTCTCACATCACCCCCGCTAGTAGTCATAAGTTTGCACAGGATGGGCAGGAGTCGGCCATCCCTGTGAACTAGCCATTAGTATGGGACAAGACACAATAGGAAAGAGCTCTGGATCCAAGATCCAAAACCCTGGGGAAAGCTGGACATTTCACAGGTAGATGGGGATAGGGCAACACACAAAGAGGGTGGAACCAGAGAGGACTTGGAGGTGGGAAGCCAGGAGGGAGAAAATTGAGATGGCTCAGTAGGTAAAAATCCCTTGCAGCCAAGTATGGTAACCTGAGTTCAAGATCCAGGGCCCACATAGTGCCAGGAGAAAATCAACTCCCTCAGTTGTCCCTGGCAGTACACACACCTGGTGTACACAGGTACATATGCATCATATGCATTTACATATGTGCATGCATACACACAAACACAAATGCAGAGAGAGAGACAGAGACAGAGAGACAGAGAAGTAATTTTTTGTTTGGTTGGTTTTTGGTATTTTGTTTTGTTTTATTTTGTTTTCTTGAAACAGGGTTTCTCTGTGTAGCCCTGGCTGTCTTGGCACCTACTTTGTAGACCAGGCTGACCTCAAACTCAAAAAGAGATCTGCCTGCCTCTTCCTCCTGAGTGCTAGGATTAAAGGTGTGCACCAACATTGCCTAGCAGAGATAAATGTAATTTTAAAATTTAAAAAATTTAAGCCAGGAAGAGTATATAAAGGCAGACAGAAGAGAGGAAGCCTCAAGGAGGCTCAGACAGCCGACAAGAGTATGCAGCTGGTTGAGAGTGAAAGGCTGGCTGGGTTTGTGCCCCTGCTGACCACAGTAAGAACAGGTACAGGCTGCATCGCTGTCAGGAGGTGGAGGAAACTAGTTAAAACAACCTCATCAAAGATGGCATCTGAGAAGCAAGCAGGAGAAAGCAGAATGCCTACGAGAGGATATCCCAGGGAGAGGGGGAAATCTAGAGGGGGTGGGATTTGTGAGACGATAGTGCCCAAAGAAGTCCCTTTCTAAATCCCTGGAACCTGGGGGTATGCCACCTCCCATGGCAAAGGGGACTTTGTGGACTTAGCCAAGTTCAGGATCTTGAGATACGATGAGTATCCTGGACCATCCAGATTTGATGGTTTACCTTAATTAATAGTCAACCTGGATGGGTTTCAGAATCACTCAGGAAGTACACCTCTGGGTGTGTAAGTGAGGGTGTTTCTGGAGATGTTTCTCTGAGGGAGAACAGACCCACCCTAAACAGTCCAAACAGGAGCAGAAAGCCTGATAAGAATCTTTTCATCTCTCAGCTTCCTGACCTTGGGTGCAATATGACCAGCAGCCTCATGCTCAGCCTCACGCTCAGCCTGCCATAAAGGACAGACCCCCCCCTCTTGGTTTTTCAAGACAGGGTTTCTCTGTGTAGCCCTGGCAGTCCTGGAACTCACTCTGTAGACCAGGCTGGCCTGGAACTAAGAAATCCACCTGCCTCTGCCTCCCGAGTGCTGGTGTTAAAGTCATACACCATCATTACCTGGCAGGACCGTGTCTCCTAATCACAGAGAGAAAGCCTTCCTTCCTAAACTGCTTCTGTCAGATACGTTATAACAGCAATGAGAGAAGATGTGTGCAACTTAATCACATGGGTCCCTATCAATAAGAGAGGGAGCCCAGAAGGAGATAGAAAATACAGGAAAGAAATAAACGGAAGTCTGGGTGTGTGGCTTAGTGGAAGACTACTTGCCTAGCACACACAAGGCCCTGGGTTTAATCCCCAGCATCACAGAAACAGAAAAGAGAATAAACAGGAAAAGGTAATAACATGGATTCTTCCTTGAATATCCAGAAGGACACAGACTTGCCAACACTTTGATGTCAGCCCAGGTAAATCTAGGAACTTCCAAGTTCTAGACATGTAAGAATATATATTTACATCAGGGATGAGAAATAAACACACATATAAAGAGAAATTGACTGAAGACAAAGAAGAGAAACGGTCCAAGTGGGAAATGGGATAATAGGTAACATTTTCCAAGCACTTAGTATATGCAAAATTAATCACCTAACATGATTTCATGTCCCTATCATCAGGGTGGCAGCATCATCCCTACTCACTGCTGAGAAAAGATACCCTTAACAGGCAAAGTAATTTCCTGAGATGGAACAGTGACCCAAGCCAGAAGAGCCCACCTCAAGTCACTGCATCCCACCCCTGGCCTCCCCATATGTAGGGAGAGCACAGCAATCAGTTGCCGACCACTGAGGCAGGGTTGATGGCTGAGCAGAGGGACAAGCAAGCTAGGAGCTGGTGTGGAAGTAGATCAAGGTCCCAGAAGATGGCCTCGGTCACCTCAAGGAAGTTATGAGGAGGTTACCTTCTGGAGACTTGTTGGGAGTCTGGGGGAAGAAGGAGAATGAGCTGTTTTTGGGGTGTCAGCAGAGTAGGGAAGTTAAATCTGGGTTCTCTAGAGCCAGACTGCCTGGCTCCGACACCAGCTGGATGGCTCGTGCCTAGTTCTGTCATCTTTTAAGTGAGAATGACAACAGTACCAGCTCCAGAGTGCTGGGAGATAATGTATGGGAAGAAGAGCCAGCACCTGGCCTGCCATTGTGTGAGCTATTGTGGAGAAGTAGGAAAGTTTGTGGCTCTCGCTGCCACTGAGAAAAGGAGCTGGCCAAAGACAATAGCCCAGCGTAGCTCTGCGGCCCCAGCTCGGCCATTGTAGTCATTAATTATTCTGATTGCTGTTGATCATTTCCATCTGTTCCCTGCAGCACTCAGAACAAAACCTCCTTTATCCTCCCCATCACATGGCACTGGAGTCCGTTATTTGCATATCCGTCTCTTTCACTAAATAGAGCAGTTCCTCAAACATCAATGCTGGCTGGGTGGCTGATTGGTTGGCTGCCTGCAAGGGTGGTGGGGAGTATTAATTATCCCAACATCTATTCTCCCCTTCTTCCTCAGGAACAGAATGCCATGATTTTAAGCCGGACAGGTGGCCACTTTGGATAATAATTCATTTCCCAGTCTCCGTTATCACTAGGTAGAGCTAAGCAGCAAAGTTCAGCCCAAGGGATGCAAGCAGAACTGTTACTTACAACATCTAAAAATCGTTCTTTGAAACAAAGTATAGGGCTGAGCTGTGGTTCAGTGGGAGAGAACTTGCCCAGCACCTACAAGGCCATAGGAACAAAAGTGTTATTACAAGTAGGGTATAGGCTAGAGAGACGGTTCAGTAAAGGGCACCCACACCAATCCTAACCATAGGAGTTCCATCTCTGAACCCCGTGTAGTAGAAGGAAATAACCCACTCCCACAAGTTGTCTTCTCTAACCTACACACACACAATGTTAAAAAAGAAAGGAAGAAAGAAAGAAAGAAAGAAAGAAAGAAAGAAAGAAAGAAAGAAAGAAAGGAAAAAGGAAGGCTATATCTTTTTTTTCCCCTATCCCCATCCCTAAGGAGTAGAATGAATGTAGAATGAATTGTTCTACTCAATGATTCGACCTTAAGCAACTATTTTGGAATGCGAGAACCATGTGGAGAACGCAGTCAAGAAAACAACTTCGGCCATGTGTAAGTCACTATCATTGTTTTCTGTAACTCACATGCAAACCTCATCCTAAAATCACATGAATCTTCAATGTCTTGAAGTCCAGAGCTTATGTCCCTATCTGGTTTGGAACTTGATAGTCATTGCTGTGTTGGTGGACAGCTGTAAGCACTAGCTGGGAAGTGGCTTCGGCTATGATTTACCACTCATGTGAAACAGTGCATCGTATTTTCTCTCCGGGCCTTTTAACCGGGCTGTGGAGGCTTCTCCCCTCCAGCTCTTTCTGATGACAATGATTGAGCGCCTGGTAATCCTGGAAGTCGTTATTAACTACTTCAGGGAGTTGTCCCTTTTATGGCTCTCTGGGCAGAAATTGGATTACCCCAAAAGATACTGTATCCAAGGAACATTCAGTACCCACAAACTGGCAAGGGTTTTGTCAGCAGAGTTTGGCAGCAGGATGGTGTGGGAGAGGAGTGGGCAGGAGAAGGGGGAGGGACATGTCAGTGCACCAGGCTCTAGGGAAGCTCCTCTCTAAGAGAGCAGTCAAGACTTCAAGCCAGAGTCCAGCAAGGCAGATTTAGTAGTCACAGGGGTCAGTTAAGAACTCTCCAGACAGCCATTAAGAAGGTCAAATTGTAACATTTACAGGAAGTAGACATCATCATGTTAAGTAAAATAAGTCAGATTAATTTTTCTCAGGTACAGAATCTAGGGGTATGCGTGTGTGTGTGTGTGTGTGTGTGTGTGTGTGTGTGTGTGTGTGTGTGTGTGTAGAGAGAGAGAGAGAGAGAGAGAGAGAGAGAGAGAGAGAGAGAGAGAGAGAGAGAGAGAGAGAGAGAGAGAGAGAGAGAGAGAGAGAGAGAGGTAGAAGAGGAACTATGTTGGGGAAAAGAAGTTTAAAGGGAGAAAGATAAGGGAACAGAGAGGGTAGTAGAGATAAAAGATAAGTATCCCAAATTCTCTCACATATGGAATGTGATTTTAAATATACATGCGTAAGTATTTACACATTCATATGGACAAATACAACATTAAATTAGAATGGGGACAGTTGGAGGAAGAACAAGAGAGTGTAACGTGTGTGTGTGTGTGTGTGTGTGTGTGTGTGTGTGTGTGTGTGTGTTTAATATAGGCAAGGCACAGTGATATACCAGCTTTGAATTAGAAGAGATCCG
Organism: Cricetiscus sungorus; assembly: GCA_030556225.1. Taxonomy (NCBI): domain Eukaryota; kingdom Metazoa; phylum Chordata; class Mammalia; order Rodentia; family Cricetidae; genus Cricetiscus; species Cricetiscus sungorus. Next base: position 121,802,552 of record JANBXA010000734.1, on the reverse strand, counting down.
CCTGCCTCTGCCTCCCCAGTGCTGGGATATAGAATTTTGAGGCCAGCCTGGGCTACATGAGACCCTATTTCAAAATAAAAAGAACAAACAGCAATAAGATCACCTTTCCTTTGGTCCCATAAGCCCCAGGAATAGCTTTTCTGCCTATGTTGTACTCTTTGCGATCCAGGAAAGACAAGTGCAGTAAGAACTTCTAACTCTTGTTCCCGGTGAGGGTGTTAGTGACACCGAGGCTAAGCTTCAAAGGGCAGGAGTTCTTCTGATTCTGCTCATCTTGGTAGCCTGGTACCCACAGTATTTGACAAGTGTGATAGGGATCCAGGAACCCGGGAAGCAAACGGAGAGGGTCAGAGGAGATGGAACAGGAGAAATTCAGTCCCAACGATAGGCAACTGAAAGCACCACGGACAAGCTTCAGAAAGGAGAGGCAATATAGCCGACTCCACCCAGGAAACTATCAGGAAGCACACCAAGGGCATTTTTATCTTCTCATTTATGTAGTAGATGTGTTATGCTGTGGTGTAAATAGGGAGGTCACAGAACTACTTGCAGGAGCTGACTTTCCTCCTTCCACATGGGTTCCAGGAACTGGACTCAAATTGTGAGATCTGATAGCAAGTGGCTCTCTCTCCAGCACTGCCCAGCAATTTTTAAAACCAAAGTACAGACTAGGAAGCAAGAACGCTAAGAATCCAGAAAAATGGCCGGGCAGTGGTAGCGCAAGCCTTTAATCCCAGCACTTGGGAGGCAGAGGCAGGTGAAACTCTATGAGTTTGAGGCCAGCCTGGTCTACAGAACAAGTTCCAGGACAGCCAGAGCTACACAGAGAAACCCTGTCTCAAAAATAGAAAGGAAGGAAGGAAGGAAGGAAGTCCAGAAAAATGGGTGGCCGTGGGTAGAGGGAGGCCTGGAAGTTTGCTGAGCAAGGCTACTGCACTCCATGGCTCACATCTAGGTACCAGTTGGGGCCTGGTGTGTGGTGAGTCAGAATTAAAGTGACAAGGACAGAAGGGTTGGTGCAAGCTGTGCAGGTGTATAACAAAGGATGCCTTCGGCAGACAAGCAAGGAAGGCTGGCCAGAGAGATGGGCCAGATTTGCCCTGTCTCCACCTGTCATTCCTCTTAATTCCCAGTGTGATCACCTGTTCCAGAGACTCAGATCTTCACCATCTCTCCTCCAACATGCTCACCACCAAGACCTCACGGCTCACGCCACATTCCCTGTCACCACATTGCCTTGCCCCAGCTTCCCTTTTCCTTCCAGCTGCCTCTTGTGCCTCGTGGAAATGACTGATCAATACAGAAGAAGGAATGTAGGAAGCACCCACCCACGCCCAAACACCTAGAAGAGCTGGGGAAAATAAAATCGGAAAGGTGTTTCTGCTCCGATGCCAGGCTTGGAAATAGGAGATAGTTTCAGCTTCCAGACACAAAACGCAGTCTCAAAACTCGAGAAGTCAGAGGATTTCTAAGCCAAGAAAGCCACAGGAGGATGGGGCCAGATGTATGCTGAAGGCTAGAAGGGGATGCTGAGGGAGGGAGGAAGGAGAAACCCCAAACCTATGCCTCACAGGGAGCTGGAGGGAGATCTTCCGCATAAAGCCAACAGCCAAAGAGGTCAACTTTGTTTATAAATGTAGACTGAAAAAAATCTCATGCTGGTGTTTCAGGAACGAAGCCTAGAAGGAGGATGCTGGGAAATCAGAACAGAGAGTCTGTTTTCTATGGGGATGTGGGGTTCCAGTGTGTTCTACCGGGAAACACAGAAACTTCAAGCTGAGATATTAATTTCCAAATGAATCTAAAGCTCATGTAGTACCCCAACAAGAGGAAATGGAGTACCCAAGGAAGGAGTGGGCAGTAACAGACCGAACACACAAGCCATTCAGGCATGTTTGTAAATCTACACGATTAGACCGCAAAGGACATAACAGCTAGTTTAGCACAGCCCTTTGAAGAGGTATAATCAAACTGTGACATAGGACATGCAGGGTAGGAAGAGGGAATTAAGATGCCGTGGCAAGCATGCCTATAATCCCAGCAGATGGGAGACTAGGGCAGGAGGATCGCCACGTGTTTGAGGCGAACCCTGGCTCAGAAGGGCAACCCTCCAAAAAAGCTCCATGAAATAAAGTATTCCAACGTTCTTGTTCGTGTTTAAAGGGAACTACTGACCAATTGTGTTCCTAGAAAAAACGAAGGTGTGTATTATCAACTTTATGTTGAGACAGTGTCTCACTATGTAACCCTGGATGGCCTGGAACTTGCTATGAAGATGCAGCTTTCCTCAGACTCACAGAAATCCACCTGCCTCTGCCTTTTTGTCTCTTTCTTTTTAAATACGTTGTTTTCTAGGCTGGCTTCAAATCCTGGCATACTTCTGTGGATCTGTTTTTCTTTTTTTCTCTTTGAGACAGGCTCACACTATGTAGCCCTGGATGGCCTAGATCTGGCTATGTAAACCAAGCTGACTCACAGAGATCTGTATGGCCTTGCTTCCTGATCGCTACCATGCCCAGCCTGTGTGAGATATTTTTATACACCTTTCTGCCTGAACTGTGAATTAAACATATCAAGAAAATGGAAGATAAACATCTATCTGGGATTTTATAAGTCTAGTCATATATGAGATACATTACACACACACACACACATATACACACATATATGTATATATACATCTAATATATATATTATATGTATGCATGATGAAGAATGAATGTCTCATTAACCTAAGAAATTAGGTTAAAGATATGGCTCAGTGTTGAAGGACATTGGCTGCTTTTTCAGAGGACCCACATTCAATGCCCAGCACCCAAGGTGCAGTTCACAACCATCTGTAACTCTAGTCCCATGGGTTCCAATGCCCATCTCTGCCTGCTGCCTTTGGATTGAGATGTAAAGTTCTCAGCTACTGCTCCAGTACCATGCAGGCTGGCCAGCCTGCCTGACTACCTACCACCATGCTCCCTACCATGATGCTCACAGACCTCCTCTGAAACTGTAAGCAAACCCACAATTAAATGCCTTCCTTATAAATTGCCTTGGCCATGGTGTCTCTTCTCAGCAACAGAACAGTGACTAAGACAACATGGTATTAGGAATGAAAAAAAAATAGAGAAAGAATGAAACATTCACAGCACTATAATAGCTAGAGAAAGAATATTTTTTCTGTACAAACACATTTTGTAAATTGTCCATTTCTATACAATGGCTTAAAAATACTGACTCAAGAAGAAAAAAAAAAGAATAGATGAATAACCACTAAATAAGCTAAAGATAACTTTAAAATGTCTCCACTCCACAAAAGGCTCTAGACGAGCAAGTTTTATAGGCAACCTTTTCTAACTCTTAGGGAAAAGATCATCTCTGTTTCTAAGAACATACACTCACAGAAAGCTATCAGACTCGTGTTAGAAGTCTAGCATGAGAGCTGGAGAGATGGCTCCAGAGGACCCAGGTTCAATTCCAAGCACCCACATGGCAGCTCACAGTAACTCCAGTTCCAGAGCTTCTGACACCCTCACACAGATACACATGCAGGCAAAACACCAATACACATGAAACTAAAAAAAAAAAAAAAAAAAAAAAAAAAAGAAGAAGAAGTCTAGCATGAGCATAATATCTGAACTGAACTGAGTAACAACTGAAACAAAATTATGGTACAAGCATAGTGGCACACAGTTGAACCCTAACACCTGAGAGACAGAGGCAAGAAGATCAGAGTTCAAGGCTAACCTGGGCTACAAGAGATTGTGTCAAAAAAATTATGGGTCAATATTATTTATGAACACATGTTAAAATCTTCAAGCAATAACTAGTCAAAATATAATTATATTAAAAATTATATAGCAAGACTGATTTTTAAAAACTGGTTTTTAAGGCAACCAGGCATGGAGGCACATGCCTTTAATCCCAGCACTCAGGGAAGCAGAGACACGCAGATATCTTTGAATTCAAGGCCAGCCTGGTCTACAAAGCCTCAAAAAAGAGAAAGAAAGAGATGGGGGGAGAGGGAGGGAGGGAGGGAGGGAGAGAGGGAGAGAGAGAGAGAAAGAGAGAGAAAGAAAAAGAGAAAGAAAGAAAGAAAGAAAGAAAGAAAGAAAGAAAGAAAGAAAGAAAGGGAAGAAAACAGCTAGGTCTCCATATATCCATTTTTAGTTTTGTCTTAAGTGGGAAAAGCCCTGATAGCTGTGTGCTTCATGTCTCGCACACTGCTTCCTGGGTGGCAGACACTTCACAGCCCCCCTTGCAGCTAGGTGACTCCATGTGATGCAGCTACAACAAATATAATATAGGTGAAAGTGCTGCAATTGTCAGGAAGTCTCTTATAAAAGAAGACCATATCACCCTCCTTCGAATTGCTAAGACTACAGATGTGGTAAGTATAATTTTTGAACTTCAAAACTTTTGTATATGAAATAATACAGGAAAGCAGAACAGATGTGAAGGAGCCCAGGGTCCTGACACTACATTGCCTGTGTTTATGACACTACTGAAGTCCCATTAAAGCCAAACTTAGTCTAAGCACACAATAAAATCAAGCAGTTATCCCCAGTCTGAGAGACTAGAGCAATGTAGAAAATGTATTCATGTACTTCATCACATTCCACATGGAAAAGGAAGTCCAAGATCATTTCAGCAGACTCCCAACATTTAATCAAATTCAACTCGAATCTTATATTTAAAAAAAATACAGATAAAGATATAGCTCAGTGGTAGACCTATTGCCTAGCTTGTGCAAAGGCCTTAGGTTTGCATACCAACATGAGAGAAAGAGAGAGAGAGAGAGAGAGAGAGAGAGAGAGAGAGAGAGAGAGAGAGAGAGAGAGAGAGAGATGAAAGGGACAGAGGGTTTCTTTTCCATTCTTTTTTCTTCCCCCAAGACAGGGTTTCTCTGTGTAGCCCTGGCTGTCCTGGAACTCACTTTGTAGAGCAGGACCTCTAACTCAGTCATCTGCCTGCCTCTGCCAGCCTGGTCTACAGAGTGAGTTCCAGGACAGCCAGGGCTACACAGAGAAACCCTGTCTCAAAAAAAAAAAACAAAAGCAAATAAATAAATAAATAAATAAATAAATAAATAAAGGTGTGTGCCACCACCAACTGGCTCTCTTTCCTTCTTTCAGTAATTACTGACTTTATTTCATGTTCATGAGTGTTTACTTGAATGTGCCTGGTGCCCCCAGAGATCAGAAGAGGGCACTGAATCTGAAGTTACAGATAATTGAGAGCTGTCACATAGCGCAGGGAATAGAACCTGGGTCCTCTGCAAAAACAGCAAGTGCTCTTAACACCTGAGCCATCTCTCTAGCCCAAGTGTTTTCATTTTTAAAAACCCTTAACAGAGTAGGAATACAAGGGAATTCCTAAAGGGACAAAAATGGCATCAAAATTTGTTACAAATGTCATCTTTAGAAGTCTGTCTTGGGGGCCGGAGAGATGGCTGGGTGGTTAAGAGCACTGGCTGCTCTTCCAGAGAACCCAGGTTTGATTCTCAGCACCCACGTGGCGGCTCACAACCATTTGTAGCTACAGTTCTAGGGATCCAGTGCCCTCTTCTGGCCTCCAGTGGTCCTGCATGCATGTGGTACAAAGATACACAAGCAGACACATAAAATAAAAATAAGTAGACTGTATCTCGGGCCCAGTGAGATGGCTCAGCAGGTAAAGGATTTTCCTGTTGAGACTGACATTTTATCTCTGGGATCCACAATACGGAAGAAGAGAACCAACTCTCATAAGCTATCCTCTGACTGCCACACAGGTACTGTATGGCATGAGTGTATATGCACACAAACACACAAACACACACACACACACACACACACACAAATAAATCAGGAATGGAATGAGTCCATGACCACTCAACAGGGTATATAATTCAATACATTATTATAAGAAACAAAATTTAAAGCAATGTCTTATTATGTACTCCTGCCTGATGTGGAACTCACTATGTAGGTTAGGTTGGCCTTGAACTCACAGAGGTAGGATCTTCTTGACTCTGCCTCCTAAGTGCTGGGACTAAAGGCATTCATCATCACATCCAGCAAAGAAAAAAAAACATTTAAAATACAGATCTGAAAGAAATATCCTCACTTGAAGAAATTAATTAACTATATAGAAAATCCATCACAATTATCAGATAACCTGGGACTTGGTAAGGGACCAGCAAGATTGCTGAAAACAAAGTCAATATCCAAAGCTTAACAGCTGGAGTGCACTAGTGCTGGCCAATGATAAATGCCATAGGAGAAAGGTCCGTTATAACAGCCACCAGAGTTCAAAACACCACCCACCACCCTCCGTATGCAGCGTGAAAATCACCCTGGACTACTTCTTCCCTCAAACTCATTCTCCACCTAGTGGCAGGCAGGACCTGATGGCACACTCCTGTAATTCCAGCAATTGGGGATTGGAAGCAGGGGGATCAGGAGCTTAGGGTCAAGCCTTAGCTACATAAGAAGCTCTAGGCCAGCTAGGGATATGTGAGACCCGATCTTTAAAAAAAAGAAAAGAGAAATCTCCATCCAGTACTTAATGCTCTTTTGTAAACATAAATTAAAGCATGCCACACAGTTCCTTTAACCTTTTAATAGCTATTCATTACATATAATTAGTGCCCAGTTCTTTTAGCCTATGCCCTGCACAACCTGGCCCCAGCGTTCTCCAGCTCTCAGAATGGCCCACTCCCTCCACACTGGCCACATGACCCTTCCCTCAGTTCCCAACACATGCCCAGGTCTTTCCATCTCCCTGCATGCCACTCCCTCTCCCCCAATGCACCTCACCTGCCTACCACGCTAAGTTCACTTTATCCTCTCTTTATGTAGTATACCGTTACACAGAACACTGTTTTTAATCATGGATTATTTATACACTGTCTTGATTTCCCTGTAGCCCATAAGTTCTATGAGGTAAAAGTCTTATCTTTGACAGTTCCCAGAGCATTTGATACACAGCCCAGGAGCTGTCACATACCAAATGCTCAGTAATTATCTGCTGACTGACATCATCAGTGAATGGCTGGGTGGCGGTGAGCTCATCAAAGGCCCACTGCACCATTTGCAAGCTTCCAATCCAGCTTGTCTGGAGGAATGAAGGACCACCCTCCCATAGCAACCTATCTCAGTGAGGAGTCCAAAAGCCTTCCAGGGAACCAATGAAGATTTGTGGGTTGGTTTAGGGCAAGCATGGAAGTCACAAAGGAGGGCGGGAGCTGTATCCACCCATGACTCTTACTCCTTCTCTCTAGAAATCAAACCATGGTTTGCAAATGGACTTTGCCACGAAGTGACACTGTTCTGTGATTTTTGTGGCACATTAAGGATTTGGAGGACAGCAGCTGCAGGGACAGGCCAGGCAACTGGGCAGTGTTTTGCCACCCTACCATCTCAGGAACATATGGTACCTCACAGAGCTACTGTAGGAAGAGTGGACAGGAACAGTGACTCCCCCAGGAGCCCCAAGACTTGACCAGGTACTCAAACCTGGTCGCTCCAGGAGTCCCCAGAGACTGTAATACCCCTGGGAGGGTTGGAAAGCTCAGAGATGGTGCCTGGGAATGACACAGCTCTAGTGTCATTCCTGCCATGGATATGGCCTTAATGACTCCGATTGCCAAGAAAGCCCTCAGAGCCCTTGCCAGGAAGGTTCCCTGCCACCATAATGAGGCCCGCCAGCCTGGTGTCATTACAGCCTAGAGGACACATAGGGCCACTGTGGCACTGCCACCTGGTCATTAGTGGAAGTGTCTTCCTCCAGGCTTCCCAAAGCAGAGAGGGCTCTTTCCAGGACTCCCTCCAGGGCTCACAATGTTAATTCTTCAGCTGGAAATTAAGGAAGCAATGTTTCGGAGGCCACCTAATGCCAGAATAGTGGCTGCTGGCAAGTCTAGTATCTCTGATTCACCACCGACTCAGGCACATAATAGGTACCCCCTACTGGTTAAATGCTTGTGCGAGCCAAGTGAGGAGGAGTGTTATAACTGCCAGGGACCCAGGAGAGGCAATCTTCCTGTTTGTTTGTTTCTTCTGAGCTCTACACTTGTACACCACGGGATATAACAAGGGACAGGCAGAATCCTGCTATCCCCCGTTAAAGGACAATTACTGGAGGCATGCTCAGCACCTACCTATAACCTCCCCCGCACCGCCCCTTCCCTCCCCTGGCCACAGCATCTCTCCTGCAGCCTCTGATCACCTGGAGTGTCAGGAGTTCAAACAATCAGTGTAGCGTTGATGGCTACAGTGGCAACACCGTATCTACTCTGACTCCCCAGTAGAAAGGCATGGGGAGCTAGCTCAGTGGAAAGCACTTCTCATGCAAACATTAGGACCTCAAATTTACCCCCAGAATCCATGTGGGAAAGCCAAGCATGGTGGCATGTACGTATAATCCCAACTGGGAAGTCGGAGGCAAGAGGAGTCCTGGGACTCGGTGACCAGTGAGTCGAGTATAATTGGTGAGCACCAGCTCATTGGAAAACAAGAAAACAAAATGAGATGTCTCCGACAAAAGCTCTTGTCACAAAAACCTCACAACCTTAGTTTGATTCCCACAAATCATGGTGGAAATTTCAACATTGGTGCCCCCCCCAGCTTCCACACACACACACACACTCTTTTCTTTAGTTAAAAAAAAAAAAAAAAAAGACAAAACTAAAATTTACCTCTGGCCTCCACACTCAAGTACACACACACACACACACACACACACACACACACACACAGATATGTTCTCACCTCCAGGAAGGCAGCATGTGCAAAGGCATTACACTTTACACAGGCCTGGCTCCCCTTCATCCCAAACCCCAGTGACACCTGAAAGAGCCACACTGGGTCCTACCTCTTGTCCTCTTCCACCTGAACGCCAATGGAGTGAAACTCTCTTCGGCTCCTGTTCTCGGTGTCCGAGTCTGAGATTGTCTCCACCTGGAGGCAGCATGGAGGAGTCAGTAGCTGTGGCTAGCCAAAGAAACACTCGATCCACATTGGACTAGAATGGCCAGAAGTGGCTATGCACGGAGCTAGCTGGCAAGTCCCAAACAAAAGAGAGTGAAAATATCAAGATGGAAGCCACTGGGCGCAGCTCAGCACCCCAAGAGCATGATTCCAGGGAAAGGGCGATGGACGGTTTTAGAGGCAGCCTCACCCGTCAAAGATGGGTCTACTTGCAGTTCAGGGAAAGTTGTTTGGTTGTTTAGAGGTCTGTATATGCAGAAGTCCCTTTTGATTTCCCTCCATCTGTTCCCAACTACACAGGGCAAAGTCTGCCAACCGTACCTGCACCCCAATGGACGGTCGCCACTTCCGCTGCCGCGCAAGGCTCCGCAGCTCCTCCCGGCCAGGGATAGTCTTGATGATGAGTGTGGGGGGCTTGGGGCTGGCCCGGGGTGGCACCGGCGCCAACTCGAGGGTGCGTGCGCCCATGGCCGGGCCGTCCAGCCCGTCCGCTGAGCTACAGCGCCGGGCCGGGCCCTCTGCTGCAGTGAAGCTCTCATGGGCAGAGTCGGTGCTGCTCTGGGCGGTGATGGAGATGCGGGGTGGGGCCTGGCTTCCCGTCGGGATGGGGGGCGGGGCCTTTCTGAAGTTGAAGGCTGCAAAGAGGGATGCGGGAAGCAGGATGGAGATAGTGTCTCATCGTCCCTACACAGCCACACCCACGTGGTGCAAAGGGCCCCATGGCCAAGGACCACTTCCCGCCTAACTAATCCTACCCAGAGAGAGAAGCGATCTACGCAATTGGCGGCCAGGAGCAGACAGAAGACATACTTACAGGAGCCGGGCCTCCCTGAGACAGAGGCAGGGGCAGCAAGGAGGGGTAGGCAGTCGTCGTCTTGAGAGCAGCCGGCCTGGATGGCCCGGAGGTAGCTGTGGCTCCGCATGCGGAAACAGCCGGGCAGGTCCAGGGCGTCCACAGCCTGGGACTCAAGCTCCCCAAACACGGACCCGCACACGGCCTCCAGCTGCTGGTTAAACTCCTCGTTGAGCTGGGGAGGGGAACAGGAGGACCTTTATTGAGATGCTGGGATAGTACGGGGTCAATTAGAAGCTTTGCTTTGGACAACACCTAAGTCACAGAGGCAACTTGTGTGACTCTCCACCATTTGAGGGCAGGACCTTGAGGCGGCTCTGATCCATTCTTCCTCTAAACACACAAACTCCAACCTACACCTCCCTTCAGGGATGCTGTTCGCCAGACTCCAGACCTCCACATTTGTTCCTCTACCTAGTCCCAACCCTCAGCTTTTCCTCACTTGACCCTGGCAGAGAAAACCAGGACAGCTTCTGGGTACAGAGACAGACTGCCAAAGTGAACACTTTTTATTATGACTTTGTTGTTTTGCTAAAACCAAGCCCATTGTCACTCAGGCTGGCACCAGAACTCAGAGCAATTCTCCTGCCTCAGTCTCCCCAGTGTTGGAATTATCTGTGTTCATCACCATGCTTGGCCACGAACTGGTGAGAAGCAGTATTAGAGAGACCTTTGCTGAAAGGCAGGTTGGGAACTGATGGGTAATGGAACAGAGTTATTAGCCTACAAGTGTCCCAAGCCTCTTCCCACTACACATACCTGCTAACTGTGGCTCTGGTCTAACCCATGGGCCATTACCCTGTCCTCACCTTCACAGATACATCTATAGCACAGTACAGGTACAAAGCCCAAACATCACTCTGCATGGATATGAACTTGACTGTGGACTTCCACTCGGCCAAAGTAAGCAGACTCCTACATGGGCCATGGGGTACACTCACCTGGACTCATGACTGGCCACTTCCTGGAAGTGTAGCCTGGGAATATATAAAGATCTGGGGGCCTCCTCGGTTTGCTCGCCTGTCCAATGGGAGTGCTAACAGCACTAGCTTAGGACTACTGAGAAGATCGATATAGACACATAGGCAGATACTGGCACAGTGTGAACCTCAGTGGCACGTGGATGTCCCAGGGCTACCTGGTAAGCACAGGCCAGGTGCTCATAAGAACTACCACACTGCCCCAGAGCAAACCCCATGCAGATGGTTGAGCAGAGGCCACTGGCTGAGTCATGGATGAGGCTCTCAAAAACATTCCAGGGGGACAACAACAGCGAGTGCACTTGGTGACACATCCCTGGAAAGATTCATGCCTCCACAGCAATCTGCAGTCACAACCCCGGGTAAAATGCAGCTCAGTATTTCCCTAACCCGGCCTCCTCTGTGATATGAGATTTCTGATATACCAGACTCTCTGCCATGACTACAATAGCCATCTCCAGCACCATCTACCAACCAACGGGCAGATGAAGGCTCAGAGAAGCACATAAAGTGTCCAAGGATGCCCCCATCTCACAGGCAGTAAAACTGAATCGCAATACCTTATTTCTTGGGTTCCCTGTAAAGTTGACTGGTCATCAGAATCTCCTGGATTGTGGAAGCTGCCCTCAACTACAAATGCCACTCTTGGCTTTTGCTGCCTGGATACTTACAACTGCTGAAGACTCAGCAGCTCTCCTGTAGACCCAAGAAATGATCCAGAACTGTTGGGACCTCTTCCGGTGGCCTTTCCCAAAGCACCTTCATTAGCAGTGTGCAGAAGTCCAAATACTGCAGCTTCTAGATCCTGTAGCAGTTAAGTTCTCAACAATGGCTCTCCCATGATTCCTGTACCTGGCCCAATCCTTCCCAAGGCATCAAGGACAGCGGGTGCCAGGGTACCCCTTAAAGTGTGGGGGCTAAACTAACTGCTATTCCTGGGCTGAAGGCACTCCCCACTGAAACTATCCAACCCAAAGTGTTCTGCCTAGAGTATAGGAGAGCTGAGCTAACTCTGGTATTCAGGGGTTGCAAGGCCCTTAAAATCCCACCCACAAATACACTCAGAATGAACTCTATCCAAAGCAGACAGAGGGGACAGGTAGAGGGAGAATAAGCAGCCCCCATCTTCCAACAGGACTGGCCAAGAGGTGACCTGGTCCCAACCAAAAACCAGGACCCACATAAATCAGAGGCACATACAGACTCCGAGGAACACCGTACACGAGCTGACCTATACTATTTATGGTTATCAAACGATAACATTTTACTGTGAATACTTCTGTTACCCCTACATGGACTCCCACCCTACTTCTCCCAATACCCACTTGCAGGAGAGTTAAAGGAATCCTCTTGGGAAATGAGATCCTCAGCTTAACTTCAGCCTGAGTCAGAATCGACAGCTGTTTCCAAGCACACGAGACACACAGAGAAAAATACTCTGCCTGGATCTAATTGGAAATTGTCCATACTAGAGTCAGTGGGTCCAGCTGGGGGCCAGGCAATATCCTGGACATGTGAAGGATGCTATTTGTTTTAGCTAACCTTTGGAAACACCTCCCATTTCAAAGCAGTCTGCAACACTGGATGAAACATAACCAGCGTTGTTTTATATGCATAGCTGAGCTCACAAGAAAGCGAGATCAGTCCCCAGGGGACAAATGCAAAGAGGAGCCTGGAAAATCAGACTATGAACTGTGTGTGCCAATGCTGCAAACAGCCTGCCTGGTGGAGGCGGAAGGTTGGAGGCAGGGGCTACTGGTCTCAGCAACCAAAGGTTTAAGTTTTAGCACCCACTCTAATGCCAGAATGAGGCTTTGGGCCTGTGTGAAGCCCAAATGGGAAGCAGAAATGAGAACCTTCATAAACCTTTGATGATGATGTAGACTAGGAAGAAAATGCTATCAATCATCACCAGAGGCTCATGACAAGGAAGCCAGTGTGAGTTGAGATACCAGGGAGAGGAATGGAGGGAGGCAAATCCTCGATGAAGCTGTGCACACAACCCAGTCTTCCCATAGACTCAGGACTGTGTGCATCGGCTTTGCACGGCCCCGATTAAAAATTAACATCAAGCGGTCTCAGACCAGGACATTCTAACAGAAACAACCACGACTGTATCCCAGGAGATCATGCCTCACTGAAGCTGCTTCTGCGCAAGAAGACGAAACAAGGAAGTGGAGGTGACCTTGTCTACATGCAAGATATCTCTAATAGCATCCTTCACGGCACATGCTTCCTCTGGAATATGGACTAGACTCAGTAGTCCACGTCTAATGAATAAAATGCAGCTAAGTGGCTCCCACCTTAGTTTCTGACTGTCTACCCCCCCACCCTCCTTCTCTACCATTGCTATGAAGGAAGTAAAACTCATCTTGCTGCCAATAGCCACGGAGAACCTGCGTCTTCTCAACAGCCACATGGGTAAGCGTGGAAGCAAGTCTTCCTCTAGCCAGGCTGTGAGATGACTGCAGCCTGGACGTCACCTTGACTGAAGCATTGTGAGACACCATGCCCAGGTACACTAAGCTGACCTGCACCTGGCCTACAGAAACCAGTAGATAAAAACTATACTGTGTTTAAGACTCAGTGTTTGGGCAATTTATTATGTCACAGTGAATAACTAATTCAAACTATGATATGAACAAAGAACTAAATTGTCACTAAGTCATCCAGAGCCTACCTAGGCATTCTGTTTTGGCAACTAATGGTATTTCAGCTATAATAAAATTCCTTTTGAACCACATTGTGCTTTGTGGGTATGGTTTTTGTTTGTTTGTTTTGTTTTGAGTTTTGTTGTTGTTTTGGTTTGGAGTTCCTTGCTAGTTGTTGAAACAGGATCTCATGTAGCCCAGGCAGGCTTTGAACTCACAGTGGAGCCAACAATGGCCTTGAATTCCTAACCCTCCTGTGCTTACCTCTGAAACATGCACACCACAATGGATAAATAATGTTGTTTTAAGACAAGTCTCTCTATTTCACCTAGGATAGCCAAAATGCTAGGCTCAAACAATCCTCCTACCTCATTCTCCTAAATAATGGGGATACACTGCGCTCAGTATTATAGTATGTTTAAAAGTGTCTAATTTAAATGGTAAATTAGACAGGCATGGTAGTGAATGCTTGTGTCCCAGCAGAGGTGGAGGCTGGAGGATCAAGAGTTCAACGTTATTCTCCACTATAATTCAGTCCTATACCAGCCTGAGCTACAGGAGACCCTATCTCAAAAAAAAAAAACAAAAAAAAAAAAAAAAAAAACCAGATCAACAACAACAAACAACAAAGTTAAAAATGCAGGCAAGAACAAAACTCTTGGCTATATTAAAGACTTGAAAAAGAACTTCAAGGTGGGGGGTACCAACTAGGGACTGGACAGTGGCTCAAAGTTAAGAGCACTGGCTGCTCTTCTAGAGGTCCCTAGTTCAATTCCCAGCAATGACATGGTGTCTCACAACCATCTATAATGAAATCTGGCGCCCTCTTTTGGCCTGCAGTACAGGCATACATGTAGGCAAAACACTATATACATAATAAATACATTTTTAAAAAAAACCAACCTCTACAGGTAACGGTGATACACACCTTTAGTCCCAGCACTTGGGAGGCAGAGGCAGGCGAATCTCTGTGAATTTGAGGCCAGCATAGTCAACAAAGTGAGTTCCAGGATAGCCATAGTTATACATTGAAAACCTGTCACGAGAAACAAAACCAAAAACAATAACAGGAAAAAAAAGTGAAATTCAAAGCACAATTTATAAGTTAATAGTACACACACAAAAAAAACCAATAGAAGAAATTTTAATAAAGTGACAATACCAAGCAGAGAGAGGCAAAGAGATAGGAAACATAAAGGTTGAGACGCATGGAAGGAAGATCCCTGACACAAGTCACAGGAGCCCCAGATGGAGGCTCTAGACGACTGCGGGGAAGGCAATGTTTTAAAGGATGACATTGGCTGGGAATTCCCCAGACTTCCTCATGACTTCAGACAAAACAGAATGAGAACAACAAATCCTACTCCCCAGACAGCTCTAAAGACGGACACGGCTGTCAGAAACAACCATTTTGTCACTCTGCAGACAGATCAAAGGCACACAAGAGGGTGCGTATGTATCATGAAAATTACCAAGCTTTGGGTAAGGAGGAAGGACTCTGAGCCTGCTCCCATTCCCCAAGGTCCCAGCTCCCAGGGCCCCAGCACTCCAGGCCCTGTGCTGCAGGCTATCAAAATGGCTGCTGCGTTGCCACTGTCAGAGGGCCCGAGAATTTGGAGCATTTATCAGGCACAGTGTCAAGAGCAGGAGGGCCAGCATCAATGCTAGGCTGTGGGGGTAGCAAGGACTGGCTGACTAGACCGCCATTTTACATTTTTTCTATTTGTTGTATGGGCATAATGTATATGCACATTTGTGCCACAGGCATGGGGATCAGAGGACAACCGTGTGTCCTCAGTCTTCTTCCTCCCCCTTTATGTGGGCTCCAGGGATTCACTCTGGTCACTAAGCTTGTACATCAAACACTGCTTGAGATATCTCACTGTTCCTGCCTGATCTTTTTTGATTTTTCTGTTTGGTTTGGGGGTTTGCTTTTTGTGTTCTGCTTTCGTTTTTTGAGACAACTGATCTTTTACAAAGGATTCTGGGAATTCGACAGAGACAGGTCTGAGAATCTAATACACCATCTCCCCCTAGAGACCCTGATGGTGAGTGAAGTGAATGAAAGCCAGAAAAGGGTAAAAAGCAGCCACAGACTGAAAGAGGAACCCTCACTGGCTCAAGGGTTTTGAGGACAACTCCTACCCAATCTATGGCCAAAACAAAGTTATGCAGACATTGGAACAATCTCTAGGAAACAAGCTTAAAAAGCAGAAGCGAAGGAAGGAAGGAAAAAAAGGAAGGAAGGAAGGGAGGGAGGGAGGGAGGAAGGAAGGAAGGAAGGAAGGAAGGAAGGAAGGAAGGAAGGAAGGAAGAAGACATGAGAGGCTGTGGAGTTCAGGAGAAGCAGATTTCACAGCTTCACTCCAGGAATTAACACAAATAAACAAAGCAAAAGCAACCTTTGGGAAGTAAAAATAAGAGCCCAGAATTGTCACAGTATATTACCTAAAATGCTCAGTATTCAACAAAACATTATATCATGCAAATAAAGAAGAGACTATAAATGGTCTCAAAATGTTGGGTTTATCACACCCAAACAACAAAGTAGTTATTATAATCATATTCAAAGAGCTAAAGGAAGCCATGTTTAAAGACTGAAAGGCAAGCATGACGACAATGGTTTCATGGATATAAGTCACAATAAACAAATGGAAAGGAGAAGGGGGGGGGTTAGCCAGGCTCTCCTGGGAGTTACCCAGACTAGCCTTAAATTCACTATGTAGCCCAGGTTGACACTGAACACAACATTATATATCCTGTACTGGCTTTCCAGAACTGTAGGCATGCCTCACTATATCCAGCCTAGGTTTTATTATTATTATTTTTAATTACATGTATATGTGCATTCAGGTGTCAGCAGATACGGGAAAAAAGCTTTGGATCCCCTGGAGCACTGTAATTACAGCATGGGTGTGGGCTCTAAGAACAAAACTTGGGTCTTCTGCAAGAGCAATATGCTCCATTAAGTGCTGAACCATCTCTCAGGGCCCTTATTATTATTAATTTTTTTTTTTAGGAAACAAATGCCAGTGAGGCAACTCAGTAGGTGAAGATGCTTGCCAAGCAAGTCTGGCTACCTTCATTCCAACCCTGGCACCCACATAAAGGTGAAAGGAGGAACCCACTTCCTAAAAGCTTCCCTCTGACCTGTGCATGTGCACTGTGGCATGTGTGTGCACCCAAGCACACAGCATATACACATATGTACATCACACACATGCAAACACTGCCTCCCTCTGACCTGAGCATGTGCACTATGGCATGTGTGTGCACCCAAACACACAGCATACACACATTTGTACATCACATATATATACAAACACACACACACACACACACACACACACACTGAATTCGTAAAAATTAAGAAAAGAAACAAATGTGCATTCAAGAGCTGAAAGGTGTAATAACTGAAATGAAAAATTCCATTGAGTGGTTTAACATAAGAAATGATCAGCTAACCTGAAGACAAACTGTCCAATCCAAAGAGTAAAGAGGAAAAATGATGGGAGATGTTATTCTGTATATATGTTTCTCATACTGGTTAATAAAGCACTGTGGCCAATAGAAAACTAGATAGGCGGGGCTAGGAGACTAGGAGGAGGAAGAGGAAGTAGTAGGTAGGAGTCGAGATGTAGCCCGGGAAGAAGCAGGAAGCCTGCCGCACGGCTCCCCGATTAAGACGACCACGTGGAAATACTTAGATGAGTAGAAATGGGTTAATGATTAAGGCAGAGCTAGCCCATAAACAATAATGGTAACTGGCCAACAGGATTGTATCAAATACAGAGTCTCTGAGTGTTATTTGGGGCTGGCGCGGCTGTGGGCCCAGACTGGCGGGCTGGCGGGCTGGCGGGCTGGCGGGCTGGCGGGCTGGCGGAAACACACAGGCTACAGAAAAACTCTAGACTAGAATGAACAAAGCCTCAGAGATGCATGGGGCAACAGCAAGCATAGCAACCTACCTGTGATGGGAGACCCAGACAGGGAAAGGAGGAAGAGAGGGGCGACAACAAATAAAAAAAAACCTGAAGAAGTCATGGCCAAGGGCCTCAAGACAGATCATTTGTAGCATGTTTGCTTATCACCCAAAACAGCCTGGGTTCAACCTCATAAACTAGACAGGCACCGTGTCTTGTAACCCCAGTCACACAGGAAGCTGGGGCTGAAGGACCATGAATTCAGGACCCACCTTAGCTACAGACTGAGTTCAAGGTCAGCCTTGAACAAATTCAAAACTCCTTGTCTCAAAAAAGGAGAGAAAAGAGAAAAGGAAATTTGTTCAGACAAGCTATCACTACATAGCCCTAATTGGCCTTCAACTTGCTGGGTAAAACAGGCTAGCCTTAAAGCAGAGCTTCCTCCCTCCCTGGCCCTGGGATTTAAATGCACATACGAGAGAGAGAGAGAGAGAGAGAGAGAGAGAGAGAGAGAGAGAGAGAGAGAGAGAGAGAGAGAGAGAGAGAGAGAGAATGCTGAGGATACAGCTCCATGGTTGAATATTTGCCCAATGTGTGCACAGCTATAGGCTCAATTGTCAGTTACAACGTTGGGGGTGGGGGTGTCCCTGGTAAATAGTAAGAGGGAGGGGATTTTCCAAAATCCATGAAGGACACAAATCCTCAGATTTAGGAAGTGTACACACAAACACCATAGTAAAAGTTGAGACAACAAAGCCTAAATAAAATCTCACTAGCAACCAGAGAAAAATAGGAATTACACACAAAGACAGCCATGTTGCAGCAGACTTCTTTTTGTTTTTGTTTTTTCGAGACAGGGTTTCTCTGTGTAATCGTCCTGGCTGTCCTGGAACTAGCTCTTTTAGACCAGGCTGGTCTCGAACTCAGAGATCAGCCTGCCTCTGCCTTCTGAGTGCTGGGATTAAAGGCATGTACTACCAAAGCCCGGCGGCAACAGACTTCTTAATATCAGACAATCAGAAAGACAAACACTGACTTAGATGTCCCCTAGCAAGCTAAATTACATCAATCAGTCAGAGCTTGCCACCAACAGTCATTGGAAAAACTAAAGAACATACTTCAGGGGGAAGGAATTCATACAGAAATGGAGAATGACATGGAGCAGGGTAGACCACATTAACTTAGGAGTAATGTGTGAAACTAGCAAGGGCTGGGAGTCTGCTCAGGCAATAGAGACCATCCTAGCAGGCACGAAGCCCAGGGCTCGCTCCACAGGACTTCCTAAAACCAACCAATGAGAATGCGGTACAGGCTCGTCACCCCAGCACTCACGAGGTAGAGGCAGGAGCATCAGAAGTTTGAGATCATCCTCAGCTACATACTGAATTTGAAACCAACCTGAGCTTTATGAGATCCTCATGTAGATCCTCAAAAAAACAAGAATCAAATGTCACATGTCCTCCCCCACAAACACCCTCAAAATGAACCACATGTCTAAAATAAAATGCAAGAGACATTAATTTTGTTGTGATCTTGGATTAGGCAAAGATTTCATTTAATATTAAAACAAATTTCCCGAAAAAGAAAAAAATTTTGTGAAACATACTCCATTAAATTTGATGTGATTTATTGGGGCCTGGGAGTACAGGACTGTCATACCAGATGCTCAAGCGGCTGAGGGAGGAGGCTAGTATCTAAGACCTACTGCGAGAAATGATGATGCGCACGCCTTTAATCCCAGCACTCGGGAGGCAGAGGCAAGCAGATCTCTGAGTTCAAGGTCAGCCTGGTCTACAGAGTGAGTTCCAGGACAGCCAGAGATACACAGAGAAACCCTGTCTCGAAAAAACAAGCAACAATCACAACAACAACAACAACAACAAAAATCATTTCTTTAAAAAAAAGAAAGTTAAGAGAGTTCTGGGGGCTGGCAACGGCTCAGCAGGTGAAGGAGCCTGTCACCAAGCCTGATGACTCGAGTTCAATCTCTGGAACCCACATGTTAGAAAGAACTGACTTCCACAAGTTATCCTCTGGCACATCGAAGGATGGACACACACATACCAAAATTAAAAAAAAAAAAAAAAAGTTTACAAAGTAAAAACTAAAGAACCCTGGGGATATAAAGCAATGGTGCAGCACATTCCCGGCACACGTAAGGTCCTAGTACTAGAAAGAGAGAGTGTGTGCGCACTGAGAGGTGGCACAGCGGGTAAAGGTGATCCCCACCACCAAGTCTGACGACCACAGAACCCACGTGGTGGGAAGGGAACACAGACTCCTCCAAGTTGTCCATGTGTGTGTGCCATAGCTCATGTGCAGGTAGCCACACATAAACAAATAATAAATGAATAAGTATAGTAATAACAATACTAAAATGTCTCTTCTTTAACCAAAATAAAAACACAATTCCCTCCACGGAGGAAAGCACTATAGCTGATACCTTAACACCACATTTCCAGAATCTGGACTCAGGGAAATGATGTTTTCATGTGGGCACTGGGGAGAGAACCCAGGGCCTCATTTATGCTGGGCAAGCATTCCATCACTGAGCTAGAACCACTCTCTTGTCCCCAAATGAATTTCTATTGCTTAAAAAAGAAAAGGACGAGGTCATCAAAATTAAAGTACCCTCAGGACTTTGCATTATTCAGAGCAAGAGTGGCAAACCTCGTCGGCTTCAGACTAAGGCAAGTCTGCACATTAAAATTACAGGAGTAACCATAAAGAATAAAATGGAATATGTAACTGTCAAACCAGCGTGGGATTTGACAGCAGAATAAAGCAAACTCAGTCAATCCAAAGACAGCAGCAAAGGAACAGGAAAGCACCAACTCAGCTGGGTGTGGTGACAGAAACCTGTCATCAGCCCTCAGGAGGCTGAGGCAGGAGGATGGTCACAAGTTCAAAGCTAGCCTGGGCTACCCAGTAAGACCCTATCACAATAAAAATGAAAGACACTGACAGACAGACATATGGGAAGGAAGAAAAGCGTCACGTAAACGGCTGGAGAGAACCGGGCAGGGTGGCTCAGCGGGAGAAGGCGCTTGCCATCACTCCTGACAACCTAAGATCCGTCTCTGGGATCCACATGGTGAAAGAGAGCTAGGTCTTCCTCTGTGTCACCATCTGACCTCCACACATGAGCCCCAGCATGCACTAACCCCACTTGCAAAGTAAGACTATAGAAATAAACCCGAGCATATCAGCAATCACAATAAATATAAATGTACAAAACTCTCAGGCAATTATCAAATGATGTAAGAGCAAATCTAGCCATAAACTATTTAAAAAGACATACCTGAAACATATGGGACCAAACACTTTAAAGCCAAAGATGGGGAAAGATGTTCAAGGCAAATACTAAAGAGAAAAATCCACTCAGGAGGAAAAGCATTATTAGAGACAACAGGGCAGCATCTCTGGCGCTTTAAGCCTCTCTCTCCTCTTCTGTAACGCAAAGACTCTAAGTCACACCTCCAAGAGAAATATGCCAAGTATATACACTGTTAGATAATGTAAAGTGGGAGGAAGAGAGAGGGGAGGAGGAAGGCGAGGAATAGGAAATGTTTGGAAGGTTTAGACTCAAAATTCAGAACAGTTGAGAAAGATCTGAAGAAAGAAAGAAAGAAAGAAAGAAAGAAAGAAAGAAAGAAAGAAAGAAAGAAAGAAAGAAAGAAAGAAAGGAAGGAAGGAAGGAAGGAAGGAAGAAAGAAAGGAAGTGAAGAGTGGTCCACGGAGTGTCTGGGAAGGAGACATCCAGGCAGGAACAAATGCTGAAGTCCTGGTGTCTGGGGAGCAGGTGGGGCTGGGGATGGAGGGGACAGTGTGGTGAAGGAAGGGAAGAGAGCAGAGCTCGGGGATAAACAGGTGCCAACACTGGCCAGCTCATACAGGGCTTTGTAAACCCAATAAAGCCCCCCCCCGGGTGGCTACTCTGAGCAAGGCGAGGGCTCTGGGCAGAAATGTAAAAGACTGTGGTTATATTTTTTACAGAGAGTGAGTCAGAGTCAGGACAAACACAGAAGGCCAACAAGGAGGCAGTGCAACAGCCCAGGCCAAGCCTGTGGGGACTTGCAGTATATTCAGTGAAGGGTGGATGGAACCTGGAAATACCATGAACAGGTCTGGCTGAAGGACTGAAGGATATGGCGTGTGAAGCAGAGAGAACAGTCTGACTTCATGGATTGAGGGTATAGCTATGTGATGGAGTGTAGGCTCAACATGAGTCTGTCACTGGGTCCAATCACAGCTAGGGAGGGAGGGAGGGAGGGAGGGAGGGAGGGAGGGAGGGAGGGAGGGAGGGAGGGAGGGCAAAAGACCAAAAAAGACTGACTTTTGGACCATAAGTCCTAGAAAAATGAAACCTCCATTATCTGCAAAGGCGATAGAAGCAGAGATCTGGGGGGGGGGGGAGAGGGTGGGGTATCTGTACCAACCATCCAAGTGTGTTCCAATACATAGTTCCATGCACATGCCTGGCATCTCAGGGAGGCTTTGGGCTGGAGTTTCACATCTGGGAGTCAACAGCCTCTCAGTAATATTCAAAGCCACAAGCCTGAATGAGATCACCTACAGAGCGGGTGCAGAAAGCAGAACAGGGACTGAGCCCTGGAAAAGCTCCAGTGCTGACATCCTGAGACACAGATAAGAATTAGCAGTCGGAGGGAGGTGGAGGGGGTGTGGTGTCCAAAAAGCCACCAGAGAAAAGTGTTCCAGGAAGAAGGGTCATCAATATGTTAGCTGTCACCAATGGTCAAGGAACTCGAAGACTGGGCATTAACTAGTGGCACTAGGAACAGAGGCTGGCTTGATGCAGAGAGACAGCTGTGCCAAATCAGAATCCAATTCAGGAAATGGAACAAAAGAAGGGGTTCTGAGAGACTGCCGAGGCTCACAATAGGAGCCGATGGACCGTCTTCTGCATGGCTCTTTGCAATGCTCTCCCCACACCCCCCCCCAGCAAACAGTAAAAATAGCTAACCTTTATTGAGCACTGGCTATGTGCCAAGAATGCTATTATGATGCCTATTTTTAAATAGGGAAGGAAGGGGCTCAAAAGTAATATAACTTGCCCCAGGTCACTCAGATGGTAAAAAGTCCAGCCTCTATTCAACCCTCTCCCCCACATTCAAATACAA
Source organism: Cricetiscus sungorus (assembly GCA_030556225.1). Classification (NCBI taxonomy): domain Eukaryota; kingdom Metazoa; phylum Chordata; class Mammalia; order Rodentia; family Cricetidae; genus Cricetiscus; species Cricetiscus sungorus. Next base: position 121,780,041 of record JANBXA010000734.1, on the reverse strand, counting down.
ACTGCCATTGCCTCCAACCAATGAAAAGGAAGGCCTACGCCGAGGTACAGAAATCACTTTATTCTCTTTGCGGCAGGGTTTCTTGTACCGCATAATGGCCTCCAACTTGCTAAGTAACTGAGGATGACCTTGACCTTTTGCTCTGTCCGCTGAGACAGACGTGCCCCCCCCCACCCACACACACAGTTTTATGCAGCACCGGGGATCGAACACAGGACTTTGTGACAGCTAGGCAGGCACTTTCCTAACTGAGTTACATCTCCAGCCCTGGAACTCGATTTTTTTTATACATCAGTTTGGGGCCAGTACCTTGTATTTGACTGATATTTTCTACTGAACTCCCACAAGACCCCTGAGAGTTACCTAACACTAACACTGTCCTTTGGTTTTGTTTCCTTGAGATTAGACTCTTACTAAGTCGCTGAGGTTGGCCTTGAACTCATGATCTTGCTCACCTCCACCTCACACGTGCCAAGACTACAGAGTGCTGGGATTACAAGCATGTGACATCGCTTCTGGTTTGCTCTTATTGGATGAGGAAGGAGTGGATGTCATGGCAGCAGAACTCGGGGCCAGGGAGCCTGTGAGACTTGCCCTCTGCCCTGTCTGTCCTGTCTGTACTTTTCACTTAGGAGTCTGGTACAGCCAGGCCTGGAGAGGGCCTGGGAGAGAGAGCAGCAGAGAAACAATACTTTCACACATGCTCACCACTTAGAGCACACTTGGTGGGTTCTTGGGGATTGGAAGTCCAAGAGGTTCTAGAATTCACGGGCAGGCTCCAGGGCTTCCCCAGAACCCTCACAGCAGACAGACTTTACAGCATAGAAAAGGCAAAAGGTGACTTCCCTTTCTTACCCTTCCCTCCGTGTACACAGGGCCACTCCCTACCTGTCCAGTTGTGAGGGAACGGCTGTAGCCAGGGATGGAGCTCCGGGGATGGATCCGGGGTGGGACACAGCAGCTGAAAAGGCAGATGCCACAGTCAGAATGGACTATGCTAGAAGGGGTAGAGGGGGGCATGGTAATATTACGGCCTCTGACTAGATTATGTACTTCATTACCGCCACACACACACACCACACCCCTGCCCCAAAGAGACTCCCAGGAGACCTTGGGTAGGAGGTCTCTTCTCCCCAACAAAAGAAACAGTCAGACAGACACCGACTCTGTATGGAGCAGAGCAAGTTAGTCTGTTGACCCCTAAGCGGGCTACCCATCCAAAACCCTCTACATACAGTCCCCGCAGGAACTCAGAATCATTTCCAACACCCCGCCACTGCCACCACCATCCTTACTTGATCCTGGCTGTGTCCACGCTGGAAGAGCGGCGGGAGGCAAAGCGGCGGGCAACTGCTTTGGGAGATGTCTTGGGGCTACCATCTGAGTCTCCACTCTCCTCATCTCCCATGGCTTTGATGTAGCTGCCGCTCCGCATCCTGCGGCAGGGGATCTCCCCATCCTTGCCACCCGTGGGGTAACCCCCCCAGTCATCTTGCGGCACCTGCAAGGACAAGGGCCTCCATCTCTCAGACATGTCACCTGTCAGCCTGGAGGAGAGGGTACTCTTCCTCCCACTGCCAGTGGGGGGCGCTCTGCCCTGCTGAGGAGCAAGGCACACTCAACAGTGTACACAAAGGACCGGGAGGGGACCTTCAGGGCGTGTTCCTCTCCCTTGTGGAAGCTGCTGCGTCTTCCTACAGAGACCTTTAGCCACTCAATAGAAGGTCAGCTAAAGAGCCAAGCCATTCAAGGCCATAGGCCTGAGTGGCCTGCCAATCACATCCTCATGTGTGCAGCATCACTTGACCTCAGTCACCTTCTGCTCCTCCTCTTCATCCTTTTAATATGCTTCCACTCTCCAGGCTCTGACTCTCTTTCTCTCTGAGCTCTCAAGGAACCACAGAGGGTATTAGGGAGGGAGCATATCAGCATCTCCACAGTCTTAGACCCAGGCTAGATGGGCAGAAGAGCAGGGCCCAGGCAGAAGCTCAAGTGGCAGGAGAGAAGCTAATTAGGAGGCTGAGGCTGTTATGCAGGCAAGGGATGATGCGGCCTAAATTAAGGCAATGAGAATAAGGGGAGGGTAGGAGATGGAAGAGAGGTGTTAAACAGCATCAGTGAGCCTGATGAGCAGGGGAAAGAAGAGAAGCCAAGAGGAGTCCAAGATGATTGAGAAGGGTGATGGCGAAGACCTGGGGGTGGGAGTCCTTCACTGAGCCACAGAACTCCAGGCAACCCGATATGGGAAGAGGTGACAAGGTTCAGTGTTGAGTGCCCTGAGTTTGGCCTAGAACTGAGGTGTCTGTTATGCTTAGTCTTGGGGGTTACTGGTGGAGATGAGCTGGAGGCAGACATGCAGAAATCAAGGGCGGCAACCAGATGCCCAGATGCCCAGGAGTAAAGGATACACCTCAGGGGAAGACGGAAGGAACTGAGCATAGACCTGCCGGCATTTTAAAAAGGACTGCAAAGAAAGAAAGGGGACTGTGTGAAGTCACCTGAGAAGGAGTGGGAGAGGGGTAGGAGGGAGTCAGGAGAATGCCATGTCACAGAAACGAGACATTTCAAGAAGAAAAGGAGTCAATTATGTCAAATGCCACAGTGCTCTCCAAGGTTAGTTACTTGTGCTCTGGAGTTAGGAGACCCAGTGCAAATGTTGGCCCTGTCGCTTGCTGGCTAGGTGAACTTGAGCAAAGCTAATTAAGCTCCAAGCATCAGTTTCCTGGTCTGTGAATTGGTGAAAGCGATTATACCTACATCAGAACAGTTTGTGGGAAAGCTAAACAAGCGACACAAGAGTGCCTAGCACACAGGAGCCACTCAGTAAATGGTGGCTATTATTACAGGCATTGAAGGCACTGTTGGTGACGGCTGTCCGGGGACCACTGGTGGCCACCACCCAGGATGTGGACATCCAACTGTGGTCAGAAGTGAAGGGAAGTGAGGAAAGGAATCTGTGTGCTACAGACTTAAAGACGACAGCTAGTGGTAGGGGTGAGGGTTTGGAGAAAAGTTTTAGGATAAAAGAGACACAGTGGAGATGGTCTTGAACTACAGGGGCAGTAGAGGGGTGGAGGGGCTGAGGAGCCCTGTGGAGGAGGGAGCAGCCCCGCATGAGTTAGAGTCCATGATGGCCACCTCCGCTGTGAAGAATGAGATGTAAGGGGAGAAGGCTGGAGGAGGCAGCAAGGATTGGAAGCACATGCTGGAAGGAAGACGTTAAACAGGGCAAGTATGGAGGCTCCAAGGAGGAACAGGCTGAGGGAGGGGACCCACGGGAAGGGCGAAGTTCGTGGAGGGACAAGGAGACAACCTCACAAGGGAGCAGGCTCAGTGAGGAGTCAGAGCTCCATCGGAAGGAAATGAATGGAGCTCTGAGGGGGAAGCAGGGATCTAGAAAAGACTCAGTGTCCAGTGAGAGAAACTGGGCTTCATTAAAGGGGTAGGAAGCTGGGTGTGGTGATGTATTGCTGCACTTGGAGGTGGAGGCAGATGGAGACAGCCTGGGCTACACAGCTAGTTAAAGGCCACTCTGGGCTGCATGAGACCCTATCTTGGAAAAAAAAAAAAAGAGGGGGATATACCAATGAAGACAGCAGGTCACATCGAGCCAGCCTCCCCTGCTTCTGTGCCAGGGAAGCGATAGGCTGTCTTAGGTCCCTGCAGTCTTTGGTTCACCCACAAATGGGCTCAGGCTCCCATCCAACCCCCATCCTGTTCGGATGCTCGGGAACCCCAGGCTCTGGGAACCATCCCCACCCCCATCCTCTTCAGAGAGGAGTGGCAGGAGGCCAGCAAATGGGACAGCCAGGGCGCACACTGCCACACTGCAGGGCTCCTACTCCACAGCCACTGGCTGCAGAGCTCCTCTGCAGGACACTGTGAGAAGCATGTTAAAAAGGAAGCCCCCAGGGAGGTCAGGACTGCCCTGGAGACGCAGCAGGGAGCAGCAAAATGGTGGCCAGGTCTCCTTACAGGGGAGGAGGGCTGAGTATTTCCTCCCCTCCTTCTTCAGTTCTCAGCCTAGAGCACCTCCCCACCCAGGGAGAAAGCAATGTGAAGCTAACCTACACAGCTCTAATCCCAGCCATCTTGTCCTGTTTTTGCTATAGTCTTATTTGCTCTCTTGGGCTTTCATGAGCTCCCCCAGGAGAGTACTAACGTGTACAAATGACAGGCAAGGCCAATGTCACCCCACAGGCTCATGCGAGTTCGCCTCTCCATGCCTTCCCGAGATCTTCCTGGGACACCTTCAGTCTGCACTTGGCTAATTCCAACCCCGCCAAGCCACAGAGAGTCAGCTCAGGAGACATTCCTCACAGAGGCTCCCCCACCCCCAGCCACTGCTAGCCACCACTCATAGGTGAACGAGGAGCCTCCTCTGTTCCCACGGGACCCAGGACACAGCTTACCATCTGTTTCCTGGTCTATGCTCTAGCAACTGTGAGTTTTCCGAGGCAGGGGTCCTGACCACTTTGTCAAGGACATGCTCATTGAATGAACAGGTATGGACATAGGGAGACATATGGAGACATATGGGTTTTGGAGATAACCCTAAATCCGCTAGATTGACAAAACTTGTATTTACTTTTCCTCCTAAGATGACAGGAGCACTGGCAAAAATCAGTACAGGCTGGCTGAAGCTAGAGAGGGGTCAGGGCTCCTAACTGTGGCGAAAGGACCACAAGGTTACAAGGGACAATGTGGGAGAACTCCACAGCCATCGACTTGGCCATCCACTCTTAAGAAGCCCTGCCTGAATGCCAACAGGACACAAACTCCAATATGTCACCAGCCTTGGGAAACCCCCAAAATTCATGTCTCCAGGCTTCTCCATAATTTCCTGAACTGTCCCACCTCACCATAGCCCAGAATGACAAACCCAAGTAGAGGCATGTTCTGGAAACTGATCTTCATATTCCAGTAATTGGATCAACTGGATTTGAGTAGGAAAGGTCTAGGGAAGGGCTTGGGGCAAGAAGAAATTCTCTTCAACTGCCAAGCTCTCAGCTCCAAGGCAGTGCTATTGATAGTAACATTGCCCATCCCCTGCCTTCCCTTATTCCTTATTCGCACATTGCCTTCAACCCCAGAAGGTGGAGGTGAGCACATATTATCCAAACCAGAAGGTCAAGAAGTCCTTCTGGTATCGGCATTCATGGTCAAGTTAGAGGGGTCCCTTCATTGTACAAATGAGTAAGGTGAAATCTCAAAGGGAGCTCAAGGGATTACAGAGGCAGAGCCTCCTACCTTCAAGACCTCCGGTCCAGGGACAGCTGGGTTCCACCCAACCATGTCCACTGTTCCCCAGCTGACCAGACTGGCGAGGACCCAGTACGTGGTTCCCCACCCCACAAAGCCTCACCTGCAGATAGTGATAAGTCCTGGCTTTGGCCTTGGTCTCTGGACCCAGGAGCCCCTTGCCTGGCCCAGGCCCTGGGTATCCATCCCGGCCCTGGTTGACCATCATGGTATGCCAGGCACTTCGCTTGACTGACTGTCCATCCAGTGACATGGACATGCCAGTGCAGGCAAGGCAGCGGCCTTCTGACCCGCCCGAACGCCCCTTGAAGCTCAAGTCCCGATAGGACCCATCTGGAGCGTCCATGCAGAAGGGACCACCAGGCTCTCCAGGGGGCCTCCCACCCGCCAGAAAGCCACTGTCACTGTCCAAATTGTCATCAGAGCTCCACCAGCCTGTGGCCTTGGTCTGGTGTCGCCCGTCCCCCTTGCGGTCCTTGCTCTTGCTCCGTTTGCCATGCCGGGACTGGTGGTGGTGGTGATGGTGGTGGTGATGGTGGTGGTGGGAGGTGTGAGGGCCTCCAGAGCCTGGGCCAGGGTAGCTGTCTCCCCCAGAGCCACCTCTTCCCTCGGCCTTGGGCCCATTATAGTCTCGCTTCCCGGGTGCCTCCAGAGAATGGGACTTGGCAAAGAGCCTCTGCACAGAGTGAACCAGGTGCCGGATGCGGCTGGGACTCTCGCTGCGAGCCTCAGGGGCAGGGCCAGATCCAGGTCCAGGCCCAGGCCCCGCTGGACCTCGCTGGTATGGGAGTGTGTGGAAGCCATCTTGTTGAACTGGCAACTGCTTTTCAAACTGATCCAGGAGTGTGGGAGGCAGGCGGGTGGCACCCTTGCCCTGTGGGTGGCCCACACAGTCTTCACAGGTGTCAAAGGGGCCCTGGCCGGGGTACATCCTGGGGAAGGTGCTGCTGCCTCCCCCAGCCCCCACCCCCCCTGGGCCTCCCTCAGGGCCTACTGATGATGGACCCTCACTCAGGCTCAGGGGCCCTTCTGGAGAAAGGTGTCCCAGGCCAGCTCTCGGGGCACAGAAGCGGGGCTCGGTGGAGAAGGCCTCCCTGGAGCCCAGCAGGTACGGGGCCCTGGCAGCTGGGCCCACGTCCATATGCTGCTGGTCAGCAAAGCGGGCTGGGCGGGGATGGCTGCCTCGGTCGCCATGGTAACCCCTCATGGCCTCAGCAAAGGCTCTTCATATTGTTGGGGGCCAGGCCCCAGGAACCTCCTGAGAAAACAAGGAGAAAAGGGATTTGGACTGAACAACAGGCCATTTCACCTTAAAACATCTTTCACCAGACACCGTGGCATCCCTGTTGGTAGTGCATTCCAATTTATTGTGATTAATTATACTATCTTTCCACACATGGACTGAAAAGTCCTTAAAGCAGTCAGACCAGACAAAGACACAGGGCACAAAATAATCCCATCATTCATCAATGCTGCAAATTTGATAAATACTTATTCACAAGAGGAAATGCTTTCAGCCAAATGGGCTTTTAAATATCCTTAGATTATCAAAAACAAAGGAGGCCCAAGCAGACACACAACATGTTCAAAGAAACCAGTCATTAGGTGAACTTGCTTTTAACAAGCTAAGCCATAGCAAATTGATTCACAGTCATCCCTCTGCCTCAACCCTAACCCACATCCTATTGCTGCCGATGCCAGGCCCTGGAGCTAGGGCATCCAGCACCATGATGGAAGAGAACACTAACTTCAAGTCTACATCCCCATGCCACTGCATAAGACACCCCACACACACATACACACACACATAAACACATACACACACACACACACACACAAACACATACACACACACACACACACACACACACACACACACACACACCCCCTTTCCTTCCACATCTACTCCCTCCCATCTGACTACAGGCTCCTCCCCTCAGGAATACCATAAGAGGGAAACAGACTTCCAGGCTCTCCCTACTGGAGTGGTTCCCCGGCTGCCCCTTGCCTGGTAACCCTTTGCCACACTTCCTCTCCATGGAGGGCATGGTGAAGAGAGGAAGACCCCAGAGAAGGACTGCTGGCTAGACCAGACAACATGTGACCACTAGACTGAGGCTGGAACCCGGGAGTTCTTCCTCCCAGGATCAGTGGGTTGATGAGGCCAAGAGCTGGTGGAGAAGCCATTGTGGAGCCATTGTCGCTGGCCCCCATCCCAGGCTTGCCAAGGCTACAGGACAAGAGAGGTCAGCTCTCAGCAAGAGTTGCCTCCAATCAGGACTCCAGGAGCTGCCAGGACAGGAGCTAAGGCAGGAGGAGGTGACAGCAGGAGGGACAGGGACAGAGGAGCTGGCAGACGGAGCCCTCCCCCACCCCAGACCAGCTCCTGGGCCATCTGCTGACTAGGAGATGACAGTCTCAAAGACTCCAGACAGGAGCACCTCCTAAGACTCACTCTGCCTGCCTCCCCACACCGATTCCAGGCACACACTCTGCTTCTGGCTTCTTCCACACCCTGCCGGCAGCTCATCTCCTCTACTTTCCTAACATTAGTGATGCACCCGGTACTGTGCACACCTCACAGTCTTTAAGCCGACGGAAAATCCTGTCATGTAGACATTTTCCACACATACCATGAGAAAAATGGCGCTCAAAATGGGGAGATGGAAAAGCCAGTAAATGGATTGTGTCACTTCGGATCAAGTATTTGGGTTTGAGACTCTGAATACAACCCTCATTTCCCAAATTTCCTAATACTCACCATCGGGGGTGTCCCATCCTTGGCGTCAGGATCTCCACCACCAGGCAGAATCCTAACTTCAGCAGGCGCAGGACCACTGGCTCCTGACAGGCAAGAAAGAAGATGAGGAATGAGATTTCTCCTGGAGTCCTCAGGGCAGGTCTCTGGCCTGACAATGTTATTTCCCAACCCCCCAAACTGGGACTGGTTGGATCCCCCATGATGCAGAGGCTTCAGACCCTCAGGGAAATGAAGTTGGCTTCATTATGCAAATGTATGCAAATGCACTCACAGGTTGGACTACCTCCAATTGCAGGTGTCTGTGTGATCTGTCCATGGTGTTCAGCTACAGCATTTTCATTGCCCCTAAAGATGGCTGCACTCCACAGACATTTGTAGAGCACCTATCGCAAGGCAGACTGAATGAGAAGTGGACTGAGGTCATTTCAGTGTGGCCCCTGTCCTTAAAGGGTCTGAAGTCTCACAGGACAGAATGATCGGGTTCCTATATTCTGGCACAAGTTGTTCCTTCCTCCTTGAATCGTCTCTCATCTACCCTCAAGCTCTCCTCGCAGCTAACACTTACTCATATGAAGCCTCACCTTCCCATGGAGACTTTCTGTACTCTTTATTCTGGGTTATGCCTCTCATTTGGGCTTTTATGACACTGTGGGTACCCCCAGGAAGCAGCAAGCACGCTACACTGAAATTGTTGGCTTCAGTCTCCCTCTCCCCCAACTACCACGGTCTCCAGCAAGGTGAAACATATGTCCAGCCATCTCTCACTTGAGACTGTCCTAAGTGAATGTTCAACTGTGTGGATGAGGGGAGGGCTGTGCTGCAGAAAGATGTCAAAATGCCAGGCTAGCTTGGATTAACAACTAGACCAGATTCTGAAGAGAAAAATCAAGGAAGGCTTCCCGGAGAAAGGGGTATTTGAAGTGCAATATGGATTACATGAAGGTTGGATATGGGATAATTCCCAGTGGAGAAAACGGTGGGTACATGGTAGACAAAGAATGCAAATATCAAATCCTGAGGTGTTGTCTAGGAAAGTTCCAGAAGGAGGTTAAGATTTGGCAAATACGGGAAGAAAGAGAGAGAGTCAGAGGGGAAGATGACTCTGGAGTTTGCGGCAGCCGTGACTGTTAGGACTAATGAAGCCATTATTAGACACGGGGATGTCAGAAGGAAAAGCTGGCTTTGTGGGCATGATTAATATAGTGAAAGAGACACAATCAGACATCAGGAAGAACCTCCTGGCCCTGAGCAATGTGACACAATGAAGAAGATTGTGGAAGTGGGTCGGAATCTTCTACAGAGTAAAGATTCAGACATATGCAGCTCCCAGCTCCAGGGCCTGGACCAAAGGAGCAATTCTTTCTTGCCTAGAGGGACACCGGGGGGGGGGGGTGTGTGTGTGTGTGTGACCTTACTGATACCAAGAGCCTGGCTCTACAGCAATTCTCCTTTATCACCTTTCTGCTAGAATAACAGAGAGGAGTTCAGACCAAGACAGCTTGAGAAGCTCTTGTAGAAACTAGCATTCAGAAGCATCTCCCCCCTGAGATGATGGGATGATGTCCACGACATACTCCATTTGCCCGGGCCATCCCATTACTTTGTCTATGGTCATACCAAACTGGAACCTCAGAGTGAACTTCCCAGGGGTGGAAGTTTGCAGATGTCCCTTCTACCAGCTTTCCACACCTGCTGCTGCCAAGCCGCTGGGCTATCATCAAACTGTTTTGTTTGGGTTTTTTTTTAAAGGATTTATTTATTTTATGTGTATGAGTGTTTTGCCATCATGTATGCATGTGTATCACCCATGTGCCTGGTGCCTGCCAAGGTCAGAAGAAGGTGCCAAATCCCCTGGAACTGGAATTACAGATCATTGTGAGTCACCATATGGGTGTGAGAAACAAACCCAGGTCCCAGCAAATGTCCTTAACCACTGAGTTGTCTCTTTGTCTTGCTTTTTGAGAAAGGGTTCACATATCCCAGGCTGACCTAGGACTCCTTCTATGACCTTGAACTCCTGGTCTTGCTGCATCCCCACCCCCCATCCCCCACCCCCCACCTCTCGCAGTGATGAGATTACAGGTGTGAGACACACCATCCAGCCTGTCATCAAGCTCTTCCCAAACTGGATTCTCATTCTCACCAATCCATGTCCCCTTTGCTCTAGCCTGGGATAATCACCCTCTTCAGGCAGACCCCTAGCACCTGTGCCTTACAGGAAAGGACTGTCTAGGAATAAAACACAGCCCCAGGACTGTCTGTGGTATCAGACAAATGTATAGTCTACTAAGCCCAATAACACCTGTTCACACATCTTATCAAATGACACAATACATATGAAACCATTTTAACCCTCTGGGAGACTGGGCCCGGTGAGACGGCTCAGTGGGTAGAAAAGCACTTTAGACCAAGTCTGACCACCTGAGTTGGATCTCCAGAGCCCACAAAAGAGAAGGAGAAAACAGACTCCCAACAGTTGACCTTTGACCTCCACATGTGCCTCATGACATTTTGGGCACACCCCTATGAACACACGCACACACTAAATAGGCAAATAATAAAACTAAATTTTAAACCCCCAAACATTACACAATGCAATATCTAATGTAACACCTTTATGTATTTATTGCTGTAATTATTGATGGACACAGAGGCCAGAGGCCTCTCAGCCTCCTGGGGCTGGAGTTACAGGTGGCTGTGAGCCATCCACATGGTACTAGGAATTGAACTTGGGTCCCCTGCCAGAGCACTACTGGCTCTTAACCACTGAGCCACCTCTCCAGCCCATACTTCTTTTCTCTTTTTAAATCGAGACACGATCTCACCACATAGCCTAAACAGGGAGGCCCTCCTTATTCAGGCTTTTGAGTATTGGGATTACAGGTGTTCAAGAAAACCCACCAAACCTCCACATACAAACAGCAAATAATGTAAGTGAATACAAGTTACTGAAGGAAGGGGAGAGTCCATTCCTGTATTTCCTGAAGAAAAAGAAAATTGAATCTCACATAACCCAAGCCAGCTCTAAATTCCTTACGCAGCCAAAAAATGACCTTGAATTTCTGACCCTCCTGCCTCTACCTCTAGAGTTCTGGGATTGCAGTCACGTGCCACCACACCCAGCTTTAAGGGAAAGATTGAATTATGAACTGGCTTTCTCCTGTGTACTATTCTTCAGATTGCAGCCCCCCACCTCAGCCTCCACCTCATTACTAAATGCAATGAATGGGAAGGAAAAGCAAGCAAGGAGAGGCCTCATCGTCCAATCCGTCATCACTTCCTATGGATTTTGCTCCCTAAAAATAGCTGTGCCCACTTAGTTCCATAACCACCAATCACTGTTGGCTGAGTAGCAAAGACTGATTCCCAAACTCCGTTTCCCTTCTGAGTCTCCCTTGTGACGAAGCCAAGCCATTCACTCCATTGTAGCTAATGATTTAAACACAAAAATATGAGGTTCCTGGGGAAAAGTCTGCCTTTGTGACAAGGGGTGGAGCTTGCTTGTGCCATCCTTCCCCTCCTGCTTCCGGGCCGGAGTGAGACAATGATAGCCAGATCTAGGTGAATCGAGCTCACTGTGAGAGAAAGGCTTAGATAATCACAGAGATGTGGGTCCTGACACCATCGAACCACTGAAGCGGTTGCCTTTCTCCAGGCCCATGTATGATAAGGAACAAACTATTTTAAACCACCGTTGGCCATATTTTCTGCATTTGCAGCAGAGAGCAGTGCTACCAAATCCTGCTGCACCTCCAACATCGCCTTCTGCTGGGGCATATGCAGGAGGCTCCTAACTAATCTCCCTGTTCCGCTAACCCAAATTATCACTGGGAGATGCAGATGCGATCGTGTCGCTTCTGCGTTTTTAACACCTCACCCCAGTGTCCTTGGATTGGCATCTTAACCTGGCCAACCACGCCTGCACACCTGTCCCTCCTTGATCCCCCTAGCTTGCTCGCTCTGCTTCAGCCAAGCCAGCCTTTTTTCTCTTCCATGATCCCTCACATCATGGGGCCTACTCCCTGTCCAGAACGCTTTCCCCATCCACCTCTGCCTTACCGACTTCCGTGTGCCCTTCAGATCTCAGCCCAGTTGCTGCTTCTTCAGGGAAGCTTTCTCTGGCCTCCCTGACTAGGTCAGATCCCCCTGCTGCTTGCTCTCAAGGCATCATGTACCCTGCTCTTATCTAGTTACCATTTTAAATCTGTGTGATTCTGAGACTGACTGTCCCTCCTGATAGACTGTGAATTCCATGCAGGAATTCTGACCGTCTTCATAGCATCCCCCTCTCCCCCAGCCCCTAGGCACAATGCTTGGCACATAGTAGGCATTTGTGGACTAAATGTCTGCCTGAAAAGAAAGAGGTCCCCTCACAGCTTTTATTTGATTCCCAAAACTAGCCCATCATTTCCTCCACACACTTCCATCTAAAGAAAAAGAAACTGAGGCTTGGGCCTGCCCAAGATCACACTGAAAGCCTGCATTGCAAAGCCTGCATTGCCCAACTCCACACACTGATGGCTTGGGTACCACCCATGCTATTAGCCCAGAGAAGGCGAACTTATGAAATCTCATTTCAAAGTAACAGGTATTAAGCAATCAAACAAATATAAAAAGACTTCATGCACACCACAGAGGTGAGGAGAACCTCATTTAACATCTTCCCCTATGTAGGGGGTGTAACTTTATACCAAGTCCAAGGTCAAATAGAAAATAAAGGAAACTTCCTGAAGTTGCTTCCATCTCTGTCCCTCTCTGGTCTCTAACTCGCGATTCTCAACCTTGAACCTGTGATCGTCTTGCCTCTACCCCTGAGCCCTGGGATTAGAGGCACGCCTGCACTCGGGTTTATGCAGTGCTGGGGACCAAACCACAGGCTTTTGGCTAGGCAAACACCTCTACCAACTGAGCCACATCCCCAGCCCTGCTTTCTCCATTTTACCAGATCAATTCACCTCTCTCGTCCCATGACACAGGCAGCTGCCCAGATGGTAAACCCGTGGGCCAGGGAGGCAGCCACTTCCACAATTACCTATAGCTGGCTGGGAAACAGAAGGTGAGGGATTCTGGGAGGGTGCCGTGTGCGACAGGTTCTTCTGTGACAGACCTCAAATCTATCTGGGAATGGGAGAAGTGGCACAGATGCCGTCACCAAGAAATTACCCAATTTAGCACCAACTACACAATCCAGCAATTAGTTTCTTAAACCGGAACTTGCTGGGGGCTGCCAGGCTGGCGAGGTTGTTGTTACAAATCTCACTGGGAAGCCAGCTGTGTAATTCGCCAGGAGGTTGTCACTGCCCCGAGCAATTACCTTCCAGAAAAAGAATGGAAAAACGGGAGAAGGAAACGTGCTGCAGAAGTCAGGGTACCCCCTCCTTCGCCCCAGGGTGCTGCCCAGCCAAAGAAGTCCATACTCTTCTTCTTGAGACCTAGGTGACTCCCCGATGCATCCCTGCCTCCACCCCAAAGCAGTCATGGGTTTGGGTCTGCCACCTCACTATCTAGGTTCAGACCCCTTTTTATACACTAGCTGTGTGTGCAGGGGCCAGTGATTTACAGCTCTTACACCGTTTCCTTACCTATGAAATGGGGACACATTGGAAGTGCTCATGACGTGGTTAACAGTCAATCACACGGGCTCCTTAGCTCTGTGTCTAACGCAGTGAATATTCCACACAAGTGGCTGTCGCTATGTGTGGTTTTACTTTTCTTCCTCCCTCCAGTTTACAGCGTGACCTTGAGCAGGTCATTTACTCTCTCTGAGACACCATCTAAGGTGACTGGTACTCTGCTGGTGAAGAGACCATTGTTTTTGGCAGTCCACATCTGGGAGCCAGAGATCCAGATGTGCTCAAGAAAAGCCAGTGTCTAGGAGACTGACACAAGGGATGCCTTAGGTGAAGACAGAGATTTCAAAAATTCAATATTAGCTGCTTCACTGCTTCCTCCAGGAAGCTGCTGGGAGCACTACAGCTAGATAGGATGGTCCAGACGGCAGCAAAAGGACATTGCAGCTCTTTAACAGGGATGGGGCCTGCGCTAACCATTCCCATGGGAGCCCATGAGGTCATTTTCCTACTGGTTTCAGTATAACAGATTTCCCAACAGGTGAGGCCCAGGGTTTGTTTTGTCACTGGGAGCCTGGGTTCTTCCATGCCTGTGACTGAACATGTGTGCTGTTGGGAGCTCTAGCTTCAGGCTTTGCCTAACCACCCCCTTTCCCTGTGCTAACTGTACCTGTTTCCCTGTTTAGCCCTCCACCACCCCTGGACCCTGCAGCTCCGATGGCTGGGGCTGTACACCCACCGAGAGTGGGGGGAACCACTGAGCCACACAGAACCCCTTGCCCACAACTCAAATGCCGCAATTATTTATCTTTGCCCATCTCCACTTGCATCCACTTTCATCCAAGGCCCCTTGTCCAATCTGACTGTAGTTGAGCTCTGATACCTTTGTCAACATCTCTGTTGCTAGGTGGATGCCCTGGTCCCTGACTTCCCTCAATCCAGCCCCATGGCCCAACCCCAGCCCTCAAGAATCCAAGGAAAGTGCCTCTCCTACCTTCCCTGCCACAGAAAATGGAGGAGGAGGGACAGAATGGAAGGAGGGATGCTTACAGACAATACTCCCTTACCTTCATTACTTTATTTAATCAACTCTTCCTGGGAGCTCGGGGCAAGAAGGCTGCAGAAAATGGGCTTGCTTTTTCAAAACACTCAAGACATTTCAGCGGGACCAAGTCTAAATGCATCTCCTGACCCATCAGACAGGGCTCATGCAAGCCTGTGAATAACCCATACCACCTATAATCTCTTTGAAAACCCACCTCAGGGGGCTTTGCACTAGATGTTCTAGCTGCCGGAACACTCTGCCCCAGATATTCCCATGGCTTGCTCTGTCTCATCTTTCGGGGCTCAGTTCAGACAGGCCTTCCCTGACCACGCACTCTAACTAAAGTCCAACCTTATCCTCCCAGGGTTCATTCTACATCACCCTGTTCTGCTGCCCCATAGCACTCTTGGATGTTTGCAATGATTCTCTCCATCCATTACATTTTTATAGTACATCTTCCGGTGGTAAACATCCCCTCCAAAGGGGCCATGACTAGGCCTCTCTCATTGCTTCAGTAGTCTGAGATCTAGAACGCCGGCACTAGCAGAGGTGAATGAATGGTTTCCCTGCTGCCTTTGCCCACTCTCCTGCGCACAGAACCCCACAGAAAGCAACCTTTCCCTCCAAAGGCTTTGGAGAGCTCAGAAAGATCAGTATCCAAAATCCTGCCCCTAAACACAGCTCTGCTCTTCCTGCTTGTTTGTATTACCCAGATGTGCTCTTCTGCACAGGGAAGGGAATGGTGGAGAAAAAAGAAGAAAAGGGGGTAGCCCTTGCAATGTTACAGAAACAGACCAGCCTGGGAGGAGGCTCAGTGTCCACTGCCAGCCCTGAGCAGGTCTTGTCACTCAAACTTATTGGACCCCAGCACCTTCTCTAACTGGGGCCATGGAGCCAAGAACCCCTGCAAACCAAGTGTGAGCCTCCTCTTCCTTCTCCAGGGCTACCGAAAGCCCTCTGAGATGCAAGCACACTGAGCAACCTTGTCCCGCATGGCCAATTACTTCCAGTCCATCTACTCTCAGCCATGTCATGGCCAACCCCACCCCACTCCTTAAGGGTTCAAGAGCCCTAGTTTGGGAGTCTCTTCCTGCTGAGAGGAGTCATCCCAGGACCTGAACTCCTCTGACACTCTGTCCAGATGTGGCTGGTGACAGAGAGTGTCTTTTCTAAGTTCTGTGCTAAATCATATGGGTTTATAGTTCAGGTTCACCAGTTAAATAATCACGGGCCTTAATGAGTTGCCTTCCTCCCTCACAAGCCACCCTGTGTTCAAATGGGGGCAAGAACAGTCTCTCCCTCAGGTCTGTGATGTCACAGGATTAGAGTAATGCAGGTAAGATGTCCAGGACAGTGCCAAGGGCTGGCTCGAGATGAAGGGAAAGCCATGTAAGTGAGTGAGAACTAAGCATGGAGCCTCTTAAAGAGGATTTCTCAGACAGCCTTGGGCAGAGACCACAGCCATGCCTGGTGGATCAGAAATGCTTGCTGTGGGAACTCTGTGTATCCTACAATGTGCTTGCCTAGGAACCTTTCGAAGACCTCTCACATCTCCAGCATGCAAAACACGGCAGAGCAGCCCTGCTGCCCCAAAACGGTGGGACCTGAGGGCATTAGAGCCCTCTGATTCACAGACCTCCAGAGTCCTCTGTAGCCATAAATGGCAGTTTCTCTTCCCACTCCAGAGATCCAGAAGAACAAGCTCAACAACCTCAAACTGGAAACTGCAAAGACCAAGACAGCCATCTATCTGCACCTATGCTAACTTAGCTGAACCAGAAATAGCTTGTTTTCTCTGCCTGGGTTTCGATGTTCTCATCTGTAAAGTGGGGACAATGGAATCTGCCCCCTTCCGTAGTACAAGTAACCAATCAATCAATCCAAGACAAGGCACACCAGTCTCCATCCTCACATCTATTCTAACATGAACACCATAGCACCTTCTTTCATTTGTATTTGACTTGCTCTGGACTCCAAAGTGTTGCCAGATTTTAGCCAGCCATGGCCACCAGAGAATGAGAGGCAGGAGCCAAGTCCCAACCGGGGTCCAATAGACATGTGATTCTATGCCAGGCCAAGTCCATAGCCTTTTCAACTTCCAACCTAGCCAACCAGTCATGGGTCGTCACGGCCATGAATCTACAACTTAGCATACTGTTCCCGCAAGCTCTCTGTCTAACTAGCACAGGGATGACTGGCGCAAAGGTCCATCCTCTCCTTCTGGGTCCCTATCACAGGAGACCCTCTGAAGGGCCTTTTGTTGGCTGACTCCTGGGTGGAATCTCCTACCCTTCAGCTCTGCCTGAAGTCTGCCGACACCATCCCAGCTTCAGGAATGCCTAAACCCAGTTCTCCTCTGAACCCCTGAACTTAGAGCATCTGAGAACAGAATGGGAGGCTGAAGGGTGAGGAGCACAGCAGGCAAGTGTGCAGGGCAAGAAGCAGCATCAGCAGTAATAGCTATCCACCTGTCCTATCAACTGCACCTCTGACGCATTTATTTTGTTGTGGTGGTGGGATAGTGCGTGCAAATAGGTAGTATCATTCTGGTTTAATGTGTGCGGGAATATTGAGTGGATTTGCAGGAGTACAATTATCTGGGTCTCCAAGAATATCCAGGAAAAAACAATACTAAAATTATGAGAGCAATCAGTACAAGGAAGACTCATGAGTAGCCCAGGCTAGCCTCAAACTCACTATGTAACTGAAGATGACCATAAATACCTGACCATATTGTCTGTACCGCCCAGGAACTGGGATTCTAGGCATGTGTCATCACACTCAGTTTATGAAGTGCCGAGGATCCAACTCAGGGCTCTGTACAGGCTAGGCAAGCATTCTGTCAGTTACCCTATAGGGTGCATTTACTAAGAGTGACCTCCCCATGAAGCCCAAGACAGCAGCCGCTACCTCCTCTTCTGTCCCATACCCTTTATTATGCACAGTAGGATTAACATATAGTCAAGCTTCGAACTCTTTAGAGGCTAAGGTCAGAGACCTATTTCTACATGGCCAAGCAAAGTACACAGTAGATTCTCAATGAGTTCAGCTTCAGTGACCAAGTCATCAAGAAGCAGCAACCAACAACTGATGCACTGGGAGAAGAGAGAGATGACCCTGCAGCTGGACCAGATTGCCACAACAGGCAGAGCTTGTGTCCTGCCCAGGGAAGCATGCAAGCAGAGTCTGGCACTGAACAGAAAATCTCAGGTGCCTGTCAACTCAGACAGAAGTCTATGGTTTGTGACCCAAGCTGGCCTTGAACTTGCTATGTAGCTGAGAATGGCTTTATAATTATTAATAGTGTCATAGTAGTTTTCTTTTCCGTTTTGGGGTTTGTTTGTTTGTTTTTGTTTTTGAGACAAGTCTCACTTGGTAGCTCTGATGAGTCTGGAACTCACTATGCAGACTATGATGAGCTGGTCTTGAACTCACAGAGATCCACCTGCCTCTGCCTCCTGGGTGCTGGGGTTAAAGTTGTGTGCCACCACGCCCAGCTCTGGTTGAGGATGACTTTAGAACTTCTGATTCTCCTGCCTCTGCCTCCTGACTACTGGAATGACAGATGTATTCTACATGGTGATGGACATGGAACGCAGGGTCATACATGCCAGGTAAGCACTATATAGTGCCAGGTAAGCACTATTCCATCTGAGCTACATCCCTACCGAGTTTTTGTTGGTGGTGGTGTTTTGTGTTTTGTTTGTTTGTTGAGACGGGTTCCCTCTGTGTATCCTTGGCTGTCCTGGATTTCTCTATGTAGACCAGTTTGGCCTTTAACTCACATAGATTGATGTACATATGCCTCCTGGGTGCTGGGATTAAAGGTGTGTGTCACGACACCCAGGTTTTGTTGTTTTTAATTTTAAAAGACAAGAATCTAGTGTGCAGCCCTGGCTAGCCTGGAACTTATGTAGACCAAGCTGACCTCAAAATCAAAAATCACAACAAGCCAGGCTGGGAGGTAGGACAGTGGTAAAATACTTGTCTAGCATCCACAGGCTCCACCCCCAGCACCATCTCACAGGAACACAAAATCCCAACAATCTGTCCACCTCTGCTTCTCCGGTGCTGTGTTCCATTATGCCTAGCTACTTTAAAAATCATTCATTCATTCATTTTTGCTTATTTGTATGTGTGTAAAACTGCCTGTCGGCATAGGTACCACATATGTGCAATGTTCACAGAGGACAAAAGAGGGAGGGCACTGGAATTACAAGTAGTTGTGAGCCATCTGGTGTGGGTGCTGGGAATCTAATCACGGTCTTCTACAGGAGCAGCAAGTGCACTGAGCCAGGGGCCATCTCTCCAGCCCCTTGTTTTGATATTGGAGTCATCTGACCATACACAGCTTAGGGTGGCCTGAAACTCAATGTATAGGGATCAATTTATGATCCCTCTGCCCCAGTATCCCAAGTACTGGGGTTACAGGAGTGCACCACCACTCAGGCTCAGATAAGCTCTTTGAATGTTGTAATAGCACAAACACTGTGTTAAATAGTGTAGGAGAAAAAGCAACTTCTCCCAGAGTCATCATAGCTGCCCGTGGAAGGTATCATCATCTGTCCCATCTCACACAGTCATCACAGCTGCCCCAGGTAGGTACTATCATCTGTCCCGTCTTACAGATGAGTAAACTGAGGCTTAGAATGTAAAGAAAACTGCTTGAGGTGACACAGATGGTACGATATGGGGCTGCCACACTCAAGCTCTAGGAAATCAAATTCAGACTGAAAAGGCATGCATCAAAGATATCTTTCTGAGCCTAGTCCTCTGATGAGGTCAGCAGACAGACCCCCTGTAGGTCTGGCTCAGCACTCACCTATAAAAGTTCCACCCTTCCCGTTTCTCCCTCACACATGGTCACACAAGTACCTCAAACTGTCCATTCACCTTTTACCTCATGTTCATCCAGATGTTAAGTGCCACAGCCATGCAGTCATCCGCACACCTCTTACACAGCACTTACGCTCACACAGAGCCCAAAGGCACTGTTCCCACAAGAGTCCATCAACATCTGCATCATCCCCCAGAAGACACTGAGGTCTGGGTGCACAGAAGCTGCAAGATACAAGCATGACTTGTATGTCTCCACGCTCATCTCCCTATGACAGCTCTATGTATTCATACCTCACATGCGACTACATCCAATCAATGTCACACACCAGATCCTCCCCCAACAAGAACTTTATCCATTGTTTCCAGACCCAATACTAGGCCCATGTGAGCTATGATGCTCCCTTCCTCTGGGGTTGGCCAGCCAGCCCAAAGAGGGAGAGAAGGCTCGGCCTGCCTGTGATGGATGGAATTAATCTACTGAGCTAGAGAAACTAAATAATTAAATCCCTAATCACCCCCCAAGCCAGCCCAGGCCAATATAGTTGAGGGAGGGAGGGGGCTCTGAGGCCCAGACCAATATCTTAGAGGGGGAGGGGCTTAGAAGCAAGGCCCAGGCAGAACCTTTCTTGAAGGGTCTCTTGGAAGAACTGTGGCAGGCATAGGAGTAGACAGGCAGAAAAGGATTCCCCTTTCCACTTAGAAATGAGCAGCCTTGGAAGCCAGGCTACCGCCAACCACTAAAACAAACTGGGTGAGGGCACCGCCCTCCCACCAGCCGCAAAATCCTTCCTGCCACTCTGTGAAATGGGAGGTGCATCCTGGGACTGTCCGGGGCTAGGAGAAGGGACACACAAAATGCCAAGGGCTGTGACAGCGGAGTGCGTCTACCCAAAGTGGCTGATTTCTCCCAGACTAGCTTTGGCTCACCCCTACTCCCAGTCTGAACGAGATCTTCCCTAAGCCTCGTACAGATGGCAGCGAGAAACCCCTCCACATAGATGCACCTGCTTCCCCTAGAAGTGAGTCCAGCACGTGGCAAAGAGGCTGAGGAATGGGGTAGAGGCCTGGGCAGGGGGGCTCAGGGAATCAGCCTGGGAACAGGCCCCAGCCCGATTGGTTGAAAAGTGGGTCATTTTCCTTTTGAAAAATAGTGAGAAAATGGAGAAGTAGGTCGGGCTCTCATCCCCTCAGCCCCAGGCACCACTCCCCGACTTGTATGGGGAGACATGGAGAATCGTGCATGTGCAAAAACTCCATGTCCCCCAGGACCCCAGCCAAAGTCCACGTGTAAGAGGCCAAGGTCATCATTACTCAGGCCACTCAAGGACAATCATATTCTGTAGCCAGAACTGAAACACAGCCACACCCTCCCCTGAGGTCTCTGGGGAGAAAGGAGTTAGGGCCAGTCCAAGCTGAGAAGTGGGGACCTAAGCATCAGGGACCTTGAGAAGCCCCCTCCCACCTTCCCATCGGTCGCGACTCCTCTCCTCCTCTCTTCTCCTCCCTTTCCTCTTCGTCCACGTGGGCAGAGTCGTTGCCATGACACCGCGGGCAGGTGGGCGGCTCTGGCGGCTGTTTCGGCCCAACCCCCAAGCTCACAGCCCAGGTGGGAAGGGAGAGGCTGCAGCACCCAGCCCCTAGCCCCAGAGAGAGAGAGGAGAGCAGCAGAAGGGTCCTCTCCAACCTACAAACTAGAATGGGTTCTGGTACCAGCCTCTCCATTCCAAAGCAACCCAGCCCTAGGTGTAGATGTCTGGGAGAGGCACACTCATAACAGATCTTTAGCCTTGAACACCCCCTTTCCCCAGAAGTCAGGGCAAGGGTGACCCACCACCCCCATTTCTTTCTCTAGTTCTCACCAGCATGGATCGCAGGCTGCCTTGGTCCTTCCTTGCAAGCAGCCCATTGGTCCTGCCTGAGGTCTGACCTTAGAGTCCCCATTCTACAATACAAGCCCAAAGCCACTGGCTCTCTTGAGAGAGGGGGAAATGATCTGTCAAGACACAAAGAGGAATTCCTCCCATAGTGCCAAGCTTCAGACCATCTTATAGAACTGGGCCTGATTTCACATCACAGCCCTGGAGACCAACAGCTCCCAAGCATCTTTGGTTAAGGTACCCACCCCACCAGGAGAGGGGGTGGACTGGTCAGGGAGGATATCACATTTGACTGCAGGAAGTCTGAGATCTGCCTAAGCTCTCCAGCTCGAAGCTCCCACTACCCTTCTCCTTCTCTGTCCCCAAGGCTGTGTCTGTGGCTCTAACTTGCTAAGGTCCTTCCTGTTGCAATCTAGCCTGTTCCCTAAGGCAGGAGCTTTGCGTCACTGATGCAATGGAACCACAGAGACCCTGCTCAGCAGCCCTCTGCAGCCTGGCTGGCAGAGGTGGGCGTGTGTGGGTTGGCAGTGCCAAGATCCAAAAGGAAGGGAGAATGGCAGCCAGGGTTAGCTGGAGGGTGTCCAGCTTCTCATGGGGTATTAGTCATGACACGCCACACACACACACACACACACACACACACACACACACACACACACACACACACACACACACACACACACACACACACACACACACACACACACACACACACACACACACACTCACACACACACACACACACACACACACACACACACACACCACACACACTCACACACACACACACACACACACACACACACACACACACACACTCACACACACCACACACACACACACACACACACACACACACACACACACCACACACCACACACACACACACACACACACACACACACACACACACACACACACACACACACACACACACACACACACACACCACACACACACACACACACCACACACACACACACACACACACACACACACCACACACACTCACACACACACACACACACCACACACACTCACACACACACACACACACACTCACACACACCACACACACACACACACACCACACACACACACACCACACACCACACACACACACACACACACACACACACACACACCACACACACACACACACCACACACACACACACACACACACACACACACACACACACACACACACACACACTTCTGCTTCCCTCCTTAGTCTTCCCGAAACAGGGAAGTAATACATGCATGCACATGTATGTGTATATACATGTGTACACTATGTCTCTTTCCCTCCTCTGTGGTTAGTGCTCAACATCAGTCCACGCTCATCCTAACTTCTCACCAAAGCTGTCACAACAGACTCCCAGCTGCTCTCCCTGCCTCACACCTTGATCTGGTCATCCTATGAGCATCTAGTGTGATCCCTTTATAATTTGTTACAAATCATCTGGGAGTGCCCTGCTCAGAACCAGATACTCTCCTGACGAAGTCGATGACACAGTGAGCAAAGCTGGTGAAGCTCCCATTCTCAGGAAGTTTGTGATCTAATAAGGAAAGGGAGATAGGAAACCAACATGTGAGGTGATTGGTGGTGGCGAGTGAAAACTTCAAATATAGATGAACTAGGGTGAGGGGGTAGAGTGGAAAGAGGCTATTTAAGTTAGACTGCTGGGGAAGAAGCCTCTGCAGAAGACAGACTTTTGAGCCAAGATTTAACAAAAGGGAGGGAGGGAGTGGCATGAATGTCTAAAAAGAGCATCTAGGGCTGAAAGGAAAGGAGAGCCTCAAGCCTCAAGGTGGGATTTTCCAGCTTCTCTGAGGAGTGGAAAGGAAGACTTTGGAACCAGGGGGGCGATGGGTGATGATCTGACACACAGCACTATGGGCACAGACCACTAGGCTCTCCAGATGTTACTCCCAGTGAGATGGAAAGCAAGAACAAAGCTAGAGATGTTGCAGTGGAGTGCAAGCCTAGCACGCACAAAGGCCCGGGCTCCATCCCCAGCACTGCATAAAATCTGTCATGGTGGTGTGAGCCTGGAATCCCAGCAGCACTCAGGAGGTAGAGGCCAGAGGATCACAAGTTCAAGGTCATTCTCTGCTACACCCTGTCTCAGCGTGGGGGAGGTAGGAAAAAAAGAAGGGAGTGGGAAAAAAAGGTATGCCCTATCTTATTCCAGCTCCTGAATCCATGGAGCAAGAATGAAGGTAGGAGGTCAGCTGGGGCATTTCTTTTTTTTATATAATTGTCATGCTTATTTATTTATTCACTTGTGTGCATGGTGTACATGTAGAGGGCGGAGGACCTAAGGGAGGCTGTTCGCTCCTTCCGCCATGTAGGCCCTGGGGATTGAACCCACCAGGCTTGGTGGTGATGGCTTTCCCACTCACCAGCCGGTTGGATACTTCTTGCCCTATAATACCATTTTCCTCAGTTGCTCACACACCAAATGCTGGCTCCCCTTTTAAGCTTTAGCTCAAGCACCCCCACCTTCTTTGGATCCTTGCCAAACTCTTCCCTCCCACTCCAGAGCTGACCTAACTGCCTCCTTGGGTCCATGGTGCCCAGTGTGCTCACATGCCCACTTCCCCTCCTTAGATTGTTAAGTCACTTGAAGTTGAGGATCATCTTGAGTGTCAAGTACAGTCTGTGGAATGTTGTCAGCGTAAAATAGACATTGGCTGAGTGACTGCATGCCCTAGGTGAGGCACGTGTGATGGAAAAAGGGCTGTTGAAAAGCTAACACCAGTCTTAGATGAGCCAGGAATGGTGGCTCACACTTGTAATCTCAACACTCGGGAGGCTGAGACAGGAAGATTGTTGTGACTCTGGGCCATCATGGGCTACATACTGAGTTCTGTGTCATCCTGAACTACAGACTGAGACTATCACAAAACACACACACAAAAAGCCGAGTGAGTGCAATACAGGTTTGTGGCTGCAAGTTGCCATCAGGCACTGTTACCATATACTGGGATATTTCATATACACTATTCACATATGTGTGTGTGTGTTAACATTTATGGGCATGTCTGCCTGTACACGCCTAAAGATTTGTTGTCATATACAGATTAGAAAGCACACTTGTTAAATGTAAATATTATACCATAGATAAGTAATGTCTACATTGCCACATAACCCATATGGGCACAATATGTACACACACACACACACACACATTCATATATTAAGAGCATCCTTAATAAGGGCATCCCTGCCCTCTTCCTCTATCACTCCCAACTTGTCCTTTTTTTCTTTTTAAAAATAATTTATTTAACTTTATTTTATGCATTGAAGTTATAAGCTGTCATGTGGGTGCTGGGAATTGAACCTGGAAGAAAAACCATGCTCTTAACCACTGAGCTACCCCTCCAGCCCCCCAACTTGTTCTTGATTCATGAAACCTGTGGAGTAATGTTGACGTTTTTCCTCTCTCCCTTCCCCACATACACCCCTAAACATCACAGCATCTGGAGAACATCAGGACCAGATCTCTTTCACAGCTGTCTTCAAAATTTCCCTCTACAAACTGCCTTGATATGAATGATGACAGAAACTAGATAGCTTCCTAGGACATGAGAATTTGAGAGACCTGCTTTCTGGAGAAGAGCCACAGACATCAGAGTGGACCAAGTTCAAGCTAGTGAGTAAATAACTTTTGAACAGAGCCAATGTTGAGTCATCCAATATCTATCTCTCTATATATAAATCAACTTTATGCACATTTATTCATATGCTTCTAAATCATTAAATACACACACACACACACATACACATATATATATATATATATATATATATATATATATATACATACACACACACACACAGCCTCACATCCATGTTCACATACACATGGTCACACATCTGTATCCCTGGGTGAGCATATCACACACCCATCTTCTGGTTTAGCTGCCTTCACAGTCATATATAAGTGGGTGTATACAGTCATACATACACTCATGTATTTAGTACCCACATGTATATACACAAATACATACACCATCACAGACCTACTCACAGGATAGACAGATCCTCCACAGGTTTCTCCCTTATCTACAGAGAAATCCATCATCCTATTTCCTAGTAACATCATAAACTTACATTTGCAACTTACAAGCCTCTCAACTCTCCATTTGCAAAATTACTCCTGTTATCCACATGATACACCCCATTCCTGGTCACATCCCATTTCCACCTCACTCACAGAAAGGCATTTTAGAGATAGGATCTGAAATTTTCTTGTCCTATGCCTAGACAGCACAGTTTCTGCTCAGACAACTTGGGTGAGGATAAAAATAAAGTTGGTATAACTCTGCCCATCCAAGAGGCACCCCATCTCCACACACACATTCTCTTAATTGTAGGCAAAGTGAAAAGATGATCCCTCTTGGCAGTTCCGGGGATGTTTCTCCACCCCCAAACATATTGAAGATATTGAAAGCAAAGAAAGAACAAATGATCTAGTTTGTGTCCTAAAGCCTCCTGGGACAGCCCTCCTCTTCCCTCCACGATAGTTCCATGATGTCCAGTTTCTCAAGGAAGCCTGTGGGCCTTGACAAGGGAGAGGGTAGACCAGGAAGCTTCAAAAGTAAAGGGGATGATGACCCGGGCTCAAAATAATAAAAGCAAGTATTTCACAACAGGAGCCACTCAGGGACAGGAAGGCAAGCTGCGGACACCTCCTGACAGAGAAGGGATGGCTAGAACACTGAATCATGAATAGCAGGACTCTCTAAGGGGCCAGGGAGAAGGGAGTGGGCACTGAGCATTCCATGAGGGGGTGGAGGGGTGACTGCTTCAAGCAGTAACAGCAGCTCCCAAGTAAAGTCTTATCAAAGCTGTTATGT
Source organism: Cricetiscus sungorus (assembly GCA_030556225.1). NCBI lineage: Eukaryota > Metazoa > Chordata > Mammalia > Rodentia > Cricetidae > Cricetiscus > Cricetiscus sungorus. The sequence goes on along the minus strand of JANBXA010000734.1, from coordinate 121,753,819 downwards.
AACCAAGGGAGCCGAATGGAGCACAAACACCTCCCCTCCCCAAACAGGCACCCACACCCACACCCACCACCTCCCAGCACCCACAAGCATAGGAAAACTCAGCTCCTCTCAAGCAGCTCAAGAAGGAGGAGTCATCTTGATGGGTTACATCAAAAGCATGATGGGTGAAGGGCCCCTTGTTAACCAGAAGTCCTATCTGGGGAAGGATTGTATGAGACCTCTGGAAACCCCTCCCTTGTCCTGAACTTCCTGCCACACCCAATGTCTGCCCAGACTCATCCGAAAACCCTTCCCTGCCCCTCCCCCGAGAAGGATCCCATTTGAATATTTGATTGTGCTCTTGGGGATGGGAGGTGAGCTGCCATCAACCCCTCCTGCCTGTTGTTCCCCCACAGCCTCATCTGCATGTCCTGACATTTGGCTCTCATCCCCCTGGCATGACAAGGGAAGGGACCTGGAGGAATAACTCCTGGCTCTATTCCCTTGAACTCAGATACAGCACATGATCCTGACCACAGGTCAGTAGGGGAAACGCTATCCAGAGGAGCCGAGTACTGAAACCCAGACCTCATCCTTGCATTTGAATAATTTTTACTCCCCCAGTTCTTCCTTTTTCCCTGCTGCCCTGTCTCCAGTAGCCTCCTCCTTCTCTTCTCCATGGCACTGAACAACCCCACCCACTCCTTGAATCCTTTGCTGAGAAATCTTCCTCCCCAACAAAAGTCTCTCCCAAATGATGCTTCAAGATAGGGCTGGGGATGGGCAGAGAATACGCAGCAGGCTTGCAGAATATTTTAGGGTTCCTGTTCTCAAGTCTAAAGTTATGGTTAGCAGGTTGGCACAAAGTGGCCAATTAATTATCCTGACTCTATAACTTGAGCCCCATCCACTGAGGTCTACCCTGCCAGACTCAAGCTCTGAATGTCTTGAGTCTGAACTTTTGAGGCTCAAAAGGAGAAAAGCTTGTGCAGGTTTAATAAGCTTGTTGCACTATGATGATCTCAAAAGAAGAAAGCTCACAGCTGTGATTGCATTGCTGCTTCCTAGCCCCACACTAACAGTGCAGTCGATTTGGAAAGAGGAAGGTGAACTCTAATAGGGAAAACAAAGTCCCTTTACCAAATGCCACTAACAACTGTGGGGCCTAAATTCCTAAGAATGACCTCAGAATATATATTTCTATCCAGAGACTCTGCCCTTGGAAAGTGGATCACCTGGGAGAATTTCTCTAGTGAACCCTCAGCACTGCCCAGGCACCTCCAACAGTGACCTAAACCTTTTTCAGAACCCGGGACAGCTCCACAGGAGCGCATCTCTGGCGAGTCTCATTCAGCACTGAGGACAGCTCCCACAGCACTCTAGCTGGGTTTCCAGAAAAACCAGAGAGCAAGAGAGCCGCTTTACCCCACAGAAACCCTCTCACCATAGAGCTCCCACCCTTGCTCCCGTGCACTGGCACACCTGACAAGCCTCCCTTCTCTGAAGGTCTCAAAAGAGAAAATAAATCCAGACCTGAAGCTTCCCTCCAGAAGCCTAGAGAGAGGACCCCACCCACCTCCTTTCAGACCTGAGCATCTCAACACCATTCACAGCTGGTTCCAAAAAGCACTTTCCTTCTTAACCACCACCCCCAAAACAAAGTAAATACTCACATGGGGGCTCTCAGCCCTGTAGGCAGATGTGATGGGAGGAGGCAGAGAGAGGTAGCTCCCCACACCCTGTTCTGAACCCCCTTTCTGCAGGAGCCAAATCCCATCTGGACTGGGGGGAGGAGAGGCATGTGGGAGCACTGAGTGAGGGGAAGAGAGAGGGGAAGAAGTTGGAGCGGAGGGGACTGTGGGGCGGGGGTGTTGGGATGGGGGCAAGGGAATCCTTTTAATTTCATTCTCTCCCCATGTCTACATCAGCCCTGCGGGCTCAGCTCTTTAATATTTACACACAGGAAGAGGAGAGGATGAGAAAAAACAGAGAGTTGGGGGCAGGGGCTACCCGAGCTCAAAGGGTAAAGAGGTAGGAGCTTTCCAGAGCTAAGGGATTGGGCCCCCCATACCATCCCCAACCCACTCCCATTCTGAGCTCTGGACTGGAAGGAAGAAGAACCCTGGGACCATTCTGTCCCTTTGTTAACAAGATACTTTGAAGCTGCATCAGAAAAAGATCAGATCCCCACCCACATACCTGGACACCCCCACAAACCCAGATTTCTTGGGAGCCTTATGTGCACATGGGAGGAGCAATATTCATACACAAGTGTGGTCTGATGCTTGGAACATGCTTGCCTGTGGGCTATTGTATATATGCACATGAACATGTCAGCTAGCATGTACAAGTTTATACAAGGCATGAGTCTATTTACACATCAATAACCTAAGAACTCAAACCTGAGCAACCACATTTAGAACTCAGCTCCCAAGCAACCTCACCTCTTTCCCCATGGTTCTCCAGCTAGGGACCCAAGGAAAAGGCCACCCAACTGTCTCAGACTCTCCTCTTCCCAGGCCCCTCCCTCTTCCATAAGCCTCACTTTTTCTGTCTGTAACTTGGGAAGAAGAGCTAGTGGGAAGGGAAGCTGCACTGAGCCCAGGGGCCCGACAAGTTATTAGCAACGATGAGCTGGCAGCTCGTTACCATAACGATGGTGCCACCGCCTCACCCCAGCTCAAACCCAGACTCCCCAGACGGCAGGAGGCCCCGCTGAGCCAGCAGCCTTCAGACTGAAGGAGGGGTGGGTAAGGAGGGAATTGAGATGTGATGCTTGCAGAGTGGAGGGTACACAGCTGTTCTTCCAACCCCCTGCTGAGAAACAAAGCTTTGACTCCCCCAAGTGGGCCTGAAATCAGAATCTAGGAAAGCTTCTTGACCACAGGGATGGGAAGACACTGGGAGTCTTTGGAAGCTTGTCTCAATAAAGGCTTCGTGATTATACCCTCCCCCACTTCATTTCAACCACCTAAAACCAAACCAAACAGAAAGCCCCTCCCTGAACTGCAATCCCCTCACAGTGAAAATGAGGGCAATTATGTTTACCATTTGCTCTAAACTCCTTTCAGAAGCCTCTGTCAGAAAGGGTTCAGATAGCTGTATATCCTTTCTAAATCAGATGGAACTCAGAAGTTTCTCTACCCATCAGAAGCCCAAAAAGGTTTAAAAAAAAAACTGTCAGCCCAGCTAAAGGCAAAATGCATCAGAAACCATGTGGGGTGAAGAAAAAATGAGCCCATCCTGCTGAAGTGCCAACATCAGCTGAAAGAGATGTTACATGCCAGGTAGATGCTGAAAACAGGCACTAAAAGAAGGAAGTCTGAAGTTGGGCCTAGAGCAGTGCCAGCCCCTAGGTATCTGGAACTAAGACAAGGCCATGGCCTTTCTCTATGGTGGGTCTGCCAGGTATCCCCATCCCCAGGAATACCTGTAGGTGCCTCTATTCTGAGAAGAGTCCCAGGTTGACGGGTTGACAGCCTTAGACATATTGAGCCTTCATTTCCTCTACCCACATCCACGCTCAGCTCATAAGGGGGTAGGGAGTTCCAGGATAGAATGTGAAGGTTAGGAAATTACCTGGGGGAACACCAGCCCTAGGAACACAGGTTCATTGGGTGACCTTGAGTAGGTCTCCTTTCAGATTCCTCAATCAGTAATTAAGAGGTTGGACCAAGTCAACTGTAAGTTTCTTCCTCTGGCTATCATTCTATAGTTTCGTGCAAGCTCATTCCTTGGATGTGAGCCCCCTGGCACAAAATGCAGTGGGCACTGCCTGCCAGATCAGTGGGGCAGTGGGGGGATGTGGGGGCTGCATCTGAGGCTGTTCGTCCTATGTTCACATTCCCTTTAGAAACACCTGCCACCCTGGCCCTCCCAGCTCTCTTTTTAGACCCTGATTCACTGCCAACTCACGAAGCTCTCCCTCCCCTCCCTCCTCTCTTCTCCCTCATCTCTCTCTTTTAGGCACTGACAGCTGGGTACAGAAGAAGACCCACACTCAGAGAATAGTGGACAGAGTGTGTGTGTGTGTGGGGGGTGATCCAGTGGCAGAGAAAACACTATAAAGTGCCACTCTCTAACCTTGGCCTAGCTGGGTTCCTTGGGTCAACGGAAGACCTCGGTGAGGATTTTTCTCTACCCCTGCCTAGCAATGTGTGATTGTGAGAAAGGCAATTCACCTCCCAAGCCTCCACGTTCTCTTCTGTAAACTGGCATCACATTAGTTTGAACCATGTGGAATGGCTGTTTTTGCAGGATAAAAACAGAAAGAAAGAAACAGTTGACTACTGTCAATTTCATATGGCTAAACCTGACAGCCCTACTTGCTTCCAAGGCAGTTGGAGAAATAAGAGCTGAGAGAGGAACATTTGCAAAAGTCCTAGACTGATACAGGTGCACTACTACTTACAGGAGCTAAGTACAGACCCACCTAGAACCGTGAGCTAAGCCAATGACCCAGAACTTGGAGATGTGGGGCTTGGAACTCTAAGCGAAAGCCACCTGCTCCAGTGGTTAACAGGGCAAGTCTTCCTCCTGGCTTCCCCAGTGTCTGACTCTAAAGGGCCTTTGGCCAAACATTGCTGAATGACACAAGCTCCTAGCACCCACCCACCCCCAAAAAAATCATCCCCACACACAAGGACCCAGCATTCGGAAAAGACACCAGTGGCATCGCAGAGGGTGCCCCAAGGGCTCTTGTCTAAGTCTAAGGAGACCCTGGAGGGAGGGGGCGATCTGACCTAGGAAAAGTATGGTCTTCCCAAGCTGTGTCCCACCAGGAATGGGGGCGGGGCAAAGCCCAGGTGTGGGTGAACCCCTCTTGAATATATTCCTATACAGTCACACAGCACAACATACCCAGACCCATTCACAGAGGTAGTCACACACGCACATGCACGTCCATTCATACACACTCAGACACCTACATACACAGCCACACAGTGACAGCACACACTCATCCACACATATGTCGACAGATTCATGGACGCTAACACCCTGCACGCTCACTGCATTACACTCACTCACCCACAGACCCACACCCTCATCACAGACACACGCACGCTCACACACCTGCAGAGGAAACTTCTCTCTGGATCTCCCCAACACCACGACTTCCCCCCACAGCCAACCTCCCTCCCAGATCCAAGCTTCTATTCCAGCCGGGCAAGGGCCGGCCGGGCGCTGGCCGGCCTCCCGCGGCCCCGGCCGGGACAGCGCGTCTGCGGAGCGCGTGGTCCCCAACCCGTCCCTGGGGTCAAGCACGACGGCCTCCAGGCCCAGGGTGAGGTCGGGGGCGGCCGCCGAGGCCCAGCCCCTCCCCCCATCGCGGGGCCGGAGCCCAGGCCGCGGGAGCCCCGAGCGTGGGCGGCGCCGGGGCTGCAGCCCGGCCGAGCCTGGGGGCGCTGCAGAGGGCGCGGCAAGAGCGGCCCGGTCCCCACCCCTCCCGGCTGCTTACCTGGCCCGGTCGGGCTCCGGCCGGGGTTACATGGTGCCGGCGGCCCGGGCCGGGGGCGCTGCGGCTGCGGGCGCGAGTGCGGGCTCCGGGGCCCGGCACTGCGGAGCCCCCGGCTGAGGGGCCGCGCGGGCTGCGGAGCCCCGAGCGAGCGCTGAGCGGCCGCGGGAGCGGGAGCCGGAGGCGGCCAAGCCACGGAGGCTGGATTTCCCGGGGACCAGGACGGGGAGGCGGGGGGATCCCGCCCGCGCGCTCCGCCCCCGCCCCCGCCCCCGCGCAGGGCGGCAGAGCCAGGAGCCCGCGACAGAGAGGGGGCCCGCGCTCCCCGCCCCCGCAGCGGCCCCGCGAGCACCGAGGTCGCAGCCGGCGGCCGCCCGCCGCGGTCCCGGAGGGGCGTCCGCGCCGCTGAGCGACAGCGCCGGGGAGGCCCAGCTCTGGGGTGCGAATGAGGTCTCCCGGGTCGGTGTGCACCGAGGACCCAGGAACCAGCACATTCGGTGTCACGACGGCGCACAGCAGACCTGGGCGCGGGTACCCCAGCCCAGAGCGCGGGTGGCTAGGAAGACACACAGCCTCACCGAGGCAGTCACACCCTGAATGTCACACACAGCCTCCCCCTCCCAGGCTACTGTCCTTAGTTTCCCGGGTATGCTCCCCGACTTCGGCTCTTGGCCTGGGTTCGAGGAGTCCCCCACCCCAGCCCTTTTGCCCCACCCCTGCCAGGGCGGGGCGCTGTGCCCGGCCTCCGAGTCACTGACAGGCGTCCCTCACCCACAGTGAGCCAGTGCAGGCAATCCCCAGTGTGCCGGGAGAACCCCGCTATACCTGCCGTCTTAGCTGGGGGCCCCACCCGTACCCACTGTGCCCGCCCACCTCCGGGCCCCGAGCCAGGGGCTGTGCCATGGCGGGGGATGGGGTAGAGGAGGGAAAGGGGACTGTCCGAAGCACAGCGCGAAGCTGCGGAACCAAGACACGGGCTGCAGAAGCGCGGAAAGCTGACTGCAGCAGTCCCTGGCTGGAATCCGTCTTGGCGCCCAGAGCGATGCTGTAATGGGGGGAGAGGGGGCCGCGTGGGGAAGCCGCAGGAGGAGGGGCTGAGAAGATGGGGGAAGGGCGGGCTCTGGACTGTGACTTTCCCGGTGGGCGCGAGGGCACCGTGCCTCAGAAGCTCAAAGTTGAGGTAGAGGGCGATCTACATCCTCCTCCTAGTCTGGTACTAAAAACTTAAGGCGTGGGCTTGGGAGACTTGGAAGGCGTGGAAGACAGTCCACCATTCTAGGGACAGACCTTGGGAGCTGTTCAGAGTCAAACTGATTCCTCTCTGTGTGTATCTCTTTGGGGTCACTGGCTCTCCTCCCTGAGTAACCCGGTAAACTGAGGCACGAAAACTAGAAGTCACTGGCCCTAATGAGCAAGAATCTGGAGCCAAGCCCACACCCATTCCCCAGGGAGATGTTTTAAGGTCCACATTACATAAATGGCATAAAGGGGCCTGGAGAGCCCTTCTCCCGTGGGAAACAAGATGAACAGACTGGCCAACTATCAAGCCGCCTACGAGACCACTTCATTGTCCCTTCAATCATGTGCTGAGGCTGCAGACAATTCATGCCCAGCATTCATTCAGCCAAGAACAGATGTCAGAGAAAGTAAGACAGAAAGTTGGTCCAGGAACACTTTGTAGAAAGGAGAGCAAAGTCTCATTTCCCATGGAGCATAAGAACAGCCATCATGTAGGACGCTAAGAGGTACCTCCACGCTCTGTCAGTTCTAAGATGTATTTTGTAAACCGGAAGGCATCTTAGAATGAACAGGGACATTTAGTATAGAGTTTTTCTTCTTTAACAGCTTCTGTTAAAGCTGTTGCCAAAGAGCTGCATTTTAAAATTGAGAATCTAGGGGCTGATGAGATGGCTCAGCAGGTGCCTGCTGCCAAGTCTGACGACTGAGCTGGATCCCCCAAGACTCACAGGGTAGGAGAGAATGACCTTCCCAGGCTGTCCCTTGACCTCCACACAAGCACCATGGCGCCTGCGTGCATTGTCTCCCACGCACTTACACTCTAAAGACATTTTTGAAGTTTATACTTGTTCACATAAAAATAAAATAAAGAGCATGATGGAGTTTTCATTTGTTCACTCAACAGCTATTTACTAACTACACCTGTCACCTTGCAACTGTCCTGGAACTTACTGTTTAATCAGATGGGTTTACTTCAGACAGAGAACACCCACCTCCAGTGATCAGTAGGACAATGGATTCAAACCAATAATGAAGACTCTCCAAGCCAGCTTGGAATTTTGACCTATGCAGTCACTCAGAGCACCACACACTAAAGGACCTAATGCTTGCTGTGCTGTCACTGTCTCTAAGTTGTGTGTATGAGAACATGTGTATGGGTGTGCTCATGCATATGTGTGCACACACATGTAGAGGCCAGTGGGCAATCCCTGGTGTTCTTCTCCAGACACTATTCACAGTTTTGAGGAAGAAATGTCTCTCAGTGGCCTGGAGTTCAACAAGTAGGTTTGACTGGCTGGCCAGTGAACCCCAGGGATCCATCTACATCTGCCACCTTGACGCTGGGATTACAAGCACTCACCACCGTGACTAGTTTTGTTATTAGATTTTTATTTTGTTTTGTTTTTTAAATATGGGATCTAGGGGCTAAACTCGGGTCCTCGTGTTCGTAAAGCAAACATTTTACCAACTGAGCTATCTTCCCAGGGCCATCTTGAAAATTTAAATAAATTTTTAGCAAAAAACTTGCAACCTGAAAACTGTGGTTCCTATATTATAAATTCCATGGCTAACAGAGGTGGACACAAAAGTATTTGTAAGGTCTAGAAGCATGGCCTGGAGAGATGAATTTGCAGTTAAGAGATCAGCTACTCTTCCAGAGGACCCAGATTCGATTCCCAGCATCCTTATAGTGGATCACAGCCATCTGAAAACACAGTACAAAAGGATCCGGATACCCTTTCCTGGCTTGCGAGGGTACTGCACACCTGTGATACACAGACATGCATACAAGCAAAACATCCACACATAAAAGAATGAAATTTTAAAATTTATATGCAATAGCCAGCTTTGTCTAGGTGAAGAAAATCAGGCAAGAATGCATAAAGAAAGCATTTGAGTAGAACCACAAAGATTGGGAGAGTTTCAGGGAGAAACTGTGCAGAGACATCCATCAACTTTCAATCAGACAAGGTGTGTTGGCACATGTCTGTTATCTCAACCCTTCAAACTGAGAAATGAGGTTCATTATTTCTTTTTTATTTCTTTTTGCTTGTTTGTTTTTTTTGTTTTTCGAGATGGTTTCTCTATGTAGCCCTGGCTGTCCTGGAACTCACTCTGTAGCCCAGGCTGGCCTCAAATTAATTCACAGAGATCCAACTGCCTCTACCTCCCAAGTTCTGGGATTTAAGGTGTGTACCACCACACCACCCAGCTTAGGTTCATTATTTCAAAGCCATCCTGGTATACATACTGTGTAAAAGCATCTAAAGAAAAAAATCTATCAAATAGGATAGCGGATGAGGTACTTTAATTCTTTGGTTGATCCTTCCATTAAAAATATGATAAATGAGCTGGGTGGTGGCGCTCACCTTTAACCCCAGCACTTGGAAGGCAGAGGCAGGAAGATCTCTATGAGTTCAAGGTCAACCTGACCTTCAAAGTGAATTCCAAGATGGCTAAGGCTACATAGAGAAACCCTATCCAATTTTTTTTAAAAAAAATGAAATATGATAAATGATTTAAAATTACAGGTATATGGCTAGAAAGATGACTCAGTTATTAAGAGCTCTTGCTGTTCTTGCAAGAGTTGTGTTCCCAGAATCCACATTAGGTGATTCACAAATTCCTGTAACCCCAGATCCAGGGAATTTATACTCTCTCCTGTCTTCCCTGGACACCCATGTACATGTGTGTATACACACACTGACACTCATACATACACATAAATAAAGATGGAATAAATATTCGGGGCTGGAGAGATTGCTATTAAGACCACTTGCTGCTCTTGCAGAAGACCAGGATTCAGTTTCCAGCACCCACATCCTGGCTCACAACCACCTGCAACACCAGTGTCAAGGGATTTGATGCCCTCTTCTGGCCTCTGGGGGCTCTGCACATATATATATGCAGGCAAATGCTCATACGCATATAATAAAAGCAGCTGTGTCTCAGGTGGTACAGTGCCTCTTAGCATGCATGGTCATTAAAGTCAACAAATGAAACTAAGCATGGTGGTACACACCTGCAGTCCCCAAACTTGGGAAGTAGAGGCAAGAAGATCAGAAGTTCAAGGTCATCCTTGGCTACTTAGTAAGTATGGAGTTGTTCTGGAAATCATGAGATACTGACTTATATAAAAATATACATAAAAGCAATTTAAATAATAAGTTTTTAAGTATTCCTTTTTCCCCTTTGGATTTGTTTTTGTTTGTTTGTTTTTTGTTTGTTTGTTTATTAGCTTTAAAGACAGGGTTTTTTTATGTAACAGCTCTGGCTGTCCTAGAACTTTCTCTGTAAACCAGCTGGCCTGAACTCACAGAGCTCCACTTGCCTCTGCCTCCCGAGTTCTGGGATTAAAGGTATGCACCACCACACCTGGGTTTTAAAAATATTCTTAAATATATCAATGTGCTAGCAAGAAAACTAAGTCCCAAATATAAATAAAGGCAGAACCAAAAAAAAAATTAGAGCATGAAGCCAACTTTAGCACTTAAGGTCTAGGTAGATCTGTTGCAAAAAAAAAAAAAAAAAAAAAGGGGAGGGGGTAGGGGTATCATCACTTGGGCTGGCTGAGCTGAGTACCCAAGAATTTGCTTTCTGAGGACCAGCCAGTTCTTGACACACTAGCTAGTCATGGTCTTTTGTGACTGTGGCTCCAGCCCTTCCTGTGTAATAGAGCATTGCACAACATTCTGAAATATTCTGGGTCTTGCAATGCTCTTGATTGGAAGATAAAGAAACACTAGATTAATGAATTCATGAAGAAAGAGATGGCAAAATAAAGCCAGATGGGAAATCCAAACAAAAATATGGAGAGAAAGAAGGCAGAGTAAGGGGGACATGGTAAAAGATAACTAAATGGCTTAATTTAATTGTGAGAGCTAGTCAGTAATACGCCTGAGTCATTGGCCAAACAATTATGATTAATATCAAGCCTTGGAATGATTATGTTATAAGCAGCTGCGGGACCAGGAGGGATGCATAAAAGCTTCCATTCATACTCTTCAGCATCCACAAGCCCGAGATAGCACACTGGAGAGTGAGTAGCAAGATCACAGAGATGCCATCCCAACTACATTAGTTACTGTTCTGTTGCTTCGATAAAACACCATGATCTAAAGCCACTTACAGAAGAAAGAGTTTGTCTTGGATTACAGCTCAAGAGGAGGGTCCGTGGAAGAGGCATGGCAACAGGTGGCTGGAGCAAGAAGCTGAGAGATTAGATCTTCAGCTGTCAACATGAAGCAGAGACCTAACTGGAAATGTGACAGGGCTATCAACTCTCCAAGCCCTCCCACAGAGATGCGCCTCCTCCAACAAAGCTCTGAACTTCCTTCCTCAAACAGCACTACCCACTGGGAACCAAGTACTCAAATTTATGAGCCCAATGGGCATATTTCTCATTCAAATTTATGAGCCCAATAGGCGTATTTCTCATTCAAAGCTCCACATTAACCATTCCAGCCACGACCATGGCACATCAACTTATAGCCATTCTGACCGCCAAATTTGGGTTCACTGCCAAGAGCAGTGGAGATACACAGGGTATGGCAAACACACCAGTAAGTCCACAGGAGTAGGAAGAACCCTGGAGTCAGGTTGAAAACTCACAAGCAATGGCACTTACTTATGCCACAGCAGACAAGCAGTAAATAATCAATACAGGGACGTTTGCTGAAAGATGAGATTTAATCATGAAATTTTCATGATCTTTTGAGGCATATAAGAATGAAGATAAAACCCAGAATCCCAGAATCTGGGGGGCTGGGGATTTAGCTCAGTGGTAGAGCCCTTGCCTAGTAAACGCAAGGTCTTAGGTTTGGTCCTCAGCTGGAGTGGGGTGGGGGTGGAGGCATGACAACATGGGACAAAATAACTGAAGAGGTCAAATGCTCTTAAATAAATGCAAGAGTACAGAGGGCAGCCAGGCAGTGGTGATGCACACATTTAATCCCAGCACTCAGGAGGCAGAGGCAGGCAAGTCGGACTGAGTTCATGCCCAGCCTGGTCTGAGAGTGAGTTTCAGAACAGCCAAGGATATACTGAGAAATCCTGTCTCAAAAAAACAAAAACAAAAGTTCAGAAATTGAAGAAACTCACTTCATCATCACATAAAGATGTTTGTCTTAAACTTGGCAATGCGTGTGAGAGAAATAATCACTTCCTGAGAATTATAGCATCACCAATCTAGCTCACTCTTATCTAGAGGAACTAGAAAAACTCACTGCAGATGTTAGCATAAAATGTTTCCGGGGTGGTGTTGCTCCAGGTGCCTGGCAGAAGCAAATATCAATTTTTGTTAAATAACTCAACTTAGGAGGCTGGGGAATTTCAGTCATTCAATGAGGCTCAGTCACTACAGTGTTTCCCTTGCAAGCATGAAGATCCAAGTGTGGATCCCCAGCATCCACACACAACACTGCACAGGGTGGTATGTATCTGCAAACTTAGTGTTGAACAGCTGGATGGTGGTGGCTCATGCCTTTAGTCCCAGCACTTGAAAGGCAGAGACAGGTGGATCTCTGTGAGTTTGAGATCAGCCTGGTCTACAGAGTGAGTTCCAGGACAGGCTCCAAGTTATACAGAGAAACCCTGTCTCAAAAGAAAAACAAAACAAAACAAAAACCAACACAAAAAAACCCTAGTGTTGAGGAGGTGGAGACAGGTTTCGGGGCTCGATAGCCTACTAGTGTTATGATCCCAGGTTCCATGAGATACCACATTGAAGGAAAATAAGATAGGTCTCAATAGAAGAAGATACCCTATGTCGACCTCTGGCTTTCACCCACATGTATGTATGTACACCTACACAAAAGCATACACACACATACACCAAACACACACAGCCCCTCTTTAGCAAATCATGGTGATATAGTACCTCACTAATTTCAGTACTCAAGAGGATGTGGTAGGAGGATCACCACAAGTTCAAGGCCAGCCTGAGCCATGCAGGAGGCTAAAGGCAAGCCTGGGATATACAGGGAGACTTTGTGCCCTCAAAAGCAAACTGGGTTTTTTTCTAAGACTGCAAAGTATTTCCACTAAGAAAGTTCCAAAGAAAATTACCACCCCAATCAAATGTCACTAAACACATCCAGAAATATGGCATTGTGCATTAGAACTCTAGTGAGAGTTAGTTTTCATGTGTCAACTTGACCAAATTAAGGGATACACAGCTGGCTGGTAAACAACAAAGCACCTAAATATTACTTCTGAGAAGGTCTATAAGTTTATTTCTAAAAGGGATTTAACAGGTTGGGTAAAGATCTACTCTTACCCATGTTGGCAGGTATGATCCAAATCATTTCAAGTTCAAAGTGGGAGCAAAAAAAATGGAAGAACCATCATCTTTCTTTTTTCCTGACCCAAGACATCCATCATCTATTGCCTTTGGATACTGGGGCTGAGTGAGGTTTGCTCCAATAGTTCTGATTTATACTGCCAGCTTTCCTTGCTTTCCAGCCTCAGGGAACACGCCAGGAAATCTTGAAGCTTCCATAGTCTGTGGAAGCACAGACTGCTGATAGACTACCCCTATATATCGACACAGTTAGTTCTGTTTCTCTGAAGAGCTCTAATTAATATAGCCAGTGAAAACAGCAAGTTAGGCTGAGGATGTAGCTAGCTGGGAGGGTGCTTGCCTGGTAGCATGCATGAAGCCTTGGATTCAGTCCTGAGCACCACAGAAACTGGTAGGGTGCCTCAGATTTGTCATGTCGGTGCTTGGAAGGCGGAGGGAGGAGGACTGGAAGTTCAAGGTCATCTGTGAGGTTCCTAGTGAAACCAAGGCCAGCCTGGCATACCCCAGACCTTGTCTTCTTGAGACTGCACAGATTAGAGATTGACCTAATTAGAGATTGGGAGGGGTTGAAGAAATGAAGAAACAACAGATGCAAACATAACCTGGGATGGGTGGGCTATGGGCTGTGATGGGCATGCACCAGAAGCAGCCCAGACATTCAGCATGCTTATTATATACAGCCCCAACCAGGAATCTGGTAGGAGTTAATCTGGTAGGAGGTCTCTATAGGGGAGCAGTCTAAGGTTCTGCAGTCACTGGGAGGAGGAAGCCACAAATGACGGCACACACATTTAATCCCAGCACTGGGGAGGCAGAGGCAGGAGGATCTCTGTGTGCATGAGATCAAGACCAGCCTGGTCTATATAGTGATTTCCATGACAACCAGGGGTACCCAGAGAGACCTTGTTTTTTTGTTTTTAATGTTGCCTGGTGTTGGTGTCAAATGTCTTTAATCCCAGCACTCAGGAAACAGAGGCAGGAGGATCTCTGTGAGTTTGAGTCCAGCCTGGTCTACAGAGCTAGTTCCAGGACAGCCTCCAAAGCTACACAGAGAAACCCTGTCTCAAAAAAACAAAAAACAACAACAAAATGTCCACAGCATCTTATTTCACAATGGGCCCTGTATTAGTAACATATACTTATATTAAAATTATAAATATATACATATATTAAGGGGTGTTTATTACATTGGCTTTAGAGGTGAAGAATAGGTAGTCCAACAATGGCTGCCACACAACGGAGAGGCTGATAATACGGTAGTCATTCAGTCTGTGAGGCTTGGTGTCTCAGCTTACTCAGCCTGGCTTTGAAGGCATGGAGTATTCTTTCAGAGTTGTTGATCTGCAGCATATGCCGGAAGCCCAAAGCAGTGGATTCTCATAGTGGTGGAGGGATGCTGCAGCAACTGGGCAGAAATCAAAGCTTCCCTCTTCCATGGCCTTTGCTTCCATAAAGTGTGGCCCAGATTTAGCATGTATCTTTCCAGCATCTAAAAACTGGATTAAGGAAATCCCTCACTTTTGGAGAGGCAAGAAAGATGGAGGATTGAAGAGGGAAATTTTATTGTTGTTGTTTTGTTTTGTTTTGGGTTTTTTGTTTTGTTTTGTTTTGTTTTGTTTGCGGGGGGGGGGGTAGGTTGTCTGTTTGCTTGCTTGGTTTCGTTTGATTTTTTTTTTTAATTTTCTTTTGGGAGTGCTTCAGGGGTGAAGAAAGGATGAGGAGGAGTTGGGAGGAGAATAGAATTGGAGTGCATGATATGGGGTTCCCAGAGATTCAATAAAGAAATTAAATGTGAAAATAAAAAAAAAAACAAAAAAGGAAGAAAGGAAGAAAAAAGAAAGAAAGGAAGGAAGAAAGGAAGGAAGGAAGAAAGAAAGAAAGGAAGAAAGAAAGAAAGGAAGAAGAAAGAAAAGAAAAAAATCCCTCACAGGCCTGCCAACATTTTGGATTTTGTTGATTACAGATGCAGTCAAATTGAAAAGGATATGGGACATCAGAGACCCCAACTGGAAATAACAAAAATGTCCTTCAACGGAAAAAACAAATATTGTATTGTAAGATAGTGTTAAATTTAAAAAAAAAAAAAAGCATGCAGCAATAAAGACTTTAAGAAGAGAGAATGATTGAGGACATGTAACCACAAACCAGGCATTCTGCCTCATTCTCGTATTCCCTGCACTTGGAAGACCGAGGTTGGAGGGATTAACAGGAATTTAAGGTCGACCTAGATGGGCTACACAGCCAGTTGCAGGCCAGCTTGGGATGGAAAGTTAGATTATCTCAAAAAAAAAGAAAAAAGAAAAAAAAAAAAAAAAAGCATGCTAGAGCCAGGCAGTGGTGGCTTTAATACCTTTAATCCCAGCACTGGAGAGGCAGAGGCAGGTGGATCTCTTGAGTTCAAGGCCAGCCTGGTCTACAGAGTGAATTCCAGGTAGCCAGGACTGACTAAAATGGAGTCCACAGGGGGCTAGAGAGATGGCTCAGTGGGTTAAGGACATTTGCTGCTCTTATAGAGGACTCTAGTTTAGTTCCCAACACACACACACACACACACACACACACACACACACACACACACACAGTGGTTCACTACCATCTATAATTCCTTCCAGTTCAGGTCTCAGACACCCTCTTCTGAACTCTCTGAACACCAGGCATGCATGTGATGTACATGCATACATGTAGATGAACCACTCATATACATAAAATGAATAAATCTTCTTTCAGATGTTTTTTAAACAGTGTGGTCCATAGACCAGCATCATCCCTATCAGTATCCTCTGGGAGCTCATTGGAAATGCAGACTCTGGGCTGTAGAGATAGCCAGATATAGCTCAATTGGTGGAGTGCTTGACTAGCATGCACAAACACACACATGCATATAAAAAAAATAATGTTTAAGCCAGGCAGTGGAAGTGCATGCTTTTGATGTACTTGGGAGGCAGAGGCAGGCAGATCTCTGAGTTCGAGGCCAGCCTGGTGTACATAAAGAGTTACAGGACAGCCAGGGCTACAGAGAGAAACTCTGTCTTGAAAAATGAAAAAAAAAACCCAAAAAACAAAATCAAACTGTTTCTTTAGTGTATACCAAAGGTGACTGATAAAGTCTATTTAATATCATAATATTTAGTATCATAATAATCATATTTGGCATGTTTTATTTTATCTTATTATTTTTAAAGGTTTGTTTTCATTTTTATTAATGTGTTTGTGTTGTGTCTGTGGGAAATGTATGCCAGAAGCCAGAAGCATGACCTTGTTGGAGGAAGTATATCACTGACAGTAAGCACCTTGTCTGTCTGTTAGCCGCCATGTTCTCTGCCATGATGGTCATGAACTCTACTCTTTCTCCCATAAGTTGCCCTAGTCATGGCATCTCTTCACAACACTAGGAAAGTAGCCAAGACGAGGAATTATGGACAAATATGAGTCACCTGTCATGGGTGCTGGAACAGAATCTCCAGTCCTCTGTAAGTGCTCTCAACCACTGATCAATGGCTCCAGTGCCCTCCATTTTTAAAAAATATATTCTATTTTTCTCTATATTTATTCTTATTATGTGTGAGTATGTGAATGTGGGGCCTTGTTCATGCCAGAAGAGGGCACTGTCTCTCCTCTGGAGTTACAAGCAATTGTGAACTGCCTAAGGTGGGTGCTAGGAACCAAACTCTACAACAGCAAGAGCTCTGAACCACTGAGTCATCTCTAAAGCCCCCTATTTGTATATTTCAGTCTTTTGAAACTATCTTCAGACACTGGATGGAAATCCAACTGCTCATCACATAACAGGCCAATTAAACTGAGAGACAAGGTATTGAGGCAAGTAAGACAAGTTATTAACAAAGTCAGATAGATGAGGAGATGGGAGCATCTTGCTGTGGTCTTTCCAGGGAGCTGACTTTAGAGTAGTTTTAGTTTGGTTTGGTTTCACTTTTTTTGTTTTGTTTTGATTTTTTGAGATAGGGTTTCTCTGTACAGCTCTAGCTGTTCTGGAACTCTCTCTGTAGAACCAGACTGACCTCTAACTGACAGGGATATGCTTCCCTCTACCTCCCAAGTGCTAGAATTAAAGGTGTATGCCACCACACCCAGCTTAAGGGTAGCCATAGGCTGGTGGGCTCCTTGTTACAGGGGGTGGACTAGAAGATGTACCCCTGATCCTCACAACCCAGACAGGAGATGCTCTTCAGTTTGGTAAACTTACAAAACAAATACCATTATCTCCGAAGGCTCTTCTTGTCACTGATTAATTTGCTCACATACTGTTCTTGACATATGACAGGATGAGAATGCTGGACGGTGTGGGAAGCTGCCTAAGGACCTTTCGCCAAAGGTGCCCCCCTCTTTGATTTGTTTTTTTCAGACAGGGTTTCTCTGTGTAACAGAGCCCTGGCTGCCCTGGAACTTGCTTTGTAGATGTGGCTGGAACTCACAGAGATCCCCTGCCTCTGCCTCCCGAGTACTGGGGTTAAAGATGTATGCCACCATGCCTGGCTTTTTTGTTAATTTGTTCGTTTGTAAAGGCGGCTTCTTTAAGTTGGCTTCTGGGTCTTTCACAAACATCAAGAGAATTTTTCCTTATCCAGGGTGTCATTAATTTGAAACCATCTGAAAAGCTTCAAAGGGGAGATTGGGAGATCTAGTTAATTACTCGAAACACTTTTGAAGAAAACCAAAGAGATATGCTGTTCCCTGTCACATATCAGAACTTATGAAGAACATACAGCATCAAGACCCTGCCTATGGGACTGGAGAGAAGATGGACCAGAGGACCAAAGCTCAGTTCCAGCCTCCATGTCCAGGGGCTCACAACCACCTATAACTGTAACTCCAACAGATCTGATGCCCTCTTCTGGTCTTTGCTGACATTGCATCCACAGGCACAAACCTACTCAGAGACTGGCTTGGAGAGACAAATAGGTTACTACAATAGATTAGAGATCATAAGCAGATTAACATTTGGAAATTGAATTAGCAGAGAGGGTATAGCAGATAAGGAGAAAAGAGAGAAAAACGACTATGGATTTGGAAAAATAATTAATTGAATCCCAACTTTATACACATCATATGCAACTCAGCTCCACTTGGATTGGATTAATGAATTAAATGACAAGTATGAAGCTATTAATAGAAGTTGCATTAATCTGAATTTTGCAGAGAAGCAGGCTGGAGGAGGGAGAGAAAGAAGATAGATTTGTTATAAGTGCCTGGCACTCATGATTATGGGAGCTGAGAAGCCTGAGGGTCTAAGCTAGACAAGCTGGAGACCCGGGAGAGCCAATGACCTCCTTCCAATGTGAGACCCAACCCAAGAGACAAAATCCAAGGCAGTCAGGCAGAGAGAAAGAATTCTTTCTTACTGCCGTGAGAAAGCTAAGCCAGAAACAGGCAGACATGCCTGTCTCTTTCCACAATGACAGGATCCATTGACTAACACGAACTGCAATTTCATAGACTTACATTCACCATGGCTCACTGGTTTCACTTAATAGTTGTGGCCATCGACAATCAAGGTCCTTTCATCCCAACCTTAATTTTTCATTTTTTTTATTATATTTATGGCTTGGTGGTGCTGGCACAGCCTTTAATCCCAACACTTGTGAGTTAGAGGCCAGCCTGTCTGTATAGCGAGTTCCAGAACAGCCAGTGCTATGCAGAGAAACCCTGTCTTAGCCCTCCCCCCCCAAATTACATTTATGTATTCACTTATTTGTGTGTGTGGATTGTCACAGACAACTTGTGAGAGTCAGTTTCCTCCTTCTACAGGGGGGTCCCAGTAATTGAAGTGAGGTCATCAAGTTGTGTGGCAAGTCCTCCTACCTACCCACTGGGCCACCTTGCTGCCCCTAACCTTCATTCTTAATAGTAACTCTCAAGTTACACATTGCAGTTCACACGCGCGCGCGCGCGCGCACACACACACACACACACCAAAATGATTACAAGCCAAGAGTAGTGGCACACGCCTTTAATCCCAGCACTGTGGGTTGGGGAGGCAGAGGCAAGTGAATCTTCTGTAAGTTGGAGTCCAGCCTGATTTACATAGCAAGACCCTGTCCCAAAAAGTAAAACAAACAAAAATTACAAAGGGTCAAAAGGGTTGAAGCATTGACAGGGTTCAAAGAGGCCAAACTCTAACAACAGCCGATTGCTGCTATAGGTGCAGGGTGGTTGCAGGTGGACAAATGAGATATTCCCATAAGAGTTCAGCCACAGACTTTGAGCACCCAGAGCTAGTGCCAAGCACAGAGTCGGGTTCTGATGAACAGCCATCCAAGTAGAATGTGTCAAACAGGAGAACATGCTAAGTGGAATGGGAATGGGGCTGGAGGTTGGGGGACAGACCAGAGTCTTCCCCAGTATTGGGGGTGTGCACCAGGGGAGCTAGATGTCTCCTCTTGAACAAAAGTCATCTGTTGGTCTGGAATGCTCGCTAAGTTCACAGGCCTGTGTTGGTTTAGTGTGCTTGCTAAGTTCACAGGCCTGTTTTTTAAATATGGTTCTTACATGCCCATGAGCCTGTGTGTTCCCAGTTTAATCTGGTAAAATCATCAATGGTGGCATTTTATTTGTGTAAAGAAATCCTGTATCCACCCATGCTGTATGGTTTGTGCTGGGCAGACCTTCCATGTTTGCTTGCACAAAGAGGTCCAGTATTCACACCTAACATGGAGCAAACCGATGCTTTGTAAATGTCGGTACGAGGCACAGCCAAAAAGCTACCCACCATTCTCTACAATGTGGAATGGGTGAATGGAGTGCACTCTGACTTCCACATCTATGCAGCTTTCAAAAGATTGGATGAGGCCATCTGCAGGAGGAAAGCTATCTTCCAATCTGTGGTTTAAATGTTAACCTCATGAGAGATGATCTTATAAACACACCCAGGATTAGTGTCTGACTGAACTTTTGGGCACTCTGAGGCCTAGTTAATTTGGCATATTACATTAACCATTTGTCTTAGTTAGGGCTTCTATTGTAGTGATATTTTGTTTATGCTATAGCAAATAAAGCTTGCCTGAAGATCAGAGTGCAGAGCTGAGCCACTAGTTAGAAATGGAGGTCAGGCAGTGGTGGCGCACGCCTTTTAATCCCAGCACTCAGGAGACGGAGGCAGACAGTTCTCTGGGAGTTGAAGGCCAGCCTGGGTTACATGAGATTGCACCTGTCTAAAAGAGAAACAGAGCTCACACAAAGGTGATCCCAGAACTTGGGATTGCATGCCGTTAATCCCAGAACTAGGGAGGTGGAGACAGGAATGATGTGGCTTCAAGGAGAGAGAAATGTAAGGTGCAAGGAGACAGGAGCTCAGCACAGTCTGAGGATTCCTAGAACGGATGCAGTCTGAGGTTTTGTAGCGAGAGATGCAGTCTGAGATTTCATAGGGACAGGATTGCCTCTTCAGTCTGAGCATTGGTAGAGATAAGAACTCCAGTGACTGACTTCTCTTCTCTGATCCTTCAGCTTTCATCCCCGGATAGGTGACTCCGAGTTTGTATTATTAAGATCAATCAGAATTCATATCACATTCTATTGCTGCAGTAAAATACCATGACCAAAAGCAATGGGGGGCGTGTATAGGGTGTATTTTCATCTTACAGGTCCACATCATAGTCCATTACTGAGGGAAGTCAGGGCAGGAACTCAAAACAAGGCAGAGACCTGGAAACAAGAGCTGATGCAGAGGCCATGGAGGTGTGTTGCTCACTGGCTTGCTCCTTGTGGCTTGTTCAGACTGTTTTTTGTTTGTTTGTTTGTTTTTGGTTTTTTTATAGAACCCAAGACCACTGGCCTAGAGGTAACCCTTTTTAACAGTGAGCTGAGGCCCTCCCCAAAATTAGCTGGCACTCAAGAAAATGCACCAGAGGCCAATCTGATGGGGGCATATTCTCAGTTGAGGTTCCTCTTCTAAACTGACTCTAGCTAGTGGCAAGTTGACATAAATCTAGCCAGCACATTGTAGAACTATGTCTCTCTTAAAAAAATTAATACCTTAAGGCTGGTTAATCCCAGTGCTGTTTAGGCAGAAATAGGCCAGTCTAACCAAATCAGAGAGTTCTAAGTTCAACGAGAGACCCTTTGTCAAAAAGTAAGATGAAAGCCAGGTGGTGATCCCAGCACTGCCATACACATGCACACCATCACACACACACACACAGAGAGAGAGAGAGAGAGAGAGAGAGAGAGAGAGAGAGAGAGAGAGAGAGAGAGAGAGAGAGAGGAGGGAGGGAGGGAGGGAGAGAGAGAGAGAGAGGGAGAGAAAGACAGAGAGACAGAGACAGAGAGAGCTAAGAACTGTCTGTTTTTCAGGATGGCCTCAAACTCCTAGGTTGAAGCCATCTTCCTGACTCAGCTCTTGTAGATGGGACTACAGGTATAAGCCACCACACCAGGTTAAATGTCCTTACAACCTTGGATTAGAAAGGGTTTTTGTTGTTTGTTTTGTTTTTATGGAAGATGCACACACACCCCCAAAAAAACCCTGTAATCTAGAAAAATAAAAACGGCTTTATATCCCTCTACATAAGCTCGTTAAAGCCAATTTTAATGCAACCAAGCTCCCCCCAAAAAATACATAATGTATGAAAAGGGTAGCAGGAAACCTTACAAGCAGTGTGTTTGAATGGCGTACAATAAGTTGAGTTCAAACTTATTTTAGAGGCCCATGCCCACAAAGGCAGAACTAGGGCACCTTGTATCCTACTTGAGTGCTGCAAAAGTTTAAAGATTTTATTTGTTATTGTGGTTTAATAAGGATCAGGAGAAACAAATAGGCCACATAGATGTTTATTCAGGGAGAAATAACTTACAACATAGATGAACACCAGCAGGTTCCTGGCCCCGAGGATGCCTCCAGATGCTCTTCTGTCCCTGGGCTGCAAGCAAGAGAGAGCTCCCAGCCCCTTCCCCAGACCTAGTTCCCCCAGGTAACATCTGCCCCTATCCCCACCTACAATGGGCGTGGTCAGTGCCACAGGTGCAAAGTGAATATCTCACTACAATTTGTATTTTTATTACCTGTATGTATGTATGTTTGTATGTATGTATGTATGTATGTATGTATATATGTTTGTGCAATGCGTGTAGTGCCTGCAGAGGCCAGAAAAGGGCATCTGATCCCCCCAGGCTAGAGTTTCAGGTGGTTGTGAGCTGCCCCACACAGGTGTTGTGAACTGAACTCTGATCCTCTGGAAGAACAGGGAACACTCTTAACTGCCAAGTCATATTTCTAGCCCTGGATTGGCAAAAAGAAAGTTTTTATATCTGACACTTCTAAGTATTAGACAAAGTGTGATCTGGGTCTTGTACATATTTCTGGTAAAAGTGTAAACTACAACAATTACTTTTCAATTTTTAAAAGTATTATTACTATTATTATTATTAATGTCTGTTTGTGCTTCAATATTATAACAATACCACAAAATCAAATATAAAAGTGACACTTAAAAGTCTCCATGGGGCCAGGCAGTGGTGGCGCCCACATTAAATCCCGGCACTCAGGAGGCAGAGACAGGCGAATCTCTGTGAATTCGAGACAAGCCTGATCTACAGAGTAAGTTCCAGGACAAGCTCCTCACAACTGCCTGCAATTCTAGGTTCAGGTGATTCAATGCCCTCTTCTGGCCCCTGCTGACACCGAAAGATACATACATATACACGTTTAATTAATTAATTAATTAACTAATTAATTAATTAAGCTTTTAAAAAACATAACCAGTGGCATTTGCCTTTAATCCCAGCACTCAGAGGCAGAGGCAGGTGGATCTCTGTGAGTTTGAGACCAGCCTGGTCTACAGAGTGAGCTCTGGTGTCACAGAGAAACCCCATCTCAGGAAAAAAAAAGGAAAAAAGAAAAAAAAAAGAAGAAGAAGAGGAAGAGAAGAGGTGGAAGAGAAAGAACTTTGAAAACCTGAAAGTTGGCTAAATAAAGCAGACACGAAGTGTGTGAGTGTGTGTGTGTCTGTGTCTGTGAGTGTGTGTGTATATGTGTGTGTTGTGTGTGTGTGTTGTGTGCACAGTGTGTGTGTGGTATGTGTGTGTATTGTGTGTTGTGTGTGTATATGTGCATGGTGTGTGTGTGAGTGTGTGTGTGTGTGGTATGTGTGTGTATGTGTGTGGTGTGCATGTTGTGTGTATGTATGGTATGTGTGTATGTGGTGTTCACAGTGTGTGTGTTGTATGTGTGTGTTGTGTGTTGTGTGTTGTGTGTGTGGTGCATGCATGTGTGGTGTGCATGTGTGGTGTGCATGGTGTGTGTGTGTGTGGTTGTGTGCGTGTGTAGTGTGTGTGTGTGTCTATGAATGTGTGTGTGTGGTGTGTGTGCATGTTGTGCGTATGTGTGATATGTGTGTGTGGTGTGCACAGTGTGTGTGTGTGTTGTGTGTGTGTGTGTGCATGGTGTGTGTGCATGGTGCGTGTATTGTACATGTGTGAGTGTGTGTGGGTGTGTGTGTGTGTGTGTGTGTGTGTGTGTGTGTGTGGTGTTATAATATGGAAAAAGCCACCAAACATTATTTTGCACAATAAAGGTGTATTTGTATTTATCCACAGGTTCTCCATTGTCTTTGCTTTTCATGACTTCTGTATTGTTTGTCTTGATTTGCTTTTTGCTTTTGCTTTAGTCAGGTTCTCACTATGTAACCTAGGCTGTCCTCAAACTTGGAAAGGTCCTCCTGCCTCAGCCTCTCTAGCTATAGAATTACAGGCCTGTCCTAACACACTTGGGCTGTTTCTCGTTACTTTCTTTACTGCAGACCTTCAGTTTTCTTTTTGTTGTTGTTGGTACTTATTGTAGTTATTGTTGCTTGAGCAGGGTCACTTGTAGCCCAGGTTGTCCTTAAACTCCATATGGATCTAACAATGGCCTTACACTCCTGATCCTCCCGCTGTCACTTCACAACTGCTAGGGTTACAGGTATGCACTGCTATGCCCTTCACTTTGAGAAATCGTTTATAAAATCTCTAAAGTGCACCAGAAACCTCAGATGTTACTGATTAAGGAAGACAATTGTCATCCACTTGAATACAAGTAGATCTCAGGAACGTATATCATTGGATTTTTGCAAGCAAGAAAAACAGGAGGAGTTTAGGTCATCGTTAGCCAAGCCAGCCATGTGCAGGCTGCGGGCTCAGTAGCTCAGGGAAGAGGAACCTCTCAGTCCTGGCAGCCAACTCTCATCATTGCCATGTGCCATTGTTAGCGGAACTGAAACGCTGCTGCTTTGGTTTGATGCCC
This sequence comes from Cricetiscus sungorus, assembly GCA_030556225.1. Taxonomy (NCBI): domain Eukaryota; kingdom Metazoa; phylum Chordata; class Mammalia; order Rodentia; family Cricetidae; genus Cricetiscus; species Cricetiscus sungorus. Next base: position 121,729,609 of record JANBXA010000734.1, on the reverse strand, counting down.
GAGATTAAAGTTATCTCTTATGAAATGGAGAGAACACTTTTCTCTGTGCTATGCTCAGTTGGAGAGGTCTCAGAGTGAAATTGCTTGAGCCGTTAGTTATATTGTTCTTTTGCTCATTGCCATGGACATCCAGGCAGGGACTCCATAACCTCAGGCAATAATGATTCCAGAGAGTCATCCTCCTGCTGAAAGTCCGTTCCTACTGATGTTATCATCGCTGCTACCACCAGGAACACAGCGAAGCAAGAACTCAGCTGCACTCGCTACATGCTGGTGGACCCGCAATTCAGCCATAGCCTTAAGGCCACAGAGCTTGGAAACTTCACTGCAGAAAGTCCTTGGAAGTAAGAGAGTGGCTCTTGATGGATGTTTAGTAGAAGAGAGGCATCATAGAGAGGCTGGCACAGGCCCCATGATGTTTTCAGACCCATCATTCAACTCTTCCAGTGCAAACTCATAACCCAAGTCTCCCAGGACACCTGCCAGGGGAAGTGGGCCTGGAGTTAGCTTCAAGCTCATCCCTGTTTTGTACCCAGAATCAGTGCTCCTCACTGTTGTCTGGGAACTACTGATAGAGTTGGTCCATGAGTCCCACTCCTTTCAAGCATAGCTGAGTTCTTCTCAGTGGAGGCTGGAATCCTTCCCGGCCATTACCCTGATAGATGCTGTCTCCGTCTATGACTAATGAAGGGTTCAGAACTTCTCTTCAGAGTCCTTCAAGCCCTGGATAAATCCTAAATATAAGTGGATGCAAAGGAAGAAGGACTCACCTAACTCCTCTCACAAATATCTGAACCCTAATTTGTGCCAAACCATGTCTTTCTGTTACATTTATTTTACCTAAAATCAGCTTTAGAAATGCATATGAAACTATATTCTTGTTCTTAAAGTTAACTTTAAAATAATTTATTGAATTGCAGTTTCACTGTCTGTGCATCTGTGCCTATGCATGTCTACATTGTAGCACATGCCTACAATCCCGGCACTAGGCAGGTGGGAGCTAGTCCATGAGTTCCAGGCCAGCCTTGGCTACATAGTGGATTTGGATGAGACACTATCTCAGATGCCTGTAGCCAAACCTGCCAACCTGAATCTGAGTTCTGGGACCCACAGGGTGGAGAAAACCAACTTCTGAAAGTTAAACTCTGGCATGAACACAGGTAACATGGCATGTTTGCAAAAGCACACATGCACACAGATAAAGAAGTAAATATAAAAACAAGAAGAAGTGGAAACTGAACTAAGATTCCAATTCACCCCAGTCAGAATGGAAATCATTGAGAAAACAGATAAATGCTGATAAGGCTACATTTTTGGTAGAGTTGTGTGCTAGCTGGTCTTGTGTCAACTTGATAAAAGCTAGAGTCATCAGAGAAGAAGGAGCTTCAACTGAGGAAATGCTCCATGAGATCCAGCTGTAAGGCATTTTCTTAATTAGCAATCAATGGGGAGGGCCCAGCCCATTGTGGGTGGTGCCATCCCTAGGCTGGTAATCCTGTGTTCTATAAGAAAGGAGACTGAGCAAGCCAGGGGACGCAAACCAGTAAGAAGCACCCCCTCCATGGCTTCTGTATCAGCTCCTGCCTCAGGATCCTGCCCTGTTTGAGTTCCTGTCCTGACTTCCTTTGATGATGAACAGCAATATGGAAGTGTAGGACAAATAAACCCTTTCCTCCCTGACTTGTTTTTGGTCATGGTGTTTCATCACAGCAATAGAAACTCTATTAATACAAGTTGTAAATTATTGCAGACACTATGGAAATCAATATGAAGATTCTTTAAGCTATAAACTAGACTTATCATATGATCCAGCCGTACCACTCCTGGGTATGTACCTGAAGGAATGAAAGTCCACATACACTAAAGCACTGTTCACAGTAGCCAAGACATGAATCAGCATAGATGCCCATCAACAGAGGAATAAATAAAGAAAATACGTTAAATATATGGAGTGGAGTATTACTCAACTATAAGAAAAGTGAAATCAAGTTATTTGAGAGGGAAGACACTGCTCGGTGTTTAAGGGTGCTGACTAGGCTTCAAGAGGACCTGAATTTGGTTCCCAGCACCCACACTGGGTGACAGTTCTGTCTGCAACTTTACTTCCAAGGTACCTGACTTGATGTCCTCTTCTAGCCTCTGGGATACACACACACACACACACACACACCTTAATTTTTAAAAAGTTTAGTATGTAATTTGCCAGGCAATAGATGCACCTTCAGATCCCCGTATTAAGTAAAATAAGACAGGCCTGGAAAGGCACATATTACGTGTTATCTCTCTATATGAGATATATTTTCCATATACTGGAATCTAGCAGGCTTTTGGAAAGACATACAATTGCTGTTAGTTTTTAGTTTCACTCTTTTATGAGCTAATACAGGATGGACATTCTGTAGATGTCTATTGTGTCCCTCTGATCTACAGTGTAGTTTTTTGGTTTGTTTTTGTTGTTGGTGGTGGTGGTTTTGTTGTTGTTGTTGTTGTTTTGGTTTGGCTTTTCTCTTTTAAGAATTAAAGTCATTTTATGAGCTGGGTGTTGGTGGCACATTCCTTTAATCCCAGCACTCAGGAGGCAGAGGCAGGCGGATCTCTGTGAGTTTGAGGCCAGCCTGGTCTACGGAGCGAGTTCCAGGACAACCTCCAAAGCAATACAGAGAAACCCTGTCTCTAAAAAAACCAAAAAAATAAAAAAAAATAAAAAATAATAAAGTCATTTCATGTGCATTGGTATGAAGGTGTCAGATCCCCTGGAACTTGAACAGTTGTGAGCTGCCATGTGAGTGATGGGAATTGAACTTGGGTTCTGTGGAAAAGCAGCCAGTGCTCTTAACTGATGAACCATCTCTCCAGCCTCTGGTTTGGCTTTTCTAGACAGGGTTTTTCTATGTAACAGCCCTGTCTGTCCTTGAACTCACTTTGTAGACCAGACTGGCCTCGAATTCACAGAGATTTCTGTGCCTCTGCTTCCCAAGTGCTGGGATTAAAGGCATGTTGTACCACCGCCTATCCAGTATAGCTGACTCTGATATTCGTTCATTTTTCTCTCCTGGATGATGTCTGTTGGTAAGAGTCACCATCAAGCATTGTTTGGGTTGGGCTTGTCTCTCTTTTTATGTCCTATGGTGTTTAATTTTTGAAATTGGGTGTGGCAATATTGTGTATATATTTATAATTGTTTATGGATTGTTCCCTGTATCAATACCTTCTTTGTTTCTCCTAGCTAATTTTAGCTTGAGCCTTTTTTGTTGGACACAAACACAACTACTCTTGTTTCCAATCATACTCTGTTTGTGTGGAGTGTCATTTTCCATCCTTTTATGCTGAAGTGAGTTTCTTGCAGGCAGTGAACAGTTGCATTTTGTCTTTAAATCTATTTATCCAATTAACATGTTTCAATTTCAGAATTATGACCCAATTGCATTCATGGTTATTGTTGAGAAGTATATACTAATTATTAAGTAAAATTAGTTTTTTAAAATCTGATCAGACCAATATTGTATCTTTCTTTAATTTTTAAAGTGTATTTTTAGGGTCTGGAGAGGTGGCTCAGTGATTACAAACACTGCTGCTCTTCCAGAGGGGGTCAGTTCCCAGCACCAACATGGTGGCTCACAAATGTCTATAACCCCAATTCCAGGGCATCCAATGCCCTCTTTGGCCTCTGTGTGCACCAGGCATGCATGTGGTACACTCAGGCAAAACATTCATAGACATAAAATAAGGAAAACAAATATTTTAATTTGTTTATTTGTATGTGTATGAGTATTTTCTTGCCTGAAAGTCTGTGCACTATGTGTGTGCCTGGTGCCCATAAAGGCCAGAAGTAGGCATCAGATTCCCTGGAACTGGACTTACGTATGATTGTGAGCTACTGTGTAGACTTTGTGTGGGAGCCCATAGTGACTCCATTTCCATGTTGACTTAATGTCAAGCTTATTCTTGCTCCTCAAGGCCAAGTAACAGGCTGTTTGACATAGGGCATGGTTACTAGATGTTTTGAGAATTGAGGAGGCAATTACGCCTGTTTGTCCCTTGTAACGTGATAAAGAAGCCTTTTGCCCTCCCCTTTTGCTTAGGGTATAAAGGGGTATGAGAAATAAATACCAGGCATCTACAGTATTCACTGAGAATCCTCCAGACTCTTTTGTCTCTTTTTTTCTCCATCTTCACTCCCTTTTCAGGCATATTTGATAGCTAGACTGGTCCAAACAGTGCTAGGAATCTAACCCTGGTCCTCCGGAAGAGCTGCCAGTGCTCTTAACCTCTGAGCCATCTCTGCAGCATCCTAGCTCCTTAATTAAAATTAAAACACTTATTTTTAGTGTTGTTTTTGTTTAGTATTTTTAGTGTTTAGTTATATATATATAATTGTTTTTGTGTGTGTGTGAGAGAGAGAGAGAAAGAGAGAGAGAAAGAGAGAGTGGGGGGAGAGAGAGAGAGAGAGAGAGAGAGAGAGAGAGAGAGAGAGAGAGAGAGAGAGGAGAGAGGAAAGAGATTTTGCAGATGCTACAGTGTTGGCAAGGGTGACAAAGAACAGAACAGCTTGTGTGAGTCAGTTTCTTTCTTCCACCATTTGGACTCCAAGTATCACCTCAGGTAATCAGGTCAGGCAGGTGGCAAGTTCCTCTACCCAAGGAGCCATCTGATCAGCCCTTAATATTGTCTCTTGAATTCGACTGTTTAGTCATTTTTCCCTGCTCTAGATGCTGCTATATTTTAGCTTAAATCTACCATCTTGCTATTTGTTTTCTTTTTTTTAAAAATTATTATTTTTATTTTATGTGTATCTGTGTTTTGCCTAATGTATGTAAATGTACTTGGTGGAGTGAGGGGTTAGAAGAGGGAGCCGGAGTCCCAGGAACTGGAGTTACAGATGGTTTGCAGCCACCATGTGAGTACTGGTAACTGAACTTGGTCTTCTGCAAGAGAAGCAAATGCTCTTAAGCATTGGACCATCTCTCTAACCCCTCTTGGGTTTGCTTTCTATTCTTTTGTTTTATGAACCCCCACCCATTTTTTTTTTGAGACAAGGTCTCATTACAAGGCTTTGGCTGACCTAGAACTCACTTTGTAGACTAGGCTGGTCTCAAACTCACAGAGATCCACCTGCTTTGCCTCCAGAGTGCTGGAATTAAAGACATGCACCAACTGTCTCCCAGCTTCTAGGTCTATTACTTGGTAATATTTGAATTAACCAGGTAGTCTCTCTCTCTCTCTTTTTTTTAATACCCCAGCCACAATTTCCCCTTCCTCCCCTCCTCCCAGGCCCTTCCCCCACCCCACCCTTCTGCACCCCCAACCACTTTGTTTCTGTTCAGGAAAGGGCAGGCCTCCCATGGATGTCAACAAACTATGGCATATCAAGTTGCATTAGAGTAAGCACCTCCCCGTGTATTAAGGCAAGGTGACCCAGTTAAGGAGTAGGGTCCCAAAAGACAGCAAAAGAGTCAGAAACAGCCACTGCTCCCAGGGCTAGGCGTCCCACAAGACTAAGCTACACACCTGTAACATATACGCAGAGTGCCTAGGTCTGTCCCATGCAGGGTCCCTAGCTGTAGTTTCAGTCTCTGTGGGCCCCTATGAGCCCTGGTTAGTTGATTTTGTGAGGTTTCTTGTGATGTCCTTGAACCCTCTGGCTCCTACAATCCCTTCTCCCCCTCTTCTGCAGGTTCCCCCGGGCTCCACCTAATGTTTGGCTGTGGGTCTGCATCTGTTTCTGTCAGTTGCTGGATGAGGCCTCTCTGATGACAACTGCACTAGGCAGAATTAACCACATAATAATTCTTTTTGTTCTTCTAAATTTTTGTTATATCTTTTATAATTATTTCTATGTTTATGAGAGATTACATAACCCAGGCTGTCTTCAAACCTTTGATTCTCCTGCCTCAGCCTCTCAGTTGCTGAGATGAGACTCTTGTACTGCCACACTCTGCTGCTGCTACTGCTGCTACTACTGGTTTTTTCTTTCTCTTCACTCTATTCTCCTCTCTCTCTCTCTCTCTGTCTCCCTCTCTCCCCCCTCCCTCCCTCCACCCTCCCTCCCTCTCCCCCTCCCCCCCTCTCTCTCTCTGTCTGTCTCCATTTAGAGGAAGTTTTGTTATACCTTTGTCCCATCACACACAGCTTGGTCCTGGAAACCTAAAAGCTATGATGAGGGAATGTAGAAAAGACATGCATACAGATGTGTGCATAAAACCTGGAGTCTGATAGGCTGTGTACACTCTGATGGAGTCCCAGCTGCTCCCATAATGACCTTAGCAGCACATCAGTATCTTTACTATGTACAGTGCAGAAGGAGGAGTTTGCTAGTCCTGATAGGAGGTCTCTGGAAGAGGCAGGCTCTGGCTGTAAACATTCGGGGGTGGGGGAAGCTGTGGTTGCTAGTCTTTGCAGTTACTTCCTGTAGTCCCACTTGGACAAGAGGAAGGATTTGGCACCTGAAGTCTTGATCCTTGACATGGCCATTCCCATGACAGACAATACACATTCACTCGGGACTTCACTGGCTCTTTATATCTTCATTCAAGGTCTGTTCCCCTTTTCTGTCCCTACAGGTGTCCTCTGGGTCTGGCTGGCTGTGGGAGAGATGAGAGCCAAATTCAAAACTAAAGACATGGAGAAGCCCTTGTAGTAACGCAATGGACTGTTAGCAGTCATCTCCATCTGGGTGTCTAAATAGGTTGGGTCACATTGATAAAGGACAAATGAACTGTGTTGAGTTCTATTGTTTGTTTATTTTTGTTGTTGCTGTTGTGTGATTTTGCTGTTGTTTTTTTGAGACAGGGCTTCTCTGTGTAGCCCTGGCTGTCCTGGAACATTATCTGTAGAATAGGCTGGCCTCGAACTCACAGAGATCTGCCTGCCTCTACCTCCTGAGTACTGGGATTAAAGATGTAAACCATAAAACCTGATTTATGTTTATTTCATTTTATTTGTACAGATTTTTTTTTTTGCTTACATGTGTATTTGTGTGCCACTTCCATCCCTTGTCAGAAGAGGGCATGGGAACCCCTAGAACTGAACTTACAGGTGGTTGTGAGCCATCATGTGGGGGCTGGGAACTGAACCTGGGTCCTCTGGAAGAGCAGCCAGTGCTCTTAACCACTGAGCCATCTCTCCAGCCCTTCATGTAGGTATTATGATTGCTCTCATATGAACTTTAATTCTTATCATTATTTAACTTATTCATTTTTAAACATTTTTTTTTTTTATTTTTGAAGGAAGTCTTGTGTATCTCAGGCTGGCCTTTCCTTCACATGTAGGTGAGACTGGAATTAAACTCCTAATTTTCTTGCTTCTACCTCCAAATTGCTGGGATCAAAATCAAGTATCTACATTTTATCCTTTATTCTCATTATATTTTGTTAGGAGATTCTCTGTCATCTACTGTCAACTTCACCAGTTTAATAACCAGTGTCCAGAATGTTGTTGGTTCCAAGCAATGAATTACTGGTTTCAGGTATTACATCTTTCAGCCCTGGATTGTCAGGTCGACTGTTTGAGGTTTTTGCTTGTTTAGGAGAGAAAAGGGACTCAACTTTGTTTTCCACTTTTTTCTTGAGAAACAGCACAACCTGAGGGGTTATAGACCTCCTCCACAAAAAGAGCTTCAGGCTAAGTTTAGAGGCTTCGACTCTGACCAGGCATAGCTAGTCACAGTCACTGACTTGGGGTAGTATTGGAAGGGAGCCTCAGGTGTGCTGGGGGTGGGAATAGTGTGGGTGGATGCTGTGGGTAGAAGAAAGGATCAAGGGAGTGGAATTCAGAGAAGCAGAGAACAGCCTAAAATGTCATTCCTCAGGAACCATGGACCCTTTTGTTTGTTTTGTTTTGTTTTGTTTTGTTTGAGACAGTCTCTCCCTGACTTGGAAATTGCCAAATAGGCCAGGCTGGCTGACCATCAAGACCTAGAGATTTGTCAGTTTCCATCTCCCTGGTTCCGGGATTACAAGCATGCCCCACCAACCCTGTCTTTCTTTTCTTTCCTTCTTCCTTTTTTTTTTTTTTTTTTTTTTTTTTTTTTTTTTGAGGGATGGGGCAGTTCGAGATAAGGTTTCTCTATGGAGCTTTGGAGGCTGTCCTGGAACTTGCTCTGTAGCCCAGACTGACCTCAAACTCAGAGATCCGCTTGTCTCTGCCTCCTGGGTGCTAAGAATAAAGTCATGCACTCCCACTGCATGGCCAACCTTGCTTTTTAAAAATTATTTTTATTTCATGTGCGTTTGTGTATCTATATGAGGGTGTTAGATACCCTGGAACTGGAGTTACAAACAGTTGTGAGCTGCCATGTGGGTGCTGGGAATTGAACCAAGATCCTCTAGAAGAACAACCAGTGATCTTAACCACTAAGCCATCTCCCAAGTCCAAACCTGGCTTTCTTAACATGGGTTCTGTCAATATAACGATTCAGAGCCATGTGCTTGCAAGGCACTGAGATGAAGAAGTCATCTTTCCAGCACCTCCCCCCATTTTCATATTGGGGATCAAATTCAGGGTCTTGCACATGCCCAGAGAGTACTACCACTGAACTCCATATCCAACCCTGCACACTTCTTTAAAAGAATATCCTCTGTTCTTCTCATGGAAATCCATAGACATTCCTGTTAGGGAAGAATAATCCGGCAGCCTAGTTTGTTTAAACCCGTCTCATCTTGTGTTGACAATAGGCTTTTCAGACTGTCCATTCCCCTGAATTGGCTGAAGGAAGATTTTTTTTAGCACAGCCTTTTGTTTTAGTTAAAATTCATAATGCACAAGATGAATGACAGTGCAGAATCTCAGCCGTCTCCACTTCTGACATTTGTGCTGATAATTAGTTTCTCCTTTTTGTTACATTCCATTGTCTCTGTTTCGCTTGGGGGAATATATATATATATATATATATATATATATATATATATGTAAATACTTCTTCGCTACCCAGATTCCCATTTCAGTATCCTGATGTATAATCTCATGTCTGTCCTGAACCTATAACCAGGGCTTAGCTGTCATATTCGATACCTTGTTATCTTGCATTTTATTCTTACAACACTGTAGTAGCAAATCTTCCAGAAGATTAAAAATTAAAAAGGAGATCTTGGGGACATTGAGCATTTGACCTTCAGACATTAATCCTATCCCAGCTGTCAGAGTTATCCCCAGTAGATACCCTGATATACCCAAGCACTATCTGAGAGGCCTGATGACTGCTTCCTCTCCTGCAGCTAGAGAAAACTGGCAGCAAGCATTGCAAAGGGCTCCCTAGGGACATGGTGGAGCTTCGAGTTTCACCACAGGTCTCTTACTTCTAGATGCTGCATTTTTTTTCCATGTATGTTCCAGGCTTTTCCCATGATCCAATTCCTAGAAGAACTTGGCAATATAATACACACACACACACACACACACACACACACACACACACACACACACACACACATAGAACTAAATGGAATAGTAGACTCCGTATTTTTTCTGATCTTGTTGATTTTTTCCCTTTAGCTGAAGTTTTATGGTCAGTGTCCCACTATGGCTGCTCCTGACCTATGAAACAGTAACTATTCTTTGAGCTGAATGTTAAGGGAGCCTGTTCTAGATCTGTTTTTTCTTCAACACTCCAGGACAGAATGCTGGCAGTCTACTGCACAGCAGGGGAAGCTCTCAGACCACACAGACTGCTGGTTGCTGAGGCTAATAAAATATCTGAGACTTTAAAAAAAATTCTTTTTGTTTCTATCAGTATTAAATACTAATGATTCCTTCTTTTCAAATACCTTAGGTAAAAATGTATAGTGAAGTCAGGCATGGAGTGCACACATTTAATCCCAGCACTTGGAAGACAGAAGCAGGAGGGTATCCGTGAGTTTGAGGCTAGCATGGTCTATGCAGCCAGTTCCAGGTTAACCAGGACAACACAGGAAGAACCTATCTTAAAAAAATAATTTAAAAGTTTTTATAATGAGGGGTTGAAGATATAGATGAGTCAGCAGTTAAGAGCACTGACTACTCTTCCACAGAACCCAGGTTCAATTCCCAGCACCACATGGCAGCTCACAACTGTCTGTAACTCCAGGGTCCAACACCCTCACACAGACACACATATAGATAGGCAAAACACCAATGTTAACAAAATAAAAATAAAATTTTATAATGAAGTATAAAGTATCCATGTTTGCTGATTGATGGATTTGCCTCTAGCAAGAGGTCAGTTACCTTGTTATTCGTTATTTATTATTGATATAATTGGTGTTGTTGTTTTAAATTTTATTTTTACTGTGTGTGTGTGTGTGTGTGTGTGTGTGTGTGTGTGTGTGTAAGTGTGTATGCATGCACAAGCTGCAGCACATGTGTAAAGGGCAGAGGATACCTTGGAGGAATCAGTTCTTTCCTTTCACTATGTGGATTCTAGGGATTAGATGCTGGTCATGGGCTTGATAGCAAGGCTTTTACCTGCTGAGCCATCTTTTCAGCCCTATTTTGGTTTTTTGAGACAGGATCTCTTGTAGCCAAGCTGTGCTCTGACGAACCAGCAGGTCATTCTGCAGTGCCAGTTTTCCTGAGAAGGAGGACCAGAGGATGAGAAATAAGGGCAGGAAAGCTCAGGACCTGGAGGTCCTACACAGCTGATGGGCCGTGCAAGCAAAGAAGTACAGCATCTCATATACAGTTTTCAGGGGAAATGGGACAGGATCAGAAGAAAGCTATCATACAGTAGGACAGGGTCAGCAGGAAGCTATCCAGTCAAGCAGTGTTGACCAAAGGAAACACAAGATACCTCAAGTGTGTCACAGGACCACATAGCGGCCTTGGGACTGAGAACTATACCCCTTTGGGAAGAAGAGTTGGGTTAACAGGATCTGAAGTCACAGGTCCCCCAAGGCCCTGGCCCCAGTCCATCACTGGCCTTGTCAAGTGTGTTCCTGTGTTCCTTCTCCATATATCAGGGCCTCAGGGAAAGCCTTGGATCAGCCTGTCTCTCACCAGTCCTCAAACTCTTTAAGTAACCAAAGACAACATTGAACTGACCCGCCTGCTTCTACCTCCTAAGTGCTAGGGTATGAACATACATCTCCACCCCAGAAAAGTTAGTAGATTCATTTGTTTGTTCTTTCTTTCTCTTTCCCTTCCTCCCTCGCTCCTTCCCTCCTTCCGTCCCTCCATCCCTCTTTCCTTCTTCCACTCATCACACTGGGGGTTGACTACAAGCTTTGCATGTGCTAGGCAAGTGCTCTACCACTGACTGAGCTGTATCCTCATACTTGCTAATTTCAATACATAGGGTTTGGACGAGGAGAAATTATGCAAGAGTTGATCCTATTTATTGCCTATTATCCTGCTATAAAAGAATCCTGCTAAACTTATATTCTCTGTAGTTCTTTGAATTCCTTTCATGAATTTCAATTCTCTGTTAAAGGTATTCATTTTAATTCATTTGTCCATATTTTCTTTGATTGTTTTAATTAATTATAGTTATTTAGAGCCTGTGTTTTATTATTCCAATAACAGCATCGTTGCTGGGTCCATTTATAGTGTCTGTTCCCTTGATCATCAGTGCCATTTTCCTACTTGTTTGTACACCTCAAGACTCTGATCTCTGTTCCATAGTTTAAGTACTTGTAGAATAAATTTAAAAATCCATACACACAGAGTGTGTGTGCGTGTGTGTGTGTGTGTGTGTGTGTGTGTGTGTGTGTGTGTGTGTGTGTGTGTGTGTGTGTGTGCATTTTTAATCCCAGCACCGGGGAGGCAGGGGCAGGCAGATCTCTATGAATTTGAGGCCAGCCTGGTTTTCAGAGAAAGAGTTCCAGGACAGCCAAGACTGTTTCACAGAGAAACCCTGTCTTGAAAACCAAAACAAACAAACAAAAAAATCCATATACATCTCTCTGTAAAAGGCACTCTGGGCCTGGAAAGATCACCCACTTGGTACAAGGCTGACTCGGCTAGCAAGAGGAAAGGAAGATTCCCTTAGGCTTTCTGGCACCTAGTCAAACCAATCAGTAAGTTCCAGGCTAGGTGCAGGGCCCTATCTCAAAACACATGGAGACACTGGTCTCTGACCCCTACTTATATGTGCGCACACATGCACACACATGAACACACACACACTCCTTCCTTTTCCTTCCACCTCCCTCTGTTAGACAGACAGGATGGGGAGGGGGACTGATTGCTTCAGGTTAATCAGGGAAACTAAAGTTGAGCTGGGGTGCAGTTCCTGGGGCATCTGGTTGACCTCTAGTGCATTTCTATTCTCAGGCTGGAACCTCCCTGGCCTTTTGAGTAGAAATCCAATAGTTGCCTGTCTCTTGGCAGAAGATTAAGCTCTACTCTTTGGAGGATCTGAGCTTAACAACTGAGCTTTCCCCCATCCCTCCTCTGAGTGTGGTGTCAAACTGGCAGATATTTCCAGACAGATGCCAGTTCTGGCTTTTCATCAGACTTGACTTCATTGCACTCTGTGTCTAAGCAGCTAATGGCTTCAGAAGACCTGCTTTTTGTTCTTGTTGCCATTTCGTTTCGTATTACTTCCTTTTGCTTGCTTTCTTCATTTGAGACAGGTCAAATGTAGCCCAGGATGGCCTTGAACTATGTGCTCAAGGATGACCAAAAACTTCTGATCTTTCTGCCTCTGCCTCAAAAGCACAAGGATTATGGCCATACAGCTGGGGATCAAGGCCAGGCCTTTCTGCTTGATAGACAAGTACTCTACCAACTGAGTCCTCTGGCAGTTTTGGACACCTGAAGCTTGAGAGCCAGTGAGCTTGGCATACAGATGCAGCTACAGATACTAAAGAGACCCTGTCTCAAATGAAGAAGGTGAGAACCAGCACTGGATGTTGGCCTATGACCTCTACATGTGTTTCATGGTACATGTATGCGCTAGAACTCACAAAGATGTATTCATGGGTGGACATGTGAAAGTGCACACACCAAATTTTTTTTAAAAAAAGAATATACAACCAAATTGATACTTCAATAAAATATAGGTAATTGGAACAGAGGGGAAAATAGTTATATGAGTAAAACTCACAAGTAGGCCAGGCTTGGTAGCACACGCCTTTAATCCCAACATTTAGGAAGCAGAGGCAAGCAGATTTCTGTGAGTTCGAGGCCAGTCAGGACAGCACAGGGAGACCTAGTCTCAAAGGACAAAACAAAAGTGAAAAACAACAAACTCACAGACAATCACATACTAGTAGTGCCTTGCATCTTTCTTTTAAAGCAAGGTCTCACATCAGCTGACATCAGATTCGATGTCCAGTCCATGATGACTGAAATCTGGTCTACCTGCCTCCACTGCTCCAGTGTTGGGCACTGGAAAATGCTGACACACCAAGCTTACGTGGTGTGTTCCCAGGATAGAAGCCATGGCTTCACACACTCTACCAACTAAACGGCATCACCAACCCTCAGACTAATCTCTATGGAGACTATAGATTGAGGTGTAACCTTGATTAAAGAGAGATTTGAACAATTTAGAAGTTAACTGTCATTTGCTGGTATATATAAAATAGTTCATTGTTGAAATTTAAAAGACTGATCTGGAGACATTTTGTATGAATATAAATGTGGCTTGAAGGAATGGTTTTTTTTTAAAAAAAAAAAAAACCTTACATTATGAATGATGGTGAATTACATAATGAAATTAAATGTTATACTTTCTGTAGTAATAATTTACCACATATGACCCACATACAATGCTTAAACACAACATGTAAAATTGAATTCAGTCATCTTTGATAATTTGCTGACTTTCTTCAGCCTGAAAACCACAGCTTTACACACATTTTTCTATTTTGTTATTACTAAGGTGTATTTGTCAAGACAAGAATATGGAATACATTTTAACTACCGTGTCAGCCTAATTTATTGCTTTTAAGTGCTTACACACTAGGGTGAGAACCTTCATTTGTATTCTTGCCAAGGGCCCCATATGCAATAAGGATTAAATAGGAGAGCAACACCCAGGCACAAGTACATTCCAGAACCAGGACTGCTAAGAACTGTAGACAAAGACGCAAGATTTAACAATAGCCTGTTAGGACTAGGTGGTTGACGTATATGCCATAGGACAGCCAGCTAGGGTGAGTGCAAGAATGAGTATTCTGGATAGGAGGCGGTCATAGCCCCTGGAGCTGGGATGTAGTCCAAGGAGGTGGCTTCAGAGTCAGTAAAGACAGTGTAGCTACAGGTCTGCACAATTCAGAGAAGGAGACAGTTCCACTCCTCAAGCCAGAAAAGAGGGAGACAGATTTCAAAGAACCAGCTGTAACACATGGGGGTGAACACCTTTAATCCTAGCACTCAGGAAACAAACTGCTGTGGGTTCAAGGCCAGCCGGATCTACCTGGTGAATTCCAGGACAGCCAGGGCAACATAATAGAGACCCTGTCTCAAGGAAAGAAATGGGAATGAGCTGCAAGCAGAGAGCTTTGCGGCCTACTGACAAAAGGAGAAGACTAAGCAGGTCTCTACAGAGGCCAGAGAAACGGAACCTGAGCTGGAAGGGGAGGCTCGCAGGAGCAGGCAGGGTCTCCAAGGATGCTGCACTGGCAGATAGGCCCAGAGGGTCATGTGTAAGCAGGTGCTGACAAAGAACAAGAGTAGCGTTGGGGACTGGCAAGGCCGCTCAGTGGCTAAAGCTCTTGCCTCACAAACCTGACAAACCCTGCAAAATCCACGTGTGACCATATGTGCACTGCTCGCACACGTCATGCCCACACACATTTTTTTTTTTTTTTAAAGAAAGAATAGTGTTGGGCTGGGTTCCGACACTTGGGCCGTGATTGTGCTGAAGGAGAGAGCAGACTGGTAGACAGGAGGAGCCTCGTTTTCTCTGAATAAAAACAAGGACATGATGGCTCCTAGGAATGGTTGAGAGGATGGGTTTTTTGTTTTGTTTTGTTTTCTTTTCTTTTTGTAGATAGGAGAGAGAGAACAGCAGTGACATCTGGAAGAGTCCAGACTGAACATGGCCAGCAAAACAGACCAGGCTCAGAGGGCGGGTTATAGAGGAGTCAGGATCTGGAGGAAAGGAAGCAGAGCTCAGGGGCTGGAGAAGTTTAGGGTAGGGAGCAGGGGGTATGAGGTGTGTGTGAGAAGTGGTAAGAGGAGCCAGGTCTCTTTGACAGTTACTTGCAAGGCAGCCAATGTTTGCTTTGATGTCTTTGTTTTGGTTTTGAGTTTGTTGTTGTTGCTGCTTGTTTTTTTGTTTTGGTGACAGAGTTTCTCTGTGTAGCCCTGGCAGTCCTGGAACTCACTCAGTAGACCAGGCTGGGCCTAGAACTCAGATCTGTCTGCCTCTCTGCCTCTCCAGTGCTGGGATTAAAGGCAAGTGCCACTACACTGAGCTCCACTTTGATATGTTAATAGGTACCTCAGTTAGTCATTTTTCCAGGTTTCTTTAGTGCCTAACACTCTCATCAATGCTAGGAGCGGCTATCCACACCATGTCCACTCTTACTGTGGAATACAGCCTGAGCAGGCAAAGGCAGGGATTGAACATTCCTGGTTCTTCAAATGAGCCAGAGCTCTAACTGGCAGCTACCGAAGTGAGTTCTCCCTGGATTCTGGGGGAAGGAGTGTCCAGCCTCAAATCAAACAGCAACTTTGAGTCCATTCTTCTCCTTTAATTGATGGAGGATCAAAGTTTTGAAAGTTTGCACAATGTCTGGGGACTAAGTCCCAAAGAACTGATAATGCACCATGGTCCACTGCCCATCATCATCTCTTAGGCTCTTGCCTCTGGGTCTTCATGCCATGCCTTCCTTCCTGGGCTGACCTGCAGGGAGAAGGGATCCACACACACTGTAATTCCAGCCAGAGGATTTCTTTCCACTGTGTCTGACCTCCCAGGGGCAACTGCCTCTCAAGTTCTTTTTTCTCCCCGGGTCAGACACAGAAGACTAAGCTGGACATTTCCCAACGGAAACTGACTACATTGCTGGAGGAAATGTTACATCAAAAGCACGATAGTACAAGACCACAGGGATGGATGAGGCCAATCCATCATTTTTTATTCGGACAGAATTGAATTCAGCCTCAGGAGATTCAGCTGGCCCTGGTGTAGATGCCAGGTCATTTCTCAAAGACCCAGCCTTGCGTGGCCTGTGGGGCTGAGCAATTCATCGGGGCATGAGCAAATGAATACAGGATGTTGGGGACCTCAGCTGTCTCTTGGCCTCGGGCTGATATGCTGGGATGAGCCAGCTTGATTCCCAAGGAAGGGTTGAGAACTAACAGTACTAATTGGATCTAGTGGTGTGCTTTTGGACTCTCATTTAATTCTTCCAACAAGCAAGATGGGCTAAGTGTTAGCTGATGTGAGGGGCAGAGATAAGGTCTTTCCTCTTCCTGCTCCTACTTCACCTGGTTCCAAATACATATCAAAGAGATTGAGACATCCTCAAGAACAGAGTTAACTCTGTTCATATGGGAGGTAGATGTATTCAGATCTGTGTAGAAGAATGAGACGCTTCTACAATTTGGACCTGAAATGTTCTTCCAAGACCCCAGTGATGGCTACTCTTGGTGGTTAATGTGATACACCTAGAAAGAGGGAACCTCAGTTGAGGAATTACCACCATCAAGTTGGAACAGCACTGTGTTGAAGGTTTGATGCTCACTCTGGCAATATTGGGAGGAACTGTGGTTTGCATCTAGGGTATCTCCCAAGGGCTCATGTTTTAAGATGAGGGCTCTAGCATGGTGCCCTTGGGAAATGATGAAAACCTTAAGAAATGGGGATAAATAAGTAGTTTGATATTGGGGATCCCTTCAAAGAGGATTATGGGGTTCTACTCCATCCTCTCTCATGAATTATGCATAGGGAAAAAGTTTTTCCCAGCTAGACTTTTCCTGCCATAGACCTGCCTATCATTAGCAATAAGCAATAGGCCATAAACCTGCCATAAGCAATAGGCGCACCAAGCCGTGGACCACAATCTCCCAGCTGTGGGCAAAAATAAACCTTTCTGTGTATAAGTCAAGCCACTCGAGCATTTGGATACAGTAAAGGGAAGCTGACTCACACAGAGGAGGGTGACACTTGTAAGAGATGGGGTCTGAAGGAAGGTCTTTAGGACATTTGCAACTGTTCTTGAAGGGGACGTCTGACTTCCTGTTTCTGTTTGCTTCCTAGCCAGGAGTTGGGTGGTTTTACAGTCATATCCTCCTCCTCCCCCATGATAACTGCCTGACCACAGCCCTAAATGCAAGGGGGCCAAATCAGTCACGGCACAGAGCTTCTAAAAGTGTAATTTAAATATTTTTATAGTTAATTATCTCAAATACTTGAGATTTTTGTTTATTTTCTGCCTTATTTGCTGTCCCAGGGATGGAACAGAGACCCTTGGGCATCCTAGGCAAGTGTGCTCTCTCTCCAGTCCCAGGTACTTGATATTGTAACAGAAAGTTAGCACAGTACTGAAGAAAGTATAGATTGAAGAAGGAAGGGGCATCACCTAGTGCTGGTGAGGGTATGGCAATGCAGAGGCTGTTACATACTGTTGGTGGGGGTGTGGTCGTGAAAGCGGTTTTGGGGATTTTTTTTGGAGACAGTATAGTGATGTGATTAAACAATTAAATTGCACACACATACTCCGTGAGACAGCAATTTCAGTGCCAGAAAATCATTCTATAAATTTACAAATATGCAGAGGTTTGTGAGCAAGGACATTCATGCAGCATTGTTGATAACAGTAAAATAATGGAAACAAATGTCCATATATGGGGGCCAATTGAGTAAAATATTAATAACATGTAATAAAAAGAACAAATTCTGCATGCATAGATATGGGGAGTTGCACAAGATAGAATGAAAGCAAATTACAAAAGAGTCTTGTGGTGCTATTCTGTCTGTAGCTTTCTGATAAAAACTGCTCCTGTGCATTTGAAATGGCAAACATCTGGAATGACGCATGCACATACATAAACTACAAACCCTAGCTACCACTGAGGGGCCCTCACTCTGCATCTTACATTTTTCTCTGTTGCTCTGAATTTGCTTTCATGGACATGTGTTACTTTTAAAACATAAAGAAACAAGTTAAAGAAGGAATAAGGGACCAATGAAAGGGTAATTTATCAAAAAGGGAAGAAGGAATTTACGGAATTTATCACTAGAAGGAAAACTCAGTGAAAGGGCCAGGAGGGTGGTAAGGAGTCAGGGAGGAGCTGATAGACTTTGGCAACACAAGCTTGCTGCTCTCGCCTGCTAAGCTGGAACTCCTTGGGACTTAAACAGTTCTGCTCCAGGACTTGCAGCAACATGGTGAAGAACAGAGAGTGGTTTCCTTCCACACTAAGAGCAGATGGCTCAGCTGTCCAAGCACAGATGGAGGGGTTCATTACAGCCAGATCCACTGGCAGGGATGTGCACCCAGAGAAAGTCTCAGATCAGCTGAAGCTGAGTGCAGCTAGCCTCCTCGCCAATCTCCATCCCAGCTCATGGCAGGATGGAGCGCTAGCTTGGTCACCACCAAGTCTTGGCCCAGGAGTCTTGGGACACTGGAGGTGACTGCAGAGTTGCAGGTATCCTGCTAGAGTGGTAGGAAGTAATCCTAACTCTGAGTCACAAATGCACCAGAGGAACGCAAGCTTGTAGAATCCAAGAATACTTAAGGAGAAGCTACTAGACACCAGAATATCTGAGTCTTAAGTTTTAAAATTGTTATCCAGATTTCATTCACTCACCTGAAACTGAGTTCTTCCCATGTGCATGACACAGTACCAAGCACAGGAAATAATACACCAAGCGAGATAAATACGGGATTTACTAGGCTGAATTAAATGAAAATTCAATTGTCAATATCCAACATTTGGGAGCCCATAAAAATAGCAATTTCTTATAGATTACAGAAAAAGAAAAAAGAAAAAAAAATCTATTGCCAGATAATGGCTTAATTACAGTTGTGAAGAACAATGACAAAGCAATCAAACTGGATCCAGTTTTATGCGCGCGCGCATGTGTGTGTGTGTGTGTGTGTGTGTGTGTGTGTGTGTGTGTGTCTGCATATTGGTAGTCAAGAAAGGTTTCCCTTTAAGAATTAATTCTCAGGAAGTAAAGATGGGGAGATACTGATTTAGTGAAGGAGACAGATTAAGACCAACTGAGGTACAAAGTGCTGGAAGGGTAGGAACCTGGAATGTTCCAGAGACTAAGACAAGAAATGAAATGCAGCCAGGAGGAGGAGGTAAAGAGGTCCCTAGGAGCCAGATTGCGCAGGGCCTGTAGGCCACACTAAGGAGTTGGGTTTTTATCCCAAGAGTTATCTAAGACACCTGGCATACAATTTATATCTCAAAGCTGGTAAACTTCAGGAACCATGCCAAGACTCAAAGGATGTTCCGTCCCCTTGAGGTTCTGATTTTTTATCTTGTTGGGTTTTTTGCTGTTTTACATATATGAAGTGTGTGTGCGCGCATACTCCAGCCCCCTTGTACAGTTCAGAGACAACTTGAGGAAGATGGTCCTCTCTTCTCACCATGAAGCTTTGTACAAGGCACCATGTTTGGCAGCAAGCGTTTCACTTACTGGGCTATCTCAACAACCCTCATGTTGATGCCATTAATGGAGACAGGGTCTTTTTTACTGTAGCCCAAACTGACCTAGAACTATGCAGCCCAGACTGACCTTGAACTCTCAGCAATTCTGCTGCCTCTGCCTCCTTAGTGTTGGGATTTTAAGCTTCCATCACCACACCCAGGCTTTCATCCCCTTGTTGTAACCAACATTCACAGCCACACAACCACACTGATAGGGTCATTTAAGAATTGACAGGTGAATGGGGCGGTGGTGGCATGCACTTTTAATTCCAGTACTTGGGAGGCAGAGGCAGGAAGATCTCAGTGAGTTCAAGGCCAGCCTAGCCTACATAGCAAGTTCCAGGACAACCAGGGCTATGTAGAAAGACCCTGTCTCCAAAAACTAAAATAAAACAACAAAACAAACAAACAAAAAACAAAGATTTGGAATCTAGGTCCTTCTACCCTTGATTGACTGTAGATTGACCATGGCCAGACTGAGCATATGCAGGGTATCCACCATGGAACCAAAACAGCAAAGGCTGATGAGCTATGGAGGAACAATGCCAATGAGAGCCAGTTCGTCCCAGGGGCAGCTGCCAATACCCACATCCCCTAAAAAGAGGAATAGAGGTCACAGGAGACCTACCTACCCACCAAAAGCCTTCCTCCCTCACATCCCTTCCCACTCCAGTCTCCTCTCCCTCTGTCCTTTCTAGGATGGAACTCTGGAGGCAAGGGAGTCCATAAGAGAGGGGACATGGAGGAGAGGGTGGGTTCCAGAGTTCTTGGTGACAAGCTGTGGGAAATGAGAAAGAGGCAGGAGTCCCAGAGAACATGTATATTTCCAACCTTGGTGAGTGAACGGGAGGATGGAGATTCCTCGCAGGTAGTCTACAGGTCAAACGCGTAGGAGCACAGCTATGTGATTTAAGACAGCTGGGATACAAAGCTCTTCAGCCCTTCTCAGAAGATCAGTGACAAGGGGGAAGAGGCAGAGATGGAACTAGAATGGTCTTTTGCCGTAGGGACTCTGGACAGGACTGTGCGCAGTGACCTTGGACCTGCTCTGGTGAAGCTCTTCTCCTTGGGGTTCTCCAGAATTACCTGAAGCACCTTGAGGAAGGCTGAAATGGCTTCTCAGTCTTCAGACCTCCAAGAAGTCCTGTGTCAGACTCAGAACTTTGAATAAGAAGCAAGAAGGACACAGGCCTGGGAATCACACACATTTATTTGCCATGAGACCCTGGGCTAACTTCTCAGCCTCGCCAGTGCCTGTCTTTGCTGCTGTAAATTGGAGGTGTAACTACCCTATGGGGATATCTGATGAGATAAAAAGTAAAACTCTGAGTCTTATGGCTGACACTGGGAAGAGACTTCATAACTTAGCCTCTGTCCCTTTGAGGCAATACACAGATAAACGCTCACACACAAGCATTCCACACACAGCACAAAAATATCTAGGTGGAGTCTGACCCTCCCTAAGGGGTGTGCACATAAGACAACGTCTTCTTGCTGTTTCTGACACATACTCTCAGCTCCCAAACTCAGTCTCTTCTAGTATCAAAACCTGAATTTCTGCCTTTGCATCTGTCTATCTTTGGCTCTAGCCCCTAGAAGCCTGACCCTAAACCTCTTACTATCATGTTACCACATTATTCCTTCTTCTCGATGTTCTAGGACTTTTGAGGCAGAGGCAGGTGGAACTCTGTGAGTTCAAGGCCAACCTGTAGTGAGATATTCACTTTGTCTGCTTCTGTGGCACTGACAATGCTCATTGGGGGGTGGAGCCGGGGGCGGAAGTGACCTGTGAAAATAGGTCTGAGGAGGAGCCCGGGAACGCTCTCTTGCTGGCGGGACTCGGACAGGAAAACATCCGGTGGAACTTGCTGGTGTTCATCTATCTAGGTTGTAAGTTATTTCTCCCTGAATAAACACCTATTCAGACTATTTGTTTATCCTGATCCTTATTAAACCAACCTGGTCTACAAAGAGAGTTCCAGGACAGCCAGAGATATTAGAGAGAAACCCTGTCTCAAGAAAAGGAGAAGAAATTGAAGCTGAGCCAAATCCCCTCACTCACATATCCCAGACTCTTCTAAGTCAAGCCCAGAATAGACCCAATAGCTAGCCAGGCAAAGACTCACATTGAGTAGCTGCATACTGGATTTGTAGGGGCATTGCCAGGGTCCCAGGACGTGGGAGTGTCTTCTGGAGGCAAAAGGAGGTCAAACAGTTGGAAGTTGTGCTAAACTGTCTTAGACTCCTGCTGTGGCTTCCTGAAGCTTGGCTCCTTGGGGTCCTCAAGACACTGCTGGGGCTCAAGATGCTTCTGCTGCTGCCAAACTGCTTCTCTACATCAGGTGGCTTATCCATTCTTCCAGCACCCTACCACTCTTACAAGTGCTGGGCCAGCCCCATGGCCATGCTTTGGAGTTCATGATTACTAATCTGCCTTGGTAAACAGGATCCTCAATGCCAGCTACAAGAAGTTTCACTCAACGTCCTGGCTGGAGACAAGCTGGATATGGTATACTGCAAAGAGTAAGTAATGCATGATGCTGGGATCTCAGGAGCTCCTGCCTCTACTTTTTTGGGACCTAAAATGTTCGTGCATACTCTAATTCTGCAAAGTAAGGAAGAGTTAATCATGCTGGGTAGGTCATCCCAGGTCTTGTGCCTGTAAAGTTTTATCTTGGCGCTGAAGCATTGAAAAAAAAACATGAGTTCTGCAATCAATCAGGCCTTAGTTCTAGTCTCAGTTCTGACACATAGGCACAGTCTTTCCAGACTCACGTTCTCATTGGTAGAACAAATAGAGATTTAATAATAGCATTTAATGAGCACTTATTATGTACTAGACTGTGTTTTCTGTTTTTTTTTTATATTCTATAAATAAACACACACTATTAATCCCTCCCTTCTTGGTGATGAATAAGGGTGAATTTTAGTCAGTCTCAGTCCATTCTGAGGATTCCACTCTCCTTATCAGTGATTGGTTTAAGAATGGGAATGTAACTTCATTCTGGCCAATTAGATACAAGGGGTGATCTAGGGTTTCTGAGAGAGCTTTTCATTGTCTATTTACATTTGGATAATGTGTGCCAATATGCCACCTGAAGCAAGTGCAGCTATTTTGCAACACTGAAGACAGTAGCCAATACATTGAAAACTGAAAGAATGTTGGCCCCTGATCTTCACATTAAGCAACCCAACCAAACAATATGGAAACTAAATCATCTCTGGACCCTTTGAGAGAGGGCAGGAGGGAGAGAATACAAGAGAATGTGTACACACACAGCATGTGGGGGTCAGAGGACAATCTTCCAAAGTCAATTCTCTCATTCCATCATATTGATCCTGGCCAAAACTCAGGTCATCAGGCTTGGTGGCAATCACCCTTATCCAGAGCCATCTCACCAACCCCTTCTTAATGCTGTGACAGTCACATAATTTATGAACTATCTATCCATTGATCTATTTCTTTGACCTTGCTGTAGGTGGAGTGTATTACTGTACTTTCAGACACACACACACACACACACACACACAAGATCCAATGGAGAATTATGAACTTGCCTGGGATTCATGCAAGTGAGGGCACAGTTCAGTACTGAGCATGAAATGGACTAATACAATCTTTACCTCTGTGTGCTCCCTAAAGCTAATCTTCCTATACCCAATGTATCTTATAGGCAGGTAGCTAAAACATGAGTACAGATAAACTCCAGCTGGCCCTATTATAGGCCTGTAACCCTAGCTACTAGAGAGGCTGAGACAGAGAATTCCAGTGCAAGTCTTATTTAAACTACAAAGTGTGGTGATATCTTGCTTGTACAAATGAAGATCAGAGGATAGAGCTTGGCACTAGCTAATCACAGAGATCAAGAGGTCTGCACATACAGGAAGTGAGATGGCTGGGTAGAAACAGGAAGTGAGGTGGTTGGTCAGAGACAGGAAGTGAGATGGCTGGGCGGAAAAGATATAAGCAGGAAGAAACAACTTACTCTCTTTTATGCTGGGAAGCTAATGAGATAGAGGTGGCTTTGGCCTGCTCTTCCTTCT
Organism: Cricetiscus sungorus; assembly: GCA_030556225.1. Classification (NCBI taxonomy): domain Eukaryota; kingdom Metazoa; phylum Chordata; class Mammalia; order Rodentia; family Cricetidae; genus Cricetiscus; species Cricetiscus sungorus. The sequence goes on along the minus strand of JANBXA010000734.1, from coordinate 121,706,032 downwards.
CTCTGATCTCTCAGCATTTTCCTCTATATCTGACTCTGGGCTCTTATTGTTTAGACCTAATAAGAACATCATTTACAACAAAGTTCAAGGCCAACCTAGGCAACTCATTGAGGCCTTGTCTCCGAACAGAGGCAACTAGGGTTCAGGCTCAGGAGTACTGTGCTTGCCTATCCTAAGTGATGCTGTGAATTCACTCCCCAGAACTGTAAAAATATACATTCTTTTCCCTCACTACCTTCCCTCACGGAATTAGCATCACTTCCCAAAAGGACTCCAGTGGACTCACACAAAGATGGTCTGGGGACATGACACTAGGTGCCCTAACATTTTTCCTGTATTTGCATTCCTCCCTCTCTTTCTTCCCCCTCCCCCCATTTAGACACTGCTGAGCCATTCAACATTACCAGGAGCTAGCTGTCCCCCACCTTCCATTCATGTGTTAAGGGACAATGAACTAGGAGCCATACCTCACCATTTCAGCAGTTACCTCTCAGCTCTGCAAGTGTAAAATAGAGAAATGGCAAGAAATCTCTCCAGGGACTCAAGTGAGCACAGGCAGAAATCAGACACACTGGGCAGTGTCAGCTTGTAAATTTTAAAGCATGTTAGATGTGAATTCTTTTGAGACAGCATCCTTACTTCTTAGGAAAGGAAACAAATATGCAGAGGTGATTTATTGTGAGCTTTACAGTAAAAAAATAAAATAAAGGAACAACCCAGTTATTTCTTCCTCATGGGCAGAAGGATTGCATATCTGGTGTTCCAGGAAGCCAGAAGAAGGAAGGTGTCAGATCCTCTGAAACTAGTTAGGAACAGTTGTGAGCTGCCATGTGGGTACTGGAAACTGAACCCTGGCCCTTTACAAAAGCAGCAAGTGCTCTTAGCACCTGCACTACCCCTTCATCCTGAGTCCCTTGCACTCCTGTGACAGAGTACTTAAAGCCACTAATACGGACAAAAGTAGAAAGGAATGTTAAAGAACACTGGATCTTTTTTTTTTTCCTGGGTTTTCCAGACAGGGTTTCTGTGTGTAGACCAGGCTGGCTTCGGACTCAGAGATCCACCTGTCTCAGCCTCCCCGGTGTTGGGATTAAAGGAGTGTGCCACCACTGCTTGGCAGAACACTGGATCTTAACAGCAAACAATAAAGCAGGCTACACTGTCTCATTTGCATTAAAAAAATTAAATCTGTATACAATCAGAAAATGTCAGCAGTACAGTTACACGAAATGAAATTATTATTTATGGAGTATTATAATTTGGAGTGGTTTTAGTTTCTGCTTATTTCCTCTTTTCACATGACATGAATATTAATAGCACTCAAAACAGGGCAACGTAGTTATGAGGGGAGACTGGGATCTAGATGAGGTATCTTTTACACTGAATGACCATGACCCTAACAAAGTGGTTGACAGTGTTCTGTGACTGTGCCTGCTTTGGTAAATGCATGGCTTGAAGACTCAATTGCCAGGCTTCCCGAATGCACCAGGAATCTTCTTGTTAGGGTGTCTGGCCACCATCTTAGAATAAGCTAAGAACTGGCAGGTATCCAGCAGCAGCAGGAACCCCAAACAGACAATGGCTGGGATGCAGGTCCTTAGTGGCTCTTTCAGAACCACCAACGTGAAGATAGCCCCTAGGACAGAAATGATAAACATCTAGAAAGTCCAAGAACTCAGATCCCAGCCCAGGCTGACCCATTTCAGCCCAGGTCCCCCCACTGAACACTACTCCACACCTCTCCAGGAAGCTGGACAAAGAAGCCTCGAGAACTAACACAAGCCTCAGAGCAGGGGAGTCAAGGTGAAAAGATGGGGATATGGGAACTAGCTTTCCCTCAACTCTTTCTTAATAATTCTACTGGAGGATTCAAAATGGGAGTCAGAGGCTTGAGGTGGAAGTGTGGTAATATCTGAAACTGTGGAAGGCTTTAGAAATGGAAAGAATGTTTTAGTGAGTAATGTGACACTGGCCAGGGGATACAAAACAGCAATGTCTAGTCTTGGAAGCAGCGGCTGGCCACTCTGCACACTGGCTCATCTTCCCTGTGGAGCTTCAGAGAGAATGCTTCCAAGAAATTCTCGGTCTCTCTGGTCAGAGAACTCTAGCTTTCCTGCTGACTGCGCCCAAATCTGAAATGGTCATGACTCCATTTTGGGGTAGAATGTCACTTTCACAAGGGAAGACACAGATACATTACAATTCCTAACTGTAGCAATGAAAATAATTTCATGGTTGGGGGTAACCACAACATGAAGAACTGCATTAAAGGGTCATGGCATTAGGAAGATTGAGAATCACTGTGCTAGATACATATGATTAAGTGGCAGCTGCTGCTCCACTTTCTCCAGGAGTGAGAAGTAGAGGAAGGAGTAGGAAGGTTACACTACCTGCTCACACTGGAACACTATGCAGGCACAGAAATGATGGGCAAAGCATGTTACAGTGCTACAATGGCCAGGATATGGTCTTTAGCATTATCACGGAAGCTATGGCTGAGCTGGAAGTGTTCATGGCTGAGAAGAGACAGGGCAGCAGTTCTGAAGGACAGCTAAATTTTTCTATTGCCCCCAAGAGACCCCAGTTGCCCTCTTACCCATCATGAGCAGGATCAAGAGCAGGGTACTGATCTGTTGTAGCACAGGTGGACCCACGACCAGCAGCAACCCAGCCAGCAGTTCCAGCCATCCCACAGCTGTTTGGTAGTTTATAGGATCTGGCTGGTAGCCGAACAACTTCAATGGAAACACCTCAGCGAACTGCTCGAACAATGCTCTCTACAAGTGGCAGGGAATGCCTGTCAGCGGTGTTCGCCTGGATGACGAGCTGGCAGAGATGGCCTCTGCCTGTCATCAGCTCCCCTAACAAAGCCACCACAAGTAAAGGCAAGATCCAGGTGAAGAGCCTGGCAAGGAGGGGGCCACCCGATGGGACTGACCTTTGGAGTAAGGAGCAGACACTCTCTACAAGCGAAAAGGGCCACAGGTGTAGAGACGGTGCTCTCTTCTCACCAGATCTCTCCATGGATAACCCAGCCTCAAACCCCAGGAAAAGCCTGGGGAAGAGCCACAGATTCTTTGTGCCACACCTAGTTTCTCTTCATGCTGAACATTTGGAGGTGGGATGGAAAAGGCTCCTTAAAGACGGATTTCCATTTTCAATCTCCTATTCGGGTCCTGATCCCACTGAGCCAGACAACAGCCGAGGGGTTCTGTAATCCAAGCTTCCTATGGTCCAATAGCAGCCCTGCCTCTCCTACTCTGCCCTCCAGTGTGTCTAATCTTCTGACAGCATGACACAATGTCTCATTTACAAAGCTGCTCCAGAACCCCACAACTGAATTGTTTAGTAAATCACGTGTTTTAAATTTACAATTTTGTGCTGGGCTACATTTGACAGCTATCTTGGAGTATATATGGCCCAAGAGCCACAGGTAGAACACATTTGCAGAGTTTAAGCTGTCTGGCTCTTGCCGTGTCTGCCCCCCCCCCCAAAACACACCACCTTAGTTTCTGAGAGGAAAAAAGGAAGTATGCAATCTTGGGAGGAGATAACAGGGATTTCCCACAGAGCCTCGCAATACTGGTGGGGTTTCCCAGGATAAGGAACTACAGTCTGATGACTTCTAGGCTTTCATCCCAGACTTCCTGGATGCTGTGGAGTCTAGGTTCAGTTAGTCTACTTTGGGCCTCGCTTGACTAGCTGTGTCATCTTTTGGCAATTACATTTTACCTTCAGGGCTAGTTTCTAAACTTATAAAAGATTTCTAAAGTAGTGCAAGCCCTTAATCCCTTGCAGAGGCAGGTGGGCCTCTGCAACTTCAAGGCCAGTCTGGTCTATACAGCGAATTCCCGTCTAGCCAGAGCTGCGTAGTAAGGAGACCAACTCAAAAATAAAATTTTGCCGCACTAGCCTCCCCCAAACTGGAGCACTAGGTGGTGAGTGTGGGATGCGGAGGGGTCACCTTCCAACTTCATCTTCCTGGACCCCTGGGTTCCATTATTTCTTCTGCTCTAAATCGGCCTAGGGACAGCATGCTGGGCCAGAAGTGTAAGTCCCTTCCCCTCCCACCTAGAGAAGATGCAGAGAACTTGAGGGAAGGCCTAGGCGCCCTCGCGCACGAAAGCAAGCAGCCGGCGGGAACCGAGCACAAGCCGCCTGTCCCCGCTGGCCCCTGCCGCGCCGCTCACCATCTGTTGTGACACGGGGGCTGAGACCTGCAAGAGCTTGGCAGCCCCGGCGAGTGTGAAGAAGACGCCGAGCAGGAGACGCAGAGCACCAAGCAACAACGCCATAGCTATGAGTGCCTCCTCCGGCTCCCTCCCTCCGTGCCCGGAAGACCGCAGTCGCCCCGCCCCGCCCCGCTCACCCGGTTCACTCCCAACTTCAGACCGGTCTTAGGTAGGCCCCGGCCCCGCCCACTGAGACCTTTCCTCAAACTCCCGTTAAGCCGGAGCAAGCACGCCGGTTCTGACCACGTGACCCGGCCTTCGTGGGGAGGGGGCACCCTGGAGGACTCTGACACCACCCAGGTCCCTGTGCCTCTGAGTTTGCTTCTGTAAGGAAGCTGCACACTGGCCTTCAGAAAGTTACCTGTACATCAGTGGAGCATACAATTAATGCGCAATAAAACAGTAACTAGTAACTACCAGTTTTTCTTGTCCATCTATATCTAACACATCTGTCTTTCCCATCGCTCACCTGAAATAAAAATGTGAAAGATGTTTAAACACTCACTTGCCTGGATCAGCAAACAAAGGGCCAAATTTGACCAGTCGTCGGATATTTTAACAACATCAAAAAAGGAAAATATGAATAATATTGATATAACAATAATTTAAAAAGATTAAACAATGTCCAAGGAATTTTCACAACCCTTGGAAATTATATAAAATTAACATCTCAGCGTGCACAGGCAGAATAATGTTGACCAGCAATAGGTTTGTTTGTATATCAAAGAATACTTACAATCTGATCTTTTATGAAAGCTGGCTACACATCTGTAATTCCAACACAAGAGGGGTTGAGGCTGGAGGACAGCCCAGAGTTCAATGCCAGCATGGACTACACAGTAAGAATTAGGCCAGTGACAACTACATTGAAAAAGCCCAGTCTCCAAAAAAGAAAAAAAAAAAACCCAAACCCTGGTTTAGAAGTCTAAGAGAAGCCCCCAAATTATGGTTTCAAACTCCCCAATGTTTCTACTTCTACTGGGCACCTGCTTGGATCTGCTTTCCATCTATACGCAACTTTCTGAGGGCTGCTGTCTCGGCTGGCTAAAACTTCTCACAGTTTTGCTTGTCTGTTTTTTTTTTGTTTGTTTGTTTGTTTTGTTTTTTTTTTTTGAGACAGAGTTTCTCTGTATTGGTTTGGAGCCTGTCCTGTAACTAGCTCTGGTCTCGAACTCACAAAGATCAGCCTGCTTCTGCCTACCCAGTGCTTTCTGCACCTGAACACTTGATCATAAAGGGAAGCACTGGTTGCTGCCCTAACTTAATTCTGTTTTGTCCCCCTTTAGCTCTGTTGAACCATTTTCCCGAGTCACTTTTCCCTGTAAATTGCCTTAAATTCCAGGAAAGACAGAACTGACCCATAAACATAATGTACAGTGAAAGACCAAAACTAGCCCCAAGCAACAGGGAGCCTGGCAGGGCAGATCACACTTTAAATGAGGGTAACTCATTATGGTGAGGCTGTACCCTGTACTAGTCATCTCAAAGAAACCAGACTGCTCCCCTAAAGTGATGACAGTGGAAACTTCTCCAATCAGATGACTGGACTCACCAAGAAGACCCACTGGCAGGCACAGCCCAACCCTTCATTGTTTCCTTTTTCTATGCTAGCTCAAAGTTCCATTAGCCCTTTCAGGACTAAGGTGGGAGCCCCAGCATCATGTCAAACACCTTTAGTCCCAGCACTGAGGGGGAGAGGAGAAGGGGTAGAGACAGTGGGATCTCTCTGAGTTGGAGGCCAGCCTGGTCTACATAATGAGTTCCAGGACAGCCAGTGCTATGTAGAGAGACGGTGTCTCAAAACACAAAACAAAACAAGGTGCTGAGGTGAGATCACTGAATCACAACCTGTTCTCAACCTGGCTCCACTGACCCAATCTTTTTCTGCCCTTCACCAACGCCAACATCTAACTGATATATACACGGGGGCAGCAGGTCTCTTGGGGAATCCTCGTAAGCAAGACATTTCTTCTGAAACTTCAAGAGCAATCACCAATATAAAGGCTAAATTGTCTCTCTTGTGTTATTAAAATTATACATAATTATGTTTAAGTTCCATAATTTTTAAATCCCTCTACAACAAAGGAAAAATTATTAAAACATTTAATCACCAAAAATACAAATACATTAGCAAATGTATTTTAGGATACATATACAAATTTAACACAAAATTAAAGACTCTGACAAAAAGCAATATGCATACTACTCTTTGTCCTTTACTAACTTTTCTATCCTTGGAACTAATGATGTGACTGCAAGTCTTAGGGCGGGACCAAACCCCAGCAGGTTTCTTTGCTTCAAAGCAGTCAAGGCGGAAAAGGTGGTATCACACAAACGGACTGTGGAAAAGGGTAGTAAGAGTTTCACTGCCTTTTCATGGAGTTCCGGGTGACTTGTCTTTGTGCTTACCCAAAACTGAGCTACAGACATTGATTTATAAGCTGACTGTAGGCTAATATCTGAAGATAACGCTGCTAGTTTTTCTTCTTCAGAGTCAGTGAGGTTGTTATTCTCGTGACTGGCAAAGGGGTCAATGAGCCACAGGTTTCCCACACGAAAGTCCTCTTCTGGTGGGTAACAGTCATGGAAAATCTGAGAAAGTCTTTCTAGATGCTCAACAACAATGTTAGTGATGCTTTTCCCACTTAGATCTGATGAGTCTAAGAACTCAGAGAATAAAGGGAACATATCGTAGTCGTTCTCTTGTGTGCGCTTCAACCATGTTTTTAGCTTTTTCTTAAATATGTCGACTTTATTATACAAACTGAAAAGAGTAGCCATGGTCCCTTGAAGACCAGAATTTAATGTATTTATAAGTGAAAACATATCTGCTAAATAGGCTAGCTTTGCAACCCACTCCTTGTCTTGGAAATATCTGGCCAAATCTGAATGCTTCTGATTTAAAAGTATTTCAATTTCCTGTCTCAGCTCAAATAATCTTGTTAAAATTCTCCCTCTGGACAGCCACCGAAGTTCAGCATTGAGTGGTAAATTCACGTGCTCCGATCCCACCTCTTCACACAAAACTGCCAACATTTGTGAATCTGAGGCACTGTTCTTTACAAAGCTTAAAATTTGTGCTGACTGCAGAAGAGTTTCGTGTAAGCATGGAGATAGCTTTTCAGCAGCTAAGTGTTCACGGTGAATAAAACAATGTGTGAATACCACTGTATTCTTGGTGATCTCTTGAATTTTTGACTTTAAACAAGAATGTCTATCAGTCATGCTTGTGGCCCCATCAGTACAGAAACCAACACAATGGTTCCAATTCAGAGATCGGCCATCAATGTATTTATTTATTAGTTCAAACACTTCAAGATCTGTGCTTGGAGAAGACATTTCAGCACAAAATAGTAACTCTTCTCTCACAGCACCACAGTCATAATCAATGAAACGAACGTAGCATAGGAGAAGGGTGGTGTCTGGGGTCTCTGACGACTCGTCTACCTGGAGGGCAAACCACCTGGAGTCTCGGAGCTTCTGGGCCAGCTGGTCTTCAATGTCTGCAGACAGTTTGTTGATCCTGCACTCAATTGTATCATTAGAAAGAGGAATGGTTTTCATTTTGTCTCCAACACTTGAACCCAAAACTTCTGAACACATTTCTACTAAATATGGTTTAATTAATTCTTCAGCAATGGAGAATGGTTTCTTCCTGGCAGCAATTTGGAAAGCAATTAAATAAGAAGCTTTCACAAGTGACTCTTCAACTAGTAGACATTTGTTTAAAGGACTGTCTTGACATTCCATCTCAAGTGATTTTTCCTCAAAAAAGTCTACTGGCTTATTCTCTAGTTCAGAATGCTTTGCCTTCAAATGATTAGAGAGACTTACTGGCACCAGGCTTTCGCTAGGTAAGATCTCTCTACAAATGACACACTGTGCTCTTGGTGAACTTTCCTTTGATCCAGAACAGACAATAAAGCCAAATTTTATATATTCTGCATTGTAAGATTGGAAAAGGTCCATTCTTTTTTTCTTTGCAGGTGGAGAATCAGGTTCTTCATTTTTTCCATTTGGCAGAGGAAAATCTGAAGGAAATATTTGAATCACTGTTATGATATGAACATGTACAACATGATATGAATAGTTGTGTTATAAAAAACAGGAGATAGATCCCTTAACATGATAGATTAACATTAACTTGACTCAATGTTGCCTATAAATTCTAAAATCTGGAAGTTGAAAAGCACATTTAGGGGCTAGAGAACAGCTCAGTGTAGCACTTTACCTGGGATGTATGACAACTTGGATCCAATCCTTAGCACGAATACAAACCAACATACCACACATACATCTAAAGACCAATCGTAGGAGTCTGTGATATGTACACTAGAATCTATGTCCTTTTTAGGGGAGGGGTGGTGAGATAGGGTTTCTGTGTGTAGACTTGGCTGTCCTGGAACTTGCTCTGTAGACCAGGTTGGCCTCGAACTCACAGAGATCTGCCTGCCTCTGCCTCCTGCGTGCTGGGATTAGAGGTGTGCACCACCAAGATCTTTAAAGAAATTTAATGTAGGGGTCAGTGAGATGGCTCAACAAGCAAAGGTACTTACCACCAAGCTTGACAAGGTGGATGGATGTAACAGATTCCACTAAGTTGTTCTAGGGCACAACACATACACTGTGGCATGCTCCATAAAATAAGAAAGAAACCCTATGTAAGGCTAGGAATGGAAGCTGTAATCCAGCACTTATGGGCTGGATGCAGGAGGATAAGGAGTTTAAAGTCATCCTCAGCTATATGTCCAGTCTGAGGTTAGTCTATGATACTACATGAGACACCGTTCTCAAAAACAAACACAGTGAGGGAAGGGACAATAGACATAGAAGAAAGAATCTCAGTATATATTTAAATTTTTATCAATATAAAATGTGTTCAGTACAATGTCAAGTGACAACGCAATTTACAATATACAGAAAGCAGCCCAATATTTAATCCAGAAATTAAAAAAAAATTAAGCACACACATGCCAGACGTCCACAGATCACAGATCCTTTACTACTTTTTATATGTGAAGGTGTTCAGAAGTTCATGTACAAAAGTAAGAATATCATTTTAAACAGAATAGAAAATAATCAAATTTCCTGAAGAATTCTCTTTGATTCCTACCAAAGGAAAGGCACCCTATGTAAAATATCAATAATTACTTTTTCCAGAGTAAGCTTTATCTATTTATTTAGAGACAGGCTCTTGGAATGCAGCCCAAACAGGCCTTGAACTCAAGATTTCCTGTCTCAGTCTCCCAAATAGCTTGGACTATAATGAGTTCACAACACCCAGCTTCAGACTCGGCATCTTACATATAGGTTAGTGAAGGGACTCTGGTAGCTTGAGTGTGACAAGCATGGCTCTGGAAGGCTTTGTCCTTCTCCCCCATTCCCTCTGCCTTGCTAAAACCCTTTAGATTACATTCCTAAAGCTAGCTGCCAAGGTCCGTTCCCTTATTTTGCCACTTCCTCCTGAGGCTGTCAAGGTACAGCTGTCAAAGTACTGAAGTCCAGGAATCAGAAGCCCCCTTTGGCTCACCTAATTAACATGCCCAGTTAAAAATAACACCTCATCCCAACATGGAGTTTTCCATTTTACCTTTACAAACTGCCATTTGCCTATGGGCAACGTCAGTCTACCCTCTATCCAGAAGCAGTCCTTTGTCCCTCTGGAACAAATACCCCTGTCCCCTTTTTCTTGTCCCCTTCCCCTTCTCCCTCATCCCCTATCTCCTTTACAACCACCTCTTAGTCCATTCTAACACAAATCTTCCCTTTTCTTCCTCTTAAAAATTACACCAGCAAGGTCATTTGCTGCTGTTTTTCTACCTGAGACAGCAGGACTTTTCTTCCCTGCTTAATAAATAGGTGTTTGGGTGTGGTTTATGCCTAATCCAGGGTGTGTGAGGAAGCCTCCACTGTTCAGAAGTCCCCTTCAGTTAGTCTATGAAATAAAATTGCTATTAAAAATGACACTGGAACTATAGCTCTGTGATAAAATGCAAAGCTCTGAATTTCACACACACACACACACACACACACACACACACACACACACACACACCTACCTACCTACCTTTGGGCAGAGCTAAAACAAATGAAAATATAAGGAGTATGGGAGTAAGGCACTGCCATTGATTGGGGCAATGCCCTACAGGTTTCCATGTAGGAGTTCACACAATTTCATATCACCAATATACCAGAGAACAGCTATTATCTGTTCTCTCACTAACTGACTATTAAATAATTAAATACAGAGCTTAAGAAAGAGAACACTAGGCTCAATCATGAATTCCTTTAAGCAAATATGTATGTAATTATATCTTATAATTATGTCTTATCTGTACATCTGCAAGAGCAATGCACACATGTGTAAAACATTAACTCTACAAAAAATACTTTTGTGTAGATTTGATGTATGTAACATTTAACACTCAAGAATTACTGTCTTTACCTTTTTATAAAAAAGTAAATCATAAAACAAACCTTACACAGGACACTTACCTGTCTGGCATTCGACATGGTGGGTATGTGGTCTGCAAGAGGTGGCCTTGGTCTGTGTAACTGGCCTGCACAATATGCCTTTATTCTTCTGAAGCACTGGAGGCTGCAAAGACTGGAGTGTGTCCGCATCTGCCAGCGCACTTCCCTAGTTAGAAACAAACCCACAGGCCACAGTGATTTTAGTAACTTACCAACAGCCATATTTCTATCAGATGAGAAGCAATGTGCTATCCTGGAAGGGCAGTTACAGAGAGTGCTCTGAGGGAGAAAATAACCAAAAACCACTGTGGTGGTCTGAAAGGAAATGGCACCCACAGGGAGTGGCACTATTAGGAGGTGTGGCTTTGTTAGAGTAGGTATATCCTTGTTAGAGGAAGTATGTCACTGTGGAGGCAGGTTTTAAGGTTTCACATATGCTCAAGCCCTGCACAGTGAGACAGACCACTTCCTGTTGCCTGCAAGTCAAGATGTAGGACTCTCAGACCCTTCTCCAGCACTATGTCTGCCTGCACACCACCATGTCTCAGCATGAAGATAATGGACTAAACCTCTGAAACCATCAACATGGGAATTCTCAGCTGTTTCTGCTGCCACACTTTTGCTCTATCATCATGAACTCTAACCCTCTGAAACTGTAACCCCAAATTAAATGCTCTCTTGGCTATGGTATTTTGTCACTAAGATAACCACTAACTGCTAATTCTCCTAATCAGCATGGTTCCTTTTATTGTTTTTTTTTTTTTTTTAAAGAATATTCTGGAAAATGGGTATATCTAGCATGGGTAAGCTCCTCAGTTTAAATCCTAGTAACATGCACACACAAACACACACACACACGGATTATTCTGCCTAAAATATTAGCGAAACAGCCAAATAAAGAACTTTTTGCTGAGGACAATTATTCCAAAAAATGGGATCCAATCACAGATTCCTCAAAATAATATATACTCTTCATTGATTAAAGATATCAACCTGGCCAGGTAATGGTGATGCACGCCTTTCTTTAGTCCCAGCACTCAGGAGGCAGAGGCCAGCCTGATCTACAGAGCAAGTTCCAGGACAATCAGAGCTCTTACACAAAGAAACCCTGACTTATTTAAAAAAAAAAAAAAAAAAAAAAAAAGCCTAGAGAATTTCAAATGACTAAAGGAGAAAGTATTCTTAAGAGCAATGTAAAAATGAAGCAAAAAAGGGAGATACATTTGCCTACCTAGAAATTAGAAGAAAAAATAAACTTTTGTAAACAAAGATCAGATCCCCATAAAACAAAGTGAAAAGGATATAGAGTGGCATATTTTATGTAAAACACATTTATTTCATTCAGAAAACATTTACTGAATGTTTATTATGAGACAAGCACTGTCTAAACTCGGGATACAACAGAAAAAAACAAACAAGAGCCCTGATCAGAGAGGGAGACACAAAAACCAAACAAGTAGCCGGGTGGTGGAGGCATAAGCCTTTAATTCCAGCACACTCAGGAGGCAGATGCAGGCAGATCTGCGAAATAGAAGCCAGCCTGGTCTACAGAGTGAGTTCCAGTACAGACAGGGCTACAAAGAGAAAACCTGTCTTGAAAAACAAAAACAAACAACCAAGTCAAACAATCATAAAACACACTTAGAAGTCTAAATAGTGGAAAGAGTTATTGAGAAAAAAGCAGAATTGGGAGCGAGAGTGACTGCTTGGAAAAAGGGCAATGTGGGAGCAACGTCCCCTTTTCTAAATTATTCAGCTATTAAGGCTCTTCCATCCAAGCTCATCACCTGAGTTCAAACCCATTTGACCCCTGGATCTCTATGATCCAAGGAAAGAACAGACCCCACCCCACCCAGTTGTCCTCTAACTCCCACATATATGCAGTAAATGAAAAATTAAAGAGAAATAAGTGTGTACATGGCTGAATGGCCTCTACCCAGACTCAACTCTGGAAATAACCACTGCTCCCAGCTTGATAGATCACTGGCATCTGACTACAAATGGCAGCATGCTAAGTTTCAACACCCTACTCTTAGTAAGCAAGCTACCTTGGAGGTGTATTTATATGACTTTAAAGGAAGCTGTCAAGCCCCTCGGATAATAACCTGTTAATCAATGAGCCATAAGTAACTAAAAGAGTTCTTGCTTATAAACAATATAAATCTTGTGCCAGTACAAACAATGCCACATGACTCCTGTCCTTACATATCAATCTATCCCACATGTGCTAGTGTATCTATGGACTAAAAGTCTGAGTGCTACTGTTGAGCATGTTAAGCATGGAGTTTAAATTATGGCATCAGTACTATGCTCTTGAAAAAAGTTATACCTAAGTGTGTGACCATAAGCAATATATGTGAGCTCATTTTCTTTCTTTCTCTTTTCTTTGAGACAGGGTTTCTCTGTGTTAACAGCTCTGGCTATTCTGGAACTCACTTTGTAGGACAGGCTGGCCTCAAACTCACAGAGATCTGCCTGTCTCTGCCTCCCAAATGCTGGGATTAAACATTCATTTTCTAATACCCTAATCAACAGATCATTTTACTTAAGGCTATTTCTCAGTCAGTGGATACTTAACATACTATTATTCTTCATGTGTAAAATTACTTACATTCCCTTGCCTACAAATAGTCCATCATAACTTCTATCATTTTCTTATTGAAAAAAACAAAACAAAACAAAACAAAAAAACATTCATCAGTCATAGTGCACATGTCTTTAATCCTAGCACTAAGGAGCAGAGGCAGGCAGATCTCTATGAGTTCAAGGCCAACTTGGCCTACAAAGTGCCTTCTACGTTAGCCAATGCTATACAGTGAGATGTCTGCCTCAAAACCACTACCATCACCCCAGCAAATTTTGTCTAGACAAAGTGATGCACATGCATAGTCCCAGCAGCCAGGAGGCTGAACCAGAAGAATAATCCTAAATTCAAGTGTAGTCTGAACTACTACCCTATCTCAAAAAAACTCTACATATATTTTCAAACGAATGTGCCATGAAATTCAAAGACTCAAATAGTGAACAACTGGAAATAATTTTCCATTAGTATTCTGGCCCACTCAGTTTTTCTCAGATGGAATCACCTACTTACTGGTATAAACTGGACATGCAGGACTCACAGTAAAGTGACTGCTGAAACAAGATGGACAGTGCTACAGGGTTCCTGCTTCATGGAAGAGCCTGCCAGACAAATTCTGCAGGACACAGAGGTAAATGACTGACAAACTGCCAATACAGGTGGACAGTTTAAAGTTTCCTGCTTTGCTGAGGAGTCTGCCAGACACACTATGGCCTATAGGCTGAAGATGGAACATTACAGAAGAACTTCAGGTGACTGACCAGGCGAGTTGTCTCTGTCTTTTCTAGAGTTTATATATTATCCTTCTGTGGTCTTTGATGGAGTTGAAGACAGATAGTTATGGTTATAGTTTTCTTTAGTTAGGATTAAAGATAAGTTACATATCAGACTTTAGACTCACAAAGATAGGATAAATGATAAAATGTTTTCTTTAAATCTTGCTAAATGTTAATGGACTAAATATTGTTAACTATAGTTCTTATTCAATAACTGTTTTGTTATATATTTTACTATGTTAAAGTTAAACCCCTTTTTTTATTTTAGACAGAAAAGAGGAGATAATGGGAGATGTCATTCTGTAACTATGTTTCTCTTATTGGTTAATGAATAAAGCACTGTTGACAAATAGCAAGAAAGGTGGGACTAGGAGACAAGGAAGATTCTGGGAGATGTAATGTAGTAAAGAGTCAAGATGTAGGGACTTGAGAGGAAGAGGTCTAGATCCTCTCTCTGATAAGATAAGATCATGTGGAAACACATTAATAGAAATGGGTTAATATTTAAGACAGAGCTAGCCAGTAAGAAACACTAGTAACAACAGCTTTATATCAAATACAGTGTCTCTGTTTGTTATTTGGGGCTGATGCAGCAGTGGGACCAGGCTGGCAGGAAAACTGGTGGTTTTTCCAGGATATTCTCTATGTATGCACAAGCAGATATACATGTGTATTTAAAGCACAAATAGGAGTATGCTATTCTAAAGTTAATGCTACCTTCTTTCTAGAAGCCTGTACAACAGGCTCTACTCTTTTTAACAAAGGCATAGTACTCCATTATATGAATATAACATACTTACTTTAACCGTAACCATGGACTTTCTGAAGGGCATTCTACTACTAGATAGGCTATGTAAATAGATGTGGGAATGGGAAGGGGCACATTTCAGACTCTGCTTGTGTAGAAAACTCCAGAGTGGCCTATGGTCTCAGCCACTGATGGATAAATTGTGTTTCAAGTTTCTGCTATTACAAACAATGCAAACCAATTATAAACACCATCTGGCTCTGCATTTAAAACTTTATTTCCACTTAAAACCCTCTGAAATAATTTTACCCATTCATACTCCTATCAGCAACATGTCAGAATGCCTTCATCGATCTTTCATTTTTATCTTGGCCAATCTAATTAAACAGTGGTTCTCAGTTCATTTCTATATTTTTTCAAACAGCACTCAGTGTTGTATATTTATTATCCTTATTATTCTTACTACTACTATTATTATTATTGTATCTGACTATTTTATTATTATTTTTATTGTTGTTGTTGTTATTATTGTTGTATCTGAGTATTTTAGCTGAATGTATGTCTGTGCACCATGTACATGCATGGTGCCAACAGAGACCAGAAGACGGAGTGGGATGCCCTGGAACTGGGGTAACACAAAGCTCTTAATGCTGAGCCATCTCTCCTGCCCCAATTTTTTCTTCCTCTGATACAGGGTCTCACTAGACATCCCAGGCAAACATAACACCATTGTGATCCTCCTGCCTCTGCCTGTGAGTGATAAGATTACAGGAATATGCCACTTGACTTAGTTTCATTCCATTAACAATGAAGCTGAATATTAAGAACTACCTTCATGACCAGGTCTGTAAACTGGTGGATATCCTTGCTTGTTCTATTCTATTTGTTGTTGGGTCTTTTTTATTTATTCTCTTTACATGTTTTTAAAAACTAGTTTTGAGGCTTGGAGATATTATAGGTTGGTAATAAAACAACTGCCTAGCACACCAAGGTTCCAGTTCAATCCAAAATACACATACACTCAGAAAATAGCAAAAATGCTGCAACCCTTACATTTACCCATTTTCCTCCTTTCACTTCCCTTCTGAGGCAGGTTCACTCTCTAATACCAGATGATACAGAATTCACCAGACCACGCTGGCCTTGAACGCAGTTATCTGCAGGCCTCTGCATCCCAAGTGCTGGGATTAGAAGTGTTTAGAAGTGTGGTGAGGCAGCAGGCCCAGCCCATTTATCTTTTGAGTTTGGAATATAGCTGAATTTCCCTATGGATTTTTTAATGATTTCTAAGTGTTGTGACAGTTTTCCCTACATATTTCTTAGTTATTTTGCTTCTTATAGTTAAATCCCCATTTAAACTTCATTTTGGTTAAAATTGGTTGGCAAAAATGCAAAATATTCTTCTATATACCTTAGTTATCCCATTATTATTTACTGAATAATCCATGCTTCTCCTACTGATCTGAAACACTACATTTTATCCTCACAAAAATACTCATATGTATGTATGTATGTATGTATGTATGTATGTATGTATATAATTTCAGGAACAAGTAATTCAGAAATTTGAAATGGCATGCCATTCTGAGTAGCATTATGATGCCCTGAACCACTCTGCCCTTATACGGTGCTGGGTTTTTTTAGTGTTTCTTTACTTTTTAATGGTGGAGGTAGTGACAATAGGAATCAAACCCATCAGAAGCCTGGCATATGTTAGGTAATGCTCTATACTAAACCCCATCCTGAACACCTTCTCTTTCCCCACTTCCCTGACTCCCTCCCTCTTTCCTGCTTCACTTCCGTTCTTGAGGGTACTGACGCATAGTCCAGCCTGGCTTGGAACTTAGGGTGACCCTTCCAGCTCTGCCTCCCAAATGCTGAGATTACATGTGTGCCACCATGTCCATATAAATGACTAGTTTCCAGACTGACCTTTCCTACTTTGACCTTATAGCCCAGAGTCACATATCCACTTGTCTATGTGGTATTTACTCTTGGATGACTAATAGCTGTCACGAGTATCCCCATAGCCTTCTCCCTAGCATTCCCTGCCTCTTA
Organism: Cricetiscus sungorus; assembly: GCA_030556225.1. Classification (NCBI taxonomy): domain Eukaryota; kingdom Metazoa; phylum Chordata; class Mammalia; order Rodentia; family Cricetidae; genus Cricetiscus; species Cricetiscus sungorus. The sequence goes on along the minus strand of JANBXA010000734.1, from coordinate 121,689,163 downwards.
CAGTCCCTGTTCTGCTCTGCTGAATTGCTGCAGTGCCTTCCCACCAGTCTTCCTGAAGCTATTTCCGCTCTTGCAGGATTTTCCTCCACATTGTTGCCAGAATGTATTTTAATGGGACAAAGCTGTCCTACAACTTGCTATGTATATGAGGATGTTGTCAGACTTCTCACCCTCTTGCTTCTGAGTGCTGGGTTTATAAAGTATCAGGGATCAGACTCAGTTTTCATGCATGCTAGGAAAATACCCCACTAGCTGAGCTATCCCTAGCTCCCCTTACCCATTCACTCACAAAGAACTTTTAAAAACACAAATCAATATGGAGGCTTAGGCAGAAAGATGGTAATTCAAGAAGAACCCAAATTAAGACATTGTATTAAATGAAAACAAAACAAATCAATCAACTAACAACAACAAAATTTAACCTCCCTGCTTTCATCATGTGACTCCTCTGCTTCTAAATCTTAAATGAAATCTGGAAAAATAACAAAGAAAGTAAAAAAAAAAAAAAAAAAAATAACAAAGGCGCTTGTTTCCAAAGTTAACCCTTTCCTATATTGTTTTTGGTCATGGTATTTAATCACAGCAACAGAAAAGTAACTCATAGAAGCAAACAGACAAATCTAATTCTGGATGGTGGGAACATGGCAGATCAGGGCTTGGAAAAGTGCACTTTCATTTGTTTTGTACATAAAGTTTTATTTGAAATGCACTTGCCCACATATTTTCTGCAGCTACTCTGGCACTAGATCGGCAGAGGTGACAGACCCTCCAGTTGCAACAGAGACCATCCAATATGCAAAGTCTAAAATACTTACTATCTAGAATTATATGTTTGCTGACTTCAGCAGAATTGCTTCCTTATGTTTTCTTGTATTTAACATTCCACAAAAATCAAATTATTTAAATAACTTGAGGAAAGTTCACGTTAACATTTTCAGAGAAACAAAAAATTCTAAAACATACCATACAAGCATTTAGTTTTAATAGACTAAAACTGAATCAATCTGAGCTATTTGGTACCAGGTTTATAAAATATTTTTAAATTTATTTTTATGTGTATGGGTATTTTACCTGCAAATATGATTATGTACCACACGCATATCTAGTGCTCATGGAGGCTACAAAGACTAGAAAATGACATCAGATCCCCTGGACCTGGAATTATAGATCGTTTTTGAGCTGCCATGTAGGTACTGGGAATTGAACCCAGGTCCTCTGGAAGAGTAGCCACTGCTCTTAACTGCTGAGCCATCTCTCCAGCCCCCAATGACACAGTTTAAATGACAGGTGAATTACAGAAATACTCCACATAGGGAAAACATATATAGGGCAACTGTACTAAATGAGGTGTATGTTCCTAAAAACCTGAGTAATTCAAAACTATCATAATTCAAGACTAATTGTCCCACATACATAAAGTAGAAGAATGACTTCTGAGAGCACACAAATTTATAAGCAGTACTGTAGATTGTTAGAAACTATATAGAACACTTTTATAAATATATGTTAATACTTATTAATTATACACAGTAACATCTTACTTGTACAAGTACATTTAATGACATAATTATTAATGGTACAAGTGATTAATCACATAATTTAAAATGATTTAGTGTATAACATGTAATGTATCAATGTGTACAAGTTAATTTAATGACTTTCATTAATGACTATACTGTCTGAAAATAATCAGACAGTGTCATCTTCCAGCATGATAAATACCAGGAGAGTTAGGAGGACTAAACTGGACAAGCTACCTTTCTACAATAGTGACTCCAGGGAAGACCTCTGCTAAACACTGACAGGGATGTGCTTTGATTCCCTGACTAAGAATCTTTGATATACAGATATATTTCCCATATTTTGTTTTTTCACTGTGAACAGCAACCCATATTTGGATCATTACCTTCAAAAATAATAATTGCAAGCTGGAGAGATGGCTCAGTGGTTAAGAGCACTACCTACTCTTCCAAAGATCCTGAGTTCAATTCCCAGCACCTACATGATGGCTCACAAGCTTCTGTAATGAGATTTGGTGCCCTCTTCTCGCCTGAATGCATACATGCAGGCAGAACACTATATACATAATAAATAAATCTTTGAAAAAATATATAAAATGAAATAATAATTGCTGCTGGGGATGGTGGTGCATACCTTTAATCCCAGAGGCAGGTGGAGTTTCAGGCCAGCCTGCTCTACAGAGCAAATTCCAGGATAGCCAACTGTTACAGAGAGACTCTTGTCTCAAAAAATAAAAACAAACAAAAAGTAATTGCTGATATAATATGGTCAAATGTGATAGCAGATACAGCTTACCTACTCATTTATATATTAAACCCTCAATGGACTTTAAATCCAGAAAGATCGCTAAGACCTATGATAAAATTTCTGCCTCACTGCCATTTCTCATCTTCTAAAATTATTTCATTTATTATTATTTTTTTTTTGTACACATGATGTGGGGACATGTGAGTACCACTATGCATATCTGAAGGACAAAACACAACTCTGTGGAACCAGTTCTCTCCTTACACCTTTGCATGAGTTCCGAGGATCAAACTTACATGGTCAATCTTGTGTGGCAAGCGACTTTACCTTTGAGCCATTTTATGTTCTACCTATTTTCATTTCATCAAAAATAATTCACGCTGGGATTGCCACAGTGTTTTCCACTTATTCTACTATACTTGCCTGGCTATAATATTTTTAAGCTAGGCAAGAAGTTTGACTAGTTTACTATGCTACTTTGGGGGTTTGAGTATTACCTCTCAGACTGTGCAGGACAGTTTCCTAGTTTAACAGCACCTAGACAGCACAGCAGTAGTTTGGTCATCTTGTGGATTTTCATCATCTCTAACTTCTTCTGTTCCAAAGACACTGACTGTGGGACACATTTTCAGCCCTAGCAACACTATTTCATAACACTTGGGAAATGATATTGCTACATAAGAAAAGATTTTTAAGCCAAGTGGTGATGGCACAACCTTTAATCCCAACACTCAGGAGGCAGAGGCCAGCCTGATCTACAGACTAAGTTCCAGGACAACCAGGGCTCCATAGAGAAACCTCGTCTCGAAACCCACTCCCACCCAAAAGACTTTTAATTATATCAAGAGCAAATGGTCACCAAAATCATTAAGTCAAGAGCTAACACAGCATATGTTAGATTGAACATGTGATACCGATGAAGGATGATGGGAATTTCATTCTCCTGTAGAAGTGATGACTGGCACTGGGCTACAACAGCAAAGCCTGTGATCCTTATAACCCGATAAATCTGAAATTATTCATGCTTTGAACTGGGGGAAATTTTCACATTTTTCAAACTTGAGACATAAAGTGAGAGATTAAATAAATATGCACTTTGTATTATTTTCAGCCTCACAGTTCAAAATTACAGTGACAACACTGAACTTTCCAAAGAGGAAAAATGAGCATCCAGGAGTTAGCAAGCACTTAAACAAATAAAGGAACCTTAATACAAACAGTAAGATAAATCAAGAGTATATCCTTACTAATGATCTACGGTCCAACAATACAACTCAAACATAAAATGTGTTACCACTCAACCTTTTGAAAAGAATAAGCTACAAACAGAAAAATACTTGTGTAATGTATGTATATATGTACATCTTTATTAGATTATAAGCAAAATGAAAACTCAAGTTGGGGATTATCAGGTTACATATGAACAATAAAACTCACATTTTCAATGATCTTTTCTGCCTCATTAGGACCTGCACCTGTTAGAAATCAAAAGACACATGATCATTCCCACAGTATACATAAGTAAACACTGAAACTAGCATTTACTTTTTTCTTATAAAGGTGGGTTAGAATATGGATGAGAATTTCTCAAAAAATGGTCCACAGAAACATCTGTGGTGCCTAGTAAAAGTAAGGATTCCCTACTTCAGGCCCCGGCTTCTTTATTAGAAAGCCTGGCAACAAAGAAGCAAAGACTGGGGGCTGGCCAAAAGGCTCAGCGGGTAAAGTGCTTGGTGTACAAGCATAAGGCCATATCTTCAGATGCCCAGAACCCATGTTTAAAACAGAAACTGGAGGCATGTCTCTGCATCTGTAAGCCTAGCTGATCAGGAGGATCCTATAGTTCACTGACATTTCTAGCTGAGCCAAACAGTGAACTACAGGTTCAGTGAGACCCTGTCTTAAAAACTAAGATGGATTAGGTAGGTTAAGATGCTTGCCACTCAAACCCGAAAATCTGAGCTTGATCCTCAGAGCCCAAGTAGAAGGAGGGAACTGACTCCCAAAAGCTGTCCTCTGACACACAAGGCCTGGCATGTGCCTGCCCACACTTATGCGCATATAACACACACACATAATAATAATAAACAAAATTTAAATTTTAAAAAACTAGATGGATTTTGTTACCATCTCATATTTTTTTTTTTTTAAATAAAGTTTCCACATATGAAAGAAAAAAAAAAACTAGATAGAGAATAATGAAGACACCGAACATCAACCTCTGGCTTCCATGCCCACCCACCTATACAGAAATAAGTATATATGCATCACACACACACACACACACACACACACACACTCACACCCCTTCCATGCCCACCCACCTATACAGAAATAAGTATATATGCATCACACACACACACACACACACACACACACACACACACACACACACACCCCTTCCATGCCCACCCACCTATACAGAAATAAGTATATATGCATCACACACACACACACACACACACACACACACACACACACTCACACCCCTTCCATGCCCACCCACCTATACAGAAATAAGTATATATGCATCACACACACACACACACACACACACACTCACACCCCTTCCATGCCCACCCACCTATACAGAAATAAGTATATATGCATCACAAACACACACACACACACACACACACACACACACACACACACACACAAAGTAGTGGGGGCGGGTATATTAAAATTTTCAAATTCTTTGTTAATTTATTTTAATGTATGTATATGAGTGTTTTCCCTACAGGTAATGTATGTGCATCACATGCATGCCTCATGCCTACACAACCCAAAGGGGACATGAGATCCCCTGACACTGCAGTTACAGTTAAAGCCTCCATGTAACTGCTGAGAGCTGTACCCAGGTCCTCTGCAAGAGCAGCAGGTACTCTTAACTACTGAGTCATCTCTCCAGCCCATTTTAAAAAATAACTATACAGGCCCTTCCTTTCCAACTGATCCCTCTTCATTTACTAACCACTCACCCCACATAGTGGGGGCATATTCTCTCATATAATATAAAGAAAGGTATTGCCAATAAGAACGCTTACACTAGGCAATACTTGCCTCTTAGCCAAATGCCTCATACCTGTTAAATCACTGTTAGTGTTCATGGTGGGCTGGAGAGCAGGTACTTTTGCCAATGATATCACACTGGTTATAACTGGAGTTGTAGCAATCCTTGGAGAAGGGAGTGCCGTCAAAGCAGTTTGTGCCTTAGGAATAATTACTGATACTGACTTTGGGAGCAAAAGTACTAAAAAAGTGTAATGATACAGATTAGCATTGCCCCTGGACAAGGAAGACATACAAATTCATGAATTGTTCCATAAAAATAAGGAATAAGATAAATTCTGATTAAAATAAACAATAAAAACATAGTACAAATGTAAGGGTTATACACAGGGATAAAACTTTAACAAGTATATTTTCAGGAAGCAATACAAAGTTCTAACTCTGTGTAATGTTAGCTTGGGTTATTGTTGGAAAGTCAGTGTTCATTGGAACTTAAAAAGAGCCTGATTCTGCAAAACTCTAGCTTCAAAGGACAATCTAAATCCCATATAAGATGTCTGGAAATCTAATAATTTTAATATCTAACAGGAAAAATGTCAGGTATTGGGATTAACTGGGAGTTTCTGTTAGTGGGCATAAGACCCTACATTTAAGCTTTTTTCATATAAAACCTTTACATGACAATTTTATAAGTTGATGAGGCAGCTATCCCCCCATGTAACACTGGCTTTTCTCTTGCATAAAAATAACAGGTTTTATTGTCATACTGTTTATCATTATATTTTACTAATATTCATGCTAATTATATCCATTCCTCCTTGTCCCCTTTCTCCCTGCAATAGTTCCCCTTCTACTTTGCGAATATATGAAACAAAACAAACAATATTTGCCGTTCCTTTTCCCTCCCATTCCTTCGATCCCTTCCTCTCCTAACACAGTCTCCAACTGATTTATCTCAACTATATTACAAAATGAAGATTCTATTACCAACTTACTAGTCCTAGGGAAGGGTTGCCTAACATAAAAGTTTAAAATAGACATACATAAAGGGAGCACAAGGTAAGTAAGAGCCAGATTTTGAGAGGCAAAAGTAGATGGATTCTGTCAATCAACCTTGAGGATCCTAGCAGAAGATATATCAAGTGTTTCTGACTCACATCTATTCTTCTGAATTTTCTAAACACATTTGCTGTCCTACTTGTAAAGTTATTTTATTTTTCAGGAAAAGCTTTGATACCCATGAAGAACTGCTCTACTTTATTTTTTTTCTGAAATAATTAATGGGCTTCTCTCTCTTTTTTTTTTTTTTTTTTAAGCTACAAGCAAGATCTGCATCAGATTCTACACCAGCCATAGCAACCATATTAACACACATCCTCTCCCTTTGTTTGCCCTCTTTTTAATATTTATTTTTAATTATAACTGATAGTATGGATCCTTTAGTGTAAGTTGCATATATTCACATAAGTTGAATCAAAAGCAATCAAATTTTCCTATAAAATAAATATATATTTACTTATTAACTCGTTGCTTTATGACAGCAAAAAAGCATCAGAATTAATTTTCTCTCAAGGATTGTGTGACGGCCGTTTGTCAATTTGGCACAGCTAGAGTCATCTGGACCTCAATACAGAAAATACCTACATCGGAATACTCTGTAGGCAAGTCTGTGGGGCATTTTCTTGATTAATGATTCATTTGGGCACTGTCACTCCTGAGCAGAGGTGGTCCTGGGTTGTATAAAAAGGCAAGCTAAAGAGCAATGGAGAACAAGCCAGTGAGCAGTGTTGCTCTATGGTGTGTTTAGTTCCTGCCTCCCTCGAGCTCCTGCCCTGACTTCCCTCACTGATGGATGTGACCTAAGAGTCGGAAGATGAAATAAATCCATTCCTTTCCCAGTTGCTTTTGGTCATAGTGTTTACCACAGTAATAGAAAACAAACTACAACAGACTGTCATTAAGGAGTCCTAAAGAAAATTTTAAGCAAATTCAGGCTATATGAATGCAGTGAAGCTTTGTTTTATTGTAGTTATTTCAACTGTGTATGCTGACAATATATCCTAGCACTGACCTAAAGAGCTCAGTAGCCAAGTTTAATTTTACCTTTTTTGTGAACTGGGTCATTCACACTATAGTGATGGCAAAACTTCAAGACACAAAACAGGTTACAGAAGTATTTGATGTTGCCTCGCCATTTCAAAGATTCACTTAGCTTACCCTGACGCTTGCAACCATCACATTTGGCTGTCTGAGGAGCAAAAGACAAGGCAGGATTAAAATTATAGAAAGGTAACATTAACCCTAAACTAGAGACACTATGAAAACAGTTTATGAGTTTAGTGAGATTACAAAATGGAAAGTTCCCACTTAAAATACTGTACTTAAAAACAGATCTTATTCCTTGTTCCATAGAAAACATCCTAAAAACTGACTTTTTTAAAGTTGCTCTTTTTGTTTCCAAAATTAATAATGAAGGAATATACAGATATGTTGTATTTTGTAAGAGTAAGACAAAACATACAAAAAAGAGCATGAGCTTTGGAGTTACAAAGACAGATTCACTCAACAAATATTTAAGTATCCTTTTTTTTTTAAGCATTGTGATTGGTCCTTCATCATATAATGGTTAAAATCTATTATATTCTCCACAAGAAAATTACATTTAGGAGTGAGATAAGTAATTATTGATTTCATTCCTCGTGGACATGCTACTAACCTCTCTGGACTTCACTTTTCCTATTTATAAACTAGCAGTAATATACCTAACTCTCGGGACAGACTCTAGGAATAAACAAAACAACTATGAAAGAGCACCAGACTTGTATTATTGCTCATTTAATTATACCCCTCACTATATGCCTTCAAAAATAGAAATGTAGGTAAGACTATCAGTTTGTCACTTGACCTACGAAGGGAGGACAAGGTCTGACTTTAAATTCCCCAGAGTAACCTGAATTACAGAGCCACTTAAAACAACGTTATGTAAATTTCTAACCTAAAAGTTATAAACAAGGTCATCATACTTTATAAAAAAGAGAGAATAAAAAAAGCACACATTTACTTAGTCAACAACAAAATGCCAGGCTAGAGATACAGCTCAGAAGTAGAACATTTGTCTAGCAGGCTTAAGATCCTAAATTCAAGCCCTAATATCGGGACGGGGTAGGGAAAGGAACCTCCAGAAATCCTAAACTCTAAACACATTTTTTTTTTTACATAATATGAACATATTTTAAATTGAAAATGATAAGCACCTAGTTCAGAAAGACAAAAAAAAAAAAAACATGTCCTATTTACCTGATAAAACAGAGCTGTAAATTTGGACATGCATTCTTCACCACAGAAAATTTGGAGCTTGCCTTCCAGTTGACTTTCCACAAAATTTGCAGATGTCTGTAAACAGTAACTGCATGTCTTACAGCAGTTTGTCCACCTTTCTGCAAAGTCTTGAGCAGAGAGGGACTTGCAAACTAAGCACCAGAAACGATGAAAGGAAAGACACACATTAGCTCCAAGACGTGAAATGAATGTGGTGTTTCAGCTGACTTCTAGCCAGGTGTGACCTGACAGGCCTATAAGCCGAGTATCTGGGAGACAGAGGCAGGAGGATCAGAAATTCCAAGGCAGCCTCAATTACAGGTCAAGTTCAAGACCAGACTGAGCTACTTGAGATCCCGACTTAAAAAAAAAACAGCTGAAGAAATTGCTCAGCAGTTAAAGTCTCTTTCAAAACACGTGGGGGTTTGGTTTCCTGACATAATTATTTGCCTTTATATGACAGGATAATCTCCATATTCACACAACAAAAATTAGCATTTATTTAAATATGCTCTAAATACTAAATCATCTGAAATATCAGAAGTATAAGTTTCTTAAGCCAATAATAACTATAGCTTAGATTCACACTTTACAAATAGGTAGAACAAAAAAATACAAAAGTCTTAGCTAAACTTACAAGATTTTTTTCTACTAATGCCATTGATTAGCTTATAGTTTTTTGTTTGCTGAGATTACTGCAATGCTTAAAAGGACAAATCTTAAGGTACAGTAAGTATAAACTGCATAAACTCAACTTTTAGAGTGTCCAAGTAATGCTTCATAAGTGAAAAGAGTTTTTCTGGTTTGGTTTGGATTTTGGGTTTTTTGGTTCTTGGTTTTTCGAGACAGGGTTAGGCTTCCAACTCACAGAGATCCGCTGCCTCCCAAGTGTGGGATCAAAGGAACACACCATTGCCCAGCAACAGAAAAGTTTTTGAAAGGCAAAAATCATGACTTTGAACTCTACTACATACTTGGTGAGTAATACTGAAAATCTTTTTTACCTTCACTACAAAATGGCTTGTCCACCCCTGAGAACCGCACAATGTCCTTTATGATTTTATATATCTTACAGTAGTCACACAATGCCATAACTTTATTTTTCCTTTTGTATTCTTCAGAGCAAACCGTGCCACAAAACAGAAACATCCTACCCTGCAAAAACAAACAACAACAAATGTCATTAAGGGCTGGAAACATGGCTCACTGGTTAAGTGTGCACAGCTCTTGCAGAGGATCTGAGTTCAAATCTCAGCATCCATGTTAGATTGCTCACAACTACCTATAATTCTAGCTACAAGGAGATCCAAGGCCTGTGGCCTCAACAGGCACTTGTACTCACGTGTATATATCTCCACCACCACCACCCGGAAAAACACAATTAAAGATCTTTTTTTAAAATCTAATTACACCACAACTTTCTCTTTTTTTTTTATTATTTTTATTAATTTATTTATTTGTTTTGTTTTATTGTTTTTGCTTCTCGAGGCAGGGTTTCTCTGTGTAACAGCCCTAGCTGTCCTGGAACTAGCTCCGTAGACTAGGCTGGCCTTAGTCTATGGAGCTTAGTGCCTTCTAAGCACTGATATTAAAAGCATGTGCCATCACCGCCCAGTTTTTGCAGCTTTCTCTTTAAGAAGTCTTTTTCTAGACCAGTGAGATGGCTCAGCAGGTGAAGGCACCTGCTGCTAAGCCTAACAACCTACATGTCATCCCAGCACCCATGTGACAGAAGAACCAACTCTTGCAAACCGAGCTCCATATGCACACCATGACATGCCCCTATCTGTGAACACACACACATATATATAAAATACAAACTAAGGAACTATCGAAGATGAAAAACCAGAAATGCTTTCACTGGCTAGCTCACCCATATTTCTTTCATGCTGTCTCTTTACCTTGTAGAAAAGCAGCTCTGGTTTCTTGGCAAACAGATGGCTACAATGCTGGCACTTGAGTCTCATGAACGAATGGGTCAAACCAATCTGCTGGGACTGTTTAGCAAGGGTCTCCAGAGCAGCTGCAGCAGGTCTGCTGATGGGGCTACTGAAGGAGGAGTCAGGGGCATCTTTTTCTGCTGACACTGCAGACTGCAAGGGTGTGTTCATTACCTCTTGGCCCAGAGGTATGGGTGCCAATGAAGAGTTTGTTCCCTCTGGCTTGTTAAATACATTCTGAATGAATACAAAGCAAGACCTTACCAAATAAGAAATAATGTAACTTAACTGATCTAATTTTCTTTTTAATAGATTTATTTCACAAATTTTTTTTTTAAATTTTAATTCTAACAGAACGAATTTCAGTGGCATACCTTCCAGAACAGAAGGGTCAAAAACTAAAAAGCACTCAAAGATGACAGACTAGAACAAAAGATTCCTGCATATTTCCCCATGCATTTATAAGCCATACACATATCACCAACCAACTCCTGTTGGCTAGTATATAATAGGGGATACACTAGGCATCCATTTTCCCACCCAGAAAAACCAAGAAACTCTTGACTCTTTCTGTATATGCACAGAGGGGGCAGAAATGGAATAAGGGAATTTAATACCTATAAGTTTTTTGTCGTCACCATACCACCTCTCAAACCACATTCTAGCTTCTATTCTTTTAAAAAAGAGAGAACAAAATAATGTAGTGGCACACATCTGCACTTCCAACACTTGGATCATGAGTGCAAGGCCACCCATGGCTACATATAAAATTGCAAGACCAGCCTAGACTAAAAAGGGGAAAGAGACAGAGAGAGAGGGAAAGAAGAGCCAAAGGGAGGAAGTGGAAGGGAAAAGTACTTAAATAAGGGCCCTGAATAAGAAAGCCCAACAGTCGGGCTCAAACAACCTTTGAAACATTGCTTGAATCAACTGTGGGTTATTTTTCTTTTAAATCGAACATTCAAAATTTTATAATAAACAGGTATCACATGCTTGTAATCCTATAACTTGGGAGATAGAGACAGGATGATTGCCTCATGTTTGAGGTCAGCCTGATCTTCTACATAGTGAGCTCTAGGCCTCTTTGGGCTATGAACCAAGAATTGTCTCAGAAAAGGAAAAAATGGGCTGGCAAGATGGCTCAGTCATGCCATCATGACGAGTAAACGCATAACAAATATAATAGAAAACAATATATTTTTTACAACATTCTACCATAAAGCAATGCCTCAGAGAACTAGAGAGACAAAATAACACCTTGCATCATACCTGGAAAGCCAACACACAGTTGGAGCTACAGAAACTGCAAATAGTTCCATCTGACATGGCTACGTGATACTGAGGGACTGCTGCGGCTTTACAACTATGACACAAAACCTGGAGACCTTAATGACAAAAAAAAAAAAAAAAAAAAAAGAAAAAACAAAAAACAAAAAACAAAAAAAAAAAAAAACAATGAATGTTGCACACATACACAAATGATCCAAAAGCCTAGTAGTAGAAAACAATCAAATACTCAGCACAGACCCTCCTTATTTAGTTGGGAGACTGGCTCCCAAACTTCCCCCAAGGCTGCCCAACATCTACAGTAAAGATGCTCATGTCCATCTTCCAGAATGGCACCACAGTATCTGCACATCATCTATGTACATTCTAAACATCTGTACTACTTTGAGAAAAATAATTTTAAAATTCTCTATAATGCTTAATTATATTTGCTGAAGGTTTTTGTCTTCTGTTGTTGCTGTTTCGGGAGAGGGGTCTTAGTTCTGGCTGTTCTGGAACTCACTACATAGACCAGGCTGGCCTTGAACTCACAGAGATCTATCTGACTCTGCTTCCCCAGTGCTGGGATTAAAGGTGTGCATCACCAAGCTTGGCATTTGCTAAGTAATTTTGAGGTATTATTGCTTGAAAGTAGAACCCATGAATATGGAAGGTCAAGTAACTAGAACATAAAAAATACCATGGTACTCTATAGTAATTTCTAAATCTAACTGCAACAGCTAACCTCAATCAACTCCTGCTCATCAAAACCTAACTTAAAGTACTGGAAAGATGGCTTAGAGATTAGAGCAATGGTTGTTAGATTCCCAAACTCCCAATTGGTGGTTCACAAGCATCTGTAACTCTAGTTCCAAGGACTCTGATGCCCAGGCACCACGCATGCACATGGTGCACATACATGCAGACAAAACAGGCACATAAAATACAATAATTAAAAAAAAATTACTTTTTGTTGTTTGTTTTTTGTTTTTGTTTTTTGAGACAGGGTTTCTCTGTGTAGCCATGGCTGTCCTGGAACTCACTCTGTAGACCAGGCTGGCCTCGAACTCACAATGAACCACCTGCCTCTGCCTCCCAAGTGCTGGGCTTTAAGGTGTGTGTCACCATTGTCCAGCCACAATAAAGTAATTTTAAAAAGGAACAAAATAGCTTAAAACTTACTATGTTTTAGTTTTTCCTACACAAGAAACCATAAAGTACATTCTACAAAAAAGAATATCAGTGAAAATCTGTTTTCTTTTATTATCAGTTTTTCAAAAGTAAATTAATCTTGGGGTTTTGACCATATTAAATAAATTTAGTATATAAAAAAATTAAGAACACCAATTACAGTCATCTTTAATATGTTACTAAATCTATAAATTTATCAAATTTAATCATTACCTGAAGAAATAACAGTCTTAATTCTGTAAGCAGATAAGCAATTAATAGAGCAGAAAATCTCTGTTATTCCTGGGTCATTTGTAATCTCGTTCATTTCTGCAGACAGCTTCAATGAATTCCCCAAGGCATAGAGTGGCTTCTGGGACAAATTCTATTAGGATAGCAATAATATAAGATGTATTTAAGTATAAGTTTAAATGTAATTACATTATTGTTTCAGATAAGAAAGGGCCAGAGAGATGGCTCAGTGGGTAAAATGCTTGCTATGCAAAAGCATGAGGATGTAAATTCATATTTCCAGATCCCATGTGAAGCCAGAGGCAACAGTATGCATATGTAACCCCAGTGCTCCTATGGCCAAAACTTTATAAGCCAGCCTGACATATAGTTCTAAATAAAAGGAGACCCTGCGTCAAACAATGTACACTGGGTGTTGTCCTCTGACATCCACACATATGCCATGCTTGCACACTTATTCACCAATTACACACACATGCATACTCCTGTACACGTACACAAGTGCGCACGCACACGCGCGCGCGCACACACACACACACACACACACGCGCACACACACACAATCATACATACAGATTTTAAGAAACAAAAAACCCGACAATGAAAAAGAGAACCCAGCCAGATGTGATATCTGAAGCAGAAGGATCAGAAGCCTACAGCCAGTCTTAGCTACAAAACTCAAGAAAACTAGTAACTATTCAGTTAACAACAAAGCACACTTTAAGTAATGAATGACAACACCCTGACAATCTATGAAGCATATAGTCATCCTCAGAACTGACCTGGACCCCAGATCACTCTTAAAGCTATCTAAATTGGGTGACTCTTCAGCAGGAGATAGAAATGATGCCTAATTCATATGAAGAGATGCTACAAAATCATCTCCTGATCAATCTGAGTGTCACACTAAGCAGGGATAATTGTATAATGAACTATAGAATCTACTCATGCTTTAACAAGTAATAATGACCACCACTTATACAGTATTAATTTCTGAATGATCACCGTAAGCCAAACTCCATGGTAAGCAACCATTAATTCTAAAACTGACACTAACACCACAATAGCCAATATTTTAGTAAGGAAGTAAGTAGGAAGGAAATGTACATTATGAAGTTTCACACAAACTGCTTAGTAAAAATGGGCCTCACAAATCTGGAAGAATGCAATACCAATCCCAAATTGGGAATGGAATGGATTCCTGGGTCATATATAAAAAAGCATTAGTTATTTTCCTGTGATGATAGTAACTGTACTGCCAAAAAAGGCAATTCCTGAAAAAAATCTTAATAATAAAAGGACACTATCAACTGCTTTGAGGAATTAAAAACAAATCAAAAACATGCTAAGTAAAGGAATTATGTGTTCATGTGCATGCAGGTGCATAAGTGTCATCCATATGTATGCGTGTGTGTGGTGTGTGTGTGTGTGTGTGTGTGTGTGTGTGTGTGTGTGTGTGTGTGTGTGTGTGTGTGAATATCAGGGGTATCATTCAGGTGTCATTCACCCCCTTTTTTTTTTTTTTTTTTTTTTTTTTGAGACATGGTCTCTCACTGGCCTAGTATGTGCAAAGCCAAAGAACCCCAGAAATAAATCTTTCTCCATTGGGATTGTCAGTGTACAGCATCACAGCCAGCTATGTGGGCTACAGGGATGGTTTTCAAGTCCTCATGTTTGCAAGCACTGTACAACTGAACTACCTCCTTAGTCTCTAAAAAAGTCAGTATCATTTATAAGAACTTAAAAAAAAAAAAAAAAAAAAAGAGGCTAGGATGATGGCTCAACAGTTAAAGCATTTACATAGGACAAAGGACTAGAGTTCAAATCCCTACAATCCACATAAATGCCAAATAGGTTTGGTGGCCCCTACTTGTAATTCCAGCATTTGGAAGGTGGAGATGGGATAATCTAGATGGCTAACAGACTAGCTGAATTGGTGAATTCTGAGTTCAACTGAGAGACCTTGCCTCAATGAAGGTACAAAGCAACTGATGAAGACTCCTAACAGCCACCTCAGACTCATACAGCCATGCCCATGTATATATACACATACACACAAAAAATAAAAAGAAATCTCAACCAGTAACAATTAAAATAGAAACACTTAATATTTAACCAGACTATTATTTATTGGAGTACATAATAAGTACCTAAAGTATTACAATAGGATGATGGTACCAAACCAATTAATAACTCATTCCAAAATACAAAAAGAAGTTTTCTTTAGTTTCAATCAGTTTTTGGCTTTTAACTCTTGCTCACTGGTTCATCAATATTTCACACAATGAATCATTTGTAAGTTGTAAGCCTGAATAAAACTTAAGAATCGTTTAGAGTGGCCTATTTCATCTTAATCACACCACGGTACAACCATCCCTATGTGGAGTCTTCCTCTTTCCCTGGAGAGAAGATCACATGAGGGCAAATAGGAGGCAAATCCCATCTGCACTCTGCAGCTCACCCTTGCACAGCCAGCTCAGGGGAAAGCCTACATGTTCCACAACAGGAACCCACAGCTACTGTACACCATCATGGTACAAGCAGTACCCCACAACAGCTCCTACAGGTCTCACAACAGTTCACAGTGAGGGTGTCAGTTATGTGAAATTCTGAACATCAACCGTCACGACGAAGACCTTGTACCACATTTTGATTGATCTACCTTTCTTTCTTTCTTCTTCCTCCTCTTCCTCCTTTTTTTTATCCCCCAAGACAGGATCTCACTAGCCCTGGCTGTCCTGGAACTCATTCTGTAAACCAGGATGGTCTCGAACTCAGAGATCCGGTTGCCTCTGCCTCCCAAGTGCTGGGATTAAAGGTATGTGACCCTATACCTGGTTTTGATAATTACTTTCAAATCTAGTGTGTATATCAGATACACAGATCCAAAATAAGCAGAGTTCTGTAAAAGAAATCTCTGATTTTAGCCAGGCAGAGTGGCATTATAATCTCTGCCCTTGGGAGGCTGAAACACTAAAATGGCCTCAGGGCTGAGACCAGTCTTAATTACATAGTAAAATACTGGGAACAGGGGAGAGGGGAGGAGAATATTACTTCTCTGCCCGGAATGTCAATGAAAGTGGACTGTAACATAACACTTACATCAGTGACCTTCTGACACATCCTACACTTAGTGGAAACGCCGCTGATAAATACAGTAATAACAGGCTTCTTTAGTTCATAAGAAGATAGGCATAACTGGCTGCAGAAATCTTTGCAGGAAGAGGAATCTTGAACTTTGGTTGTGATCACATCCATGGGATTTAAAATGTCTCTAAAAATAAATAAAAAAAGACAAATGTACCATGATTCTACCTTCTTCTTATCTGGGAGCTAAAATGTTATTTTAACTAGAAGTAACTATTGTATAGTAGGAAAATACCTGCATAAATCATCTGAAATACAGTGCTGATGATGGTTTCTCTTACTTCTCAGTTAAATGATTATGAGTGAAGCAATTATTGTCTCCACTATCTCACGTGTAAAGTGAGGTATATAGTACCTAATGTGAGCATTTGTACAAGAACTATATTTAATAAACTAGACTTCTAGCTCTCTGTTAGAGTCAGTGAGAGTAGATTCAGTGGCCATCCTAAAACTCCAGACCACAGGGCATGTGTCTTCTATTCAACAGCTGTCAATAATAGAGTCATGACAGATTATAAATGAATTTTATGCAATTTTCAAGGTAAACTATAAGAGATTAATATAAAAGTTAGCATGCTATATATAAATCTTAGCTATGTGTCAGGAGGAACACAACACAAATAACCTGGCAGTTCTGTGAGATTTCTAGAGCCATTTTATAAGAGCCAACTATTGCAATAAGCACTGAAAGCAACACCGGTTAGGTAGAGGCTAAATGCTGCTATTTTTCTCAAAAGTATAAAAATTGAAGGAAATATTCAAAATAGAAACACTAGTGGAGGGTAGGAAATAATGATGGACAAAATAAATAATGATGACTGTAGTATTATGGATGTAAGTATAGTGAGTTAAGACTATAATTAAATATCACAAAAACACTATGAGGGAAGTACTACACTACAATCAATTCTACTTTTCAGAAAAGGAAACTAAATGAGAAGTTAAATTACCTCTCAAAATCATACTGACACTAGAATTCAAATCCAGAGAGTTCAGAGTTAATCATTCTACTAGCCTACACCTTATACGCTTTTATTTTTATTGTGTGTGCATGTGAATGTGTGTAGAGGCCAGAATCATCCCTCCTCAGCCCCATCCACCTTGTTTTTCATGGCAAGGTCTTTCACTAGGATCTGAGGCTCTCCAATTACAGGATGCTGCCTGGTCATCTAGCCCCTGGGAATCTCATGTGTCCACTTCCCTAGTACTGGGATTGCAACATTCACCACTAAGCCCAGCATTTAAAATTTTTTAAAATAGGATCTCACTGTGTAGACTTGGCTGGCCTATAACTCACACTAAGCAGACTAGGCTGGCCTCAAAGTCAGACCCATCGAACTGTCTCCGTCTCCCAAGTGTTGGGAATTAAAGGCATGAGCTACTATGCCCAGCAGTATGCCCTGAACTGTATATGGAAGCTAGGGATCAGACTCAAGTTCCCAGAGTTGCAGAGCAAGCTCTTTATCAACTGAGGCATTTCCCTAGGCCACATACCTTTATTATTCACAACTATTGCAAAATAAGCTATGAAAGGAAAATAAAAATTATCTAAATTTCTAAAATTCACCTAAGCTTAAAAATACATGTGCTTCTACAGAGTGTTGTGATACAATAGCACTTGAGAGAGGTAAGGCAGGAGGATTCAAGGTTGAGGGCTGAAGAAACGGCTCAGTGGTTAGGAGCAATGGTTTCTTCCAGAGGACCCGGGTTCAATTCTTATCACCTACATGGCAGCTCACAATGGTCTATAATTCCAACATTCTCATATAAACATACATGTAGACAAAAATGTAGTAAAAAAAAAAAAAAAATCACTAAAAAAAAAAAAAAAAAACCACTAAAAAAAAAAAACTTCAAGATCATCCCTAGCCACATACAGAATTCAAAGCCAGTCTAGGCTATGTCACACCCTGTCTCACAAAACAATCACAAAAAGCTGATGCAATAGCTCAGCTGGCAGAGATACCTGCCGTCAAACCTGATAACGTCAATTGAACGAATGGAACCCTCATAGTGGAGCCAACTCCTACAAGCTGTTTTCTGATCTTAAGTGTGTGTGCATATACATATACATGGACACACAGAGATCTCATGCAAGACAGATGGATAGACACATAGATACATAGATATACAAGCATTTTTGGAACCAATCAACCAAACATCAAATGTGAGCTTGCATACTGATAAAGTGTGGGGTTTTTTTCCCACTAAAAACAGTAATAAATGATATTTAGCCAGATATAATGGCACATATCTATAATTCCAATACTTGAGAGGGAAAAGCAATTTTAAAATCAGCTATGTAAGTCAGTTCAAAGCCAGGCCAGGGTACATGAAAACTTGTCTCAAAAACAAACAACAACAAACAAACAAAAACAAACAAAAAAAACACCTGGGACTGGAGAAATGGCTCATGGTTAAGAACACTAAATGGCCTTCCAGAGGACCCAGGTCTAACTCCTTGTGCCCACTCAGCAACTTACAACCATCTGTAACTCCACTTCCAGGAAATCTGAAGCCTTCTTTGGCCTTCTCTGACATGAGGCACACATGTGGTACACAGACATACATGCAGGAAAAATACCCACTCACATAAATTAAGAAAATACCATGTACATATTATTATTATGTAATTATAATTATAAATACACAATTACTTAATTATTAATAAGATCCCATTTATTAAGCACTTATAATATGCTAAGTTATATGCTAATGCTGCTTATTAAAATCCTAGGAAGTACATATTATTTAAATGAAAAAAAAAAAGAAAATCTAATGTTCAGAAAAGTCACAATGTCAACATGCTACTCTGCCTCAAAGAGAAAAACAAAACAAAAACAAAAGTGAGACATATGCCTTTAATCCCAGCACTCAGGAGGCAGAGGCAGGTAGATCTCTGTGAGTTCGAGGCCAGCCTGGTCTACATAATGAATTCCAGGACAGCAAGGATATACAGAGAAATCATGTCTCAAAAAACCAAAAGAAAATGCAAGCAAGTGAAAATTTAGGAACCCTGTACTTGGAGCAGTATGTGCAGGTTCTCTTGGATGGAGGTGCCATAAAGACAGCTGAGGAGTATTTGATGATGCATTCCTTTGAACAGAAAAGTTGAGCACATCCTGTCTTATGAAGTAGTTTTTTACAACCAGAACACAACACATGAGCAGCTTGAATTGAAGGAAACGATGTATTTGAACCAGGTGGCATCGGCCCAAGCTGCAAGCCTAGCAAGACAAGAACAAACAAACAAAAAAAGAAAGCAATTTTAGTTTCACCAATGCATATATTTTCTTTTCAAAGAAAAAACTTGTTAGTTTTGAAAGCCATTATACTAAGAAAACAATAACCACACTTCAAAACAAAGGGTTTCAACTTTTTCTTACCACAACCTTTAGTAAGTATATTTTAGTTAAAAACCAGTTCTCATATGTGCATATGCTAGACAAGACCTTTTTTCTTTTGAAACAATGTCTCACTATATATAGGCCAAAATGGCCTCATACTTACGATTCTCCTGTCTCAGACTCATAGGTACTGATTACAAGTATGTACTATTTCAGTCACTTGCAAACACATGTGCACATATAATTTAACAGAGGGCTTTTTGTTTTGTTTTGTTTTGTTTTTTTCAACACAAGGTTTCTCTGTGTAGCCCTGGATGTCCTGGAACTCGCTCTGTAGACCAGGCTGGCTTCGAACTCACAGAGATGCTCCAGGACCAGCCCTTCCATCTACCAAGTGCTGGGATTAAAGACATGTTCTACCTCACCCAGCTAAAAGCAGAAATTTTATAAAACATATATTTCTTTAATATATGCATCACCTTCTGACAGAATCTTAATGCCTTTTGTTTTTTAAGGCCTTTCTCCTCTAAAGGAAGAGAAAGACTTCCAAGCAGAGGCGCCTCCTCCAGTTCTACTAAACAAATACAACTGTTAATAAACTCAGCTAATTTTATTTCTTACCAAAAGCATCACTGGCTGAAAACACAGCACTGATTTTCAGTTCACTTTCCTGAAGTCCATATTCCTTAAAAAAACAAGAGAGGGGAAGAGAAATAAATACAATATACATAAATAAACTAGAAATTCAATTAAAAATCTGATTCTGAGTTGGGTGATGGTGGCGCACCCCTTTTGCCCCTGTACTCGGGAAGCAGAGGCAGGCAGATTTTTCCGAGTTTTAGGCCAGTCTGTTGTACAGATTGAGCTCCAGAATAGCTAGGGCTACACAAAGAAATTTTATCTCAAAACTCTGTCTCAAAACAAAACAAAACAGGGAGCTGGAGAGATGGCTCAGAGGTTAAGAGCACTGGTTGCTCTTCCAGAGGTCCTGAGTTCAATTCCCAGCAACTATCTGTAATGAGATCTGATGCCTTCTCTGGCCTGCAGGGATACATGCAAACAGAACACTGTATACATAATAAATAAATGAATCTTAAAAAAAAATCTGATTCTGTCACATTTTTCTTTTATACATCCTAATCAATCAGTCTCCTTAATGTCTTAAAAACCAGATTAGACTTTACAATCTTTACAAAGAACACCTTTCAAATTTAGAAAACATTTGCAATTATGCCATTCCAATCTTGAACACTACTTATTTGTGTATGTCTGTGTATGTGCATGTGTGTGGGAAAATGTGTGCATGTGCACACTTCAATCACTCTATACCTTATTTATTCAGATAGGGCCTCTCACTCATTAAAGTCGGAGTTCACAGTTGCCTAGACTAACCCAGCACGCTCTAGGAATCCTCCTACCTCCCTAATACTGGGATTACAGTGCATGCTTAACTTTTTAAACTTGCAACCAACATTTTTATTCTAAAAAACATATAAGGAAACTAATTAGGGGACATTTCACATTTAAACAATGACTGTGCCCTTTATAAGTAAAGGCCAAATGACAGCTAGCTCTCTTTCCATGAACTAAAATTCTGAGAGTTCTCACTGAACCCACCATGCTGGAACACTGATCTGACTTCCAGATTCCAAAGCTATGAGAACAAGTTTCTACTGTCTGCTGTAGCTTGGACCATTTATCTAGATATGCAAGGCCCTGGATTCAATCTGAGATGTTAGCAAAGCAAGGTCTCTCATACCAGTTCACCAAAGACAGAGGCAGATGGCTTGCTAGGAGTCCAAAGACACTAGTGAATTCCATGCCTGCCTGAACCACAGAATGAGACCATAACTCAAAACAAAACAGCAACAACTGACAAAAGGAGGTTTTGTGTAGTTTACATTTTATTTGTTTGCATGTGTTTATAAACTGCATATGTTGGCACAAATGTTCCATGATGAGTATGTGGAGGTCAGAGGACAACTCTGTAAAATCAGTTCTCTCCTTGCAATTCACATGGGCTCTAGGGATCAAACTCAGGTTATAAGACTTACTCAGCCAGCGCCTTTACCTACGGAGCCACCTCACTGGCCTGGTTTATAATAATGCCACCAGGCTAAGGTAATTTTGTTACAGCAGGATGAAATGATAGTACTATGGTCTGTCCCCTCTGAAACTCATGCTGAAATTTGATTCCTAACTGTGTGATCAACTGATATGTTTATACAGAAAAGTGAAAATTTCACAGAGTCCCACCCCAACACAAAGAACTGCAGGCAATTAACAACTGTTGGGAGACAGAGAATCAGTCTCTCCCAGGAATGAGCCCCTTATTGGCTGACCAAAGCAGAGTGGTCAGCCCAGGAACTATTTATATACAAACAACAAAACAGGACTAAGGAGGTTGTATTTATATATTTGTGCATACACAAACATACACACACTAACTACAATAAAGAAAAAGAGGCTATCAACTTGGAGGATGACACAGGAGGGGTTTGAGAGAAGCTGCCTGTAGAGGGCTAAAAAGAGCAAAGGGAGAAAGGAAAGTGATATAATTCTATTTCAGTTAGAAACATTTTTTTTTTCCTTTTAATAGAAAATAGATTTTTTTCATATAATATATTCTGATCACAGTTTCCCTCCCCCAACTCCTTCCAGATCCCCCAAAATCTCTCCACCCACCCAAAACTATACCCACCCTTCATCAAAAAAACAAGCAATTTAAAAAAAAAAGAAAGAAACACACAAATAAAAAAGGACAAAATAAACAAGGGGAAAAAAAAAGAAAATGTACAAGGAACACAAACACAGAAATCCAGGCAGTGGTAGCACATGCCTCTGATCCCAGCACTCTGGAGGCAGAGGCAGATCCCTGTGAGTTTAAGACCAGCCTGATCTACAAGAGCTAGTTCCAGGACAGCCTTCAAAGCCACACAGAAACCCTATCTTGAAAAACAAAAACAAAAGAAACCCAGAAATCCCATAAGTACATAAGATTAGCTGGGCATGGTGGCATGCACCATTAATCCCAGAACTCTGGAGGCAGAAGCAGGCGGATCTATAAGTTTGAGGCCAGCCTGGTCTATAGAGTTCTAGGACAGCCAAGACTACTCAAAGACACCCTGCCTCAAAACAAACAAAAAGAACAGAAAGTCCCAAAAGAATGATGAAGACCTCTGTATACCACTGAGTTGTGTTGACTATCTACTACTGATTGGTCTAATTAAAAAAAACAAAACAAAACTGAATGTCCAATAGCTAGGGAGTAGAGGGATAGGCAGGGCTGTCTGGCAGAGAGAATTAGTAGGAGGAGGAATCTAGGCTCAAGAGAGAAGAGAGTAAGGGAGAAAGAGAGGAAGATACTCAGGGCCAGCCAGCCAGGCAGCTGCCAACCTGCCAGACACGGAGGAAGCAATGAAAGAAAGTAGGACATACAGAATAAAAGAAACGTAAAAGACCCCAAGACAAGGCATAGATGGCGAGAAACAGGTTAAAATTAGTTACAATAGCTAATGGGACAAGCATAAAGCCGAACATTCATAATTAATAGTAAGTCTCCATGTCATGATTTTGGGAGCTGGTTGTCGGGCCAGAGAAAGTCCTCTACAATGGTTCATATACCCAGTCAGACTGCTGGAGAAAACTAATATTTCCTTTGTGAGCAGCTATCAATTAGCAAAAGCTCTGGGTTGGGGATGGGGGTGGGGTGTATCTACTTCCCCTTTCACCACTGAGACCACAACTGGTTTAGACCTGTTCACGCTCTGTGTGCTGCCACAGTCTCTGTGTGTTCATATGTGCATCAGCCCTGTTGGATCTAAAGACCTTGCTTCCTTGTTGTGTTCCACCCCCACTGGCTCTAACAATCTTCCTGCCTCCTCTTCTGCAAAGTTCCCTGAGTCCTGAAAGGAGGGATTTAATGGAAACATCTCATTTAGGACTGAGTGTTCCAAGGTCTCATATTCTCTGCACACTGTCCAGTTTTGAGTTCTCTGTATTTGTTCCCACCTACTGCAGGAGGAAGCTTCTCTGACAACAACTAAGAAGCTGAGAAGACACTGATCTATGAGTACAGCAGAGTGTTTTAGGAGTCATTCTATTGCTACATTCCTTTAGCAGAGGACTGCAGTATTGTTTTACCCCTAGGTCCATGACCTATCTAGTCTTAGATTCTTGGCCACCCAAGCAGTATCAGGTATGAGTTTCATCTCATGGATTGAACCTTAAATACAACCAGATAGTGGCTAGTTACTCCCACGACTTTTTGTGCCATTGTTGCATCAGTGTGTCAAATAGGCAGGTCACCACTGTAGATTGTGGGGTTATTAAAAAGAAAAATAGAAAAAAAATTTGACTCCCAATTTAACAGTCTTAAGAAACAATGGGACTCCTTGAAAGTAATTAGTTATTAAGATGGACTGGTTTCTTAGAGTACTGGACTAGTTACTGAGAGTGGGGCTATGCCTTCTGCTTTGTTTGTTCCTTAAGTGTTTCCCTGCCTTCCACTTTCCCACCAGGAAATAACACAACACCATACACCTAACAGGAAGCAAGTGGTAACCAGTTCAGTACTGTCAAGAACTAGTTTGTGAGAGGAATGCGGGAGAGTTTGGAACTTTGAGCTAGGAAAGCCCTTGAATACTCAAAGCAGAGCTTTGATGTGTTATTATTATAAGGGAGCGGGGGTGATAAGAATGCTAAAATAAATGTGGATAGTAGAAGCCTATGTCATGAAGTTTCAGAAGGAACCAAAAACTCTGTAAGAGACTGAGATGGGCTCATTCATGTGATATTTTGACCAATAATCTGCTTTTATTCTGCCTGTGGCCTGAGAAAACTTCAATGAAGTTGAATTTAAAGAAAACAGACTAATTTGCTGCTGAGAAAACAGCTATAATTGAATGAGACTAGTAACCACAGGCTCATAAATTTGCATGCATAATCCCCAGTTGATGAGCTACCAGAGAACTAGGAGGTGTGGCCTTGTTGGAAGAGGTGTGTCAGTGGGATGGGCTTTGAGGTTTCAAAACCCTACAACAGGCCCAGTGTCTCCTGTCTGTCTCTGTCTCTCTCTACCTGCTGCCTGGGGGTCAGGATGTAAAGATCTAGGCTAATTTTCCAGCACCTTGCCTACTCTTCTAGATGACCTAAATTCAGCTCCAGGACCCATGTCAGTCAGCTCACAACCACCTGAAACTCCAGCCAGGGATCTGATGCCCTCTTATTTCCAAGGGCACTCAAACTCATGTACACACACACACACACACACACACACACACACACACACACACACGACTAAAAACAGTATTAAAATTCAAAATTAAAGTCGGGTAGTAGTAGCACATGCCTTTAAGCCCAGCACTCAAGAGGCAGAGATAGGTGGATATCTGTAAGTTCAAGCCAGCCTAGTCTACAAAATGAGTTCAAAAAAAAAAAAAAAAATCCAAAATTAAATACATAAAAATAATATTAAAACAATAAAAGAACATTTTGAACGTTAATTCTAGCACTTCAGAGGCGGAGGCAGGTAGATCTCTGCTTTCTAAGCCAGCCTGGTCTATACAGGAAGACTTATGCCAAACAGGACTATATATAGTGAAACCCTATCTTTACAAAAAAAAAAAAAAAAAGAGGCAAGCAGGGCATATACCTTTTACCCCAGCACTCAAGAGACAGAGGAAGGCAAACCTCTGTGAGCTCGAGGCCAGCCAGGTCTACGAAGCTACACAGAGAAATCCTGTCTCAAAAAAAAAAAAAAAGAAAGAAAGAAAGAAAGAAAAAGAAAAGAAAGGAAGAAAAGGAGGCAAAAACAACTCTGGCACGTGCCTTTAATCCCAGCACTTGGGAAGTAAAGGAAGGAGGATCAGAGATGTCCTCAACGTGAGTTCAAAGCTAATTTGGATTACCTAAAACAAACACAAATTTTAACTTTTATGTTTGGGTGAACTGCCTAGCATGTGAAAGGCCCTGGGTTCAAGCCCAAGCAATGAGGGGAGGATATTAGACCTGTAAAGAATAAAATGGCATCACTACACAGTGTTTGAAGGACAACATGAGTAAAAGGAGGACAAGTTGCAAACAAGTTCACATGAAAAATAATGAAATGGAGAAATCAAAGAGACTCAAAATATATTTAAAGAGCATAATTCACAAAACTTGGCAAACAAATGGTTAAACGAGATAAGGCAAGAGGAAAAATTTCCCAACTAAAGGGAAAATAAGTACACGGAAAAGAAAAGTCGGTACCCTGGAGGCCTCCACCACTCACTGTGCACTCTGCAAACACCACCTTCCAACCCTCACAGCTCACTACGACAGCAAGGAAGGCATGCAATTCATGAACATTTCATGAGTGCCAAAATCTATCTGGCACTCCTGTGCTGGAACCATCCAGCTGTGAGGTATATGAGAACTTAAATCTTACTTTTAATTTATTAATGTTCATTAAGTTTAAATACTATTGCTTTGTTTCTACAATAAGCTCAGTAGCTAAAGAGCATAAAACAAACATGCTAAAGAAGGTTAAAAAAAAAATTCTTGTCAAAATAACTCACTCTCCACAAATTATATTTGTTTCTAATCTGCCTTTAAGGGACAGCCACAATAATCTTTCCAAATGCAAATCTGTGTCCTGTTACTGTCTCTACAATGAAAACCTGGCATGGCAGTACCCGAGTACCCACACGTAATCTCAGCACTTGAGAAGCGGTGACCAGAGGATGAGAAGTTAAAGATCACCCTCAGGTGCACAGCAAATTGGAAGGCAGGTGGATTAGATGAGACTGTCTAAAATAAATAAATAAATAATAAATAAATAGAAATAAAAGCTAGCTCTATGTCTCCTGTTGCTCTTAAAATAAAAACCAAAATTTAAAACAAGGTTGTATTCTGCATAATCTTCTCAAGTCAAGCTACATATGGAGCGGCAAGTTCTCTGAAATCTTACTATCTGGGTTTGAATCCTATCTAATGTTTACTGATTCATACATGCTACTTGGCTTTTTTGAGCTCTGGCATCCTCATGTGTAAAATAAGAATATTATCATATATATGAGAGTGATAATGGGCATGCATTGATATTACTAATTAATGCCACATACTATCATGTGATACATATTACACATTGACACCATCTATTAGTGTTTCCTTAACAAAAACAAGTATCACATTTACCACGACCTTTCTATTTTCTCATTCAAAACACCAAAAACCTGATTAACCCATTGTCTTAGATATTTTTAATAAAAATCTTTAAGAAAATACTTTCTTTAAGAAAATACTTTAAGGTCTAGAAAGATGGCTCAGCTGTTAAAAGCACAAAACCAAAAATATAAGAAAACCATGTAACAGACCATTTGTAAGGAAAGGAATTTTCTCAGAGTTTTGAAGGCTGTGAATTCCACAGCATTCCAGGGGGATGCATTTAGTCAAGTCTTCTAGACACATTACCGTGTGGCAAAGGGTGGGAGCATGCCCAAGAAAGAACAAGACAGCAAGCAAAGAGAAGTTCAACTGGCCTTTACAACAAACTCACTCCTGGTAATGACAGAATATGCAAGTAGGACCATCACTCCCAGCAACACTGCATAAGGAATTATGCTTCCAATGAACACATATCTATTCATTTTGGAGTAGCACTGAGAATTGAACACAGTATCTCACAGTGCTAGGAATGCACTCTACTTAACTATATATCCCTCAGCCTTCACAGCACTCATCTAATGGATTAGAAAAAAAAAAATCAACTTATAAACCAGAAGTTGTTCACTACCATTTTCAATTCTCCAGACAAAGTAATAACAATAATAACTTTTTAGCCAGGTAGTGGCTGCGCATGCCTTTACTCCCAGCACTTGGAAGGCAAAGACAGGCCGGCCCGGTCTACAGACCAAGTACCAGGACAGCCTCCGAAACTACAGAGAAACCATGTCTCAAAATCCCAAAGAATAATAATAACACCTTTTAATATTTTAAAAGTCAAGAGAAAGTGCTTACTTGAGTATTGCCAGGTTCCTCTTTAACTTTGTCCAGAAGCCCTTGTTGTGCCATTGCTTTGTCACATCCACCATCCAGAGGTTCTTTCATCCTAATTGTTTATTCAGAGCTCTTCTCCCATTTAAAACAAAGATTTCTTAACGATGGATAGCTAAACTCCTAAAACATAAAGAGTTGGTACTCAGAGTTTGTTTTCCTTTCATACTAATGTGTTTGTTCATTGTTTCAGGCTCCAGCATTTGAGCACTAACCTTTCTGGACTATGACTGTTCTTTCTACTGCTCGGTTAGCTACATTCCTAGAAAAGTCTTTTGTCAAAGCTGTCACTTCCCTAGTGTCTTAGACAAGCACTCTGGTCTTTACTATGTTGAAGGTTGTTGAGATGTAGACTGGCCAAATAAGCCAGGGTTAGAAACTACCAAGCTCTTGGAGAGCTGTCTCAGTACAATTCCTGATTCCTCAAAGGAAGGCAATTGCCTCATCTTCCTCTCTAACTCGGCCTGAGCTGGAATCAAGAGCCCTTTTCTTGGCCTAAAGCTACTTCAGAGCCTAAGACGTCATCACAAGTGAACACTAAGTTCCAGTTTGCAAGTGCACCAACTGGGCGTTCTGGAGCCTCTATGGAGGTCAGGCCTGTCTTCCTATAAACTAATGGTTTTTAACCTTCCTAATGCTGCAACGCTTTATTCCTCGTGTTATGGGAACTCGCCAACCATAAAATTATTTTGTTTCTATATCATAACTGTAATTCTGCCACTGCTATGAATCGTAATGTAAATATCTGAGAAGCGCTGCTATAAACAACCTGATTGTTCTTCAGATTCCCAAACGTACAAATGAAAGCTTACCAAAAAAAGCCCTCGTAAAGGCCCTTCATCAATCCAAGCCAGCCATAGAAACAACGGATTTTGAAAAGCCTGTTGCGAAGCCGAGACCGAGAGCTTACCACCACTAGCCACTGCTGTAACAATATACAAGTGTGTATGCTTCCTCCGATTGTCGCAAGCTCTCCGACGTTCCCGTTCGCAACCAGAATACCCCAGTCTGTGCCCAACAGCCAGCGAAGGAACTCGGTCTCCAACAGAGCGCACGAGCCTGCAGAGCCAGACAGCCCCAGGGTGCCCCGACACCACCGCCCGGGCCCCAAGACCGCCGCCGCGTCACGTGACGAGCGGCCGCTCCGCCCACGCCTAAAGGTGCGAGCCCAGTCACATCACATACCCAGCTCCCCTTGCGGCGCCTGGTCACGTGGGTGGTCACGCCCCATTTGGACACGTGACGCAGTGTCCCGCCCACAAACCGAGAAGTCGGGGTCTCCTAGAGCCCCGTCGTACACCCACCTCCAGTCACCTAGTTGCCTCTGAAGGGGCGCGAGACTGAGAATGCACAATAGCATTCAAGTTCCTCTGTGGGGACAACAAATTCCTTCCCTGGAATCGCCCGAGCCATTGCAACGCAACGTCTGCCTGCCTGCGCGTGCGCACTCCCGCTCATGCCCTAGATTTAAGATAATTGGCCGTTCCCAGCCGTAATTCCCGCCCTCTTTTCCCATCATGCCTTAGACCTGGAGCTTAGTGGCAGTCCCAGCATTCTCGTTTTACATATGGCTGAATTCTTAAAGAGACAGAGGTTGGACCATGAAAAAGTGGGAGGAAGAATTTGAAAAAGATCGGAGTGTTAGATGGCGCTGTATATGCCCTGTTCTGTTTTGTTTTGTTTTTCGATTTTTCGAGATAGGGTTTCTCTGGGTAGCACTGACTGCCCTAGAACTCATCCTGTAGACCAGGATGGCTTGGAAATCACAGAGATCTGTCTGCCTCGGTCTCCTGAGTGCTGGGATTAAAGGCATGTGTCACCACCGCCTGCCACTCTGTTCTGTTCTATAATGGCCTTCTTAAAAAGATAGATGCTAGGAGAACATAATACTTGAGCATTTATTAATCAAAGTCATTGCTAAACAATTATGTATCATTCTATATAATAGTAAAGGAAACCATAATAAGGTACAAATGTTTGTCTGGAAAAATTGAACTTTGGGGTTTTTATCCAATATTATTTTTGAGATATATTTATGATTTATGAAGCTGTTGTTTACTTTGACTACTGCATAATATTTTTCTATATGTATACTAATTTATAACTGTCCATGATTTGGTCAATATGGCTGATAGACTTTTGTTTTTGAAGCATCTAGCTATGTAATACCTTAATTTTTTTGGTTGTGAGCCTACCCTTTAACGGCTGAGCCATCTCTCCAGCCCATCTAGCTATGTAATGCAGATTTGCCTCTATTTGTTATTCACTGTGTTTCCATCCTTCCACAGATATATTTAAAATAAGAACCATCAGAATGTCTCTATTTAGAAATTGTATGGTTGCTGATGGAACTAGTTAAGATAAAACCAGAGGCTGGAAAATGGCTCAGTGGGTAAATCTCTTGCTGCAGGATCATGTAGCCCTGACTTCAAATCTCCAGAATTCATGTAAAGCTAGACACATTTGTAATCCCAGCAGTCCTACAATAAGAAGAGAAACAGAGACTGTAGCGTGTATGTTTTCCGGCCAGCCCAGCCGCCGCTGGTCTGGCGTGCCAGCACCTAATAACACGCAGGAGACTCTATATTTGATACAATCCTTTTGGCCAATTACCATTACTGTTTATGGGCTAGCTCGGCCTTAATTATTAACCCATTTCTACTTATCTAAGTATTTCCACGTGGTCATCTTATCGGGGAGCCGCAGCAGGCGTCCTGCTTCTTCCCTGGGCTACATCTCAACTCCTCCCTACTGCTTCCTCTTTCCTCCTTGTCTCCTAGCCCCGCCTATCTTGCTATCTCATTGGCCACAGAGCTTTATTAACCAGTATGAGAAACATATATACAGAATAACATCTCCCATCAAGAGACAGGAGGCTAACCTGCAGTATTCATGCTTGTGTGTGCCACATGTGTGCGCACACATACACACAAAATTGTTTTAAATTTTTAAGCTACATATTTCTAATATATAGTGTCCCAAAATAAATATTACTATTTTAATAATTTATTTTTTATTTTATGTGCATTGGTGTTTTACTTTCATGTATGTCAGGTAAGGGTGTCAGATCTTGTAGTCCCAGACAGTTGTTAGCTGCCATGTGGGTGCTTGGAATTGAACCAGGATCCTCTAAAAGAGCAGTTGGTGCTCTTAACCACTGAGTCATTTTCCAGCCCCAAACATTTCTATTTAACAACAGAAGAATAGGGGCTTATCAGGGAGAGCTCAGATAAAGGCAAGTCTAAACCCCAGCAGGGCAAACACCAAGTCCTGAAGCTCCATGTCTGGATCTGGAGCTCTTCATGGACTCATCTGGACTCCAGGAGCTGCCCCTCCAGGTCTGCTGCAAGCAGAACACACCTCTTTGCTGAAAGCTCCGCTCCGTGCATACAGCTTTATTTTCCTTTGGTTGTTTGTTTGTTTGTTTACTTTATGTTGGAGGCACAGGGGTCTTTGCACCCACAGATCTCTGGAGAAACCAGGATTGTTAAACATGTAGTATCCTCTCCTCAATGGGGGATATAAAATGCCTGTTTTTCCATCCAAAAAGCTGAAAGTAGGTATTTTTAATGACCTGGTGACCTGTTTGCTAGCCATAGCCACAAAGGCCAGACAGTGGTAGAACACACTTTTAATCCCAGGACTCAAGAAAGAGAGGCAGATGGATCTCTGTGACTTCAAGGCCACCCAGGGTTATGTGAGAATGAGTCAGTCTAACAGAGAAACAGAGCTCAGGCCTTTAGTCCTAGCACTAGAGAGTTATATAAGGAAGAAGCAAAGGGTCTCGTGGAGATTCAGATTCCAGTCACAGAGAAGATAAGCTCTCCATTTCTTCCTTGATGGAGTTAAGAGCTATTGGCTGACTGCTTTGCTGACTGATCTTCAGCTTGAACCCCAATATCTGTCTCTTGGTTTTTATTATTTATGTTACAGTTATTATGTGATAGTGTTACAAATGCATATGTGATTTGATCAAATCCATCCTCCTATTTGCTCCATTTTTTTTTTAAAATCCAGTGGGTGCACTTAGTGACGTCTGAATGTGTGTGTGTTTAAGATCACCTTCTGGAGCATGGCTGGCCTTTCATGTCCCATATCTCTGAAGAAAATGGGCCAATTTTAAATAGACCATCAAAGCATATTATTTAGGTAATATAGTATGTACTAAACATGTGTTTTAAAAATATGGTTCTCACCAGGCAGTGGTGCTGTCCTGGAACTCTATAGACCAGGCTGGCCTCAAACTCAAGCGATCCAGCTGCCTCTGCCTTCTGAGTGCTGGGATTAAAAGTGTGTGCCACCTCCACCCAAATAATATATATTTTCTTGTTCTTTTTAACTTTTTGTGTTGTATAAAAATTACTTTAATAACATTTTCATTTCAAGACGGCTTTTGGCCAGGCAGTGGCAGAGCACGCTTTTAATCCCAGCACTCAGGAGGCAGAAGCAGGCTGATCTCTGTGAGTTCCAGACCAACCTGGTCTACAAGAGCTAGTTCCAGGACAGCTTCCAAAACCACAGAGAAACCCTCTCTCAAGGGAAAACAAAACAAAAACAAAAAACAAAAAAACACAGCTTTTGTTTTGTTGTTAAAACAGGATCTCTTGATGGGTGGTGGTGGGTGGTGATGGTGGTTGTTGTTGTGGTGGTGGTGGTGGTGGTGGTGGTGCTAGTGGTGGTGGTGGTTGTTGTGGTGGTGGTGGTGGTGGTGGTTGTTGTGGTGGTGGTGGTGGTGGTGGTGGTGGAGCTGGTGCTGGTGCTGGTGCTGGTGCTGGTGCTGGTGCTAGTGCGAGCACCCCTTTAATCCCAGAACTCAGGAGACAGAGGCAGGTGGATCTCTATGAGGTTCAAGACCAACCTGGTTTACAGAGCAAGTTCCAGAACAGGCTCCAAAGCTACACAGAGAAACCCTATTTCAAAAAGACCAAAAACAAAACAAACAGGATCTTACTTTGTAGCCCAAAGTGGCCTTGATTTTACTATAGAGCCTAGGTTGGTCTAAAATTTGAGGCATCTTCCTGACATAATCTCTAGAATTCTTGGATTATAAGTATAAACCAGCATGCCGAAACTTGAATAGACATTACTTTAGAGTCAAGGTTTCATGTATCCTAGACTAGGCTAGTCTTGAATTCTAGATAGCTGATAATGAACTTGAATTTTTTGATTCTCCTGCTTTTGACTTCATAGGACTTGGGTTACCGGTGTGTTCTACTTTCTGGTTTTATTTAATGCTGGTGATGAATGTATTAATGACTTTGTTTATTCCAGGAAAGCACTCTACCAACTTTACCTACGCTCCAGCCCTGAAAGACATTTTTTTAGGTTTTTAAAGATGTATTATTTTATTTAATGAAAAGAAGTGTTGGTAAACCATGTTTGAGCTTGATCCTCATAGTGGTCAGAAGAAAGTGTTACATCCCCAGAACTAAAGTTACTGATGGTGTGAGGCACCATGTGTGTGCTGGGAGCAGAGGTCAGGTCCTCTTGCAAGAGCAACAAGTGGGTGCACTTAACTGCTGAGCCAACTCTCTATTTATTTAGTTCTAATAATATTATACACAAAGACTCCCTATCTGTGTTTCTCTGTCTCTCTCTTTCTCTCTCTCCCCAGTCCAGGCTTATCTAGAACCACTGGTTCTCCTGCCTTAGGCTCCTGCATTCTAGGCTTACAAGATATTGTAGTTTAAATGAAAATAGTTCTCATATACTCAGATACTTGAATATTTGATCCTTAGCAGAACCAGGGAATGAGCTATTGTTGTGACAGGCCTATGCTGTGGAACAATTTTTGTATACTGTAAATATATGTTGCTCCCATTGGGAATAAAAAGCTAATTGGCCCATAGCTAGGCAGATTTTGGGGGGCAGAGAGAATGCTGGGAAGAAGGGAGACATCTGAGGAGTCACTGGCCAGACACAGATGAAGCAACGTGGGAAGCTCATAGATGAGGTAAATGAGCCTCAGTGAAGCACATAGATTAATAGAAATGGGTTCATTTAAGTTGTAAGAGCTGGCAGGAGACAAGCCTAAGCTATTGGATGAGCATTTATAGTTAAAAATAAATCTTTGAGCCAGATGGTAGTGATGCATGCCTTTAATTTCAGCACTTGGGAGGCAGAGACAGATGATCTCTGTGAGTTTGAGACTAGTCTGGTGAGTGAGTTCCAGAACAGGCTCCAAAGATATAGAGATCCCCTGTCTCAAAAACAGACAAACAAAAAGTCTCTGAATGGTTACTTAGGAGAAACTGCCTATAGCCCTGACCATGATGGGGTTTTGTTTTTGTTTTTCTTTGTTTGCTTGTTTTTAGAGAAATGTGGAAGACTTTGGGACTTTGGATTAGAAAAGCAATTGGATGCTGTAAGTAGGGCTTAATGGGCCATCATACAGTAGAAGCTTGGAAGAAAGTAACACAGACAGACTAATGTACTGTGGAGGCCCAACTCAAGATTTCAGAGGAAAACAATAGCAGCAACTGGGATAGAGACCATTCTTGTGATATTTTGGCAAAGAATGTCTTGCAGAATATTTGTATAACTATGCAAAGATGTGTGGCATTTGTTTAACTCTGTAAAGACATGTCTTGTTTATACTGAAGAATATTTTTTAACTATGTAAAGATGTGTTGCTGTTTTACCTTGCTTGCCTAAGACAGCTGATGGGACTAATAAAAGGCTGACCAGCCTGTAAGCAGAGTGTTCCTGTCCTGGCAGCCGTTTCCCAAATAATCAACACTGAGACTTAAGACTATTTATAAATGCTCAGCTTAGGCTTATAACTAACTAGCTCTTACAACTTAAGTGAACCCATTTCTCTTGATGTATGTATTACCACATCTGTTGTGGCTTTACCTGTCCTCCAGCATGACTTGCTGCCTTTGTCTCTCCTGGTGACACCCCTGACTCTACCCTTCTTCCTCCCAGCATTCTTTGTTTGACTGTCCAGCCTGGCTACTGGCCAATGAGCTCTTTACTAACCAATGAGAGTAATACATATTCACAGTGTACAGAAGGATTATTCCACAGCAACAGCCAATATCAAGGAAGGAGGTATAGTTGGTATTTCTGGGCAGGGAGAGGAAGGAGGAGGAGGAATTTAGGCAGGCAGACATGGTGCTGGAGAAACAGGTGAGTGTCCTGTTGAAGAATACTATTTTAAGGTGTGTGACTTTTGTTTACCCTGCATTTGTTTAACTCTGTGAAGCTGTGATTCTTTGCCTGTCTAAAATACCTGATGGTCTAATAAAGAGCTGAATGCCCAATAGTGAGGCAGGACCTAGGATAGGCAGGACTGGCAGGCAGAGAGGATAAATCAAAGGAGAAGGAGGAGAAGCAACAAGAGAACAAGGAGAGGAGAACATCAGGAGTAGCCACCTGGCTCTCAGATAGCCACAGAGTAAAAGGGAAAGTAAGACACACAGAAGTAAAGGAAAGAGCCCAGAGGCAAAAGGTAGTCAGGATAATTTAAGTTAAGGAAAGCTGACAAGAAATAAGCCAAGCTAAGGCCAGGCATTCCTAACTAAGAATAAGCCTCTATGTGTGATTTATTTGGGAGCTAGACGGCGGGCCCCTCAGAAAGGCCAAAGAGTAAAACTTCGCACTACAGTGTCCTATATCTTGCTGGCAGTAGGAAGTTGGCTTGAGTATCTGGGCAGTATCCAGAGCACAGGAAAACTCAAAGCCTGCCCCCACAGTGACATACTTCCTCCAACAAGGCCATAGGCACTCCAAAGAAGGCACACCTCCTAATAGCACCACTTCCTGTGAAATTATGGGAGCCAATTACATTCAAACTATCACAGTGCTATAGTCTGCAATACTGGAAGGCCACAGCCACCTAAGTCCTTTGACATTGGCTATGGAGATACAGGATCTGGAGTTTGTCCTACTGAGTATCAGACTTGCTTTGATCTGTATTTCCTCACTACGCCCCTATTCCTTCCTTTTGGACTGGCAATGTATAAGTCTATGCCATTGTGTGTTGGAAATACATAATTTGATTTGTGAGACTGTAAGTGGTAAATTAAAAGATAGCCTTGAGTCTCAGAAGAGACTTTTAAACTCCTGGGACTGTGAAAGACTATGGTGTGGTGGGTTGAATAGGAATACCCACTCCCACACACACCCTCCATCCCTCAACCCCCCATCCCTCCACCCTCCCACCCACCCCTAACCCCCGGGCTGGAGAGATGGCTCAGAGGTTAAGAGCACTGGCTGCTCTTCTAGGCCCTGAGTTCAGTTCCTAGCAATTACAAGGTGGCTCACAACCATCTATAATGAGATATGGTGCCCTCTTCTGTCATGTAGGCATATGTGCAAGCAGGACACTGCATACATAATAAATAAATAAATCTTTAAACAGGAAGTGGCATGATTTAAAAAAGATTAGGAGGTGTGGCCTTGTTGGAGGACATGTATCATTGGAGGTGGGCTTTGAGGTTTCAAAAGCCCACACAGGCCTCTCTCTCTCTCTCTCTCTCTCTCTCTCTCTCTCTCTCTCTCTCTCTCTCTCTCTCTCTTTCTGCCTGTGGATCTAGTTGTAGCTCTCAACTACTGCTCCAGCACCTGCTTGCATGCTCCCCTCCATGATGATAGTGGAGTAAACCTCTGAAACTGTTAATCATGCCTCCAATCAAATGTTCCCTTTTGTAAGAGTTGCCTTCATCACATGTCTCTTCACAGCAATAGAAATATGACTAAGACATAAGGGGACTTTTGAAGTTGGACTAAACACATTATGGTATGTTCACAAACCATGGGGGGTCAGGGAGTATGAGTATAATGTGATGGTTTGAATAAGCATGGCCTCCATGGGTCAGTGTGCCATAGGCCTTGAACCAGACTGTCTTAGTTTGGGTTTCTATTGCTGTGAAGAGACACCATAACCTCAGCAACTCCTACAAAGAAAACTTTTAAATGTAGTGTGGATTACAATTCAGAGGTTCAGTCCATGATCATGGTGAGGAGCATGGTGGCATGCGGGAGGACATGGCGCTGCTACATCTTGATCGGAAGGCAACAGGAAGTGGACTTAAACACTGTTCTTGGCTTGAGCATATATGAGACCTCAAAGCCCACCTCCACAGTGACACTTTCTCTTATAAGGCCACACACACTCCAAGAAAGCCACACCTTCTAGTAGTTCCAGTCCCTTTTGGGGGCCATTTTCTTTCAAACCATCACACAGACCAATAACTCATTGCAATGAACATCTTGCGGATGAGGCTGATTGAACCAGAGGGTATACCGCTCCTGATGCCACTAGGATGAATGAAGAGGTA
This sequence comes from Cricetiscus sungorus, assembly GCA_030556225.1. Lineage (NCBI taxonomy): Eukaryota > Metazoa > Chordata > Mammalia > Rodentia > Cricetidae > Cricetiscus > Cricetiscus sungorus. The sequence continues at coordinate 121,652,125 of JANBXA010000734.1, read as the reverse complement.
TTGGAAAGACAGAGGAGCAAGGTGGGTTTTGTTTGTTTGTTTTGTTCCCAATGAATCAATGAAGAATTATATTAAAACAATAAAGGAGCTGAGTGACGGTGGCACATGCCTTTAATCCCAGCACTCAAGAGGCAGAGGCAGGTGGATCTCTGTGAGTTTGAAGCCAGCCTGGTGTACAGAGCTAGTTCCAAGACAGCCAAGGCTACACAGAGAGACCCTGTCTCAGAATAAAACAAAAATAAAGAGAGAGGGAGAGAAAAAGAGAGAGAGAGGCCTCTGTGGGCTTATGTGGTGGTTTGAAAGGAAATGGCCTCAACAGGAGTGGCACTATTAGGAGTGTGGCCTTGTTGGAGGAAGTACATCAATGTGGGGGTGGACTTTGAGGTCTCTCTCTCTCTTTTTTTTTTTTTCTCAAGCTTTCCTTAGTGTGACAGTCAGTCAGCTTGGCAGCTTCGACCTCTGGTTCTGGCTTTATAGTTAAAGACAGAAGAAACGGGTTGTGGAATTTGCCTCCCCTCCTAAAGAAAGCCACTGAGGCCAGGCATGTGTCAGGGGTGTCCCTGAATGGAGGCCATTGTAGGAAGCTGTGAAATTGAAGCCTGGATTGCCTTGGAGAACTGAAGACATTAGAGAAGCCAGAATCGTGGGACACCTGCCAAGGAGAGCTGTTACTAGAGAACCAGCCCAACAGAAAGAAGGGTGATGCAGTCAACAGATTGGAAAAGAACTGGAGACCTGAAAAGTGTTTTGACATCAGACATGGAGATGCAGAGTTTGGAGTTTGCCCGCTGATTTTTGGTTACTTTGGGCCAGCATTTCCTCGCTATGCTCCCTTCCCTGTGTTTGGGGATGGTAATGTATATCCTTGTGCCATTATATGTGGAAGTATGTGATCTGCTTTTTTGAGTTTTATAAGTGGACTACAGTTAAGAGATTTTTATGAGTCTCTGAAGAGACTTTGGACCTTTTTATCTTATTTTATTTTATTTTTGAGACAGGGTTTCTCCTGGAACTCATTTTGTAGACAAGGCTGGCTTTGAACTCAGAGATCTGCCTGCCTCTGTCTCCTGAGTACTGGGATTAGAGGTGTGTGCCACCACTGCCCAGTGAGACTTTGGACTTTTAAACATTGTTGAGACTGTGATAGACTATAGGGACTTTTGAAGTTGGACTGAATGCATTTTTGCAGTATGGTATGCCTATAAAGCCTCTGGGATCCAGGGAATAGAATGTGGTGGTTTGAAAGAAAATGGCCCCCAATGGGAGTATGTGACCTTATTGGAGGAAGTGTGTCACTGTGGGAACGGGCTTTGAGATCTTTTTTTTTCCTCAAGCTTCCTTTGGTGTGACAGTCAGTTGACTTACTGTTGTCTCTTAAGTCAAGATGTAGGGCTCTCATCTTTCACATCGTATCTGCCTGCATGCTGCCATGCTCCTCTTCACGATCATAATGGACTGAACCTCTGAAACTGTAAGCAAGCCACCCTCAATGAAATGTTTTGTTTTGTTTATAAGATTTGCCTTGGTCATGGTGTCTCTTCACAGCAATAGTACACCCTGACTAAGACAGATGATATATTTGAGTGCTTGGAATTGTTAGGGAAGAATTAGTGCAACTGTTCAGGAAGGATTAAAATATGTGTGACCTTATTGGAGGAGGTGTGTCATTGGGGGCAGGTTTTGAGGTTTCAAAATATGCCATTCTCAGTCTCGTGGTTGTCTCTCAAGATGTGCACCCTCAGGTACTCAGTGCTCAAATGGATGTAGACCTGGGCCAACCAGAAAATTCTGCTTCCTGTCTAGAAGCCCAGTTAGATTCCTTTGAAACCATAAGCTCCGAGTTAAACACTTTCTTTTATTAGTTGCTTTGGTCATGAGTATCTTCATTACTTTTCTCTTGCTGTGATAGGATACCATGACCAAACCAACTTGGGGAGGAAAGGGTTTATTAGTTCATCATTGAAGGAAATCAGGACAGGATCTCAAGCAGGCCAGGAACCTGGAGCCAGGAGCTGCTGCTGCTGAGGCCATGGAGGAGTGCTGCTTACTAGCTTGCTCCCCATCGCTTGCTCAACCTGTTTTCTCATAGAACCCAGGACCACCATCCCAGGGATGGTACCACTCATAATGAATCAGGCCCTCCCCTATCAATCACTAAAAAAATGCCTTGCAGGTTTGCCTACAGCAGAGTCTTATGGAGGCAATTTGTTTCATTATATATAGTGTTCTCCCTGCATGTATCCCTTCAGGCCAGAAGAGGACACCAGATTTTATTACAGATGGTTGTGAGCCATTATATGGTTGCTGGAAATTGAACTCAGGACCTCTGGAAGAGCAAGCAGGGCTTTTAACCCCTGAACCATCTGGAGACACTTTCTTAATGGAGTTTTCCTCCTTTGAGATGATTTTAACTTGTGTCAAATTGACATCAAACTATCCAGCTCACAATATATGCCATCAATCCCAGTTTCACTGTTTTTGAAGAAATCAGGGAGGCCATAGTAGAGGGATGAAGTCTTTGCCATTCAGCACCACAGCAGAAAACAGGCCTGTCATGGCTAAGGGTTGATTATTTACCTAATGAAAGTTCAGATTTCAGGAGCCTTCTGAGTCTTGTGCATTTTTCCCATCTATTCCTGGAACATATCCCATGGAAAGGGAAGGGCCCTGGAGAGAGTTAATTAGCATCCAGAACTACCTCCTGTTGCCTCCTCTTGGTTTGAATAAGAATGGCCTCCATGCGTTCATATATTGAATAATTAGTCACCAGGGAATGGCACTATTTTAAAGGATTAGAAGGATTAGGAGGCGTGGCCTTGGAGGAAGTGTGTCACTGAAATCTCATAGGTTTCAAAAGCCTATGCCAAGCCCAGTCTCTCTCTCTCTCTCTCTCTCTCTCTCTCTCTCTCTCTCTCTCTCTCTCTCTCTCTCTCTCTCTGCCTGTGGCTCAGGATGTGACCATGCTGCCATGATGATAATGGACTAAGTCTCTGAAACTGTAAGCCAGTCCTCCATTAAATGCTTTTCTTTATAAGAGTCGCCTTGGTCATAGTGTCTCTTCACAGCAACCGAATAGTGACTAAGACAGAATGCTTTCATTCTAAAGCTGAGCCATTTCCACTTGGAAGTCTGCCTGTTCCTCCTTGGTCAAAGAGCTCTGCCTTGCGACTCTCTTCTCATACTCCTCTTCCATTCTAGGTTATTGATCTGGGCATTAGAGCCCTCTCTCACTCAGCTACATTGGCCTCACTGGCTCAGGGACTAATTAGGCATTTAATTATTTGGTTTTGCTCACAGGCTGAGCTTTCTCTTGCACTCCTTACAAGGCTGCTTGGCCAATTCCAAGTGCAAGCATCGCTACTGATCAGACAGCCTGAGGTCAATGAATAAAGTTTGGTTAGGGTGAGGGATATTTAGAAAATTTGTTTTGTTATTGTTGTTGTTGGTGATGAATGTAGGTTTTAACAAGCTTATATATAAAGAAGATGACAATGAACACTTAGGCCTTTGGGGTTTCAACTTGAAGAAGGCCAAACTGTAATATTTCTTAAGTCCTCTTGCATCCAGGTTCATCTAATAGCAGCTACCTCTACCGTATAGCTTAAGGTATACCCCCATGGGATCAAAATCAAGTATCCACGGTTTTCTTAGAGAGAAATTAGTCCCACATCTGTCCTGACCCCTAGGTTGGGTTCCTGGGTTACTCTCTGAAAGAGATTGATGATGAAGTAGCTAAGGCTTCCAGTGACTAGAAAGGCCAGAGGGTCATAGGGAACCTGAACTCCAGAGCAGGCTGGCCCAGACTAAGGTTGTATCTTCTGCCTCTTGGACAGTCACTAAATTCTTCAAAGCATCACTGAGATATAGGAAGAAACAGAAAAATACCAAATATAGTGAAAATATCACCCTTTTTCTTTTCTTATTTGGGGGAGGGGCATGGAATGTGACACAAAAGTGGGAAGAGGTTATCTCACTTCATGTTAGATTTCTTTCTTTCTTTCTTCTTTTGTTTTGTTTTGTTTTTTGTTTCTTGGTGGTTTTTTTTGACATAGTATCTCTCTATGTAGCCTTGACTGTTCTGGAACTCAGGGTTATGTAGATCAGGCTGTCCTCGAACTCACTGAGATCCAGGTGTCTCTGCTCGGGGGTACTGTGATAACAGCATGGGCCTCCACTTTCTGGCTTTCATGGTATATAATTTAGAGGTCTATATATGGAGGAATGCTGATTAGTAGCAAATTTGAACACACATGGGGAGCTATTGAGTGGATCCCTTGGGCTCTTTTTTGGTACATACTCTGCGTGAGAGTGTCAGGTTCCCTGACACTGGAGTTACAGACATTTGTGAGCTGTCATGTGGGTGCTGGGAATTGAACCCTGGTCCTTTGGAAAAAAGAATTGGTGTCCTGAATCACAGAAGCCGTCTCTCCAGCCCCATCAGGTTCTTTTCAAAGTAGTAAGTAATAGACCTAGAATTTGGTTCTGACATCATAACTCTTAAGCATTTGCCATCTCAACTTACTCTTCTGAGTTCTCTTGACTGTGTTTATCCTAATAACAACTACTTTGCTCATAGTTCACTCAAGTGGAGGACACTCAACATCCTGGGCTGACCTGGGTTCCCCAATTGCTGCTCTTATACAAAATTTCATTCGCAGGGGTTGAGGGGTTGGCTCAGCTATTAAGGTCCCTGCAGCACAAACATGACCATCTAAGTTAGGATCCCAAGCACCCACGTAAAAGCCAGATGTGATGGCACATGCCCATAAACCTAGCATTGGGGGCTGGGGCAGAAACAGGAAGATCCCCAGAGTTCATTGGTCAATCAGTGTAGCCAATTGATGAGCTCTATGTTCAGTAGGAGACTGTCTCAAAAAGACAAACACCAATAACAAAAACCCAAGGTGGGAAGTGATAGAGGAAGGCACACCTAATGTTGGACTCTGACCTTCATATACATGCACCCATTCTTATATGTGCATATATATATATATACATATATATATATATATATGTACCTAATGTGATAGCTAATAATGCTTTAAATCAGTTGCAATGTTTTAAGTTAATTACTATGCCTAAGAGATCTCTGAAATAAAAATGCTCCTAACCTGTGAAAGCTGTACTCTGTTAGCCCAGCTTGCCCAAGAACAGATGACTTCCCAGGATGTTAAGGGCTCTGTTTTTGCAAGTGCTTAGTCTTGCAAAATTTTAACCAAACTGCTATTCATAAGCCAGGTGTTGGTGGCACCTGCCTTTAATCATAGCACTCAGGAGGCAGAGGCAGGCAGATCTCTGTGAGTTTGAGGCCAGCCTAGTCTACAGAATGAGTTCCAGGACAGCCAAGACTACACAGAGAAACGCTGTCTCGAAAAATACAAAAACAAAAACCTGCCGTTCATGCAAGATAATTATCACAATGCTAACCACCGGTTCTGCATCTGTAAACAGCTTGCTTGCTTAAGATAACCAGAACATCTGCAAGACCTAAGTTGCAGATTAAGCCCCTGCTTATATGTAGACAGGATATGTGCTAATAAAATCCCCAGAATGAAACCTTGTGGCTTTTTAATTTATAAACCCCTTACTGACATGGTTCAGGACTATACCTTGAGAATCCTGAATCTCAGATGTAATCCTGGCACCAGTACCTGAACAAAACCTCTTCTTTGTTAAAAATTCATTTGTGATCAGGCTGGTGAATCTCTGAACAACTCCAAACCCATTACAGTACCTGTCTATAATCCCAGCACTCATGAGACAGGCAGGCAGATCTCTGTGAATTTGAAGACAGTCTGACAACCTGAGTTCAGTCCCCAGAGCCTACAGGGATTCCAGAAAGTTGTCCTCTGACTTCCACATGAGTGCCATGGAGCACATGTCCCCACATATATGGCATACACATGCTCAAGTTGCACACTTAATAATAACAATTAAATAGAATGAGTTTTTTTTCTAAGATTTATTTATGTAGTGTTTTCTATGCACGTATGCCTGAAGGCCAGAAGAGGGTACCAGATCTTATTATAGTTTCCTGCTTTGTTGAGGAGTCTGGACACACACTATGGCCTATGGGCTGAAGATGGAACATTACAGAAGAACTTCAGGTGACTGACCAGGCAATGAGTTGTCTCTGTCATTTCTAGAGTTTATATATTATCCTTCTGTGGTCTTTGAAAGAGTTGAAGACAGATAGTTATGTTTATAGTTTTCCTTAGTTAGTATTCAAGATAAGTTACATATAGGACTTTAGACTCACTTACAAAATGTTAATGGACTAAATATTGTTAACTGTGATTCTTATTTGATAACTGTTGAATGGTATATTTTGCTATGTTAAGGTTAAACCCCTTCTTTTACTTTAGACAGAAAAGAGGAGATGATGGGAGATATTATTCTGTGTATGTGTTTCTCATACTGGCTAATAAAGCACTGTGGCCAATGGAAAACTAGATAGGCGGGGCTAGGAGACTAGGAGGAGGAAAGAGGAAGTAGAAGGTGAAGTCAAGATGTAGCCCGGGGAAGAAGCAGGATGCGTGCCACGGCTCCCCGATAAGACGACCACGTGGAAATACTTAGATAAGTAGAAATGGGTTAATAATTAAGGCAGAGCTAGCCCATAGACAATAATGGTAACTGGCCAACAGGATTGTATCAAATACAGAGTCTCTGAGTGTTATTTGGGGCTGGCGCGCGGCTGTGGGCCCACGTGGCGGCAGGACCGGGAGGCTGGCGGGGAGACCTGCTGTAACAAGTAAGCAGTGGTCTTACAGAGCTTCTAGGCACAAGGAGGCATAATTACATGGAAACTCAACTCAAAGTACATGTCATGGACTGGGCAGTGGCGGCACAAGCCTTTAATCCCAGTACTTGGGAAGTAGAGGCAGGCGGATCTCTGTGAGTTTGCAGCCAGCCTGATCTACAGAGCAAGTTCCAGGACAGCCAAGACTTCACAGAGAAATCTTGCCTCAAAACAAAACAAAAAAGTGCATGTCACTTCTTCCAAGTAGATGGGTCTAGTAATTATCTTAAGGGCCTAGGGAGGAAGCTGGTATGGTCCCAGTTCAGTCACACAGATAGCATAGAGGTCATTTGGGCTATTAGCCACCTGTGCTCCTGGTTGAGGGAGCATGGTATGTGCAGATCAGCAGGATATGAATCACCTCCATTCCCGGCCTTCTAGGTGGAAAAACAGGTTATATATCTTTTCCCCTGAAAAGACAACCCTGAGAGTTTGCCATTCCTGCTTTCCCTTGAGCTCTCTGTGAGCATGAGGACCTTTGTGCTCCCAACAGAGGGAACTTGTGTAAGTGAATAAAGCAGATTCCAGAAACCCTAGGTCATTTCATTGTCAGGAGTAAGTTATTTCTCACTGAGTTGCTGACTAGAGAACTTTCTGGGGTTCCTGAAACTATACAGATCACTAGATCACTGCCACTGTTATTCATTGCCCACCAGAACAGGACAGTAGTAAGACCCTGCTTGCCCCCCCCCCAACTTGTTTTTTTCTTTTTCTTTTTCTTTTTCTTTTTTTTTTAAGACAGGGTTTCTCTGTGGCTTTGGAGGCTGTCCTGGAATTAGCTCTTGTAAACCATGCTGGTCTCCAACTTCCAGGGATCTGCCTGCCTCTGCCTCCCGAGTGCTGAGATTAAAGGTATTTGCCATCACCATCCGGCAAGACCCTGTTTCTTAAGAGGCTACATGCCCTGATTGTAAGAAATAAAGAAGCTGGGCATAATGGCACACAACTTTAATCCCAGCATTTGGGAAGCAAAGACATATGGATCTGTGAGTTTGAGGCCAGCCTGTTCTACAGAGTGAGTTCCAGGACAGCCAGGGCTACACAGGGAAACCTTGGGTGGGGGAGTGGGGGGAGGGTGGGGGCTGGGGAACTGGGGATGTGTGGGGGTGGGTGGGGGTGGTGGAAAAAGTAGAGCAAGTGTGGGCTGTGTTGGCCCCTGGCTTTGGTCTCAGCACTCAGGAGGCAGAAACAGGCCAATCTCTGTTGGCTCTAGGCCAATCAGTCTACACAATGAAATTGTCTCAAAAGAAAAAGAAAAAAGAAAGAAATTATGGTCAAAGATCAGCTTGAAAACATTATTGAATTTTATATTTTTCTTTTGCTATTATGACTAGGAATAATCAAAATTATCTTCCCCTATACCTTTTTGAGACAGTCTTTTTGATACTTGCTTTTTTTATCCCCTTCGTGCTAAGCCATCTCATTAGACACCCACCCTCCTATTTCTTTAGCTATGCCCTCTGTCCCTAGTTTCTCATCCTTCTTTTTCTGAACCTGTATCTACAACATGTTTTTTTAAGTGGTAACTCAGAAACTGAGTGCATTTGCCTTAACAGTTGAAATTTTTTTATTTATGTATGTACTAATGTATTTGTTTGTTTATTGTGTCTGTGTGCTCATTGTGGTAGTCAGAAGGCAAGTTGGAAGAGTTGATTCTCATCTACTCAGTGGTCTCACATGACAGTGATGTGAACTCTGCTAGTCAGACTTGGTAGCCTTAATAGACTGCCATCTTCTTGTCCTGCCCTCATCCCCAGCTTTGCTTTGTTTTGTTTTTCGAGACAAGATTTCTCTGTGTAGCTCTTACTGTCCTGGAACTCAGTCTGGACCTCGAACTCACAGAGAGCCACCTGCCTTTGTGTCCACCCAGCTCTGTACGGTTTGTAAACAAGACCAGCCTTGAAATTTGAAACTCATGCTCCATCTCCCGAGTGTTGAAATTACCGGCGTGTGCCATCAACTTCTGATTTATTCACTCAAGGACCCAAATATGATTTGTGGTGGCACATATTTTCCGTAATCTAGCTCTTGGGAGGCAGAGGCAGGCAGATCTCTGCGTGTTTGAGGTCTGATCTACATAGTGAGTTCCAGGACATCCCGGGCTACACAGAGAAAACCCTGTGTTTAAAAAAAAAAAAAAAAAAAAAAAAATCAGGCAGCTAGCGGAGAGGTGACGTCAAGGATGGCCTAAGAGTAAAAACTCCGGCCCCGCCCTCTCCATCTCCCCTGCTTCAGACAGGACCCCCGCCCCCGCCTCAGCCGGGCTGCACTGCGCATGCTCAGCCGCAAAGGCCTCCGGGAGAGGGGCGGAGCCGGCGGGACTGTTCGCACTGCTAACCCGTGAGGCGCTTCCCGCCGCTGGCTCCAAGAGGAGGGACCGGCCTTCGTGGAGCTGCTCAGGCCCGCGTTTCCTGAGAGAGGCGGCTGGCATTTCTCCGGTCCCGAGGAGGGTGACGCGACGGGTGAGACGCCCACAGTGTGGGGAAGTCGTGACCCCCGGCTTCCAGGGTTCCCGGGCGGTGGCTGAGCTTGGCGCCTTCGGTCCCTTTGGCTTTCGATAGCCAGCTGTCTTTTCGGTTACACCTGTGGCTCTTCCCAGCAAGCAGTGATTTTTACAAATTTAAAGCAGAAAGATGGGCCGGGTGGCGCTTGCTTTTAATCCCAACACTCGAGAGGCCGGGGAACTCTGTGAGTTCGAAGCCAGGCAGCGCTGTATTATGAAACTTAGTTTCAAAAAAACAAAACATCCGGGCGGGAGAGGTGTCTCAGCGGCGGAGAGCACTGGCTGTGCCATGCGTGGGAGGGGCGCGTCCTTAATCTGTGTGAGTTCTAGGCCAGCCTAATCTACAAAGCGACTTCCAGGACCAGAAAAACAACAAAACAAAAAACACTGGGCTTCTTTTCCAGAGGACCCTGGTTCAACACACGGATACTCACAACTGTCTAAAACGCCAGTTCCAGGACTTCTGACGCTTTCAGACATACACGCGAACAAAAAAACCATCGAACACAAAATAAAAATACATTATATATTCAAAACCGAGAACATGAATTTGCCTTGCACTCCTGAGGCAGAGGCAGAGGATCGAGAGTTGGAGGCCAGGTTGGACTATGTAGCCCTACACAACAAAAACTAGGACAAGGTTTGGGTTGAATGGCAATAGTGTACACGCCCTGCTTGCCTAAGGTCCTGGTTCGATTTTGACCCATCACCACAACAAACCACGAAAGGGCTTTTCCAAATGGGATCATATTGAATGCCAGCCAAAAGAAACTTAAGTCACAAAAGATTTGAACTCGTGCTGGTGTTGTGTCAGCGAGTGAGTTCTAGATTCAGTCCACAGTATTAACCCTAACATGTGATGAAGGTGCTGGGTGTTGGGGGGTTGTTTGGTTTGGATTTTCAAGACTGGGTTTCTCTCTGTAGTCCTGGCTGCCCTGAAACCAGCCTGCCTTTAACTCAGAGGTCCTGCCCCTGTCTTGGTCTGGGACATCACCAGCAGGTGGTGAAGGTGCAGTATTTTTAATGTAGAGGTCTGAGGGTATCTTGGAGTAGTTTTTACTAGCTTTCTTGGAGTACAGTATCAGCATTCTTTTCTCTTTTTCTGTTTTAGTTGCTTTGTTTCCCTGTATAACCCCCCCTCCTTTTTTTTTTTTTTTTTTTTTTTGAGACAGGATCTCATTACATAACTCAGGCTGCTCTAGAACCCAGTTTCCTGTTTGCTGATGGAGCAAGCTTATAATTGGAGCACACAGGTCTAGGCATGTCTCCTTTGTGCTTACTTTGTGTGTGGTTAGGAAAGGAACCCAGGGCTTTTGCCCTTATAATCCTTAGACAGGAAAGCACTTTAAAGGGGCTTGTTATTTTATCTGTAGGGTTAGTGCATGAAATTTGCAAATCAATGCTGGATTTCTTTACTTTTCAAGGCTAGCCTGGTTTACAGAACGAGTTCTAGGACACCCAGTGCTTCACAGAGAAACCCTGTCTCAAAAAAAGAAAATAGAAATTTGCAATTCACAATTCAAAAAGGGTTGGTACAAACTTATAATCTCCCCAGTTAATACAAGGAAATATAACTATATTAACCAAGGTATCAGAAATGGCGATTTTCTGTGTTATTACTATAAACCACTGCCCAACTAAAATAATTTTTTAATTGAGGAATAATGGGTGAAAGGAAAGAAACTAGCATTGGTACTTTGAAAAACCTTAATGGCAAGTTGTTGTTTTACAAGATTGCCTTGTTTAAAAACACTCAAAAAAGAAAAAGCCAGGCTTGCTAGTGTATGCCTTTAGTCCCAGCATTCATTAGCCACAGGCAAGGAGATCCCTGAATTACCAACCTGGTCTACATAGTAAGACCCTGTCTCAAAACAAACAAATGCCAGATTGGAGAAATGGCCCATGGCTATCTGTAACTCCATTTGCAGGCTATCTGACACCCTCACACAGACATATATGCAGGCAAAACACCAATGCACATAAAAAAAAAAAACAATTACTTTAAAAAAAAAAAAATGCCAGGTGGTGGTGGCATGTGTCTTTAATCCTAGCACTTGGGAGGCAGAAGTAGGCAGATGGAGGTCAGCGTGGTCTACAGAGTGAGTTCTAGGACAGCCGGAGCTGTTACACAAAGGAAACAAAAACAAACAACAAACACATAATAATCATAACTTGGAGTTCAGTCCCCTTATACAAATCATTGAGCACACTTCAGCTTAATATGTCATTTTCTGTTGAATTGGACAGTTGCCTTGAAGACATTTTGTACATATTTTCAGTTCTCTATTTTCAGAGTATTGTCAAACTCAGCAACCTAAAATTTAGGAGAAAAGAAACTTTATTTTCAAAAAAAGGAAACTTCATTTTCAAAAAAAGGAAACTTGATTTTTGGACAGTGGTAATGGGATTAATCATGTGTTCTTGATCAATAAAATAGCCAATTGTTTTTTGGATTTGTTTGTTTGTTGTCTTGTTTTTTGTATTTTGCTTTTTTGAGGTAAGATTTCTCTTCATAGCCCTGGCTACCCTGGAACTCACTCTGTAGAACAAGCTGGCCTCAAACTCAATGCTGGGATGTGCTATCACTGCCCCGCTAGTCTATCTACTTTCTAAAAATTGCCTTTGAATAGTATACTTTTGGGGGCTGGAGAGATGGCTCAGCTGTTAAGCGCTCTGGCTGTTCTTCCAGAGGACCCAGATTCAGTTCCCAGCACCCACATGGCAGCTCACACCTGTCTGTAACTCCAAGATCTGACACCCTCACACAGACATACATGCAGGCAAAACACCAAATGAAATAAAAATAAATTATTCTTAAAAAAAAAAAAAGAATATTATACTTTTGTGGGTTGGGTTTCATGTCTAGAAATCTAAACTAAATGGGTGCATACACATGTAAATGAAAACACTGTTTTCTTCCTATCTTTTTTTCCTAAAGCTCCACAGTTGATCACTGACTTTCAGCCTTCTCTGGTATCGCCTGGCATGAATAAAATGCTTCCTGCAGTTCCAGCCACAGCTGTCCAGCTTTCCTGTTGTGGCTGTAAAAGAGTTTTGCAGGAGGGGCAGACTGCTTATCAGAAGAAAGGGTCTGCGGAGCTCTTCTGCTCCAGACTCTGCATCAATGAATACACGTCATCCACCATCTCACCAGCTCCCATCAAGAGGATGTGCTTAAACTGCTCAAGGTATGTCATTCTATTATGTCTTTTATTGTGCTACATGGATCTGGTCAGAGTCTTGGTCACGGTTTTATGCATTTTCTTCTTCTCTGAAGATGTGTCACCTTAGTGAGAAGAATTTGCTTCTGCTTCCAGTTCTTTTCTTTAATAGATCACTCAGAAGTAGTTTTGGTGGTGGTTGAGAGGTTTACAGGCATTACAGGGAAGGGTGGAGAAGCATTGAGAACTTCTTTGATTTGTTTTGTTTTGTTAGATAAATGTGAGAATTATGAGCATTAATTGGTATGTTTTCAGTGCTCAGATTGTGGATATGGTATGTTATCTACACCTCTTTTTTTTTTTTTTTTTTTTTTTTTTTTGAGTCAGGGACTCAACTCTCAAGATTATTTTCTCAGGTTTGCTGCCAATTCCCTTAGGGTTTCTTCTTGTTTTGTTTTGAAACAGGGTTGTACTATGTAGCCTTTGGCTAGCCTGGAGCTCACTGTGTAGAGCGGGCCAGACTTGAATTCACAAAGATTCTCCTACCTCTGTTTTGCAAGTGCTGGGACTATAGTTGTGTGCCACCACATTGGGCTGTCTGCACTTATTTTAATAGGCTCACAAACCCTTTGTATAGGATTGATTCAATTCCTTACTTGGCTAGTGCTCTCAGTGTTGTCTTTTGTTTCAAGTCCTGTTTTCTGGAAGTCTACTTTATCTTTGCTTTTTCTTTTCCCCTCCTTTTCATTTTTAAGGTTTGTTTGTTTTGTTTTGTGTATGAGTGTTTTGTATGTCTGTGCAGTATCTGTGTGCCTGGGGCCTACAGAGGCCAGAAGAGGGCATTTGATCCCTTGAAACTGAGCCACCATGTGGTTTGCTAGAAATCAAACCCAGGTCCTCTGCAAGAGCGGTCAGTGCTCTTAACTTGTGTGCCACCTTCCCAAGCCCTCTCTTTGCTTTCTCAATCTTAACAGTACTATACTATATCCCTGATTTCCCTTTTAGCTGTGGGTTCCAGGACACTCTTCAGCCTGCTTTCTCTTTCTGCAGAATCATAAGCCTGGAAGGGACATTAGAGATCACCCAATGCAGACCTTTTCTTTTGGTTTTGAGGAAACTGAGACCCTGAGACGTTAAGACTCTGTGTTGCTATGTTTAGCATATATGCACTCCATTTCTTCAGCCCCAGCTTTGCTACATGTCGCGGGCGTTGAAAATGACTCATGCAAGAAAGAATTTACTGTGTAAGTTGTTCTTTTAAAGCATAACAATCAGGTATGAACAGAAATAGAATACAACTTTGGTTATTACAAATTGTAAATTGGTCGAAAGATGGTAGTCAGACTGGAAGAGGCCATCATTGTTCATAGTAATGACCTATGTTTTTATTAAGACTTCTTACATTTATTTATCTTATTTTGCATGATTGAGTGTTTTGCCTGCATGCATGTATGTGCAATATATGCCCGCCTGTATGTAATCAGAATAAGACATTGGATTCCTTGGAGCTGTAGTTATGGATAGTTACAAAATAACAGGTGAGTGCTGGGAATGAGCCCAGGTGCTCTGGAAGAACAGCCAGTGTTCTTAACTAAAGAGCCTTCTCTCCAGCTCCCTTATTGAGATGTGTGAAATTTTCACATTCCATAATGTCTTTTTTTCTTTTCCTTTGAGACAGGGTTTCCTGGCTGTCCTGGAACTCACTCTACGACCAGGCTGTTCTGGAACCCAAAAATATGCTCCTGCCTCCTGAGTGCTGGGATTAATGACATACATCACCACAGCCATAGTTGTAGTCAGAAAAATATAAATTGTTTTTAAGGCTTTTCTTTCTTCTTTTTTTTTTTTTTTTTTTTTTTAGAAATGATTTATCATCTTTTTAATTAATACTTAATGAAGCAAAATGAAGGATAACTTTGAAGATGACATTTAAAATACTATTAGAGGAGACTTGTTATTGAAAACTATTAAGATATGTTTAAGAAACATCATTTTCACACTCCAGTATTAGAAACAAAAATGAAATTGTAAAGAGAGTCATTCCAATCTAAAATAGGTCTGTTCACTAATGTTTAATTTATTTATACCAGCCAGTTCACACCTGTACTCAGTTATTTTTAATTAACTGTAAGGGTTTCTCTAACATAGCTTTTCCTTTTCTTTTCGTTTTGAATTTTAAATTTTATTATATTTAAAAAAAAATTACACACCAAAATTAACCAGACCCAAAGGCTGTACAACTCAGTGAACTTGTATATAGTAGGAGTAACAATTAAAAACGGAAGCTATGGAACTTTTCATTGGGTTTTATACTTTTACTGTAAACTATATTTTTTTCTTTTTTTAATGATTTAACATTATTTTATGTGTATTGGTGTAAAGGTGTCAGATCCCCTGGAACTGAAGTTACAGTTAGTTGTAAGCTTCCATGTGGGTGCTGGGAACTGAACCTGGGTCTTCTGAAAGAGCAGCCAGTGCTCTTAACTGCTGAACCATCTTTCCAGCTCCCCAGATGTATTTTTATACACTTATCTACCATGGAAAATTAAATACATGACAAGCCAGGTGGTGGTGCATGCCTTTAAGCCCAGCACTTGGGAGACAGAGGCAGGCAGATCTCTGTGAGTTTGAGGCCAGAATGGTCTACAGAGCTAGTTCAGGACAAGCTCCAAAGCAATACAGAGAAACCCTGTCTCGAAACCCCACCACCACCAAAAAAAAAAAGAGAGAGAAAAAGAATTAATTAAGCTAGAAATGACAAGTACGGCTTTTCTAAAATTTCTAACTTTTACTTACAAGCTCAATGGTAAATACTGTGAGTTGTTTTCCTTGAAATGGCAGCCTTTCTTCATTTTTCAAGAAAATAGCTGCCCTATGTTCACTGCTAGACAATAGTTTAACACATACTCAAATAAAAATGTTAAAGATAGCTAAGGTTGTAACTCAAATTTCCTATATTTTTGGTTGTAAGCCTAGCCTTTAATGGCTGAGCCATCTCTCCAGCCCTCAAATTTCTTATATAGACTTTGTCTTGAGACAGTAATCAACCACTGATAGATAGGACAAGTGCTTTATGTTCCATTTTATGACTGTTGGTTTTCTATCAGCTTGACATGTGCTAGGGTCATCTGGGAAGAAGGAACCTCAATTGAAAAAATGCCTCCATCAGATTGGCCCGTAGACAAGGGCATTTTCTTAATCAATGATTGATGTGGGAGGGCCGATCTCACTGTGGTGGCACCACCCTTGGACAGGTGGTCCTGTGTTGTCTAAGCAAGCAGATTGAGCTAACTATGGACTAGCTAAGCAAGCCAGTAAGCAGCGTCCCTCTGTGGTCTCTACTTCTGTTTCTGTCCTGACTTTCTTCAGTGATGGATTATGACCTGGGAGTTGTAAACTGAAATAAATCCTTTTCTCAGGAGTTGCTTTTGGTCATGGCCTTTATCAAGGCAGTAGACACAAACTAGGACAGTCGCAGAATACCTTCCAAATTTATTTTTTCGTCTGCTTATGTCTGTATTTCAAGTGTATGCTTTGCCCCTGGAATCTAGAAGAGGGCACTGGATCTTCTGAAATAGGAGTTATAGACAGTTGTAGTCTCCATGTGGGTTTATCTGGGGATTATCAAGGTTCAGATTGAAATATCTTGAAAATACTGTTTTATTAACATCATTCATTTCTGAAACTAAATTGGCTTATTTTGTTTTACAGTGAATGCATGGCAGAAGGATCCCAAGAGCTCACTGCCTAACTAGCATAGCCAAAACAGTGACTCTAGCTCCCAATTCTAGCCTATATAGAGAGCAAGAGGGGAAGATACCCAATGTTCTGCTCTGGTCCCCTCATGTGCACACACAGAAACTCATGATACTTCATATATTTATCATCCTATTAACAAGCATTTGTTGTTGTTTTCAGAGATATTTTAAATCTGAAGGATATGAAGAATGTCCACTTGAAGGACAGTAGCTGCAACAAAAACTTTTGTAGCCAATCTTGCCTTTCATCATATGAAGAGAAAAGAAATGCATGTATTACCATGTGTACTGATAGCACTTTGCTGAAGTGCAGCATGTGTCAGAAGACATCTACTGTAAGTGTCAGTGACTTTTAACATTTAGAAGGATTCTAAGGATTCTGTTTAAATGTCGTCGTTTCTGTTGTGTAGTCTTTGAGTAATACCTACTTTTCAGATTGTTATTCTGCTGCCAGCTTGGTTATGAAGTGGTATAAGAACTGTGGAGCTTACTGTTGCGTGGACTGTAATCTGTCCCACATACATACTCAGGTGGAAGTACAGGCTCCATACTGAATAGTGCAGAGAAAATGGTAGTACATAGAAGCAGGTGGGCAGAAAGAGCTGCTGTTCCCTTCATCAGGTAGTCTCCGGTGCGGTTGGTATCTGGGGAACTCTTGGATAGTTGATGAAATTGAAAAAGACTTTTACAGTTCCCATAGGAGAACCTTTGGGTGCTTCTGAGATCAGGGAGGCTAGCCATGCTGTGGTAGATTAAGTGAGATGAATACAATTACTGGTCTGATCCTTTCTATGAAATAAGACTAATACATATCTTGATTGCTATGTGATGCTCTGTGACCTAGTAATACAAATCCCAGTAGTTGAGGGACAGAGGCAGGTGGATCTCATCAAGTTTACCAAGTTCCAGGTCAGTCAGGGATACATAGTAAAACCCTGTCTTCTTTTTTTTTTTTTTTTACGTGGGTCAGAGGCAAAACCAAAAAAAAAAACTATAAAGCTTGCCTGGTTGTAATGACTCCCACATGAAAGGCAGAGGAAGGTAATCCTGAGTTCCAAGACAACCAGGGCTACATGGAGAAACCTGTCAAAAAAACAAAAATCAACAACAACAAAAAAGATATTGTGGCAGTGGTGGCTCACGCCTTTAATCCCAGCACTTGGGAAGCAGAGGCAGGTTTACAGTGATCTACAGTGTGACTTCCAGGGGAGAGAGAGAGGGAGAGAGATTGCAGTACTGCCTGCAAAATGCTTTACTCAAGCAGATCTGATCTGTATAACCAAGGTCCACACTGGCCAGGGCTAGTTGTCTCGAAGAAAATAAAATATTCATATTAATAAAAGATTAAAATGAAAATTAGCCTCTGAGTAGGCTTGGGTGTCCTCGAACTGGCTGTGTAGACCAGGCTAGCCTGAAACTCAAAAATATGCCTGCTTCTGTCCCTAGTGCTGGGATAAAGGTGTGCACCACCATGCCTGCCTTGTTTTCAATTTTTTTGATGTTGTTTGTTTTTTGAGACAGGGTTTTTCAGTGTAGCTCTTGCTGTCCTGGAACTTGTTCTGTAGACCAGGCTGCCCTCAAACTCACAGATATCTGCCTGCCACTGCCCCCACTCCCAAGTGCTGGGATTAAAGATGCAGGCCACCACCACCCGGATTTTGTTCTTACTTTTTTAAGGGTTAATTTATTTAGGAACTGGAGAGGTGGCTCAGTAGTTAAGAACAATGGTTGCTCTTCTAGAAGACTAAGGTTCAATTCCTAGCACCCACATGATGCTCATAACCACTATATATATATAACAAGAGATCAGGTGCCTTCTTCTAGACATACCTGCAAGCAAAATGCTTATACACATAAAAAGAAATCCCCAGGACCCACATGATGGAAAGAAGGGGTGTGCTTACTCTGTGAATTGTCCTCTGACCTTCACTTGCATGTGATGATATTGTATGCTCCCCACACACATTCAAGGAAATGAATGGTAACTTTTTAGGGTTCATTCATTTCTGTTTATGTGCATGGGTGTGCGCCTGCACATCTGCATGTGCACCACATGCATGCCAGTGTCCTCAGAGACCAAGGGGTGCCATACTCCCTGGAACAGAAGTTAACAGGGAGCTATGAGTAATTCAGCATGAGTGCTGGGAAATAACTTTGGGTCCTCTGGAAGAGTAGGAAGTGCTCTTAACTGCTGAGCCATTTCACCAGTCTGCTTTCTGACTCTTCTATCAATATTCTCATCTCCACAGAAGAAGAAACACTGTGTTTTAGTTTTCTTTGCACTGTGTCCCACCATTGCTTTCAGTAGTGTAGAAAGACTAATCTTGCCCTTTGTTCCCTACGCTTTACTGAACTTGCTATGCTTGCTTCCTGTTTGTGTGCTGCTTTATCACAATGTATTTGTGATTTTTTTTTTTTTTCTTTTTCTGAGGCAGAGTCTCACTATGTAGTACTGACTGTAATAAAACTAACTACGTAGACCAGGCTGGCCTTTGAACTCACAGAGACCCACCTCTTCTGCCTCCCAAGATGGGATTAAAAGTTTGCAACATGCCTGGCTATGCTTGGGATTCTTTTTTCATTTTGTTTGTTTCTTTTTCTTTTTTTTTTTTTTTTGTGGGGGTGGTGGGTTGGTTTTTAGAGACAGGGTTTCTTCTGTGGCTTTGGAAACTGCCCTGGAACTAGCTTTTGTAGACCAAGCTGGTCTTGAACTCACAGAGATCTTCCTGCCTCTGCCTCCCTAGTACTGGGATCAAAGGCATGTGCACCACAGCCCGGCTGTTTTTGTTTTTCAACACAGGCTTTCTCTGTGTTACCACTTTAGTTGTCCTGGAACTGTCTTTGTAGACCAGGCTGGCCTCGAACTCACAGAGGTCCACCTATCTCTGCCTCCTGAGTGCTGCAGTTAAAGGCCACCAGAGAGATGAGATGTTTCAGCAGTTAAGAACACTGGTTGCTCTTCTAGAGGTCCTGAGTTCAGTTCCCAGCAACCATATGGTGGCTTACAACCATCTGCAATACAATCTGGTGCCATCTTCTAGTCTGCAGGGATATGTGCAGGCAGAATACTGCATACATAATAAATCAATCCTTTTTTTTTTTTTTTTTTTTTTTTTTTAAATGCTGGGTGATGGTGACACACACTTGGGAGTCCCAAGTGCAGAGGCAGGCAGATCTCTGCCTATACTTGTGACTCTTTACCATGAAGTTAACCTAGAGCAGTGGGTCTTAACCTCTGGTCATGACCCCATTGAGAGTCCCATATCAGATACTCTGCATATCGGAAATTTACATGGCAATTCAAAACAGCAAAATTGCAATTATGAAGTAACAGCGAAGCAATTTTATATTTGGGGGTCACCATAATAAGAGGAACTGTATTTAAAAGGTCACAGCATTAGGAAGGTTGGGAACCACTGTCCTAGAGACAATTATTGCCTCAGTATCTCAAATGGTAGATATTAAGTACCCTTTTCTGTCTCAACCTGGCAGAAGGTTTTCTTGAGCTCATGTTCAAGGATGATGTACTGAGTAAAAAACTGTAATTAGATATGTGTTCTTAGTCAGTAGGCTTTAGTCGCCTGGGATAATAAACCTCTTTTGTGACCTCTCTTTTCATTGCATATGCGTTACTATTAAATGATGGATAGTTTTCTGATAAACTTTTTCAAATTGCTTTGTCTTCTCATTTCTAAGGAAGTATAAAAATTTGTTAGTGTCTGTGATATTTCAGCTAAAAGCAGTTACAGTAGTTATGTTTAGTATTTTTAGCATTGCATGTGATATGCCAGAAGTATGAATATTATTTTTAATTTCTAAACAGAAACCACCCAGAATACTTAGATCTTTTCCTTGCAAAACACTGAACCTCTCAGATGAGATGATTGTGATTACTAATGACTTGGGGAACATAGAGGTTCTCTGCTCTGTTTGTTTTTCTTCATACAACAGTGCTGTGATGGAATCTTCAACAGGTAATACCCAACAACTCCAAAGCTCTACTAAATACTGGGAGACACAGACACCCTTTGCTTTTAATTTATAACTGACTAATTTTCATATTAGAGTGACTTAAAATTCCAAGTGAGTGGTGGAGAAATGGCTTAGCAGCTCAGACTTCTTGCTGGAGGCTGGAGAGATGGCTCAGGGTTTCAGAGTGCTGCCTGCTTCCACAGGTTCTGAGTTCAATTCCAGCAACCACATGGTGGAGATCTGGAATCCTCTTGTGGCATGCAGGCACACATACATTCAGAACACTGTATATGTGATGAATAAATCTTAAAAAAAAAAATAAATACTGCTTTCTGCTCAATCATGAGGATCAAGTTCAGATCCCAGCACCCATGTAACAACATTCACCTTACAAAATAAAGAAATCTTTATTTAAAAAAGAAAAAAAGAAGTTCCACAGGCAGTGGTGGCGCATGTCTTTAATCTCAGCACTAGGGAGGCAGAGGCAGACAGATCTCTTAAATTACAGGCCAGCCTGGTCTACAGAGTAAGTTCTAGGACAATCAGGACTACAGAGAGAAAGCCTATCTCAAAAGAAACAAGCAACCAAACAAAAATCCAAACAGACTGGTAATGTAGCTCAGTTGTCAGAGTACTTGCTCAGCATGCACAACCCCTGTGTTCCATGCCCACTACTGAATAAAGTGTGATGATGCACTTAGACTGTATGCTAGGCAAACATTCTCAGACTGATTTATAACCCTCAGCACAAAAACACTTACTATTAAATGGTACTTTGGTTTCTGCCTGGATTATATAACAAGGATTTTTGTTTATTTTTGCCAGTAAATGTTTCCACAGTACACAAAGCTTCAAAAGGAAATCTTTCTCCAAGGAAATGCCCAATTCCAGTTATAAGCAATATAATGTCATTAGTAAATGATCATGTTGACCTGCTCATGAACACTGATCTATTACAAGGTAAACAGACATTTGACGTAAACAATGTTTTGTCATATTGTTGACTCTGTCTGTTTCCTGATAGAAAATAAGCTGTGTGAGCTTTTGATATTGTTAAAGTATGAAATCTTGAATATATGATTTATTTCAACAGGCTCACTTTCTTCTATACCTACAAATGCCATTATACAAGTAAGTTTTAGCCTAGTTCTTTTCAGTTTTAAATGTGTGTGCCTTTGTGTGTGTGTGTGTTGTATTTTCATACATATAGTTATTTCTTTGTTGAGACACGGTTTCTCTGTGTAGTCTTGGCTGTCCTGGAATTCACTCTGTAGACCAGGCTGGCTTTGAACTCAGAGATCCACCTGTCTCTTCCCCCAAGTGCTAGGATAAAAGGCATGTGCCACCACCACCCGGTTCTTTTACATGGTTTTTTAAAGTTTACTTAGTAATTTTTGTTTGTTTGTTTTTTATTGAGACAAAGCTTCTGTGTAACACTCTAGAACTCACTTTGTAGACCAGGTTCGCCTCAAACTCACAGAGATCTGCCTGCCTCTGCCTCCTGAGTGCTGGGATTAAAAGTATGTACCACCATTGCCTAACTGTTGATACATTTTTATATATGCTATAAAGTATTGTAGCTGGAAAGATGGCTTAGCAATTAAGAGCACTGACTGCTGTGTTAGAAGACCTCGGTTTAGTTCCTAGACAGCCACATGACAGTCCACAATCATGTGTAATTCCAATTCCAGGGGATGTGAGAAGCCTCTTTTTGCCTCTGCAAATAACAGGCACATAAGTAGTGCACAGACATTCATGCAGGTAAAATACCCATACACAACAAAAAAAAAATTTAAAACTAAAAACTAATTTTAAAGTATTGTTACATTTTCCTCTGCATTTTTCTTCTTTTTTTAATTTTTACACTTTTTACTTTTATGTGCACTGTTTTGCCTGCATGTATATAAGGATGTCAAATTCCCTGGAACTGGAGTTACAGACAGTTGTGACATGTGGGTGCAGGGAATTGAACCTGGGTCCTCTATAAAAGCAGTCAGTGCTCTTAACCACTGAGCCATCTCCCTAGCCCTAGACAAGATCTCACTGTGTAACTCTGACAGACCTTGAACTTTCAGAGATCTGCCTCTAGAGTGCTGGGTTTAAAGGTAGGTGCCACCATGCCTAGCTTCCTTTTGAGTAAATATTTCTAGTCATCTGAGTAATAAAAAAAATTTCTACCACACATTTAATCCTAGCAGTTGAGAGGCAAAGGCAGGTGGATCTCTGTGAGTTCCAGGATAGACAGGGCTGTACTGAGAAACCCTATCTTGAAAAAAAAAAGAAACTCTATCTTGTTCTGCAGTTTTATACCTAGAGTGCCTTTAAACATTTAATGCTGGATCTACATGGTGAATAATTGTTAATGTCTGTCATAGAGAAATTTATACTACAGTTTGTTTAGTATTTTTATTATTTGAAAACTATTAAACAATTGTTATTTTATCATTTTTGTCCTAAGAACTCACCCAATGGATCCAGTAGTCGTGTCAGTAATAGTGTGGAGCAGCCAAGCCTTCTCCCATCTTCATCAGTGCTCTTTGAGGACACAGCCGGTCCCAGTGTGGAAGCACAGAACAACAGTGGGTCAAACCAGGGACATAGCATAGACTCTGTAGAAGTAAATGATAGACCTTGTTATCCAAAGTCTACATCCACAGTTCAAAAAGTTAAGAAAGAATCACAAAGTATTAGAAAATCTTGGCGCTCAGGTTCTCAGCATTTGAACTCCAATACTAAGAATGATGTTGCATTCTGCTATTCTTGCCACTTGTTCTACCAGAAAAATTTTAGCTGCCAGAGAGAATCATTTGTACCTCAAGGAACTGCTGACTGGGAGAAAATGCTAGAAAAATTTAGGAAGCATGAAGAAAGTGAGGTGCATTTAAAGTCACTGAAGTTTTGGAGACAATACCAGTTTCTGGATGAAATACCACGTGATGATTCATCTGTTTATTCAAAACATGTTGAGGGAAATAAAAGGTGCCTAAAGCTCATCATTGAAAACATCTTATTTCTTGGAAAACAATGTTTGCTCCTAAAAGGAAATGACCAGTCTATCTCATCCATTAATAAAGGCAATTTTTTGGAATTACTAGAAATTAGAGCAAGAGACAAAGGAGGAGAAGTGTTTCGGCTTATGAGTTCACATGTTGACTTCTATCGTAGTACACAAGTCCAGGAGGAGATTATTGAAATAATAAAGGCTGAAATCTTGCAAGACATTGTGAGTGAAATCAATGTCTCCTCAGCTTTTTCAATAATATGTGAGGAGACAACTGATAGTGCCACTAAAGGACAGCTTTCAGTGTGTGTGAGGTACCCACAAAAAACCTCAAGTGCTGTCCTTGTTAAAGAAAGGTTCCTGGGGTTTGTTAATATTGAGAAGGTGACTGCAGTCCCTGTATACAGGCATATCAAAGCTTACCTGCAGCAGGTCGGAATTGATTTTAGTAAGATATGTGGTCAAGCCTATGATAGTGCCACAAATTTCAGAGTAAAATTTAATGAAGTTATAACAGAATTCAAGAAGGAAGAGCCAAGAGCTTTATATGTACATTGTTATGCACATTTTTTTGAATTAGCAGTCATTAGTTTTTGTAAAGAAGTAAAAGAACTCCGAAGTACACTAAATGCTCTCAGTTCTTTGTTCAACACTGTTCGTATGTCAGGAGAAATGTTGGCAACTTTGCAAGCCAGGTGTAAGCTAAGTCAAAATAAAACTTGTAAAAAACATACATCACAGTCATGCTGGACAGCCCACGATCATTTGTTACTGTCTGTGACGGAGCGTCTTCCGGAGATCGTTGAGACACTGAATGCAGTGTCTTGTCGTTCCTCAGGCACAGCTGTGGCCGACCAACTGAATGATCTGTTGGCGGTGGTTACCAAGTTTGAATTTATATTCTGTTTGAAATTTCTTTATCGTGTACTCAGTATTACAGGAATTCTTTCTAGAGAGTTCCAAAGTGAAAGTGTAGACATCTTTTCTTTGTTTTCAAAAATAGAAGCAATTTTGGAATGTTTATCTTCTGAAAGGAGTGACATGTACTTCAAGAGTATCTGGGATGGAGCAGATGAAATATGTAAAAAAATAACCAGTAAGGGTTTTGAAGTTGAAAAGCCCTTTTTTCAAAAAAGAAGAAAAATTCAGAAAATAGTAGATGTTGGCAATTCAGAGAGTATGTTTTGTCCCACTTCAGCACATGAACATTATAAAATTAATATTTACTACCAAGGTTTGGATAGTGTATTAAAAAACTTAAAGTTATATTTTTTAGAGTTTGACTACTGCAAAATGAAACAAATTTCAGAGCTATTATTTAAATGGAATGAACCCTTAGATGAAGCAGCAGCAAAACATATTCAAGAATTTTATAAGCTCGATGCAGACATTATCCCTGAACTTAGATTTTACCGGCAGTATGCAAATCTCAACTTTGTTACAGATCATGGTTCTTTAAGCTTCATTGACCTTGGCTGTTTATTTAGTCAGCATGGTCTCCACAATAATATTCCTTGTATCTCGAAACTGTTACATATTGCTTTATCTTGGCCAATTACTTCAACAAATAATGAAAAATCATTTTCCACACTGCCTCATCTTAAAGCATACTTACTTCGTACCATGGGACAAGAGAAACTTACTGGCCTGGCTCTGATGGCTGTTGAGCAAGACGTGGTAAATAGATTGATGGAGCCTGAAAGACTCAATGGGATTGTGGAAAAGTTTATTAATCAAATGAAAGATACATAAGACTTGCAACTTCAAACTCAAAAGAATTTTGTGTTTTCATTGGAATCCTAATAAAGTTTTGTTTGTTATTTGTTCTTTAGAGGTAGAGTCTTAGTATGTTGCCTGGGCTAGTTTTGAATTTGTGAGCTCCTGTGACCTACTTTTACCTAAATTTTCTCTGGTTGAGAGACTGTATGTTAGGCACATGTACATTTAACACAATTTAAATTACTGAGCAATTACTGCATACTGGAGATATAGCAGAGAATTAGTATTCTAGAGTCCAATGGAACTTAGTTTTCTTTTTCTTTTTTGTTTTTTCCAGAACAGGGTTTCTTCATGTAGGCTTAATTATCCTAGAACTAGCTCTGTAGATCAGGCTGGCCTTGAACTGCATTGCTCGCTGTTTGCTGTTATCATTCCAGTGCACTCATTAATAGCTGCTTGTTGGAAATAGAAGGAAGCTGACCTTACATTGAATGTTTTTTCTCTGTACTTTTATTCTTTGATTCTTGGAATGTAAGTCCTTAAAGCCATGAACTTTTCTTCTGAAGTCAGCTTCTCTTCCACATGTAGTTTTTAGTTTTGATTATCTAATTTCCATGCCATCATTCAATCAAAAGATTGGTGGCATGTTTTTCTTTTTTCCAGGTATTTGGTTAGTTCCCTGCACACATTTGGAAAGTAGAACAAGTCTCTTTGTTAAGTATCTACTTTGTAACTTAGTACTTTTCAAATTGCTTTACATTTGGTGTTTTCAACTACCTGGGAAAGAGGTTATTGGAGGCTAGAAAGCTGTTAAGAGCACTGGCTGTTCTTCCAGAGGACCCAGATTCAATTCCCAGCACCAACATGGCAGCTCACAACTCTCTGTGACTCCAACTCCAGGGCATCTGATACCTTCAGACAGACATACATGCAGGCAAAACACCAATGCACATAAAAATCATTAAAAAGATTTACTTTTCAAAAAGATCTAAGGGCATAAATAGGTAGTCCAAGCATGGTATGGTGGCTCATACTCCCAGCACTTGGGAGTCAGAGATTGGAGGATCTCTGAGTTTGAGGCTACGATGGTCAACATAGTTCCCAGATTGCCAGGACTACATAGACCTCATCTCTAAGTAAATTAGTTTTTAATCTGTGAGTATGGGGATGACCCATGTGCTGTAGTGTGTGTGTGTGTGTGTGTGTGTGTGTGTGTGTGTGTGTGTGTGTGTGTGTGTACGCGTGTGTTTGTAGGCCAGAAGGTTCTTCTCTTTATTAGCACATCAAATGAAAGCAGCCTTCTATTTTGTTGCCTCTGATATGTGGGGGGTTAACAGCCTTATGTAAACAGGCTTTTCTGTCGCCAAGTCCCACAAAGGCTTTTAAAAACAAACACTCATAGCTGGGCATCAGTGTCTCAGGCTTTTAATCACACCAGGGAGACAAGAGACAGGTGTATCTCTGAGTTGAGGCCAGCCTGGTCTACAAAGCAAGTTCCAGGACAGCCAAGGTTATTGCACAAAGAAAAAACCCTGTCTCGAACCCCACCCCGCAAAATCACAGGCTTAATATTAATTTTAAAACGTTTGGCCTATTGCTCAGGCTTATTACTAACTAGCCCCTACTTTTAAATTAACCTATTTCTATTCATCTATGTATTGCTACATAACTTGTGGCTTTACCTGTGATATAGTACATCTTGTTGCTCTGGTGGCTGGCTGTCATCTGTCCAGACTTCACCCTTTTGTATCTTTGCTTAGATTTCCCACCTGGCTCTCTCCTTGCCAGAGGCCATATCAGCTATTTTATTAACCAATGTGGGAACAAAATACATTTGAAGCCTATAAAGGGTCATCCCACCACAGCCTTAATTTATTATTAACTTGTTTAAGACAAGGTTTCTCTGAGTAACTTTGGCCTCTTTAGACCAGGCTGGCCTCGAACTCGAAGATCTTCCTGCCTCTGCCTCCTGAGTGCTGGGATTAAAGGTGTGCACCACCATTACCCGGATGTGCCTTAAGTTATTTTTCAGAGTTCTGAGGGCAGCTAGATAGTACTTTAGACCCAGCACTGGGGAAGCAGAGACAGGCAGATCTCCAGAGTTTGAGGTCAGCCTTATCTATAAATTGAGTTACAGAAGAGCCAAGACTAACAGAGAAACTCTTATCTCAAAGGGAAAAAAGTAGTATAAACTCAGCTGAGGGTGTAGCTCATTGGTAGAGTACTTGCCTGGTATGTCACAGTTTTGTTTAATCTGTGATATCACAAGAAAAAGTGACAAATGTTCAGGAGAAATCATAATTTGAATTTTGAGATTTGGCACTGTTTCTGGACGCATGTGGTACAATTATCTCGTAAGGCTGAGAGGCAGCAGCACCAGACTATGAACCTCAGTCAGTCAGGAGGTGCAGACTCCAAACATATGTACACTGCAAATGGTGCTCTGTGTTGCTAAGCTGTGCTTTTCTCAGGATGTTTTTGATTTCTGGTGGGAGGATTTATTGGGATATAAGTTGATCCTAAACTAAGGGGCATCTATATTCAAACTTAGGGAAGTGTGAATGTATGGAAATTAACCACATAATCAAAGATAGTACTTTTCAGCCCATTTTGGATGAGGAATGGTGTCTTGCTATGTAGCCCTGACTGGCTTAGAACTCACTCTGTAGACTAGGCTGGCCCATCTCTACCTCTGGAGTACTGGGATTAAAATTGTGCCACTGTTCCCAGCCTTTTAAATTATTTGTGTGTTGGGGGATGGGGAGCTTGGAGATTGGCATGGTATTGCAGGACTCATGTGGAAGTCAGAGGACAATTTTCATCTTTCCACCATGTAAGTTCCAGGCCTTCAAACTCAGGTCATCAATCTTAGCAGCAAGATTCTTTACCCACTGAGCCATTTCTGAGGCTCCTGCATTTCTAGCATTTCTACTTTTTATTCATAGAATGAAGATAGTACAAGAGCCTAGCTAGAGACAGAGCTCACTTTCTTAGCACGCACAGAGCTCCGGATTAGTCCCAAGAACTGCAAGATTAAAAATAGGAAAAAGAAAAAGGAACCCACACACAGGGCTGTAGGAATTAAATAGATTAATGCATTGAAAAAGCATTTACTGAGCACATTAGAACTCAGCCCTTTTCATTGTCATCCTATCTTTTCTCTAGCCTTTAAAGTATTAGCAAATTGAGTCTTCAGAGGAAAAGTAAGTTTTCCCTTTCTGTTGCTTTAAAATATTTACAGCTTCACCCAGACAATGTCAAAGCAATTAGTATTCCGTGTCTCTTCCTTGGAAATTATGAGTCAGTTGATCTGGGGCAAAGATCATTAAACTAGTTTTTAAAGTTCCATGGGTACCAGGAGTGGTGACAAAGGCTTTAAACCCAGCACTCAGGAGGCAGAGGCAGACAGATCTCTAGGAATTTGAGGCCAACCTGGTCTACAGAGTGAATTCCAGGGCAGCCGTAGCAACACAGAGAAACCCTGACTTGACAAAAACAAAAGAGTTGAGGGGAGGCAGAAGAGATGTTCAGTGCTGAAGAGCACTGGCTGCTCTTCTAGAGGTCATCCTCTAGTATACAGTAAGTTTGAGGCCAGCCTAAGATGCATGAGACCTCGTCTCAAAAACAAGTTTGACATGGTGGCATATGCCTTTAATCCCAGCATGCCGGAGGCCAGCCTGGTCTATATTGTGAGCTTCAGGACTGTCAGAGTACATTGAGGGACCCTGTCTAAACACAAACAACCCCAACAAACAACCAGAAAGAAATCCTTTTAATAAATACCAGCATTTGGGTGTCTGAAGCCGCTGAGTTCCAGGCCAGCCTGGGCTACAAAAAGAAAGCTTATCTCAAAACACACATGCACACACATATGGGAATATGTTGGGGAATATTATTTTAAGGTGTGTTACTTTTGTTTATGCTGCATCTGTTTAACTCTGTGAAGCTCTGTTACTGTGCCTGTCTAAAACACCTGATGGTCTAGTAATGAGCTGAAAAGCCAATATTGAGGCAGGAGAGAGAAATAGGTGGGGCTAGCAGCGGAGAAGATGAATATGAGAAGAAATCTGGGGGAGAAGGAAAAAGGAGCAAAGAAAGGACAAGGGGAGGAGGATGTCAGGGGCCAGCCCACAGCTACACAGCAAGTTACGGAGTATGAAACAAAGAAAGGTATACAATAGAAGAGGAAAAGCCCAGAGGCATAAGAAAGACTGGATAATTTAAGTTAAAAGCTGGCAAGAAATGAGCCAAGCCAAGGCTGGGCATTCATGATTAAGAATAAGCCTCTGTGTGTGATTTATTTGGGAGCTGGGTGGCAAGCCCTCCAAAACAGCCAAAAAGCCAAAAAAGCAAAAACAACACACAACAGTAATATGCATAGATGTACATATAAATCTGTACATTTAACTTGTTTACATACTAAGATGAACCCAGGACCTGGCAAATGCTAAGCACATGCACATCTGAGCCATTCACCATTCACTTCCAGTCAAATATATGCAATTTATGATCCATCCACCCATAATACTACAATGAAGTCAATTGACAGTGTGAACTGAATAGACACTTAGGCATCTCTCTCTCTCTCTCTCTCTCTCTCTCTCTCTCTCTCTCTCTCTCTCTCTCTCTCTCTCTCTCGTCTCTCTGTTTAGTCCTGGCTGTCCTGAAAATTGCTGTGTAGTTAGAGATCTGGCTGGCCTTGAACTCACAGAGATCCCCCTGCCTCTGCCTCCGGAATGCTGGAATTAAAGTGTATGCCAGCACATCTGACTACAACATGTATTTCTTTCTTTCCTTTTGGCTTATATGGAAAGTTTTATTGAGGGAGAGGTAAGAAAATAAGGAAAGGAAAGAGAAAAGAGATAAAGAGAGAGAGAAAGGGGGGAGGGAAACAGAACATCCAGGAATCTGTCTCCCTCCTCAGAGATGGCAGAAAAGGCAGCATGTATTTCTTTATCAATGGTAATACAAAAACATGTTTCATATATAAGTCTCATTTCTTAGAGTCATAGTTAATGGATTTCTTAGTTTTCTTTCCCTAAAAGCGGGTCTGAGATAAGGTCTTGAATTTTAGTAGTTTGCATGGAAGATGATCCAAGGAAACAGAAGTGAAGAAACAGTAGGATAAAGAATGGCAACAATTTAATGAAAGATGTTAATGGATGGGAATCCCAACTAGTCAGTGAGCAACTGGCCACCAGGACCACAGGCGCCCAGGGACGCCTTGGAGATAGCACGACTCTGCTGTAGGGAGCTCACTGAATCACTCAAAGTTCTCCCAGGGACAGTAATTCTCCCACATTTCCAGGTCCTTCCTCCAACTGTCCACCAGCGTCATTACAGGATGTGAGCAGAGGGCAAGCAGATGAGGGTTTTCACAGGGACAGGGAAGCTGAAGTCATCTGAGCAAGTGTCTTACATCGAGGCCAGATGCAGAAGTAATTAAATGCAATTCCAGAACAGCCCGGCCTGATCTGTCTCAGCCCCACAACTTTCTGCCCTTTAAACCTGAACCACTTGCTGAATTCTGTTAAGAATGTGTGGCAAGGACTGAGCAGAGCACAGATAAGCCATATGACGATAATGACCTAATGATTGGCTCAACTAGACACCCTCAAAGAGTAATGATCACTGAGGATATCTTTGAAGATTTTATTTTGTACTGGGCTGTGGTGGCCAATGTCTTTAATTCCAGAGCTCAGGATGCAGAGGTAGATGGATCTCTGAGTTCAAGGCCAACCTGGTCTATAGACAACTAGGACTGTTACACAGAGAAGCCCCATCTCAAGAAGATAAAACAGAAACGGGCTTTGTATGTATGGGTGTTTTATTTGCATGTTATGTCTGTTTGCCAGAATATGCATGTCTGGTGCGGGAGGATCCCCTGAAAACGGAGTTGCAGATGGTTCTCAGTTGCCATGAGGAAGAGCAGGGTCCTCTGGAAGAGCACTCAGTGCTCTTAACCACTGAGCCATTACTCCAGCTCCTTGTTTTATGTATGATGTAGGTGTATTCAGGCTGGGAGTTTGATTCCCTTGAATACATGCAGTGGAAGGAGAGAACCAATTTACCCAAGTTGCCCTGTGACTGACTCTCTCTCTCTCTCTCTCTCTCTCTCTCTCTCTCTCTCTCTCTCTCTCTCTCTGTGTGTGTGTGTGTGTGTGTGTGCTCTCCCCCCTCTCTCTCTGCCCCACCCCAGTAAGTGCAAAAATATTTTCTCTAAAAGAAATGACTCCTTACATAGTATTAATTACAACAGTAATTTTATTTTTTTGAGGTCTTGAAAGTTTCCTGGTCCTTGTTAAATAAGGTGTCTAAATAGTTGTCTTCAGAAATAATGCATAATAGAATCGGCCTTCTTATTATGTAAAGAACTTTGACAGAGTCAAGTAGAATAATTAGTTCCTAGTGTTATTTCATTTAGCTCTCACTTTGCCTTGAAAAATCATGCTTCTATAATTTTTGAATCTATAGCCCCTTGATTGTTAATTTATTTTATAAATATTTTTATTTGAGCTGGAGAGATGGCTCTTCTATTAAAGGCTAACTAGGCTCACCCAAAACTTAAGATTTTTATTTATTTTTATGTGCATGTTTATTTTGCCCTCTTAAATGTCTATACAAAAATGTTTATGCAGTACCCACAGGGGCCAGAAGGGGAATTAGATACCTGGAACTGTAATTATAGATGGCTAACCTTCATGGAGAATCATGCTGAGAATCGAAACTGGGTCCTCAGGAAGAAACGCTAGTACTCTTAACCATAGAACCTTTTCTTCAGGCCTTTCTTTTTCTTTTGTTTTGTTTTTTAAGAGTTATTTATGTGTCTCTGGGTGTCTTGAGTGAGTATAAGCTACATGAATATGATGTCCTTAGAGTGTAGGAGATCATCTTATAGCCTCCAAGAGCACTGCCATACAGATGATACATGCCACATACTCCTACACATAAAAAATAAAAGTCTGGATGTGGTGGCACATACATTTTATCCCAGACTCAGGAAGCAGAGGCAGGCAAGTCTCTGAGCTCGAGGCTAGCCTGGTCCACATTGTTTCAGGCAAATAAAGCCATCTAATAAACAAAAGTTGGCCAGTGGTGGCACACTCATTTTTTATTAAGACTATTTATGAATATAGTAGTGTTCTGCTTGCATGTATTCTTGCCCACCAGAATTAAGTTGGTTGTGAGCCACCATGTGGTTGATGAGAACTGAACGCAAGCCCTTTGGAAGAGCACCCAGTGCTCTTAACCACTGAGCCATCTCTCCAATGCCTTTTATAGCATGTCTTTAATCCCAACACTGGGGAGGCAGAAGCAGGCAGATCTCTGAGTTCAAGGCTAGCCTGGTCTGATCTGAAAAGCCAGTTCCAGGACATCTGGGACTGTTATACAGAGAAACTATCTTGAAAAATAAAAAATTTGGGCTGGAGAGATGGCTTAGAGGTTAAGAGCACTGACTGCTCTTCTAGAGGCCCTGAGTTCAATTCCCAGCATCTATAAGATCTGGTACCCTCTTCTGGTGTGCAGGCAAACATGCAGATAGAACACTGTATACATAATAAATCTTTTGTAAAAGACTTTAAAAAGTCAGTTAGCTATGAAATTGAGAAGATGGGGACAGGAGAGGCAGCCCAGTAGTTAAAGAGAACTGGCTGCTATGCCAGAGGACCTTGGTTCGCTTCCCAGAACTCAGATGGCAGCTCAAAACTGTCTATCCAGTCAGTACCAGGAGTTCTGACACTTGCATACCGGATGCACAAATTAAAGAAAATTTAAAGGGAGGCAGATGTTTAAATGTCATTTCAAATGCTGCTATAAATCAAAAGAAACCAAATATTTGCTTTATTTTAAGCAAATAATGGCTGGGCCATGGTTACCCATGCCTTTAGTTACAGAACTCAGGAGTGGGAGTCAGGTGGATCGCTGGCCTACAAAGCAAGTTTCAGGACAGGGCTATATAGAGAAACCCTCTGTATTTAAAAAAAAGAAAAAGTCACTAGGTGGTGCTGACATGCACCTTTAATACTAGCACTTGAGAGGCAGAGGCAGGTATACATCAGCCAGTACCGCTACACACAGAAACACTGTCTCAAAAAAAGTCAAAATATAGATCACTAATGCAAAATATCAAATGGTGATGGAAGTGGCACCTGGGGCCATGGCTTGCCAGTTAAGATGGTTGCTTGGCTAGCATAATAAGACTAGCCATATTGGCTAAATTCTTTGTTTGACTGAGAGACCTCGCCTTAAAAAATAAACATGAGTATTCCCTCTCATTGTATATTATGAATGCAATGAAATTTTTTAATAAAAATTTTAGGTCAGGAGATATGATTGAGTGGTTTTCACCCCTTTCAAAATTTAATTGGGGGCTGGAGAGAAGGCTCAGTGGTTAGGAGCTCTAGTTGTAGCAGGGCAAGTTGATACACTCCTTTAATCCCAGCTCAGGAGACAGATGAAGGTGGATACTGAGTTCAAGGCCAGCCCCCTCTATAATGCAAATTCCAGGAAAGCCAGAGCTACACCCTGTGTGTGTGTATATATATATATGCTCTTGCAGAGGACCAGGTCAATTCCCAGTAAGCAGACACTAATTCTTTGAGAAACTTAGGGCCCCTAAGATATCCAAGGCATCAGGAATGCTTCTAGTGAGTCATAGCTATTCTGGAACTATGTAATCCAACTTTACTTTGAACTCCCAAAGATCCACCTGCCTCTGCTTCCCAAGTGCTGTCCCAAACAAAAAAGTAGCTTCTTTAGGAAATGGAGGAGTGGGTTAAAAGCATTTGTTGCTCCCAGAGTACTTTTTCGTTCCCGGCACCCGACAAGTAGCAGATGGCAATCCTTTATAACTCCATCTCTAGGGATCCAAAGCCCTCTTCCAGCTTCCTTAGGCATCTGAGCATATGTAGCATACAGATAAATACCGAAACGACTCAAATAGCCGATGATAGAATCTTGCTATGCAGCCTAGCTTTAGGGACCCATTTAAATGGCCAAGCATTAAAGTATGTTTGTTTAGAGAACAAGTTGAAAATCAAGTGATTGTATGTCTCTATCCCTAACAATGTAAGTTGAGGTCATGTGATGTTTAGGCACTATTCCCAGCCATTTCTAAAGGTAGGTACATTCTCTACCTCACAGAAGATAAAATTAAAACCATGCACTACTGCCAGAAAAGCTCCTTTGCTGTCAGTGTTCAGTGGCTTCTAAGCAACCAACTTTTCTTGTCCTCGCCATCTCAAGTTAGACTCATGGTGAGAATTTATGCTGACACAAATAGTCAATTGTTAAGTTTTAGACCTTGAGTATTCACGTTCCTATTATTGTAATTGCTAGGGGAACTTGGCAAGTACCTCAGCCTCCCAAATACGATCATCAACTCAAGTTTGTTCTGCGTGGCCACACATTTGTATACTTTACCAGTAAGTAGTATAAGATCTTTTCACCACTCTTTCCCAGCCAATGGCATTTTTAGATATTTGTTTGTCTGCATGAAACTGCACCCCTACTGGGAAGAGGACCGGTTTTAAGTGCACCCTATCTAGATTCCCTGAACTGTAGGTACAGGTACCTCATATGGGTGCTGGGAACTGAACCTAAGAACAAAACATCTCTTGCTGAGTATCTATGCACCCAACACTGACTTTGTAGTATATATAAACTTCCCTAAAGATTGCTAAACAGCTTTGGTAGCAGGTTGATGAGAGGCAATTTTTACAATAACCTACCATAGGTTTTGAACATGTCTTCTTGAACTTTATGTTTAAAATAACATTCATGTACATGCTTCAAAATTAAGCACTCACAGCTAATTGGCAAAGCTTAAGTCCCCTTCGTGTTAACAATCTATTCAGCATGTTTGAGGTAATCTTTTAGGTTTGAGTACCACAGCAGTGTATCAGAGAAAAAAAACTGCTGCAGCCCTGTCCTTCTGCCATGTGAATGCCAAGGAATTCAACTGAAGTCTATTGCCCACTTGGCTATCTCTCAAGCCTAATAAGCCTTTTTTTTTTTTTTTTTTTTTAAAGACAAGGTTTCCTTGTATTACTCTTGAGCCTATCATGGAACTCACTGCCTAGACCAGGCCTGCCTCTGCCTCTGGGATTAAAGGCATGCACCACCAATACCTGGCTCTAACCTTTTTCCAGGATGTTGTTTCTCTGCTGCAATTCTTAATCTTTCCTTTGTTCACGTTACCAAATTGTGAGACAGGGTCTTACTACTACCCTGGAACTACGTAGACTAGACTTGCCTGGAACTCAAAGAGACCTGCCTGCCTAGCTAAAACATCTACTAAAATTTCAGGCATTATAAAGAACTTTGCTGAGAGTAGAGAGATAGCTCAAAGGTTAAGAGCATTGGGTTCACTTCCAAGTACCCAGATGGCAGCTAACAATTTTAACTCCAGGCTGACATCCTCACTCAGACATACATGTAGACAAAACACTTAAGTACATAAAATAACAAATTTGAGAGAAAGCTGTGTGGTGATGACACCTTAAAAAGTAAATACACTTTTGCCAGGTAGCCTGTTCTTTTAGCACCAATTTTAAGACTTCATTGGATGTTGTATAACCCCACTAAGCCCCAGTTTGACCATGCATGCATACAACACCAAATTTGAAAACTCATTTTTGCTACCTAGATTTAACAAAATACATAAAACCCTACATGAACAAAAGACAATCATGATTTTAAAATAATCTTTATTAAAAGGTATTAAGTTCATTCCTCTTTCGTCTTGACTCATTTTCTGATACAGCTCACTTGATCCTGTCAATTAAAAAATATGATTAATCCAAAAGAACCAAGTATCAAAATTTCAAACATTAATTTTACAAAGCTCTAACAACCAATTTTCCTAACTTTGCTAATCAAGGAATGTGGTTAGTGGCAAAGAGCTACAAGGCAGAGTTTAAAATGCTCGGTCAGGGATGTAGGTCAGTTGGCTTTGTGTTTGCCTAACAGCTTTCATGAAATGCTTGACAATTCTCTGTACCACACCACCAAGTCTGATTACAACCTCCTGTAATCCTAGTGCTCTTGAGATAAGAGAAAGGAGGAGCAAAAAGTCCAAAGAAACCTAACCATATTTCACTTACCTAGTCTTTTTCAGGCTAAACATGTGTCTTTCCTTCTTGGCTGGCCTGTGTTGTATGATGTCTTGAGGAAAAACATCTTATTTCACCTATAAAACAAAATTTAAATAATAAATAGCCCATAAACTGTAGCCTATGTATTTTTTTATTGGCATTAATAAAAATGTTTGGGGGCACAGGCTCTGGATAATTCTTACAAGAATTTAAAACCTTGTTTTGGCTTTTCAACTATGTATCTATCTATTTTGCTTTTCAATAGAGGGTTTCTCTGTGGAGCTCTGGCTGTCCTGCTCTGTAGACCAAGCTGGCCTCAGATCTGCCAGCTTCTTCCTCCCATGTGCTGGGATTAAAGGTGTGCCCACCACCACCCAGCACAAAACTGTTTTTAATGTTTGTGTATTGGGTGCTACCATGGAGGTTCTTAGTATCAAACCCAGGTATCAAGACAATCCCTAACCCTCCACTATCATTCAAAAAAATTAAAATTATCTTATTGTATTTTTCAAGAATCAAAACAAAGATAAATCAGCTCCTAAACCCATTTCTAAGGATACTTACTTCAAATAAAGACTCCAAAAATCAGCCAACATCAATCACTCTCACCTAAAGAATAATAAGAAAAAGTTAATATGAAAGACAAGGGTGTAAGATAAAGGCTTGAAAAATGCTAGTTAACTTCCAAATTAAAAGAGCAAAATTCCAGAGATTAAAGACTGGAATAAGTTGTAGCATTAAAAAAAAAAAAAAAGGAAGAAACTTTATGGGGGGGAAATCTAAAATTATTCTTTATGTAAGTAGTATGTAGATGACAGAATTAGAATGAAAACTATCTTCTTCAAAATGCAAGCCTCTTTTCTATTTTCACCAGTCTGAGCACAATGAAGTTTGACTGCAACCCAAAATATACTATCCCTTATGTGAAGGTATGTGACAACTTTGACCTTACTAAGGCTAGCTCTATACAACATGCCTTGCTTCCCAGTCAATTCGTTGTGTCTTTCATGCTTATGTAGAATGACCTCCAGGAATGCTTTGACCCTTTTCCCACAGCACACAACACTGCAGTTCTTTACCCTGCAATCCTATTATGTATTTGCCTCAAACCTTGTCCTCCAAGACCTCACTGTGTTTTAAAGTTAGGGCAGGGAAGCTATGCCTCATTGGAAGAGCAAGGAAAGTTTTTCTGAGGGCGAAGTCAATGGCCTTCACTATATACCTGGCACAGTACACAAGAAACAGAAAGCTCAGCCTTAAATTCAAGTTCCAGGTTTTTCTTCCTCCCTGGATCATTACTGCCGCAGATATAAGGAATAGTTCTCTGTTGCACATGGACCATCCATAAGGGATACTATATCGTTTTGCATTCTTTCCCCATTCTCCAATTATCCCTATTCTGTGTCCAGGCCCTTTTCACCTTCATTTTTTTTCTCCAGCACTGGTGTTCAAAAACATTTTTATGGTTGGTTGTTTGCCAATAGCTGTTGAGATTTCCACATTTGCATCTAAAAAATTGCCAATCATTATCTAGCAGCAATGACAGATAAGCAGTTAAATCCTCAGGATACTCTCCCTAGTAGGGAGCCATTTGAGAACTGCACTAGCTAGACAGCACTAAACATTATCAGCTAAAGCCAAAACCAAAGAAAAGGCCCAGAACAAACACCCCAGAGCTCTAAAACCTATCCAAAATCATTAACACAAAGGCAGCAGTAAATGCAGGACTGTGGATCGTGTCACTGCAGCTGACAATGATTAACAATAGGAGACATGCACCCCCATTAACGTTAAAGTCCAAAACTAATCACACGCATCTCTTCGTTAGAGAGTGAGAGTATGCATTGCTGGTTGGCTGCAAGCAGCCTTGTATCAAGAGCTCCCATTGCATCTCTTTCATCTTTCTGAAAGCACCGGGATCTGCTCCAAGGGCCTAACAGTACGATAATACATTCTGGCATCACACCTCTGAACTTGGGGTTTTATTTAAAAACTAATTATTTTGGTTGTAACAAGATTATGAAATACAATGCGAGCACCTCAGTATATAGTATTAATGGAACCCACTTAATTCCCAGCTTTTTTGTTTTAAAATCCTGATATATTGTAAGATTCACAATTTACACCTGCATACAAATTGAACTAGCAGAAGTCTACTGAAGTCAATGGTTTCTCATTCTGAAGTACAAGAGCCCCTCATCTTAAAGCAGACCAATGAATGGGGGAAAAAAAAATAACCCCACCCCAGTTCCCTAAGCCCACATATTATATCAAGTATATTCTCTCCAAGTTGTTACTGTCCAGAATAAGCCTGAGCTCTTGTTAATACTCAAAATTGCTAACTGAGCCACGGTAGCAAGCCTGTGCTACCGATTTAATAGACTATGACACTGCAATGCCCCCATCAGGGTTCCAGGCAGGTTAGTGATACTCATGTCACACTGTATGATTTGTAGCATAAGGAGCTAAGTCACCATTGCTTTCATCAATCAGTAATCACAGTTGTTTGCTTGAAGTAAATACAAATCTGCCCCACCATCTGACTTGCCTGACCAAAAGCAAGCCATATTCCTTGATACAGTGAAAGAAAATTCTCACAGTCCTAAGGTTTTCAGCGGCACATATGCAGAATGAACCAAACTTTCCAGTTACAGAGCAGAAAGCATTATGAGTGAAGCTGTTTTCTCATGCATGCTACCTAAACAATAAGGTTAAACTGCACTGAAGTCTGAACAGTTGATAGGAAGAAAGCAACAAAGAAGAATGCTCTGAATGCTCATGTATTCCTGTGATTACTAAACATTTTTGGACTGTAATCAATCACATCCCTACAATTAGGGAACAGAGTTCAAAGAGCTACTCTGAACAAATGCATTCATTCTACAGAATACGACGAAGTCTTATGGTGGGGAATGATTCCCAATGCTTTCAACTGTAGGAAGTCAGTGTTTCACACTACTTTCCCCCAAGTTTAGAGTATAAACATACTTAGACAAGCCACATAACTTGAACTATTTGTAAGATTCCCATTTAAGCCCAAATTAGTAACAAGTGTTCCCCTTGAAGCCCATATCCGGAAAAATTTATCACATTACAAAAAGACAATCAAATCCCAGAAAAAAAAAAACCCCACCCTGTGTCATTTAGTTTTAATTCACTCATCTTGCAAAACAATTCTCAAGAGTGCATAATGAAGTTAGACATTGCTGTCCGATGGGAGGTCAAGTTTACTACTAAGGAGACTAAAAGTATCACATACTACAGTCTTCATCAAGGTGCTAGCAGCACCCTAAGTCAAGTATGGTTTGTTCCCTCCCAACCACCAGATGTGTTCCATTTTATCTTCAGTTACATGTAACTAAAGAAAACCACAAAACTTCCAAGACACACAAGAGTTTGCATTTTCTGAGATCTCCAACAACACTGAATTCTTCCTAAGATATTACAGATCTAACCCCAGACCCAGATTTTGAATTAACCTAGCTTATCATACAAGTTATCAGGTGCTGCACTGTAATTTCACTGTCAGAAGTGTGATGTCAGAATGCCCACTGAATAAAAGCACATAGCAAGTCACCAAGTTAGATTATATTGCTTGTTACCTACCTGTATGCAGTCGGCAATGAGAATCTTGGAGCAAGCAGGAATACTACATCCGGGTCCTAATGTCCATTGCCATTTGCGGTACTACGTTCCTCACAGTTACGCACTGCAGAAATGCTGGCTAAATGCAGTTATGTAGCAGGCCACTACTTTAATAGTGCACAATTGCAGTCCAAGAACACCACAAAACATTCCACCACAACTTTGTGGCTTGCCCAAGCCAAGTACCTAAATTTTTATCTGCCATGATATGCCACTTGTGAAAAACTACACAGGTGTAACATTACAATTTTCCCAGATTATCTGTTTATATTATTGGTACAACACACCTAAGAGTGGTGGGTTTTGAAGTACTCAGGAATTTAATGTTCTAGGAACAAAAGATTATGGTCTCACCACATAATGTATGTCAATGGGTTCAGCTTATAGCATGCCTGTAAAATATGTATTACTGTCTTAGAGAATGAAACTTTAAAAGGAGAACATTTTGTAAGTGTACCCTATAAACAAATTTTCAAGGAAGTGAAGGAATAGGGGCAGGTGATTTCTTCTATGGAAAAATGTTTGAAACACATCCTGTATCTTCCCCTCCCAACCCTAAGTTTCCTTCTTAGCTTTTGATTCAACTGCTCAATATGATTTAAAATTCACTAAAACAATCACATGTAAGACTTATTGAAAGTCTCAGTAGCTTACAACCCTTGGTACACTGAGGTTGACACTATGCAACCTTATCTGCTAAACACAGTTAGCAACTCTACAGCCCACAATGAAGGCTATCAAAAGGCACAATTCTCAGGAAACTATCCTTTAAGCATCCTTCAGCTCTCTTCAAAAGTATACTACTACCAAAAGCTTATTTTAGGAGTCTGTGCCAGCATCCCTTATAAAGAAAGGCATGTAATCTGAAAAATAAACTGAAACATTAATTTTATAGGCAGATTTTCCCATTTCCCCTCCAGCCCCCACCCACATACATTCAAATTCACCCTCCATGGGTGTCCCATGAACACCCCTCAATTTTCTCATTATCATGGTCCCTACTATACAATTCAACCAAATAAGCTCCTTTCAAATCCAGACCTTTGTTTCAGTACAGAAAACCTTCATGCATCACCAATTATTAGCTTCACTTGGGCCAAAACTTTCTGATTGCTAAAATTATGATGGAACTACCACTTCCAAGTGTACTGGTGAAGAAAAACGAATGTATTTTTAAGGAGATTTTTCTCCCTTAATACACCATATACCTGTCAGTTATAAAACCATTTGTTGACATGCTTCTTATGATCTACTGTTTTTTTGTTTTAAATTACAGTATTTTCCTATTCATGAAGCACTCAATTGTTTCCACAAGAGGTCTACTTTTTTACTCAAGCACAATACTCAACCTCAACCTCAGCCAAGTGGTTTAGAATTTCTTTTGCCAATTAGCACCAAGGATAGAGGTGAAAAGGATGAAGACATTCCATAGTGAAAGTTCTATAATGTATAGACTTGAATGGAAATGTAACTAAAAAACAGAGCCAAGCCATTCTTACTTTACGTACTGTAACAAGTTTTTCCTTTTTAACATATTTACACTGGGGGGAGGGGGGGAAAATCAAGCTCCCATTATACTCATAGGCAACAGTAAACAATCTACTTTATTATTATCAAGTCAGAAAGTCTCTTGATCTAATGAAAGGAAATTCAATGAAGTTGACAATCAACTAATATCAAAACACCTCCAAGCTTACAGTGGGAGGCAAAAGTATTTATTTATACTATATGGCCTGAGCAACTCTCTCCCGGTTTAGTGCTGCGTTAAAAAGAATGGTATAAAAACAGGTCAACTCCATAGTGAGAATGGTTATTGGCAGGCCTACTTGGTAACAGTCACCACCAGCTCTTAAAGAGAACCAATAGATTTTTCAGACTACAGATTTTGCTCAATACAAGTAGCACAAGGAGGTGTATGCTAAAGAGTACATAAGGCTAAATCTACCTTATTTATCATTAACTAACTCTTAACTCTTCTCAACTTAAAAACTTCAGACTAAATCCCATCTTTTAAATCACTTAAAGTAATACATGAAAAGGCTTCATGTTTAACAATCTTTAATTCAAATGCAAAAAGTTCAGTACAAGCCGATTGTAGGGCTTGGGATTTGTTTAAAACAAAATAGGGGAAATGCAACAACAAGAATGACCTTTCCATTTTCAAAAGCTTTCAAGGAAAGGATCATAGATAGGGCCATAAAGGATCCTTTAACCACCCCCTTTCTGTCACTACCGGTAGTTGATACCCATTCCATAATCTTAATACATGTTCCTGAATTAAGATTAACAGTTCAACTTTTCTAACATAACCATTTAAAAATGCTTATCACCAGCTTGCTTCCTATAATGCCAAACAAATCCTAACTACTCCAATATGCATTTCTTTTTAAAATGGGGAGGGGGGTTGTCATTTGTAGAAAGCAATACTTAGCCTCCAAATACAGTTCCCAGAAATGGCATATGCCACTCAAAGGCCTAGACACGCTCATGCTTTCCAAGTGGAATACCTAGCCTAATGTGCATAGAAGCATGAATGGCAAAGTTGAAGATCAGTATTATAACTATTTTTCTATTTATTCGAAGCACAGTAAAAAAAATGGTACACTTTGGAAATTCAGTGGCACAACGTACACTGCCATTAACTTGAGAAACATTATACAGTTAAAAAAAAAAGTAAATAAAAAGAAATTTTTTCTCCTGTTTCAAACACTGCGTTACATAATTTTACCTGCCCAAACAGACCATTTACAAATATCAGGTCAATAAACTGCTAACATCCATAAAAAGGTAGCTTTCTTACTAAAATGCAAGAATTTAAAAGTGGTATCTAAACAAGAATAGACAAAAACAAACTGGAATGAAAGCCTAGATATCTAAAATCGGGGTTTTTTGTTTGGCCCTTCATACTCTTCTCTTCCTCTACCATACCCTGCTGGAGTTCCAGGCCCCATTCCTCTAGGACCCTGTCCACCCACAGGACCCGCACCTCCCTGCCCAAAGCGCTCAGTACGCTATTGGAACAGTAAATTAACAGTTCATTAAATGTAGTTGATGTCCATGTGTGTTAAGTAAATATTTTAGAAGGTTCCGTAGTCAACGTTCGTCGATACAATCACCAATGAGTCGATCCACAGGTACCGGGAACATAGAAAGGAAAAAAGGGTAATTTGAAAATTAGTTTACGGTAATACATGCCTTGTGGTATGTTCCCACTTGAGCCATTCTCATACACCTGTTTCAAAGAATAGATCTTCCCTGTAGTGCTAAAAAATTTAAGAATTAGTGCAGATGTGAAAACCCATTCCAAAATGAGTTCTAAGAAATTCACATCAGATTAATCCACTGAAACACTTGTCCAGGTAGGAACAGAAAATGATCTCCAAGCCTAACAAGCCCAATCAGACAAGAGGCAACTCAATGAAGTGACAAAGACCTACTCACCAGTTAGTGGCATGTGCTGCATAAGAAACCTTGTGCTTTTCAAGATCTTAACACACATCTGCAAAATTGCAGAAATCTTAAAAGGTTGGGATGAAGCTTAATAAAATGCTACCAGACTACAAAAAGAAAAAGCACAAAAAACTAATAGATTTTTACTTATCCGGCACAGTAACTTGATCAAAAACTCATGTTGCCACAGTCTCACAGGCACTCCACACTTCAGAGCCATCACTATAAACCAGAGACACTTACATGCACAGTATGTTTCTGCATTGTTACCAACACAATACACAGCCCACCTACTTCAAAAGTCCAACTTTCTCTTAATTTTGGAAAGTGCACTATCACTTTGTTATGATTCCACATTTTAGGTTATCTCCCATAATAGCCTATTACCAAACTTGGGTGACTGACCACTACTCAATCATAGTTTTAGGTACTGTCATTTTAAAACACAAGGAAAATAAAACCCACATATCCTAACAGCAGAACCCTACAGACATTCCACTTAAAATTCTACTCAAAATAACCCAGTTACTGGTCATTACTCAAAATAA
Source organism: Cricetiscus sungorus (assembly GCA_030556225.1). Lineage (NCBI taxonomy): Eukaryota > Metazoa > Chordata > Mammalia > Rodentia > Cricetidae > Cricetiscus > Cricetiscus sungorus. The sequence goes on along the minus strand of JANBXA010000734.1, from coordinate 121,608,470 downwards.
ATAAAAATAAAGATACCAGGCTTTAACTGTCCCTCTAACTTCAACTTAAAACACTACAGAAGTACTCAAATAGACTACTCTGAATCTTTTATTCTTGAAAAATCTTCAAAACAGTATGGCTTCTACAAGAGCTAAAAAGGAGTTTTGTTGAGATTTCAGGGTTATATTACAATAGATAAGGACTTAGGAGATATTAAATGTATAAATCTGTGTCTAGACACAGAACCCTAAAGAACACTAGTTAACAAAGTTAACTAGTCAACAAATTTGATGTATACACCTTATGCCTTCTAGAAAGTACGTAAAACCAAAATGTTAATTTTAAGTGCAATTTGATGAAACCTAACAGCACTATATCCAACCATTTATAATGCTAACTTAAAATTTCAAGAAACCTTAAGCAGGTTTTAAATGAGGTCTCACACTAAAACTATGAATTCCTATATAGAAAATAAATCTTATGAGCTACAAAATGCAGCTCCTTTATTACAAAAGCCTATAGGTGAATTATTTAGATTCAACTTAGTTACAAAAATGTTATTCCCACCAAAATGCAGTTCCTAAGGATCTGCAAAGCCCTACTACTACAGCCACTCATAGCAAAATTCACTTTACTATTGTCAAGCACCTGACAGGCTATCTCATATAGATAAAAGCATGATTGTATAAAGGGTTCAGAACAAATGCACACAGCTGTATGCTTAAATAGAGTTTTGCTACCCTGTAGCAAAGTAGAATCAAGTTTATTTCAGATGTACCTACAGAAGAGACGACGAGTCAAAACACTAGACAGTTCTTTTTCATGGGCTAGAAATAGAAACCACAGCAATTACAGGTCAAAGTCCTACCTGTCACTCTAACATGCTTAAGGCTACAAGCCATAAGTCTGATTCCTACTTATGGCAAATACCAGCTTGGGAGAATGGCACTATGCCATTTCTCTCACTTGGACGAAGAAAAACCATACACAATTACCTATCATCTAAAATTTGGATTTGCCATGCACTGGAGGTTCAAAAGTGCACAGACAATAAAATGGAAAATACCTATCTACTTATTGCCAAAGATAACTCCACATACAGCAGCGTTGACTCCTTGTTGGCAACCAGATCTGTTTAGGTCACCACACATAGTTCTACATTGCCAAAGTAGTCCTCAGTATTACATATTTACACAATGGGGGAACTAAAAGTCCAGTCAGCTACTTTAAAAAGAGAGAAAGAGAGAAGGGAAAAAAAACACTCAAGTCATGAAATTAAGGATTTCCTTTGCACTATGTCCCACAGGATACATTACCATGTCGCTTCCCATCATGGAACCACTCATGGTTGCTGGTGGGACTCCAGGGTTGGCTTCATAACCTATGCCACCACCACCACCTAGAGGTGGGAATTTCTGGCCTCCTGAACCATAGGGATCTAGGAAACAAAGATAGTGGTCACAACCAACAGATACTGTGCTTTGTGTTGATGCCTTTAATTTAACTCTCACTTACCTCCCATGTTCATTGTACCACCGCCCATTCTCATGTCTCTCTCTCTCTGGGGGAGGGGGATTAAAAAAATAAACTTACTTATACATGAAACATACAAACACATATAAAGAAAATTTCAACACAATAAGTTTATCCAGGCTTGGTTGGACACACTTCTATTTCCAGCACTTGGGGGGCAGATCTCTGTTTGACACCGACCTAGTGTACACAGAGAATCCAGGCCCGCCAAGGCCACATAGCAAGACCTTGCCTCAAAAACAAAAAAACAAACAAAAAACAACCCACAAAACAATTCTAAGTTCAAAAACTTAGAATGTTTTTCTATTTGACTATGGTATTCAAGTATTCTAAAAATTGGCTATACTATCAGAGAAAACAAAACAAAAATCTCCATGAAGGTTCATGGTGTGGCACATGCTTTTAATCCTAGCACCAGGAGGCCAAGGCAGGTGGGCAGACCTCTGCATGTTGTTAGAGGCCAGAGCTGTTAACAAAGAAAAAATAACCACAACAAAAACAAAATACCAACCAAACAAAAACCTCCATGAAATTTGATCCAGTGAGATCGGTTATGGTTAAGTAACACATAAAGCAAAGACAGCTGGATTGAAAGAGATACATTTTCAATGAATACATTTTATGCTAATCAGTACCTACAGGTGCCACTAACACAGAACTTACCGGGTCCATGTAGCCCATCCTGCTGTAACTTTCTTCCCGCTGGCGTCTCATTTGTTCTTCCATCTCTCTTTGGCGAATCATCATCTCTTCTTCTCTTCTACGTCGTTCCTCCTCTTGCCTACAAATTTTATTTGTATAAACCTAAGTGACATCTATATCCTTAGAATTTATATGTGAAAGGCATCTCAAATTGAAAGCGCCAGCTAGCACCATACAGCAACACCTTGTTTCAAACTACTTGAAAACACTAGTCATAGTGTTGTCTTAGAATTTTACAAAGTGTAAGTTAACAAACTATAACCTTCGTAGTCTACATGACTCTACAAACAGCAGCACATGCTGGCAAAAATAAGCTTTCCTAATGCAAACTTGCACATCTTGTCTACAAGGTGGAAGTAAAGGCTGAATTTAACACTATACCTCAACTGCATTTCTTTACGTTTCTGCATTTCTTGACTGTGAAGTTCTTCCATGCGCCTCAGTTCTTCCTGGCGTCTCATCAGATCTAAACAATGGAATTTAATACTTTTAGATTCATGTTAATGAGGCTCTGGACACACACCATACACACAAAAAACTGATCATTATTAGTAAAACTCTGAGGGTTTTTTTTTTCACCTTGGCGCAAAAGATTTGCTTGATGCTCATGGTAGGCATCTTCCATTTCACTTTCCAATTTATCTTTTGCATCCTTCATGTTTTTTTCAACTTGTTCCCTTTGCTGTTTTTCCATTTCATCCAATGACTTCCATCTTTGAGAATATTCATACTCAAATGTGCCATGCTGAGCAAAACGAGGAGGTGTTTCTCTCTCCCTGAGAACAAAGTTTATATAAAGCCAATTTGAGAATGCAGTATTTTCTGACTTCCTTAAACTAGGAAGGAAGGAAGGAAGGAAGGAAGGAAGGCAGGCAGGCTCATGCACCAGGCAGATCTGAATTCTAAGATAGACAGAAGGACTACAGAGGAACCCTGACTTGAAAAACCTTAAATACCCGTGTTAAAGCATTTGTGTAAGCATGTAGCATAATATACAATGTCCTGGATTTGATCCCTAGCACTAAGGATGGACAAAGAAACACAAGACATGGTTTCCTACACTATTGTGTTGTTTTTAAGACCTCCAACTTGCAATCTCACTGTGGAGCCCTGGCAGGCCTGGAACTTGCCTCTTTTGCATGTGTAACCATCAATTATTTACTTAAACTGTATCAAATCAAAGAATAATTTGTGATATAAAATAAAAGCTACGAAGATATGACGATGTATGAGTTCTAAGTCAGTCTGGTCTACAGGGAGACCTGCTGTCTAAATTAAAAAAAGTAAATGCTACAGTAACAGAAAGGTATGTAAGAAACACTACCTTCCCCATTTCCTATAGTCTATTTATCCAGGCTTATTTTTCCCACCAATACCACGCAGATCTCATGCGATTTAAGCACTATCTGTATCATATGCGAATGTATTTAACCAAAAACTACAAGTTCTGCCTGAAGCCATAAAGACAACAGGTGGATACCTGGGTTTGAGGCCAACCTGGTCTTTTATAAATCAAGTTTCAAGACAGTGATGGCTACAGAGAAACCTTGTTTCCACAAACCCAAAACATTCTGTCTGTACAAGAGATGTATATCAAGTATATTTAACCAATACTGTAAAACATGCTCATAAAACTTGGCTTGATGGTTCACAATCCCCGCACTTGGGAGACAGAAGTCAGGATTTGATCAGCCTGGCCTACATAATGGAATTCCAGATCCAGAGATATAACAGACTAAAAATTTCTTAAACTCTAAGCAGAATTATAAAATTACTAACTTGTCTTTTAGAGCATCAAAAAGCTTAATCTTACTTTTGATACATTGGATTCTTCTGGGCCAGTTTTTCAGGAAGACCATCTTCGTCATCTAACTGTTCAAGAGGTTCCACAATGACTGGGCGAGGAGTCCTAGTAACAGAAATGATTCCTCACCTTAATCTCCTACTACCTTTATAGTAACTATCCCCTATATTATAAAAATTTATCAGAAACAAAAGACAACTTACGTTGTCAATAGGAAAACACCTTCACTGCATCTTTCAAATGCTTTTCTTGCTGCTGGTTTTGAAGCAAATTCAACAATGCCTTTCCCTGTAGATCTTCCACGATCATCCACAATTACAACAGCCCTTTCAATAGGACCAAACTGGCTAAAAGCCTCTTCCAACAGTTCATTAGAAACATAGGGCGAAAGATTCCGAACAGAAAGGGCTGCAGCATGTGTAGCAAAGCGAACCCGAAGCTGTCTACCTCTCATGGGAGTATCATCAAGCTCAGCTTTGGCTATCTCAGCCAAGGCTCTAGATTCCTGTAAATATGAGAAACATTTTAAATAACACCAAATCTAGCTAATGTCCAGTTTGCCATGCCCCTTCCTATTCCTATAGTTCAACCTAAGCACAAAGTCCCTCCCAACAACCCGAGGGTCTGTTTCTACAGCTCTGCCCCAATACAAACTACACCGATCTGCATCGATGATGGGAGAAAAAAAAATTTTCCCATTTAAAACCAAGCCTTCAAGACTTTACAGAAGAAAAAAGGAAACCCAAACTCTTCCATATTATGTATGTGTATATTAAAAAAGAAAATCAACCAAATACACTCACAAGTTTAATGAACCCGAACCCTTTGCCTTTGTTGATAAAAACTTCTCCGGGTTCTCCGTATTTAGCAAACAGTCTTTTGAATTCATCCTCTGTGATATCAGCAGGTAGGTTCCCCACAAACAACCGACAGCGCTGTGTGTAAGTTTTTTCTCCAGGCCTCCGCAAGAGAGACAAGTTGGCTTTAAATCCCTAATGAAGAAACTGGAATTCAGACACCAAAGCAGAAAACAAAAACAAAACCAACTCGGGTTGTCCCAAACGGACCACACATCACCCGTTAAGTGACGATTTTCCCCCATACAGACACTACCAATTTGTACTATATTTGGGGACCCAACAAGATCACCAAATAAACATCAGAAAGTCGTGAACCTACAAAGTGCTTTAAACACACCCGCCTTCAGTGAATGCCAATCTACAATTTGCTGACGTCCACGAATAAACTCAAAAGGATAAAACGAAGACCGGAACCGCACTAAACTGCCCTGCCCTCTCCAACAGCACTGAAATGCACCAGCTCGGTGGCACGGGACTGCCAGCTTCCAGCAGCCCCCCCCCCGGCCCCCGCCCCCCCGAACCAACAGCTCACCTCCCAATGAGTCCTCCTGCTGGAAGCCAATCCCTAGCCAACTACTCTCCCCGCCAGGCGTCAGCCCCGCCTTCGCGAGCATGCGCGGGCACGCTTCCGGCAAGCAACAAAATGGAGGCCTGCGCTGCCGCGGGCGGGGGGAAAAAAGCCGAGAGTAGGGAGGCGCCGCCATCTTAGAGGAACGGACAGCTCGCTCGTGCGCCTACTCACCTCCGAGTCGGATATCTTCTCTTCTGTGCGGGGTGCGGGCCCGCCGGGAGGGGGTCCCTGGTGGTGCTGCTGGTGGTAGGGCGGGTGGTGCTGGCGGCCCCCGCGGGGCTCTCCGCCACCTCGGTGCGGTGGCTTCGGGTGGCCACCGGGAGCGCCCATGCCCGGGCCACCTCCCGGCTTAGGCCCGCCGGGCATCTTGCCGCCTTTCGGGCCGCCCGGGCCCGGGCCCGGGCCTTGCTTAGGCCCTGGGCCGGTGCCGCCGGCGGGTGGAGGCGGAGGTCCACCGGTCTGTGGCGGGGTCGTCGAGACTCCGCTGCTCGGCGTCGAGGGCGGAGGCGGCCCGGGGGTGGTGGAGGTGACGGCGGGCGGCGGTGTCGGGGTGGGCCCGGGCCCCGGCGGAGCCCCCGTGGTCGGGGGATTGGCGGGCGGGGCTGAGCCGGAGGGAGGCGGCGCAGTGCTCACTCCGGACGCAGGGCCGGGGCCTTGGGGAACGACGGGCTTGGACGAGTCCTGCGGCGGAGGCGGAGGCTGCTGATGGGGAGGCTGGTGTGGCGGCGGCTGCTGATGCGGCGGGGGCTGCTGCGGCGGAGGCTGCTGCGGCGGGGGCTGCTGCGGCTGCTGCTGGTGTGGAGGCGGAGGTGGGATCGGTGGCTTCGGGCCGCCAGGGCCCGGGCCCATGGGGCCGCGGTTCTGGTTGAGGCCCATGCCGGGCGGCGGAGAGCGGAAGTCATGAAGGCCGCCGCGGCCACCGCCTCCGCCACGCCGATGAAAGCCGCCACCGCCACCGCCGCGACTCCGGAACCGATCCCGAGACATAGCTGCAGTCAAGGGGCGGTTGAGGCAGAAGCGGAGAAGGTGCTCGGGGAACGTGGATGCCACCTTGCTTCGTACAAAATGGCGGACGACACAAGCTGCGCGCCGCCTTTGTCCTCTTCTTAAATAGGCCAGTTCGGCCTGACCCGCCTTCCCGAGATTGACAGATCTGTCAGCCAATAGCAAGTGCAGAACTTGGTGACGAGACCTAAGTTTTCCCTATTGGCTCCTTAGAGAGAGGCGGGAGGAAGGAAGAGACGGAGGTTTCCATTTGACCTATGAAGGGAGAAAGAGTTGTCTGTACGCTTCTGTGATTTGTTGGAAGAAATTTGAATGGGCATGTCTTGCAACTTTCCCGTAAAATCAAATATCCAGGGCCCAACAGCAGCCGATAGGATGAAAGAGCAATTTTTTTCTTCTATTCTTTGAGCAGTCGCTATACTTGTCCTGAAAAACATGTTCACTGGTTCAAAGCTATAAATTGAGCACCTGCTATCTAACTCTAATCTGTGCCAGGCCAATGAAGCAAAATCCCACAGAGTTTAATTCAAAGATTTTATTTCACTGAAACCCCCGCGGAGACTAGCGGGTTGGAAAACACAAGTGAGCCCATCACTTGGAAAGTGGAAAGCACAATGATCAGGAGTTCAAGTTTATCTCTACAATAGCAACTACGTTCAGTTAGAAGCCAGCTTGGGCTACATGAAACGTTAAAAAAAAAAAAAGCAAATGCAAAAAATAGCCCATAGAAACACAAGTTTGTTCTACTATAAAAGTTGCCATTAAGCTTGAGAGAATACAGTCTTTGTCCAAGCGGCAAACTGTATTAGAGAGCGGAGGCACAGCCTTTGGGGTTATGGCATGCCTGACATGGAAAAGGCTAGTTTAATCCCAATATAAAGTAAAAGAGATGGATTACGACTGCATGTTTGTATACAGTAATAATTTACAAACACAAATCATGGGAGAGGAGCATGAGTTTTTCTGTTTTTTTTGTTTTTGTTTTGTTTTTGTTTTTTTTGTTTTTTTTTTTTTTTGATAGTTTTTCTCTGTCGCCTTGGCTGTCCTGGAACTTACTCTTTTGACCAGACTGGCCTCAAAATCCAAGATATGCCTCCCTCTGTCTTCCAAATTTTGGGATTAAAGGCATGCAACCACCGGGTCAGCTGACATATTTTTTAATTCTTTCTACTTAACACTTTATGAACAGATGAAGGACTTTAAAAACTAGTTAGCTGAGAGCCAAGGATGGTTCAAGCAAGAGGAAGCATTATCTATGTGAGTTGGGAGCCCAGCCTGGTCTACACAAAGAATTCCAGGACATTGAGAGCTACATAAAGAAACCCTGTGTCAAAAAAATAAATAAGTTGGGTGGGATGATGTTCTGTGATCCCAAAATATAGGCAGCTAAAACTGGAGCCTCAAAGCCCACATCATTTACATGTCATATTCCAAGACAGCCCTGGCTACTTAGACCCTGTTTCAAAAAGCAAAAGATACAATATTATATATTAGGTTGGGTGTGCTATAACCTCAGCAAAGGTAGATGGATTTCTGTGAACTGGAGGCTAGCCTGGTCTACATAGTGAGTGCCAGGCCATCAAGAGCCACATGGCAAGACCCTGTTGAAAAAAAAAAAAAAAAAAACTTATACAGGGTTGAGGACATGACTCAGTAATAATAACGTGCTTGCCTAACTTGCAAGCCCTTTACTACTATGAGGCCTTAGGTTCAACCCTCTGCTCCACAAAAATCTACATTTTTTACAATATTATGGTATTGATAATTATCAATATGAAAACTACCAGTTGGCAGTACCCCTTTTCCTTCAAAGTCCCCATGCCCCCCAGTGTTGGGCCAGCAAGATGGTTAGTTCATCAGATAAACAGGGTCCTACTGCCAAGCCTCATGATTTGAGTTCAATCACTCAGACCCACGTGGTGAAATGAGAGAGCCAATTCTTGCAAGCCAATTGTTCCCTGACGACTACACATGCCCATACACACATGTGCCCACAAATATGCATGTTCATGTACACATGTGCCCACTAACTCACTTGCCCATACCCACAAATAGTGTGCCCATGTATATATGTGCCCACAAACATGCATGCCCATACACACATGTGTCCACTAATACACTTGCCCATACGTGCCCACAAATACATATGTCATTAAGAAAATTCCCAGTTGCCAGATGGTGCTGCATTCCTTTAATCCCAGCACTCAGGAGCCAGAAACAGACAGATCTCTGTGAGTTCTAGGCCAGTCTGGTCTAAAGAGCAAATTCCAGGACAGGTTCCAAAGCTACACAGAGAAACCCTGTCTCAAAAAACAAAACAAAATTCCCAGTCTTCCCTCATACTTTGAAATTCAAGAAACCAACTGTTCAACCACTGAGCTGCTCCCCCAGCTCCTCTATAGTTTCCTTGGTGATCACTAGCTATATCTTTTAACGTTCCTCCTAGCTCCTCTCTTGTCTTTTATTTCATTATCACTGTTTTATTATTATTATTACTTGGTTTTTTGAGCAGGGTTTTTCTGTGTAGAACTGGCTATACTGAATGGACAGTAGACCATGCTATCCTCAAACTCACAGAGATCCACCTGCCTCTGCCTCTGCCTCTGCTTCCTGAATGCTGGGATTAAAGGTGTGCACCACCACACCTGGCTTTGATATTTTTTTTTTTTTTTTTTTTTGGTTTTTTGAGACAGGGTTTCTCTGTGGTTTTGAAGGCTGTCCTGGAACTAGCTCTTGTAAACCAGGCCTGACTTTGAATTCTTATAGTCAGAATTTGTTCCATCTGGCTTACATATTATGACTGCCTACAAACATAATATCCTTGTTTTCTCATCCACACTAACCTGATAAAATGACTCCAGCAATTCCCCTTCTTTAACAGATCCTTAAGTTGTCACATCAATTCTGCTTTGTTTTGACCTTTGACCTTTTACAGGGGTGTGTGTGTGTGTGTGTGTGTGTGTGTGTGTGTGTGTGTGTGTGCGTGCACTATGCACACGGAGATCAGAGAACAACTAGCCAGGCCAGCCAGGGATATAAAGAGAGAGCCTGTCTCAAAATAAGGAAACACAACGCACATGAATCTTTAAAGTCACCCAAGGGTTATAGCCTGAAAGACAAAAGTTGTTGAAACTGAAATGCCTGATCAGCATACTATAGGAAGTTTGTAATACTTTTTAGAAAAATGTTTGTCTTCGGATTTAATCACAAACAAAAGGAATAAGCTGGAATGGCAGTTGGTGTATATAATTCCAACACTAAGAACTTAAAGAGAATCACTGCAGGTTCAAGGCCAGCCGGAACTATATACAAAAACTCTAAAAGAGTATCAAAGTGGCATATGCCACCATGCCCAACATGAAGATCATCATTTTTAAATATTTAGGGGGAGAGCAAAATAAAATCTTTATGTGTGGATGGGAATATGGCTCAGTGTGCTCACCTAACATTTGTTGTTCAATCCTCAATACTGCATAAAAACTAGCATAATGGGTGGTAGTGGTGCTCACCTTTTAGTCCCAGCACTTGGGAGGCAGAGGCAGGCGGATCTCTGTGAGTTTGAAGCCAGCCTGGTCTACAAACAAGGTACAGGACAGCCAGGTCTGTTACACAGAAAAACTCTCTCTTGAAAAACAAAGAAACAAAACTGCAAAAACAGGGCTGGAGTGCTCTTCCAGAGGTCCTGAGTTCAATTCCCAGCAACCACATGGTGGCTCACACCATCTATAATGAGATCTGATGCCCTCTTCTGTCATGAAGGCAAAAATGAAACATGCAGGCAGAATACTGTATACATAGTAAAAATAAGTTGGCACATACCTGTGTTGCCTGCACTTGGAAATGGATGAAGAAAGAGCTGCATGAGATCCTGTCTCAAAAAAACCTTTATTCTACTGAATCAAAACATTTCAGATTAGATTGGGCCAGCCACTTAGGTCTCAGCAAGGCTTTATCTCAGAATCAGAGATAAGGCTTTATTTCAGAATCAGAGATAAGGCTTTATCTCAGAATCAGAGATAAAGCAAATGGAAGGCAGACTAGATCCAGCTTCATTGACCATTACTGCCAGCTCCTGAATATTGGTGCACTTCTGTTAATAAGTCCTGCATTGTGAGAGAAGAAAAGCAGTGGCTATGCTCACATCTTAGAGATATTGTCTAGCCTTGTGTTCCAGAAAGCCTGACACAGCCTCACAGCACAGGACCACCAGCCTATAAGGATGGCTGTGTCATCAGCATGTTCTGGAAGTAACAAGACAAAGCCCATGACACCCAAATAGTTCATGGGTTTGTTCCAGCCAGGCCTGTCCTACACTAGGTCAAATGACCTCCTCTCCTTGTGACACTCAAGATTTTCCTCCTCCCTCCTCTTCTTGATACAGCCACCTCCCTCCCGATGTTCCAGATATTGTACCCAAACATGCAGCCCAAAGGGAGAGTGGGCACAGTGTGTGGGACAGCCACCAGCCTCTTGCCTTTGTCTTCCAAGTGCTGGGATTACAGACATGTGGCCAACCTGTATTTAGTTCTTACAACAGACACTCATATTAACAGTTTAGCAACAGTGCTAAATTGTGTACATAACCAGGATGGCACTGACTAAGCTTCCTTCTGGTAGCTTTTGTGCTCCTTTGTGTGTGTGTGTGTGTGTGTGTGTGTGCCACAGGATGCCGCCTATGGAGGTCAGAGAACAACGTGTGGGAGTCAATGCTCTCTCTTCTTCCTCCATATGTGTTCTGGGGAAATTGACCCCGGGTGATCAAAGTTTATGGCAGGCACACTGACTCTGAGCTATTGCTCTGGCTCTTTTGTGGGTTTTTTTTTTTCAAGACAGTTTCTTTGTGTAGCGATGACTCTCCTGGAACTATCTCTGTAGTGAATTGTTGTGGCATAAAGAACACTTTCCACCTTGTAACACTCTGAATGCAGGTGATCTGACCGCCAAAACACTGTAATTACAATCCATGGAAGTTATAATTATCCTCTGGTTTGAGTTTTTATGAGGCCCAGAAGGGCAGGAAATGGAGATAATATGCTAGATGAAACACAATTTTGCTTCATAATGAATATTAATTTAATTAATTAACTTTGCACCTTCCACTGAACCCAGAGGGCTTGTAAAAACACATTGGTCATCGAAAGTTATTTAAACTTTGTAGTTCTCTCAACTTTCCTCAGGCCATTTTTTTTGGATGTGTTGACCTGTGTCTTTGGAGTTTTATTCATCCAATAGACACCTGAAATTACAGACTGGGGACAAAGAAAGAGGGCATCTAAGTTTCCAAATATACAATTCCACTCTACCTGTCCTAAGTGAATCCAGCTGGGGCCCAAGTGGCAAGCTGTAATGTTGCAGTAGCGATCTTCACCACTAGGTGTCTCAGTAGCCATGTCGCTTCCTCTATCACCTTGGCAAACAGCTGAACACACTCCATTACCCCATTGTTATTGAGACTCCAAGCAAATAACCTTTCTGAAGGGTTGATTTCAGTGCTTGGGTTAAATTTCCCAGCAGATTTAATCAGTGTCTAGATCGTCTCTCTAATAACAGAAACAGTGGATTAACAGCTTTATCTCACTGCTTGCATTTATTTAGGAACAACATGTTATGTTTGCAACAGAATGTTTTGTTGTTTTTTCAAGACAGGGTTTTTCTGTGTATCTCTGGCTATCCTGGAACTCCCTCTATAGACCATACTGGCCTCGAACTCACAGTTTTCTGCGTGCGGCTGTCTGTTTGCTGGGATTAAAGGCACGTGCCACCACTGTCCAGTCTTAATTATCTCTATATCATCCAAAGAGTTATTTTGGGTTTGGGGATGGGAAGGAAAGGGTTTCCTTTAGCATTAGCTTAGCATGATCGTGATGAGTGGCCTGAGTTCCATCACCTCCTACCCCCAGAATGACCTAAATATCTTCCTAGACTTTTCTGTAGTTTTTTTTTTTTTTTTTTTATCTCGAAAGCATGTATTATCGTTTAACTGCTCCTAAATTTACCACTTAAAATCACTTAAAGGAGATCGAAAGAAAGCTAAGGAAGCTACAGTATATAACATTACTGTAATGAAAGATGATAGCTCAAAGACAGATCATGTTTATATGAATTTTTGCCATAAAAAAATATTAGGCTGGGCAGTGGTGGTGAATGCCTTTAATCCCAGCACTTGGGAGGCAGAGGCAGGTGGATCTCTGTGATGTTGAAGCCAGCCTGGACTACAGAGTCAGTTCCAGGACAGGCACCAAAACTATACAGATAAGCCCTGCTGAAAAAGGAGGAGGAGGAGGAGGAGGAGGAGGAGGAGGAGGAGGAGGAGGAGGAGGAGGAGGAGGAGGAGGAGGAGGAGGAGGAGGAGGAGGAGGAGGAGGAGAAACTAGGCATGGTGGCACAAACCTTTAATCCCAGCACATGGGAGAAAGAGGCAAGTGGATCTGTGAGTTCGAGGCCAGCCTGGTCTACAGATCTAGTTCCAGGACAGCCAGGGCTGCAAGAAACCCTGTCTCAAGAAAACTTAATAATAACTTACTTATTACTAGTGTATGTGCGTTCCATGGGATGTGTATGGAGGTCAGGGGACAGCTTTTGGAGTCAGCTTTGAGGAATTGGTTCTCTGCTTCCATTTTTATGTGGGTCCTAGGGGCCAACTTCAGGTTAGAAGGCTTACATCATTGGGTAGCACATTGCTTTACCAACTGAGCCTCTCATTGACACTGTAGCATAATTCTAAATCCAGGACAAATATAATGTACACATTTTTCATCTTAGCATGATTAGTAATAGCCTTGAATTGAAAATATCCCTTTAGGGCTAGAGAGATGGTTCAGTGCTTAAAAGCAATGGCTGCTTTTCCAAAGGACCCGGGTGTGATTCCCAGCACCCACGTGACAGCTCACAACTGTCTGTAATTTCTGTTCCAGGGGATCAACCCTCACAAAGACATACATGTGGGCAAAACACCATGGACACAAAATGCAAATAAATGAATTACTTTTTTAAATACCCAATTTTGTCCTCCCTAGACAAGGTGACTACACTATCTATTTTCCTGAGGACAATACTGTTTGATAGCTATTCCCTCTTAAGACAGCTTTCTGGCTAATAGCCAGTTAGTATCTTGCAGACAGGCCAGTTTTTTTAGTTTGCACAAATGCATCATTGAGACTAGCCACTGTTCATTGAGTTGCAAAAATTGAGATTTCTTGAGATTTCTTTCTGTTTTCTTTTTTTTTTTCTCCAGTGTTCTGAATTTCTCCCTTCCATCTCTCCCTTCCTTTGTGAGTGTGTGAAAGTACATATGTGCATTTGAGTGTTTATGTAGACGTTCTCATGTGTAGATGTGGAGGCTAGAGGTCCCTTGGGTGTCCTTTTTCAGGATGGCTATTCACACACGCGTGCGTGAGTGCACACACACACACACACACACACACACACACACACACAAAAAACAGATTTATTTCATTTTTTGTGTATGAATGTATGTATATGCATCTTCATTTTATAATTTATTTATTTTTATTTTGTGTGCATTGATGTTTTGCCTGTGGCTGTGTCTGTATGAAGGTGTTGGATCCCCTGGACCTGGAGTTACAGCCAGTTGTGAGCTGCCATGTGGATACTTGGAATCGAACCCAGGTGCTCTGGAAGAGCAGCCAGTGCTCTTAACAGCTGAGCCACCTCTCCAGCCCCATACATCTTTTATTTATTTATTTTTAAAAATATTTATTTATTTCATGTACATGAGTGATCTGTCTTCATGCACACCAGAAGAAGGAATCAGATCCCATTACAGATGGTTGTGAGCCACCATGTGGTCGCTGGGAACTAATCTTGGGACCTCTGGAAGAGGAGCCAGTGCCCTTAATCACTGAGCCATCTCTCTAGCCCCCACATCTTTTTAAAAAGATTATTTTTATTTTATGTGCACTGGCATTTTGCCTGCATGCATGTCTGTGTGAAGGTGTCAGATCTTGGAATTATAGTCAGTTGTTAGCTACTAAATGGGTGCTGGAAATTGAACCTAGTTCCTCTGGGAGAACAGTCAGTGCTCTTAACTCTCCAACCCTGTATGTGCATCTTGTGCATGTCTGGTGCCTGCAGAGGCCAGAAGAGGGTGCTGGTTCCTCTGGACCTAAATTTACTGACAGTTGTAAGCCCACAGGTGAAGAGAAGTAAAGGGTCCTGCCATTAGAGAGATCGCTTACCTCTACTGAATCCTCATACCAAAAGGGCTATCTCGTCCCTAGGAATCCTCAGACTGAATGCCTAGAATGCTCCAGACTGACAGCTACTGAGAAACACTGAGCTCCTGTCTCCTCCCACCTTATGTTCCTCTCTCCACCCAGCCATATCCCTTCCTGTCTCCACCTCCTTAGTGCTTGGATTAAAGGCCTGTGACTCCCAAGGACTCCCACCACTTGACTCTGTTTCTCTTTTATACTGGATCGATTTCATGTAGCCCTGGGTGGTCATGAACTAACAGAGATCTGTCTGCCTCTGTCTCCTGGGATTAAAGGAGCCTCCACTGCCTGGTCTGAATGGCTAACTAGTGTGGTTAGCTCTGCACTCTGATCTTCAGGCAAGCTTTATTTGTTAGATCACAAACAAAATATCACCACACCTCACCGTGTGTTTTTGACACAGAGTTTCTCACTGGGACCTGGGACCTGGGACCTGGGACTTGGAAATTAGGCTAGGATGGCTGCCCAGTGGGCCGCAGGGAGCCTTCTATCTCCAGCCCCCCTAACTCCACCCATTGCTGAGATTACAAGCACGGATCACCACATCTTCCTTTTTACTTGGGCCCTTTGACTCTCCTCAATAAACCCAAATCTTCATGTTCTCAAGGCAAACCCTTCACCAAAAAAACCTATCCCCCTGCCTTGCTCTTTTTATTTTTAAGCACTGTCTCATTTCACTGTGTAGCCAGGCTATTCTAGAGCTCACTATATACCCAACCTGGCCTTAAACTTGAAGCAACCCCTCCTGCCTCAGCCTCCCAAGTTTTGGGTGGTAGGTTTATAGAAGTAAGCCCCCACACTCAGCTAGCCATTATTACTGTTATCATTATTTATTGAGACAAGTCTCTCTATGTAAACCTGGCTGGGTTTGAACACCCAGAGATCCTGCCTCCAGAGAGCTGGAACTAAAGGCTTGTACCACTATGCCTGGCTACTTATTTGTTATTTCTTTGAGACAGATACTCATGTAGCTCAGGCTAGCCTTGAACTCACTATGAAACTGAGGTCGGTCTTGAATTCCTGATCCTCATGCCTCCAACTCCTAAAGATGGGGATTATAGATGCCTGGCATGATGCCCAGCTTTGTATGCATCCAGGCTGAATTATCCAGTCTGACAGAACAAATTAGTTGGGCTTTGTCTTCATCTATGATGCAGATCACTATTTTCTTCCCACCTGTGAGAGTGAGGGCTTAGCTCTATGGTGGAACCCTTGCCTAGTAGGGGTGAGGTCCCAAATTCAATCCTTGGAACTGAACAGGAAAATCTATAGATTATTTGACTTTAATGTGGCAAAACATAACAGATGAAAACAATTGCTTGTAGTTAGTTTTCAATATCTTTTCTCTTTTTTCTTTTAGACCTTTCTCTGAGTAGCCACCCCCTCCCCCACCCCCCATGTCCTGGAACTCACGCCGTGAATGAAGCTGGCTTTGAACTCAGAGATCTGCCTGACTCCAGCCTGGTCTGATAGCCAAGGCTACACAAAGAATCCTGTCTCAATCCTCACCTCCTACCCCCCCCAAAAAGAAATTCAAACCATAAGTTATGTTTATTTACTTATTATTTATGTGTCGGAGGCTGTTTTTTTTTTTTTCCTTTTTTGTTTTTTTTTTTTAATCGTGTGTGCCTATTTGTATGTGTGCAAGAGCGAGCAGGTGTGTGGGTATTTGCATGAGTGCAGGTGCCTCTCAGATGAAGTTGCAGTTCATTATTCTTCTGCTTGACATGGGCATGCCTGGAATCATCAGAAGGAGCAAATATACTCTCTTAACTAATGAGCCATCTGTCTGGCCTAACTTCACTGTTTCCAACACGGGAGACTGAACCTAGGGCCTCATCCATACTAAGCTGTATCCCCAGCCTTCTTTTTCACTTCTTGAGATGGCCTCACCTGTCGCCCTGGTGAACCTGAACTCATCATGTAGCCCAAGTGAGTCTTGAAGTTAACCATCTTTCCAAGGAACTGTAATTATAGCCCTATGGCCAACAGGCTTTACTGTAGTTTTTCTCTCAGTTTGTTTCCTCACTTAAAAGCAGTCAATAACTCCCTCCTGGTGTTTTTGCGAAGGCTAAACACTAATAGATGAAAGGACAGCCCCCTGGGGAATTTTAGGTACTCCGTAAAGGAGATCTAAGTGCAACATCTCCTTGTTCTAGGGGCTCACACCCATCAATGAGAAGACAGATCTGGGATCTGGGTTTCCTGCATCGGAAATGCTCGTGCTAAGGCTCGGGGTACATGTAAATCACGATGTCTGCCTGTGTTCCAAGCAAAGGCTGCCTCAGATGAAGGAAGCATTTACAATGGGTTACTACTGGGCTTACATTCAGCTTCTCTGGTGTTCTAGAAGAATGGATGACGGACTCTTTGGGATTGTTCCAGGCACATCTCTCACACAAGTGACCTTGGCATTTGGGCATTTCTCCCCAAATCCCACAGACTCCCGCCCCAGTTAACTGCATCTTTTTCCTCCAGGAGCATCTTGGCGAATCCCTCCCACCGACCCAGGCTGCCCACCGGCCTTAGGATTCATGGAGGACAGCAGGGAGGGGCGGAATATTAAAAAGGAGGGTTGGCTTCTAAACAAACCTAGGTCTAAGAGGGCAGAAAGTGAAAGAGGAGTGAGGAGGGAGTGGATTTTCCGCAGAACATTCCCGAAGGCCAGGTTTGCGGTCTCATACTCCATCTTCTGCCTTCCCCCCAAGCCTTCTTTCATGTGCAGAATTTAGAGCGAGCCACGTGCCAGCTGCCTGCTCATCGCCCCAGGGAGGGAGAATTTGAGCGAGCTGGAGGATCTGCCTGCTCCCGCTGCTTTGCACATTTGGCCGCCTAGGTTTGGTAAGAACGAATGCCAACACACCAGAGTTGCTTCTAGGTGCTGGTGACTTACAACGCCGAGCAGCGTATTTGTAAAAGTAGACCTAACGCTGGCACATTACCCATCCCTTGGGTCACGGTTTCTGCGCTACTCTGCCTTGTCCCTTCCGCCTTGCTTACCAGGAGCAAATGGCCTTTCCTTCCTCTCTCCTTTCTTTTCTTTTTTCTTTTTCTTTTCAATCCCTCCCCTTAAATAAAATGACTACAGCTTCACGATCTGTAATCTTTGATCTTAGAAAAGCTCAAAAACCCTTAAATCTAAAACATTTACTACTTACAATTTTTTGGGAGGATGTTTTACCCAATTCCATAAGAAAATTCCTTTGGGGGTCCATTTTCATTCAAACTACTAGGACCGGAGAGATGGCTCAGTGTTTAAGTGCAGTGCCTTTTCTCCCAGGACTCAGGTTCAATTCCCAGAACCCACATGGCAGGTCACAACAGTCGGTAACGCCAAGACCTGCCACCTTCACACAAACTTACATGCAGGCTAAACACCAGAGCAAAATAAATAAATAAATAAATAAATAAATAAATACATCCATTCAAAAAAGGAGAAAAGAAAGAAAATTCCTTTGGGCTATTTCCCATCCTCTCAAAGAATCAGCTTATATCCAGTTTCTTTAAAACAAACAAACAAAACAAGCAATAAAGATGGCTTATGGATAGAAACAAACCTTTTTTGACATTATTTGGTTTTGAATATAGGGCTTTACTAGAGCTAGGTAAATTCTGTCCTACTGATGTTAGATCTCAAATCCAGGACAGAAGGCTACCTGAGATGTCCCTTAGCATACCAAAGCAGTTGCCGGTCACCAGCCTCACCCTCTGTCCCTCAGTGCCTTCCTGTTACAGGGTCCTCCTGGCTGGCATACCCGGCCGACTACCCTAAAGTACTGCAGCCCAGGGGCTGGGCTGTCCTTCCTTCAGCCTCCTTACCTTATAAAATGCAGCCATTTTGGTTACCTGGTCGTTTTGACTACCCTTTACCCTCCTGGCTTCTTGGTCTGGCTCTCCCCCAGCTCAGTCGGGTCATGTCCACTCTGGACTCCTGCAGATATCCCTGCCTCTGACTATGCTCTCCCTTTTATCTACAATACACTTTCTTCTCCACCATTTCTAGGAGCTTTTTTTTTTTTCATTCAACTGAGTTATAGCTACAGTCCCTCCCATTTAAATTATGTATATTTAGATTTGTTTTATGTGGATGAATACTTGCCTTACATTTACATATGTGCACCCAGTGTGCCTGGGGGACAAGTAAGTTAGAAGACAGTGCCATTAACTCCTGTGGAACTGGAGTTAATGGGTGGTTGTTGAAAGACCCTCAGAGCGTGGACCTTCTCACTCTGACTCAGGAAAGGCCACACCCCAAATCACTCACGAGATGCTAACAGCATGAGGAATTTTTTATTCCAAATGCACTGGGGTCCACAGTCATACACTATGCAGGGATAGAGGACCAAGGACCCTGAGTACAGAATTGAGACATCTTTTATAGGGTTTACAACAAAACCCGAGCATCCTAAACCAATCATCTCATAGCATCAAGAGCCGTGCAGTGCAGGCCAATCAATTTAAGCAATTTTATAGTTTTTAGACCAATCATTTTAAATCATCCAAGCTCACTCTTTATAGACCAATCAGTTTTCTATAGCCCCGGAGGCCTACATTTGTGTGGGCTCCTAGACCTTTTGCCTGTTTACTGATAGAGGACAGGGTCTAGAATTTAAGGTATTTAGGGCTTTTTAGAAAGTATTTTTAAACGTCTAGCTTCCTGGGGTCACAGGAGTGTTAGGCTGTATTTTCCATCCTTTCATTTCCAGCCACCTTGTGAGTACTGGGAGAACAATGAAAACTCTTAACCATTAGGACTCACTGCATAGCATACGGTGGCATCAAACTTGTAACAATACTTTTGTCTCAAGACTCTCTTGGGATCCTTTTTGGATTTTGTTTTTAAAGTTTATTTATTTATTCATCTTTAACAATTTAAAAAAAGATGTATTTATTGCATATACAGTGTTCTTCCTGCATGCATGTCTACATGCCAGGAGAGGGCATCAGATCTCATCACAGATGACTGTGAGCCACTCTTGTGGTTTCTGGGAATTGAGCTCAGTACCTCTGCAAGAGCAGATGGATGCTTTACCCTCTGAGCCATCTCTCCAGCACCCTTTAAAGATTTTTTTATTTTAAAAAGATGGTCACATAGAACTTAGGATGGCCTTGAGCTCCTGATTCTCCTGCCTCTCCTGTAGTGACATTTGTCGCTATATCTAACTAAAGAACACCAATACTAATTGAGATTATAAAGTAGTTATGAGGCATATTTTACGTGTATTTCTGTGTGAGCGTGCGTGCGCAAGCGTGCTGGGAGGGCCAGAAGGGGGTGTCAGGTGTCCTGGGACTGGAGTTACAGGTGACCCTGAGTTGTCCAACATAGGAGCTAGGAATTGAACTAAGGTCTTTGGAACAGCACTAAGTTTATAGGATAAGAAGGTGAAAAAAACTAAATAAATTGAACAAAATTGAAAGAATTCTTACCACACTTGGGTCACATGAAGTCAAGGCATGTATGTTTTGTTTTACTATCATGTATGTGTGAGTACACATATGTCTGTGCACCATGTGTGTGCCTGGAGGTTAGAGGAGGTCATTGGAACGGAGCTATAGATGGTTGTCAGCCACTATGTGGCTGCTGAGAACCCAGGTCCTCTGCAAAAGCACCAAGTGCTCTTAACTAATGAGGCATCTCTACTTCCAAGGGATTTGTTTCCAGTATAAATGTGGTTCATAATCTTGTGTGTGAAAAATACTGGAAAAGTTTAGGTTTATAGGTGAGAAAGGAGTAAAATTAAATGCAGACACTGAGCATGTTTTCATTTTAAGTATGGTTCATTGTTATTTTAGCCTTTTGTTTCTTCCTTAAGATTTTATCTTTATTTGTGTCTTAGTTATATTTTGTTGCTCTGAAGAGACCCCATGAACAAAGAAACCCCCTTTTTTACTTGTTTGTTTTGTTTTTGTTTCTTTGTGTACCTGTAGTTGTCATAGAACTCACTCTGTAGACCAGGCTGGCCTTGAACTCACAGAGATCCGCCTACCTCTGCCTCCCAAGTACTGGGATTAAAGGTGTGTGCCACCACTCCCCAGCTTATTTTTGTTTTATTGTCATTATTTTTTAATGTGTATTTGTGTGTACTACATGTGTACCTGGTGCCCACAAAAGACAGAAGAGGGAACCAGATGCTCTGGGACTGAAATTTTGGCAATTGTGAGCTTCCATATGGGTGCTGGGAGGCAAGCCTAGGTTCTCTGTAAGAGAAGTAAGTGCTCAACTGATGAGCTATCTCTTTAGTCCCTTATTTTAATATTCTTTGTGAGTTTGAGGTCACTCTGGTCTACACAGGGAGTTTCAGGACAGCTAGGGCTATGTAGAAAGACCCTGACTCCAATAATTCTCTCTCTCTCTCTCTCTCTCTCTCTCTCTCTCTCTCTCTCTCTCTCTCTCTCTCTCTCTCTCTCTCTCTCTCTCTGTTTTGTTTTTGTATTGTTTTGGAGCCTGTCACTCTGTAGACTAGGCTGGCCTCAAACTCACAGAGATCTGCCTGCCTCTGCCTCTTGAGTGCTGGGACTAAAAGTGGGTACCACCAATGCCCACCAATAATTCTCTTTTTAAAAAGTAATAATTTATTTTTCTGAATAAATGTGTTTTGCCTGCCTGCATGTCTGTGCATCACATGCATTCCTGGTGTCCAGGGAAACCAGAAAAGGGCGCTGGATCCCCTAGAACTGATGGGAGATGTTATTCTGTATATATGTTTCTCATACTGGTTAATAAAGCCCTGTGGCCAATGAGATAGCAAGATAGGCGGGGCTAGGAGACAAGGAGGAAAGAGGAAGTGGGAAGGTGGAGTCGACATGTAGCCCAGGAAGGAAGACGCCTGCCGCGCGGCTCCCCGATAAGACGACCACGTGGAAATACTTAGATAAGTAGAAATGGGTTAATAATTAAGACAGAGCTAGCCCATAAACAATAATGGTAATTGGCCAACAGGATTGTATCAAATACAGAGTCTCAGAGTGTTATTTGGGGCTGGCGCGGCTGTGGGCCCAGACTGGCGGGCTGGCGGGCTGGCGGAAACATACAAGCTACATAGAACTAGAATTACAGAAGGCTGAGACCACCACATGTGTGCTGGGAATTGAACTGGATCCTCTGGAAGAGCAGTCAGTGCTCTTAACTGCTGAGCCAACTCTCCAGTTCTCTTCTGTGTCTTTTTACCTTGTTTCAGTCTTAAGCTAAAATGAGCTAGATTCAGTCCCATCTGTAGTAATTCAAAAGCAGCAGCCTGAAGTCAGACTTGCTAAGAACCTTAAAAAAAATGTGGGGAAAAAAATGTGGCTGCTGTGGTGCTAGTGACATAACTCAGTGACAGAGTGTTATGCTAGAATGAAAAAGGCACTAGATTTCATCCCCAGCACTAGGGAAATTAAAGTTAAAATCTGGGCATCTGAATTCCTCCCCATCTGCGTGCACAGGCCATGAATCTGCATTTTCAATATGACTACAAGCATGCTAAGTTGACAATTCACTGGTTTAGTGAATACACAGCAAAGAAAAGCTGTCATCCTTTTTCCCACAAAGAATTTTTATAATTTGTTAGCACTCTTGTCAGAGACTGGGAGCCGTAAAGTTCATTCTTCTAACTTATTAATTTAGCAATTGTTTATTGTAGGCTGTCAAATGTGCCAGGCATGGGAAAGCAAACATTGTTTTATGAAATATATCTCTAGGAATGGCAAGGACTGCTGGGAGGGATATTTGAAGGCAGTGGTCAAGGTCAAAAAGGAATTAGCTTTGGGCAAGGGATACAGGTAAGCTGGTAGAGTGCTTGCCTAACATGCATGAGGCCTTGAGTTCAAGCCCCAGAACCTCATAAGCCAATATGGTGGCATATGTCTGTGGGCAGACTTTTTTGTCCCACCACACATATCCAAATAACCACAGAGACTTACTAGTAATTATAAATGCTTGGCCAATAGCTTTGACTTGTTTTTAACTAACTTTTTGTTTTGTTTTGTTTTGTTTTTTCGAGACAGGGTTTCTCTGTGGCTTTGGAAACTGTCCTGGAACTAGCTTGTATACTAGGCTGGTCTTGAACTCACAGAGATCTACCTACCTCTGCCTCCCAAGTGCTGGGACTAAAGTCGTGTGACATCACCACCCAGCTTAACTAGCTCTTATAACTTAAATTTATCTTAATCTTTTATTTTATTTTATCTTAAATTTTTATTAATCTATGTGCTTCCCTGAAGATCATTTACCTCATCTATGAACTTCCCATGTTGCTTCTCCCTATTATGGCTCACAACAATCATGACTCCCTGTCTCTGCCCCTTCTTCCCAGAGTTGTCTCTGCCCAGAAAATCCTGCCTAGCTATCGACCAATCAGCTTTTTATTAACAGTGAGGGCAACATATCTTAACAGTGTACAGAAGAATTATTCCATAGCACATGTCTGTAATCCTATTACTTCAGAGAAAGAGCTAAGAGGATCAGTAGCTCTGAGTCATCCTTGGCTATTATTAAATTTGAGGATGGCCCAGACTACATGAGATCTTGTATGGGGTGGGGGAGAAATTAGCTTTAAGGAGTTATTTGAATGGTTGATCACTCACACAGTGTCCCCAAAGAGAAAACTGCAATTTTCTGAGATTCTAAGAAAGCATCAGTTTTATTTGTCTATCTTGTTACAGGTCTGGAGTGTGCTTGCCAAAAGTGGTGGTCCAGCATGGAAAACAAAGAGTCATTTCTTCTCTGTTATAGGAGGCTATGCCAGGGTTCTGCCTCTTGGCCTTGCTGGGAAGGGATACAAGGTAGTCCGGAGGCCCTTCACAAGCAAACAACAACAAACCCCTAAATTATGGCCATAATAAAATATATTATTAAGACAAAAGCCTCACTCTGAAACCCAGGATAGCCCAGAAGCTCATTATAAAGCCTAGGCTGACCTTGAACTTGAGTGAGTCCTCACATTTTAGCCTCCCAAGTGCTAGGGTTAATCAAGAGTTGTGATGGATAGGTACAACTTTCCACAGTTGATTATCTCTTTCCACCAGTGGGTTGCAAGGAGTGAACTCATGTTGTCTTGCTTGGAGCCAAGCATTTGAACTGCTGAGCTCTATCTCCAGTCTTCATTATTTGGTTTTATTTTATTTTGATTTTATTTTTAAAAGATATATTTATTAGCTTGACATGGTGTCACACACCTTGAGTCCCAGCACTTGGGAGGCAGAGGCAGACAGATCTCTGAGTTCGAGGCCAGCCTGGTCTACAGAATGAATTCTAGGATAGCCAGGACTACACAGAGAAACCTTGAGAGAAAAAAAAAGAAAAGAAAAAGTATTTATTTTATGTGTATGTGTGATTTTTGCCTGTATATATGTGTATGTGCCGTATTGTATTGCATACTTGGTGCCTCCAGAGGTATGAAGCAGCCATTAGAAGACCTAAAACTGTGGCAACTAGACAGTTTTGTGAGAGATGGGAACCAAAATCAGGTCTTCTGCAAGAACAGCAAGGGCTCTTAACCTCTGGAATATCTCTTCAGCACCTTGCTATTATTTCTGTTATTTTAAAGACAGGGTCTTAGCCCGATGGTGATGGCACACGCCTTTAATTCCAGCATTGGGAGGCAGAGGTAGGCAGATCTCTGTGAGTTCGAGGCCAGCCTGATCTACAGAGTGAGTTCCAGGACAGGCTCTACAGCTACAGAGAAACCCTGTCTCAAAAAACCAAAATAAATAAATGAATAAATAATTCGGCTGCTGTTCTCCCTCCTCCTCCTTTTGTTCCTCCTCCTTTGTAAGAAAGTTTCATTAAGCATTCTGCAAAGGCAGCAGGCTGAGCTGTAAATGCTTCTTTTTTTTTAAAATTTAATTTAGAATCAATTGAAAGACCCGCAGAGTGTGGACCTTCACACTCACACTCAGGAAAGGCGATACCCCAAATCACTCTCGAGAAGCAGTCTTGATGTAAAAGCATGAGGTCTTTTATATTCCAAGTGCAGTGGGGCCCTCAGTCATACGCCACTCAGGGGTAGAGGACTGAGGACCCTGAGTACAGAATTGAGACAGCTTTTATAGGGTTACAACAAAGCTCACACATCGTAAACCAATCATCTCATAGCATTCAGAGCCCTCGCGGTGCAGACCAATCAATTTAAACCATCCAAGCCCATGCTTTATAGACCAATCAGTTTTCTATAGCCCCGGAAGTCTACATTTGTGCGGGCTCCTGGGTGGGGTGACAAAGCTCATTTCCTGTGCTCACATACTCACAGGTCTTGTCATAAACAGCAAAGAATATGACCTTTTGCCTACTTAATGCCAGGGACAATTTAAGGTATTTAGTATTTTTAAACTTCTAGCTTCCTGGGGTCAGTGGAGAGTTAGGCTAAATTTTCATCCTTACACAATCTTATTTTACATATCAATCTCAGTTCCTTCTCTCTTTTTTCCTCTCATTCCTCTCACCGACCACCCCATCTCACCCAAAGCCTGGCACATTATTTGGGGGAGGGCCTAGGCCCTCCTCCATGTATCTGGGCTGATGAGTATCCCTCCTTGGGGAATGGGCTCCCAAAGTCCATTTGTGCACTAGGAATAAATACTGGTTCCACTGTTAGAGGTCCCATAGACTGCCCAGGCCTCCTAACTGACACCCACATTCAGATGGTTTGGTTCAGTCCAATGCTGGTTCCCCAGCTTTTAAGACTGGGGTCCCTGTGCTCTCACTAGGTCAGGTCAGCTGGTTCTGTAGGTTTCTCCAGCACGGTCTTAACCTCTTTGCTCATCCCTCCTCCCTCTCTACCACTGGATTCCAGGAGTTTGGCTCAGTGCTTAGCTATGGGTCTGCTTCTGTTTCCATCAGCTACTGGATGAAGGTTCTAGGATGACATTTAAGGTAGTCATTATTCTCATTATAGGGGGAGGGCATTTAAGGTGGCCTCTCCACTATTGCTTAGATTGTTAGGTGGGGTCATCCGTGTGGATCTTTGGACATTTCCCTAGTGCCAGGTTTCTCTTTAAACTTATAATGGCTCCTTCTATTAAGGTATCTCTTTTCTTGCTCTCCTCTATTCCTCCCCCAACTCTGTCTTCCTGATGATCCCTCATGTTCTCCTCCCCCCTCCTCTTCCCAAAAAGCTTCTTGATCAGAAATCCCTTCCTTCTGTAATCTCTAGCAGACCACAGCTCAGTAGCTCCCACCTCTCCCAAGGGCATTTGCAAATGAGGAGCTTCTGGATCTCAAGCCTAATTAACTTTATGTAAATCCTTCTCCTCAACGCCTTTCTTAATGGAGCACTAAGCTAATCTGTGTTCTAGTGCCCTTTGCTGTTGACTAGTTTCTGCATATATGCACTAGGCTAGTGGTTTGGTTGATTGGGCTAGTGAGTAGACTTGACAGAATGAACTCTGATGCCTTTGAGGTATAGGAGCAGAAGAAATTGGGTCACTGGCTTTAATTCTGCTCTGGAGAGCTTCAAGGAACAACAAGGCCATATAGTGTCTGTGTTTGCTACAGCTAGACTCTAAAAGTCAGAAATAATGTTTTTTTTTCTCTTGCACATATTAATTCTGTGTTACTCAGAGGCTTGAACTGTGTGTCTTAGTTTCTACTGTTGTGATGAAACACTGATAAGAAACAACTTGGGGAGGAAAGGATTTATGTTACTCACATTTAATTTAACAGTTGATCATCAAACACAGACAGGAATCTGGAGGCAGGGGCTGATGCAGATGCATGGAGGAGTGCCATTTATGGCTTGCTCTGTATGGCTTGCCCAGTCTGCTTTCTTATAGAACCCAGGACCCCTAGCCCAGAGATGACTGTCCTTAAAGGCTTCCCTATAACTCAGCCTTATGGAGGGGTTTTCTCAACAGAAGTTCCCTCCTCTTAGATGACTCTAGCTTGTGTCAAGTTGACATAAAAACTAGCTGAAACACTGAGTATAATCCTATATGAATGATAAACACCAAAAAGAGATTAATTACTTTTCTTTTCTTTTGAAACTAGGGCTCACATAGACCAGCTAGCTTGTGCAGTCAATTCTGGCCTTGAAACTTTAATCCTGCCTCATCTTTCAAGTACTGAGAGTTGAAATTTTTCTGCACCCTGAAAAGCCTCTCCACCAAGTAATCAATCTAAATCAGACCAAATCAAATCAAATTAGAAAAAGCCCTGGTTTAATGGTTAAAACCTCCCGAATGATTTCCAGTCCCCTTGAGTGGAAATGGGACAGAGAGACAAAAAAACCACAAGTCTGTTTTCTGGGGTGGGGGCAGTTTAAATACCCTGTGGGAATCGTCTTGAGCATCTCTAAAGGAGGGGTGATTATTTGGTGGGCTTTCTGAGATGCCACAGGGGTTGGAGAAAGAGATGGAGGAGGGGGCTTTCCACCATAGCATTGTGAACTCTTGGGATACATGGATGTCTGCCTGTTCCACCAGAACAAGATTACAGGAGTGTATCAGCACTTCTGCCTACAGAATTTCTTGGTAAATGCAGGAGCTTTTTGTTTGTTTGTTTTTTTCCAGACAGGGTTTTTCTGTGTAATAACCTTGGCTGCTCTAGAACTCACTTTGTAAACCACTCATAGAGATCCTGTCTCTCCCTTCCAAGTGCAGGAATTAAAGGCATGTGCTACCACTGCCCCACAGTTTTGTTTTTAACGATTTATTTATTTATTTTATGTGCATTGGTGCATGTACGTCTGTGTGAGGGTGCCGGATCTTTTGGAACTGGAGTTACAGACAGTTGTGGGCCGCCATGTGGGTTCTGGGAATTGAACCGGGGGAGGGTCCTCTGGAAGAGCAGCCAGTGCTCCTAATCACTGAGCCATCTTTCCAGCTTCTGCCCACAGTTTTTGTTCTAACTTTTTAGTGACCAAAAACACGTGTTTAAGGTAAGGGTAATAGAAACGTTAAGAACTGCCCATCTGGCTCAAGCACCTTGCTCTAGGGACATGAAAACAGAGACTACAGAAACACTATACTCAGCCAGGCCTGGTGGTACAGGTCTGTAATCCCAGATATAGGGGAATCTGAGACTTGAGGATCTGAGGTTCAAAGCCACATCTAGTACGAGGCCAGCTTGGCCAACTTAGGGAGATCTTATCTTTATTTTTATTCATTTACTCATTTTTCGGTTTTCGAGACAAAGTCTCTCTGTTTTTAAAAAAAAAAAAATTATGAGTGGGGCATTGGTGGCTTATGCCTTTAAGCCCAGCACTGGGGAGGCAGAGGTAGGAGGATCTCTGTGAGTTGGAGGCCAGCCTGGTCTACTTAGCCAGTTCCAGGACAGCCTCCAAATCAACACAGAGAAACCCTGTCTAGAAAAACAAAACAAAGAAGTTTAGACTTCCCGCAGAGCTTTGCTTTCAGTTTGATTCCAGAGTGTTAGCACCTGGCTTTGATCTCCCTTCGTGTTAGCTACCTCCTGTCTGAAGTATGTAAATCTTATCTGAGTGTTTCCTAAAATGTTCAAAGCCTATGCAAAATTTGCTGGTGGAAGGATTCAGAAAACTAAGGTGCCCTGTGACTGGGAATTGCTTTGGCAATGTCTCTTTGGGGAGCTTCAGATAAGAGGTTTCAGTTTGTAGAAATTGACTTGCTAAACTGTAAATTGTATAACAATAAAAAAAAAAAAACCTTTTGTAAAGTTATAGACAGTCAATTCACCATAAGCTGACTTCCCTGCAGCTGAAAAGGCTAAAAATCATCTAAGAGTGACCCATTTTTTCCACGGACCCAAGTGAACCAAACACCTGTCCCAACCCTTTTTTTTAAAATTATATGTACACATGTATGTCTGTATGTGGGTATGTGAACATGAGTGCAGGTGCTGGCAGAGGTCAGAGGCTTCAGATCCACTGGAGTTGGAGTTTCAGATACTTGTGAGCTACCAAATATGGGTAGCTTGGGCTGGGAAACAAACTTTGGTCCTTTTAGAAGAGCAGCTAGTGCTCTCAACAGGTCCCCTACATTATTTATTTCTGTGTGTGCACATACTTCATCTATGTTTAGCCACATGGTTCGGAACCTTTTCTCAGTAAGGCATTTTCATCTTGTTTCCTCTGCGTCTGGCTGGAAACAGAGTCTCTGACTTTCCTTTCCCAGAACTTTCCTAGTCTGGTTGCTCTACCTATACTTCCTGCCTGGCTACTGGCCAATCATCTCTTATTAAACCAACATAAATGACAAATCTTTACAGTGAACAAGAGCATTATCCCACATCAAAGGTTAAAAAAAAAAAAAAAAAAAAAAAAAAGACTTTTCCATCATGTGACAACAAGCCAAGGGAATTATAAGGAAATGCCTTACTTGTTCTTTATTCACCCGAACTCCACTACCTTCAGGAAGTAACCCAAAGGGCACTCAAAGGATTGAACTCTGGCAGAAGGCTATGTTCCATTTTGTAGAATTTGGAAAAGTAAAATATGAACACCAAACCATTGACACCTATTCAGGTTTTCAATGGGCAACCGCTTTGAGTTCAGAAAAGGCTGATTTGGTAATCATTCATTTGATAGAAATTATGGCATCATGTGTATACCTGTACAAACAAAGACAATGCTCCAGCATGTCTCTAAGAAAATGAAAGTTGTTTGCTTATTATAATATACAACATATTACAGGTACATCACAGAATTCTACAGGACAGACAGTTATAGAAAGATCAAATCCAACTCTAAAAGATATATTAAATAAACAAAAAGGAATGATAAAGACTCCCAGAAATAGATTGCATAATGCCTTATTAACTTTCTAAATGCTGAATTTTCTAAATGCTAATGAGAAAGGAACAGCTTCAGAGAGACATTGGATAATAGAAAAACTTTGGAATTAAATCAGCCAGTATACTTTAAAGGTGTGTTGGCCTCAGAATGAAAGCCAGGGCATATGTTGTGTTGGAGAAGGGGTTTTGCTTTTGTTTCCATGGGAGAAGAAAAGCTTTATCAATTTTGATGGTATCCATAGCTTTTCTTCTCCTGTGGAAACAAAAGCTATAGATACCAACAAAACTGATAAAGATTTGATTGAACAAGAGAGATCTCTTAATTAGAAGAGTTGATAGTTCATCAAGCAGCATGGCCATTTAATCTACACTAACCTATAAAACCAAGAAATGCTTTTCATTTGATCAGATATAACTTGACAAAAGAGAACCTCCACAAAATTAGTTGGGGAAGGATTTTGTTTTTTTTTCTTCTGGAGAATCAAGGCATTCAGCTAAGGAATCTGAAGACCACTGGATAAATTGTCCCAAGAAAATGAGTAAACTGGCCTATTAATATACCATATTTCCAACAGGATAAAATTTCATAAGTCTTCCCAAATGTTTGTTTCTGGAACTCTGACTTTAGACCAGGCTGGCCTTGAACTCACAGAAATTTGACTGTCTCTACCTTCCAACTGATGGGATTAAAGGAGTGGGCCACCAACACCAGGCTGTGTTGAAGGCTTTTATGATAAACTTGGGTGAA
The DNA here is from genome assembly GCA_030556225.1 of Cricetiscus sungorus. Taxonomy (NCBI): domain Eukaryota; kingdom Metazoa; phylum Chordata; class Mammalia; order Rodentia; family Cricetidae; genus Cricetiscus; species Cricetiscus sungorus. Next base: position 121,578,347 of record JANBXA010000734.1, on the reverse strand, counting down.
TTTACTTGGTAATTTCACATTAGTGAATGAGATTTTTACCATTTATTTCATTTTTATTCTTTTTCTTTTTCCCCAATATATTGTATTTATTAAGTATTTGCAAATTTTATACAATACACCCCATCACACTTGCTTCCCATTCTTCCCAGATATACCTTCAAACTTTTATTTTTTTTTTCTAGACAAGGTTCTCTGTGGCTTTGGAGGCTGTCCTGGAACTAGCTCTTGTGGACCAGGCTGATCTCCAACTCACAGAGATCCGCCTGCCTCTGCCTCCTGAGTACTGGGATTAAAGGCATGCACCACCAAGCCCAGTTTATCACAAGTTTTAAGGATTCTCTTCAATAGCTTCCTGTCTAGACTATTTCTTTGGGTGGGTGGGGGGAAGCGAGGACGTTGTCACAGAAATCTTCAATGTGTCTTATTCTGAGTTATGAGTCTGTATGTAGTCATCTATACCACTGCAGAAGAAGCTTCCTTACTCATAGCAGCCAGTGATAGCAGGGATCACGAACTTCCACATGGTTTCTGGTAGCAACTTGGATCGTGGACATCAACCTTGTGTCTACTGGCAGTACTGATCAAGAGCATGGTTGGGGTGACAGCACAGATCATGGATACCAATCTGGTCTCATGCTACAGCACTGATCACTGACATCTACATGGCCTCCATTGTTAACACAAACCATGTATATCAATCAGGTCTGTGGCAGCATGGACCACAGACACCAATATAATCTCTGGAAGCAGCATGGACCATGAAAAGCCTTGAGGAGACTCAGTCAAGAAAATGAACCATTCTTCACCTCCATCATCCTGATGCTGCTCAGAGTCAGGACCATAAGTAGGGGCAGGACCTGGAGAGCTCCAGGCTGTTGCTCTCTGCCCAGCCACCCTGCTGATACCCCAGATACAACCACCATGCTTTCAGCCTTCAGGCAGCACCAAAGCCCTGTGCTCTTCTTAGTGGACAATGGGGCAAATTGGCCCGGTATTCATATTTTGTGGGCTCATCCTCCGCATCTTCCCACAAACAGTCTATGGGTTTCTTAGGCTCCTTGGAGGGGCTCTGTGACCCTGAGAGTGCTGGCAGCCACCGTCATCATGAATTTCTCCTCTTTTTCCTTTCTGAGATAAGACCTGGCAGTTCTAGGACTTAATTGAGAGCTCATGCTTGTATTTTATTTGAAACAATTTTCCCACCTCAACCTATCAAGTGTTGCAATTACAATGGGATTATAATATAGATATGTCACCATAGCAAGATTTTATTTTATTTTTTTATTTTGTATGTGTGAGGGTGTCTTTGTGTATTCTACCTGTATGCAGGTACCTGTGGAGGGCAGGAGGGTGCTATTGGATCTCCTGTAACTGGAGTGTAAACAAGGTAGTTGTAAGCTACTTGACATGGGTATTGGGATCCTAACACAACTCTGGTCCACTTCAGGCACTTCTAGAACAAACAGGAAGTTCCCTTAACCGTCTCTCTAGCCTCTTATTTTTTTTTTTTTTATTATATACAGTGTGAAGGCTTCAATGCTGTTCTATTTGTTTGTTTCTTTTGTTTTTTGAGACAGGATTTGTCTGTAGCTCTGGCTGTCCTGGAGCTTTGCCGACTCCAAACTCAGAGACCTTCCTACTCTGCCTCCCGACTTCTGAGAATCAAGATGTGCACAGCCCCCACCCCCCAACAATCACTATATTGTTTGACCCTCCAATTAAGCAAGCCTGGCTGGTCAGCAAGCTCCAATAATCTGCTTGTCTCTGCTTCCCCAGTTTTGGGATTACATATACCACCAAGCGTACCCCACCAAGTCCAGCTTTTTAAAAATGGGATTCTGGAGCTAAAACTCAAGTCTTCATGGTCACAAGATAGGCACTTTTGTGACTAAGCTTTCTGCCCGCTGGATCATATCGTTCTGTAATAAAATATGTCAGCATCTGGAAGACTGGCATTTCTTAGTGAACCAGTTTATTCCCATCCCCACCCTCTTCTCAAGAGGGATTGCAGAGATGGGCAGTGGTGGTGCATGCCCTTAATTCCAGCATTCAGGAGGCAGAGGCAGGTGGATCTTTGTGAGTTTGAGTCCAGCCTGGTCTACAGAGCTAGTTCCAAGACAGGCTCCAAAGCAATACAGAGAAACCCTATCTCAAAAAACAAACAAACAAACAAACAAACAAACAAAAAGAGGGATTGTATTAGTTATTTTTGTGTTTCTGTGATAAAATAAAATGACCCTGTGGTGTTATTTTGTTTATGATCTACTAAAGCTTGCCTGAACATCAGAAAAGCAAAGCAGCCAGAGTTCTCAACTCTGTCAGTGCTCAGACTGAAGGGGTGATCCAGTGAACCTCAGATTGTATCTCCAAACTATGTTGCTCCTCACCAAATCCCAGACTGCTGCCTGAGACTACACTGAGCGGCTTATATTCTCTTTAGTGCTCTGTTTCTTTTTTAGACTAGTTCATTCTCAGGTAGCCCAGGGTGGCCTTGAACTCATAGAGATATCTATCTGCCTCTGTCTCCTGAGTGCTGGGATTAAAGGTGTGGCCACCATGCCTGGCCTGTATGACTGTATGACTTTTGCATTCTGCTCTTCAGGCAAGCTTTATTAAATCACAAACAAAGTATCACCACATGACCCAGGTAGCTTTTAGAAGGAAGAACTTATTTTGGCTCCAGAGGGGTAAGAATCCATCATGGCTCTTTTTTTGGTTTGGTTGTTTTGAGGTTTTCTGTTATTGTTTTTTTGAGGCAGGGTTTCTCTGTGTAGCCTTGGCTGTCCTGGAACTAGCTCTGTTAACTAGGCTGGCTTCAATCTCAGAGAACCATCTGCCTCTGCTTCCTGAGTGCTGGGATTAAAGGCGTGCACCACCACCGCCCTGAAGCAGTTCTTTCTTCGGACAGACAGCTCCAGAGTACCAATACAGAGACTTCTTATAAGGATAAGTGTTTGGCTTTAGCTTGGGCTAAACTAGCTCTTATAACTTAAATTAGCTGATCACATTAATCTATGCTCTGACACATGGCTTGTTACCTCTGCTCAGGACCGAGAGTCCCATTTGAGTGGCTGGTGCAACTCACCTCTCTTCTTCCCAGAGATCCTCTCTCTTCCTTGAAGTCCCTCACCTATCCTCTCTTGCCTAGTTATTGGCTGTTCAGCTCTCTTTTAAACCAATCAAAAGGCACCTTGACAGAGATACATCTTCACATCATACAAAAAGATTATCCTACAGCATTTCCCTTTTTATTTTGTCTAAATAAAAAGGATAGGTTGTAGCACAAGTTCTAATAGGTCTTAATAATAAAAGTCCACAGTCAGACATAGGGTTAAAACAACCAACTTTAATTTATCCAGTCACCTTACAGGAAAAATTGCCAAATGATAGCTATCCCCAAGGCTGTGCAATAGTTGAATGAACTCCTGTAGAAAAGTTAGATTTAAAAAGATTCAAGGAAGCAATTCATATGGCATCCATTCACTTTTTGTGAAGCAGATATTAAACTTGTGGTCAACTCATAATAGAATTATTCCTAGAGACTGGATAGACTTGGTTAAAGCTATTTTGGAAACACAATTAAAATGGAGTACCTGGTTCAAATAAGAGGCTAAAACTATTAACAGTGGAATAAATCTAGAGGTATGAAAATCTCACAAGATTAACTTGAAGAAAGAGATTATGCTAATACAGAAAGTCCATCTCTATATGATGACCATGTCCTGGCTTTGTATGCCACACAGCAACTATGAATGTTTGGGACAGGACTGGAGGAGTAGGAAAGAAAAATGAGTCATTTACTAAAGTTATACAGTGCCCAAAAGAAGCCATCATAGATTTCTTACAAAGACTGACTTCAGCAGTAAATAGGATGATAACTAATTCAGAAGCTAGACAAATAATAATTGAATCTCTGGCTTTTGAAAATGCTAATGCACAATGCAAAGGGATAATTAGGCTGTTAAAGGCATGATAAGCACCCTTGGAGGAATGGATCCGAGATACAATCAATATGGAATCTCATGACCATAATGATGCATGGCTAGGAGAGATGATTACCAGAGGTTTGAAGAAGAACCACAATGTCAAGTGTTTCGATTGTGGCAAACAAAGTCATTTGAAAAGGAATTGTATGCAGAGTGTTCTTAGAAACCATGTGTTTTCTAAGCATAATTCAAAAAGAATACCACTCCCTTCTGGATCATGCAGAAGGTATGACAAAGGTAGGCATTGGACAAATGGAAGTAGGTCAAAAAGAAACAGTCAAGGTAACCCTTTGTCCTCAGGAAACACCTTGAGCATTCTCTTACAGGCCCCCATGTCAATTTTAGTTTCCTGTAACCATAGAGGAAGCTCCTTCCCAGAGCAATTAAAAAACCTATTATAAGAAACCATACTGCTTTGGATGATAGAAAAGTTATAGAGGGGAGAACAGAAAATTCAGGAGAAATCATAAAGCAAATAATTTGGCAAACTTCTATAAATGAACAAAGGCAAAAATTAAAAATATGAATAAATGATGTCATTGAAGGATTTGTAGATACGAGTGTGGATGTCACAATAATTGAACCAGAATCTTGGCCTCCAAATTTGCCTCGTCAGGAGGTAAATGTTCAGCTTTTAGAGAGCGAAATTTTTTCTCAGGTAAAACAGAGTGTGAGATGAGTCGAATGTATAAGGCCAGAAGGATAGAGAAAAAAATTAAAGCCATATGTATCAAACACAGCAATGAATTTATGGGGATGTGATGTGTTACAACAATGGAATCCTCAGATTAGCATTCCTTCAATCTCAAAAACAAGCCATGAATTAATGTATGTGTCTGAGAAAAATATTGCAAGGTGTAATAAAGAACAGTCATCCACAATTCAGGGTGTGCAAGAACATGGCACAACAGGTGCTGATCTTCCAAAGTACTAAAAGCCCTGTCTTTAAAAAGGTTGATGGACGAAACTGTATGGGCTAAGCAGTGGCTTTTAACAACAGAGAAACTGTAGGCCTTAGAACAACTGGTACAGGAGCAGTGAAATGCTCAGCATATTGAAGAATCAACTAGCCCTCGGAATTCTCCTGAATTTGTTATTAAAAAGAAAAAAAAAAAAAGAAAGAAATCTGGGGGATGGAGAGATGGCTCAGTGTTAATAGCACTATCTACTCTTCCAGAAATCCTGAGTTCAATTCCCAGCAACTACGTGGCAGCTCACAACCATCTGTAATGAGATATGGTGCCTTCTTCTGGCTTGTAGTCATACATGTAGTTAAACCCTGTATACCAAAAAAAAAAGAAAAAAAGAAAAAAAAAAAAAAAAAAAAAATCTGGAAAATAGAGAATGGTAACAGATCTAAGAGCTATTAATAAGGCAATCCAACCAAATGTAGCAGGTCTTTCTTTGAACCACCAGTTCCCAAATATTGAGCAGAGACTTCTTATTAAGTGTAAGAACTTGGCCTTTGCTTAGGCTTTTTCCCAACTAGCTCATAACATGAATTATTGTTTATATTAATCTACATTCTGCCTCATGGCTCGTCACCTCTGCTCAGTACCATGAATCCTATTTCATCCATGTCTTCCTAGTGAATCTTGCCTCTCACCTCCCATGAGTTTCCATAATTATCTGGTAGGGGGCAACCCAGAGATGAATAGCTAAAACCCGTATGACCCAATACCAGTCCTGCTTCTGGATTAACCCTGCACTCACTTCCACTAAAGACTTCAGGCCTCAATCCCGCCAGTCTCCCTGGGAACACGACCCCTTGGAACCCCTGCATGACTGTCTTGAGGTGACCGACCTGATCCAATCTATCAGGCCTGATCTGACTGACATCCTGTTGGTGACACCAGAGAATGTATTGTTCACAGATGGGAGCCGTTTCTTCCAAGACAGGATCAGGTTTGCAACCCAAGAGAAGACTATCTGGGGAAAAGCTTTAAGTGGGAGAACCTCAGCTCAAGAAGCTGAGCATTTAACTCTGACTCATGCCCTCCCCAGGGATGGGGTGGGTGGGGTGGGGTGGGGTGGGATGGGGTGGGGTGCAGGGGAATGGGACACAAGACTATCCCACATACCATCATGGCTGATATGCTTTCACCATGGTTCGTATCCATGGAGCTCTATACAGGGAAAGAGGATTGTTAGCCATAGCAGAAAAAGAAATAAAAAAAAAGAAAGAAAGAAAAATAGAAAAGAAATCTTAGCCCTATTGGAAGCCGTCTGGTTACTCAAGAGGGTGTCCATTGCCCATTGTAAGGAGATTCCTCAAAAGCCAGAGGCAACAGTGTGGCTAACTTGGCTGCCCGAGGAGAGACTCTAGAACCAGTGGGAGCCTCTCGAGTCTTGGTAGCCCTGCTGGAGCCAAGCTTTCCAGAGCACCTGGAATACACGCAGTTGAGAACGACTGGGTAAGGTAAGAACTGGGTACACAAGACAGACTAGGGCTATGCCTGCTGCCAGGCGGCTCTGCTGAGAAGGCACAGTTCCACACCAGGCCACTGGCTGAGCGCTGCGGACCACAAAGGCTGCTGAACTCTCAGACCCAGGCATTAGGTGTCAAGTTGGGAAAGTCCAATTAAAGACACCACTTTTATATGTACCCCCTGTACTCAAGTAACCCCCAAAGGGGGAAGGAAGATCCCACATAGGACCAGGAATCAAAAAAATGGGCCTGAGAACATTGGGAGCCGGCCTTGACTGAAGTCAGACCTACTGTTTTTGGCTATAAATATTTGCTGGTATTTGTAGACACCTTCTTAGAATGTTTGGAAGCCTAACCTACCCAAACAGAGACTGCTCTGATAGTTACTGAGAAATTTCTTCAGGAAAGAAATCCTAGATTTGGACTGCTCCTAGATTTGAGATCTGACAGTGTCCTGGCCTTCATGGCCAAAGTGTCTTAAAATCTGACAAAGAGCCAGGTGGTGGTGGCACATGCCTTCCAACCCAGCACAGGAGGCAGAGGCAGGTGGATCTCTGAGTCAGAGGCCAGCCTAGTCTACAGGGCAAGATCCCGAACATCCAGGGCTATGCAGAGAGACCTTGTCTCAAAAAACAATCTGTCAAAGGTATTAAATATCAATTGGAAATTACACTGTGTGTATTGGTCACAGAGCTCAGGTCAGGTAGAAAGGATAACTAGAACTCTTCAGGAAACTGGCCAAGTTGGTCCTGGAAATTGGCAAAACTTGGGCCAACCTCCTCTAACAATTTTCTTCCCTTTACACTGCTCAAGGCTGAGTGTACTTCCTACTGGGAATGATTTAATCTTTTTGTGTGGGAGACCACTCAACCTCCACACACTCCGAGATATCCTCCTGGCAGAAATGTCTGATTATTCCCTTTCTTTACTTTTCTTTTCTTTTTTCTTTTTCCTTTGCTTGTTTTTTCAAACAGGGTTTCTCTGCATTGTTTTGGAGCCTGTCCTGGAACTCGCTCTGAAGACCAAGCTAGCCTCAAACTCACAGAGATCTGCCTGCCTCTGCCTCCTGAGTGCTGGGACTAAAGACAAGTGCCACCAATGCCCAGCTCTGATCACTCCCTTTTCAGGGCGCTCACCAGGCCATGGAACCCACCAACCAGTTCCAGCCAGGAGATGTGGTTTGGATAAAGAGGACAGCTACCTGGACTCTGGAGCCTTCCCGGAAGGGACCCTTCCCACTTTTCCTCTTCATTCCAACTGCTCTGATCTGAAACTGGCTGGTATCATCCCCCTGACTCATTACTCCCAACTGGAGAAGGCTGCTATGGACTATGACAGACTGTGGACTGGACTTCAGGCCCTTACAGAGAAGACTGACCTGAAATCATTAATCTAGAATAATATATTCATCCTTTTCTTTTCTCTTTGTATGGAGACAGGAGACTGCAACCTTCACTGCCCCCTCCTACCCCAATCTGGATCTGTGACTTAAGAATGATAGACACAGGGAAGGGGACAGTCTGTCTGAACATAAATGAGCTATCTCAGTTCCATATACACCTTGTTCTTTTACACCAACTTTTGGAGTTGTGGGCATAAAAGGGACAGTTATGGAGTCCTATCTTTTGAGAGAGAAATACAGGCAATCTCTGTTTAGTTGGACGCCATGGCTGATCACCCTACTGTCATCATTAGCTGGACCATTGATTCTTATCCTGACCAGGCTAACAGTAGGACCCTGAATCTTTAATTGTATGGCTGACTAATCAAACAGAATAAGCTCAGTTAAGCTACTGGTCCTAAGGATCAACTATACCCTCTAGGACAGGATGAATTAATGATTTGACTCATGCCCACAGAACCAGGACAGAATGTGACAGGGCAAGATAGTGCAAAGATTTTTCCATTCTGTGTTCTTGTTGAAATCATTTTAGATTTAACTAGAACTTGATCTCTTTGATGGAAAGCCCCATGATAAAAATTTTACCCCATTCTATTCTAGGAACCTGAAGTTAAGATGCCTCAGCTTGCCAGGTGGTGGTGTCACATACCTTTAATCCCAGCACTTGGGAGGCAGAGGCAGACACATCTCTTGAGTTTGAGACCAATGTAGCCCAACTCTCTTTAGGGACCGCCATCTCCCAAATAATGACATGGTGACTTATGAAATTAGACATTTTGAAAGCTTGCCCTTTAGCTCAGGCTTGTTCCCAACTAGCTTTTATAACTTAAATTAACCTATTTCTATTAATCTACATTCTGCTATTTGGCTCTTTACCTCTTCTCCATTCTGTACATCTGGCTCCCTCTGTGTCTGCTGGCAAAATCTGTTGCACTAGTTGCTAACTCAGAGTCCCTTTCTCTCCATGGAAGTCCTTCCTATCCTCTCCTGCCTAGCTAATGGTCATTCAGCTTTTTATTAAACCAATCAGATGCCTTAGGCAGGTAAGGTAAAACAGTGACACATCTTTACAAGCCAGCTTGGTCTACATAGTGAGTTCCAGGACATCCAGGGCTATGTAGAGAAACCCTGACTCAAAAAAAAACCATAAACAAAACAACCCTCCCCCTCAAAAAAAGCCTCAGCTGACTTAACTTAGCTTCTATTAAATTGATTCTGTAAAACTTTCTTCTGCAGCTGCCAAGCAAGATACCAGGATGTGGGTTTGGTCTTAAAAAAACTCTTGCCATGTTTTGTTTTCTTTGAGACAGGATTTCTCTATATGACAGCTCTAGCTGTCCTGGTAGTCACTTTGTAGATCAGACTGTGCTCAAACTCAAAGAGACTTGCTAGCCTCTGCCTCCTGAGTGCTGGTATTAAAGGCATGTACCACTACCACCTGAACCTGACTCTGTTATAATTTTTAATCTAACTTTCTGTTAAAGATTTTATTGATATATTTTTAAAATCACACTCAAATGTACTTACAAATCCTGAGACAAAGAAGTTTATAGAGTAGTCTTACAAATCTTGAGATAAAGCTTATACTTTGAAGAAATATCTCCTTAAGTCTTTGGCCTTTTCTGTCGCTGGACTTGGGATGTAGTGCCTTTATGTATTAAAGGCCTTTATGTAATGTATTTATGTAATAATAGACATGCATTTTACTATCAAGTTATGTAGCCTCCCTCTACCCGCATTTGTTTTCAGGGATCTGTTTTTCTAATAAGTAGAAAACTTTAGGTTTCTTTATCTGGCCAAAGCCCTCCAGTGTAGGATACTTCACCACCCTGTCATTTTGGGGAAAGGGAGATTTTGGAGTTGACATTCCGTATCTCACACCCAGCACCTATCATTCCAGTTTTGAGGAGGTTAATGGGGCAGAATTTTATTTTATTTATTTATTTAGAGATAATCTTTGCAGTATGTAGAACTGGCTGGCCTAGAGGTCACTATGTAGGCAAGGCTGGCCTCAAACTCACAGAGATCTTCCTCTACCTCCTAAGAGCTGGGAATTTGAATGAGAAAGAAAGAAAGAATAAAAGGAAGGAAGGAAGGAAGGAAGGAAGGAAGGAAGGAAGGAAGGAAAAAGCAATGACTTCTCCTAGGTATGGTGGAGGAGAAGGTTTATTACAGACATTTGGTAGAGCGTAGCCAGAGGTAGGGTCCTGAATGTGCATGCCCCTGAGCCACGTGGTAAGAGCAGGAGGGGAAGGGAGAGGGGAAAGAACAGAACCATGTGTAGCAGTGGTCACCTGAGAGGGCAGTCCCCAAAATGTTTGAATTATATAGGGAAGAGAAGCCCAGCCCCCTGGACTCAGAGTTTAGGGTAGGGGTGGGGTATTCCTGCCAGGAGGACCCTGTAACAGGTAGGAACTGGAGGGGATGCAGGAAGAACCAGTGACAGGTCTGCTTTGATGTGTTAGTCACCTCAGCCATTTCTCCCAGGTTTGAAACTTTGAAACCTAACATCCCAGCCTCTTTTTCTTTTTCTTTTTTTTTTTTTTTTAATAATAAGCGAATGATAAAGAAGGAAGTGTAATCTCTATGACTTCTTCCTGTTGACCTCAGGATGTCTTCATTAGGCTGAGGGGGTAGGGGGATCTAGGACCACCTGGGGCTAGCCGCTTTGAAGTTTTGAGGGAGCACCTGGAGCTGGTGTTGATTTGAAAACTGCTGGGACAGATAGACCAGGGAGAGAAGGTAAGGTTAAGTTTAGGGGGAAATTTTTATCTTGGGTGTACATTTGAAACTTCCAGACTCAAGGTCCTGGTAGGTGTGGGAGAGGGGAGCCCTAAGACTAGGGAAAGGGAGAGATCCCACTCTGAGGGCTAGCAGTGGGTAGGAAAAGGTAAAGTTGTGTGCCACCATGTCCTGTGGCTTTTATAAATTCTGATGATGGTTTAGTTGTTAAAAGTTATTCTTTAGAAGTACCACATATCTTTTTTGAGGCAGGGTTTGAAGTAGCCTTGACTAATCTTAATTAAGATCCCTATGCATCAGAGAACGACCTTGAACTTCTGTTTCCCCTACTTCCACTTTCCCAATGCTAGGGATCAGCAGTTGTGCTCTACCGTGCTATTCTGGGAATCAAACCATGGGCTTCATGGGAGTTAGACAAGCCCTCCATCAACTAAACTCATTCCCAGCATAAATTATGCCCTATTATTATTATTATTATTATTATTATTATTATTATTATTATTATTATTTTCTGTTGCCCTGGCTGTCCTAGAACTCACTACATAGACAAGGCTGGCCTTGAACTCATAGAGATCCTCTAGCCTCTGCTTCCCAAGGGCTGGGATTAAAGGCATGCCCTACTATGAACAAAGATTATATCCCATTATTTATGCATAATTGTGCATAAATTCTCTTTCTAAAGAAGTGTCTTAGTCTGCATGATGACAATATAGCTGTGGAGATGGATGTGATAATTTTATGGTCTGTGAAAGAGGCAGAGGAGGTCTTTTGCTTGTGGTGGAAACTTTGACAGGAGAGGGGTGCCATGGTAGTGAAGGGAGTGGTAACAAATGGATTTGGAGGTGATGCTTGGAACCATCAAAGTTCTGGGGCTTGCACTTAGGCTTTTTAGGTTCTGGTTCTCGAAGAAGGGGCTATAGCGATGGTGGATCAGGATGTGGAGATCACATTGGTGGTGAGGCGAGGCTATGGTGGCAACAACGAAGGAGAGAGTTCTGGCAGTGCTAGCAAATGGTGAAGGTGGAAACTGTAATAATTCTGGAAATTATAGTGGACAATAGTGATCAAATTATGGACCCTGAGTGGGCTATTACTACCTGTGGTGGTGGTTATCAAACTGGTGGATGAGATAGTATGTTTTTTTTTTTTAAATTTATTATGTATATAGCCTTTTGCCTGCAGGCATTCCTGCACACAAGAAGAGGGTACCAGATCTCATTATACATAGTTGTGAGCCACCATGTGGTTGCTGGGAATTGGACTCAGGATCTCTAGAAAAGCAGTCAGCGCTCTTAACTTCTGAGCCATCGCTTCAGGCCCCAGAGATAGCATGTTTTTAAATAAAATATATATATATATATATATAAAATAAATATATATATATATATATAAAATCTTCTTGGACCTGAAGGTTGGGGCTTGGCTGTTAAGAGCACTGTATATTCTGCTTTTCTGAGCTCAAGTCCCAGCAACCATATGGTGGCTTGCAACCATCTATAATGAGATCTGGTGCCCTCTGCTGGTGTGAAGGTGTATATTCTGGCAAAGCACTTGTGTATATATAAAATAAAATAAAGAAATAAATCTTGCCCGGTGGTGGTGTCACATGCCTTTAATCCCAGCACTTGGGAGGTAGAGGCAGGCAGATCTCTGTGAGTTCAAGGCCAGCCTGGTCTACAGAGGGAGTTCCAGGACATGCTCCAAAGCAATATAGAGAAACCTTGTCTCAAACAAACAATCACATATATGTGAGTGACCATCATCAGAATGGTGTGTATTACAACTATTCATAGAGTTCACAGCTGGGCAGGAACATTGTTTTACTTTCCTCATTTGTTTCTTACTTTTTCCACTATATAGTAATAAAAAAACCATTTCATCCTTTTCCCATAAGGATAAGCCAGACTTATAGAAGAAGCAAGATGGTTGTTAATACCTCACAGCCCATTATTTTATACTTCTCTTATATGCAGGCCACTAAGATCTTCCAGGTGTTTCAGAGCAAAGAGTCGACAGCCTTTAAGGGATGCCTAGCTCCATGTTAAGCTTCTTTAATCATCACAGGGAGCCTGTGTAAATTATTTACTCAGATCTGAGCCCTCTAATGACTAGGATGGAGTAGTTCATTTCAGGAGAGGCAAAAACACAGTGCCATCAAATTAGGTCTGGTTGTCATGTCCCATATATGTCATGTATTTTGCATGTATGTATGTCTGTGTACCACCTTTGTGCAGTGTGCCCAGAGGAGGGGTTGGATTCCCTGGAAATGGAGTTACAGATGGCTGTGAGTGACCAAGTGAGTTTTGGGAATTGAACCTGGGTCCTTGGAAGAACAGCCTTTAACTGCTAAGGTATTTCTCCAGCCCTTGGATGGCAGAAGGTTTTGAAATGAGTAGAAGAGAGTCAGACTTGGTAGTGGGAGAGAGATGAAGGAGATATCAGGAAACTGCAGGTTACTTGGCTATTGTGTCATGAGAATATTAGACCAGTGGTTCTCACCCTTCCTAATGCTGCAACCCTTTATACAGTTCCTCATGCTGTGGCAACCCCCAACAATAACATTATTCTGTTGCTATCCTATAACTGTAATTTGGCTGCAGTTATGAATTGTAATGTAAATATCTGATGCAGAACAATCTAATATTTAACCCCTACTGGGGTCTCAGGTTGAGAACCAATATATTAGAGTCACTTTAAAAATCTGCCACAGAAGGAATGATTGTCCACAGTCAGAAAAATTCCTGCCACTGGAACAGGAAACCCTTCTTCCCTTCTTGTTCAGGACTGTCAGAGTAACAGTTTATAAAAAAAGAGAGAGAGAGAGAGAGAGAGAGAGAGAGAGAGGGAGAGAGAGAGAGAGAGAGAGAGAGAGAGAGAGAGAGAGAGAGAGAGAGAGAGAGAAAGGAAAAAGAAAAAATGCAGCTTTTTTTGAGGAGGCAGGCACTGAGACAGAATTTCTCTGTGTAGTCCTGGCTGTCCTGGAACATTTGCTTTGTAGACCAGGCTGGCCTTGAACTCACAGAGATCCACCTGCCTCTGTTTCCCGAGCTATACAATTAATGGTGTTCCCAAACACCAACCAGTTCCTTTTCTGTATTAAGTTTTCCATGGTTTTTGCTTGTTTTGTTTCGTTTTTTGAGCCAGGGTTTCTTTGTGTGGCCCTGGCTGTCCTGGAACTCACAGAGATCTGTCTGACTCTGCCTCCCAAGTGCTGGTAAAGGTGTGCATCACAACTGTCCAGCTAGTATAGAAATCTTAACACTCGGGAGGCAGAGGCAGGCAGATCTCTGTGAGTTCAAGGTCAGCCTGGTGTACAGAGGGAGTTCCAGGACAGGCTCTCCCCCCCAAAAAACTTTTTTTTTTTAAATTTATCTTGTACATGTGTGGCTCACACACCACTCCGTACATGCATATATTCTAGTACAAGTGTGGAGGTAAGAGGATAACTTTTGGGAGTTGGTTCTCTCCTTCCACCATGTGGGTTTCAAGGGTCAAACTCAGGTCTTCAGACTTGAATTGCCTTTGTCTACTAAGCCATCTTTTTTTTCCTCTCCAGTACTAAGGATTGAAACTGGAAACAGGAGTGTCATGCATGTGACATAAGGACTTTATCACTGAAAGCCAGTCACAGCCTGAGGAAGATCTTTCTATTGTCTTACTGGTACTGGAGATAGAATTTGAGGCCTTACACATGCTAGGCTGCCATTGCTACATCATTACCCAACCCATCTTCTTTACATTTTAATTAATTAATTAATTAAAGATGTGCGTGCCTCTGTGTGTGTGTGTGTGTGTGTGTGTGTGTGTGTCTGCTCAGAGTCCAGAAGAAGGTGTTGGATCCCCTGAAACTGGAGTTATGGGTGGTTATAAGCTGCTGTGGGTACTGAAAACCGGCTTTCTAGAAAAGCAGTAAATGTTCTTAACTGCTGAGCATTGTCTGTCACCCTCCCCCCCTCTTATTTTTAGACACTGTCTTGATGTGTAGCCCTGGCTAGCCTAGAAAACGCTGTGTAGACTCACAAAAACCCACCTGCCTCTGCCTCCCAAATATGGGATCAAAGGTGTGTGCCACCATGCCTGGCTCAGCCTCTGCTTTTTGTTTTTTACAGAGTAAACTGTATCACAGGCTGGCCTAGAATCAATATTCTCTCTTTTTTTGACGGTCTTGGTTACCTAACTCCCTCTCTCTCTCTCTCTGTCTCTCTCTGTCTCTCTCTCTCTGTCTCTCTCTCTGTCTCTCTCTCTCTCTGTCTCTCTCTCTGTCTCTCTCTCTCTGTCTCTCTCTCTCTCTGTCTCTCTCTCTCTCTGTCTCTCTCTCTCTGTCTCTCTCTCTCTCTGTCTCTCTGTGTGTGTGTGTGTGTGTGTGCACAAAGCCTAGCATGATCTCTTTTCATCAGGTAGAGAGTCTTGAATAATGCATTCAAGGGCACTTAGCCCAACTTAATAATGCCTATGTCCCTGAGGACTGAAACCTTGACGGTTCAAGCAAGCTCAGGCAAGAGTGAGAACTCTGGAGGGTCTTCAGTACAGTGGCTAGTGACCCATTTTGCCTTTAGATGGCCAATGAGGAAAAAGGTAGAACACTTGAAAAAAAACCCAACAAGGTCTCACTGATAGGCCGGAACTTAGGATACCCAGTGTCAATCTTCCAAGAATTATAACAGGTGGGCACCACCAGGTCCAGCCTTGTTTTTGATTTCTTTGGTAACAGCCATCCAAATTGACTTTTAGTTTCTTTGAAGTCTTTTGCCCCTTCCCCACTTTTCAATCTAGTACTGGACATGAGATGTAATGCCTGTATGTGCTACTAGATAAGCACTCTACCACCAAACTATAGCCTCCCCACCTTTTGACTTGTATTTTATTATTGAGTTGTAAGCTTCCTTTCTTGTTTTTGAGACAATGTCTTACTGTGTAGTTAAGCCTGGCCTGGGGCTTGCTGTCTTCTTGCCTCTACTTTCTTTCTCTTGATCTACATTAAACTGGCTTCAAATTCACAGAGTACCTCCTGCCTCTGCATCCTACGTGTTGTAATCAATGGTGTGTACCACCAGGAAGGGATTTGCCTCTGCTTTCCTCAAGTGTGATTGTATTATAAACATGGTTCACTGTAACTGGCTTTTTGTATATTCTTTATATATTCTAGATATCAACCCCATATACATATGGTTGTGTTCTCCCTTTATACAAGCATATTCCTGGGTAGTTGACAGTGGTTTTTTAATTTTTTATTTTATTGGAGTTTTGCCTGTATGTATGTCTGTGTGATGGTGTTGGATTCTGGAGTTAAAGACTGTTGTGAGCTGCCATGTGGTTGCTGGAAATTGAACCCTTGTCCTGTAATAGAGCAGCTAGTGCTCTTTTATATCGAGCTTTCTCCAGCCCCATGAAAACCTTAATTTAGGAAAAGAATTTCTGCTCTACTTACTGTGGCTATTTTAGGAAATAAAAACATCTCATGATTATTTAAATCTCTTATAATATTTACCATCATTTGGTCAAGTTCTATCCCAATCTTCCAAAATATTTTAACTTGCCAGCACTAACATCTTTAACAAATAAGCACTGACTTTTTGTCTTACTCAGTAGTACTTGAAAAATGAGGCTCATAAAAGCATAATGATATTCACATCTTCTTCTTATTATTATTATTATTGGTACTTTTGAAACAGGCTTTCTCTGTGAAGCTTTGGCTGTCCTGGAACTCACTTTGTAGATCAGTCTGGCCTCAAACTCAGAGATCCCCCTGCTTCTGCCTCCTGAGTGCTGGGATAAAGATGTGTGCTACTACCGCCCAGCTGACATTCACCATTTTTTAGCCAAAGGAAAAAAGCACAGCAATGGTGGTGTTGCTACAGTGCATTTTCCAGGACTAAGTACTGGATGGAGCACTGGCTGCTAATGCTGACATCATCCTCAGATGCTCACTTTCTTCTTTCCAACCTCCTCTCATCACCACTTTATGCCTTTTCTGCGTTGCAGACTCAAACCCTGCATCAACTTGGAGGGAGAGTCTTTGATGCTATGGCACTCAATTGATGTTTCCTATGTCCTTAGAGATATGTTGCTGTGTTTTGACAAATTTTGGTGATTCCAAATCATCTTCGAAACAAGTGCTTTCTTTGTTTTAAAATTAGCTGCTTACTTTTATATGTATGGGTGTTTTGCCTGCATGTATGTCTGTGTGCCAGCATCTGCCTGAGGGCATTGGATCCCCTGGCACTGGGATTACAGACGATGTGAGTTGCAATGTGGGTGCTGAAAATTGAACCTGAGTCCTACTGAAGAGCAGGCAGTGCTCTTTATCATCGACTCATACATTATTGAGCTATTTTCTTTTCCAACTACAACCTCATTTTTCTGCTTCCCCCACCCCAGGTATATTAGTCAGAGTTCTTTAAAGGAACAAAACTGATAGAATGAATGAATGAATCTATCTATCTATCTATCTATCTATCTATCTATCTATCTATCTATTCATCCATCCATCCATCCATCCATAATACATACATACATACATACATACATCCACCCACCCACCCAGCCACCTATACACACACACACACACACACACACACACACACACACACACACACACACACACACAAAGGGGATTTATTAGAGTGGATACAGGCTATGGTCTGGCTAGTCCCACAGTGGCTGTCTACCAACAGAAAGTCCAAGAATCCAGTAGTTGTTCAGTCAATGAGGTCAGGCCTCTTAGCTGGTTTTCAGTATGTATCCAAATCCTGAAGAAGTTGGCTCTGATGCCAATGAAAGATTGAACTTGCTAGAGAGAGGAGAGAGAGGAAGGGCAAGCAGGCATTTCCTTTTTCCATGTCCTTTATATAGGTTACCATGAGAAGATCTGACCCAGATTTAAGATGGGTATTCCTACCTTAAATAATTTAGTCAAGAAAAAATTCCCTCACAGGTGTACCCCACCGCATGGCGTTTAGTTAATTCCACATGAAGTTAAGCTGGCAACCAAGAATAGCCACCACACAAGGTGTGGAAGGCTGATTTGTAACTTGTTATGTAGAACAAGCTGGCCTGTAATTCACAGAGATTTGCCTGCCAGCCTTCTGAGTGCTGGACAAGGTGGTTTGAAAGAAAACGGCCCCCAAAGGGAATGGCAGTATTAGGAGGTGTGGCTTTGTTGGAGTAGGTGTGGCATTTTTGGAGGAAGTGTGTCACTGTAGGGGTGGGCTTTGAGGTCTCCTTTGTTCAAGCTATGCTCAGAATGGTTCACGGTTGCCTGCAAATCAAGATGTAGAATTCTTAGCCCCTTCTCCAGCACCTTGCCTTCCTGCACACCACCATGACCCACCATGAAAATAATGGACTGAACTTATGAACCGTAAGCTACTCACAATTAAATGTTTCCCTTTTCCTTTATAAGAGTTTCTGTGGTTATTGGATGGTGGTGGCACATGCCTTTAATCCCAACACTCAGGAAGCAGAGGCAGGCGGATCTCTGTGAGTTTGAGGCCAGCCTGGTCTACAGAAGGGAGTGCCAGGATAGACTCCAAAGCAATACAGAGAAAACCTGTCTTGAAAAACTAAAAAAAAAAAAAAAAAAAACCAATAAAAAAGGGTTTCTGTGGTCATGGTGTCTCTTCACGGCAATAGAAACCCTAACTAAGACACTGGGGTTAAAGGTGTTCAGTATCATCCCTCTCCTCTGTTATGGTGGAAGATTTGCCCATGTACCCAAAGAGTCTGGAATGTTATGGGGCAGGTTCCACCCAAGCCCCCCTCCATATTTCCCTCAAAACCCTCCAAACTCTGCTGCATCTCAGAAATTCCACCAAATGATGCCCCCCCATGCTCAATACTCCTACAGGGTATTTAATCCCCCCCCCCAAGAAACCAGACTTGTGTTTTTCTGGTCTCTCTTTCCCGTCTCCTCTCTGGGGGCCTGGAAGGCCATCTGGGAGCATTGTATCCATTAAATGTGGGCTTTTCTAATTAGGTTTGATTTGGTATGATTTGGGTTGCTGCATTGGCGGGGAGGCTTATTGGTGTGTAGAAACTTTCCATGCTCCTATAGTAAAACTCTTTGAAATAATGGTCCATATTCATGGATTGTATTTCTTTTAAAAAGTATTTGCTTAGTGTGTTGTGCTCTAGAAAGAACAACTTGCAAGAGTCAATTCTCTCCTTCCACCTTGTGGGTTTTCCAGGTTGGATGTCAAGTGCCTTTGCTCCCTGAGCCATCTCAGCAGCCCACTGAAAGACTGAAAGACTTTTATTGGTGTCGGAGACCTTATGTTCTTCTGGCTTTCCTGTTCTATTATGGAGCCTCTTTCTCTTCCTGCCTTATAAATGTTAGCCTGTCTCAGGGCCTGTTTTATAGTCCCGGGAAATCCTCTCTAGTGTTATGGTTTATACTGATTACTTCCCCTGTTTCCATCTCTAGCTCCGTTATCGCTCCTGAACCTTAGCCTCCAATGTTCAACTAACTATTAGAAACTTTTATTGGGATGTGTCAGACACATCTCAAATTCAACACACCCAAGACAGTCTTCTTTTTCTTCCCAGCACCTCAAATCTACTCTATTTCATTTCAGGTAATAGGCTACACTAGTCACATAGTTGTTGAGCTTAACAATCGATTTTAGTCCTGTCTCTCCCCACCCCCTATTCATTTAGCAATCTTATTGCTTAAATCTCCAAAAACATCATATGAATTCTAGTTCCCACTGCCTGTGCTCTGGACTGTTACTGTGTCACTCGCCTGGACTGTCACAAAGTCTCTTTGCTTATGCCCACCCCTGTTCCCTGATGGTAGCCAGAGAACACAAGATTTTTCCCACAAAGTCTACAGTGGCTTTCTCTCACAGGCAAGATCAAAGTAAAAGCTTGCACATAAAATGAAAACAAACCCCAAACCTTGACTCAAGGGTGCATGCCTGTGATTTTTACACTCAGAAGGTGGAGGCAAGAAGGATCAGAAATTCTTCTCCACCGTACCTAGGAGCAGATATGTCCTTCATTTCCTTTTTTATTTCTTTTTTTTTTTTCTTCAGAGACAAGATCAGCTTAGGGGATATGAAACTCCGTCTCAAAAGAAAAAAAAAAAAAAAAAACAAAAAGGCAGTCTTTCATTGATCGTTCACTTTGCATACTTCTGACTTTGCCTTCTGTTTCTCTGACTTCGTACTGGATTCTAGGAACACTGGTTCCTTCTGAGCACTTCAGGGTTGTTCATGTGGAAAGGTTTCTTCCTTTTTTCCTTTCTTTTTGAGACAGAGTCTCACTATGTAGCCCTAGCTGACTTAGAACTGGCTATGTAGACCATGCTGGCCTCAAATTCTGTCTCTGCCTCCTGAGTGCTGGGATTTTAAGGTGTGTGACAGCAGGTTTGTTTGGGAGGTTTCATTCTTGCCCTCTCCTTGCTTGGAATGTTTTGTGTCAGATATTTGGTCCAGCTGGCCTTCGGTCATTATTTACATCTTAGCCTGAATTTGTCACCCCAGAAGTACATTCTCTGACTAGCCTATCTAAAGTAACTTCACTCCACTGTGTAACCCAGTATTGTTTCATATTCTTAGAGTCTTTGAATTTTATCTCATCTGCATAAATATCAGTTTCTTTAAAAATAATTTTTTAAAGATTTATTTTTTTTTTTAACATGGTTGTCTATCTGCACATACATTTGCATGCCAGAAGAGGGTACCGGATCTCATTACAGATGTTTGTGAGCCACCGTGTGGTTGCTGGGAATTAAACTCAGGACCCCTGGAAGAGCTGCCAATGCTCTTAATCTCTGAGCTGTCTCTCAGCCCATACAAGTCAGTTTTAATTAAAGCATATTTGAGTGAAATGTTTAAAGTCTGTTTTGAATTTCATATCTGTGTTTTGAGGGAATCATTGCAGGTAGAGAAGCCTGAGAGCCTGGCTGGGTTCCAGTCCCCTTTTCTTATGATACTCAGTAACCTGCAGGCCAGTGTGTGGCACATCCCCTAGCCTGGGCCTGATGAGCCATCTCAGAGCCTGTAGGCCAATCATAACACTTTCTGAGGTCTGTTACTTTGTTTTCAGACTTACATGATCTGCATAGCCATGCCCATCCAGTTGCCAGCCTTGATTCTTAGTTCCTTTCCTTCTCCCCCAGTATCTATAGGAACGTCTGGATACATTCTGTGTGACTCAGAAGCAGAGGACCATTTTTTTTAATGGTTCTTTCAGTAATGATGTCTATATAATTCTTTTATATAAGACCAGGGTTTACATGGCTTGATTCTCTGAGCTGGAGGCAGACCTTCTCTTTTCCTAACTACACTTTGGCAACACTTTCACTCTTATGTGGCTAGCTGTTTGACATGTGGCCTTAGTCTGCAGGTTGTCTCTGTTTCTTAGAGCAAGAAGGAATTCTTTCTGTGTTGGAGAGTTGGAGTGGGGAGACTGGTACCCAGGCCTCCTGACTGATACCCACCCCCTTCCTTCTATCCTGTTATTATGCCAGGCTCTGTGTCACAGCCTTATGGTTTAGCTGTTCTTGAAGGAAGAAGTGTGTTCTCTGGAGTGTGAGAGAACTCTGGGTAAGATTTTTACTCTTTGCACAAATACATAGATTAAATGGAAAAAGACAATCCAGCAAATTATTTCTCACTCCATTAAGCTGATTTTAATTTTTCTGATTAGAGAAATTATTCATAGGGCTACCCTTCAGACAAGAGTCTATAAAGGGGTGGGTGTGGGGGAGAAGAGAAATGGAGAGATGGCAGCAGTTAAGGTACTGACCGCTTTTCCAGAGGACCTGGGTTCAATTCCCAGCGCCCACATGGCAATTGACAACTGTCTGTAACTCCAAGATCTGACACCTTCACACAGATATACATGCAGGTAAACCACCAATGTAAATAAAGATAATAAATAAATAAGTAAATAAGAGTCTATAATGAAGCCTAATTTAAGATGTTGAAAATTAAATTGGCTTGATAATTACAAAATATCATCCCCATAATATTCTAGATTTATTTATTTAGCAAGTCAGAAAAGTGGATTATCTAGGTAAATAATCACATTTTAAATGCTGGAATGTAATTTTAAAAGTAGAAAAGATAAAATGAATAAATTACAAAAGAAAACATTGGGATGGTGACATGGCTCTGTGGGTAAAAGCACTTGCCTTGTAAACCTGTTTCATCTTTGGATGCCACAGTGGAGGGACAGAACCAGTTCCTGAAAGATGTTCTGATCGCCACACATGTGTCTGCACTTACCCCCAATCCTCCACAGCACACACCACACACACACACAGACCCCCCCCACACACAGACTACACATACACACACAGACACACACAGACCACACACACATACACACACAGACACACACACAGACTACACACACACATACACACACAGACACACACATACAAATACACACACACACACAGACCACACACACATACACACACAGACACACACACAGACACACACATACAAACACACACACACACACACAAAGACATACACACACACATACATACACACACCACACACACACACACACACACAGACCACACACACACACACACACACATACACACACACACACACACACACACACACACCACACACCACACACCTACACACACAGACCCCCTCCACCATATACACACACACACACACACACACCACTTTAGCCAAGCAGTGGTGGCACTCAATTTTAGTTCCAGCACTTGGGAGTCAGGGGTAGATGGAACTCTGAATTCCAGGACAGCTTGATCTACAGAGGGAGTTCCAGGACTACAGAGAGAAACCGTCTTGAAAAACAAAAACAACAACAAAACAGACAAACACAAAAGAAGCAAGCAAACGAACAAAAATACTTTGAAAATAATAATATTGACATGGTGTGTAGTGGTTTGAATAAGAATGGCCCTCTAGGCTCATAATTTGAATGCTTGGTCATCAGGGAGAGTGGAACTGTTTGAAAGGATTGGAAAGATTAGGAAGTGTGTCATCATTGAAGGGTGGGCTTTGAGGGTTTTTTTTTTTTTGTTTTGTCTTTTGAGGCAGGGTTTCTCTGTGGCTTTGGAGGCTGTCCTGTTACTAGCTCTTGTAGATCATGCTGGTCTTGAACTCAGAGATTCAGCTGCTTCTGCCTCCCAAGTGCTGGGATTAAAGGGATGTGCCACTAACACCCTGCTTTAAATAATTTTTATATAAATTTATTTTTTACATTTCAATCCCGGTTCCCCTCCTCTCCTCACACTTTTCCCACTTCCCCTTCCACCTCCCATCTGCCCCTCGGAGAGAGTAAGGCCTCCCATAGAAAGTCTACTAAATCTGTCTCATCTCCATATAGAACAGTTTGTGCATTAGAGTTGGGCTTTGAGGTTTTAAAAAGCCCATGCCAGGCTGGGTCTCTCTCTCTCTCTCTGTTTCTGCCTGTGGACCAGGATGTAGCTCTTAGCTATTGCACCAGCACCATATTCTCTGCCATGATAATGGACTAAGTCCCTGAAACTATAAGAAGCTCCTAATTAAATACCTTCTTTCATTAAGAGTTGCCTTGGTTCTGATGTCTCTTCACATCAATAGAACAGTGACTAAGATAGAGTCCCAGGAACTAAAGGTTGTTCGAAGAGATTTGCAGGTGTTGACTAATTTAATCCTTCCACTAACCCATTTCTACATAAGAAAATCAAGCCACAAAACAAACGACTTGATTAACATCACATAAGTATACACAGACAAGCTAGATGTGTATCTGTCTGTCAGACAGATTTGGCCACCAATTTACATTTATAGTCTTTATGAAATTTCAAGTATCCCAGGAAGTATATATCTTTGCATTCTGTCTTTGCCTCTGTTTAATGACCCTGTGTTAGTCTCTTGTTCTCTGTGAACCTCTCCATAAATTTGGCTAGCTTCCTGGTGCTCCCTATATGTTGGCTTTCTTTTTCCTCTTTCTACATAAATGATTGCATGTATATTATCTGGGACATGCAAATCAAATCACACCTGTTAATCAAGACCCAACAATTAGACCTCTAGAAACTCCCTGCTGTGGTGGAGTCAAGATGTGTGAGGATCATGATGATGTTACTAATCCTTTGTGTGATCTTGTGCCACTCACTTCTTATTTGGCCTTTGATTTCATCTTAAAATATGGAAATGGCCTGGAGTGTGTGTCTCTGTGGTAGAATGCTTTCTTAGCACTTGTGAAGGAGGTCCCCAGCACTGCAGAAGAAGAAAGATATAATGTAACTGAACCAAATCAATACCTTTAAACTTTTTTTTTTTTGGTAAAGCCCAACATTTTTCTAATGATAGGAGGGGGCATGAGAGTAGAAAAAGAGAGAGGGAAGTCTGAAGCTGGTTCCCACTTTCAGTTGAAAATTGGATGTTCCTTTTATTTATTTATTTATTTTGATTTCTTCAAGACAGTTTCTCTGTGTGCCCTGGCTGTCCTGGAACTCACTTTGTAGACCAGACTGGCCTTAAACTCAGAGATGTTCCTGCCTTTGCTCCTGGAGTGCTGGGATCAAGAGTGTGCACCTGGCCATTGAAGTTTCATTTTTAAACTGTTGGATTTTATTAGAAGGAGTATATACAGCCTGTTTAAAAAAAAAAAAAAAAGGTGGAAACTATCTAGTCTTTTATTTACTTACATTCCCTGCAAATGTCTTTTCTTAATTTCTCTATTTGCTTTTGCCCTGGACATGTAACTAAAGATTCTAGGATATTAAAAAAGAAATCCTTTGGCAGAAATGAATACATTTCTCTTTGTTCCACTCATGAGTAAAACTAAAGATAACGGGTCTAAGCGAGGAAGCAAGGACCAGCATGAAAAATTGCAGCCATTTCCATTTTCAGCAAAAGTTTTTGGGTTCAAAGAGTTGCAGACTGCCACGGAAGTAAGTACAGCTGCAGAGTGGCTCTCATCTTTGAGGGCAGGGACTGCTAGGTCCCCTTTGACTAAGTATTGCCATGGAGGATGACACCTCTTCGATCTGAGACTTACATTTTTAAAAATTTGGTTCTTTGCGAGTTTCCTATTATCCCAGCACTGTAAGCACTTGGATCATCAAGGCAGGAGGATCGGTAGTTCTAGACCAGCCTGGGCTACATAGCAACCCAGCCCAACCCAACCCACCCTCAAACAATTTCTTTGTATTGGTTATTATATGTCTCTCTTTTATCCCTAAGCCATCATTAAGGATTCCATTAGGGAAGTTTTATTCCATCCGAGGACTTTGGAACTAGAGGAATGAATCAAGCTCTCGTTCTCCTCAGCTTTCTTCAGTGTGTTTCAGGGAGGAGGGAGCCCACTCAGTTCTTGTCCTTCAAGTCAGATTTCTCTTGTTCCTTCAGGGGAGTACTTTACATTTTATGTTCTCTTGCCTGGAGGGCAGTTTTGTGCATTCTAAATCCTGGAGGAATGCAACTCCAGTCTGGGTTCTAATTCCTCACCAGTCACTGAGTATCTTGAGCTAAATTAATTTACTTCAAATATCCATACTGAAATGTTAACTTTGAATGCAATGGAGTAGGTGGTTTCTAGGATCCGTCCCCATTTTGTTACTCAAATGACAAATAACTATTGAAGAAAGTATCTTCAGTTGTTGGTTCTGTCTTCAAAGCCACCAGTTTCAAAGCCACTGGTTTTAGGGTTGGAAGTTGGTCCTTGATGCTAGAGCCCTTTTCCACTTGACAAGCTGTTGGTTTTTCCTTGGGATAATAGCCCCATTTTCTTGGTGGTTGTGATTCTTCATGCTCAAAGGTTCACTGAGAACGTCAGCTCATCAACATTTTGTCTTTTCAGCAATATCTCTGTAGTCAGGTGCAGGGTGGTGATGTGAACCCCTCACTGTCATTTCACCCAGTCCTCCAGGTAGTCCTTTCATAAAGATCTTTCACTCTGCCACCATCCCTTCGTCATGGTCCCTTTAAGGCAGCGGCCATAGTTGAGTGGTGGGAGCAGCTGCTGGCAGCAAAGAGAAGAGCAGGATTTGGCCTAGTCTGGGCCACTCACCGCGCACGCTCAGGACCGGGGGCTTGGTGGGAAAGGGAGGAGGGGCTTGTAGTGCGCCTGCGCTTCAGGGACGCGCGCAAGGGGCTGGTTTGGAGATCCCTTTAAGAAACCACAGGCGGAGGAATTTCTCTGAGAGAAAATAATCCTACTCACGGGGCCCCTTGGAGGCCATTAACCCCCCGAGTCCCGGCCCCCCTGCCCCGGCAGGCCCTCGTGCCCAGGCGCGCGCCGCTGGGACCCCAGGAGCTGCGGCCGGCACGCGGGCCTCCGCCCCCTCGTCAGTCCTGCGTCAGGCCCAGCAGGGGCCAAGGGACCCGGACCGTCGCGAGTGAAGCGCGGTGTCTGCAGTGTGGGCGGGGGCCGAGCGGGGCCGCGGCCGCCGCGCCGGGAGCCGCCGCGGTTCCGAGCGGGGCCCAACATGGCGGAGCGGGAGGTGGAGACCGGCCCCCGAAAGAGGGTAGGTGAGGTGAGGCCGCGGGCGGGCTCCGGACTGCGGGCCGGCGGGCGGGCGGGCGGGCGAGCGGGGGGCGGGGCGCGGCCGGTCCCGACCAGCCCGGGCTTCATGGGTGGCGCGGTGGTCGCCGGCCCGCGGGAGGGGCGGCCCGAGGCGGCCCGGGGGTCGTCTCGGCAGGTGGGACAAAGCTCCAGCGGCCGACGGGGAGGGGGAGGGGCGGGGGCTGTGGTCCGCTTGGGTCCCCTCCCTTCCCCAGCTTGGGGGTGGTGCGTACTCGCGGAGCCCGGGGGACGCAAGGTGTCAGACTCCGATGCTGCATCCTGGAGGCGAACGGAGTCCGTGGAAGTTTCTCTGGGGAGAGGTCAGGTGGGGGCAGCGGTGGCGGGAAGAAGTCGTGGAGGGTTGTCTGCCGAGGAGTAACCGGAGGGTGCTGCAGGGACACGGACCGTAGCCAATTCATCTTCCTGCTTGCGCTCCCCTCCCCCTTGACCGTTATCAAGATCCAAAGTGGACGTGGTACTCCTCACCCCAGGAGAAGTTGCGTTGTCGTTTTGATGTAGGAGGAAGGTTGTTGTAGTTTGGCTTCTTTACCTGCAGTTAGGAACGTGGAAGAGTGACAAGTGTTGTGGTTTGGAGGATGTACCCAGCCAGCCAGCCCGCCTGCCTAGGTGAAGCCTAGGTGAAGTCTACATAGGAGTTGTTGAAAGTCTTTTAAAAGTTTATTTTGAAACTTTTAAAAAGAATTATAATTGTGAGTGATTCTCTCCAGATGAAGAACAATACTATCGATTGAGCAATGTTTTTTCGAGGCATTTCATTTACTTCCCCTTGCCAGCATCAAGTTTCGTGTCAGGAGTGTTCTTTTTGGAAATGGTCACAAAATGAGTTACTTAAGACAACCTGGTGAAAACATTGCCACTGAATCTTAACCGAAATGCTTCTTCATTCAGCATAAAAAAAAGTGTCTATTCAAAGACAGATGCTGTTCTCATACTGAGTGCTGTGTGCCTGTCCCCGTGTGAAGGTCTTTGAAGAGTTCAGCCTCAAAGCAACTCTGCATGCCATTAGTGTCTGAAGAAATGTAGATTTACTTCTTATGTTATGTAATTAAGTCTGCAAAGTCCAGAGTTTTGATATGGAATTTGAATACAGGGTTGTCCCAAATGCTTGTGTTGAATGCCACTTAGTTTCTTAGTTTTTTTTTTTTTTTTTTTTTTCTTTAGTTTAGTTTATTCTCCCAGTACTAGGCATTAAATCCAGGGGCTTTAAGCTCTGGGACACAATCTTCTACCACTGAGGTGCACTCCTAGCCCTAGGAAATTTGTTTCTCTTAAAATCATAAATGATACACCAGTAAATGTTTTCCCTCAACAGTTCATTAGGAATCTGTTTATAACTATCAAAAAATTAAAAATACAGTTTTAATTTAGGGTGCAACTGCATACCCAAACTCTTAGATTCTACTATTGACATTTTTTTTCTAGAGAAAAATAACCACATAGTTATTCCATGTAGCCAACCCTTTAAGTACATCACATTTGGAGCTTGTCCTGGATCTCGCTCTGAAGACCAGGCTGGGCATTTTAGTATTTTTAACAATTAAAATTTAATGTTGGGCTGGGTGGTGGTGCAAGCCTTTAATCCCAGCATTTGGGAGGCAGAGACAGGTAGATTTCTGAGTTGAGGCTAGCTTGGTCTATAGAACAGGTTCCAGGACAGCCAGAGTTGCACAGAAAAACCCTCTCCCAACCCCCTCCCCCAAGAATGGTAGTCTTAGATTTGCAAAATGTTAGGTTCTGTTCTTGTTCAATCATAGAATGGATTAAGTAGTCCATAATTGTACATAATTGTATGTCCAAGTAGTTCATTTAGAATATTCATGTAGAATGCATGTGTTTTGAAATTGTGAATTGTTCTTAAATTTCTGATCCATAGTAAACTGTAACTTCATTATCTTAGAGTGAGTTCAGACAGAGATACTCATTTGCTGTTTATACTGTTGTTATTTGCTTTATAGAATGCCTTAAAAAAATGTAAGTGCTTTGCTAACAAATTAGACTTTTTAAGTATATTACTTTTCTGTTTTGGTTTTTCAGGACAAGGTTTCTCTGTGTGTCCCTGACTGTCCTTGAACTACTGGTCTTGAACTTACAGAGATCCGCCTGCTGCCTGCCTCTGCTTCTCCAGTGCTGGGATCAAAGGTGTGGGCCACCACCACTTGGCTTAAATATATTCTTTATCATGGGTTATACATAACAGGTGGAAAAGTGATTGTAGTCAAAACTTTTTGTTGTTTTAAGTAGGAAATGGCCATGGTTTTAATATCAGGACTCAGAAGGCAAAGGCAAGAGGATCTTTGTGAGGCCAGCTTGATCTACACAGCAAGTTCCAGGCCAATCAGGGCTCCAGAGTGGGACCCTGTCTAAAAAAATGACACCCTTTTTTCGGTGCTGGGGATTGAACCCAGTTTTTCACAAATGCTTTACCATTGGGCCACACTCCAGCTTTCAAACATTATTTTGTTTTGTTTTTTGAGACAAGAATTTCTTGGTGTAGCCTTGACTGTTCTAGAATTAGCACTGTAGACCAGGCTGGCCTCAAACTCACCTGCCTCTTCCTTCTAAGTGCTTGGATCAAAGGTGTGTGCCATCACTGCCCAACTCAAATATTTTTAACATCACGAAACACATGGAACACTTGCACAGAATTTATACGTGATAAATGGTAGAGGATGTTTGAATTCAATATATATACGTTTATAGATTTATTATTTTGGCCAGGTGGTGGTAGTGGCACATACCTTTTATCCCAGCACTAGCTAGGCAGAGATAGGTGGATCTTTGAGAGTTTGAGGCCAGCCTGGTATGCATAGCGAGTTCCAGTACAGCTGGAGCTATACAGAGAAACCATGTCTCAAAAAAACTGAAAAAAGAAAAAAAAGATTATCTTATGTATATGAGTCTTCAGATTGTATGTGTGTCTGTGCATCATATACATGCATTGTCCACAAAGGTCAGAAGATATTAGAATCTCTGGAACTAGAATCGTAGATGGTTGGGAACTATCATGGATGATGAAATTCAAACCCAGATTCTTTGGAAGAGGAGCTGATGTTCTTAACTGATGAACTGTCTCTCCAGATGTGTTCCCCAACTCTGTGTGTGTGTATGTGTGTGTATGTGTGTGTGTTGTATGTATGTATGTATGTATGTATGTATGTGTGTTTGTTTTTTTGAGACAGGGTTTCTCTGTGTTGCTTTGGAGTCTGTTCTGGAACTCACAGAGATCCTCTTGCCTTTGCCTCTCAAGTGCTGGGATTAAAGGCGTATACTACCACTGCCTGGCATCCAACTTTCTTTTTAAATGATTCATCTATTTTTATTTTATAAGTGCCTATATGTATATATGTGCCATGTGCATGCCTAGTACCTTTGGAGGACAGAAGAGGGTATTAGATAACCTATAACTGGCATTACAGATGGTTATGAGCTGCCATGTGGGTATTGGTAACTGAATCCAGGTCCTCTGCAATAGCAGCAAGCATTCATACCCACTGTCTACCGTCTACATTTAATATGTAAATTTTAAAATTTTATTTTTTATGTGTATGGGTGTTTTGCCTGCATGTATATTTGCACTATATTATAGTGGAGTCCAGAAGAGGGACTTGGATCTCCTGGGACTGAAGTTCTAGATAGTTAAGAAATGTCAGTGGGTGCTGGGAATTGTACTTGGGACCTGTGGGAGAACAGCCAGTACTCTTAACTGCTGAACCATCTCTCCAGCCCTACATCCACTATCTTCAATAGCTTTTACATCCATAATATTTTTATTGTTGCTAGTCTGTTTAAAATGATCAAAAACGTTTGTTTCTGTAATATAGATGCTCTCCTCATCCAAAATGTTAAATTCCATTATAGGCAAATGGTTGGGAACTGTTTAGTAGTTTTCTTTCCTTTTCTTGAAAAAAATTTTTGAAACAGTCTCATGTAGCTCATGCTGGCCTTCAATTAAGATTTATATCCATGGTTTTACCTTGCACTCCTGTCTCCTGTGTCTACTTTCCAAGTGTTGGGGTTACAGGCATGTCCCTGCATGCTTGACATGTAATATATTTCTTTTAAGATGGTTTGTGCTGCCTGCAGTGGTGGCACACACCTTTGATCCCAGCACTTGGGAGGCGGAGGCAGATGGATCTTTGTGAGTTTGAAGCCAGCCTGGTCTACTGAGTGAGTTCCAATACAGACTGAGTTCCAAAGCTAGAGAGAAACCCTGTCTTGAAAAACCAAAAAGGGGATGGGTAGGGGGGGAGGTTTGTGCCCTGTTGCAGTTGTCTACATAGACCTGTATGGTGACTAAGCTTATTCAGTCTGAAATTTTATGCCTTAGGGATTTAAGAATCTTACTGCCTTTGACTTTTATCATTTTATAGCATTAGAAAGTTGAGCTATGCTGATTGATGAGATACATGCCAGATGTTTATGGTCATTTTGAATATTATGTACTATTTCTCTTGCCAGACTGGGCTCCTTTAAGACAGAGCTCATTTTACTGCTTTTTTGCAGAGTATTTATGACCTTCACATAAGAGGTGCTCAAAGGGCTTTTACTGATTTGATTTTTTTTTCCTTTTCTTTTGTTACAGGGTTTTTCTTTATAGCTCTGGTTATTTTGAAACATGCTATGTAGATCAGGCTGGCCTTAAACACAGAGATCCACCTGCTTCTGCCTCCCAGGTGCTGGGCTTAAAGATATGCACCACCACCACCCAGTCAAAAGGATTTATTTTTTGTTGATTTATTTTGTTTGTTCTAATGTTTTGATTGCATGTATGTATGTGTACCATATGCATGCCTGGTGCCCATGGAGGTCAGATGATGGTATCAGATCCCCTGGAACTAGAGTTACAGAGATTGTTAGCCATTATATGGGAGCTGGGATCCCAGCCCAAGTCCTCTGCAAGAGCACTGTGCCATCTTTATAGTCTTCAAATTTATTTTTTGGGACAGGGTCTTACTACTGGGTACCCTTGAACTCTCTGTACAGGCTGGACTGGCCTGGAACTCATAGTGATCTACTTGCGTCTCCCTCCTGAGTGCTAGGTTTAAGGGTTTATGTCTTGAAACTGTCATTTTAAATTATGTGCACATGTTTGTTTCTATGAATTCAGGTACCCTCAGAATACAGAAGAGGGTGTTGGAGCTCCCGAGAGCTGGAGTTTACAGGCAGTTGTGAGTTTACTGACGTGGGTGCACATTTCAAGCAAGCTTTTAGGTGTTTTCTGTGTTCTCTACCAGTCAGCTCTGTCCTGCCAGCCAGTTCTCAAAGAACCACATAGATACTTATTATTAATTACTAATGCTCAGCCTATAGTTTAGGGTTTTATTAACTAGCTCTTTCTTATAACTTAAATTAAGCCGTATTTTTTAATCTACATTCTACCATATGGCAGGACTCTTCTTCAGCCAGGCATGTTCATCGCCTGCTTACTTTGTGTCTTCTCTGGTTGCCTCACCTCACCTTATTCATTGCATTCTCTTTTTGTCTGCAAGTTTTTCCTAACCTCTACCAGCCTAGCTATTGGCCACTTAGCCCTTTATTAAACTAATGAGAGTAACAAATATTCACAGTGTATAAAAAGATTATTTAACAGCATCAAGCCATACAGAAAAAAGGTAATATTAATCTGTCACAGGAAAATTAGAATGCTGATCAGATACATCTTAATTTTCTTATTATCTGTCCTTTTAAATTATAAACTATTAGAACCAACCTCAGTATCAACATCATCGCCTTGAGCTGTATTTGCATCATGTTTCTCTTTATGTGCCCCAACTTATTCAGAACAATGAATTCTTGGTTGCAAAAGAGGATTTATTTTTGTACCTATTTTTCAATTCTACCATCCCCTTTGATGGGTCTGTTACACTTGATTCAGTCATTCCATAGTGTATATGTAAGACACCATTATATACCCAATAATTATATGTAATTATAATTTTCAGAAAGTAAAAAAGGAAAAAAATACTCATAAATTCTAATGACTTTAACTTTTTCACTTCTGTTTCCTCTCTTTTTTCTCTTTCTCTCTTTCTCTTCACTCTCTCTTTGATCAGGGAGGTTCTTCTGTATGTGAACATATATGTGAATATAAGTTCCTTTTATTGGTTGATGAATAAAGCTGTTTCTGCCAATGGACAGGTAGGATGTTGCCAGGCAGGAAGTATAGGCGGGGCTACCAGACTAGGAGAATGCTGGGAAGAGAAATGTAGAGAGTTGCCATGTAGCAAGTGGGAAGGTAGGATGTCTGGGCATTCTCCGGGGAACCAAGACCATATGGAGATACATAGATTAATAGAAATGGGCTAGTAATTTAGAAAAAGCTAGCCAATAAGAAGCCTGAGCCATTGGCCAAACCACTTAAAATTAATATAAGCCTCTGTGTGTTTATTTGAGACTAAATGGCTATTGGTCTGGGCAGCACAGAAAGTCTTGAATACTCCCTCCATCCCTCCCTTCCTCTGTCCCTTTCGTCCTCCCTCTCTCCTTCCCTCCCTTCCTCTTTTTACCTTTACTGTCTTGGAACTTTCTGTGTAGATCAGGCTGGCCTGGAACACACAGTTTCATCTGCTTCTGCATCCTGAGTACTGGGTTTAAAGGCTAGTATGCCCAGCCTCATTCTTTTTTTTTTTTTTGGATTTAATAAAGTTTTATTTTTCCAAATGTACAGCTGATTGAACCTGTTTATACATCTTCTGGTGAAGCTGGGGCATCTCCATCCTTTTTGTTTCTGGTGTAAATTACTTGGGCTCTGTGCTTTGAAACCAGCTTGATAAGTCCTTTACTAAGTAGCTCCTAAAGGGCCACTCTGGCCAAGGAACCTCGAATCTTCAGTCTCTCAGAGACTACAGCCGGAGTAATAAGCTTATAATTGGGAACTTCCTTACAGAGTTTGTTGTATGCAGCTTTGTCAAACAGGACTAGATTGTTGAGCTTGTCCCAAAATCTGCCTTTGGACGGACCACTTCTTTTTGGCCTTGCCACCAGACTTATTTACTGGGTCTTTGTCTTCCTTGGCCGACTTTCCAGCATCTTTCTTGTTATCCTTAGGCAGCATGATGAAGCTCGTAGAGTGGCAACAGCCACTGCAGCCTCCCTAAGATGTCAGAAAAAAAAAAGCTCAGCCCCATTTTAATGATTTAAAATGTGTAATTCAGGGGGCTGGAGAGATGTCTCAGAGGTTAAGATCACTGACTGCTCTTTCAGAGGTTCTGAGTTCAATCCCAACAACCACATGGTAGGTCTAATGCCATTTTCTGGCAGAAAGTCATACATGCAGATAGAATGAGTACTCATATACACAAAATAAATCTTTAAAAATTTGCAATTCAGTGGCTTCATACCATTCATAGTGTAATGCAACAATCACCACTTATTTTAGCCCAAATAGAAAACTTAAACACTAAGCAGTCATTCCATATCGTTTTCTCCCCATCCCTGGTAAACCCTGGTAAACCCTAATCAATTTTCTGTCTCTGGTGTATACTTCATGTGAGTGGCATTATGTATTTGTCCTGTAGAGTCTGATTATTTACTCAGCATAACATTTTCAAGGTTATACCAGTTGTCACATGTGCCAGAATTTTCCATTTCCTCGTATGCCTGAAAAAAAAATACTATCATATATACCAGATTTTATTTTTTTATTCATCAATTGGCCATGTAGGGGTATCTGTTGTAATTCTTCTGTAAACATTGTTGTAAAGTATCCGAGTCTCCGCCTTTCATTGTTTAGGATACACACTTGTCAGTGGATTTGCTAAGTTAGGTGGGGATTCTGTGTTTGTCCTTTTGAGGTACCACAGGACTACTGTACCTACTTGCAGTACTGTATGTGGAGACTGCAGCCTTCCCATGTCTGCATAAGCACCTCTTATTTTCTTTTCCTGTTTGGCAGTGACTACACTAGTGAGTATGAGGTAGCATCTTCTTTGTTTTATTTTTCAAAACCAGGTTTCTTTGTATAGCCTTGGACCCTGTCCTGAAACTTTGTAGACCAGGCTGGCCTTGAACTCACAGTGATCCTGTGTTTTATAAGTGGGTTGAGCAAGCCATGGAGAGCAAACTAGTAAATAGCAGTCTTCCATAGCCTTTGCAGCAGCTCCTGCCTCCAGATTCCTGCTCTGTTTGAGTTCCTGTTCTGACTTCCTTTGATGATGAACAGTGGCGATGAAGCATAAGCCAAAATAAATCCTTTCCTCCCTCAAGTTGCTTTGGTCATGGTTTTATCACAGCGATACTGACCCTAAGACAATATGTATATAGGTATGTGCATGTGAATGTAGGTACCCAAAGAGGCCACAGGCATGGATGGTTGTGAGCTTCCCCAGTGTGGGTGCTGGGAATTGAACCCTGCTTCCCTTTAATTTTTTCTTGTAATTTATTTTTGTATGTACCTTGGTGTTTTGCCTGTATTTATGTCTATGTGAGGTTGTCAGATCTTGGAGTTACAGACAGTTGTTAACTGCCATACAGGTGCTGGGAATTGAACTTGGATCCTCTGGAAGTGAAGTCAGTGCTCTTAATCACTGAGCCATCTCTCTAGCCCCCTCTCTATCTTTATTTTTTATTATTACATTTACTGCATTTGTGCTCAAACATGCCATGTTTCACATGTGAAAGCCAGGCAGCAATTTTTCTGTTTCTACTTTGTGGGTCTTAGGGTTTCTCTGTGGCTGGCTTTGGAGGCTGTCCTGGAACTAGCTCTTGTAGACCAGGCTGGCCTCTGCCTCCTGAGTGCTGGGATTAAAGGCATGCACCACCACTGTTCGGTTGCCCCCACCTCTCTTTTTAAACATAGCATCATCTCCCTGAATATTCCAGGCTGACTGTGAATTCACCATGCAGTCAAGACTGGTCTTAATATTGGTTGTAGATCTAGTGTAGTGCTTCTCAACCTTTTTTGCTGTCGAATGACCCTTTCACAGGGGTTGAATATCAGATATCTTACATATCAGATATTTATATTATAATTCATGACAACATAAATACAGTTAAATTAGCAATGAAAATAATTACGGTTGGGTCATCACAACATGAGGAACTGTATTAAAGGATTTGCAGCATCAAGAATGTTGAGAACCACTGATCTAGTGGCAATAGGATTGTTAATCATTTTGAGGTGAATGAAAATCTTCAGCGAGGCATTTATGTCACATAAAGATAAAAACCCAGGATTTTCAAGAAAAGGATGGCAGTTTTTTTGTTGTTGTTGTTTGTTTTTCGACAGGGCTTCTCTGTGTAACAGCCCTAGGTGTCCTGGCACTAGTTCTGTAAATCAGGCTTGCCTCGAACTCACAGAGATCCATTTTCCTCTGCCTCCTGAGTTCTGGGATCAAAGGCATGCACCACCACTGCCCAGTAAGGATGGCAGTTCCTATGTTCAGAAGGATAAGTTATTTCCACTGAAGGTTTGAAATTGTTAGTTTCATTCTGGTACAATCACTTGTATTTATTCTGTTCCAGAGTCACATTCTTTCTCAGCGGTTGCTGTTACTCAGGAAAAAAAAAAAAAAAAAAAACTCAGTAAGACTGAATTATTCTGAATTGTTATTCAGCAGTTCATGTAATGAGCACTGGGTGTTCTGAACTGACTATGTAGACCAGGCTGGCTTCAAACTTACAGAGATCTGCCTGTGTTTGCTTTTCAAGTGCTGGAATTAAAAGTGTGTGTTAAGTTTGTTTGCTTGTTTAGGTTTTTGTTTATTGAAAAGGGTAGAGTTTGTTTGTTTTTAAGTTTATGGTAAATAGTCCTCTGTTCTTGAGTGTTATTTGAGTTAAGCTAATATATTTAAATTTATTTTCTTCAGTAATTGCTCAAGAATATATAGGGAACCCTTCTCAGGTAATAGACTTTGTAGTCACTATTACTGTTTTAATAATGAAGTGTAGCTCTGTGTGCTTGTTTCACTTGCCAAGTAATCATAGCCAATTACTGGTGATAGCCAGCTTTAATGCTACTTTGGTTGCTGTTTGAGTCCTGTTTATAGCTCAAGGATACAGCCCAGTCAGTTTACAGTTCCGTTGTGTCTGTCTCTTGTGGTTACAGTCAGAGGACAAAAAGCATATAGTATTTAAATATGGGAAGTTTAATATCTATAGAGTTAGAAAAGCTGGGCAAGGTGATACGTACCTGTATTCCCAGCATTTGGGAATGTAGCATTTTTTCCTGAGTTTTGCATGCAGCTAGGGTGACTTTTTTAAATACATGTTGATGGACTTTTTCTAAATTTCTAACTTTTGGTGGTCATTAGAGAGTTAAGCTGTATTTTCATCCTTTCAGAGGCAAGTCTGAACTACTTGAGTTCAGTCAGTCTGGACTGCATAAGACTCTGTCAGTCTCAATCCTCCACCCCCAACAAAGTATAATTAGGACACAGCAATGGACAAGTAACTTTAAGATATAAATAGAACTCTAAAACTTATAAAATGGTAGGTTTTATATGATAACAGGTAGCTATCGTTCTACCTAGGACTGAGGTAGAGGAGTAAAGCTGAAGTGCATTTTCACAATGCCTGACTTCCTAGCTTTAAATCTGAGATTCAGGTCTTGTTGGAGAGTGTGAGGTCCACTGGATGCTGGAGACGTTTGAGAGTCTACAGACTTGTTGGCAAGCATGAAAACTCCCACCAGGGTGATACTGGAGTTACTAAAAAGCTACTTGACTGAATTTGACTAAGTCATCAGTTGGAGCATTGGCAGAATTTCTTTGCAGCTTCCCCTCATATCAAGGACTGCCAAAATTGGTAAATAGTTGCTCTCTGGAGGATCTAACAATTTGTGAGGAAACCTCTTGAATGCATCTACATATGTCTTGACAGAGAGAAAAATGCTGACCTACTTGGGGGTTGGTCTCTGGAAAGGCCATTGTTGGAGTAAGCGGGTAAGCACAGTATAATGGGAAGAGAACACCCTTCTTGCAAAGTTTTACCATTTGCCAACTGGGAAAGGGCTAATTCTGTTACATAAAACAGAAATCTCATGTTTTAAAAAGTTTTTTTTTTTTTTTTTTTTTTTTTTTGAGGCAGTATATTACTATGTAGCCTTGGCTGGCCTGGAACTCCTGTAGATCAGCCTGACCTCCAATTCATAGAGATTTTTCTGTTTCTCACTCTTAAGTGCTGCGATGAATTATACTTTTTGTATACCAGTGGCAAGCAATCAAAAGGAAATACTTTTTTTTCAGTTTTATATATATTGCAATAGGAAACAAAAGCATGAATGATGCACAAAATAATAGTAAACTCTGAACACTAGAAAGCTATATAAAACACGAATTTGATAGAGAAAAGATCTAAATAAATGGATAAGACTCTCATGTCCATTGATTACCATAGTATTCATTTGCTATGAATTGATTTATGGATGAAATATTAAGTTACTTGTAAGATACACAGTTAATTTTCATCTCTGTCATGTAGAGAACTGGAAGTATCTCTCCCCATTATAGTATTTAAAATGTATAAATCACTGGGTGGTAGTGGCGGCACACAACCTTTAATCTCCCAGCACCTGGGAGGCAGAGGCAGATGGAACTCTGTGAGTTCAAGGCCAGCCTGGTCTATAGAGTGAGTTCCAGGCGAGGCTTCAAAGCTACACAGAGAAATCCTTTCTTAAAACAATAACAACAATAACAAATATATGATTCATAATAAAAAATTTAAGAACATTTTTATCTGTCTTTAAATTTTTTATAGCACTCTAATTGAAAATCTTTGAATTACAGAAGGTTTATCTTATGAAGATCTCTTTGAGAGTAATTTATATTACTATGACAGTTGTGAAATAGGGGTTGGAGAGTAGAAATGACCATAAAAGCTATCCAGGCAATGGAGACATGTGTAACTATTACACACACACACACACACACACACACACACACACACACACACACACACACACACCACAACCACACACATATTTATTTAAATTTATTCATTTTATTTTTATGTATATAGTGTATAATTTTTGTGCCTGCATGTTTGTTTGTTCACCTGGTGCTGGTAGAAGCTAGAAGAGGGTGTTGGATACTCTGGGACTGGAGTTATAGATGGTTGTGAGCCATCTTGTGGGTGGTGGAAATCAAAACTAGGCCCTTTGGAAGTGTTCTTAATCACTGAGCCAAGTCTCTAGCCCCTAAACAAAGTACTTTCATTGATCATATCCACCTCTAGCATCCCATTCCTACTTCATCTCCATTCATGTCCTTTCAGAACCTCACTGAGTCTAATCAATAATGGGCTGGAGAGGTGGCTCAGAGGTTAAGAGCACTGGCTGCTCTTCCACAAATCCTGAGTTCAATTCTTAGCAACCATATGGTAGCTGACAACCATCTATAATGAGATCTGATGCCCTATGCATACTGCCTCAGGCTCTGTGAGTACATGTCCATCAAGTCCTGTTGTGTCTACAAGGCCTCGTTTCCTTGGTGTCCTCCCATCTCCTTTGACTCCTAGTACCTTTCGGCTTTCTCTTTTGGGTAGTTCCCTGGGCTCTTAGAAGAGGTGTTTGACTTTCTATTTAGGACACAGTGTTTCTCTCTGTACATTGGCTAGTTGAGGTTCTGTTTACTTGTTCCCATCTAATGCAGGAGGAAACTTATCTGATGAATAATGGATGAATGAAACACTGAAGGATATAGTGGAATGTTTCTGTATATTACATGTTACCATATGCATATTTGTTTACATGTTTGCATATGTTATTGGTTGGATTTTACACAAGAGAGTCTTTGGTTATTTTTCCTTTTTGAGATTGTGTAGCTTTTCTTGGAAATTTTAAAATTTCTTTAGCTTTGAATAGTGTTCCATTTTATATGTACACTAGATTTTCATTATCCATTTATCTGTTGATGGACAGATAGGTTAAGTCCCAGTATTTGCTGTAGTGAATAGAGCAGTAATAAACATGGGCTTGCAAATATCTTTGTGGTAGGATATGGAGTTCTTTGGGTGTATATTTGAGAGTGAGATAGGTAGGTCAAATGGTAGTTTGTTTTTAATTTTTTGAGAAATTCTCAAACTCTTCCACAATGGCTATATTAATTTGTAGCTCCAACAACAGTGAATAAAGGTTTTTCTCTCCATAGCCTCTCCAACATTTGTTGTCAAATTTATTGATGGTAGACAGTCATTCTGACTGGGGTGTCGTGTTGTCTCCAAAGTAGGTTTGTTTTGTTTTTGGAGTCAGAGTTTCTTTCTGTAGCCCTGGCTGTTTTAGAACTATTTCTGTAGACCAGGCCAGCTTCAAAATCAGAGATCCACCTGCCTCTCTCTGCCTTTCCTGTGCTGGGATTAAAGGCATGTACCACCACCGCCTGGTTATTTTTATAATTTTTAAAGTTTGTTCTCTCATACTACATCCCAACCATAGTTTCCCCTTCTTCCTCTCCTCCCAGTCCTGTGTCTATATCCTCCCCATCATTTAATTTCCATTTCCTTGATGGCTAGGGATACTGAACAGTTTTTTTTTTTAAATGCTTATTGGCCTTTTGTATGCACACATGTGTGTTTTGTTTTGTAGTTGTACTTTTTTTTTTTTTAAGACAGGGTTTTTTTGTTTAACCCTGGCTATTCTGGAACTTGTTTTGTAGACCAGATTGCCCTCAAACTCAGAGATCTGCTTACTTCTGCCTCCTAAAGCTGGGACTAAAGGTGGTGAGCCACCATACCTGGCAGGCAGCCTTGTTGTTTTGCATATGGGTCCTTTATTGTGTTCCATTGGTCTACCAGTTTACTTTCATGCCAGTACCAGACTGTTTATCACCATAGCTTTATAGTGTAATTTGAGATCAGGTATTATAGTACCTGATCATGTATTATAAAGTGGTATTCTTATTGCTTTGATTATTTGTGTTTTTGTGGTCCCATATGAATTCATATCTTTTTTAAACCTGTGAAATATGACATTTGGATTTGGCTAGGTATTGCATCAAACCTGAAAACTAATTTTGGTAGTATAGCCATTTCACAATATTAATTCTACCAACCTAGAAACATGGAAAATCTTTCCATTATCTAGCATCTTCTCTGTGTGTTTTCTTTTCTCAGTATCTTAAAGTTTTTCTTTTTAAAAGTCTTTCATTTCTTTGGTTAGCTATATTCCTAAATAGTCTTGTGGGGAACATTATTTTGAATGGAATTATTTTTTCTAATTTTTCTTAAAAATATATGTTTATGAATACTTTTGTTGCATATATATATGCACACCTGGTGACCAAGGAAGGCAGAAGAGAGTATTCAAGTCTTCTGGAAGTGAAACAAGAGCTCTAAACCACTGAGTTGTCTCTTTAGCCCTTTAATTTCTTTTCATGATAATAGACTATTGGTGTAAATGAAGGCTATCTTTTTTATAATAGTGACTTTTTATCCTGCCACTTTATTGTATTTATTAGATCCAAGTATTTCCTAATAGACTCAGTTTTAAGTAAAGAATGTCACCTACAAGTAGGGTTAGTTTGATTTTCTATTTTTATCACTTTTATGTTTTCCTCTTGTTTAATTGATGTAGTTAAGACTTTGAACATTATGTAGTGGGCATCCTTGCCTCATTCCTGATGTAAGAGTAAATGTTCTCAGTTTGCATTTAATGTGTTGTGTGTAGGTTTGTTTATGTGGCTTTTATTATGGTATGTTCCATTTGTCCTCCTTTTTTGGGGGGTGTTTTCAGACAGGGTTTCTTTGTAGCTTTAGAGCCTGTCCTGAAACTCGCTTTGTATAACAACTGTTGTTGAGCTCAAAGATCCTTATGTTTCTGCCTCCCAAGTGCTGGGATTAAAAGGCTTGTACCAGGCTATTTCATCTATTCTTAAAGTCTCCAAAACCTTTAAAAATTTATTTTTATTTAATTTTTATGTGTATGGGTGTTTTATTTATTGCATTAGTTAGTAGTTTTATTTATTTATTTTGGTTTTTTTGAGACAGGGGTTCTCTGTACAGACCTAGCTGTCCTGAAACTTGCTCTGTAGACCAGGCTGGCCTCAAACTCACAGAGATCCACCTGCCTCTGCCTCTCTGAGTGCTGAGACTGAAGATGTGTGCCACCACTGCCTGGCTGACTAGTAGTTTTAGAACAAGGTAAATTGATACTCATACTACTATTGTAATAATAAATAAGTGGTAGATAATTGATGTTGCTTGTCAACTTTAGTTAATTATTAATGGATGTTGGGAGTTTTGTTAATATCTGTATTTGGTAGGTAAGATTGCTATGTGATTGATTAATGATGGGAAATAAAGTTGGATAGTAGAGAACATGTAGGAGCCAAGTATTTCCTGTTTTTAATATTTTCTTATTAAATTTGAATATTCTAGTGTATTAAATAGATCGTGCTCTATGTACTTTGTTAAACTCCCAGAAAATACTTGTGAAAACCAGAAATGGTTGAATAATATAGTTATATAGCATTACTTTGGAATATACTATTAAACATTAAAAGTGGCTCTATATTGAAATGTACATATGTGACCTCTGACATCAGTTTGTATAGCTTCTCAGATTCTGGCTGTGTTAGTGTTCTCTTCCAAAAATATTCTGTCTTTAAGTCTCTCTGGGAAATGCTTGCTGGCTGTTGTGGCTCATGCTTGCAATCCCAGCACTTGGAAGGCTATAGCAGAGTACCATGAATTCCAGGAGTGACCTCTGCTTTCCTTCCACTTGTTGTCTGTTCTGAAGGTTTGGGATTCCCTCAGACTTGGCCATCACTGTAATGTGGCTGACTTTGGGGAGTAGAGAGGGATTCCAAAAAGTAAGATTGAAATATTTGAGAATAATATTTTTTTTCTCTCTTTTTTTCTTTTTTTCAGTTTGAACAGAAGAGTGATGCAATTTTTGATGAAATTGTAGAGAACTGTAAGTACTATTTGAGAAAAAAATGACTATCTTCAATTAGGTTAAGTTTGGATTTAGCATGGAACCATTAGAGTATTTAGTTAGTGTTGATTGTGTGATGGCCCAGTTTGATTTATCCTCAGTGTCATTAAGTTGAAGTGCTTAGATTATTTTTTATTTTTTAGTAAATTTTCTTTCTGTTTTTTTGTGTTAAAACATAGCAATCGTTTGTGCTGATATGGATCGTATAACTTGCCTTTTTTAAACAGGTTTTTACTTTGCAGTCTTTTTAGAGCTGTGTGATAGATTATAAAAGTAATACATTCAATTACAGTACAAAATAAAGTAAAAAGTAAACGTCTTCATTACTATTTTCAAAAGATTTAACTAGCTTTAACAGTTTAATATATATCTTTCCAGACTTTTTCTATGAATGTATATATACATATGGTATATGAGGTTTATGTTCAGAAACCACATGAATATTATTCTTGCTTTTTTTTCATTCAGTTGTATATGTATCTTTCTTTGTCAGTGGCTATACTATTGTATGTATCTTTTTAATTGCTACTGGGTATTTTATTTTATTATTGGCCCTAATATAACCAGCTTTTCTTTTATAAATATATGAACAATTTAAAAGTTTTTATTGTTATAAACAGTACTGAATATGTTTTTATATATATATATGCATATATATATATATCATAGTTTATTTGTTTAAGTATTTCTGTAGATAATACTAAGATTGGAACTGAATTTATAGGATTTTTGTATATTTGTATATATATGGTAAATTTTGTCATCTTCCTTCTCTTTGTAGTTTGGTAACATATTTTTGAATGATAATAATAACCAATTTTCCGACTCTACATTGGATTTAGCTGTTAAATATCCTTGTTGTAAAGAGCCTAGCTAGAAGAAACAGTTTTTATTTATTTATTTTGGTCCTGAGGATTAAGTCTAGGGTTTCACATAAGCAGGTCTTCTACCATTGAGCAATATTACTCCTGCCTCAGCGAGAAATTTTAGATGTATAACAAAATATTTTTATAGTATTTGATGAGGAAGTAAAGAACAATTTTCAGAGTCTTCAGCAAAAGACCATGGGCCTCTTGTCTTTGTAGTGTTTCTGGAAGGAAGTTTTGTTTGATTGACTCTTGAGTTAGGACCTCACTATGTAGTCCAAGCTTGTCTGGAGCTCAGTATAGGTAGCCCTGGTTGGCCTTAGGACTCCAGAGACTTGTCTGCCTTTGCCTCCTTAGTGCTAGAAATAGCGACATTTACTACTACACATAGCTTGGTTGGCTTTAAAAAAAGAAAGACGTCTGTCTGTCTGTCTGTCTGTCTGTCTGTCTGTCTGTCTGTCTGGGTTTCTCTGTGTAGCTTGGGAGCCTCTCCTTTTACTCACTCTGTAGACCAGGCTGGCCATGAACTCATATACATCTGCCTGCCTCCGCCTCCCAAGTGCTGGGACTAAAGGTGTGTGCCACCACCACCCAATAAGATTCATTTTTAATTTTGTGTCTGTGTGTGTCTTTGTACGTGCATGTCTTCAAGGAGGCCAGAGCATCAGATCTCCTGAAGCTGGAGTTTACAAGTTGTCTAACATAGGTGCTGGGAATTAAACTTAGGTTTTCTACAAGAGCAGTACATGCTCTTAACTGCTGAGCTATCTCTCTAACCTCTTGATTATCTTAAATGTTTTTCATTTTATTTTATGTGTATAGATACTTGGCTTGCATGTATATCTGTACCACATGCATGTCTTGACATTGGTTGGATCTTCTGGAGTTACGGATGTTTGTAAGCTGTTGTGTGTGCAGGATAACACAGGTTCTAACAACTGAACCTTCTCTCTATTCCCCAGAAGTTTATCCTTTATTACTTTTATATGTTGTGTTTAAAAATTTTTATCTTGTTTGCATTTGACAGCATAACATAATTACATATTGAAAAGATAATCTTAAGTCAAAACATTGAACTGTCCTTTTAATTTGAATAATTCAGTCAGCTAACAGAAATGACAGTATTTATTGTAAATGAATTTGATACTACTGTCAGTTTCAGTAAAAAAAAATATTATTCATAGATACTAGGGTAGTATGAATTGAATTCTAGAGTAGATACTTTCCTGTCATTTCTTTTTATTTTCTTACATGTATATTCATTTAAAATTGCAAATTAATACAGAAAAATTATGATTGCACCACCCTAATTTTTCTGCTCATCTTTGAAATCATTATTGGAGGTCAAGAAGACAGTCAAATATTAAAT
Organism: Cricetiscus sungorus; assembly: GCA_030556225.1. NCBI lineage: Eukaryota > Metazoa > Chordata > Mammalia > Rodentia > Cricetidae > Cricetiscus > Cricetiscus sungorus. The sequence goes on along the minus strand of JANBXA010000734.1, from coordinate 121,534,176 downwards.
CAGCAGCCAGAACTCATCCCTCTATCATTATAGCTCATTTTCACTACTTTTTTTCTCGATACAGTTTTTTTTTAACCAAATAATTTTTAAATACCCGCTATAAATACGTTACCTTTGCCGTTAAATGGTTTTCTTTTACATTCATTATTTTATTTTGTTTTGAGACAGCTTTACTATGTACCCCTGATTGACTTCCAACTCCCAAGAGATCTGTTGGGATGTTCTGTGTACTATAGGTTGGTTGAAGTAAGAAGGTGCTTTAGTATGAAATTTTAAGGTCTATGTGGCAGCAGGAAAGTTCAACCTCTCTGATGGGCTGAACCCCGAACAGCCATATTAAGGTGTATTTATTGATTGCTACCAAAATTTTTTTTTGGGTAAAGTGTTTCCTCATACCAAGGTCCCTAATCTAATCTATTTGTCTCACTAAAGGAAAGCATCACGTGACTTCATGACTTTGGTCCATTAGTGTGTATCATTTGCAATACACAGTAATCTAAGAGCCTCAGGTGTGCCAGAGTGTTTTGTTACCAAAGTCATGAGAAGATTGTAGTGCCCCTTCAGTAAAACTATTCTACAGATCACAGAAAACATTCACTGTTTTCCACAAAGATTCTTTACTCTCTACCACAGTGATTCTTCAAGGTCAGAGTACTTTTAAAACAGCTGTTCATTCTAATGTCTACCTCAGATACAGAGGTTCTGTTAAATTCCTACAAGATCTGTCTTCCTCTGCATTCCAAGTACTGGGATTAAAGACATGTACCACCATGCCCAGCTTCCATTAAAGATTAGTATTTAGTAAAAGTTTGTGAGGTACCAGCTTATCATTGAATAATAGTTACAGTTAACATCATTGATACAGTTCCTTGAGAACAAACTTGAGTTTTCAAAAAAAAAAAAGAGAGCATTACTAATTTGTTCATGAAATAGTGACTTAGATTCACAACATGTATTTTGATTACTTATATTAGCTTATAAAAAGCTATATGTATATCTTTCCCATTTATGACAGAGCTAGCCAATGAGTAATGCTAATAATAGGCCAACAGCATCATATCTAGTACAGCGTCTCAGTGTGTTATTTGGGGTTGGCGCGGCTGTGGGACCCAGCTGGCAGGAAAACCTGCTTGTAACATTTTCCTTTAAGGTTTTTTTTTTTTTTTTTGGAGACAGGGTTTCTCTATAGCTTTGGAGGCTGTCCTGGAACTGGCTCTGTAGACTGTAGACCATACTGAACTTGAACTCACAGAGATCTGCCTGCCTCTGCCTCTCGAATGCTGGAATTAAAGGCATGCGCTACCATCACCCGACTCCCTTTTAAATGTTAAAGAACAGTTTTACTAGGAAAATGAAGACGACACACAACCATGGATAGTTAAATTATAGAAGGGTCAGAAATAATACTGATGTCTTTGAAGATTTGGATTCCACTTACATGCACCTTATTCTTTTAAAAATTCTATTAGTTTTATTAGTAGGAAAACAGAAGGTTCGACTTTTGTTATACAGTTCTCTCATTTACTTTTAATTGTAATTTAAATTTGTTATTGTATGTTTAGAGTGGGGCCCAGTGTGTCACTGTACACATGGGAAGGTCAGAGGACAACTTTGGATTGGATTCTTTCTGTCCACTGTATGTGGATTCCAGGGATCAACTCTCATGCATAGACTTGCTCAGCAAATTTCTTTCCCCAGTCTATTCAGCTGCTTCTCTCATTTTGAAATGAGATGTCACTGTGTAGCCCAGGCTTTCTTAAGGTTGCCTCCTATCCTTCTCCAGTAGCTGCTGCTTTGTAGTAGTCGTTGTCTTCTTTTTTTTTTTTTTCTTTGATTTTAGAGATTTGGTTTCTCTGTATAGCTCTGGATGTCCTAGAACTTGAAGGCTGGACCTGAAGTCACAGAGATTTGCCTGCTTCTGCCTCCTGAGTGCTGGGACTAAAGGTGTGTGCCACCACTGCCTGGCAAGAAAATGTTTTTTAATTTCATCTGTTCTTAAAATTGAGCTGTACTGTTAGAACCATTGTATTAGAATTCAAATGACTATTGATACTATGTTAACTACAGAAGCTGATAATGGTTAATACTTATGTGTCACTATTTTTGGGGAAGCATCAGTAAAGATCTTGTCACCCAAGATAGGGATCTGATGATAGACATCAATAAGGATACCAAAGTCTTAATTTAGAGAACCAATGCTTTTTTATTTTTTAATTATTAGTTACTGGAGCAGGAATGACTTAGGAATAATTGTCTTACCAAAATCCTATCCCAGAGTGAGTGCCATTCACAAGCTAGCAGCCTGGAGTTCGCTGTACTGCTTGTAGGCAGGCCTCCTCTCCATAGATTGGAGATTGTCCTTTCCCAGTAAGCTCTTCTGGTTTCTGCTTCTTCCACATAACTTGGCTGATGTGTCTCTTTTAGATAGCTCAACGTTATCTAAGAGTGTCCTCAGACTGAGAGAAGTCCTGTGCTTACATAAGCTCAGTGAGGTAGGGAGGTAGGGAGGGGTCTAGTATTTCTGGTGTGTTTCAGGGACTTGGAGCTCTTGAGTTGTTTACTTCCTGAGTACAGAGGCTCATTTAGAACATATGGAATCTTAAAGAACTTCCCTGTAAAGACTGGAGAAAAGATGGCTTATTGGTAAAGAGTATTTAGTCTTCAGAGGACTTGGATTCAGTTTCCAGCTACCCATATTGGGCAGATCATAGCTACCTTCAAAACCACCTTGAGGGATCCAATGCCACTAGCCTCCGTGGGTACCTAAACTCATGTGTACAATTCCCCCACCCCTGCATATAATTAATACTAACTAATAATACCCTAAAGACCTGTCTTTGGGACTGAATATTTATCTTAGAAAATTGTTATGCAACAATATTCCTTTAGATCCTTCATAGTAATTTTATTATTTCAATTAAGTTGTTATTCAACTCATATTCCATTTCTATAAAAGTCTAATTTTTTTATTTTATTATTATTTTTGATTTTTTGAGATAGGGACTTTACATTGCCCTGGCTGTTCTGGAAGTCACTATATAGACCAGGCTGGCCTCAAACTCAGGAATCCACCTTTCTCTGTTGCCTGAGTGCTGGGATTAGTGGCATGTGCCACCACACCTGGATACTTTTTATTATTTTTAATTATGTGTATGGGGATATTTGTATTGTGAGTGTAGGTTTTCTGAGAGGCCAGAGACTTGGATACCCTGGAGCTTTAGTTAACAGATAGTTGTGAGCCACCTGATGTAGGTTCTGGGAACTGAACTCTGGCCCTCGAAAGAGTAGCAAGTGCAATTAACCACTGAGCCATTGCTTAGCCCCTTTTATTCTTTTTTTGTAAATTTAATTTAGTACAGTTCAGAAATAGATGGTGAATTCTGGGTCTATATTTGGGATGCTAAAGCATGAGTATTATGAGTTATATAGGCCCAGGCAAGTTTTATTAAGTCATAAATAATGTATTACCACACACATCTCAGTATTGTTTTAGCTTATTAAACAGTTAGACTATTACAATTCAAGTGGATTTGAGTGATACCTGTGGAACATTTCATTTAATAGAAATAGAATACACAGTCTTCTCTGCAGCATATGGGACTTTCTCTTAAATATGGTATATTCTCAAAACACAAAACTATTAGCTTATACTAAAAAAAATGTAATCTGCTATCTTTTCAGATCAAGTTCACTGGTGAAGCTAGATGCCACTACAATATGTATCTAGGAATTTATACATTTCCTCAATTAAATTTTTCACTTTTGGAGATGGTAATCTACAATGTATTCCCTAATTCTCTTCTTTAAAATCTGTAGTAATTTCCCCTTTTTACATCTCTAATTTTAATTTGTTTACTTCTCTTTTTGTTAGCTTGGCTGAGGGTTTCTTTCTTTCTTTCTTTCTTTCTTTCTTTCTTTTTTTTTTTTTTTTTTTTTTGGACACAGGGTTTCACTGTGTAGCCCTGGCTGTCCTGGAACTCTCTCTGTAGACCAGGCTGGCCATGAACTCACAGAGATCTACCTGCTTCTGTCTCCTGAGTGCTGGGACTTCTGAGTGCACACCTGTACTTGGCTTGGGATTTCTCAATTATTATCTTTTCTTTTTTCCTCAGAGAATTGACTCTGGTTCTGTGTATTGTTCTTTTAGTTTCTATTTCATTACTTTATGCTCTTTATTATTTTTTAATATTTACTACTTTGGGGATTGACTTGTTCTTAGTTTTTTAGACCCTTGTGGTAAATCATTAGATTATTTACTAGAGGTTTTTCGGCTTTTTTAATTTCTTTAAAAGATTCTCATTTTGGCCAGGCGGTGGTGGCTCATGCCTTTAGTTCCAGCATGCAGGAGGCAGAGGCAGAGGCAGGAGGATCCCTGTAGGTTTGAGACCAGCCTGATCTAGTTCCAGGACAGCTTTCAAAGCCACAGAGAAACCCTCTCTCAAAACAAAACAAAACAAAAACAAAAAAAAGATTCTCATTATGTTGTTCTGGCAGGCCTAGAACATGATATGTAGATCAGGCAGACCTTAAACTATAGGGATGTCTTGTGTCCAACCCCTATATGCTGGGGTAAAGGCATGTACCAATATGTCTGACCTCTAAATTTTTTTTTTTATGTGCAATGATGTTTTGTCTGTGTGTGTGTGTGTGTGTGTGTGTGTGTGTGTGTGTGTGTGTGTGTATATATATATATATATATTTTATATGTAATGATGTTTTGTATGTGAAGGCGTTGCATCCTCTAGGGTTGGAGTTATAGACAGTTTCATGATACCATGTGACAATTGGTTAACTGGGTGCCTATTTAACATATCATAGATGACCTGACCTCCTTGTTCTCCCAGAATCCCTCAATGTCCTTGTTACAGGGTTCTCCTGGCTGGCATACCCTGTCCACAGGGGCTGGGCTGCTTTTTTTCTGGCTTCCCCTCCCTGTATAATCCAGCCATTTTGGTTGTCTAGCTTCTTTGTCTACCCTTTGCTCTCTTGGCTCTCCCTTGCCCCTTCTCTTCACATGTCCTGGCTCAGGGTTATGTCCACTCTGGATTTTCCCAGATGTTCCTGCCTCTGGTTATGCTCTCCCTTTTATCCACAATAAACTTTCTTGCCCCCACCTTTAATCCCAGCACTTGGGAGGCTAAGGCAGGTGGGATCTCTGAGTTCGAGGCCAGCCTGGTGTGAGTTCCAGAACAGGCTCCAAAGCTACACAAAGAAACTCTGTCTTAATGAATGAATCCCCCCCCCCCCCCCCCAGTATTGAGTTGGATCTTTTTTTTTTTTTTTTTTTTTTTTTGAGACAGGATTTCAGTGTTTAACAGTGCTGGCTGTCCTGGAACTCACTTTGTAGACCAGGCTGGCTTCAAACTCATAGAGATCCATCTGCCTCTGCCTCCCCCAGTGCTGGAATTAAAATGTTCTTAGGATCTTTTAAGCACAGGATCATTCATGTCAAATGAAAATAGAAATGAATTTGACTTCTAGTTTTCCTATTTGTGTTCCTTTTATTTATTCTGTCTTAGGATGGAGCTAAGACTGAGCAGTGTACCGACTGAGAGTGGCATCTTTGTCTCATTCCAGACTTGGAGGAAGTCACCTCAGTTTTCCCCAATTTAATATAATGTTCCACATAGGTTTATTGTATATGGTCTTTATTACTTGTTACTTCAGCAATGAAGGGATGTTGAAGTTTTTATGAAGGTTTTCAGAATCATCTCAGACCATGTGGTTTCTGTCCTTAAGTGTATCTATGCTGAATTACACTTGTTGATATATGAATACTAAACTTCGCATCTGTCAACAGGAAGTATGATTTCAGCAACAGATAAAGGAAAAAAGTAAAGGGGGGGAAGGACATGACTGCTTCTAGGTATGGAGGATAAAGTTTAGTTTTTTCATTATTATTATTATTATTATTATTATTATTTTGTGTATGAGTGCGTTTTTTTGAGACAGGATTTTTCTGTGTAATAGCCCTGGCTGTCGTAGAATTCACTTTGTAGACCAGGCTGGCCTCAAACTCACAGAGATCCACCTGTCTCTGCCTGTGTGGCACCACCACCCAGTTTGAAAAATATTTTACCAATGTTGTGGGATACAAAATCTATCAACAAAAATCAGTACCTTTTTATGTACCAATCAATGTTAAACTTGTCAAGAGAAAGGAAGCAAACCTGATCCATGATAGCTTCAAAACAAGCCAACTCCAAGAATAAACGTAAGCAAGGAATGAAAGACCTCTGTAGTAAAAAACTGTACTACACAGAGAATCCCTGTCTCGAAAAAACAAAACAAGCCAAAACCAAACCAAACCAAAACAAAACAAAAAATACCCACCAAAAAAATCTGTAAACATTGAAGAAAAAAAGCCAGGGAAGACACTAGATTTGGAAAATACATAATCATGAGTTGGCAAAGGAAGTAATATTACAAAAATGGCTGTATTATCAAAAGTGATCTGCAGATTCAATGTAGTCTCCATCAAAAAAACCTCAGTGTTATTTTTTACAGAATTACAAAAACAATATTGGAACACAAAATATGACAAATAGCTACAAGCATCCTATGCAGAAAAAACAGTAATGGAGAGGTATTGTAGTACCAAGTCCCAAATTATATTATAGTGCCTAGTAAGAAAACCATAATGCTATTGCCACAAAAATAAACACATAGACCAATGGGATATACCTGAGGACCCTGAAATAAATCTGTAGTTTTTCTTTGAAAGGCTGTGAAAAATGTTCATCAGGAAAAAATAATAGCTTGTGTGTTTGGGGCTGGGAAAACTGGATTTCTACATGCAGAAGAATGAAACAAGATCTATGTCTGCCACCTTATACAACATTATACAACATTAAGATTTGATTAAGGCTTTTCTGTGAAGATAAACCTTTGTGCACACTTCACTAAAATGGAGACATTTTAAATATGCAATTCACCCCAAGATTTTGCGGGGAGGTTTCCATTTGTGTATTATATTCATGTACCAGGTGCTTACTGGTGTTGCCCATCTTTATAATCTTGGATAAAATCTGTATTTATCTGTTTGCTAAGTGTACCAGCATAATTTAATTGCCCTATTTAAAAACCAAAGACTACACTGCTAAGGTCTGATAAATGAACATCAGAATTTAAAAAAAAAAAAAAAATCAAAGAACTTAATGCAAATCTTTGAAATTGCAAAAAAAAAAAAAAAAAACCAGAAACACCAAACACCACTTAAAGAGTAAGAGATAGGCAGGTATTTTCTGAAAAATAATCCAGTTGCATAGGAAATAGTACCAAAAATTTACAGTGAGTGCAGTGAAATTGAAAAGCTTTTATACCACAGAGTCAGTGAGAGCTTACAGAAGGTGAGGCGAATGGCTCTTTGCTAACGTACTTAAGACAGAAGCTTAGTATATATAGAAAACTGCAAAAATCAAGCACCTAAATAAACAACAACAAAAAAACTCAAATCATCCAATCAATAAGTTGGCTGATGAATGGAAGAGATACATCTCAAAACAATGTATTCTAGAAGTGGGATTCTTAGTTCATATTGCAACTGTAGTTTCATTTTTTTAAAACTGCATTATTTTTTTAAATTATGACATTTAGAAAATAGTAAGCATTTTAATTCATTTTAGATTGATAAATACTTAACTCCCCATGTTATTTTCTGTGGCAGGGTTGGTATACTTTTTAAAGTGGAAGGTAATAACTGTTTTAGACTTCAGATGCATGTCTCTGTTGCAGCAATATAGCTGTGCAATGATTCATCTGAAATGTCATAGGCAATATGTGAATGAATTAGTGTGTTTGCTTGCAATAAAAGTTTATGGATGCTTTTAGTTTCATATTTTTTTTGTATGTGTCAGAAAATGTTCTTCCTTTCATTCCTCCCAACCATTTGAAATGTGAAAACAATCATTAGCTCATGTGAATATGAGCATAACAGGTGGTTCTTGGGGTTGGCACCAGGCATAGTTTACTTCCTTTTTTAGGTGATTGCTTATAGCTAAGGAATGCAAATTCTCAAGTTGTGTGTGGATACTAAATTCAATTCCTGTGGGGCAGTGGTGATTCACCTTTAATTCTAGCAATGACAGAGGCAGGTGGATCTCTGTGAGTTTGAGGCTTTTCACCAAGTCTCAAACTGCCTTTTCTTAGTGTGGCTGGAGGCCCTGCTACTATTTTATGAACTTCCCTAATGTTGGGATTAAAGGTATGAGCTATAATTTTCTTTTAGACTGACTCACTCTTGTGTAGGTCTGCGTGGCCTTGGACTCACAGAGATCCATCTATCTCTTAATCCTGAGCCCTAGGATTAAAGGTGTGAACCACTACCTCCAAGCTTCTGGCTGCTGGGATTAAAGATGTGTGTCTGGCTTCTAAGGCTTGTGCCTGATTTGCTTTCCTGAATTTCCAGGCAAGCTTTAATAAATCATAAATAATATATCACTACAGTCCCCCACCCCTATATCTTTTCCTTTTAGTGCTGGCAAAGATCAATTTGGGGTCTAGTACATATATATATAAAGCAGGCACTTTTCCTCTGGAACTCTTTATTTTTCACTTATTTATATATTTGTTTTTGTATTTTGAGACAAGATGTGATGTGGCCCAGGGTCAGATGACTATGCTTTATAGTGAGGCTGACTCTGATTTCCTGATCTTTCTACCTGAAATTCCCAAGTGCTAAGATTATAGGCCTGGGCCACCATGTCAGGCAGGAAATTTCTATTATTATACATTTTATTGTAATTTTTTATGTGCATTGGAATTTCGCCTGCATACATATCTGTATGATGGTGTCAGATCCCTTCAATGTAGAGTTAAAGGCATTTGTAGGCTGCAATGTGGATGCTGGTAGTTGAACCCAAGTTCTCTGGAATAACAGCCATTACTTTTAACCACTGAGCCATCTCTCTAGTCCTATTTTTACATTTTACTTAGATTTATTATATCAGATAGATACTTACCTGCTGAGGCAAGGTATTTTTTTATTACTTTAAAATTTGTTTTGTTTTCGTATGTTTGTGTGTGGTGTCTGTACACAGGTATGGAGGCGTTGCCTATATATTTATGTATGAGTTTGCAAAGATGGGGCATTTTTTCTCTAGGTCTCTACCTTATTTTTGAGCCAGGGTCTGTCACTGAACCTGAAACTCTACACTTTAGCTAGAGTGGTTGTCCAGCAAACTCTGGGGGTCATCCTGTCTCCCTTTTCCCATGGTGAAGTTACTTGCTTTTTGCCTTCTACCATTGTGTTAGGGATTTGAACTCAGGCTTGCTTATGGCTTACATAGTAAGCATTTTAATTCATTGAGACATCTCTTCTGACCTTATGGTTTTGAGACTCCCTGTTATAAAGACTGATTCAAACCCCCAAGTAATCTTCCTACCTTAGTAACTGGAGTAAACTGGGACTTCACACTTTCTGAAATATGTTTCTTTCTTTCTTTCCTTCCTTCCTTCCTTCTTTCCTCTCTCTCATTTTAAGCTGTTTATTAATATATTACATTTTAACATGATTTTGTACAGTTTACATAAATTTTATCAAGGTGGGGATATAGATCTAAATGGTAAGGTGGTTGCCTAGCCCACATGAAACACTGAATTAGGGATCCAGTAACGAAAGAAAACAAAAATTGTAATTCTCCTCGACACATTCATGTACTTACTTTTTAGAAGAATCTGGTTTCATTTATATGTGTTTGTGAATGGATTCTCATGTTTCCCAAGTTAGCTTTGAGCTTGCTATATTACTGAGGACTGTCTTGAACTACTGTTCCTCTTGCCTATACTTCCTGTGTTCTGGGATTACAGGTGTGTGCCGGTGCACTTGTTTTTGTTTGTTGCTGGGGATTAAACCCAGGCTTCATGCTTGCTATGTGAGAGCTCTACCAACTGAGCTATATTCATAGCCAGTGAATCAATGTTTTTGTTATATATTTGTATTATTAGCAGATCACATGTTACACTAATCTTGTTATAAACGCCTTTTTCATCATTCATTAAAGTATTATGATTACTTTCAAGTAAGAAGTATTTTATTATACCCTTTCTTATGTCATTGTTTCTAAATTTTATTAGTTTTGGAAATGGATTATTTGTATTTATAGGTTCTTATAAGAATGATCTAAATAACTCATAATTCCCTTGATAAATGCAGTTAAGATTTTAAAATAAATATGTCTCTATAGTAATGCACTTTAGAATCATCTAAAATTTTTTCTCCCAGTAACTGTGGTCAAATCACATAATTTGTTTTTGTTTTGTTTATTTGCAGTGCCTGGAAGTTAAATTCTCTTTGCTAAAACTTTTAGGACTTCATTAAATAACATTCAAGGTAATAGTCACCTTTGACTGATTCCTGATTCCACTTGAACTAGTTATTAACATTTTGTCATTTGGTGATAATTGCTGTTGATTTTTATCAAATAGGCTCTGAGTGCACACCTTCAATCTCAAGTTCTTTTGGGAAGCAGACGCAGGCAGGTCTCCGAGTTTGACTCACAGTGATGTACCTGCCTCTGCTCCCAAGTGCTGGAACTAAAGGCCTGTGCCACCACCACCTGGCCAATAATTACTTTTTGAGTAGAGTTTCCTGATAAAACTGAGGGAGCCTCTGTCCCTCCCCTCCTGTCTTTTTATTCCTTTTCCTTTCTTCCTTTCTGTTTCACAGGTCTTATTATGTGGTCCATGTTGGCCTTCAGCTTATGCTTCTGGTTCTACTTACCAAGTACTAGGACTGCAGGTCAATGCCATCTGGAGATTCCTTTTTTTAAAATTACATTGTGTGTGTGTGTGTGTGTGTGTGTGTGTGTGTGTGTGTGTGTGTGTGTGTGTGTGTGTGTGTGTGTGTGTGTGTGTGTGTGTGTGTGTGTGTGTGTGTGTGTGTGTGTGTGTGTGTGTGTGTGTGTGTGTGTGTGTGTGTGTGTGTGTGTGTGTGTGTGTGTGTGTGTGTGTGTGTGTGTGTGTGTGTGTGTGTGTGTGTGTGTGTGTGTGTGTGTGTGTGTGTGTGTGTGTGTGTGTGTGTGTGGTGTGTGTGTGTGTGTGTGTGTGTGTGTGTGTGTGTATGTATATGTATGTGCTCGCGTGTGCGCACGCTCGCTCGTGTGAGCATGCGATTGTGTATGTGTCCTATAGTGCTTGTGTGGAGGCCAGAGGATAATTTACATTAGTTGGTTATCTCTTTCTACCATGTTGATCTGCAGGTATGGAATTCCGATTATCAGGCTTAGCCACAATTGCTTTTACCTGCCAAGCCATCTTGTCAGCCATGAAGATTGATGTGAAGATTTAAATTGTTAATTTTTGTTCTTTAACTGATGTGACATTAGTCATGTTTTATATTTCATATTATCTGTTGTATTAGTTGGTAATCTCCAAGGAATTTATCCATTTTATTTAGGTGGTTTCTTTGTCTTTTGAACTGTAGTTGTTTCAATGGCAGATGGACAGTGAGATTTCATTCTAGTTTTGGCTTTGGATTTTTAACTCCCTGATGATTAATGACATTGAACTTCTTTTGTGATCTCTTCTCATACTTGTTGAAAGAATTCATGAAAGTCCCACACTGGTTTTTTTTTTTTTTGGTTTGTTTGTTTTTTTTTTTTTTCAGACAGGGTTTCTCTGTGTACTCCTGGGTGTCCTGTAACTTGCTCTGTAGACCATCAAACTCACAGAGATCCACTTGTCTCTGCCTCCGGAGCTCTGGGATTAGTGTGTGTCAGCACTGACTAATTTAACCATAACTTCTAAAGTTAAAATTATACTTATTATCACTTTATTTCTGAAAGTTAATTCATTTTAAAGATAGTAGCAAAATAATGGAAAAACAAGTGGACTTCATGATAGTCAGCAGGGGAACCAGACTGTTTGGATTGACTGGGAATTAGATTCCCCTGCTGAAGGTAGTTGACCTTAAAGGTGGGTTTAAGGGAGGTTCCTGCAGACAGAACCTTTAGGCTTCTGTTTACCCAGTAACAATAGTCCTTCTATGTAGGATTTTTTTTTTTTTTAACCAGCACTGCAATTTTGGGGGGCTTCTTTGGACCTAAGAGTGTGATGAGAACATAGATATCCATGTTCCACTTTGTGTATGTGGAGGTCAGAGAACAAATTTTGGGAATATTTTCACCTCTTTTGTGGATTCCTATGATCAAACTCAGGTTGTCAGGCTTGTATGGCAAGTGCTTTACCCGTTAAACAATTTTGTTGGTTCTGCATTCAAATTTTTTCCCTGCTTTGCCAACAGGATTTGGGAATTTAAAAGGCCACATTATAATTTTCCTTTTTCATTTTTTAGCAAAAGGGTTCGGCTGGGTGGTGGTAGCAAACACTTTCAATCATTGCTCTTGAGAGGTAGAAGCAGATAGATGGCTCTCTGAGTTTGAGGCCCACCTGGCCGACAGAGTTATCGAGTTCCAGGACAGCCAAGGCTACACAGAGAAGCTCCATCTTCACAAACCAAACAAAAAACAATAAAACAAACAAAAAAAAAAAAAAAAAAAAAAAGAGGAAAGAAAGGGATCACTGCTTATCCTGTCTGGCCTAGAGCTCACAGAAATCCCACCTCCTAAGAGCTGAGATTAAAGATGTGTTCTACCACATCTGAACACCTCATTTTTTAAAGTAGCTATGTAGTAGTCTATTAATGTAAATACTGTAATTAACTTGCTTCACTGGTGAAAAGAGATATTGTATCCAGTATCTTCCTTCCTGTCTGTCTGTCTGTCTGTCTGTCTGTCTGTCTGTCTACAAAAACTTATGTAGCTCAGTCTGGCCTCAAACTAACTTCTTTTTTTGTTTACATTCATTCCTGTCATTGTATTTAACTGTAAGGGTTGGGAAATATTCTTTGCTAAGGATTTAACAATACATACTTTAGGCTTTCCAAATTCTGCATATGGTCTGTGCCGAAATCTCTTTTCTCTAGATTTCATGGCCTTGGATCAGACTTTGCTGTGTCCTATAGCATTTTTTTCTTACTGCCATTCTGTAGCTCATTGTATCATTAATTGGCATTTCTCTTGTTGACTGTTAGTCTCTCCTTATCTATGGAATGTTAACATCCTTGCTTTTATATATATTTGATTCTTTCTTTATTGCCCTGTTTGACACAGTGCAGTTAAGTCATTTTAACTAGTTTATCCTTTGTCTTTTGATTTGTTTTCTTTATTAGCATTTGTAGTTATGTTTTTGTTTTATATTTTTATTCAGTAAATTTGTTTTATACTTTTTGTCATTAAAATATTGGTATTACCTTCTGAATTAAGAATTGTAACATGGGTTCTTTTTATTTCCTTTTAATGTTTGAACTTAGGTATATCTGGAAGTTATTTTGGTTTCAATTAGATGTCAGGTTTTTCTGAATGACTACTTCTTCCTGTTAATGTAAATAGATAACAAAAGTTGCTTGCAACATTACTGGTTAATAATCATTTTTAAAAATCTTCTATATCTTTTTTTTGGGGGGGAGGAGGGGGAGACAGCGTTTCTCTGTGTAGCTCTGACTGTCCTGGAACTTGCTCTGTAGACCAGGCTGGCTTTCACAGAAATCACCTGCCTCTGCCTCTGCCTCCCGAGCGCTGGGATTAAAGGCATGCGCCACCAATGCCTGGCAAATTGGTGACTTTATAAAGTACATTCATTCACTCATGAAACAGTTTTAGATACATAGTACATGGCTTGCTAATAATGATTAAATGTTGAATAGAGAAGATGCTTAGAATGCTTATAGTCAGGTAGACTACTGGGTTATGTATCTTGCTAATTTCTTACGATGAAGTTTTAAGTAATTGGAAAAGAGGGCTATGTAAATATGTGTAGTGTTGCTCATCCTGTGCAGTGTTTTCAGTTCCTGTTTGTTTTTACTGTATGTGTGAGAAAGTAAGCATATTGATGCCTCATCTGCTACTTCTCTAGTGTGTATTTCCTCTTAAGGTTTTAGCGTCTTTATCAGATGTGATGGCATCTTGGGAGCAGTTGGAATTCAGCACTTCCGGAGGCAGAGACAGGCATCTCTTGAGTTAGGCCACCCTGGTCTATAGTAAGTTCTAGGGCAGTCAGGGCTTCACACAGAAATCCTGTCTCAAAAAACAAAATAGGAAAAAAAAAGAAAAGAATTTAGCATGTGTTTACTATTTATTGTGTGATTTCATTTTAAATTTATTTATTTTAAATGAATTACTTTTATTTTTGTGTACATTGGTGTTTTGCCTGCATGTATGTCTGTTTGATGGTGTTCAATCCCCTGTAACTGGAGTAACAGACAGTTGTTACGTGCCATATGGGTTTTGGGAATTGAACTCAGGCCCTCCTGAAGAGCCCCTGGTTCTCCTAACTGCTGAGTTATTTCTGTAGCCCCTATTTGTTGTAAAACATGGTCTCTCTTTATGTAGTCCTGGCTGACGTGGAACTCTCAGGCTGTTTTCAAACTCTGAGAGATCTGCCTGTCTCTGCTTATTGAGTGCTGGTATTACACCTGGCTATAAAGATTTATTTTTTAAATTTTATGTATATGGGTGTTTTCATGTATGTAAGTGTGAGTGCCTGGTATCTTCAGAGGTCAAAATAGGGTATCTTATTCTGGAATTACAGATGGTTGTGAGTCAATATATGTGTGCTGGGAACTGAACCCAAGTCCTCTGCATGAATATTAAGTTCTTTCTGAGAGCATTGGAACCTCTGAGCAGTCTCAGTAGCCCTTTGTGAACTATTTTGGAAATCATACAAGAATTTTCCAGTTTTATTTATTTCATGCTAATTATCAAGCATTTTCCTGATGTAAAAATATAAAGGGTTGTTTTCCTCCTTTCTGGTTTTGATTTCATTATGAGCTCCATTCTTGATTTTTTTTTTCAATTTTAATGATAGCATTGGAGTTTTTACCATTTTGTCTTTATAACCTTTGGTAGTACTTATTTACCACAGTATGTGCTATGAATGGATGCATCTCTCCTTTAGAGAACAGGAGACTGTGGGAGGTCTTCAAGAGATATAGAATTGCTTGCATTTTAGAAAAATGCCTTTGTGGATAGTACCATGAAGGAAAGCTTTATTTGAACTCTGCATAGTTAAGACTTGGTCATAAAAAACAAAGGATTTTATTAGATTATTGATCTAGGTTAAAGAGCCAATCACAGAAAGCTTTTTGAACAACTATACTATTAATATCTTTCGTCTTTACTCAATTAAATGTGATTTAGGTATAGGATTTGTAAGAGTATAGTTAACTTTGAAGGTAGTTATGCAGATTAGTGCACTGAAAAGGTACAGGAAGAGATCTGGATAGTCATAATTAGATACTGAGTAGAAGAGATAGATTTTAGAGGCATGAAGTCATACAGTTGATAGAGATTATTCAAGGGAAAGGAGAATTAAAGTAATTTTCTCCCTTGAATAATTGTTAGTTGGTGAATCATTTAATCAAGTGAGGGGAAATAACTACATTCTTGAAGTGAGCAAATAAGTTTGAACTTAGAGATACTAAGTTGGAGTTCCGTAGGGGAGGAGAGCCAGTTGAATATAGGTACCTAAATCTACCTTGGTTGGCATTTATTATTCATTTTTATTTTATGTGTGTGAATTTGGGGTGGGGTTGCCTGAATGTATATTTATGCAACTAGAAGAAGGTGTTGGGATTCCTTTGGAACTAGAGTTACAGAGGGTTGTTAGCCAACCTGTGGGTTCTGGTAATCAAAACCATGTCTTCTGGTAGATCTTAACCACTGAGCCATCTCCCTAGCCTCATTAAATTTATCTTGGAAGAAAAAAGTAAGTTGAAGTTTGAATATAGCTCTGTGGGAAAGTGCTTGCCTACCATGCTCAAGACCCTGGCTTTCATTCTGAGGTACCATGGTTCTAAAAAAAAAAGAAAAAAAAGAAAAGTCAATAGCAGAAGTCAAAGTATATGCAAATAAAATAATCTAGTCTAAATATATGAAACAAGAAATTTGGAATCTTGGAGAACTAATATTGAAGCCACAAACAGATAGAGTATAAAGTATATCAGTGTGTGGGAAGAAGTACAATATCAAAGAGATAAATTTTATCTACCAGGGATATATAGTCAGTTGGATATGACTCTGATGTCAGTGAAGGTAATATTGTTGGGAAGTTGGGAGACCAGTGAATTAATGCTTGGTTGTTAAAGTCAAACAAACTAGGTAAAACTTTTTTAAGAAACAGGTCTGTGAAGGAAAGGATGGACTTGAGCATATAGTTAATAAAGGCTAGCAGGATAGCTAAATTTATTTTTATGTTTTTATACTTAGCATAGTAAACCTTAACTTTATTGATTCTGTGTTAGTGCAGAGAAAATGGGATTCTGGTACTAAGACCTGGGTTATATTATAGTGAGTGTTTTGATCTCAACTTTGCAGAACACATAGTATGAAAATTATAATTAACCACTTTTTGTATTCCTTTTTGTGTCTATTAAGTTGTGTGTAGCTTTTTATACACAGTTGTCACTAAGCCTCACCAAATATTATATTTCAAGGTGAGTATTAAATTGCTTTATATATAGATCGAGGACTTTTTGCTCTGTAATTTCAGCACAAAAAGGTCTTATTCTGAAGTTGGTACTCTTTTCTCTATATCATTTTGTCTTCTTTCTAACCTCAAGTAGTCTTTCAAGTTTAGACTTTCTGTTTCCTTAAGTATCAGGGATAATTTCATTAGAAATGTTAAATGAATACTATTATAATATTACCTATATTTTGTTTG
Source organism: Cricetiscus sungorus (assembly GCA_030556225.1). Taxonomy (NCBI): domain Eukaryota; kingdom Metazoa; phylum Chordata; class Mammalia; order Rodentia; family Cricetidae; genus Cricetiscus; species Cricetiscus sungorus. The sequence continues at coordinate 121,517,460 of JANBXA010000734.1, read as the reverse complement.
ACAAAGAAGAAAATATTGGGTTAAATGGCAGACAGACCTTATGACTGCAGTCATCCTCACACTGTCACATGTCTAAACAGTTTCTTACTTTTTAAGGTGGTGTCATGGATACAGAAATGTCTGAAGATACAGACCACAACTTAACTCCTACCCTTGCCAGCATGTCTTATGGAATGCCGAATCAAACAGGATCTGAAAATTCATTGCTGGATGAAGATGATTATTTTTTGAACTCTGGGGATCTTGCAGGAATTCCAGTCGTTAGTAGTGACAATGAGGATGAACAGGATTTTAGTTCAAAGGACAATCTTGTTTCTTCAATTCATACTGATGATAGTTTGGAAGTAGAGAGAAGAGCCTCTCATCATGAATCAGATAATGAAAATGAAATACAAATTCAAAATAAATTTAAAAAAGACTTTCCTAAACAGTTTGATCAGGTTTCTGTCTTTAAATCAATACGAAAAGATTTTTGTTTAGTAAGAGAAAACAGCAAAGAGACATTTCCTGGAAAGGAGAAAAATAGAGACCTAACTTATCATGAACGTGAAAAACGGTTGGATAAACCCCATAAAGGTTTGGATTCCAGGTTGAAAAGCAGTTTTTTTGATAAAGCAGGTAATAATTGTTGGCATAGAACCATAAAGCACAATAACAAAGTACTGATAATGGAGCTTTCATTACTCTTTATGTTAAGTGAAATGTGAACAGTTTTAAACTCCTTATGAGCTCTCCTTTTTATTTCCTCCTTATTCTACAAAGTGATTGAATTTCTCCCCATAACATTTAGTTGTGGTATAATTGGTTAAAAAATAACTCTAACCTGTATTTTTCCCCTTCTTGAGTTGCAATATTTTGATGAAAGGCAAGATACTTGTATCACCTGTTCAGTTCCTTTGGTTGAACATTAGAATCTGAAGTTGGATGTAGCATCTTTGTGCTGCAAGCACTGATTTAAATTGCTATGTCACCCCCATTAGTCTAAACTAGGGAGTTGAAACAAGTGATCTCCATTTTCCATTTTAGAACTTCATTGAAGTTCTTTTTGATTCTCTTTGCACAGTGCACCTTGTATTCTAGCTCCAGTTCTGTTCTTGAATGTATCACACATTTCTTGTATGCTTTCCCTTCTTGATGTTTCATTTTTCTCTTACTGTATATATACACCTGTAAAATTCTTATCCAAATGGAACATAATTCATAAATCTTTCCTACTTTATAGTCATTCCTAAGAAGGATTTTCTTACCTCTTTTTCCACAGAATTTTGTTTTATGCTTTATTTATAGTATTTGTTGGCTTGTTTTATTTTTGTTTCTTGAGAGCCAGATTGTATCTTACTCATCTTTGTATTCTTGGGACTTAGCCTTTTACAAGAAGATTGTAATCCTTCCCTAAATACTAAATACTAAATTGATGTTTAGGAAAGCACCTACATCATATCAATCCATGTATTTCTTCAGGCAATCCTAGGAAATGTATGATAGAAAGAACAGACCAGTATTGTGAAGAAGGACAGCTCTTTAATAGAGTATATGTTATGTGCAAGGGTATATTGCATTTCTAATATATGTTACTATATATATATATATATATATATATGTACACACATATATACACATATACACATATACACACATAACACACACATACACACACACACACACTCACACCCTCACTCTAGTATCTATTAACAGATATTGAAATTATAGGAGTCCTTTTTTTTTTTCCCCCTGAGAAGCATGTCTAGTAATAGAAGAGACAAGTGAGGTAGAGAGTAGAGGTGCTCATGATGAGTGGACTAGCCAAAGATTGAATGGTTAAGGTAAGATAATGATAAAAGAGTAGTTGTGGGACTCTGCAATATTTAAATAACTGGAGTGTTAAAGTGATTGCTTTTTTTCACTTTTGAGACAGTCTTAATCTTCAGCTCAAGCAGGCCTGGATTTACTGCAGTTCTCCTGCCTTGTCTCCTAAGTCTTTTACGTAACGGACACCAAACCTAAATTTGTTTTGCTCCCTGACATGCTTTCTATTAGACTCCAGACCTTTTGGTATGTTAGACAAGTGCTCTTCCACAGAGCCACATTCCTAACTCACACGAATTCTTCTCAGAGAGACATAGTAAGCAAGGGATGTGTTCCTATAGAGATGAATTTTGAACTGAGCAGGGTCTGGAAACTTCAGTGTGAAGAAGACAGGAAGCAGAGACTTGGGTAACTTAGCAGAGCTGCAAAGGAGAGCAAACATTTTTCAGAGCGTGGTATGGTAAATCAAGCCATCAGTCTGTTTGAGCAAGGGCAGGTGTGTAGTAAGGATGAATGGTAGGGAGACCAGGTTGTATGGAACTTAGAATGAAACTTTGAGTTCTTTGGAGCCTAGTTGACTCTTTGATGGAATAGAGAGATAATTTCAAACAATAGCTTTTTAGGTCATTCTTTATAAGATTAACTGTTATTCATATACATTTGTTTGTTTTCTTTCAATAGCTAATCAAGTTGAAGAAACATTACATACTCATTTACCACAAAACCCAGAAACAAACTTTAGGGTAAGTTTTCAGTGTGTATGTAGATTGCTGTTAACCCTGGCAAGTGTCAAAGTTTTCTTTATGTCACTTTCAAAATTCTGCTTGTGTTACACAGAGCATTGTAACTTAACTGTGATTTGCATAAGGACATCATTGGAGATACTCCTAAAAGCCTTGGCTCTTAGGCTCTTTATTTGTGTGTCATATTTAGACCTATAGCACATCAACTTTTAGGCATAGGGACACTAATGTATGTCCATAGAATTCATTTCCAGCAAGCTTTTCTTTGGGTATTAACCCTGAAGAGGAGTAATATTTAAATTTGAATATTTATTAATCCTTTATATTGTGTTTTAGGATTCCAGCTACCCATTTGCCAATAAAGAGTCCATTGGTTCGGAACTGGGGAATTCCTTTGCATCAAATATTAGAATTAAAGAAGAACCTTTGGATGATGAGTATGACAAAGCAGTGGCGCCTCAGCAGGGACTACTAGACAGAGTTAAAGATGAACCTGAAAATGCTCAAGTAAACATTTGACCTTTCCCCCTCCTTGTTCCTTTTTGTTCCACACATCAACTTATTTGAAAGAGGAAGTACTTTCATGAAATAGTTTATTGACAGGCTGAAAAGAGTTTGTGATTGAAGCAACTTGAATTGCTCTGCAAGGCTGTAGCAAGAATTACATGAAAATGTTCCTGAAGGATAATTAAGACTTTTAATCTTCTTTGTCTTTTAATAGCACTGTGGTTTTTGTGGGCATTTTAGTACAGAGTTGGGAGACTGGTGAGTCTTTGAGGTTTCAAGACTGAGACAGCAGATGAAGCTGAAAACCTAGAAGGAGGGTGGCACATGGGTTTGTGGAGTTATTTAATTCATAGAGCCTTTTACTACTAATGAGGTACAGGTTAGGTATGCATTTAACTGTCTTTCAGGAGGGCTAATGGACATAATTATCTTTGGAAGGGTTAATTGATTGAAGAACCAGTTTATTGGAAAGGAGGCGTTGGTGAGTGATTCATGATTCCAAGTTTGAGATATTTGAGTAATAATGGCAAGGATCTAGCTGTGGTGTGTCAAGACTGCTCTGGAAATAAATCATAGGAATCCTGCTTCTGAAATCCTAGTCAGTTAAATTACCCATGCAACTGACGGTATTGCAGTAGTTGAAATGGAAGAAAGAAGCTTCATCATAGGCTGTGAAACGTAGGAAGGGATTTAAGCAATAAGTACATAGTAGTAGCAGCTATTTGAAGGTAGTCTGTATTTTGTTCAGATGTCATGAATTGAGAAAGTGAAACATAGTGATAACACAGATTAGCCATTTCTATGAAATAATCTCTAAGGAGGCTTATTTTTCCCTTCCTTAGTTTCCTATATAAGGGAGCTTGTGAATGAGACATGTATTAGAAGAGCATTTTTCATGAAGGATTCTTTGAGCAAGATTTCTCAACCTTAGCACCACTGATATTTAGAACAAGACCATTCTTTGCTATAAGGACCTGCTTTGTGTGTTGCAGGATCTCTAGCACATCCTGGGTTTCTACTATACTTGGTGCCACTTGCACCGCTCTCCCTCTGCAGTTGTAATAGTCAGAAATACTGTCAGACACTGCCAGATAGCCAGATATTCCTGGGGAGCAAAATCATTTACTATAGAGAATTACTGTTTTAGGTCAAAAGACTAGGCAACTGTTGAATGTAGGATACAGAACAAGAGGTAGGTGTTTTGTCAAAGGAACATAATTACCTTTCAGAAATGGTGGGTTTTTTTGTTTTGTTTTGTTTTGTTTTGTTTTTTTGGTGGTGGTGTGCTGTGACTAGGGACCATGTGAAGCAGACCATTCAAAAGTAACAATACAATATAACAGAAACAGCATATTAGGGCCTTAAAGGAAAAGAGAGACTTCCCTTTAAAACCTGGTGAGGAGCTTTATTAAAGATAGCTTAAAGGTAAGAGTAAGCCAGGTGGTGGCGGCCTGGTCAACAGAGTGAGTTCCAGCAGTTAGGGCTACATGGAGAAATCCTATCACGAAAACCCAAAAAGTAAACAGACAAACAAAGTGGGGGGTGGGAGAAATAGCTGCCATGACACGATGAATGGAGAAACCTAGAGAAGAAAACCTTTAGAGAAATAACCCCGACAAAGAAAAATCTCTGGTTTCCATCTTTTCATGGTATGGCAGGAAGTTTCATACCACGTTATCTAATTTAGCATAGCATATGTGACAAGGCCCATGGAAGGCCCAGGTACCATAAATTAGGAACTATTCCGACAAAAACAATTCCAGAGAGAGCTCATGAGGTCTATCCTATTTCTTCAGGCTGTGGGGTTTGACCTCTTAAAGAGATAGGACCAGAGTCTCACATAGAGGTAGCTGACAACTCAGACAAGAATTCAGCAATACTAAAAAAAAGGTAGATGAATTTGGATGGTGGCAGAACTACAGAAATTGGATGGGATGAGTGCAGTTGGCTCAACAAATACAGTAGAAGGAATCTGAAAATATTTTGATAGGTGATAGGTTAAAAGTAGTTTGTAGGAACAAGAGAAGTGGAGATCTTGGGTATTTGAATTAGGTGTAAATGTACTGATTGCTGTGTGTTCTTGTGAAGATACTAACTATGTCTTTGTACAGGGAACATCTCAGATCTCTTCATATCCCTGTGTAGATGTAGGAAATTCCTAAGAAATCATTGTGCTGGGAGAGTAGTACTAAAGGCTTCTCTTTCTCTTGTTTGTGACCCATTGAGCTTTTCTCAAGATAAAGGCTAAATAAATTTGGGATAGAAGGCATCAGGAAAATTATTAATATTGTTGTTTTTAAAGCAGAGCTTTTAGTGGCTAGAGAGTACTAATAGGATGGGATGGATAGCAGTGCCTGTGTTTTACACACTTATTCAAAATTACAAAATGTGTTATAAAATGCTGACTATCGAGTTTTGTAATGATTGTGGGGAAGAACTGCTTTAGGGGCTTACTATTATTTGTTTGGTCTTTTGAGAGTAGGCAGTCCTGTGGATAGGTCCTGGTAGAGACAGGGTCACAGACTGGTCTTTGTCCTGTCCCCACAGTAGAACAGTCCCAGTACATGAATGGCTAGAAGTAGGTTTTTCTCAGCAGTTGTTTCTGTTTTCAGTCAAAGTTCTGGTAGTTCAGAAACCCTGCAAACCAAATTATAACTCTAGATGCTGGTTCTATCCTTTTCACTCTCTTCTTTCCCTTTCCACCTACATTCTACTACCTCCTTACTATATTTTTTCCCAATCACTGGAAATCTAGGTTTGTTGCTTTTTCAATACTGTATAACACTTTATTAATTTTATGCATTCTCCATAGACTAGAAGTAGGAATCACAAAGTATTATTTATTTAATCTTGCAAACCGTACCCATAAAGTACTGACAGAATTGCTGTGGTCACCCTTTTCTTTGATTATCATTTACTAGTGATTTCTCTCCGTGCTTAACTTTGTAGTTCTGCTTTCAGTGTGCTTTTTACTGTTCAAGTTGTTTTTTATACAGACCACTAGAATGCTGAAATGTCTGTATATGTATCTCAATGCTAACTCATTGTGTTTAGTTACTTGTTAGTCATCTTGCTTCTTTTAGGTAGCATAAAATAATTTGACTTTTCAGCTTTATTTATTCATTCTTAATTGTATTGCATTTTACTATAGTATTTTCTGTAGTTAAGAAAAAAATAGTTGTTATGTAGCATGTTGTCTTATCTGGCTAACAAGTGTGTGTGTGTGTGTGTGTGTGTGTGTGTGTGTGTGTGTGTGTGTATTCTAAGTAGAAAATATGTTATCTTGTGTTTATACTAGGAAGCTAAATTTCATAGGTTAATTTACTTATTCATGACCAAATGGTCAGGAAAGGATTAGGTTGGTAATATATGTCTTCATTTTGTTAGGTTATCTTTTTGTAGCTAATGGTTTGATTAGGAAAAAAAGGGGGGAAGGTTATATGTAGGGCTTTCAAAGAGAAACTCTCAAGGAGAGCCAAAGATCTCATTCTTCTATCTTTTCCATGGGATCTGAAACTAAGATGTTACTAGTGTTGATCTATTCATTATTTTCTTTTCTGCTCATAGTAATGAGAGAACTAATTTGTAGTCTTTCATTGAAATAAATGAAGACAGGAAAGCAATTGCCTAATTATCACAGTAATGGTTTAGACTATTTGAAAGTATAATGCAGTTGTGCAGTGTTGGAGCTTTGCTTGAGTTATATCATTTATTTGGCCAGTGAAGGTGTTTTCAATGTCATTTGTCCTGTGGTGTTGATAAGGATTTCCTTTGTGTTCAGCAAGGGAAGGATAAAGCAGTTTTTATTTGACCTCTGGTTTTTAGTTTTATTTTGTTTTGATTTTGAAAGCTTTGGGATCATGTAGTATTTATTTCTCATTAAGCATGGTTAGTCATCGTAGGGAATACAGACAGACCAAGCATACTGTCTTGAAGGTATTGTAGGCATTTTATACAGAATATATACAGTCCTGTCTCTCTCCCCTATTTCTCCTGCTCCTTCTACCATGAGTAATACATATCAGTGGCTTAAATAAGTTTCATTAATTTGAGAATTGGCACCACAGAATAAGAAAAGTAGATTGAAGACCATTGATGTGAACCAATGGGTACTAATTATTTTTGGAATAAAAAATTTTTTATTAGAAATATGATTTCAAATATATGCATAGGCATGTCAAGATAAGTCAGTATTTAAAGAAAATTAATATCTGTAAGGTGTGATAGTACATGCTTCTAATCCTAATATTTGGAGACAGGCAGATCTTTGTGAGTTCAAGGGCAGCCCCTGCTTTACATAATAAATTTCAGTCCATCCTGTCCTAAGATCCTGTATTAAAAAGAAAAGTGGCAGTGGCTTTTCTTTAATCTTAGCACTTGGGAGACATAGCAGGATTTCTGTGAGTTACTGGCCAGCCTGGTCTACAGAGCAAGTTCCGGGACAGCCAAGGCTACACAGACAAACCCTGTCTCTCCCCTCTACCCCACAAAAGTACATTTCACTAACAGTGTTACTTTGAGCATCAGTATCTTTATTATATGACATAATTTATGATACATTTCTTTTGTATATTCTGTTCATTGTTGCAAGGAAATAACTGCTAGATCAAACTCTGAAATTGTAAATAAAATTATGAGAACCTTGTGTAATTACTAAAATAATACAGATTATTGATCTTAGCATTTTTACTTAACTATTGGAATTTTGGCTCAAAACATGCTAATGAAATTAGAAGAGAACATAATAGAAATGGTAACTAAAACAATAACTTTATCAGAGAGTTAATAGAACTTGTGATCATTTCGTGGTGTTGAAGGTAAAATAATAATTATAAAAAGATAGTAATAGTTATATGGATCAGTTTCCCAGTTGAGATCCACTATTCTTAGTAACAAGTCAAAATAAAAGTAGTTGTAAGATAAAAGATGACTTAAATGTATGGTGAGACTAGTTTTTTTTTGTTTTGTTTTGTTTTCTTAAATGTAAGAAGTGTTAATGGTGTCAATTATTACTAAGTAAGATACATAGTGGTGGTTACATTCTGATGTGTTGAGGTTTAAGGAAGTTTACACATACACACATATTGGAAAGGTTGAGCAGAAAACCGTGTAAACAATTAAACATCGTATATTCCCGTATGATATTGGCTGATAATGATAACAGGATGGCCCATGATAGACATTCTTTCAGGATTTGGTGTATTAATCCTGTTACGAAGAAAAAAATGTTCTGTTTCATCAAAGAAAAATTCCCAGTCCAAAATGGACCTAAGCCAGCACTATCAAACTGTCAAATCCACCATATTAAGTCTGTTGTTCAGCCACTGCTCTTAGAAATAGTTTTACCATAACTTTGCCATGTTCATTTATTTACATGTTGTCTGTGGGTGCTTTTACTCTACCAGGGCAGAGTTGGGCAGTTATGACAGAGATCAGACCATATGGCTTGCAAAGTCGAAAATATTTACTATCTGGCCCTTTGCAGATAAAGTTTGCTGATCCCTGGATTAAAGGATGTGTTATAAACAGTGAAACCACTTCCTTATTATTTTGTTATGGAAGTAAAACTTTTAAGAGATAGAAGAAATCACAAAGGTAAAGATTGTCAAAATTTTGGCATAAATGGAAACATTAATACATAAAAGAATTTAACTCAAAAGGAATGTTGATAAATACTACTGAGGATACTATTATAATATCGTAATGCACTTGAAAGTGTACATTAAAAGTAGGGGAAAATTAAAACAAGTAGGAAAAAACCTTTTAATTGGCTTTTATTTTCTCCCCTATAAATTATTGGAGGATAGATTGGTCTGAAAGCCAGGTGTGGTGGTGTATACCTTTTAATTCCATCATTAAGGAGGCAGAGGCAGGTGGAGTTTGAGGACATTCTAGTCTACATAGGGAATCCTTGTCTTCAAAACAAAAACAAAAAACCTTCCAGGTCCCAAAAAACCCAACCCCAAATTACAGTTTTGTTTGGATAAAGACAATCTCATAATGTCTCAAAACCTTTAAAATGGGTCTTGAAACCTAGTAATTCTACTTGATTAGTGATATTCATCAGCATCAGTGGGGTGTGGTGGTGCACACCTTTAATCCCAGCACTCAGAAGGCAGAGGTATTTGGATCTCTGTCACTTTGAGGCCTGTGCTGTTGTTACACAGAGAAGCCCTGTTTTGTTGGAAAAAAACCCACGCAACAAAAAAAAGATATTCATTATTGCATAATCACTGACTGTGCTGAATATATGTAAGCATTAAGTAGATCAACATTTGTTTCCATTAGATGTCAGTGCCATGTATCTCTGTATTAGAGGCAGCAGGTAGAGAAAATGAGTAATACTGATCCTCCTTTTAAGAAGTTGTGATACTATTATAAGTATACTATTATACTATTAGCTAAGGAGTTGTGCATAAATTTTCATCTTTTATGAAATATTCTGTATTGCTTATTTGTGGTAGTACTCACTTGTAATCCCAATAATTAGGAGGCAGAGGGGCCAAATTCAGGCCTCATCTGGTCTATTTAGCAAGTTCCAGGACATTCAGGGCTGTACAGTGAAACCCTGCCTCAAAAACAAACACCAAAAGAAAAATACCGTGTTAAAATACTGTCATAATTTGGGTACTCTTTGCTTTCTGCCTGAGTCAGGTATACATATTTCATGTCAGTTTTAGCTGTTTAATCTGATATGTCATGTATATATAATAAATCCCAATATTACTTAAGCTTGTATAGTGTATTGTCAAACCCACCACCAAAAGGGAAGTGTGTCTGAGATACCCAGAATTCTAAGAATGGGTCTCTATATTATTTTGCAAGCTTTGTTGTGATAAATACCTTAAAATTATAAAACAACTATTACTTAATGCTGTTACAGGTGAGCAATATAATTGTATGGACAAAGAATAGCTCAGTAAATTTTATACTGGAATTCTGGTGTGGTGGCTATGTATGACTTAAAATGTTTACTTGTATTTAAAACTCATTTAAGGCTGGAGAGTTTGGCTCTTAGGTTAAGAGTACGGGCTCCTCCTCCAGAGGATCTGGATTTGTTTCCCAGCACCTATATAGTGGAGCTAACAACCATATGTAACTCTAGTCCTAGGGGATCCAGTGTACTCTTGTAAGCTCCATGGATACCAGGTATTCATGTAATGCACATTCATATATTTAGGCAAAAATTTATATATATAAAATAAGTAACTAAAATGTTTTCTTTTAAGTCATTTAGGTAATGCAGTGTTTTAAATGTTCCTTTAGAATTCTCAGACAACCTAGACGCTGGTTCCTGGATTTAAGTCTTAAAAATGCTGGTATGCATTTATAATTATGCAAGAATATATAATATTTCAAATAAGCAGAACATTAATTCATTAGAAAAAGTATTTAGAATAAATTATAACTCTAAAAAAACAAAACTTTTCTTTGACTAGAGAAGAGAAAAGACTGGAAAGAAATATACCAGAGTCACAGCAGCCCTTTAAAGGTGATGGAAATAAGAGCAAAAGTTTTTTCTTTATTTCTAAATAAATGTCCTTTTGTGGTTATGTATTACTTTTATAATAAAAAGATGTTTACAATACTGTAGTATTAAGAATTTCAGAAATAATTTAGAAACCAGCAGTTTATCAGACCATTTGGGTAGCTAACATTCATCTTTTTCCCTCCTTACTCGGGTATACAAGCATATTTGCCCATGTTAATTGTACTTTGTTTACTGTTTTGTACTTCATTATTTCTTATATTAATGTTGTAAACATTTTCCACTTCTATACAGCAATAGTAAAATGTCTTGATTTCTTGAGGAATTTATTCTTTTCTCTGTATTTATTCATTGTTTTTCTTTTTTAAAGGAGTATAATCATGGCCAACAGCAAAAAACTCAGGAGGGGGAACTGAAAATTAGTGCTGTGTTTTCAGTCAGTGGCAGTCCTCTTGGTAAGAGTCAGCCCTGAATAAATGAATTGTATTTATTCTGGCCAACATGAATGAGTGGTCATTTCTGTTAATAAAGTAGGCTATTCTCTCTGTTCATTTAAAGTTCTTTACATTGTATATTCCATAGTTAATACCAGGTTCCAAACTAGCTCTAGAAAAATACCAATGCATGAAATGCAAAATAGAAAGTAAGTTTTCCTTTCAATGTTTTCTTCATTTTTTTATTTTTATTTTAAAGCTCCACAGTTGACTACTGGCTTTCAGCCTTCTCTGGCATCACCTGGCATGAATAAAATGCTTCCTTCAGTTCCAGCCACAGCTGTTCGAGTTTCCTGTTCTGGTTGTAAAAAAATCCTCCAGAAAGGGCAGACTGCTTATCAGAGGAAAGGGTCTACACAGCTCTTCTGCTCCACACTGTGCCTCACTGGATACACAGTCCCACCTGCCCGCCTGCCACCTCTTCTTACCAAGAAGACATGCTCAAGTTGCTCAAAGTATAGCAGAGTTCTAAATTTCCTTTTCTGTTTATTTCTCTTTGTGTTTGTTTCTTATGTGTTACATTTGAGTTTCTACTTTGCTGTGGGTTCTTTTTGTAAAGAAATACCACATAATTTAGTGCCACCAGGTTGTTGCTACTTTCAGTATTCTGAGTGGGATGTGCTCAACTCCTTTCCAGATTAAAAAGTGATTTTGAAATTAAGCTAAGTAAGGTTCCTTACATTTAGTATTCTAGCACCATAGAGTTTTATTTTGCAGTTGTTGACAATAGGTCCTAGGTGCAACAAATATTTAAAGGTATGTTTCTTATCTGTTATAGTTGAATTATATTTAAATTTTGTAATACTCATACACACTCTCTCCAGTATCTGAACCATTAAAAGTACTATTGCAATGTTAAATAACAAAAAGGCTTACTAATTGAGTTAATTAAAATCTTCTTGATGTTTTTGAGGACTACTAAGATTACCCTTCTAGGTTTTATACGGTGATACAGTAAATGTTTACTAGAGCAACTCAGAAAAAAAAAAAAACCAACAACAAAAAAGTAGCTAGATGTAATGGCACCTTTAGTAGAGGAAGATGGGCTCTGTGTGTTAAAGGACAGCTAGGGCTACATAGAGAGCGTGTGAGTCAAAAAAAAAAAAAAGAATGGGAAGAGGAATGACACTGTTTTGGTGTTTTGAAACCTCATGGCCTCCCTCTCACTTAAACTGCGGTGTATTACTTAACTTTTGATGTTTACACCTGCTCACTCTCTCTTTTAAAGGTTATCCAGTTTGAGAACCATGAACAGAAAAATTCAGCATTCAAAACTTTTGAGTAGTAAAAACATACCCAGAAATTTTATGCTTTTAACATTCCAAGATTTTCAGATCAGGGATGCTTAATCAATAATATCTGTGTGTATATTCCAAAGTCCAAAAAATATGGGAAATTTGAAACATTTGTGGTACTATTCATTTAAGAAAAAGGTACATTCAGTTTGGAGCAGTTCTTCAGTGGTATTATAGTCTTTATGTGGTGAATGTCTCTAATGTTTGTATGTGGCTCAAAGTGATCTTCTAGAGCCAATTACCTTGATGAGCTAGGTTATGAAATTTCATCTAGTTTTGTTCAAAGTTAAAATTTACTTAATGTTATTGGTGTTTTAGTGATGTATAATATGAGGAATAAATTCAGGTAATCTATTGTAAAACATAGTGACCATAGCTAGTCTATTTTAAAGTTAATGAGTTCAAAAGCCAGGGGTAGTGCTACACTCCTTTAATCCCAGCACTTGGGAAGCAGAGGCAGGTGGATCCCTGGGTTTGAGGCCAGCTTGGTCTAGAGAGTCTAGCTTCAGGACAGCCAGGGCTACACAATGAAACGGTCTTGGGGAAAACAAACAAGCAAAAAACAACTCCCGCCCCCCTCCAAATTCTGAGTTTATATAAAGTATTCTTAAAACAAAATGACAACAGAGGTAATATGTATTAAGTAACTTTAGTCATTTGACCATAAAGATATACTTTAAAGCATTGTATTCTCTGTAGCAAATATACTTTATTACCTGTTAGTGTTAAATAGAAATAACATAGAGTTGTGTAGTTTGTAGGCCTTTCTACTATATAGTCTTTCTAGCTAGTAGATAACTAATATTATTAAATGAATTGTATTGTGGCCTTAAGTTACAGAAAAGCTATTATAATTACAGGTACATCTTATTAAACTAATTATTAAATTGACTTTCAGATACTACTACTGGCAAAATTAATTTACCTAAAAGAGAGTTTTTTACTTTTTCTGCTTTGGTTATAACATGTGGTTTTAAATATGAATACTTAGCTGTATTATGTCTAAGCTTTTATATTCTAGTATAGGCACTTTGAAATTATTCTATGATTGAGTTAGATTAAAAACTCTATTTTACCTTTTATATTTTTCTCTTTCTTGTTTGCAATTTGTAATTATGAAATAATTTGATTGCTGCAATAACAACTTACACATCCTTAATCATTTTAGGGACCAGCAGTTCCTAAGGTGTCAATGATTCTTTCATGATAACTATAGCTACTTCTTTAAAGTTTTATCACTTATTTTTAAAATTACCATAGAAAACTCACAGAAATGCACAGAAATGTGTGTCTTTTCCATGTATATATTTTTGCGTGTGTGCAGGTAGGGGAGCCCATGTATATGCACAGGTGTAAAGGTGTCGTGTGTGTGTGTGTGTGTGTGTGTGTGTGTGTGTGTGTGTACATATATACATACATATATGTGTGTAAGTATGTGTTTGCGTGTGCATGTTTGTGTGTGCACCTTTCTTTGAGTGTAATTCTCAGGCATAGTGTATGCCTTCTTTAAGACAGATTGTCATGGAGATGGAGAGATGGCTCAGAGGTTAAGAGCACTGGCTGCTCCTCCAGAGGGCATAGGTTCAATTCCCAGAACTTACATGGCAACTTACTACTGACTGTGACTCCAGTTCTAGGGGATCTGATACCTTCACACCAATACATATAAAATAAAGTTAAATAAATTAAAAAAAAAAAAAAGACAGTATGTCATTGACTAATTGATCTGGTGCTCACCAATTACTCTAAGCTAACTAGCATTTGCCCTAGGATACTCTGTCTTCCAGATATCTTCCTGTCTGAACTATTTTAGCATTGACATTAAAGTACTCTCTACCATACTTGGCTTTTAATTTGGATTCTGGGCATTGAACTTAGGTTCTTAGCTTTCAGAGTGAGCCTTTTTCCTGACGGAATTGTCTTCTCAGCCACACCATTTGGATATTGTATTTCTGTAACATTCCTTTTCATTTATGTTAATTTCATCTGCATTCATCATATTTCTCTGTCCGTTAGTGGTTGTCACTGATCTATCTGAAGACAGATTTTTTTACCCCCCTACAAGTCAGAAATAATTGAGGGTCTGGAATGGTGACTTACCAGTAGTAAGCAATTATTATTCTTGCAGAGGACCCAGATGTAATTCTCAAGACCCACATAACTATTTGTAATTCCAGTTCCAGGGGATCTATTGCTGCCTTCTGTCCTCCTCAGGCACCAGGCACACACATGGTGCATATACATACACAGAGGCAAATATTTCTATATGTAAAATAAAAATAAACTTTTAAGAGAATATGAAAAATAGTTGAACTATGATGTTTGTGTTTTTGCCTTATACATCATGATTTCCAGTTTTTATTGACCATTATTTTTACTTCCTCATTAATTCATTTTATTTTTATTATTTTCCATTTTAATATTTTTCCCCCATTTTTAAAACTTTATCCTTTTCATGGACAGAAAAACTTTAATTTCCTATTTGCCACTTGACGTTTCTTGCTCTTTTCCTCTATTAATGTACATAATGGCCCCTATTTTGCAAAGATCTCTGTGTTGTAGAGATCTCTACAGTATTAGTTGGTACTGGATACTACTCAGTCTCTTATTCTCTATATTTTGATCAGTTTTGGTTTATCTAATGGCTTTTGTCTATTGCAAAGAGAAGTTTCTTTGATAAAGAGTAAAAACTATACTTAATTGTGGTACAATGATGAATATTTAGAATATTGCTAGGGATTATGCTAATTTAGTAAAGTGGGAAGTGTAGGTTCTCACCCGTGATCCATGACTTCACTAGGCCATGGTACCAGACATGTATTTTTTTCTTGTTGAGCAGGCCTTTAGTCCAATTAGAGAGCTGCCGGCTACCACCAAATGTATGTATGCCACTATTGGACTCTTAGGCTTATCATCCTGAATATATTTTTATATCATTTATCATTTAGCTTTCTTTAATAAGAGGAACCATTCGAAAACTTTTAAAAATTGATTTAAAAATCATGTATAATTTAAGTAATTTGGAATGTAGTTTATCACATTTTTGTTATATTCATAGAGTTGTTTCTGATTTTTCTTTTTTCTATTTGGTTTTTTGAGACAGGGTTTCTTTGTAACTTTGGAATCTGTCCTGGAACTCCCTCTGTATATCAGGCTTGCCTCTAATTCACAGAGATCCACCTGCCTCTGCCTCTGCCTCTGCCTCTGCCTCTGCTGTGATTAAAGGCGGCACCACTACTGCCCAGCCTGTTTCTGGATTTTCTGTAGCTTTCTGAATATATGCCAATAGAATTGTGATTATTTCCCCTTGTTCTACCATAGGATACAATTTAATTGGTTTGTAAATTTGTTGAGATCAATGAGAAATGTTTCTTCTATACCTTGATATATGTTGGAGTGGTAAAAAACCTAATCATTAGGAATTCATTCTTTGTTACCTTCATTACTAATGCTTACATACTACATTTTTTAGATGTGGACATCTAGATTTTATGTAACCATGCTTAACTATGTATCACATAGAGCTGGGTAAATAGCTTATTTGTAAAACTGATTGCTTGCTCTCCATGGACCTGAGTTCAAATCTCCAACACTGAGAAGGCCGAGACTAGGAGATCTCTTTAGTTCAGTGAGCAACCAGGCTAGCTGAACAAGTGAGTTCCAGGTTCAGTGAGACATTATCTTGGACGTTGGCAAGATGGCTCAGTGAGTGAAGGTATTGGCTCTAAAGACTGAGGACCTGAATTTATTACCTGGAACCTATAAATTGACCTCTGACTTCAACATTTTACTGCACACACATGAGTATACAGCTACAAAAAGAGGACCTAAAGGCAGAAGGAACAATAATACGCATACACACACACACACAAAATCCCACACATGAGTTTCATATGTAATTATTTTTATTGAATACTTTGGAAATACACATGATTTTCAAGAAGAAAATTAAAATCTTGTGGCTCATTTACAGTGAATGCCCCCCTCCTCTATTCTTCCAGTCTGGGTCTCAGAGCCAAGGCTGGTCTGGCATTCAGCTCACTGTGTGTGTGATATCTTCCTGCTTCAGCCTTCTGAGTTAGCATTCAGGAGTTAACTGACAAGAACCATTAAGCATGGCTCCATTCAATGTATTTTTTAATTTAAAAAGCATTGTTATGGCAGTTGTTTGTAGTAAGTGGTAAGTTTGTTACCTATTTTAGAAAGCACTCAAAGACCTTTAAATTTATTGAGGAGAACTCAAACATCACAGTTTAAATTCTAGGGCTGAGGAATTGGCTCAGTGAGTGCTGTCTGGGTACCAAGCCAAGGAAAAGTCATTCGGGCAGCAAGTTTTCTAACCCTAGTGCTGCAGGAAGGAGTGGAGTGGAGGTGGAGAGAGGCTGATATATCTGTAGAGCTTTCTGGCCAGACAGAGAGTTCCAAGTTGAGAAAGTAAGAGGAGATGGACTGAAGAAGACAACAAACATTGACATAAGGGCCTGCTCCCCATGTGCACATGTATTTACCTGCACACATACATGCAAACTGCACACCACATACCACACATTTACAAATATAAATATACAGATTTAAATTATAATGTATCTGGGGGTTAGATAGATAACTCAGTGATTAAGAGCATTGACTATTCTTTCAGAGGACCCAACTTTGATTCCCAGCACCCACATAGTGGCTTACAGCCATCTGTAATTTCAGTTTCAGGGATTTAATTCCCTTTTCTGGTTCCTGAACACAGCAGAAACCCAAGTGGTACACAGGCATACATGTAGGCAAAACCACACATATACAACATTAAAATAAAAATAGTTTAATTAAAAAAAAGTTGCAATGTTCTTTCCCTTATAAGCCTGGTTTCATTTGGTTGCTTTAACAAAAAAAAAAAAAAAAAAAAAGGGAGTAAATGTAATATCCTGTGACTTAAATTTTATCTTTGTTATCATTTTAGAGACATTTTAAATCCAAAGGATGTGATCAGTGCACAGTTTGAAAATAGCACCACCAGTAAGGATTTTTGCAGTCAATCATGCTTGTCAACATATGAACTGAAAAAAAAACCCATTGTTACCATAAATACAAATAGTATTTCAACCAAATGCAGCATGTGTCAGAAGAACGCTGTTGTAAGTTACCTTTGTACTCTGCTTGGGGGAATAAGTGTATTGCTTGTCTAAAGAACAATGTTTTATTTTTGTGTTTGTTGTTTTGGTGTTACTTTATAATTTTTAGATTCGACATGAAGTTAATTACCAGAATGTGGTCCACAAACTTTGCAGTGATGCCTGCTTCTCTAAGTTTCGCTCTGCTAACAACCTCACTATGAACTGTTGTGAGAACTGTGGTGGTTACTGTTACAGTGGCTCTGGACAGTACCATGTGCTTCAGATCGAGGGACAGTCTAAGAAGTTTTGTAGTTCAATGTGTGTCACCTCATACAAGCAGGTATTTGATCATACTGAATTTTAACTTTTTTTTCATTTCAGGGGAGCTGAAACCTTTGGGTAGAAATTATTTTTGAAACATTTGTTTAAAATAAGTATTTGGTTAAGATTTTACATGTAAGTGGTTTTTGCCAAGTGAATATATTTTAAATATTCTGAAATAGAGTTCTATAGTCCCAATTTCTGTAAATGCATTAAGAAATGCATTTTTCAGCGGATCAGTCATGGCTCATGCCTTTAGTCCAAGCACTCATAAGGCAGAGTCAGGCAGATATCTGTGAGTTTGAGGCTAGCCTCGTCTACATGGTGAGTTACAGGATAGCCCTTTACCCATAGAAACACTGTCTGAACAACTGAAAAGAAATGAATATGAATAGGGTATGAGTTTGCTTTGTTGAGACAGTTTTATTTATTATATGGTCCAGTCCATATTACTTGTAGCCCTCTTATCTCAGCCTGTCAAGTGCAGGAGTTATCTGCATTTATTATGCCTGGCTAGGGTGTGGCTTTTATTTCATATGTGATTTGTATTTTTGAATAGTAATTTTTAATAACTCATACATAAAATAGAAATATGACTTCTAAGGATAACCAATCTTAACCTTTTAGTGTATTGCCTTTGATCTATAAATATATTTTGCTTTATATATAAATACTTGTTCTTTAACAAAAAGGTCTGGATTGCGTGCGTGCGTGCGTGCGTGCGTGCGTGCATGCGTGCGTGTGATCACAATATATATTTTCTTGCAAATGGGGAACCATATAATTACAGTTGCAAGCCAGAAAATAAAAGTCTTAGTAAAGTGATGAGGTTTTTAAAAGTTGGTGGGTTTTTTTGGAGGGGGGCATTTCAAGACAGGGTTTCTCTGTGTAGCTCTGTCTGTCCTAGAACTTACTCTGTAGACCCGGCTGACCTCAAACTCAAGAGATCCACCTGCTTCTGCCTCCTGAGTGCTGAAAGAATTTTCTTCATGAAATAAAACAAATGAGGGTTATTGTGAATTAGCAATTTGCAGAGAATAAACTGGATAAATTCTATGATATGGATCTTTTATGTGTTTTGATTTTTGTTTCTTATTTTACCAGTAAGTTTTGGTCAAATATAGTTTTATAACCATTGTTGTAAAGGGATGGTAATTACTTTATATATTTTGTATTTTACATTGGCTTCCTGTTTTTGTTTGTTTTTCGAGACAGGGTTTCACTGTAGCTTTGGAGCCTGTCCTGAAATTCACTCTGTAGACCAGGTTGGCCTCAAATTCACAGAGATCTGCATGTCTCTGTCTTTGAGTGCTGGGATTAAAGGAGTGCACTGCCACTGCCCAACCTGTAGCTTCAGTTGTATGAAGTTCACCAACATTAGTGCATAGTGTAGTTATGTTTTTGGGGGAAATGTATTTTTGCTTTGTTTTGGAATTATGCTTTCACTATGTACCATGGGGTGGCCTGGTACTCGCTGTATAAATTCAATTTTGAATTATTTTTAAGATTATAGGCAATTTCACTTTAAATCTAATGTATAATTGTTGAAGGGGTTCAGCTTTATTACATAATATATATTCACATTTTTCTCACAAATGAAAAAATTTAATATTTTCAGAGCTAGAGTATGTTCAGGATTATGTAAAGTAGGAGCAAAAACACTAATACAGAGCCTGCCATGTTGTAGATCTATTTCTTTTCCTGATGCTGTATCAGGCACTAAATGGAGAAATAGAATAAAATGTCTTGCTTTTAAAGTGAATTTAAATTTTAATTTTGGAAGTATCTACTTCTCAGCTGTTGAAACATGCCAGGTTAGGGAGAAGAATTTAATATTCCTCATCACCTACTCTTCCAAAAATACAGGCCAGGAGTGGTGGTACACTCCTTGGTACTTGGGAGTTAGGGGAAGACAGATCTGAATTTGAATCCAATTTAGTTTGCATAATGAGTTTGAAGCCATTTAGAGCTACATAGTCTTCAAAGCAAAAACACAGACACCTTTCTTGTAACAACAATAAAAACACCTAATCGAAGAATTTTAATATAATAGTTAAGACCAAAACAATATATTCATGGACAGTTTCACACACAGAAACATAGACTTAGGAAACATGGATTCTATGTTGTTGTGGGTTTGTTTGTTTTTGCTTTTTACCTGTTAATGGTTATGAAGACTAGATTGTGTTCAGGATTGTGTAAAGTAGGAGCCTGGCATGTTGAAGATGGTTATTGCTGCCACTTTCTTTTCTTCTTAATTTATTCAAACAAACATTGAATCCAGTACTTCTTTTGTGGAAAGGCATGATTCTGACATATAAATGAGTAGAAAAAGATGGTGTGATGGAAGTATTAGGAGGTACTGTATACAACAAAGAAAGCATAGTTGGTAGGACCAGGTGTGTCAGCATAAGTTGTACAAAGGTGAATTTGCATTCAAGTCTTTTAATTGTTTTGGTTTGCAGTTTTGGTCTGGGAATTAGATATTCCCAATCTAGTATATGCTCCTGTACATCCATTTTAGTATCAAGTTTGCAATTTACCATAGGAAGGGAAAGAGATGTTAAATAAAGTCTTAGGTATTGCTTGAACAGTGTTCTCTTAAGTGTGTGATAGAGTAATAATATTGACTATTATTTTCTGTTGAGTACTCTGTCAGCCTGATTACCAGATCTGCTTCCATCTTGCAGCTTACAGTATGCATTGTTATTTAATAGAGAGGATTGATATTGAGTCTTCTAAAAAAGCTTATTGATTTGCTTACGTGGAAACTTCATTAAATAGTACCTTTTGTAGGAAGTGTTTTACACTTTTCAGTTGATATAAAAGAGGCATTGTATTAATGCATAGAACACCTTTTTAAAAATAATGCTAATCATCAATTATCAGATCTTAAATTAATTGCTAGGTTATGACTAACACTTTTCTAATGAAATATAGTACAGATATGAAAGTATAACGTATGTTTCTATGATGTGTGTTGCTCTGTGAAACACTTTTTACTTTTGTATGCATACATATATAGTATATAAACTCAGAATTTTAGAATAATATACAGGTTTCCTTTGTGGAACTTATTACTGAGGATTGTAATGATGATCATTTGAAAACTACTGATTTAAAATACTTCATTAGTAAGGGGGAAAATGCACCATGCAGGTCCCCGGGATTGATTCCTAGCACCACACATAAAAAGTAATAATATTTCAACAGAATTAATTTAAACATTTCAAAGAATTATGCTTTATGAATTTAGTAAAAATGAATGTTGTTTTATTCTGTTACTAGAAATCAGCCAAAATAACACCATGTGCGCTTTGCAAATCATTGAGATCCTCAGCAGAAATGATTGAGAATACCAATAGCTTGGGGAAGACAGAACTTTTCTGTTCTGTTAATTGCTTATCTGCTTACAGAGTTAAAATGGTTACTTCTGCAGGTAATACTGCTTTCATAAACTATAAAATGTAATAGTTGGAAAATAGTTACTACTTTTTTGCTGGCCCAAATTTTTGTCTAAAATTAGTTGATTTTTAGGGCAAGTATTTCACATTTTTATTGTAAAATATTACCTGTTACCTTACTTATTTGCTTACCCATTTATGCAACCCCCCTTACTGAATGGATTACAGATACCCTCTTTATTGTATCTTCTTTATCCACGTCCGATATATTTCAAGATCCATTTATTTTGTAATTCCAGGGTAGATTTTGACTATTTAAAATTTAAAACTTTTTAAATGTTCAGTTAGTTTTTGAAGATGTGGCATGATTGAGGTTAGCTTCAGTTCCTATAGCTTAACCTGAAAATTGAATTTTTGTCTATTATACTTAATTCCTCATAGGTTCATGTGTGACTCATTAGCTTTTACTTTCATTTGCTAAGGTGTACAAGTTCAGTGTAACAGTTGTAAAACCTCAGCAATCCCTCAGTATCATCTAGCCATGTCAGATGGAAGTATACGCAACTTCTGCAGCTACAGTTGTGTGGTAGCTTTCCAGGTAGGACTTCGGGAATCTTCCTCTTCTTCAGTCAGTGCATCATCTACTATAGTAATACAAACATACTGTACCAGGATTGTCTGTTTCTACTACAGCTTTTCAGCTTAGATTATTAGTTCAGCCTGTAAAGTCACATCACTGTCCTCCATAAAATTAAACGACACTATTGGGAGAGTAGTAGTTTTGAGGATTATTGGACTGTTTTTCCACGTGAGAGTTGTCCTTTCACTTTTAAGGTGTTCAAAGCCAAGGAACCTAGCCTGTTGCATTACTAGAAACTTGCGTGGCATACATAGGGGCATAATTCTTACTTTTTGAGCAAGTGGTTAAATAGACCTATTCTTATTGTTTTACTCTTTCAGAATTTGTTCAACAAACCAACTGGAATGAATTCTTCAGTAGTGCCCTTGTCTCAGGGCCAAGTAATTGTGAGCATCCCAACAGGTTCTGCAGTGTCCGCAGGTGGAGGGAATACCCCTGCTGTATCCCCGACCTCCATCAGCAGCTCTGCTGCAGCTGGTCTCCAGCGGCTGGCTGCCCAGTCCCAGCATGTTGGGTTTGCCCGAAGTGTGGTGAAGCTTAGGTGTCAACACTGTAATCGTCTTTTTGCCACAAAACCAGAGCTTCTTGACTACAAGGTAAGTGTGGCCTCATAGCTGCCCTGGATGCCTGTGCACACAGGAGGCTAAGGTGGGAGGGTTGTGAGTTTAAAATCAACTGTGGCCTCTCACTGACAACCTCTTTTTACAAAATACAAAGGAAATAAAACAGCAAAGTACACATTCATGATAATAAGAGTTTGAGTATAAATGGTCTGTCTGTAAATGTATTTTTAATTTCCAGTCTCAAAATTGCCCTTTTTGGGTGTTTTTTTTCTTTTCTTTGAGATGGGCTTACTGTGTAGCTCTGGCTGGCCTGAACTCAGTATGTAGACAGGCTGGCTATAAACTTACAGTGATCTGTGTCTACGCCTACTAATTGCTGGGATTACAGACATGTGCCACATGACCTTTATTTTTGGAGTAAAATGGATGAAAATTTCCATAACATAAACTAAATGTCTAATTACTACTTAATGTTTCTTTACAGGGTAAAATGTTTCAATTCTGTGGCAAGAATTGTTCTGATGAATATAAGAAAATCAATAATGTAATGGCAATGTGTGAATATTGTAAAATTGAGAAAATTATAAAGGAGACTGTGCGATTCTCAGGTGCTGACAAGTCATTTTGTAGTGAAGGTAAAAAGACAAAAAGTAATCTTTTGAGCATGGTGGTGGTTTCTAAGGTAGTTGTTTAAGGATTTCTATGTCAATTTATTTTATTTGTACTTACAATGTCTTGATTTATTGACAAATAATTTACTGTTTAATATCTACATTTTATGTAGATGTTGAAATGAAGTGAAAGAACCGCATGGTGACACGTAATGTATTTGACCTCATTATCTTGATGGAGAACTCAAAGACATTTAGGACTTGTACTCATTTCAAGTTGGAAGTTTTTCTTTTTTGTTTGTTTAGTTGGTTTTGTTTTGTTTTTTTGAGACAGGGTTTCTCTGTGTAGCTTTGGCTGTCCTGGAACTTTCTTTGTAGACCAGGCTGACCTCGGATTCAGAGATCCACATACCTCTGCCTCCCCAGTGCTGGGATTAAAGGTCTCAGCCAATGCCACCTGGCAGAAGTCTGTAAGTTGTAATGACATCCTAAGTTTGTGTTCCTGAATATAAATGGTCTGAATAGTGATATCAAAATTATATTAAATTATTTTCTTTATTTACATAATATGTATGTGGAAGAATGTTTTGATTGACTCTGAAATGACAGTGTTATCCTTCTTGATGTATAATACAAAATAATTAAATTTCACATTACAACTTACTTAACCTAGTGTATTTTCACATTTTAAATAAGACAAAAACTTTATGAAATGAAACTTACTATATGTGACATATATTTTAGTCAACTTACACACAGCTAGTTTTGATTCTATAATTGATTTCCACACCTGCCAGTTGATTAGGTTCTAAGTGTGAAAACAGTGTTATTCTAACTTTAGAATGTAAGTAATTATTATTCGTCCCATTGTTAATTTTATCTTTCCTGCTTTCTTAGGTTGCAAATTGCTTTATAAACATGACTTGGGGAAACGCTGGGGAAGTCACTGTAAAATGTGCAGTTATTGTTTACAAACATCTCCCAAATTGATACAGAATAATTTGGGTGGAAAGGTGGAAGACTTCTGTTGTGAAGAATGCATGTCTAAGTATACAGTTTTGTTTTATCAGGTAAAAAAAAATATCACTCACATGCCTCGGATTTTGGGGATAGTTAGCATTAACTTTTCTTAATTTTGTGTATAAAGAATAATAACTTGGTCATCAAAATTTATTTAATATTAAGTATTTTGTTTCTTTACAATTAGTACAACATGTGGGGGGCTTCAATCTTACTCTTTGCTTTTAACTTTCTGTAGCAGATTCACCTGACTTGTTTCATTAAAGTAATTATTAATTAATTTTACTCATTTATCATTTAAATAAATGAATTTGTCTTAAAAATAAATGAATTGTAGAGAACCAAAGCTTTATTTAAAACAATTGTTTAAAAAATCCTTGATTTTACTAATTTTTATTTGTCTTAACATTTATTTTGTGTACATAAATGTGTATGTGTGAAAGGAGGTCAGATGAGAACATGTGGGAGTTCATTCTCTTTCTACCATGTGGATCCTGGAGATTGAACTCAGGTCATCAGGTGTGGCAGTAAATGACTACCTACTGAGCCAACTTGTAGAACTAAAACTTGGTTTTTAAACTGTTACTTACTGGGTGGTCTCTAATAATAATGAGTTGGTTTTTTAAAAAACTGATTTTTTAAAAAATTATTTCATTGATGTAATGGTTCAGTGGGTAAAGGAATTGCTGTATGAGTGTAAAGACTGGGGTTTGGATCCCCAGCACTGATGTAAAAGCCCACATGTAATTCCAGTGCTTGGATGCAAAGCACCTCAGGGCAAGACAGATAGCTAGAGTGCTGCAGTCAGTGAGCTCTGAGTTCTATTGAAAGACACTACTTCAGTGAGTAAGATGGAGAGTGATTTAGGAAGGACCCTCCTGCCTGTGTCAATGTTGGGCCTCCACGTTTGCCTACATACGTGTTATAATGTGTAAGCATATGCACTAGACACTCTCTCGCTCTCGTGCTCTCTCTCTCTCGCTCTTGCTTGGCTGAGAATTGAACCTGGGCCCTCTGGAAGAGCAGCTAAGTGCTGCTAACAGCTGATACATCTCTCTAGCCTCTGATAATTGTTTTTCTTTGCTCTCTTCAATTTGTTCCAGATGGCCAAATGTGATGGTTGCAAGAGACAGGGTAAACTCAGTGAGTCATTGAAATGGCGAGGTGAAATAAAACACTTTTGTAACCTGCTTTGTATCTTGATGTTCTGTCATCAGCAAACTCTATGTGACCCACCTTTACAAAACAACTCAGGTAAAATGTAACGAGGAATAAAATACATTTTTATCAGTTCAAGGAGCTAACTAATTTTTTTTGTACAGATTCAAATGTATAAATTGTCAGTAATTTTATGAAATACAAATCTTACTGTGTTCAAATACCATTAACAAGCTGGTCATGGTGCCCTTTAATCTTAGTACTCAGGAGGCAGATACAGTTAAATCTCTGTGAGTTAAGGGCCAGCCTATTCTTCAAAGCAAGTTCCACAACAGCCAGGGCTACAAAAAGGCCCTGTCGCAAAACAACAATAGCAACATGAACAACAACAAAATAGAACAAATACCTTTAACATTAAAATTAAATATTTTATAGAATACTAAAGTCAGGGAAATGGATTTTTGTTGTAGCTTTCAGAATACTGAATAACCATACTCTTGTTTTCTGGAAAATTTTGGTATTTACTGTTTATTAATTCTGTATACACCTTGGCTTCCATAATGAAAGATTTCAGATTGCTTGTAGTTAAAGAAATGAAGACTAAATCACATGGCCCTTTGTTTACTGTAAATAGTCAGGCTCTGTGGTACTTACCTCTAGCTTTAATAAGGCAGGTGATAAAGAATTCAAGGATAGCATGAGTCACATAGTGAGTTTGAGGCAAGCTTGGGTTACATACTGAGACCTGTGTCGGTCAGCAACCAACATATTCATGACGCGATTTTAGCAAGTTTATGGTTAAGAGTCCAAGTACAATAGTACCCTTGTGAGGAGAAGCAGGACCTACTCTAGAAATTCCTTACAAAGTCTTTTACATATGAAGGTAAGATTTAAAAACATCTCTGTCTTAAGTCCTCATTAAGTTTACTTTGTAATTGTCATTATTTGGAATAATGACTTTGGGTATTTTTGTGGTTTGAAGTTTGATTGATGCGTTTTTATAAAAGGTAAAGTCCATGAGAGACTTTTAAGTTTCTCTAATCCAAAACTAGCAAACAAGATGGGCTGTGGTTGTACACGCCTTTAATATCAGCACTTGGGAGGCAGAGGCAGGCTATATCTCTGTAAGAGGCCAGCCTGTTCTACAGAGCAAGTTCCAGGACAGGCTCCAAAGCAATACAGAGAAACTCTGTCTCAAAAAACCAAACAAAATAAAATTCCTATGCTTTATAGTAGTTTACTCACTCCCGGAAGACTTGGTCTCCTCTGAACTGTTCATTTCTATAAAATATAAATTATATGAGCTCTCTTCTTTCTTTATTAATCAGCAAATATATCCATGGTTCAAGCCACATCTGCAGGGCCCCCATCACTCAGAAAAGATTCAACTCCAGTTATTGCTAATGTGGTGTCTTTGGCAAGTGCTCCTGCTGCTCAGCCCACAGCAAATGCCAACAGCGTCTTACAAGGTATAGCTTGGTTTGAACTGGCTTTTCTTTTTTCTTTTCTTTTTTTTTTTTTTTTTGGGTACCATTTGAGTTAAATACTTTGTATAACTAGCTCATGGCAGGTTGCTGCACCACTAGGGTGTGAAGTAGTGTTTTCTCAGGTTCCACATCTTTTTCTTCTTTTGTACTGCTACTAGTATAACAAAAGCTACTGCTTGCTTT
Source organism: Cricetiscus sungorus (assembly GCA_030556225.1). Taxonomy (NCBI): domain Eukaryota; kingdom Metazoa; phylum Chordata; class Mammalia; order Rodentia; family Cricetidae; genus Cricetiscus; species Cricetiscus sungorus. Next base: position 121,490,637 of record JANBXA010000734.1, on the reverse strand, counting down.
TGTTGACGAGTGTAAAGTTATACATGATCATGTCTAGTGTTTATGGACTGATAACTGCCTTTAATACTAATATTAAATAATTTTAAAAATCCTAAATTTATATTTATTCTCTATTAAGGTGCAGTTCCAACAGTAACAGCGAAAATCATTGGGGATGTAAGTTATTTCATTGATATTACTGTATTTTACATGTATGTGCATTACATATATGTCAGCTAATTTATTGAAGAAAAGAATTGTTGATGAATAGAATTTCTGTTATCTAATCGGGTCTTTTATAGACCTTCTTTTTTTTGAATGATTGATAGGTACATTTATGTAAGAATTACTGAAGGTTTTTAGAAATTATGCATAATTAAAGTAAATGTACAGAGAGATTGGTCATTCAGTTTTACAGATTGTTTTAATGATTATTAGCATCCTTAGGTCTCTTCACTCCCATTTCATGCTGATCATAATTGAATGTAATTTACCTATTTTTCCACTCAATGTTGTTTACATTGTTTTTTAAGAAAATAATCAAAATTCATGACTGGAACAGTGGTATTTCTTGAAAATGATCCTAGCCTCTGGGCTGATTCTCATGTTTGAGTTACTTCTTAATTGTTTTTGGTGGCAAACTATATGCCTGAATTACAGAATGATCACAAGTGATTCTTCCAGCCTTGGTTACCTCCTCTAAGACTATGCCTCCAACTCAGTCAGGAAGTAATAGCTCTCATCTAAAGCTCCTCATTGTACCAGTTATCAGTGAGTTACTATAAGCACATCAGTTTTTCTTGATAAGCAAATGTAGTAAATACGTTGAGTCAGTTGAAGGTTGTTAAAATATCCCTTGATTACTATTACTATTTCAGGCATAAAATGTATCTGGTTTATTTAGTAGCATATTTACATGTTGATTCTTATATGTAATTACAGTGGTAAAAGTCTTTTAAAGTGAAAATTCTCTTAAATACTCAAAATATTTTGAAATTGTTTGGTTTCTGATTTTTTTTTTTTTTTTTTTTGTAAACTAGGCAAGTACTCAAACAGATACCCTGAAACTTCCACCTTCTCAACCCCCAAGGCTTTTGAAGAACAAAGCTTTATTGTGCAAACCCATCACACAGACGAAAGCCACTTCATGTAAACCACATACTCAAAACAAAGAATGCCAGACAGGTATGTTCCTTGGGAAGTTTTTTTTTTTTTTTTCTTTTTTTCTTTTAAGGGAAAAGAGCATTGGTTTACCTTGAGTACACACTGTTTCCTAGATAAGTTGCTTCTTTGCATTGCCTAGTGTAGTTTTCATAATGTGACTGTAAGGTATTTCTCACAGCCAGGCTGGTCTACGGAGTGAGCTCCAGGACAACCAAGGTTACATAGCAAAAACCTATCTCAAAAAACAAAGAAACAAAAGCCAGTTGCACTAAGAGTGGTTGATTCATGCCTTGGGTCTTAGCTTTCATGAGGAAAAGGCAGACAGAGTTCAGAGTTTGAGGCTAGCCTGGTCTACAAGATGAGTTCTTGGCCAACCAGGGTTACCTACAGAGAAACCATTTCTGAAAAGGTCAGTTGCTTGGGAAAGGTTCAAAACTTTCTTAGGAACTGTCTCTACCTCTGTACAAAATCTCTGCATTGCTTCTCTGGATTCTGTGCAGGGTCATGTGGTGTTCTTACTCAGCCTCTCCTTACACAGACATTCTGCTATGCAAGCATTCTGGTGCGAGTGATTAGAATCCCTGTGTTGTTGACCTGTCAGTGTTTGGGTAAATCTTGTGAATGAAAGATGATTGGAGAATAGTCCTGTCCTCTTGGTTATACACACCAGGAATTTAGTCTCTAATAAGAAATAATTAGGAACCTAACCCCTCCTAGTGAGGAACCTTCTCACTTTTTTCCATAATGGCTATACTAATTTATAGTGCACACCAAGAGTGTTAGAGAGTCCCTCTTTCTTTGTGCTTACCAGGATTTTTTCTTCTCTTTTGATAGTAATCATTTTCACTGGGACGACATGGTATTTTATTTTTATTTATTCATTTATTTATTTTTGAGATTTCAAAACAGCATTTTTCTTTATAACAGCTATAGCTGTCCTGCAATTGGCTCTGTAGACTAGGCTGGCCTCGAACTCAGAGAGCTGCCTGCCTCTGCCTCCTGAGTGCTGGGGTTAAATGTGTGTGTCACCATTGCCCGGCTCATTTTATTTTTTTTAAAAAGATTTATTTATTTATTATGTATGCAACATCCTGCCTCCATGTAGGCCTGCACGCCAGAAGAGGCTTCAGATCTCCTTAAGGATGGCTGTGAGCCACCATATGGTTGCTGAGAATTGAGCTCAGAATCTCTGGAAGAGCTGTCAGTGCTCTTAACCTCTGAACCATGTCTCCAGCCCCTCACTTTAATTTTTAAAAATTTATTTTTATTTGTGTTTGTCTGCCTTCATCTCTGTATCATGCACAAGGTACGTGGTGGTGCCCACAGAAGCTAGAAGGGGGTATCAGGTGGTTCTCTGGAAGTCAAGTTACAGGTAGTTAGTTATAAGCCACCTGATACAGGCACTGAACTGGGCAGGTCCTTTGTAGGAGCTAAAAGTGCCCTTATCTGCTCAATTGTCTTTCCAGTCCTATCATTATAATTTTTATAGGCATTTTCCTGTTGATCATTAGTGACACTGAATATTTTTTCATTTTTATTGGCATAGTTACTGTTTGATCCTTATAATGAAATATTCAAAGCAGCTAACTTAAACAGAAAAGATTTATTTAGCTCATTATTTTGTTGGACACACGGCTTTTAGATACCACTCCCTGACCCCTATGTGAGTAACATTGAGATGAACATCTGTGGGAACAAGCAATTTGCCAAGAATAGAGACACTACTATCCTATACTGCCTTATAAGGGTGTGATATCCCCCACCCCATTGTCCCAAAGGTTCCCACCAGCAACACCACCTGGTCAAAGTCTTTATTTAGAGTGGATTCTTGCCAGTTATAACCATATTCAAATCTTTGTGTGTTTATATGTATTCTTTGGAGAGATACCTATTTAGATCATTTGGTTAGTTGTAAATCAATTGTTCTTCATTGTTTGAATTTATCCTGTATTCTAGATATCAATCTCTTATCAGATGTATAGTTTGCAAATATTTTGTGCATTCTGTAACTTGTCTCTTAGCTCCCAAATTGTTTCTGTATGTAACATTTTGAGTTTAGTGTCTTTGGCCAATTATATGTTGTTGCCTCTTTCCTTGGGGTCATACTATAAAGAAAAATCTTTCCTCAGAAGAGTATCCTGTATGAATCATTTCTCCTATATCTACTTTAATTATTTTGCTTGCCTTGCATGAACATTTCTGATTCATTCAGGACTAATATTTTTGCATTTGATGACAAGTTGAGGTCTCTTCTTCTATATACAAATATTTAGTGTTTTTAGCATCATTTGTTGAATACATGCCCTTTCTGAAATGTAAATTCTCCATTTTTTCTTTGTTTGTTTGGTTTGGTGTTTTGGTTTTTTGAGTCAGTAATTACTCTGTGTAGTAGTCTTGGCTGTCCTGGAACTTCCTCTATAGTCTAGGCTGGCCTCAAACTCAGAGCTTTCTGTCTCTGCCTCCCAAGTGCTAGGATTAAAGGTGTATGCTGCCTGGCACAAAATCTCCTCTTTTAAAATGTAATTTCATTAAACTGTTTTTTAACCAATTTTGTTTGTGCTTTTTTTTTTTTTTAATTAGAAGATACTCCAAGTGAGCCCCAGGTCATGGTGGTACCAGTCCCTGTGCCGGTGTTTATTCCCATACCTCTTCATCTTTATACCCAGTATACTCCCGTCCCCTTCGGGATTCCAGTTCCTGTGAGTAATCATTGCAAGATTAAATCTAATTTATTTTGTATTTTCCTTATTTATAATTTTACAGCTGTGTAATGAGATACTTCACTTGCTGGTAAAATATTCCTAATTTTGTTTGACTGATGTTATATTGCTGTTGTTATTTGTTATGGTGAATGTAGAAGACTTCTTTTACTCATGCCATATCTTCTGAAAGAACATTATGTTGTAGCATGATGTCAGCTGTAATCCCAATACTTGTGAGACTGAGGGAGGAGGATTGAAGCCAGCTGAAGGTCAGCCTGGGCTATAGTATGCTCCAGGGCGGTCTTGACTAGAATGAGACCTTGCCTGAAAATAATAAACACAAGGACTGGAGAGATTTGAAGGGACCTGGTTTTGATTCTTAGCACCCACATAGTGGCTCATCCTTTTGTAACTCTAGTTCCAGAGGATCTGCTCCTTCCTCTGACTTCTGTGGGCACCAGACATTCCTGTAGTACACATACATATATACATAAAGCAAATCTGAAAAGCAACAAAAGAAAAAAAAAGCAGTGAGGTCACTTAAATAGAAAAGAGAAATCATAAACTACATATGTTTGAATCCTGAATTTTGGGCCAGTAAGGTAGATGAACTGGTAATGGTGCTTGCTGTCTAGTTATCTAAGCCCAAGGGTCTGAATTAAATCCCTGGAACCCATATAAAGATGTAAGGATCAAAGTGACTCCATACATTGTCTTCTTACCATGGCACACATATCTAAAGAACATACTAAAACATAGTAATAATATAAAACATAAAGAGTCCTGAATTGTAGCAGAGGTAAAGAAGATAGCAGTCATTATTTCTCACTTTCTATTAAATATTTTTCTCATTCGACAGTTTTGAAAAATTTTAAGCAATAATTACAAACAAAACTGATTTCTTTTCGGGAGGCGGGTGTTGCGACAGAGTTTCTCTGAAACAGCCCTGCCTATCCTGGAGCTCGCTTTATAGATGAGGTTGACCCCGAACTCACTGAGATCCACCTGCCTCTGCTTCCTCAGTGCTGGGGTTGAACATGTGAGCCACCACCACCTGGCACAAAACTGATTTTTATGTTGTAGGATTATTATTTTCAAGGATTCAGAAATACTTTGTTGAGTATCCAGAAAAATACTTACTAGGTCCCACCGTCCCCCAATTGTTCTTTGTTTTCATACAGAGTGTCATCATGAATGCCTGATTGGCTTTAGACGCACTATGTAGACCAGGCTGTCCTCAAACTCACAGAGGCCTAGAACCTCTGCTGGGTTTTAAGATGTGTGACACCATGCCTGGCTTTCTTAACTAGATTTTTATTTTGACCATTCTAGTCTTATAAAAATGAATTACCAAGACTCATAATTCTCAGCAATGAAAATGTTCTTTTCATTATTTTAATACTAACATCATTTTATAGATTCTGACAACAATCCTATTATGTAAGAAACCTTAGGAGCTGTAGGGATGGCTCAGTCAGTTGCTTCCTGCTCAAGCTCCAGTCCCTGAATTCAGCATCCATCAATGCTGTCAAAGCCAGGCCTAGTTGTACACCTATAATCCCAGTGGTTGATAATCAGAGACAAGAAGATCCCTGGAGCCAGAGTGCCATGTTTATGTTCAGTGGTGACTTTGTCTCATGAAAATAAGATAGTGAACAATTGAAGTAGATACCTGTTGTGGACCTCTGGCTGGACACAAACAAGCACTCACATGGGGAACAAAAGAAGCACACACAGCAAAAGAAACCTTCAGTTTTTGTTCTTTCAGATGCCTGTTCCCATGCTTATTCCATCCTTGATGGATAATGAAGATAAAGCCACTGAGAGTATTGAAGACATGAAAGAGAAGCTTCCCTCACATCCATTTGAAGCTGATCTTCTTGAGATGGCAGAAATGATTGCAGAAGATGAAGAGAAGGAGAAGAGTCTATCCCAGGGAGGTTGGTGCAATCTTTAAAATAAAGGTTTTTGTAAAGCTCATCTACAATTCTACAGTATAGTTTTATCAGAAGTAAATTTAAATTTCATGCTATTTTTATATTTAACCTTATCCAAACCTATGTTCCAAGCACATAATTCCTAATTTATAATCAACAGCATGCTAATGTTACTAAACTGAAGCATAGGATAGAAATCCTGTTGCTTCGGTTACCTATAGAGAAGCCTCATTCTGTTAGTGTGGAATAAGGATAATGGACAATAATAGCGTGTGTCCATCTTGTGTGCTTCTCACAGTCTAGATACATCCTAGTGTATTGTGTTTTCCTGCATTAGTCTTCAGAACCAGCCTCTGAGGGAGTATTGCTTACTTGGCATTCTTCATGTTGAAAGTGAACATTAGTTTTGTACTGGTTATATATGGCTAAAAAATGGTAGAACCAGAATTTGGCCCACAACTCATACTTAAAAGGAGCTTACTGAGCTGGGCCGTGGTATCGCATACCTTTAATCCCAGCACTTGGGAGGCAAAGGCAGGTGGATCTCTGTGAGTTTGAGACCAGCCTGGTCTACAGAATGAGTTCCAGGACAGGCTCCAAAGCTACATAAAGCTGTCTTGCCCCTCCCCCTCCCCCGCAAAAAAGGTAATTTACTGATCTGTATTCTAGGAAGCTTTCTAACCTTAATTGTACCATTTTGTGGTTACTGGAAGATCTAGAGAAAATATAATTGTTGAAATGTGAAGTGCAAAAGCTTTTTCATATGAATGAACTGAGAAAGTTCTCTGTGTTTTTTGGTCAAAGTATCATTTGTTTTCTTTTATTCACTGGTAGATTTTAACAGTCAGTGAGGCTTTGAGGTTTCTGTTTGTCTTTTGAAGCACGGTCTCAAGTAGTTCAAACTGGTTTTGAACTACTGCTCCTTCTATTTCCCTGACCCCTATGTCCAGTGATCTAGTGGGTCTGATTTTGCATTGTAGGTACTGGAAAAATATTTGAGCATTATTGCATATGCTGAAACATGCAAATTTTTCCTGTTGTGTTACCAGTAGGTTTGGGTCTTTTAAAAATTTGTGGGTTGTTTTGCGTGGGAGGGAGGATGGTCATGGAGGTGGAGGGAGGTTCCTGTGTAGCCTTCCTTGGCTGTCCTGGAACTCACTCTGTAGACCAGGCTGGCCTTCAACTCAGAGATTTGCCTACCTCTTCCTTTCAAGTGCTGAGATTCAAGGCGAGTCCGACCACCACTTGTTGATTTGTGTTCTTTTTAATTGTGTGTGTGTGTGTGTGTGTGTATGTATGTATGTATGTATGTATGTATGTATGTATGTGTGTGTGTATGTATGTATGTCTTGCCTGTGGCTTTGTGTAGTTAAGTGTAATACCTGAGGAGGCTAAGAGGCTCCCCTGGAGATGGCATTACAGATGTCTGTGAGTCCCAGTGTAGATGCTTGGAACAGAACTCAGGTCATCTGTAAGGACATAATGTGCTCTTAATACATCAAGTTTGTAAATTGTACATAGTGAGTTCAGTGGAAGCTTGTTTAATATTATATGTGTTTTCCTTCTTTAATTTATTTTCTTTTAATTCTGATTTGCTATAGAATGTTTTAGAATATTAGAATAATTTTCTTTTGCTTGAATAACTTTAATTTCTGAAACTGTATTTAATTTAAAAGCTGAGAGCATTCATGATGATAAACCTTACTTTAAATTGGCCATTTCTGGGAAGGAGGGAGAGGGAACTGGGATCGATACGCTATAAAGAAAGAAAGGAAGAAGGAAAGAAAGTTAAAACAAAAGGAAAGAAATAAGAAAAAAATGGCATTTTTAAAATTCAGGCATCATAGCACATACTGATTATTCTAGTGGTGTTTTGTTTTGTTTTTTTCAAGACAGGGTTTCCATATGTAGCATTGGAGCCTATCCTGTAACTAACTCTGTAGACCAGACTGTCCTTGAACTCACAGAGATCCACCTGCCTCTGCCTCCTGAGTGCTGGGATTAAAGGCATGAGCCATCATTGCCTAGCTGTGTTGCATGAATTCTCATTTTTTTTTTTTAATAATAATAAATTGATGTCAGCTATCAGGGGTGAAAGCTGAAGGATCAGAAAAGCAAAGCAGTCAGCCAGTGAAGTTCTTAGCTCTACCTCAGACCAAAGGGGCAATTCTGTACTCAGAATGCATCCTCAGACTGACTGCCTCAGGGTAACTCCTGTTCAGACTGCCTGCTTCAGACTGCTTCTTCAAATATCACCACATTTTAGCACTTGAGAGGGTGAGGCAAGAGATTCATATAGCCACTCTGAGTTACATAATAGTAAAAACTAGACTCCAGAAAGGGTGGAGGTGACTTCTGTATCACATTGCTATTTCCTTGCTTTCTCTGCCTTATGATGGATATTTTTCCTTTTGTATATTGTTGGGACATAAAAATTGTAGAAAGTAAGCTAGCTTAAGGACAAACACTTGCAATCTCTTTAGTGTAGGTAAAATGAAATGTTTAAGAAATATAGTAAGCAGAAATAAATTTTGGTAATAATTTCTATTTGATTTTAGTAAAAACAAAACAAAAACCAAAATTTTTTTTCTCAGTAAGGTGAAAAAGGTATCCTTTTCTATGTTGATTTTCTGAACTTCATTTCAAATATGCCATTTTTTCATTGAATTGGACTGGCTCAGTTATATGTGCTTAATGCTCATGTAGCAAGTATTCTGTTCTAAGTTTGTTGGCCTTTAGAGCCAAATATAAAAGATACTTTATGTAAAAGGATTTCAGATGGCAAAAGAATACACAATCAAAAGTAAAATCCCCTTTCATCATAGCATCTTTAATTGACAGCTCCTGGGTGGTAATGATGCATGCCTTTAATCCCAGCACTCAGGATGCAACGGCAGAGGCAGGCGGATCTCTGTGAATTCAAGGCCAGCTTGGTCTACAAAGTGAGTTCCAGGTCAGCCAGGGCTCTTACCCAGAGAAAACCTGTCTTGATCTCCTTCCTACCTCCCAGAAAAATTATAGCTTGCACCATGGGTGCCTTAACTTATTTTTATTACAAATATTTCCTTATAGGATGAATCAGGCCTTACCTATAGAAGTCTGTTTACCTAGGAGTTTCTATTGTGAGTAATATTTTCAAGAAGTCATTTTATTTGAGATGCAATGTGTTTTGTTCGTTTTTTTCTTTAGAATCTCAAACTTCTGAACAAGAACTCTTTCTAGACACCAAGATATTTGAAAAAGGTTTGTAGTTATAAATATATTGTAGATTTTAGAAATATTGTGCTCTGCTAACAATAGAAACTCATAATACATTATTCTTGGGTTTCATATGTTATAATTTTACCTGATTTATAAGGGGCATCAAATGACTGCCATGTTAATTTGTAATGCAAATAATAAAAACTATCTCAAGTGTTTTAAAAATTGAGATGATGCATCGAAGTATTTACCAAGAAGGGAATCCACTACTGTGAAGCTGTTAAATGAGATGCTTGATTCTTTGTGTGTATGCATGCGCGCACGTGTGTGCATGTGTGTTAATATGGCATTGCATGCATACATGTAACCTATGTATACAGCGGTTAGAAGATGTCTTTGGGTAGAGGGGAGGGTGAGACTGTTTTCTTTCTGGCTTGACCTATCCAGGCAGGCTGGGCTGATTAGCCAGCAAGCACAGGCATTCACCTGTCTTTGCCTCCTAGGTGGTAGAATTATGTTATGCTACCATGCTTGTCTTTTTTGTTTTATTAAGCATGGGTTCTGGGGATGAAACTCATACAAAGCAAACAGTTTAGTGATGGAGTTGTCTCTCCAGCCACATGTTACTTTATTTGTTGTGTCTAGGTAGTTATCACCCACATTTCAGTATTTAGGTGCTCAGGAGAGTTTTTAAATATGTCAAGAGAGCATGTTTGTTTTCTTCCCTTTCAGACCAAGGAAGTACATATAGCGGGGATCTTGAATCAGAGGCAGTGTCAACTCCACATAGCTGGGAGGAAGAGCTGAATCATTATGCCTTAAAGTCAAATGCTGTGCAAGAAGCTGATTCAGAACTGAAACAGTTCTCAAAGGGGGAAACAGAACAGGATCTGGAGGCAGATTTTCCATCAGGTTTGTGCAGGCTAACCTGACTACTACTGAAGGTCATTCGTAGTCATCTAGTTAAGAAGATTGGCAAGGTTCCCAGTTTGCATTATTAATCAGTTGTATTATGTTAGGGATTATCTAGGGCACAAGAGTTTCCTGCCTTTATAAATGTGAATGTCTGTTATAAAGTTCTTATATATGGCTAAGTATATAACTTATGTCACACATTAAGAAGAGACTGATGTTAATAATTCTTCTGGTTTCCCTGTAAGTCTTTGTTATATATCTCAGTTGTGCTTTCTTTTGGTTATTGTAGAATCCTTTGACCCAGTTAATAAAGGACAGGGAATCCAGGCACGTTCTCGAACAAGACGGAGACACAGAGATGGCTTCCCCCAGCCCAGACGAAGAGTAAGCAGAAGCTTAACTTTTAAGAGTTTGTATTCCTTTGTTTTAGCAGTATTCATTAGTTCTATCTGTTTATAAAGGTTTATAGCAGCCCAAATCAAGCATTTTCATACACTGTTTTATAAACCTAAGTTTGTGTGCCTTTGTTTCTTATATTTTTGGTTGTGAGCCTAGCCATTAATGGCTGAACCATCTCTCCAGCCCATGTTTCTTAGTGTTAAAAAAAAATCATTTATTACATATTTCTTTAGATCAGAACTTTTTCTTTTGTTTTAAAGCTTTTTGTGGGGCTGTTATAGAAGACTAAGATTTGATTGTCAGCCCCCACATGACAGAGAACTGTTTGTTACTGCAGTCTCGGGATCACACGCCCTCTTCTGGTCAGTGCAGGCATTGCACAAGTGTTTCATGGACATGCATGCAAATAGAACACCCATATATATAAATATAAATGAGGAGAGCTTCTTATAATCTTTTAATGGGCCAATGAGTTGTTCTTAGAGGATAAAGGTGTGAACTTTGGGACCCACATAGTGGAAGGAGAAATCTAACTACTGTAAGTTGTGTTCTGACCTCACACACATACATTCTATAGCATGTCCAGGCCCACATTCATGTACAAGCCTATGTGCACACATAACAGAAAGTAAATAATTTTAAGATAGAATGATAATCCAGGGCCTGGAGAAACAACTCAGCCGTTAAGAGTTCCTTCTCTTGCAGAGAACCTGGATTTGCTTGTAACACCCATGTTGTAATAGCTGCCTACAACTGGAACCCCAGAGGACCCAACACACGCTTCTAGATTCCAGGAACTCCAGCACAGACCTGTGCTTAGCCATACATACTTATCATTAAAAATAATTTTAAAATTCTAAATATTTTAGTCCTAGCACTCAGAATGAGTGAGAGAGAGCAGTCCAGAATAGCCAGGGCTACACAGAGAAACCGTGTCTTGAAAAGCAAACAAAAATGAAACAAACATCTAAATTTTCTGTTTTTAAACTTTGTAAATTTGACTAATTTTATATGTTCTGATAAAAAACTTTTACTTGATAAAATACACTAGTTAAATTCATATAGTTTATGTTTTATATTGAAATAGTTTTCTCAAAAGATAAGAGAGGAGGGAACAAGCAGAAGACAAAAAAATTTCCAAAGAAAGCAAAGTTGGAGAGAAAAAAAAAAGTCTACAAAAATGCCATTCACTTTGTTTTATGTTGGCCAACTACCCCCAGCATGCAGCCTACCATGCAGTATGGTTGATATACTCCAGGAGACTCCATCGAAGGAAACTGTTTGTTTTCCTTTGCCAGTGGGTTTCAGTTGTAGAATCACTTCTTAGTTATTAGTGGGAGCCCATGTCCACTTCCAGCTCTTAGCACTGGGACTCCATCTCGCTTGAACCTGTATAGATCTTGTATTTGCTGACATAGTCTCTTTGAGTTCATAATTACATTAGTCCTGTTATGTCTGGAGGACAGTGGTTTTTTGGAATCATCCATCACTTATGCCTCTTACATGTAAAAAGAGTAGCCTTATTTTTTGAAACTGAGTTTCAGTTGTACTTAAAATCTCATAAATTGTAAATATAGTTTGGTGGGCTTTGACATATTGTGTAACTACTATTCATGAACAATTAAATTAGTCGTTTGTAACAATCTTAATCTTTTGTAATTGGTCTCATCTCTAGATGTTGATAGCCACCAATCTGATACATATATTTATGCAAAATGGTAGTTTTGCTGTTACTGAAATTTCACATAAGTATCATATAGTATTGTCTTCCTAGTCTAGCTTTTCTGATAGCAGTGGACCTTTGAGGTTCATCCATGCTACTTTATGTCTCAGTGGTTAATTCCTTTTGTTTCTAATTCAGTGCATTGTAAAAGCAGACCAAAATGTGTGCAAGTGCCTAGCAAGTTATGCAGATTTTGGGCTATCTAGAGAGTTGTTGGGATTATTCTAGTGTAAACCTTCACATGAACGTATGTTTTTGTTTTTCTTGAAGAATAGTATTTAGAAGTAAAATCACTAGGTTTGCTGGCTGGAGATGGCTCAGAGGTTAAGAGCCCTGGCTGTTCTTTCAGAGGTCAAGGATTCAGTTTCCAACAACCACATGGTGGCTCATAACTATGGTATAATGAGATCTGATTCCCTCTTTTGGCCTGCAGTCATACACACAGAAGTACTGCATCAATATAGAGTACTATATTGAATAGATACAGAGATTTCAGTGGGATTGCTTTGAGTTTCCTCTCTATTTAGTTTGATGTTGGCGGCTGGCTTGCTGTGTATTGCCTTTATTATGTTTATGTATGTTCCATGGATCCCTGTTCTCTGCAAGACCTTTATTACACAGGGGTGTTGAATTTTTTTTGAAAGCCTTTTGAGCATCTAATGAGATGGTTATGTGTTTTGTTTTGTTTTTTTTTTTTTTCAGTTTGTTTATATGATGAATTACATTGGTGGATTTTTGTATGTTGAACCAACCCTGCATCTCTGGGATGAAGCCTACTTGGTCATGGTGGATGATTTTTTTGATTGTTCTTGGATTCAGTTTTTGCTAGTATTTTATTAAATATTTTTGTGTCTATGTTCATGAAGGATATTCTGTAATTCTTTCTTAATTGTGTCTTTGTGTGGTTTGGATATTAGGGTAACTGTAGCTTTCTAAAAAATGTTTGGCAGTGCTCTGCTTCTATTGTGTGTAACAATTGAGGAGTATTGATATTAACTCTTCTTTGAAATTCTGGTAGCTGGGCCGAAACCATCTGACCCATAGCTTTGTTTGGTGGGATACCTTTAATGGCTGTTTCTAATTCCTTAGGGGTTATAGGTCTTTTATCTTTATAGTTTGTTTATCTAGTCTTGATTTAACTTTGGTATGTGGCACTTATCCAGAAAATTGTCCATTTCTTTAAGTTATCCAGTTTTGTGGAGTACAGGTTTTTGAAGTATGACCTTACAAGTCTCTGAATTTCCTCAGTGTCTGTTGTTGTGTCCCCTTTTCATTTCTGATTTTGTTAATTTGGATATTTTTTCTCTGCCTTTTGGTTAGTTTGGATAAAGGTTTGTCATGTTGATTTTTTTTTCCCCTTTCTTTTTCATTTTTCTTATTTCACATATTGATCCCAGTTCCCTCTCCCTCCCCTTGTTGATTTTCTTGAAGAACCAACTCTTTCTCTCATTGATTCTTTGTATTGTTTTCTTTGTTTCTATTTTGTTGATTTCAGCTCTCAATTTGCCTTCTCTTGGGTGAGTTTGTTTCTTTTTGTTTTAGGGCTTTCAGATGTTCTGTTCATTTGCTAGTGTGGGACTTTTTCCAGTTTCTTTATGTAGGCATTCAGGACTATAAACTTTCCTCTAAGCACTGCTTTCATTGTGTCCCATAAGTTTGGGTATGTTGTGTGGTCATTTTTATTAAATTTTAGGTAGTCTTTAATTTCTTTCTTTATTTCTCCCTTGACCCATTGGAGAGTCAGTTGAGCATTATTCAGTTTCCATGAGTTTGTGGGCTTTGTGCATTTAATGTTATTGTTGTATTATAACTTTAAGCCATGATGATCTGATAAGATACATGAAGTTATTCCATTTTTTTGAATCTGTTGAGGTTTGCTTTGTATGTGGTCGATTTTACAGAAGGATCCATGAGGTGCTTTTGTTGGGTGAAATGTTCTATAGATGTTTGTTAAGGCCATTTGAGTCATAATATCAGTTGATTTCTTTATTTCTCTGTTAAGCCTGTCTGGCATATTTGTCCATTGGTGAGAGTGGGGTGTAGAAGTCTCGTACCATTAGTTTGTGGGGCTTGATGTGTGATTTAAGCTTTAGTAATGTTTCTTTATTCTTTTTGTTTGTTTGTTTGTTTTGGGAAGGGGTTTTTCAGTCTAGCTTTGGAACCTGTCCTGTAACTCCATTTGTAGACCAAGTTAGTCTCACAGTGATCTGCCTACCTAGTATTTGAGGTGTAGATGTCAGAATTGAGACTTCATCTTGATGGAGTTTTCCTGTGATGAACATGAAATATCCTTCATCTCTTGATTAATTTTAGTTTGAATTCTGTTTTGTTAGCTATTAGGGTAGCTACACCAGCTTCTTTCTTAGGTCCACTTGATTGGAAAAATCTAATCAACCCTTTATTGTGTGTTAATAACAATCTTTGAGGTTGAGATATGTTTTATGCAGCAGATGGATGGATTCTGTTTTTGTATCCAATCTGCTAGCCTGTTTCTTTATAGGCAAATTGTTTTCCTTGTTGGTGGTGGTATTGTGTGTATTTTTCCCTTTTTTGGATTTGCTGGTGTTACTTGTGTTTTTTTTGGTGTAGTTAACTTCCTGGGGTTGAAGTTTTTCTTCTAGTCCTTTCTGTAGGGCTGGATTTGTGGATAGGTATTGTTTACGTCTGGTTTTGTTATGGAATATCTTGTTTTCTGTGTGTATGGTGATTGAAAGCTTTGCTGGGTATAGTAATCTGGGCTGGTATCTGTGGTCTTTTAAGTGTCTGCACAACACCTGTCAGGACCTTCTGGCTTTCATTGTTTCCATTGATAGGTCTGCTTTTACATGACTTTTTCCTTTACAGTTCTTAATATTCTTTCCTTATTCTGTATATTTTATGTTTTGATTGTCATGGTGCAAGGGTCCTTTTTGTTTGTTTGTTTGTTTGTTTCAGTCCTTTTGGTATTTTCTGTAGACTTCTTGTGCTTTCATAGTCATGTCCTTCTTTAGGTTGGGAAAGAAGATTTCTATGATTTTGTTGAATGTATTTTCTATGCCTTTGAGCTGGTATTCTTCTCCTTCTTCTATCCCTATTATTCTTAGGCTTGGTCTTTTCATTGTGTCCCAGATTGCCTGGATATTTTGTGTTAAGAACTTTTTGGATTTAACATTTTCTTTGATTGGTGAATCTATGTATTGTTTCTTCAATGCCTGAAATTCTCTCTTTTATCTCATGTATTCTGATATTTATGATTATATCTGTAATTCCTACAGATGCAAACCAGGTTCCCTTTGTAGAAAAAGATTTTTATCATTTTTAAAAATTGTTTGTCTATGTATATGCAATTGAGTCCAAGTTTCAAAGGAGGATAGAGAGATCAATTCCTCCTGAAGGTAGAGTTGCAGGTGGTTGTGAGCTGTCTGATATGGGAGTTGGGATCAAAATGTGTGTCTTCTGCAAGAGTGTACTTGCTCTTAATCCCTGGGCCATCTCTTCAACCTCCAATACCATTTTTTAAATTGCAACTTTTCAGTGATTCTTAAAGTTACAGGTGTGTAGTATTGTTTTTCTGTTTTCTTTTGTTTCAGTTTTATAAGTCTGTTTATGTTCTGTTAGAACTTTTTCATGAGTATTTAAAATTATTGATTCTATTAAAAGTCTTATTAATTAATATGATTTTATACTCATTATTATTACAATTAGAGATATACTTATTTATGTTAATTGTATTAATTAATTGTTGGAATAAGGTCTTATTTATAGCCCATGCTATTTACTAAGATGAGGCCTTATTCTTTAGCCCAGCAGGCCTCAAACTTATGATAATTCTTTTAATTCAGCCTTCTAAATGCTGGGTTTACCCAGTCTGCTATCACGCTCACTATACTTTAAATCATAGTATTTTAAATCTTTACTTTTGACTTAATAGAAATATATATGATTTTTGTATATTCATCTTATTTTCCCTAAAGTTTCATTCCACTAAATTTCTTGGAATTTTCTACCTTTTATAGTTAGATTATCCATGAATAAAGGTAGTTTAACTTTTTCTTCTTATACTGAATGAATACCTTTGCTTTCTTTTCTTCCTGTATGGAAGTCACAGATCTTTTTGTGCTACTGAGTAGTAATAGAGAAACTTTTGGTTTGTTTACAATCTCAGTCTTGCAAAATTGTATTTATTGTTTGTTGTAGGTTTCCTTCAGATTTTTTTCCTGCAAATTTTGACCCTGGTTAGATAGTGGGCTTTTATCAAGTGATTTTTTTGGGGGGGGGGGTCTGTTAAACTGCTAAAATGCATTGATTTTGTTTAAATGACTTACTTTTCCTGAACATAGTCTTTTATATGCTGTTGTGTTAATTATAGCAATGTTGGTTTTGTTTGTTTTATGATTTTAAGTTATTCTCTTGCCTCTGACTCTTCCTGTTGGAACATGTGCCACTATACCTAGCCTTGTGAGAAGGTTTTCAAATTATAAACCTGATGATGCCTTTGGATTTAGGTTATCTGTTCTTTTTTATTATATGCGCTTTACTTTGTATTTTGAAAAATGTATATATTCTGGGAATTGAACCCAGGGCATGCATGTTAAGTATTTTATCATTGTGTTATACACCCCACCCTTTTAATTATCTTTGTTTTAAAGCAGAGTGTCACTTAGCTGCCCATGTTACCTACCATTTAATTCACTTTGTAGACTAAGTATACTGTCAATTTGAAATTCTTCTAACTCAATTTGTAAGTTACCAAATTTATTGGTATAAAGTATGTAAATTTTAAATTTTTTAATGTTGTTATATAAGAATTTGCCTATATATATTTCTTTGTACCAAAAAATCCAGAAAAGGGCATTGGATTCTATGAAACAAGTCACAGATGGTTGTGAGCTGCCATGTGGACACTTAAGTTGCAGCCATTTCTTCTGGAAGAGCAGCTAGTATTCTTAATTACTAAGCCATCAATCCAGTGCCAATATTCTATTTAAATTTTAAACATCAGTTCACAAATTAAAATCAGCAATAATGTTATAAATAATATCTCTTATCATTTTGTCTCTACAGTGTTAGTGTTCTTGGTAGTTTATATTTTTATTTTTTATCCTAAATTATTCTAGCTGGAGAATTACTGATGATAAAAAAATTTGAAAAGGACCAATTTACCTTTTTATTCGTTTAAAAAAACAATCCATTATTTTTATTTCCTTCTTTGTTAATGTTTTCATTAGCACATATTAATTATACATTTCAATTGTTTTCATTATATTTTCATACAAGCACAAGGTGTATTCAGATGTCTCGAGTGGGCACACACACATGCCTCTTAACCTTTTCGTTCCTTGTCTCACTCATTCTCTTCTTTTTCCCAGCTAACTTCCCTTCTGCTTCCATGTCTTGTTTGTTTTTAATCACCCATCAAGTATTAGGGTTGCTTACAGGATCAGCCTCTCTTCTTTCAATAGTTAATGACATCAATTGTGGGGGACTGTGTGGCTACATCAGCCCCTTTCTTTTCATCTTGTTCCTTTGCTTTGGTCTTTTTGAGACAGTCATACTGTGTAGCCATGGCTGGCGTCCACTTGCTAAGTAGATCAGGCTGTCCTCAAAATTGGAATAATCCTCCAGCCTTTGCCTCCCAAGCACTGAGATTACAGTCATGTGCAATCATGGTTGGCTTTCTTTTTCTTTGGGCTTTAATCTGGTTTTCTTTCTCAGTTTTTTAAGACAGAAAGTTTAGATTTGTGGACCTTAGGAATCTTTTTATTTCAGCTTTTTCGCTTCCCCTTCCCCAGCCCCTCTCCCCTCCCAGCTCATCTCCCCATGTATCATCAGTGCTAGGTATATGTACTTTCTAAGTTAATGGCAGAGCTCTTCCAATGTTGCAAAAGCTTGTAGGCATTTTGAATATCCTACTGTAAGCACTACACTAGTTCCATCACAGAATTTTTTTTTTAAGTTTTATGGTTTTCATTTAAGTTTACAGGATTTTCTAATTGTAGCATAAATTCTTCCTTGATCTATACAGTATTTATAGGTATACTTTTATGATTTGACATTTTTCCATTATCGGCTTTATGTCTAATTCTTGTAAAGAATTTGCTGAGACCTGTTTCACAGCTTGGTATATTGATTTATTCAAGCGAGCTTATACTACAACATGTGGTAATGTACATACCTCAGTTATCTAAATGTTGGTAATTACTGTAGTAATTTCTTCCTCATATGAATTGGATTAGATGATGTCTTGGTGTTTTGAGGAAAGATCTCATGTAATCCAGGCTGGCCTTAAACTTTCCGAGGAGCTGAAAACGACCTGTACTTTTCCTGATCCTCTTGCCTCCATTTCCCAAATGTTTTAACAGTTGTGCATCACTGTCCCTAAAAACGTGATTATTTTTAAACCCTTTCAGCTCTAAATTCTGAGTCTTTAAAATACAAAAACAAATTCTTTATTCAATAGGCTTATGCCCTTTGCAACTCTGAGAACTCAGATTCTTAAAATTCCAAGGCTAAGTTTTATAGTTGGTGAATTTTGGAATTCTTACAGGGGAGGAAGAAGTCTGTAGTACCTGTGGAGCCCAGGAGTCTTATTCAAGGAGCCTTGCAAGGGTGTTCAGTGTCTGGAATGACATTGAAATATATGTATGGGGTGAATGCCTGGAAGAACTGGGTTCAGTGGAAAAATGCCAAGGAAGAACAGGGAGATCTGAAGTGCAGGGGTAAGTACTCAATAGTCTCTGTCAGTGCAGACACAGGAAAGAGAAACTAAGTCATAAATGCATTCCAAGAATGTTAACCCACAAGTATTAGAGCTTGGTGTTACTCAGGTGCATTTCATTATTGGTACTTACCTGTCTCATTTGTCCCATCAGGAGGTGAACATGCCTCTCCTAGTCCGTGTTCTGACTCCTTAGGAAGTGTTCAAGACCAGGCACTCTGTCAAGAATCCTCAGAGCAAGGTTGTAAAGGTAAAACTTGCTTTTGTCTTTTTCCTATAAATTATGTATAGTATCGGGGTTTAAAGACTATTTTCTGTGCATGAATGTTTCCTCTACATATGTATTTGTGGATCATGTGCATGCCTGGTGCATGCAGAGGTCAAAATAGGGCATTTGATCCCCTAGGGCATTTGATCCCCTAGAACTAGAGTGAAAGTCAGTTACGAACCATCATGTGGGTGCTGAGAGTCAAATCCAGATTCTCTGCAAGAGCAGCAAGTGCTCTTAATCACTGAGCTATCTCTCCAGCCCTAATAATATTTTGATTTAAGTTTGTTTACTGACCAGATGTCAGATGTGCCAGTCCCAGCACTGCAAAGGAGGGTTCAAAAGTTCAGTGTCATTTTCAGCTGCATAGAGAAGTCAAAGCTCCCCCAAAGAGGAAGGTTTTACTGAATGGATTTTAAAATTTAAGGTTTTAAGTCTTAAGGTAAGAAAGTGTGGTTAGTGGTTAATTTAATATCCCCAGTTTAAAGATGTGATCATGTAGGCAGAGCTGTATCTTCTGATCCTGAGTTTATAAAGCATATGTAAGGAATTTTATTTTTAATAGTTTGAAAATATTTCATTCTACTTCTATTATTTTTAAATTTTATGTGCATTAGTGTTTTGCCATGGGTTCGGGTCCTCTGGAACTGGAGTTACAGACAATCATGAGCCGCCATGTTGGTGCTGGGAGTTGAACCCTGATCTTCTGGAAGAACAATCAGTGCTTTTAACTGCTGAGCCATCTCTCTAGCCCCAGGCATTTTATTTTTAAGCTTACAAATGATTCCAGTTAATCTGCTTAAGTCTGTTTCTTATATGAAACAATATAAGAATTTTATGATATTTTGGATAAAAAATACCAAGCTTCCGTCGGAATATTCCCTACCATAAAGATCCCTGTGGCTTTAGAATTTGTTTTGTTTTGATTTGAGGTTTCTCTGTGTAGTTTGGGAGCCTATCTTGGAACTCAATTTGTAGACAAGGTTGGTCTTGAACTCACAGAGATCCACCTGCCTCTGCCTCCAAAGTGCTGTCATGACCCACTTCCTTGGCTAGATTTAGAAAATTTTTAAGATTTATTTTATGTGTATGAGCATTTTGCCTGCATTTATGTACATGTAGTCCTAGTAACTGAGGTGGTCAGAAGGAAAGGTTAGAGCCTTGGAACTAGAGTTACGGATGGTTCTGAGTTACCACAACAGTGCTGGGAACAAAATCTAGGCACTCTACAAAAGCAACAAATGCTTTTATCTGCTGAGCCATCCCTCCAGCACCAAGACCCATATGCCTTTTAATGTTTGTTTCATTGTACTTCTAGCTATTTTGGAATAAAATAATTCAAATGCAGCAACAGTGTAGATTTAGACTTTGATAAGTTTTTACTGTTTTGATACGCTAATACAGATTAATTTTAGTTTTGTAATTTGCTTTTTGCTACTTTGTGTTTTATATTGATAGAATCATGATGGATGAAGTGAGAATGTTTGTTGTAACTTTTCCTTTTATAATAAAAGAGTTTAATTTGGGGCTTACCATTTCAGAGATTTAGAGTCGTTGACCATCACAGTAGGCTGTATGGAAACAGGCTATCATGAGCAGTAACCGAGAGCTTACATCTTAAGACATAACTACAGAAAGAGCTAATTGAAAAGGGCACGAGTTTTTAAAAGCCTGCCTCCAGTGGCACACCTTGTCCAACAAGACGACACTCCCTAATGCTTTCACCACCAAATGGGGACCAGTTAAATATATACGCCTATAGGGACCATTCTCATTCAAACTACCACATTCTACTCCCTGTACCCCAATGGCTTGTAGCCATATCATAATGCAAAGTACATTCAGCCCAACTTGAAAACTCCTCATTAGTTTTTAACACTGTTTCAAAGTTCAAAGGCTTCTGAGACTCAAAGCAGCCTCTTAACCATAACCTGTAAAATCAGAAAGCAAATTGTGTACTGTGGTGATATATTAATTATGATTTATTAAAGCTTGCCTGAGGAATTAGAAAGCAAAGCCAGGCACACGCTATAGAGGTCAAGCAGTAGTGACACGCACCCTTAATCCAAGCAGCCATACAGCTAACTAAGGAGTGGTGACATAAACCTTAATTCCAGAACTCAGGATTAAGAGGTAGACTGATCTCTGTTAGATCAAGGCCACACAGACTATATGAAATTGATCCAGACCTAAAAGAAACAGCTCACAAAGGTGATCTCAGCACTTGGGATCTCAGCCTTTAATCCCAGCAGTAGGGAGGTGTAGACAGGAGTGATGGTTGGGCAGAGAAAGAGTACTGGCTTGGCTGCTTTGCTTCTCTGATATTAACTTAAAGCTTAAACCACAGTATTGTCTCTGGATCTTTTATTTTTTGTGTTACAATACATTTTTAATGTACATTGATACAGAGTATTTATTAATGTCCCCAAAAGGAGGAAAGGGGGCATAGTGAGGAAATAGTGGACCAAACCCAGCAGGGCAAACTGAATCCTGTAGTTCTGTGTCTGATGTCAAAAGGTTTAAAGATGGCCCCACCCTTTTAGCTTTGCTGTCTCTAACACACTTCTATCTTCTGGGCTGGTTTCATTTCTTGTCTGCAGCTATCCTGCAGCTATGTCATGGCTCTGGCATCTCGAATATCTGGGGCTGTCCAGTGCAATCCAGCTTTACTTTCACGGTTTCTCAAAATGGTCTTTAATACTACTCAAGGAAGGGAATCTCCTGCCACATGCCTGGCCTCAGCAGCTCTCCGTAACAACAGAGGATAATTCCGTAGCTCCTTCATTCCTTACCCTTCATAACTATAAGGCAGAAAGAAATACAGGAAGTACACTGCCAAGCCCTGGTGCCTACTTGGGATGGAGCTTGGTCCTTTTGAATCCTATTGGCATAAGCTTCCACTTATTGCTAATTCATTTATTGGTTTTGGTTTCCAACTATACCTTTTCTCTTAAAAATGGGCATTGGTGGCCCAAGTCTTTATTAATCCCAGCACTTACTTGGGAGGTAGAGGCAAGTGGATCTCTGTGAGTTCAAGGCCAGCCTGGTCTACAGAGAAAGTTCCAGGACAGGTTCCAAATCAATACAGAGAAACCCTGTCTTGGAAAAAACAAAGGGTGGTTGTGGGGGGGCGGGTGACTTTCAGGCTTTGACTTTTGTTGCTAGTAGTCTGTTTGCTGGTCTTGGAGCACACAAGTTCTCAACAGGCAGTTGCTGCTTTGTGTTGTGATAATTCACGGTCCTTACAGATCAAATGCTACATTTCTGCTCTTAAGGTTTTATAAATACTCTTTTGTTTGGAGGTTGTGCCTGTAGCATTCCCCTGTTATATAGCACTATTTATCGAAAAAACAAAGAGAGCCAGGTGCAGGGCCAGATACAGTTGCTGTATCTTCTGCGATTTGGAGGCAAAGGCAGGAAGATTATTTGAGCTTACAAGTTCAATACTAGCCTTGTTAACTTAGTGAAACCCCCAACTTAAAAAAAGGATAAAGGAATGAAAGTGCACTGGTAGCTGGGCAGTGGTTGCTCACACCTGTAATTCTAGCACTTGGGAGGCACAGGCAGGTGGATCTCTGAGTTCCAGGCCAACCTAGTATATTTAGAGCAAGTTTCAGGACAATCAGGACTATACAGAGAAACCTAGTCTTGAAAGAAACAACCCCTCCCCCCCAAAAAAAACCCAAAACCAAAACAAAACAAAAGTAAACTGGTAATACTGTTTTAGATTACCAAGAATCAGTGTTAATGGTCACAGGCGCTGCCAACCATTTCTACTCTCATTTGCCCACAAATTACTGCAGAATATCTGTTACTTAGCAGATGGTGTTGAATATAGGGGTAAAAAGAGCAAGAATGGTCCCAGGATGCTCCCTTGCCTTATACAGAACCAATACAGGAGTGTCTCAGGTGTATAAGTGTAAGACTGTTGAAATGCAGAAGAGCAGTAATGGAAATTCACAATCCAAAAACACATTCCAGTGGGATCTATACAAATAGATAACTTTCTTCAGAACCTTAGCATGACACATGAAACTCACTATGATTGGTCTTAATTTGTTCTCATTTTCTTCTTGTTCCCCAGTTTCTCTGAACCATTTCATTTAGTGGCCTGGCAACAGCAGTAGTGTATCCTCACATAGTATTTTATGGCATTTGAAATAGACTATAAGAAGTTCTGAGAAAAAAAAAAAGTTAAGCAGCATTTCTTTTATGGATCTTCCCAGTGCTTTTAATATACCAGTGGGTCCTTTACTAGTAAGCCCTGACAGTTTGTTTTTTTTTTTTTTTAATTCTTTAGAGGTAAATACAGTATAGTGTTTTCCATATTTATCAGATCTTAGAAACCCAGTTTTCTTCAAATTCCACATAGAACTAATATGTTTTGTTTGGAGATAAGATTTCATGTCTGAAGCTGGCCTTGAACTCTATAGGAAGCCAAGGTTGTCTTTAAACTCTTGGTCTGCCTATGCTCCTGAGTGCTGGGATTGCAGACACATGCTATCATGTCAATTTATTTGGTGCTTGGGATTGATGTAGGGCCTTGTGCTTAATGGACAGGCACTCTGCCTGCTGTAGTACAGCTAGTCCAGGCTGAATATTTATGGAATGGTCTCCGGGAAATATCTTTCATCCTGAAGTTTGCTTTGTTTACTGGACTGCCTTTTAAATCTTCATATTTTGTGGTCTGGCCCTAGGATTGCTTCCTTCAGACTCTTCCATATTAGATCTCTCTCTCTCTCTCTCTCTCTCTCTCTCTCTCTCTCTCTCTCTCTCTCTCTCTCTCTCTCTCCCTCCCTCCCTCCCTCCCTCCCTCCCTCCCTCCCTCCTCCTCCCTCTCTCTCTCTCTCTCTCTCTCTCTCTCTCTCTCTCTCTCTCTCTCTCTCTCTCTCTCCCTCTCTCTCTCTGTCTCTATCTCTGATAGGCTATTACCTATCTGATAGCTATTACCTTGGCTTTTCTGGCATAGCCAGACTGACCTTGAGCTTAAAAGAGATCTGCATGCTTCTGTCTCCCAAGTGCGGGAATTAAAGGCATACACCACTGTGCCTGACTTCTTTTGTTTACTTTCATAGAGTTCTAGTTAAACAAAACTTCTATCATAGTACCTGTTGCACCATATTCAGTAAGCTATCTTTATTTCTCTGCTTGAGGAAAAAAAAAAACCCAAAAACCTTAGGTTTGGATTATAATTTGACTGTTGGGTTGATTTTGAGACAGGATTTTCTGTGTGGCATAATGCTAGCTTGGCTCTCAGAGTTCTTCTGCCTCAGATTATTGAGAACTGGGACCACCTTGGTTTACAATGACTTGGTGATGTAGTGCAGTGTTTAGGGCATAGTGGTATTGGTGTTGATTCAGTGAATAATAGTGTTACTGCATTTCTGCAAGTTAATGTTTCAGATGTTCTTTCTTTTCACAGTCCGCCCTATGAAACTGAAGGAAGATATTCTGTCCTGCACTTTTTCTGAGTTGAGTTTGGGATTATGCCAATTTATCCAAGAGGTGCGGAGACCAAATGGAGAAAAATATGACCCAGACAGTATCTTATACTTGTGCCTTGGAATTCAGCAGGTATCAGTTTCAATAACTTATAAATTTAACTGTGGTTTTCATCATCTGAGATAACTTGCTGAATTGTACAAAGTTCATGTATACTGTCATTTTTTCCTTAGTGCATAGTTGTTCCTATTCAAAAGTCTTAACATATACCCTTTGTAAACTAAACTGAGACTGTTGGTAGAATAATAGATATGGAGGGAGTCGTTGTATATTTTATCATTAAATGAGCAAAAGGGGCATAAATAGCAGTCTACCTAGAAACAACTAAAACTGTATCTGTACATGTAAAGGTTTTATTTACACTTTTAAAATACAAAGTAAACTAATAGGTCCACAAGTACTTACATTTACACAGACAAGTTGTTCATAAGCATGCCATAAGAGGAGAATTCTTGCTGCTGGAGGCAATGCACACTTTCTACAGAAACTTGAGTATAGTATTTAGGAATGTTTTCACCATTTTTCCCCCCTAATTTTTATTTAGTATTGGCTAAGACTCATTTGATTCATGCCTCTATAATTCTAGTACTAGAGTTGTTGAAGCAGAGGGATTACAAGTTTGGGGACAGTTACATAGTCATAAGTCAAAAATCATTCATCACAGTTGAAGTTCTGACAAGTTTATAAAGTTACTGGGTATAATTCATGCTCACCAAAGGTGCGATTTAATAGTGGGTAATCATAAAATTGAGCATATTATTTAACCAATACATTTATTTATAAATTAGAATTTGGGTATGATAGCGTATGTCTGCACTTTTAGCTTCTTAGGGTAAAGCAGGATGAGTGCAACCTAGGCTTCATTGTGAGACTTCTATCTCAAAAAAAAAAAAAAAAAAAAAAGTAAGGCTCAGTGACACATGACTATATTAAGGCTTTCAATAAACAAAAGCATAAGTTATGTTTATTATTATATAATGACATAGTGATCTGAATTCATAAGTTGAAGTAAAAAATGTGCAATGGTTATTGTCTCTGGGTAGTGTTAATCTTCCTGTTCTTAACCAAGGCGGGG
The DNA here is from genome assembly GCA_030556225.1 of Cricetiscus sungorus. NCBI lineage: Eukaryota > Metazoa > Chordata > Mammalia > Rodentia > Cricetidae > Cricetiscus > Cricetiscus sungorus. The sequence continues at coordinate 121,465,075 of JANBXA010000734.1, read as the reverse complement.
TCTATGTTTGATTGGATAGCACACAGCTTTCATTCCTGCACGTAGGAGGCAGAGACAAGAAGATCTTTGTGAGTTCCAGGACAGCCAGAACTACAACATAGAGAGACCTGTCTCTTTAAAAAAAAAAAAAAAAAAAAAAAGTAATTTGTGGTATGGAGACAAATGTCTTAGCAGTTAAGAACTGCTTGCTGCTCTTGCAGAGAAACATGGCTTGGGGGAGCGGGACTTCAGAGTGAAGGTCCAACATGGGGAAGATTGGGCCTGGAAAAGAGAAGAAAAGTTTGAAAATTCTTATTGTAGAAACTTTTTGATTACCCAAGAAGTCAGTACCAGGAGGGAACTCTTGAGATGGCCCTCAGCAGGAACTGGATGAACTCAATGCAGGAAGTAGAGTAAAGTTCACGGATCACAGGCAGAGTTTGTCAGACTTTTGTTGTTTTATCCTGTCATTTACCTTACCTGTAGGGGGGGCAACTAGCAAAATTCAGATAACCACTAATGACTTAAGTGTACATATGTCCTGTCTTTTAATTAGATACACTGACAAGAGATGTCAAAAATTTATAAAGTAATTCTATGTGTTCTATATGTATACTTGTTTATACCTTTTAGAACTTAGTTTTTTGGGGGGGATATTTTTTTTTTTTAAAGTTGAGAAACTGTGAGTAGTGGAACATAATTCCATTATCTTTGAAATAACTACAGTAAATTGAGGAACTTATGAGCAGGTGACATGTTATAGAAAATTAGTCTTACACTGTTTTCTTCTGTGAAGAATGTTGATTTGTATTATATATTCAGTATTTGCCTTTTTTGTTTTCCTAGCAGATAAAATATTTGATATAGATAACTGGGTGCATATTGGCATATTCAATGTGCTAGCATTTTTAGTTTTGCTAAACACTGTTCCTGGTAATGTGATTGTGCCAGAGAAATGTAACAGCTAGTGGTTGATTACCTAGCCAAGGCTTCAAACACAAGCATTTCCTGGAAATGTCTTCAAATGCAATTAAAAAAAAATTTAAAAAAAGAAAAAATAGCTAATGTCTAATAATAAACAAAACTGATCAGGCAAGTGAGATCATAAGCTGCTGCTTAAAAGACCTGACTCAAATTAGAGATGAAGTGATGGAAACTTGTTATTGACTAAGATAAATGGAAATAATTTTCTGTAGCTTACAAATAGCTAGAGATACAAGACGTTATAATAGATGTGAGAAATGACTTTAAAATAGTCAGTGTTCAGGCTATAGAGGTGGCTCAGCACGTCTTCCTGCTGTTTCAGAGGGCCTGACTGGTTCCCCACATTTATGTCAGGTAGTTCACAACTCTAGGACCCCAGCTCTAGGAGAAGCATCACCCACTTCTGCTGTGTGTGCATACTTGCACTCACGTGTGAACCCAAATGCAAATAAATAAAATACATCTTTAAAAACTAAAGGCTACCTTGTATTCTTTGATAATCCTTTATTATACTCTTAATTTATCATTTTAGCTACACCCTCAGTACATTTTTAACTATATTATCCAAGCATTTCTTTCTTTCTCAGTGATCTTGTTAATAGTTGACCCTTTCGTGCTGGGCTTACTAGCACACACCTTAATCCAGCATTGGGAGGCAGGTAGAGTTCTCACTATAGTCTGCATAGTGACTTATATATAGAGTAGCTGAGGCTATGTAGAGAGACCCTGTCTGTCCCCCCCCCCCCCACAAAAAAATAAGTCTTTCAAGGTGTGGGTCAAAGAGTTTAGAGTTGAGTTAGAGGGTCCCAAGTAAGTTTTGGTGTTTTGTTTTTTGCTTTTTTAAGTTTTCATCTTTATTTTATGTTTATAAGGAATTTTTGTTTTGTTTTTGCTTGTATGAATGATTTTGTACCATGTGCATGTAGTGTGCCCATGACGGGGAGTATCCAATCCTCTGGAACTGGAGTTGACCCATTAGCTACCATGTGGGTTCTAGGTCTTCTGCAAGAGCAACCAGCCATAACCCTTTTTTTTTTGTTTTTTAAAATGTAATGGGCATTTTGCCTACATAGATGTCTGTCTACCATGTGCATGTGTGGTGCCCAGGGAAGACAAAAAAGGTATCCAATTCCCTGGAACTGGAGGTACAGACGGTTTAGTCACCCTGTGGGTGCTAGAAATTGAGCTCAGGTCTTCTGGAAAGCAGCCAGTGCTTTTAGCTTCTTGAGCCAAGTCTCCAGTGTTGTATTGTTTCAAGAGAAAGTCAGTATAAGTAGAATAGCAGACATAAGCTCTGTGAACACATTTGCAAACACAGTGCATATCATGAAAGGAGAGTTGGGAAATAATGCAGTGATCAGAGTAAAGCGTTCTTATTTGGAAAGTTTACTTTTTTTTTTTGGTATGTTATGTGCATTGTTTGACCCGCATATGTCTTTATGAGGGTGTCAGATCCAATGGAACTGGAATTACAATTGTGAGCTGTCATGTGGGCGCTGGTAATTGAACCTGGGTCCTCTGGAAAAGCAGCCAACACTCTTAATTGCTGAAAGTTTGCTTATTTATGTGTATTTTATATATACACATGTGTGTGCGTGCACGTGAACCTGAGTGTATGTGCGCTCTCTGCTCATGAGCCCACAGAGCTCAGAAGTAGACATTGTTACAGATGATTGTGAACTGCTGTGTGCATTCTGGGAACAGAATTTGGGTCCACTGCAAGAGCAATAAATGATCTTCTGCTCTGGAGTTCTGTTTTTAGTATTTATTATATACTGTCCAAAGAAGCTGGTCAGTTTTTATTTGAGAGCCTTGGACTTTAACCCCAGTATTTTAACCTACAGTACCAGTCCTTAGAGGCTGTGCTGGATGGACAGCATTACAAAGGTAGCGTTTTAGGGAAACCATGTCTTACAATGCTTTCAACTCTTGAGATTTGTTTTACTACTATGTGTTACATTTTTTTTTTTTTTTTTTTTTTTATCTTTTAGTACCTGTTTGAAAATGGTAGAATAGATAACATTTTTACGGAGCCCTATTCCAGATTTATGATTGAACTTACCAAACTCTTGAAAATATGGGAGCCTACAATACTTCCTAATGGTAAGGAGATTGTTTTGAATTATTTTTGTATGTGCTTTCATAGATTGCTCTTAAAAATATTTTCATATATTGTAATATAATCTGTCCTGATGTAATACAATTGAGTTTTTGAGGAGAAAAATCTTGGATTTATTGCCCAGCATTTTAGTAAAATCCACTGTGAACAGTTACTGTGTTAAACTAACATGCAGTGTACATAGAGAGAGTAACGACTAAAAAATTTACATTCGGTTATACTCAAGCTTCTAGAAGGGTTTTGTCTGGAAGTGTCAATAAAGCTGCATGCTAGTTGCATAGATGATCTTTGTCAGTCAGTGTGCACTGAACATTTGTGCTTGTTCTTATCTTTGAATTCTTTAACCCGTGTCATTAGAGAAGTGAGTGTATAACCAGGAATGTGTCCTTTATTTTGCGCTCTGGAATACCTTTGAAGCATTCTGAGCCACACAGTGTTTATGTACTTAACAGAGTGGCGGCTCAAAACGTAGATTTGGAAGTAGTTAAATCATGTTAATGGATGATCTCCCAAGAATAGAATACAGAAGCAGCAGTAGAGCTGATTGAGAGTTGGGTTAGACCTGAATTTAAGGGGCATGGAGAACTAGGTACATGGAACAGTACAGTTCCTTAAGACCTTGCTCCTCATACAGATTCTAGTAAGTCCAAGGAACATGGCTGTTATGCAGGCTTAGAATGAGAGGGAGGTAAGGAAGGAAGAAGTCAGTTTGTACTCCCTAGTGATGTGGCTAAATACATGGAATTGCTTGATGGTCTGGGCAGGAGCTGGTTAACTTTCCATGGATCAGATCTGGCTCGTCCTGGTTCTGTAGTCTACGCTAAAAGTGTTTTGTGTTTTTAAACAGTTGCAAACTTTAAAGAACATATCTTGTGATAGAGAAATTGGAATGAAATTGGAGTATACCTATAAAATTAAACTGCCTATGGCTCTTTGCTTTCTGCAATAAAAAGTTGTTCAGAGCAAGTGGCCTTCTCAGGAAAGGTAACCACTGTTCGAAGGGAAGTGCTTGGTTCTGTCTGGTTGGAGTCCTTTGCCCAGTTCTTTGTGGTGTTGCTTCTCTTTGCCTGTATAAAGAGTAGGTGGGGGAGAGCAGTGTTCAGCCATTCTCTTACTATATTCCTTCTGTGGAATGTGAGAGATCACATAATACTTTGTTCTCTCCATCCTGTCTAGGTTACATGTTCTCTCGCATTGAAGAAGAGCATTTGTGGGAGTGCAAACAGCTGGGAGCCTACTCGCCAATTGTCCTGTTAAACACCCTCCTTTTTTTCAATACCAAATACTTCCAACTAAAGAATGTTACTGAGCATTTGAAGCTTTCCTTTGCCCATGTGATGAGACGGACCAGGACTCTGAAATACAGCACCAAGATGACATATCTGAGATTCTTCCCGCCTTTACAGAAGCAAGAGTCAGAGCCAGGTGTGTTGCTGGTAGATGAGGTTTCTGTTTGCAAGGCTAAGACAGTTATCACAGAGGGTCAGTAATTCATTCTAGACATGGAGGGCACATTGCAACTTGTTTTTAATGTTTGAGTATATTTCTCTGTTTTCAAATATGTTAAAAGCTCTCAAAATGAGAGGACTTTTGGCCTTGTATTTTTATTGTCTTTAAGTTAGAAATTCTGATTTAACTAGGTAGAGCCCCCTGATTTAATTGGGTAGATCCCAAATAGCCTACATGTAAAACTTACCAGGAATTTCCTTATGTAACCATGGTGATGAGGTCACTGATTTACAAGTACTAGGCAGTAATTGTTAGTTAAACAAAACTTATTTACCTTTTGGGCTTTGCTTGTTGGACTTTTGCTTTTGTCTGGAGCACCCTGTTTGAATTAGCATCTTTTAGTCAGTTCTAAGATTCTAAAGGAACTTGGAAGCTGCCCTAAAGCAGTCTGCTTTTATCTATGGTAAGCTTGGATCAGCAATGGCATTTTCAGTAAGCAGGTTATGGTCATGTGTTTCAAAAATAGACTAAGTGACTCTTGTCTTTAATGTCTGAAAAATAATGCTGCTACTCTGAACTAGAAATTAAACTTTTTGCGTTTGATTTTGTGTTTTTTTTTTTTTTTTGAGCCTTGTCTTACTATGTAATAGCTCATGCTGTCCTTTACCTCACAATCCTCTTGAATCAGCCTTCCTGAGTGTTGGCATTACAGCTATTTACCCATCATGCTCACATATCACATATATACACAAAGAAATTTCTTAATTTTTAGCAATATCAAGTTCTCCAAATTGAGTTACTACTTTTAAGAATAAAGTACATGCTTGAAATTTGAAAAATTACATTTTCTGAACCTAAAATTTATTAATAGTTTTTTTGTGTGTACCCTATCCATATTCGCTTGTTTTTAGTAGTTCCTTTAACTTTAAAATATATTAAGGCTTTAAAATATATTAAGGGCATCTTGCTTTTTCACCTGGTGTTTGTCTCTTGGCTGTAGCTTGATACTTATATGATCCACTTTGTAGTTTTGTTTTTGTTTTTTGAGATATCATCTCACTTTGTATCCCAGGCTGGCCTAGAACTCAGTTATATTTCCCAAGCTGGCCTCAGTCCTTAAGGAACATACGTTTCTCAGCTTTCTAACGGCTGGAATTCAGTCTCCTTTTCCTCCTGACAGTGTGCTTTGTACTTATAGGTGATAATAGTTAAATGAGTCAGTTAATATTGTGTCTTTTGATTAGATGTTGATAGTAAGTTCAACTTTTTAAAGTAATTTGCAAGGCATGTCTATGTAGGAAGCTAAAGTAAATTTGTTTTAAAGCAATAATGCAGGTAGTTGGAGAGAAAGAATTCTAAACCATGTGTCAAGAGTATCCATAAAAATGGGCTTGGGAGGGGCCTCAAGGGATGGCTTAGTGGTTTAGAGCACTAGATCCTGTAGTTGGACTTTTCCTTTGGTCACCAGCTTACAAATAATGACATAGATACATTAGCCATAAAAGCTCAGCCTTAGCTTCAGTTCATAACTAATTCTTACCACAAATTAACTAATATTTTTTATCTACGTTCTTTTACGTGGTTTGGTTACCTTTAGTCTGTACTGCCCATCCTGCTCCCTCCACATCTGGCTAGCAATTCTGCCATTCTTATTTTCCAGGTCCTCTGTCCCCAGAAGTCCCACTTTTAATTTCTTCCTGCTTAGCTAATGGCCATTCAGCTCTTTATTAAACTAGTCACAGTGACACATCTTTACATACTGTAAAGGAATATTCCACAACATTTCTTCAAAATAAAAAGGAAAGGTTTTAACTCTAACACAATAGAACCATCAACAGAATAGTTATCAGGGAAGAGCTACATTCACAATGTTCACTCCACCAGTGTTTGATATATTCAGAGACAATATTCTATTACTGATCCTATCTTGATAAGTCCAAAGTTTTGTACCTAATTTACCTTCTATCATAACTAAGGAAAACTATAACTAGCCTTAAACTCCATCAAAGACCCCAGAAGATTAAACAGGAAGTACAGAGCAAGCAACTTCCAAAACTAAGAAACAACAGAGACATTTGGCTGCCTAGACAGTCAGCCCAAGGTTTTTTTTAACGTTGAAGTATCCATTCTCAGCCTATGGGCCTAAAATATCTTACAGACTTCTGTATGAAGCAGAAATTTTGAAGGACTGTCCTACCTTGTTTTGGCAAGTTCTTCAGTTGCCTTATTTTGTGTCCTGCTTGTCCAATTAGGACAGCACACTGTTAGCAGTTGAGTCAAGGGCAGTTTCTTGCCCAAATAGCTAGCTTTTGCCATAAAGAAAGCAAACTTCACATGAAGGTTCTTCAGTGCCCACCATCTTTTTTGAAGTAAATTGGCACTGCCAGAAGCAGACGTGTCTTGCTGTCATGAAAAGCCTCAGGTTATTAAAATATTTTAAGTGCCATATTCTGTAGGGCTTTGAAGTGTTTGAAGACTACTTGTCTATCTAAAATAATTTATTTTACCTTGATAACATACTTAACATGACTACAGGTTGATTTTTTTTTTAAATAGGTGACTAACTACTAATCTTTATTTTTTTTTAATATCCTAAATAGTTTGTAATAATAACTTTCAAGGACTAGAAATTTACATTATCTGTTAAGTGAACTGCACAGGTACAATACCTTAAGCAGGAGTAGAAATACATGTATAGTATGTTTTAACAAAAATAACCTTACATTTGTATCAATATACAAACTTCTATACTGATGCAAAATATCTGAGTCTAATGGTTTTTCTAAAGTAGTCTCAACAACCTACCCTTTTATCCTATAATTTCTATACTACATTACCTTTTTCATTTTAGGAAGAGATCCCTGAATCTAATCTCCTTTGTTAGCTTTCTCCCTGACAATTACCAGTAACAATTTTCAGCCAACCCCCATAAATGATGGCAAACAACCATTAACCCATCAAATGGCCAAAAACCATCCACCCCACCACTTGAAATGTGAGCATCATGGTTTTTGTACTGTCTCCTGCTGTCTGTGGGCCACAACATCTTTAGGGAACCTGAGAAAATTGAGATAATCATCAGGTTCTGGAAAACTAACTATATCATTTGTTGTCCAGTCTCTTTGCAATGGGAAAGCACAAGGCTTATCTGTAGTTTTGTCTAAAATAGTCTTTGAGGCTGGACCCTTTCAACCAGCAGCCTTGAAGCTGTTCTGGATGTAGAACTCTGAGGAAACTCCCAACAGAGGCACTCTGAGAGGCTGGATCACCTAAGCCATCCATTTTCATTGGTGTCTGTTTCCTTAGCTCTGAAAACACACAAACTTTCAAAGGTAACATACATATCTGCATTAACACATGTATAGACTGTACATTGTATGAAAGCCAGCCAAAGATGATTTTTTGTTTTATGTCTGAGCAGGTAAAATATACATCACCTGTCTTTAGGTTTATTTCTTTATGTCTGTAGTGAGGATTTTCAGAGGACTACTATTTTCTCTGATGCAACCTGCTCTCTATCAATCTTGAAGGAATCCACAGCCTTTTGTTTTCTATGGAAACAAAAGCATAATCTCTTCCCCAAAGCAATACGTTTTCTGACATCCTTTTTAAAGTTAAATCATTCCTGAAGTATCTGACTGACTGTGCTTGCAGATGTTTGTAACTCTGCTTTCAGGGGGTCTGGCGCCCTCTTCTGGCCTCTGGGCACTGCATGCAGGTAGTGCACAGACATATATGCAAGCAAAACACCTACACACATTAAATAAAACTACTGAATCATTAAAATAGGGCTTGGGGCCGGTGTGGTTGTGGTGATATCTTACTTGCACAAATAAAGCCTGTGTGGGAGTCAGAGAATGGAGCGTGCCACTAGCTAACCATAGAGGTCTGGAGGTCTGTACAGACAGACAGGAATTGATGTAGCTGTGCAGAAACAGGATATAAGCAGGGAGAAACAGGAAATTGCTCTCTTCTGAGATACTTAGGAGGTAAGGCGTCTTGTGACTTGTTTTTTTTCCTCTCTGATTTCTCTGCATTTTCCCTCTATATTTGACTCCGGCTTTTATTATCTAGACCAATTAAGAACTCCTTTTCTATGTGGTGATTCATGCTTTTTATCCCAGCACTCAGAGGCAGGTGAATTTCTAACCCTATCTTGAAACATCCCCCCTCAAAAACAAAAAAAAGAAAATGGGTTGGGGTTATGGCTCAGTGTATAAGTTGCCTAATGTGCATGCACCAGAACCAGAGTTAAGAACTCCAGCAGCCTTATAAAACCAGAAATGGCTATGTATATATGTTACCCCAGTACCGAGGGGACAGAGAGAAGTGGATCCCTGAAACACGCTGGACAACCAATGTAGCATATGACTGAGTTTGGAGGTCAGTAAGAAAGCCTGTCTCAAAAAATAAATGGAAGTCCAGCAAGATGGCTCAGCAGGTGAAAGTGTCCATGAAATTTGATCCCTGCCCATGAAAGGTTGTAGCATGTATGTTTTCTGCCAGTCCGCCCGCCGCCTGTCTGGGTCCACAGCTGCACCAGCCCCAAATAACACTCTGAGACTCTGTATTTGATACAATCCTGTTGGCCAGTTATCATTATTGTTTATGGGCTAGCTATGTCTTAATTATTAACCCATTTCTACTTATCTAAGTATTTCCACATGGTCATCTTATCAGGGAGCCACAGCTGGCATCTTCCTTCCTCCCTAGTCTACATCTTGACTCCTCCCAACTACTACCTCTTTCCTCCTAGTTTCTTAGTCCCTCCTATCTTTCTTTTCTATTGGCCAACAGGGCTTTATTAATTAACCAGTATGAGAAACATATTTACAGAATAACATCTCCCATCAAAAGGTAAAAGGAGAGAATCAGTTCTCCTGAGTTTCTGACCTCTACATGTGTGTACAGTGTTGTACTTGCACTCAAACACACACTGGTGGCTTGGGCTCTTGAGACCACCTAGTGGAGCTCTGTTTAGACTGAATGGACAGATAAGCAGCAGCCTCATTCCTATCTCTGTACTCTGCATTGTCTGTGAGCCCAGTCCTACAAAGGTCTGTCCTATCAGATGACCAACTTTGTTCAGATTTTCTTTTCATAAGATGTTGTTTCTTAGAATACACAAAGAGAAGGAACTTGAGCAAGAACTCAGTGCTGGTGCCCCCAGAGAAGAAATATGTCCATTAGAAAGAGGACTACTTTTCCTAATCATACCGGAGGAGCAACATGTATGGAACATTTTTGTTTGTTGGTTTTATTTTCTACTTTGGTTTATGAACCCTGTACCTAATCCAGTCTAACAAAGCAAGGTCCAAAAGGAAAACATACCCCCAGCACTGTCCCTTTTGCCATGGGATTCTTCTTTTTTTCAACAGGGAACATATGTGTTACAGAACAAGCAGAGTGTTTAGGCTCCCTGGCACATGGGAGCTCAGTGAGTATTGTTGAAAAGGGCAGGAGGGACAGGCTCTCTGGTTGTGTAGCAGAGATCACTAGGTGTGTTGACATTTCTCTTACATAAACACTTGATTTTTTTTTTTTTTTTGTCTCAAGATAAGCTAACTATTGGCAAGAGGAAACGGAATGAAGATGATGAGGCTCCGGTGGGTGTGGAGATGGCAGAGAATACCGACAACCCACTGAGATGCCCAGTTCGGCTTTATGAGTTTTACCTATCAAAGTGGTAAGGGATCCTTCTGTGCTCTGAGTATAGGGCATTCTTTACCCAGCAGTCTGCACTTCAAGTTATTGGAAACTGGAGGCACAATTGGCCTGTGACACTGCGTCTTGCCTCTGAGTTCATATTTTTCCCATCCTTCTGTCTGCCTAGATTTGGAACTATAAAAAACAAGCCCTCTTTATCTCAAAGTTTTTCTCATTTGTTCTTTTGCAGTGTTGTGGAATTTAATCTGTAGTAATTTATTTTTTTGTATAGGAAACACATTCTGAGGTTGGTTTTTTGTTAAATCTGTAAGTGGGGAGGCTTTAAAGAAATTCAGCTCTGTATTTTAAAAAGCTGGGGTCTGACCAGGCCCATCTCCATACTAAGCATGTTCTCCTGCTTAGCCATGCAGTCTTAGTTCAGAGTGGAAAGTTAAAGAATCTCTGGCTAGAATGTATAACACATACTAAGAGTACTTTTATAATGACATCAAGTGACCTCAGGATTCATTTATATGAATTGATATGCTCTATTCCTACCAGCATTTGAACTGAAGTATGTGATTTATGCTGCTGTCCCCCCTTTCCCCCCCCAACCCCCACCCTCCATCCCGGGGCAGGATTTCATGTACCCCAATCTGGTCTCAACCTGGCTTTGTAGCTAAGGATGATTTTGAACTTCCTAATCCTTATTCCTCCACCTTTAAATGCTGGGACTACAGGTGTCTGCCACCATACCCAGCTGTAGTTTTTTTAATTAAAGTCTACCACATCCATTTCATTTATGGGTTGCTCCTGTGAGGAGAATGCCCTTATCCCTATCTAGCTTCCCCTGTGATTTTGTTTACTTAGGAAGTGAGTCATGTTGGAGGTGCTCAGAGCCACTATATAAGAAAGAATGGTGTGTATTTCCAGTGTTCTGATCTCAGCATCCTTTTTCTCTTTTGTCTTGTTTGCCCCCTCTTGTGGATAGTTCTGAAAGTGTGAAACAGAGGAATGATGTGTTCTACCTTCAGCCTGAGCGCTCCTGTGTTCCTAATAGTCCCATGTGGTACTCCACATTCCCAATAGACCCTGGAACCCTGGACACCATGTTGACACGCATTCTCATGGTGAGAGAGGTACATGAAGAACTTGCCAAAGCCAAATCTGAAGACTCTGATGTTGAATTGTCAGATTAAGATGGAAGTAAGGTTCCTATTTCCATGAGCACTGTTATGCACCAAGCTGTGAATGCACTCAGCTGTTGGGAAGATGTAAAAATCTAAGTCCTCTTGACTTGATTGTGAGGCATGAAGAACAGGCGGCTCCTGAGCAACAGTGTGGCTGTAAATGAAACCCGAGGGGACGAATGTGAATGAATTGGCAGGGAGAGAGTCCGAAGACGTGGTCGAATGACTAACCAGTTTCTGAGTGGTGCATAATCTTATTTTGTTTGGGAATAAGAAATTATGGGATATTTTTAAGGAAAACTGTTGTATAAAATTCTACCATAGTAACCTTAGTTAGAAAGGGGTAGCTTTGGAGTGAGACCCTGGCTGCAATAGGCTATTTGAGCAAGCTGTCCACGAAAGTCAGGAAAGATATCAGTACAGAGCTGAGAGTGACATCAAATGAGGACACTGCAACTCAGCCTTGAAGATCCAATAAAAATGCTCACGTTTTTTTGTAAAAAGATAGTGGTCTTGATTGATATACACTGCCAACCCACTTATGTGAAGGATGGAAGCCTTGGGTACTTTGACTGGAGGCCCTCACAGCAGCGGAAATGCCCTTCTCTGCTATTGCTAGTGTGCCCCTTTTCATGTAAGGTCTTACCTTCTCAGCCGTGGGTGATTGAAGGTAAAAGGATAATGTTCCACAAGCTAATTATGTACACAGGAAATCTGTGGAGCCCATTAGCCCCTGGGTGTCTCGAACTGTTTGTAGAAAGCCCACTGAAAGCCCGCTTCTCTGGGTGCAGGCCTTTATTGCTGCTGCCTCGGCCTCAGCTGTGGTGCACAGATGGGGAGGCTCTCCTTTTGTTTCCAGTTTTTCCCCAATGGCAGCTTTCCTTCCACTGTTTTACTTTTCTTTTCCTAAGTGACTGACTCTTCCTGTCCTTTGCACCAGCTTCTGGAGGCCCTGTCATTTCAAATGGAATAATCTGTCTCCATAGTTCCGACAAAAGTGGGTGATCCCACAAAGACACAGTATTATGCAGCTACCTGAGTTGTGGTAGGGAAGGTCATAGTGGGCTTCCATGTAAAGTATTTGGAAGTTGACCTTATTGCCCCAAAGAACTTGAAAATTAGGGATTCTGGGGTTAGAGTACAAGATGATTGACTGTCTTACATATCCATAAGAAGGTCTTCTTACAGCACTATTCCAGATTCTAGCTGTCTTAGTTCTATGAAGATTGCAAGGTATAGGTGTGTGTGACAGTATCACACTGTCTCCCTCTTCTCCAGTCTGTTTCTTTCCTACAAATTTTGAGTCAAGCTTTTAATAATGTTGGCTAATTACTGAGCTTCTTTAATTGAAGTTAATTTGAGCTTACAGCAGAATTGAAAGACGTTATAAGCCTCTTCAGAGTGTCACCTTGAAAGACTTGAGTGTGTCCCATATTTTAGGTGGGGGTAGCAAGTTTTATTTTGTTTTTTAAACAAATAAGTCATTTCAATACAACAGAATTTTAAATGGGCCTTTTGACATTGTATACTTGGTGGTTCTGTCCTCTGCCTGTAACGAATCTCCCTTTTGTTACTAAGAACTGTGTGAAAGAAGTAAATCTGCCCCAATCTGTATGGTTAAGTTCATCTGTGTTTGTCATTTCTGATGGGGAACTGCTTCTTTCCAGACCTCGTTTGATTGACCGGAAGGCAATTGGCCTGTCTGATAAGTCACCAATAAACCATCCAGAAACACCAGGTGTCCAGTCCTGCTGTATCAATTATGATTTGTGTAAACACTAACATTTTCCATCTATAGTTGTATGAGAAACAAATACTGTTAGCTTAGTAGAGAAATTGTTATAAATACAAGAAAGAAAAAAATGTATCTTTTATGAGAACAACCACTACCCAGATAAATGACTGTATCAGGGCTTCAGCTGCATGTTAGTGCGGGGGGGCTTCAACTCCTAAACTAATTTTAAAACTGGTTGATCATCAGTCATTCCTCATAAATGTAGTTGTTTGTTGTGTCAAATTAGTTCCTTTTTATTTTGTTAAAATTGTGTAAAATCACAATCCCCACCCCCAAGAGGGTGAGAAAAAAAAATCAGCAAACAGAACCTGAGCTTGTCCTGTCCTGCTGTTCCTTGGTCTTTAATTGTCTTTGGATTTTTCCTTTGCAGGAACCACAGAACTGTTCCCATAGAATAAAATAGTATATTTGTATTTGATGGGTGAGTTGTTTTTCTTTGTGGCTTTAAGGAACTTTAAATATATTTTTTATTTAATCTTATTAGTACATAAAATTATCCCCCTCCCCCACCAAAAAAGAAAGGTGGTTTTCAGAAAAGTTCCTTGGTTTTTATTCAGTCAACTTAATGCATCGTCTCACTGCAGTCTTCCTGTGGTTTTGTTTCTGTCAAGATGTGGTTCCATTTTCAGGTGATTTTTAACCGTACTAAAGTCCCAGCAGTTAGAAACACCCAGTGGCATGCATGCCACCTTTCCTGCAGCTCTCTTCAAGACTTAGGTGTTTGAGAGGGTCAGAGTCAGACATTGGGCCTATTCTGATGTATGAATCCCAATGGGGATCTCATTGGGAATGTGGGAATAAAGTGTGCTTTTTCTTAGTCTCTTGAGGTGCCTTGGTATTCCACTAAATTGTAGACCATTTATATAGGCCCTATGACATTTCTAAGTTTATAAAATTCTTTCCCCACAAAATGGGAAGTGAAATAGATTTCTGTGAGTGAGTTCCAGTTTTTCCAAAGACAAAGGTCCTTCCTTTATAGTGGCCACTTGAAAGCTCAAGAAATTGTGAATGAAATACCAATTGTCCCATCCTTTTCTGTACTAATATTGTCCATTGTGATACTTTGTCACCATTTACACATTGTGACATTTTTATTGTGTGGCACTGTAACTTATTGGGAGAGTTTGCAGGCTTTGGGGTCTTTTTGCTTGCTGTCCCCATAACCCTAAGTAAATGAAACACCTTGGTTCAGTTTTCTCCTCTGTGAAGTGAAACAGTAACAACTTCTTTAGTTGTTGACCTGACAAGGTAGGCTTTCAAATGTAAAATGGCTCTTAACACCATGCCCATCTCATACATGTGCACACTTACACAGTGGTGGTGTGGAAGTCAGAAGGCATCTTGCTTGAGTTGCTTCTCTCCTTCCATGCCATGTGAATTCTGGAAATTGGGGACAAGTGCCTTTATGTGTTGAATTGTCTTGTCAGCCCTTCTTTATTTTTGTTTTTACCTTGTGTGTGTGCACATTACACATGCAACAGCAGTGCATGTGGCAGTCAGAGGACAATGTGAAGGAATCATTCCCTCCTGCCACCTTGTGTGTTCTGTGGAGCACTTAAGTGCTCAGCAAAAGCACCTTTACCCCACAGTCACCCCATTGGCCCAGGAGGGAGGGAGGGAGGAGAGGGATGTGTATTTGAGTCTGTGTGCCATGATGCCCATCTGGTGAGGGCGGCCAGAGGATACATTGGGCATTCTCTAAGTACCTTTACCCATTAAGCTATCTTCCTGGCCCCAGATTTTAAAATTTGTAATATATACCAAATTTTCAAATACATGTTGAATCCTTAATAAAAACCCTGAGTCAGAGAAGCAGACTGGCCAGCCACTAGAATTTATCTCTACTAAAGCTCAGCCCAAAGGAGTGATCCTGTCCTTACACTGCATCCTGAGGCTGAGTGCCTCAGACTGCATCTGTCTTCTAGGAATCTTCTGACTGCGCTGAGCTTCTGTCTCCTCCCATCTTATATTCTTCTCTCTGCCTAGCCATTATCACCTCCCTAGTGCTGGGATTAAAGGCGTGTGATTCTAGGTGCTTAAGATCACCTTTGTGTGACCTCTTTGCTTTCTAGATAGATTCAATCTTGTGTAGCACAGGGTGGCTTTGAACTCACAGAGATCCATCTGTCTCTGTCCCCTGAATGTTGGGATTAAAGGGTGTGCCACCACTGCCTGGCCTCTAGGCTAACTAATGGCTTAGCTCTGCACTCTGATCCTCAGGCAAGCTTTGTTATAGCACGAACAAAATATCACCATACTTAACGTTTGACATTGTGGCTCCTGCAAATACTGTAATCTGCAGATCATTTCTGTATCTCAAGATCAAGTATTCAGTAATTGACTTGTGCTGTGGTAAAACAGCAGTAGACAATAAATTCCGTCTTGAGTCGGCTCGACTGTCCTCTGCCCACTTCTGCTGCAGTGGGCTGCCTGCCTCCCCATGCCTCACTCTTCCCCATGCCCACTGCCTGGCAGTGTCTTCCACAATGAAGCAAGTGGCAGTGACGGAAGTGTGAGTCTGAACCTTTGGGTCTACACTTACGCTTGTTCTGAGTGCTGCCAGTAGAAGCACTGCTGTTTGTTTCCCGTGCTCTACTTTTCTGTGGCTGTAATAAGACACTGTGCCCAAGGCAAATTATGGAAGAGTTTATTGGGGCTTCAGTTTCAGAGGGTGAGTCCATGAGCACCATTAGTGAAGAGCCTGGCAGGCAGCCTGGTGCTGAATTGGCTCAGAGCTCACATCTGACCCACAAGCATGAAACACAGAGAGACCCTGAGTGGTGTGCGCTTTTGACACACTTCCTAATCCATCCCGAACAGTTCCACCAGTTGGGGAGCAAGTATTTAAATAGATAGGTAAGCCTATGGAAACATTCTCATTCAAACCTCCACACTTTAAATTGTGCTTAGGGGGACTTTTTGCTTCATCTTTTTATTGAGTAGCAAATGTGCTTCTGTTAAATTTTTTTTCGAGACAGGATTTCTCTGTGTAACTTTGTAGACCAGGCTGATCTCAGAGATCCACCTGCCTCTGTCTCCCCAGTGTTAGGGTTAAAGGTGTGTGCCACTGCCGCCACCCGTCCTATCTAAATTTTTTATTACTGTATTTGGGTGGTGGTGTGGAGAGCAGAGAGCGTGAAATCCTGAAGGAATGTATATTTTGACATGGTGTGGCCTGTCAAGGACTCCCAAGACCAATGCCAAAGCCATTGAGCTATATGGGCCAGTTTCAGACATACAGTAAAACTTTTCTCAAGAACCCCAGTATGAATGTTTATGAATTTTTGATCAGTATGAGCAAAGACACTGCAGCTTTTCTTCCAGACTGTTCCCCTGCAGAGACCTCCTACTGAGACTAGCTAACCCACCCCTGTGCTGTACATACCTAGTGAATGTAGTGACCAGTGAGAATAGCGACTGGTGAAAATGATGAAGATGACGTCCCAGTGTCAGCAGCAGTGGTTAGGACCCTTTCCCCTGTCACAGCTCCACTGTCCTGTGCTTTCTTCATTCCCTCACCCCCCTAGCTGGAGTTGCAGCACTGAGGTGCCCAAGGTTGGGTCAGGGCCACAGTGCATGTTAAAGCACATGGAGGACAACTTCATGACATTGGCTAATCTCTCTGTACCGTAATTTCTGTTTGTTCCAGGAATTTCAATTATACCTTCTCACCTGCCCCCCCCCCTCTGCCTTATTTAAAATTAGTGCAGGGACTGGAGAAAGATGGCTCAGGCCGTCAGGAATACCTCCTGCTCTTGAAGAGGACCCAGGTCAGTATCTGGCATCCGTAGTGGCTCAGCCACCTGTAACTGCAGTTCCGGGGATCTAACGAGCCCTTCTGGTCTCCTGGCTCTTGCATATGCGTGTCATATACTCATTCAGGCTTGTACAAATACACATTATTTTTAAGTATTTCTTATTAATTCGATTTCAGTTTTGGTTGTGAGCCTAGCATTTAACAGGGAGCTATCTTTGTAGCTCTTCATTATGCTTTTAAGAGGGGCCAGCTTGCTACAGTTAAGCTGGCCTGGAACTCATGATCTCCCTGCTCCTGCTGTCAGTCCTGGGATTGCAGGCAGACTGCAGTGCTCCCAGCTTGCTATGCCTCTAAGCTTACTTGTTTACTCCTGTTGTTTTAGTGGACTTTAACCTTCCTGCTAAGATTTGTACTCTTCTACGCCTTTGATCTTGTCTACACTTACTGCATTGCAGTTAGGGTCCCAGAATGCTAATAAATGTTAACAGGTTTGTTTTCATAGTATTGGCTATTTCTGAGTAGTTTTCTCAGTGGTTACACTGTTATCTAAATGGACTTTTTGACCATCATCTCCATGAGAAATCCTCATCTCCCCTTAATCCCTCGTAGGCTGGCCTTGATGCTGGTAAATTGCTAAGGATGACCTTGAATTTCTGACCCTCCTGCTTTTGAGTCTTATTCTTGAAAGTATTTATTACAATCAGGTGAAATGAGTTTGTCAGTGTATGTGTGTATTCTGAGTACATATAACTCATATTTCTATGAGTTCTTCTTTCCACTTGTTAAATTTTATTCATATTGACTTTTAAGGGGTGTGCCACCACATCCAGCAAAAAATATCATGTTTAAATATATAGGTGTGTATGGGTCTTTTGTCTGTGTTCCATGTGACTAGTACCCAAGGGAGTTAGAAAGTGGCACTGGAGCTTCTGGGACATTAGAATTAAAGACAGCTGTGAGTCACCATGTATATGCTGGAGATTGGACCTGGGTCTTCTGAAAGCATTTGGTGCCCTTGACTTCTAAAGGCCCCTGTTGCCTTAAATTGCTGGTGTGGAATGGTGTGGATAAGTGTCAGATTTATGGTATCTGAGTGAGCAGCAGTCCCACAGCTGTCTGGTAGTCTTTTTGTTTGTTTGTTTGTTTTTTTGTTTGGAAGTTCTGTACTGCCCTTGTACTTCCCCTTAAGGGGAAGGTTATGGCCTCCAGGCATCTCTCAGTTGCTGTTGAGTACTGTTGGGAGATGGACTTCTCGGAAGCAGCAGCTTTGGGAGGAGGGAGCTGTAGATATTACAGACCACCACACCACCAACCTGCTGCAGACAGTAACTGGATGGATTGGCCTCACTTTCAAGGTATGCTAATTACCCATTGCCCTCAGTCTCACATACTCTTGGGGTTTGGGGAAATCTTGATTCTTTTGTGTTTTCATTTGTTGGTAGTACCTCCTCTTTGGAGAAAAGAAATGGTAGAGATTTTATTACTAGGAAACAAAATATTTTGCATTTTCAAACTTTGTTATATTTTAAGTGCTTCCTATAAATACAACTTTACCATTATTAATGGTGGTATGGGGCAGGCAGGATCAAATTCACCATATAGCTTGGACTGGCCTCGTACTCAAAGCAATCCTTTATCCTCACCAGTGCTGGGCCACCATGACTAGTTCTGGTGATAATTGTTGCCTACACTCCTATAGTTTTTAATAACTGTTTTTCTACCCCAGTCCTGCCTTGTGTTTTGTTTTTAAAGGTGTGTCCCTTTGAAGTTACAACCATATAGGAAAGCCACCCAACATGGCACTTGGGATTCCAACTGCAGTCCTATAAGAACAGCAAGTGCTCTTATACCAAACCATCTTTTTCCCAGTTCATTTCTTTTTGAAGCAAGGTCTCTCTGTACCCCATCCTGGCCTCAAACTTAGGGCAAGCTTACCTCATCCCTCTGACTGCTGGAATTACAGGCGTGGCACCACTGCACCTGGTTCTGTTCCCTGCTTTCTGATTGGTTAGTTGAGATCATCTCCCTTGGCTGGTTTATAAGTTGCTATAGAGTTTTGTCCTGACATTTTAGGGAAAGTTTTCTCAATATTTAGAAATAGAACACCCTGACTTAAACTCTATAAAAGTTATGAGCATTCTCCTGTAGAATGATCTCACATAACCATGCTTATGTCTCCTTAGCCAGTACTTTAGAGTTCATACAGAAAGGATTATTTGTTGACACTCACTAGGTAGACAGGAGTGATAATCAGATGTTACACTTGGCTATTAGCTTGTCTATGAGCCCTGGCTTTGCTAGCTTTCTCAGATGGTATTGGCTAGAGTCACTGTCAATACACTGAGACATGAATCCCAGCCTCACTCTGGGATAGGCCTGGGATATGTGACAATAGGTACATTCATTTTAATATTCTTGAAATGGTGAGAACTCAAAAAGGAACAATATTGCCCAAAAATCCTTAATATATCCTGGAAGTTAGGATACTTTGTGCCCCTCAGCTTGGTTATAAGTGGACAGAAATGTAACCAAAGGTCAAAATCAAAGAGCATCTATGGCCAGCCAGCACTAATATGACACAAGCCGACCTACCATGGGGCCCTGTACCACCAGCCGGTGTGCTAAGGCAGGTTTTAGGATGGTGACCTCGCAGATCTGTAGCAGTGGTGGGCCCTGCAGTGCAGGTCATGGATATAGCATGAAATAGCACAACCTAGTAGCCAGGCACACAATTAAATAGCATGTTTAATTATCTCACAACAGATAGTGCAGTAGTAGAAATTGTAAGTCCTTTTTAAAAAGTCACTCTCCCTGAAACTCCAGTTCCTCAACTGCCTGACACCTCGGCTGAGGAACTGGTGACAGGGCCAGAGGGATTTAATAGTCTTTCAAGGAGCTGAAAGTCTCTAAGTTGCCTCGAGAGCAGCCAAGAGACCTATAAGGAACAGGTACATACACACTCAAGCACTCACACGTGCAAAGAACACAGAAAAGACATGGATGGAGTGACATGGAAGGGACCACAGTGGGGCAGTCACACATGCACTCAAAATGCCACAGAGTTCCAGTCTATCTGTGGCTATCTCCTCCAGGAGAATGAGGGGTGGCCTGAGCCTGGAAGCAGGTGCTGGTCATCCCCAGCAGCCCCCACACCCCTGATACAGTCAGTACACAAGCCAGCTCTTGAGCTGAAGGGCCAGGCAGCATCAGTAGTGGGCACGGATTTCTCTTGGCCTGGGGAAGGCAGGGCACACTGTCCCAGAGGAGCAAACAAAGACTATGCCGAGGGCTAGGCTGGTGGCACTCGGTTCTGGGCTCTGTTGCAGTGCTCTAACAGCAGAGAAGAGGCTAAGGGGCTGGCTGTGTCTGCTCTCTCTCAGGCAGGGAGCAGGGAGGTGTGTGCAAAAAGTGAGGCCCTGAGATGAGGTTATTTGTGGGGGCCTATCACATAGGTTTATAGAGGAAACCTTCATTCACAGCTTCATTCGGGGTTCCTATAAAGTATCTGTAGATTCAAGTACCAGCAGCTCTGCAGGGGGCTGTTGGGATGGAGTGACCAGCACATGCTGGGAGAGCAGCCGCCCTCAGACCCAGGAGGTCAGGAACCAACTGAGAGGTGCTCTGGCCCCTGGCACTGAGGCCCAGTTTGATGAGACAGACCCGGGAGCTATAATATCTCCTCCCGTGGGCTCCTGGTCTTCAATGGTGTTTGTCCGTTCGGCACAGATCCATTCTGACCATGCAGGAGTTTGCCTTTCTCCCGGTCTGGCCAAGTGAAGATTGCGTCATCGCTGTCCAGCTCCGACTCTGAGTGCATCAGGCTGCTGCTCAGCATGGGGCCTTTCTGTTTGCTGCCTGCCAAGAAGACAAGCCCAGTGTCAGCAAAGCCCTCTGGAGGCCTGAGTCACAGCCCATCCTCTCTACTGAAGAGGAGACCAGGCATCCTACAGGAAGAGCAGGTGGGAGGGGGGCCTGGGCTCCCTACAAGAGTACAGAGAACAAAGCCTAGAGATGAGACCTGGACTCTCCTACATCCGAGCTTCAGTTGGTGTGATCCAGTGGTGCTCTGTTCTCCTTCAGATAGGTCTTACATCCCTAGAGAGCTACATAATGAGACCCTGTCTCCATACAACAAAAAGGCGAGAATTTAAAGACAGTGAGACTCTCACTCAGAGATAGTCCCAAGCAGAACACACCAACCAAGTCCTTTACGGAGCACCCAGGGCTGGATTGCTCAGCAGGGAGAGCAGTAGTTGCTGTTCTTCTATAACCACAGCGCTAGGGGATCCAACACCTCTGGACATACACTCATGCAGATGTGCACAATTACAACACACACACACACAACACACACACACACACACACACATTCAAGATCCATAAAACGGAGACTCTAGAGGTCACAGCAATCACCTCCACAGCTTTCCCTCTCTGTAGAGGCCACAGGCATGAACTATTGTCTGCCAGTATAGCTTTAGGGTAGATCCCATTCCCAGAGAGGCGATTGAAAGTAGGACTAGCCAACAAGATCACTCCAGCAGTGTTCTGGACCCCAGCACTACCAACCACACCATCCATCCTAAGCATAGATGGCATCTTGAAAGGATTGGTGGCCAGCCTAACAGCTGTGAGTGCCCTCTGGTCTCCCAAGACTGACTATTCAGACCCCGACCACCTGCACTCAAGAGGCCCACCGTTCCAGGCTGCACCGTTCCTGCAGCCCTGGGAGCTGTCATGTCTGGAGCCTCGACAGCAAGCAGTACAGCAGTCACAGAAGACCACTGGCAACATGGGTCTCTCTAGTGTGTTGGGAACAGTGGTAGTGGAAGGCCCCACCAAAAGGCTCTGCTTCCCCCCATCAATGCTGTCCCTCCTCCCTCAGTCCCTCTACCAGAGAGCTTAAGAACGCATTCACTTCTGAGTACCCCACAGCCTCCTCCCTTCCCTACAGCAAAGGACATGGGCCTTTAAGGATATCCTCCCTGGCTGAGCAGCCACATCTCTCACCCAGCATCTGTCTACCGCAGCTCTTGTTCCTGCATCTCATCCACTAAAAATGACGGGTGCGGGGGCAGTGGAAACTGAACAGACACCTTGCTGGGGACACAGCGGTTCTCTTGAGACTGCACTCAGAGGTGTGTGTGTGTCCGTCTGTCCAGAAGTCACAGTGATGAGCAGTATAACTAACTGGTCACTAAATACATACCTGTCAGTAAATGTTTAGGTGCAGGCCTGCTGTAAGGAATGTGCACAGAGCATCTGAGCACATGCACCATTTGCACTCTGACCTCAAAATACTATTAACTTGGGCACTGACTGGATGGTGGTGCAAAGGAAGGGTGAGGGGCAGGTTAGGCATGTTCCCTTATAAAGACTTCACATGCTGTTTTTCCAATTTTCTAATGAATTAGTTGAGCCACAGAGAATTGCCACTTTTGTGGATAGTAAAAAGTAATTTTGGCCAGGCAGTGGTGGTGCACGCCTTTAATCCTAGCACTCAGGAGGCAGAGGCAGGCAGAGATGTGAAACAGGCTCCAAAGCTACACAGAGAAACCCTGTCTCAAAAAAAAAAAAAAAAAAAAAAAGTCAGCAATTTCACTTGGTCCAGCCTACTGTAGTAGAAGGGACAAAACAAAACTGTTAGGCTCTCTGGGCCCCGCCCTGCCAGGGTTAGCACCTCACCCCTCTCAGAAGTGACACTCCCCACTCCTAGGAATTTCACCACCAGAACCTGCCGCCCTGCATGTACTCTGGCCTGGGTCCCCCCTCTATCCAGGACTCAGTTGTGACTCAATTTTGAAAAAGGTTCAAAATCCATAAAGCATGTTTCCCCACTCCCTCATTCTGACAACCCTGCAGGTGGCTGCTCGGGTCTCTGAAGTCATGACTTTTATGACAGCTCTTCTTCTCTGCAGCCCATCTTGGATGCCTGGGCCTCTTTCGGGCTGTAACCCACTTTTGAGGTTCATTGGCAAGGAGAATGCCATCTTTCCATCCTGACCATTCTGCTAGGTTCAGTTTAATTCTTCTCTTGCCTAACAGTCTGGTAGCAGTTGTCCTGGTTCTGTCAACAGCTAGGTAGGATCAGCCTGGACTGCCTGCTCCTCTCTGCACTGTCACCGTCTCCTCAGACCAGGCTCCCTTCCTGCAACTTCTCCCTTTAGCCTGCTACATGTTGTCACTAGACTCACTGTACTTAACAGCATTTTCAAGACTCCTTATCTTGGTACCACCCAGACAGATGGGTACCACCCCACTACTCCTAGAGGAAACCTCAGCGAAGACCTGCTCATCTAGCCAGCCTTGGGGACTCACTTTGGCTCACTTGACCAGTGTATATAGCTTTTGTCCACCTCCCTAAATGCCCTCTGCCCTTCCAAGCAGTGAGGCCTCACCACATTGCCTCTGTCTGCAGTGCGTTGACTGGTCTGATGCTACTCATCCTTCATGCCCAGCTTAACTCTTACTTTTTTAATTTTTAAACTAGCTCTCCTTTCTTCCCTTTCCACTTCCCTCGTCTGCTCTGAGTATGAGCATATGTGTACACATGCTTCTTCCACTATGTGGGTTCTGGGGCTTGAATGCAGGTTGTCAAAATGGGTGGCAGGCGCCTCTGCCTGCTGCAGAGCATCTCTAGGCCTCCCTTCGGGGTGCTCTTTATTGAGATTTTT
Organism: Cricetiscus sungorus; assembly: GCA_030556225.1. NCBI lineage: Eukaryota > Metazoa > Chordata > Mammalia > Rodentia > Cricetidae > Cricetiscus > Cricetiscus sungorus. The sequence goes on along the minus strand of JANBXA010000734.1, from coordinate 121,441,485 downwards.
CTCTATCATTCTGTGTAGTTGTGAGTGTAATTTTGGAAGGCTAAACAGAGGTGAGAAATAAACTTTCTGAACATGAAGAAAAGACTGATGAGAAAAGACTGGAGATAAACAAGATGGACGTTCCCTGAAAGTAAACAGACACAGAGGCCATGTAACCAAGCCAGGAAGAACATTATGAAGGAAACATGGTCAGGAGGAAAGCGGGGTGGGGGGGGGCGGGGGGGGGGGGGGCGGGCTGCTGGCCACTCTGTAGAAGCTAGTTGCACACATTATTTGTTTTGGGGGGAGTGTTCCGACCAGTGCTCTGGGAACCTAGGCCCTCCACAACCAGTGCTCACAATAGGTGCAGAGCCCAGAGGCATGTGACCACTCATTCCCTGTAGCTGTGTCTTCTCTGAGGGCAGAGAAGACAGGCCTCTCCTAACATAAAGCGTAAGCAGAGGGTGTTTAATAAAGTCTTTCTGTAAACAGTTAAGAAATGGCTTACATGGGAGAGCAACCCTGTCCTGTGACCCTCATGAGGGAACCTCATCTAATGATCAGGCTCAAGGGAGGGAGGCCCCACCACTCAGCCCAGGAAGGGCCTGTGGGGCAGGAGCCCTAGTGGGAGGCGCCTGGCCGCCCAGCACCAGCCATTAGACTCATGGCAGCCGGGAGTGTGCTCAACAATAGAGAAGGGCAGGGCAGGAGAAGGTTACAGGAAAATAGGTTATGATCTGCTCTCTGCCTGAAGCACAGGCAGACTGCTCAGGTTCAAGAGACTGAGGCCCCTGACAGTGACCCCGTGGCCACTGAGAGAGGGCCATACCTGAGAAGATGAGCTAAGGAGCACAAGGTGAAAGGAACACGGGAACTGAACACCTAGTTTGGCCCCTCAGCGCCAGCACCCAGAGTCTACCTGCTCGGGAGGTCGGCTTCAGCTCCAGGGTTTCCTGGTCCGTCGCATCCAGGATCTTGTATCTACTTTTCCTCTTGGGTTTTCCTTTTTGCCTAAAAAACACAACACCCATCTTCACTCAGGAAGGGGGTCTGTGAGGCTCAGGAGTGCAGGGGGTGCTCAGTGCCTCTCCTCACTGTCAGCCAGAGCAGGTGGTACCCTAAGGAAACAGGGAAGCGTGGGCACCTTGGGGTGGGCCGGTTAGAAAGCACTGGGACACCAGCACAGCTGGAGGGTGTGAGGGTCAGAACGGTGCTCTGCTGATGGCTTATCTTTCTCAGCTTTAAATAGGCAGTGTGTCAGGTTCAGTCCCTCAAACTGCTCTCTGCTCTCACAGGTGATTCTGTTAAGCCTTCGTTTCCTTATCTGTGAACTGAGAGGAGGTTGTTGGGGTATAAAAAAGATCATGCCTTTTGAACGTTACCATGACACACAAGAAACATAGTTTTGGTTCAGTTACCAGCAGCACACACAAGTCTTGCACATGCCAGGCAAGTCTTCTACCATTGAGCTATGTATGTCCTTACCGTGAAACCATGCTTAACAATGAAAAACAAAAACAATAAATGTAATATAATACAACTAGTTAGGCTGTCTCAAGTAAAAACAAACACATTACAACAACCAATCATGAACTCAAGTCTGTAAGAGTGTGTGAGGATGGGTCATAGCACTTCAAAGGACATATGCCCAGCCACCCTCCACTAGAGTTCCCACTTTGCAAATCTCTGCTTAAATGAGGGCAGTGCTTCTGCCACAGGCCTTGGGTGGTCAAACCCCCAACACAGTGACTTGGAGCCAAGTACAGTCCTAACAAGGAAGGTGCCAGATACCTAAAAGTTCTGGGACATGGAGCCAAATGGAGTCCAAAGGAGAATTCATCTTGTCTTCCCTCCACTCATACTTGTTACCACCCTATCATCTTACCTCTTGCAACAACAGATAGTAGTCCAAGACAGGATTCCCAGGGCAACGACAATGACAAAGGTTGCAATAATAACATAAAGTACACTCCATTCTGCAAGAAAATCAAAGCGGTGGCTTCACAATGGGTAAGAGTGTGCCTGGCTGCCTGGGGAGGGTAAGAGGAAGTCAGCAATCCTCTAGAATGCCCCCATGTCCCAGGCCCCACTCCAGCAGCCCTCTGGGCACTGTGTAGTGTGCAGGGAGACAACTTTAAGATGAGGAATGTGGCTTTCCATGAGGCTACAGCACGCAGGCATTCTGACTGCTGCAGAGCCCTCTATGGACACTGAATGCTTGTGGAGGAAGGAAGAGTCCTCTGGAAACAGAAAATACAGAGCTCTCCTGCCCGTTCATCTGCCTCGAACACCAACATCTACCCCCGCAGCACAACGCCATTCTGCAGCCGAGCTGGCTGGCACAAAGTCATACACTCACCACAGTTGCTGTCTCCATCCCTCAGCTGCACCTTGATGAAATTCTCCATCCAAAATGGGTCGCAGATACAGCGCTTGGTGAATGAGTCACAGTGGCCGTGGTCAGAACAGTTCAGCTGACATGCTGAAGGTGGCAGGAAAGAGGTAAAAGTTAGAGCCAGGAGGACAGCCAGCTTCCAGAACTCATGGATACTAAATCCCCTTGTTTCAGGTTGGCTTCATGTGATAGGCAGGTGCCAGACCCTGGTCAAACAGGGTCCCCTTTGCTGTCTTTACCAGTGACCCTCAATCAGAGGATGTAATTCCAGAAAGAATACATACAATATGATGTTCAACGTGTATCTGTTAAAACATTAAGGAAGAGGCTCTACAGTGAGTCTTAACAACAGCTGTCTCTGAAGCGGTGCTTGTGCAGACGCCGTTGCTATACAATGGACAGCCATCTGTCATGTCACCTCTTTGGCCTTAGAGTCACCAGCTCTGTTAATACTGCTGCCTTCAAAACTGAGGGTGACGGTGAATTTGGAAGCCATTTCCTTAGTCAGGCTCACAGTTCCCCTGAGCACTGTCAGGCCTGTGGGCCCTGGGGTGGGAATCTCTGGGTGAACGGTTGCTTGCAGTAGGGATTTGCTCCCAGCTTCGACAACTCACTGACAGTGTTGATTTCCAAGGCTCTGAATATCAGGAAGTCAGCCTTCTGCTTCCGCAGCTCACTCTTGAGCATGGCTGCCACCGCATGGCCTTTGAAGAGCTGGTGAGGAGGCTCACTCTGAACAAAAAATAACATCTTGGTGCTGCGGAGACAGACAACAGTGGTGTGTTGGAGCAGTCCCAAGAGGCAGCCATGCCTCATCCACTAAGCACCCTGAATCTCTGAGACAGTGTTCAACCTGTCACAGCAGGCCAGTGAGAAAGACACTTTCTGCCCCATCTTCATTTTACAGAGGACAACATGGGGGGTTCATTGCAGCTGACTAATTTGCCCAGCGCCCCACCTTGTTACATAGGACCCTAAAGCTTACACTTTAAAAATACCCTGACTACCACAGCCGCTGATCCAAACAGCCAGCAGGAGGGTAAGAAGAGGGTTGGTTGTGGTCCTATCCCTGCTATCAGGCTTTGCTACCTAAGACAGCAATGTAGCTGGGTTTGTGCCAGGGCTACTACTAAAACACAGCATTGTGAAAACTGCTGGAAAGATTGCCCCTAAGTCAAACAACTATGAAGCAAAAAGACAGACCCTACACAGTGGGGTTGCTGGTCTGAAGTGACGTTATTCCAAGCCCAGAATCTGTTAGCTTTCTGCCTGTTGTCTGAACTTAGGCACTGAGCACAGCTTTTTTTTGTTGGTGGTTGAGTTTTTTGTTTATTTTGTTTTTGTTTAAAGAAGAGTCCTGGGGCTGGAGAGATGGTTCAGTGGTTAAGAATGTGCACTGGCTGCTCTTACAGGGAGTTTGATCCGTGCCTCACTGCTGTCTATTACTTGAGCTCCAGAGGAATCCAGTACCTCCAGCTTCTTCAGGCACCTGTACTCAAGCACATGCATGTATACGAGAAATGAAAAAAGAAATAAAAACGTCCTAACATCACTGACCCAGTCGACTGTGTATCAGATTCCTTGGGAGCCATACACTGCAGAGGTCCAGTCCCACTGCACTCGAGTCACAATGTCTGGGGATGCAGCCTGGGCCTCATTAAAACTCCAGGTGACTGTCACAAGAAGCTGGACTGACTGACTGCTCTCTGATGCCTCAACCTTAGCTCTGACTCCAATGCTGCTCTAAGTTAGCATCCCTCCCTGGAGCTGTTCCCACCACCACCCTTGCCCCTCTACTCCTGACCTCAGCATCTCCCTGTGTCCCACACAGACACAACAGTACCACCAGTGCTGTTTGCATCCCACACCTCTCCCACAGCCAGTTCCCTAGACTGGCACTTTGCCCCAAGTGACAAAAAGGCGCCAAGCTAACAACTGTCTGTAATTCCAAGACCTGACACTCTCAGGCATAACACCAATGCACATATGTGCCAGAGGTGTCCCTGAACGGAGATCTAGAAAAGCCATTTCATGAAGCTAGAAGGCACAAACACTATATTATTGTGTGTGCCTGGATTGTCTTGGAGACCCCAAGATGTTAGGGATGCCAGAGCCATGGGACACCTGCAGAGGAGAGCTGCCAACAGGGAGAGGAATCAACCGAAGAAGAAGAAGAAGTGTGTTTCAGTCAAAGAAGTTGAAAGAAGTTGGAGCGCTGAAGAGCACTTTGACATCAAACATGGAGAGTTTGGAGTTTGCCCAGCTGTTTTTCAGTCTTGCTTTGGCCCAGTATTTCCTCACTGTGCTCCCTTGCCTACATTTTGGAATGATAATGTGTGTATATCTTGTGCCAGTATATGTTAGAAGTATGTGGTCTGCTTTTTTATTTTGATTTTATAGGAGATTGCAGTTAAGATATTGCATGAATCTCAGAAGAGACTTGGAACTTTAGACTTCAAATAAGTTTGAGGTTGTTATAGACTATGGGGACTTTTGCATTATGACATGGCTACCAGCACGTAGAGACCAGGGAGTGGAATGTGGTGGTCTGAAAGGATGGCTCCCATAGGGAGTGGCACTGCTAGAAGGTGTAACTTTGTTTAAGCAGGTGTGCCTTGTTGGAGGAAGTGTGTCACTGTGGGGGTGGGCTTTGCCCAAGCTACACTCAGTGTGACACAGTTGTTTCTGCAGGCTGCGGATCAGGGTATGGAAGTCTCAGCTCCTTTTCTACCTGCACACTGCCATGATGATAATGGACTGAACCTCTGAAATAGTAAGCCAGCGCCAGTTAAATGTTTTCCTTTATCAGAGTTGCAGTGGTCATGATGTCTCTTCACAACAATAGAAACCCTAACCAAAACATCAACTATAATCCTATCCTATCTCTCAGAAGGTCTGGAGGCAGGAAGTTCGGGGAATCAAAGTCACCTTGGGCTACATGAGGAAAAAGTGAGTTCCTTTTTCCTCCCTAAATCTTAGTCCAGGGCCTGAATTGTCTGCATAGCCTCACTCAACCTTCACCTCCAAAGGTCCTGACCCAGGCACACACAGCACTGTTCCCACAGCTCCTCACTCCTCACCACCTTAACTCACGTTGTTGCTGGACAAGCCCACAAACTCCTGCCTGCTCTCCCCTAACCTCTTTAATCTCCACAGGACTCACTTTCCTGAAGACAAATCTAAAATGGTTTGTCTTTGCTTTTAAAACAAAGTAACTTGAGTGCTTTTGTATGCAAGTCTCCTAGTCTCCACTGGCCTTCCCTTTGACCACAGGCTGGGGCTACTTAATATAAAACCAAAAGCCTTCTAGAAACCCATGCCATCCCATCCTAGGCCACAGCTCATGCTACTCCAGTCTCAATCTCTTAACTCTCATATGCTGGGCAAGAAAACTCATTTCTGGAACATCTTTGGGCTACCTCCTCCTCCAGCTCTCAGGAGAACTAACTACCCTGGCTGTTTCCTGAAGACCATGCAGTGTACACCCCTCCTGTGCAGTGAGGACATAACATATTATCTCCCTTTTCATACTGTAGCTTATAAACATGAGGGATCTCTTCTGACCTTGTTCCCAGAGCCTGTTTAATTTCTACCACAGGGCCTGCGGCCTGACTGGCAAGATGACTTACAGTGGCTCCTAGTCAAAGTACCCACCCTTCCCCCTTCCCCATCTAGCCCACTGCTGCTCCACTGTTCTCCCCACATTCCTCGCCCAGCTACCTCTGCTCTGTGTATGGCTGAATCTTTTGCACAATGATATCCGAGTCCAACACCCCCAAGAGGACCCCAATCTGGCGAATGAACATCCCCTTCAGCCTTTCTGTCAGCTGGCTGACGTTAACATCCAAGATGATCTCCACCAGGTTGTTTTTCCTTGGATCTGGAAAACACAAGGATCCGCCATGGCTTCAGAAGTAGGAGAGTTAAACAGACCCATCACTGTGTTTGCTTTGACAGAGCAGGGGAAGTGGTGACAGGAGTTAGATGTTCTTCATGTGGGCAATGAGTGAGCGAGTGAGCGAGCGCCTAGTAAAGCTATTGGGAGCTGGCCTGGACAGCTTTCCACACTGCCACACAAGTCCCAGGGTGAGCACAACCAGGAGCACCCGGCTTCAGGGAGGGCAGAGGGGTAAGATACAGTGGCCTTTTTGTTTCACAAGCCCTGTCTGACAGGCACAGCTTAGCTCTCCAGCTAAGAGTGTCAGCAGTATCCCCTAACCCCGCCTAACTTTCAGGGATATGCTGTGTTTAGAAATACTGGAGGGGAAAAAAACCCAATGGTCCTAACAATGGTGTGACTGCAGCAACACAGACAAAGTCCAGACAGTCACGAAATGACCTTGTGTCACACTGTTCACCTCTAGAACTGGGGCGTGGTTATGCTTGCTGGGCACACCTAAAGCAACCATGGAGTACTCAGAAAACCTTGCCTGTGTTCAAAACCAGTTGTGAGCCAGGGATGGGTTTTGAACACAGATGAGACCCTGTTTGTCTCAGCCACTGTCCTTCCTAGAGGCAAGGCAAGGACTGAAAGGCCCTTCCTAAGGTAGAGCCGTGCCTGAGGCAGGCCAAGGGTAGAGAGCTAACATCTCTAGTAGGGGCCATCAGCCCTGCCCACCACTATCCTCCCTATCACCAATGCAGCCACAAACATCACAAAAGCAAGCTTCTATTTAAGGACATTTATATCTGAAAACCTGAGATGTGTGTAGGACATCACTTTACCTTACTGGCTTGTCAGGTAAAGCCTGAGACTCAGCTTGCAAAAATGATGTGTTCTGCAGATGGGTACTGATGAGACATCCTGACTTACACCATCCCCAGTGCTCAGATTCCCATGGTACCCTGAGCTCGCTCTTCTCATTCATGTACAGAGAAGGTTGGGCTGGGACACAAGTCCTGAATGACACAACACAGCTGCTGTGTGACTCTAAGGAAGCCTGCCCTCTCGGAGACCAGGAGGTCTGTCTGCAGTGAGTGGGGAGGTCTGTGTTACTGGTCGGGTGGGAGGGTGCAGGCAGTGAGGGCTAGACCTGTCTGCCATCGGCATGGAGGCCTGACAGGCTGCGCGGGCTAAGAGAGTGAGCTCACCAGACTTCACTTCCACGGTGGCCCGGTCTGTGTCAGTCTCGCCCTTCGCGTCGGTTACTTTCAGATGAAACGTGTAGGTTCCCTCAACCAGGTTGGAGAGGAAGAGGACTGGGTGATGGTCAGAGTGATTCAGCACCTCCTGTGGGAGTGAACAACATGGCTGTCTTCTGGGACAGGGTGCCATCCTTGAGCCACACAGCTCTGCTGGTGGCCACTCACAGCACCTCCATCCACAGCTCCCAAGGTCAGGACATAGAAGTCACTGTGCACACGAGTCCGTAGGATGACCCACAGGAAGGCATCTGACTCCCTAATTCCAGAGCATAATCTAGGTTTGATACAATATCTTCATGGGCAAAACAGACACTGGAGGGTAGGTTCCCCCTCTTCACCCACCCCTACCCTGACTTCACACAGCATTCCCGACACTCGCCCACTCACCCCTGCAGCTGGGCTTGTCTCGTCTCGAGTCCACAGGTAGCTGACTATGCCCTTGTCGTCTGAAGACCTGGAGCCGTCCAGCTCTGCTGTGCTTGTGGGCAGGGTGACCACCACATTTCCTGTGATCTTGGCTACTGGTGGTTTGTTTATTTCTAACCAAGGAGACATCATTGAAATAATGTGACATTCTGGGAAAGCAAGATGCCACCTGTGATGCTGATGAGGAGCTAACCCTGGAAGAACCTTCAGTGGAAAGCTGTTTAGTGCCTGTCCAGGGGGTGGAACAAAAGCCACCAGACCACTGAGGCTCCCTCCCTCCCAGTCTCCTGTGCCACATAGAGGGGACAGCATGCTTTCTTCTGTGATTCTGAGCAGCTCTCTGCTTTAAAGGAGTTTAGTGACCAGAAAGGAAGGCTTTGCCAGTTAACGCCATATCCTCCATCTCCTTTCACAGGGAAGGAAGAGTATGACCCCTCTGAGCCAAGGCCCCACAGATTCTATGGCATAGAAGCTCAGCTTGCCAGGTGTTAACACGGTTTACAGCATAACACTGTCTGGATGTCATCCACTGACATGGTGGTTTTGTACTACCAGCCATGGCCTCTCCTACCCCTCCCCTGTGAGGCTAACAGCAAGGCAGATGGATAAGCCAGATAGACCCCAGACAACTGCAGTGTTGCAGTCATTCCAGCCCAACAGCAGGTGTCACTGTAGCTGCCAGAGAGTCACAGAAACCCCAGGGCTTAGCACAGGGGCAAACTCAAAATGCAAAGAAAACAGACTGCTTAATACCGAGTGCAGAGAGGAAGGGGGCTTAAAAATCTCCATACAATTACTCTAAAAGATTGTTTAGAAAATTGCAGCTGGGCTCCTGCTTCCCACAGTCTGCTTCTCTATCTTGCTTCTAATTAATCCTGCCCCAAACAGGATGAGGTGGATTCCTGAGCTGTCAGACCCAGAGAGGCTGCTGCACAGTGCACAGCGGGACGCACCTTCTTTGACAATGACATTCACAGAGCTTTGGCTCTGCAGGTTCCTCTCATCTTTGACAGTCAGGGTGAACACATAGGTCCCCACTTGCAGCCCAGTCACAGTGGCGACACTGCTGCTGGCGTTCTCCAGCTGCACTCCATCAGGCCCCCTAGACAAGAGAGTAATCAGAGGGCGGAGTCGCACCTGTCTGCTGTTCTCCTGGCAGCAGGAACAGCAATTATTGCCTCAGCTAAGACAGGAACAATTGTTTCCCAAATCTTGACAGGAAATGTTTAAAAATACTCTATTTGGAGAAAGGATCACTTGGCCCCAAACATAGGCCCCTTCTGGTCAGAAAATTTCACTCATCAGCTTTTAAACCATTTAGGCTTATCTTTTATATGAGCTTCTATATATAACAAAGTCTTCATTATTCTAGTTTTTAGAAGAAATAAAGCCCTCTGAGCAGTCCAAGGATGCGGTTTCTGAGAAGCATTTCTGGCCCATTAGTTGGTTTGCTCTTGCTAGCAAAGAAGCAAAATACACTTCATACCCACACTCCAGAATGCCTCCTGAGGAAAAGTCAGGGGCAGGGTACAGGTGAAGGCTGCAGAGGGCTCTTGAGACAAAACTGTCTTCTCCCTGTTCTGTAACGGAGTTTCCTCCAGCTCCTGGACGCCACAAAACACAAAACTTCCTTCTGTGTCTCTCCCGCACAGCAGCCATCAGCAGGCGTCTAGCCCAGCACACAGACAAGGGCTGCACACAGCCAGAGCCCTGCACACCCACGCATCCCTCACCTAAGGACAAGCAGGGAAAGCTGCCAGTTCCCAGCTCTGATTTCAAGATCTATTACCTCTAATCTGAGTGACCTCTCCCGGATCAGTGTCATCCAGGAAGCAACATCTCTACTGCAGGCACCACTGACACTCTGCCAGAGGGTTCCTCAGGGCTGCTTTCAACAAACAGCTACAGGAACAACACAGTGAGCTAAGGGAGACCCAGCTCTCCATAGCAGCTAAGAAAAGGGATGTCTGAGGCCTAACGTGGACTTCCCAAGTAGAAATTAAACCCTTCTCTACTCATCTCCAAAGCTATAATAAAGTATCTGTATGTATATGGATGTGTGTGTGCACACACGCTTGCATGCACATGCATGTGCCAGTACACACATATTAATATTAAGACTAAATCCCAGCCTCTCCTGTGGCTGCTGTTTTTGAAAATAAAGAATGTTTTCAACTTCCCCAGAATCATTTCACTTCCTGCAGGATCCTGTATACAATTTAAGTTCCATTTGTTATGGTTCATAGAGCTGAAGAAAATTGTACAAACAAGAATAGCTCAAATAGGTAATTTCAATTTAAAAAGTATTATCTTGGCTACAGTCTTTGATCTTTGGCTAACTTAGCTGAGAAACAATGTCTCCCAAGAACAATAACATAGGCATATGCTTTTGCTTTACAGATCATTTTCAATTCCTCTTCGCAGCTGCTTGCCCCCCCCCCTCAGCTAACCTTACTGGTTAATTTTGAACAATAGTATTTTTCTGCTCCATTACCCCTTCCAGCCTGCCTCTCGAGTGTAATTCAACTGTGCATTTAGCAGACAGACTACCTGTAAAAGCCCCAGGACCACACTGCCTAGGGCTAGCTGATGATACACATTCTTCTTTTAAAAAATCAGAAAGTCTTTCTGAGGGGTTGAAATTTAGGATTATACACATTTCTTTCTTCTTTTCCTGAATAAACTAGTGGGAGCCAGTCAACCCTTAAAAGCAAACAAAACCATGCTCTTCCAAGGCCAGGGACCTCTGCAGACAGGGTCCACATCAACACTCACTGGGTCTTCTCCCAGACGTAGGAGACGATTCTCTGGTCATCTGTGCTCTTGCTGCCGTCCAGGGTTGTACTGTCCACGGGCAAGGTCAGCTCTTTGTCTGGGCCTGCATCTGCCTGAGGAGGCTTGTTGTTCTCTAGGACAAAGAGATGAGACCATCAAAAGCAATACTCAGGTGGCAGAGGAGGGACTCACTGGGGTGTCTGTTCTGGTAGCCATGGGAACTTAGCCAGAGCATTACAAGGTGTGGGGGAAGAGATGGATGCCATCAGGGGACTCACAATGAAGAAAGAGTAAGACTGAATCTTGTCAAACAATTGTGAAAACTGAAGTTTTAACACCACACTACTAGCCCTGAAATCTAATGCAATAGGGTGACAAGAGTGGCACATACTTTCTAGATAAAGTGGACTTTTCACCACCCCTTTAAAATCACGTGACATTTGATATGGTGTGACTCCCTCTCCCAGGCTTACAACTAGCAAGGGTGGGGCACACACTGAAGCTGAGAAGCCTCCTCTAGCTATAAAAGGGAGCAAGGGGGAGAAAGATGTGGTTGTCCGCCTCTGTGGGTGATGCCTTCTGCCTCCATGCTTCTTTACTCAGAACTCAAACCCTTCTCTCTCTAGAGCTAATGGGACCGGCCATGGCATGAGTCTGGCTCCTGAGGGAGGAACTTACCAGGCTGCACAATCACAGTCACTTGAGCAGTCGCCTGCTGTCCTATTGTGTCAGTCACTGTGAGCTGGTAGGTATAGTCTCCTTCTTGCATTGCAGACAGCTGCAGGGTTGGCGTTCTAACTCCCTACATGCAGAAATTCAGGCATGGGACATGACTCCCAGGGTCGTAGCACTGCACGCAATGCTCATTCTGGCAGAAATGGTTCAGCCAGGTCTTTAAACCTAACTTGGAACTGGGTTGTTACCTCCCAGCTCAGCATCATGAATGACTGTGGATCAGGACAGCATGAGACATTGACTAATAAGAATTTGTATAGATTCTGTGACTACAGAGTAACCTGTCAGAACACATGAGTGACAATAGGGTAAAACATGCCTTGGCTCATGTCTAGAAACCCAGAGATACAGAATCCTTCCTGTATATAAGGGACATTACAAAAAATAGGAGGCAAACCTCCAATGCAGGTGCTTCCTATAGAATAATAGCAAAACCTGGTAATATGGGGCTGAAGCCAGCTTGCAGATATTTTGTTTGGCCAGCAGTGCTGACTAGTTGGAAAATCCCACCCAAGAGTCTCATTTCTCTCTGCTCTTAAAAAGCAAGATAGGGCCAAATCTCCATGGGACAATGCAGGGCTGAGAGGCCACAGGCCGGCCAGATCAGATGACTGTACTTATTTAAATGCCCTGTCTATTCCTGAATTCTTCTGGGGAAGACATCTTTTACCAGACGATCTACTTCAATTAGCTTATGAAGATGTGCACCCCAGCGGCACCTGTGTGGTTTGATTCTCTGGGGGGTGGGTCACCCATAACAAACATTTCTTACCTAGTGAAAGGTTTCAGATAGCCTGCTAGTCAGAGGCCCCAAAAACATTCTGAATTTGATTTTTTTTAAAAAAATCTAAGTGCACAAACCTGACTTTGGTAACTAAAATGGTTCAGAAATAAACTTGGGTGGGTGACCCCAATCCAGTAACTGCCTGTCACCTGTGAGAGAGAAGGCATGCGTATTTCTCTCCTACCTGCATCTCCACCACCTTCCCTTTGCTGCTTGGGCTGAGTGACCACTCATAGCTGGTAATGCCATGGTCGTCAGTACTCTGGTTTCCAAAGAGGGTGATGGAGTTCTGAGGCAGGGTGATCACTTGATTGGGGCCTGCGTTGGCTACAGGAGGATAATCCACAGCTTTGTTCACTGTCAGGCTTGCGGTGGTGGAGTTGGTAGCCCCATCAGAGTCGACGACAGTAAGGCTATTGGTAGGAGAGTTCAACAGGGGGGCGGAGGGGTTAAGGGGAACGCAACACACCTGAAGGACTGAACATCAATACTGGGCAATACCACAGTGACAGAAAGCCCCACTCCTACCCAACCTGTTAGAAAAGCAGAGTGACGTTAGAAGCTAAAACTGACTGAAGGTTTCCTATGTGCCACGTGAAGTTCCAAATGCTTTATATCTACTGAACACATGCAAAGCTCTATCAAGCCTAACCTTCGTGTTTCTCTACACCCATATGAAGAGAATGAGAGGCGAAGAGAAAAAATAAGTTGCCGGCAATTGTACAGCTTGACAGCAGTGGCCTCGGAATTTGTAACCCAGGTCCCATATGCAAGCAACAGCAGATTGCTCTGCTGCCCATGTGTACTCATAGCTAAGACCCTTAGGTATTGCAGAGTGCATTCATGGATAGCAAAGCATTCATGGGTAGAAACCCTGGCTGGCATTGAACCCACAGAGATCTGTCTGCCTTTCTTCTGCCTCTGGAATGCCAGGATTACAGTCATCCACCTCACCCAGCTCAGAACCCATTCCTAAGAAGGGATAACCCCTGACCTCCACTCCAGCAGACTCACACACAGCACACCACTCTGTCTGCAGCAGACTGTCCACCACTGTTCTGTTTCAGCCACATGCCCATCACAAAAATGGATGTGGACATCCTGGGCCCAGAGCTTTGGGACCGACCAGGAAGGCTGGCTCCAGCAAGGCAGGAGCTTGAGATGGGAATGGATGCTCCCACGCAACATGCCCACAGCATGTGCAGTGAGAAGCAGGATTTGCAAGGGGAAATGTTCTTTTATAAGAGCAGGCTTCCACCTAAATGATGCCTTCCAGCTGAACAGCCTATAGCTTCTCACACCACCTCAGAATTTGAGTGTAAGCGAGCGAGTGGGGAGTTTGGGAACCTTCCATTTTGCTGACAGAAAGAGGAAAAGCACTGAAAAGACGTGCCATTTGTTTAACTCTCACCAGCAGCCTCAGACATCCCAGCCATCTGCAGGGCTTCCTACCAGCCTCACCTTTCACCTGGGGTCTGCAGGGAGAGTGGCTGCTGCAGCCTTTCCTAAAAGGTGCAGAAACTTGGACACATAAACAAGATCAAGTATTGGGAAAGGGGAATCATGGAGTTTGCCTCTTTACCTGGTCCCCTGACTTCTTACAGGTTTGTGATTGTTAGCTTGCCACCTATGTCAGGAGGAATTACAGACACATGGGCTGTGTTGTTCTGACTCATCTGGAAGGATCCCTAGCTGGTCTTCAGAGCCTTAGAGTCAAATGGCAGCTAGCTACAGGGCAGGACAAGCTAATGCTATGTAAAAGCGAAGTGAGCAGATAAGCAAGCAATCAAACAGAACCAAAATGCTAATCAGGCCCACTCTCATCATATCAAAGATTTCCCTATATCTACTTACCCCCAAAATTGTAGGTTACCACTGTGATTAAAAGCTCAGACTCTGATGTTGTGGACTGTTTGTTTAATGATGTAAAGATGTGTTATACGGGTATTCAACATGGGGCCCATATTTCCACATAGGACCAAAGAAAGGAGAGGGAGGGGAGAGGGAGAGACAGACAGACAGAGGAGGGGAGAGAACCCCAAACATAACACAGATACAACTCCTTTAAGAGGCTTTGCCACACAGTGAGCACTGGAGTAGCCAACACTTTAAGTAGAAACAAACAAACAAAACAAAAATGCTTGCCATCATGAGGGCAGCAGCTTCCTAAAGTGGGGGCAGGTAGATGCTCTACCAGTTGGATGTAACTCTCAGCCAGGCTCACAGCACATAAAGCTTGGCTCTCAGGGATCCCAGCAGGAGGGAGCCAGCAAAAATTCCACAAGGTCAGAAAAGGCTAGAGATGGTAGTAAAGACAGGCTCAGATGAAAACACCCTCTAAAAAGAAAATAGATATAGCCAGTCACAGAAAGAAATAAATAGTTTATAGGCAATAGAGTCTTTTTTTTTTTTTTTTTTTTTTTTTTGAGACAAGGTTTCTCTGTATTGCTTTGGAGCCTGTCCTGGAACTCGCTCTGTAGATCCGCCTGTCTCTGCCTCCCAAGTGCTGGGATTAAAGGCGTGCACCACTGACACCTGGCTGATAATAAAGTTTTTAAAGACAGAGTAAAGTAACATAAATGTAAAAAGCCACATAAAGATGGGAAATTACAGGGCTGGAGAGATGGCTCAGTGGTTAGGAGTACTAGCTGCTCTTCCAGAGGACCTGGGTTCAATTCCCAGCATGCACATGGCGGCTCACAACTGTGAGTAACTCCAGCTCCAGGGGATTCAACACCCTCACACAGACATATATGCAAGAAAAACACCAATTCATTTTTTATGATTATAAAAAATTTTATAAACAATAAATCATTTTTTTAAAATGATGGAAAATATACATGGAATCTGGATCCTGTATGATAATGCATTGACTTTGAATTCTTTGACCAACAACTGCTGAGAGGTGGGACTGCTGAATTAAACTAGCTGACATACTTTATAAATGCTTTAACTTTAAAAACAGAAGTCAAAAAATGTACTGTGCTGGGGAAGAGGTAATGCTTTTGTTTCCACAAGAAAAGAAAGGCTGTGGATTCCATCCAGGTTAATAGAGATCAGGTTTGATTCAGGGAGACTTCCTGAAAATCTTGACTACTGACTTAAAGAAGTAAAGCAAGAAAAACAAAAAACAAGTGATGTAAATACTGATCTCTCTGCATGGGAATAGTTCTGAGACTTGGTAACAAATGTTATAACTAGTTTTCCCAGGAGTTGACCATTCACTCAATACTTCTAGAGTCCACTAAAGCTGCTGTTGCCCTCAGACAACAGGAAGCAGTCTAGAGAACACAATGCCCACATTCCTAAGAGGTAGGGTGGGTGGTTTGTGGTTTCAGTGGGTTACAAATGTTTATTATTATTTAGGGGGTATATAGGAAGATAAGATAAAAAGACAACTATTAACCCCAAGTATTTTACACTGGTTGGATTTTAGTATATTGATACAAATTTAAAGTTATTTTTGCTATACTATTTTGTATGTTTCTATTCTTGTTTGGGGTATTGTGTTTATGCAGGTTAGTAGTCATCTTGTTAGTATTCAGGCATCGATATGGCCTGTCCTTGGGGTTCTAACAAGATACACCCTCAGCTGCAGCCACTAAGAGTACCATCTGTGCCTAGTTAACTATGTTTCCTTTTAAAAGGGCCCTGCCCACCTACCATCCTTCTTTCTTTCTCTCCCTTTGTCTGTTTCTCTCTCTCTCTCTCTCTCTCTCTCTCTCTCTCTCTCTCTCTCTCTCCACTTTCTTCTCTCACCTCCTCACTCTTCTTCTCTCTCCCCCTTTCCTTTCTTCTCTCTCCTGCTGCTCCTGTATCTGGAGGCTGGTCTCCCTCCTTCCCTTTCCCCTTTTATGATCCCGTTCCCTAATTAAAAACAAAAACAAAAAAAAGAACCCTTTGCTTGAACCCTGTCGCATGTCATCTTTTTCTCAAGTGTTGCTTTTCTCAATTACAACACATCTATAATAATCAAACTTGTAGATATGTCAGGTATATTTTCAAGGTTTTTTAATGAGAGTGAGATATGTCTGCTCCTGGCAGCACCAATCTACTTACTTCATAAAGGATGATAAACACTGAAGAAGCTGCATTTGGAGTTTGCTTTCAATGTGACAAGGCTAGCCATTTGTCAAGAATCTGCTCTTGCCTGGATACTGACAGTGTGCTTTACAAACTAGACAAGCAGGACACGGAGAAAAAAGACTGCCAAAACAAGGTGGGACAGTCCTTCAGAATTCCTGCTTCACAGAACAGTGCCACATATTCTAGGCCTCAAGTGGAAGATGGATGCCCCAATGCTGCAGAGGAACTTTTGACTGTCCAGGCAGCCAGACGTCTGTTTCTATAGTTTTTGAAGTTGCTTGCTCTGCACTTCCTGTTTACTCAGGTTTGAAAATCTGTGTGTACGTGTGAATGTGAAAGAGTGTGAGTGTGTGTGAGAGTGAGTTTGTGAGTGTGTGTGTGTGTGTGTGTGTGTGTGTGTGTGTGTGTGTTACCAAGTCCAGGAGTGAAGTGGGATGAGCCCTGACTGAAGGATTAGAAAATCTTTGAGTTTTAGCTGTGTGGCCTCAGAGGAGTTACTAAATACAAACAACTTCATCTTCCCCTATCTTCTGCATAAGATTCATGATACTCATTACAAGTAGATTGTAACATAAATTATGCAAATATAAAGAATGTACTAGAGTCAGCCTAAAGTGCTGTGAAGCGTACTCTAAATGCCAATGCTAATTCTTCAGAGGACTTTCTTGAAGCAAATTTTCCAAAAGTCCCAATAAAGAACGATTCCACAAATCATCTTCAAACTGCTAATGAAAAGTAAAGCTGCTGGGTGGTGGTGGCTCACACATTTAGTTCCAGCACTCGAGAGGCAGAGGCAGGCAGATCTCTGTGAGTTTGAGGCCAGCCTGGTCTACAGAGTGAGCTCCAGAATGGCCAGGGCCACAGAGCAAACCCTGTCTCAAAAAAAAAAGTAAAAAGTTACCACTGTTGTGATTGGTCACCACTGTTGTGATCAGTCATCACCACTGTTGTGATCAGTCACCACTTGGCTGAATGCTCCACCAACCCCAACGTGAACTGATGTTTTCAGAGTCACTCCTACAAGGTCAACTTGAAGCTGAATCCTAATTTACCTGAAAGTGTAGTTCCCGGGGATGAGCTTACTTAGTTTTAGTATGGCTGTGTCTTCAGAGATCTTCACTTCTCTCAGAGGCCCTTTGAGCTCCTCCCAGTGGTATTGGACAATTTTATCATCATCGGTGCTCTCTGGACCACAAGGAACATCAGTTACAACACAAGAATGTTGGACCTCAGCACTTGCCCAGTTTAAACAAACCAAGAGCTCAAGCTGGAAAAACAAAATTAGACCCTCTCTTCAAAGCACTTTTCCTCCAGGGATACTGGGTCAATTGGCCCCTTAGAAATGTTCTGTGTCATTTCCTAAGGAGTCTAACAGGAAATCTCATGAAAATGTTATTGTATGAGAAAGGAAAAGCAAATGATTCTGAAAGGCATGAAAACATATTGAACCCTCACCTAAAAAGAAACACAAATGTAAAAAACCTCTTTCAGATACTGTTTTTTTTAAGCTATCACACTGGTTTGAAAAACAGAGTTTCAGGCCATCAAGATGGCTCAGCAGATGAAGACATTTGCCACCAACCCTAACCACCTGAGTTCAATTCCTGTGTGGTGGAAGGGGGGAACTGACTACAGCAAGTTGTCCTTTGACCTCCACATGCATACATCACCCTCCCCTAGCACATGCAATAAGAAACTGCAATGAAATTTTGTGTTTCACAGTATGGGAAATGTACAGAGAAAGGGCCCTTGCTCACTGTTCTACATGGCAACATGTATCTTCACTCCTGCAATAATTCTAGAAATTTATCTTAAAGATACACTTTCATGTATGTTAAACATCATGTTGACAATATTGTTTGTGGGAGCACTGCTCATCATGGAAATGAATGAAAGTACTCTAAATGGTCACCAACAGATACTGTAAACAAGCACACCCTCACACCATAACATTCGTCAGTACAAGTCATCCTTGAAAGTGGAATATACTCAGACCCCATGAACATGGGTCTCAGTTAAAAGGCCTGGGCAGCCTAAGGGACCTCTGACAGTGGAACCAGGATGTATCCCTGGTGCACGAAAGGACATTCCCCATGGAGGGATACTCCCTTAACCTAGAGGTAGCAGGGAGGGCCTAGTCCCTATTCCAAATGACTTGACAGATTTTGATGATCCCTCCTGGAAGGCATCACCCTCCCTGGAGTGGGGGGTTATGGGATGGGAGGGAGGGAGTAGGGACTGGGATTGATATGTAAAATAAGAAAAAATAATAAATATATATATACTAAAAAAAAAAAAAGTGGGATAAGCATTCCATGCACTGATTAACAAATCCTCCATACACAGTGGAGCTTCATCACAAATGCAGTGCATGTGACATGTGGCTGTGTGTGCAGTTTCCAAATGTGCAGAAAAGCTCTCTGCAAAGACACAGGCAACAATGCCCATGGTTGTCTGTAGGCCTGGGAGACACTCTTCATGGTGTCTTTGCAGAGTATTCAACTTTGACCTTCCCAACAATAAAGCAACAAGTGGTGTCCGAACCCTTCTTCCCTATCCCTTCCTCTTAGCTTAACCTTTTTAAAGTATCCTCTGCCACAGCAGGGGCTGCCTTGGCCAAAGAGTGTCAGTGTGCTGAGACAGGCAGAGTGAAGGGGATGGAGTGGATCGGAGAGCAGGGCTGAAACTACCTGAGCACTTCAGGTTGGGGCTTGGTTTTTATTCAGTTTTCCCTGGGCTGGGGCCCAAAACACTGTGTCACTGAGCCACATCCACAGCTCCAGAGACCATAGTCCAGTCACAATTAATAAAGACCAGGGAGCTGGAGAGATGACGGCTCTAGAGCACATGTTGCTCTTCCAGAGAACCAGCGTTCAGTTTCTGGAACCCACATCAGGCAGCTCACAACTGCCTATAACTCCACTCTATCTAGGGAACAGAATGCCTCTGGGGTCCTTGGGCACCTGCACTCACATATAATTAAAATAATAAAAATAAATCTTCAAAAATCAGTAAAAGAAAACAACAGCAACAAAAAGAACACAGATTGGACAAGGTGCACAGGACGCCTCTCCAGGAGGCTGACAACAGCCTGTCAAGCAGTGATGCCCACTGCACAGTCCTTGGCAGCCCTTTTGGTTACTGATGTAGCCAAGAAATTGATTTCAACAACCAAAAAAGGAAACACCATCTAAGGTAATATGAAAACCAGTTTCAACTAAAGTATTCTAAGTGTATGTACAATTCTATTTTCTCAGAGTAGAAATGTTGCTTCAAACAAGATTTTAACTGGCCTGACTGGTAACTTCTTAGTCAGCTGCTTTGGATGGCCAGCCTTCCTGTAACATGGTTAAAAAGACTGACCTAAGCAGAATATGGACATAGCTGGGCCTAGAGTTCACAGTGACTACCATTCTATAACACTTAGACAGATGCTCACGGCTGCCGTCGATTATGGTTGAAGTTGTTGGCAGCGAGATCTCTTGGAACTGAGGTGACACAATAGCGACAGGAGGCCGATTCTTACGGGGCTCTGCAAGAAAGTGACCCAAAAAGAGACTGAGAGAGGAAATTTACAATGGTAGGAGGGGTAGGGCATACCTATGTTGATTACAAATCATTTTCAATGGATGACTGATGACTGATGATCACCAGATGAGAAAGTATCAAGACACCTGGTCAGGCCTGTCCCAACCTGTCTGTTCCTAAGACCATGCCAGCACAGAGCCTGCTAGCTACGTAGTCCAGATTGACCTTCAACTCACAAACCTGAGAGATAGACTGAAATAAATGCATCACTATGTGGCCTGTACGTTCTTTCAGTTATCAAGCCTATGAAAAGTACCACGGCTACCAACCATTACTTTTGGGTTAGCCCAACTAGAGGTGGGTGAGAAATGAACACTAAAACTTTAGCAAGCAAAGTGTCCTTTGGCACAGCCTGATGAAGATATACCATGACCTCTCAAATATCTGAATATGTGGAGCTGACATGGCCGAGTGTTAGGAAGGTCACAAACCTCTCTGGTCCACCTGAATGACTAGTGAGATGCAAACTGTCATCATTCTAACCTTGAGTAAATACATATTCTTCATGCCTTTCCTGCCATGCTGAGGACGGCACATGTGCTAGTCAAGCATCTCACCATTTAACTACAGTCCTAGTCTGCAGGTCACACATCCAATGTCTGGGGAAAAGACTGTCTCAGGTTTGGAGCCCAAGGAATAAACTCTATTGCCAACAGAGGAAGAAGGTGGCCCTCATCTGTGCCAGTGTGGGCACTCATCTCCA
Source organism: Cricetiscus sungorus (assembly GCA_030556225.1). Classification (NCBI taxonomy): domain Eukaryota; kingdom Metazoa; phylum Chordata; class Mammalia; order Rodentia; family Cricetidae; genus Cricetiscus; species Cricetiscus sungorus. The sequence goes on along the minus strand of JANBXA010000734.1, from coordinate 121,420,869 downwards.
GCTTCTTGGAAATGTCCATCCAAATACAAACTATGATGCTTTACTGTTGTTCTGTCATCTACCAACAGGGCTCATTTTTAAGAGAATGACATGTGGATTTAGGACTGAGTTTCCAGTGAGGTCACTTGGCAGTTCTCCTATGTACTTCTCCAGGGCTTCTAGCTCCCTCAGGTTTCTTAATTACAATACTGGGTCATCTCTCAGCCCTGCCCACTTGGAGTCCCTGGTAGACAGGCCTTTGCTTGGGCCTTAGGGTACAGGCCAGTGGACTTAGGTTCCCATGACCAACTCAGAGCACTTTGCTACAACTGCTCTGCTGGACTAGGAACTGCCCAATAAATAGAATATGCCCCCCAAAAAAGAATAGGGATCTAAAATCCTGCGCCAAATCTCCCTCTTAGGAGCCCTGCAGAGGGGCCATCCAGTGGGAACGTACCTGGCTTCACTGTCACATTCACGTAGCCTTCCCCGTGGGCATTCTGACCATCCACAATCACCTTGAATTCATACAGGCCTGGAGTCAGCTACAAGGAAAGACAAGAAAGACCCTTTAGATAACTGTAAGGAGCAGAAGCTGTGCTCAGACAACAGAGTACCTGAGCTTTTTGGGCTCAACCCTGCAGTCGTTTCCTGCCTTGTTTTCAAAGTGGGGAAAGTAAAGTAACTAGAGGAATTAAGGATTAGTAAGAGACATCGCTTTTAATGTGCCTATTACTGGCTGCATCTGGAACAAAAGAAGCATTTTGATCTCTCTATACTCCCTTCTCAGAGAAACTGAAGACCCAATCATCTAACGTCACACTTACAAAATTTAAAAAAAGAAAAGTCTTCAAAGGAAAACATCTTATTAAAAATAACAACAACAAATGGAATGGATACTGGTGAGGTAGCACAGTGGTTAAGAGCGCTGGCTGCTCTTCCAGAGGACCTAGGCTCAATTCCCAGAACCCCCATGGCAGCTCACAACTGTCTGTTAACTCCAGTCCCAGGAGATTTGACTCCCTCTTCTGGTCTCTTGGGTACCAGGTATGCAAGTGGTAGAGAGATATATGCAGGCAAATCACACATATGTACAAAATTAATTTAATTAAAGAAAAAAAAAGCAGGGCGGTGATGGCACACACCTTTAATCCAAGCCCTTGGGAGGCTGAGGCAGGAGGACCTCTGTGAGTTTGAAGCCACCCTGGTCTACAGAGTAAGCTCCAGGATGGCCAGGGCTACACAGAGAAACTCTGTCTTGAAAAGCCAAAATAAAGCAAACAAACAAACAACCCCCCACCAAAAAAAAAAAAAAAAAAAAAAAAACAAAAAACAATAAAAACAGGACAGGCATGATGGTGTATACCTTTAACCCCTACACTTGGGAGGCAGAAGCAGGAAGATCTCTGAAATTAAAGCCAGCCTGGTCTACCAATCGAGTTCTAGGACAGCCAGGGCTGTTAACAGAGAAACCCTGTCTCCGAAAACCCAAACCAAACCAAATCATGCTTAAATATCTGATTTTTCCCTTCCAGTTTCCACCAACTGTATAAACATAGTTCAAAGAGGAAGCACAGTGAAACTACCCCATCCCACCTCCCAACAAGCCGATGCTTAGTGTGCATCCGTCTCCTCTAAGCCTGACCACATACAAAAGTAATAGTTTTTTGTTGTTGTTGCTGTTGTTTTTTGGGGTTTTGTTTTTGTGTTTTGTTTTGGTTTTTTTTGCTTTGTTTTTCGAGACAAGGTTTCTCTGTATTGCTTTGGAGCCTGTCCTAGAACGCGTGCTGTAGACCAGGCTGGCCTTGAACTCACAGAGATCCACCTGCCTCTGCCTCCCAAGTCCTGGTATTGAAGGCATGTGCCACCAAAGCCTGGACAAAAGTAATAGTTTTATTACTCATTTCTCTTTTTGTTTTGTTTTGAAACAAGGTTTCTCTGTGTAGTCCTGACTGTAGATCAGGCTGGCCTCAAATACACAGAGATACTCCTGCCTCTGCCTCCTAAGGGATGGGATTAAAGGCATGTGCCAGCACACCTGGCTTCAGCTCATTTCTTCGGAGCCAATCATTACCTGTCAGTATCCCAGGCCAAATTTCAGTGGTGTTGGGGTCTAGCTAAAATCAAGGTATCAAACTTTCATTGTTCTGTATCCTGTTCAGTTAGCGTAAGTAATATTATGTCCCTGGTTATGATATCATCTCTTTATCATCATTCATCTTACTGGCTGTCAAGCAGCACATGAATATATGTATTGTAATTCACACAAACACTCCACATTATTAGAGACTTGGTGGTTTCCACATTCTTCTTGTTATGATTAAAGTGAACATGGAAGGAAATAAAGATTTTGCTTTTTTCATCTCTTTGGTCCCTGATCCCACCTGTCCACCTTGCTCCTTACACATCCTCTGCCTCACATGTCCCTGGGTCCCCATCCCACCCCACGCACTCCCACTGGCTGCCCGAACTGTGAATACAGCTTCAATTTTAGGCAGATACACAAATGTATCTCTGACCTGGACTTATCTCCTGGTCTCTAGTCTTTTTCTCCAGCTGCTAATGGCCCAGCTCCACCCAATGCCTCCTATGCACCTCAGATCACACCTGTCTATAAATCTCCTTCAAACCTGTTTTTTTTCTGTGCTTCTCATTGCCTCTACCCCAAAAGTCTAATTTTAAAGCTTAGACTCATCCTACACTTATCCCCACCCAGTATTTCAAAACTCATCTCCTTGTCTCCATCCTCACCTCCACTGCCTTGTTCTTCATCCACTCAGCACAGCAGTTAGGAATCAAAGTGTGGGCCTCAGGATGGAAATCTACATACTACCCACCATTTCATGGCTTTGTGAGATCTGGGCAAGCCATCCTTTTCACATATTTTTATTTGTTTATTTATAAAACAGATATTAATACCTATTATCTTGAGATTTTATAACAATGAAAAGGTAATTAAGTACAACAATTAACAACATGTCTGCTTACGGGCCTGAACTCATTAGAGTGGCCTCTTGTTTTAATTACTTCGGTGTTTTTACCCAGAATAATGTCATTTCCTACCTAGATTTGTCAGTAGATCCTCCCTCATCTTCCCACTGTGAGTTGTATCTCCACCAATCTGTGGAAGGCTGGATTTCTAAACTGAGACTCTGAGCATGCCTCTCCCAGCTTCTCTGCTCTATAGACAAGACTGCAGCCACCTAGATGGCCCAGCAGGCAGAGGCACTTGCTGCTGTACCGACAGTCATGCACACAAACAAATCAGAAACGTCAAAGGACTGAAGCACTGGAACCAGGGCCTGCTTCCCTGGCATGCTCACATCTCTGTTCTTCACATGCTGGGCCATGTGACATTCCTTCCTCCACAATCCACATGTGAGAGCTCTGGCCCAGGGTTTCTCCTTCCATCCACCCGCTACCCAGGAAATAGGGCCCCTTCAACACCCTTCAACACTCTTAAGAAATGCACTGTAAACCCCAGGACTTCAGTGACCAGTTACTGACCATGAACCCTCTGTTGTAATTACCTGCTTCTTATGTCACCTAAACTCTACTGTTCTTGAATATTAAGATCATGATTTTGGCTGGACATGGTGGGGCATACCAGCACTCCAGAGGTGGAGGCAGGCAGATCTTTACGTTTGAGGCCAGCCTGGTCTACATAGAGAGACTGTGTCAGAAGAAGAAAAAGAAAGAAGAAGAAAGAAGAAGAAGGAGGAGGAGGAGGAGGAGGAGGAGGAGGAGGAGAAGGAGAAGGAGAAGAAGAAGACGATGATAATTCCCTGGGCAATCCTAAGTGGCTGCCACAGTAAGCAGTGAACTGTCACTGAATGCAAGAAGTGCTGGGCAAAAGGACATGAACATCTTATTGTGGACAAAGACGCTAAACCCGAAGGGACTGCACTAGCAAGCAGACACAGTCTTGTGGACACAAATAACCTAGCTTGTCTCTGGAACCCTGAAGTGCTTATGCCACCTCACAGAGCTGTTGAGTGTATATTTTCAGCCATCACTACCATGCTGGTGCAGACTTCTCACCAGCAATGAAAATTCGAGAATCATATCCTAAACAAACACTGGCTGTCCGCCATGGCGACTTTGGAAGGATAAGGATTCACAACTAAAAGTTTGCTCTCAACTTGAGTGTGGACAGGAAATTCTGTATTCTCTGCTTCAGAAAGTCACCTCCTCTACCCTCACCCTGCAAGTAAAAGGAGGCAGAGTCACCTTGGACAGTTGGAGGATCTGGGAATGCTTCCTTTCCATCTCTCCACTGTAGTCTCTGGGATGAGTAATCAGTTGCCAGTCGTAGGTGTAGGTTTCTCCTATAGAAGGGCAGTTAGAAAAACCATGAAAACATGCACCTACACACAAAGGGCTGCCAATAACAAATCGCTTCTACTGCCTGCCAATAAGAAACCTCTTTTAAATCCTGACAAAGCTTTAGTTTTAACATTCTACCCCAAAGCCTGTAGGGAAGCCAAACCATTTCCTGAAAGGGTTCTGTTGACTCAGCTACAGCCAGGGTCTCTTTCATTCTCTCCACAATGCTCATTCTGCCCCAGACCCACCCTCCAGCCAATCCTCCCTTAAAAAAAAAATCAGGTTGTTCATGGTGTATCTCTCACTGAAAATACATGCACTACCAACCACTACAGATGAACTTGTTGGGAACAAAGGTCATTTTCTTACAAAACTTCTTTTGCAACAAAGAACAGCAATGACTTCTAAATAACATGGTTCAAAAATAGCTTTTTGCAGTGTGCTAACAATGCTCCTCTGGCTGAGGTCATCCCACCCTGGTGAGTTAAAAGAACTACTTCATTCCTGCTGAGCAAATAACACACTGCAGAAGATGGCAGAGCATGGCCCATTTAAAACAGGCCCCACTGAAATTAATTAAGATCAAATGAAGCATTAAATGGTCCTTGTTTGCAGCTTAGGCTGTATCACTGCATAGCATGAGGGTTCAATCCTCTCATCTATGTGGGAATCCTCTCATCTATGTGGGAAAAGTACCCTTCCACTGGAGACATGTGCACTTCCAGCCGGGGAAAGGTGGGATGTGATAGAAGGTCTAGCTACTACTCAAGGGACAGAGAAATCAAGTCTAACACACCCAGCAAAGCATGGCCACACTTTTACTTAAGGAGCTGAGATGTTGAACACAAGCCCTAATTCTCCAAAACCTGAGAAGCACATTTTGCTTTATTAAGCGTTCCTACACCAAACTAGCATGATGATTTGGCCTGTTGTCATCCCGAGCTGTTCTCACATATGCACACACAAAAGTCAAGTCTGGAGAGGCAGGGGAGCATTGACAGCCAGGACTCATGCTAAGAGATAATTCTTCAAACTGCAGTTAAAAAAAATTCCCACACAGAAAACACATTCACAATCGTTTGAGAACTGATAATTTCATATATCAAAGGCTAAAAACAGACTTCAAAACAGGATAATATTCCTAGGTCAGAGGTGCTCATGGATGAATTATGCATTAGAGACAGAAATTCAGCCACAGGTAGGAGTGTCCACACATACAGGTTGTTAGGAATAACAACAACAGACTATTCATTGTTCTAGGGCAAGGATTGAAACCAGAGCTTCCTACCTTCTAGAGATTGTAGTGGGTTGCCACAGAGCAGAGGAGGATCCTGCCTCAGTGGCCCCAACTTTTAAAGTGAAATCATCTACATTAGAGAACCAAAGAACCTGGATAGAGGAGAGCAGAGGAATATGAAAATGTATGCTTTGTAATGCTGATCTACAATATGATAACAACAACTCAAAAATATGTGTGTAAATACAAGTTAGGACAAAGAAGTACTGCAAAGTGGGGTCTAACTTCCAGAAAAGAGCTGAAGTGAAAGCAACCACTCTTAAGAAGTGTTTGCCTCATTTCTGTCTTCAAGAAAGACTAAATTCATTCACCTTGAACCTAGCACCCAAGGAAGAAAGGAGAGTCTCTCTGAAGACAGTGGATTGAGCCCTTTCACTCCTGACTTACTCTTTGTGACTTTGGGAGCCCCTCCTCCCATCCTACATCCACTCTTTCTTCTTCTCTTTAAGATTTATTATATAGACAGTGTTGTACCTGCATGCATGCCTGCACCAGATCTCATTACAGATGGTTGTGAGCCACCATGTGGTTGCTGGGAACTGAACTCCAACTTTGGGACAGCAGTCAGTGCTCTTAACCGCAGAGCCATCTCTCCAGCCCAGGACCAAGCATCTTCGTGGAGACCCAGCTCTCCCAGCTCTTTCCCAGGCCCCCCTCTGCCTTCCCTCCCAGCCAATCTCCATTCTTTTCTGTTGCCTGCTGACCCACAGACAAACTCTTTACCAGGAATACCCACAGCCAGCACACTTATCTAGGCTCCAGAGAGGACAGCAATAACCAAAGAATGGAGCACCCTCCCAACAACAAAAAACACCTCAATCATAACTCCGGATGGTTACATCCCATCACAAAAACACACATATGAATAGCTAGGACAATATGCCTCCTCAGGAACCACTAATCCTATTGCAATAGGTCTTGAGAATTTAGCTAAAGCACAGGACAAGACTTCAAAATTACAAGTCTAGATATATTCAAGAATTTTAAAGAGGATATGAAAAAATACTTCAATGAAGACAGAGAAAATACAAATGAAATAGTGAAAACAGTTGAACACATAGAAGTAGAAATAGTATTACAAACAACAAAACAAAACAACAACAAAAACCAATGAAATAAAACTGGAAATGAAGAGCTGAAGACGTCAAACAAAAACCTCAGAGGTGCCGGGCAGGAGGGTCTCTGAGTTCCAGGACAGCCTGGTCTACAGAGCAAATTCCAGGATAGCCAGGGATACACAGAGAAACCCTGTCTTGAAAAACCAAAAATAAGTAAAATAAAAACATATAAATAAATAAATAAAAACCCAGAGGTAAGCCTCATCAACAGATTATAAAACATGGAAGAGAGAATTTCAGGTCTTAAAGGTAAGAAATGGATAGCTCATTCAAAAACTAAACAAAAAAAAGTTAAATATTAAAAAAAGAAAGCCCAGGAACAAAACATTCAGGAAATCTGGGACACTATGAAAAGAACATCTCTATATATAAGAGGAATAAAGGAAAGAGAAGAAACCCAGGTCAAATGTACAGACAATTTTTTTAAGATTTATTTATTTATTACTTGGGAGGCAGAGACAGGCGGATCTCTGTGAGTTTGAGGCCAGTCTGGTCTACAAAGCAAGTTCCAGGTCAGGCTCCAAAGCACTGAAAGAGGGAAGTAGACATGGGGTCTCACCCCTAACCAAGACGCTCTCTGCGATTGATACCCTGGCAAAGGAACATCAGTTTTCTCCAGTGGCATCCCCTAGGTCTATCACTACACTAAGGGTTAAACCCTTACCCAGGAGTAGGTTGGCCAAACAAAACACACTCAATGGTATTTTTATGGATTTTGTTTCATTTTTGCTTTGCTTTTGGGCATTTTTTTTTTCGTATTAGTCTTTTATGTGTTTATTTTTTTTATTGTTGGGTTTTTTCCCCTTTGTTTGTTTTTAAAGATTTACTTATTTCATGTATATGAGTCTACTGTTTTCATACACACAAGACAGAGGAATCTAATCCCATTACAAATGGTTGTGAGTCACCATGTGGTTGCTGGGAATTGAATTCAGGTCCTCTGGAAGAGCAGTCAAGTGTTTTTAACCACTCAGCCACACCTCTCCAGACTGTTTTTTGTTTCTGTTTTTTTGTTGTTGTCGGTGGTGGTGGTAGTAGTGGCAGGTTTGTTTTTGGTTTTGATTTCTTTTTGCAGGGTTGGGGGTTGGGGTTAGAGATCCGCCTACCTCTGCCACCCAAGCGCTGGAATTGAAAGTGCCACCACTGCACCTATGGTCATCAGCTCTCTTATATAACTTATAAACTTTATTTGCCATGTTGAAGCTTGTACTTTTTCTTTAAAATCTTTTTGTTAAATTTACCTCCCCACCGTGTGTGTGTGTGTGTGTGTGTGTGTGTGTGTGTGTACATGTGTGAGGTCACAAGACAATCTGTTGGAGTCAGTTCTCACCTTTCATCATGTGATTGAGGGACTTGATAGCTTGATAGCAAGAGCCTTTATGCACTGAACCATCTTGCCAGCCCTTCCTTTCTCAAGTAACAAATTTATGTCAGCAGTAATCTTGAATAATTTCAAGTTCTACACCTGTTATTTACTAGTTGTGTAGCCAAAATAAGCAGGTTAACCTGAGTCTCAGCGTTATGTGCACTTTCCCACCAGCCCGGTCCCACAACCACATCAGCCATAAATAACATAGAGACACTGTATTAATTATGAAACTGTTGGCCGGTTACTAGTGTTTCTTATTGGCTAGCTCTGTCTAAATTATTGACCCATAATAACTAATATATGCATTTCTACATGGTCTTATCTTACCGAGAACACCAGACTCACTGCTTCCTCTCTTCCCAAGATCACATCAAGAATCCATCCTATGTTTCCCAGAATCCTCCACTCTCCTAGTCCCACCTATCTTGCTTTCCATTGGCCAACAGTGCTTTATTCTTTAACCAATAAGAGAAACATATTTACAGAATGACATCTCCCATCATCTTGCTTCCTTACTCTTTCTCCCCTATCTAGGGTTCTACCACTGAGTTATGCTCCAGCCTGATTATTCCCCTTTACATGGACAAAACACAGTCTTATATAAAAGTCTCAAACTAAAGAGCATCAGCTAAGCACTAAAAGAGGTCACTCATGAACTGTCACGTTTTGCCCTTTCAGGTAATATTGTAAAACAGAGATTGTCCTTCCCATCTTTATTGAGAAATAAACATTCAGAAGTAATTTGCTTAAAATAATTGAGCTAATGATTAGTGAATTAGGATTTGAACATAGGCCTGACATCAAAGCCTACAGGATCAGGCTGGAGGGGCAGCCCTATGACAAGCATTTATGCAGCATATGTGAGACCCAGCACTGCTAAGATACAGGTCTCTGATCTCCAGCTGTGCAGAACATCGCCTCTCCAGCAGCACGCACATTTGTATGCCCACATGCCCCACATCCTGTCCTCACAGGGCTATTTATTACAAAAGACACCAAAAGGGCTAGCTTACCTTGTTCTGGTTCCGGGAGAACGTAGGCGTTTAACTGAACTTCATTCTTAGGCAGGGTGATCTGGACACTCTTCCCAGCAGACACCACCAGTTCCTTTACAACTGGAACCAAGTGACAGCACTGTGATCAAAAGTACACCAGGACTCTGTCTCCCTTCCTTTGTGATGAGACCCCTCTCTTGAGTCATCCTCAGCCACCATGTTCATCTGCTACTTGTCTACGCTCTAGTCCCCTCCAGTTTGATTCTGTGTCCACTTTTCCATCGGAAAGGATCTCTCAAGGTCATCAGTGAGCTGCTTCTCTGCAAATCTAAGAGGAGCATAAATCCCCACCTCAGGCTGGTGGCGCTCACGCCTGCTGACAGCCTCCAGCTTAAAGCTCTGATTTCTTCTCCACGGTACTGCAACTAATGTCTGTCTCCACATCTGCTTTATATACTACTTTCCCATGAGTTCAAATTGTTTCAACGACCACTTTTATCTTGTAAATACCTTTTTGATAAGACATACAAGTAACGAAGAATGAGGCCAGTCAGAAGGCCCACCTTTTCCAATTTCTGCAACTACTGACTCACACTATTCACAGCTAAGATTACGCCACGATTCTTGATCCCTCACCCACTTGTGCCCCTCCTTACTCCAGCCCATCCGGTCTTTCTATGACATGTACACCAATCTTCCTAAAACACCCACAGTGTCATTCTCCTCCTTATGACTCCTGCCTCCCGCATGGATGCCTACTCTGGCATAGGACAACCACACAGACTCACCTGTCCCATCCAGTCCTGCCTCTAGCTAGCCCTCCCTCTTGGCACCACAGAAGCCATGGAACCTCTGTGAAGCACATGGAGACTGCTGTAGCTGGTGGCTCAAGTGGATACTTACCTTTTCTGTATTCTACACTTTGTTTCTAGTTTAAACTGTCTCCTCTCGCAGAGCTGTTTCCAGACCACTGCATTTCTGATCCACTTCTTGAGTCACTTTTGCATGTCTGGAACTCCCAAATCAGCATGCAACTATGCATTGCTCTTAACACTATTTGCCACCTATCTCCTATGTATCCAAGTTTCTCAACTTTGGCATTATTGATACTTTACACCAAATAATTGGTGGGGGCTGGGAGAGCAGATGGTTTAGACCCACCAAAACCCACAGATTCTGTCTTAGTGCTCTGGCAATAATTGTTTACTTGATATGAGGCCTCAATTCTATGAGCCCTTACAGCAACAGCAGGCAGCCAACTTGTATTCCAAGGCTGGGGGTGAGAAAAGATTCCTGAACAAACTAGAAACTGAGGTTTATCTGTGTCTGCTTGGGAACATCACATTTAGAAACGAAGGCATCTTTTATGAAGCTGCAACCTGCAGCTGCCCCAGGAAATGGAATAAGAGCTCTCTCTGGGGGCTAAAGGGAAGCAGCCATTATACTCAGTATAACTGACCTAAACCGGCTAGTCAACACAGCCGAAGCCAAGCCCTTCAGTTTCACAGAAACTCCACAGGCATTCGCCTGAATGCAGAAATCATACTCCGCTTCAGGACTGGAACACTGTCACATTCCATTACCAACAAAGGAGACCTTAGGAAACTGAAAGTGGCAGAAAAAAAAAATGTTCACTGGTTTTGCTTCGCCCCTGACGTTTTTGGGGTTACCCATTAGCCACTGATGGACTATCTCCACCTGGTCCCTCAGCCCTGCACCATCAGGTCAACTTAGTAAAGTGACGCTCACATTTTCAGAGGCACAGACAGGCCTTCTCTGTTCTCTCTAAATGGAAACACTTTAATCAAACACTCCACTCTCTCCTCTCATCTCCAAGGGCAGGAGCAGTGAGCCTCACCTGGATGTGGTGCTAAGGTGCTCTGGGAAGAGGCCTGGGGCGTAGGGGTAGCATAGCTGTAGGAGGCAACCACTGGAAGAGGGAGAACGGTTGGACTGTGCTCAGTGCTTTTTACTTGCTGAGTACCAGATGTAGGGCTGGAAAGGTTTGATGGTTCGGGATGGACAGACACATTCTTTGGCCAATCAGAAGTCTGTGTAGTGTGGTCAGTGGTGAAGGGACTGGGAACTGTGACGGCTTTGTGGACCTAAAGAAATATGAAAGATTAACTGCAGTGAGCAAAAGTTATAGACTCACAGGGCTGGACTCATAAGATGGTATCAAGAACATTAAAAAAGTTAATCTTACCACCCAAAGTCAAATATTATTCAAATTTGGAGTAAAAGACTCATTGGCGAATGTGTGCCAGACACGTACAACACTGGGTTGATCCCCAGAACCGTAAGTTAAAGACAAAAGTGATATAAATCTTCTGGGTTTTTTGCCATACAAAAAGTTTCTTCAGCTGGGCATGGTTACTCTCACTTAAAATTCTAGCACTCAGGAAGCTGCGACAAAGAGATTGCCAAGAATCTGGCAATCTTACTCCATAGCTTGGGCTATGGAGTAAGAGCCTGTCTCAACAAAACAAAATAACCAAGAGGCTGAAGCAACAACTCAGTAGTTAAGAGCACTATCTGGGTTCAATTCCCAGTACCCACATGGTGGCTTACAATCATGTGATTTCAGTTCCAAACGAAACAACCATCTTATGGAGACCAGGTGCTCACACACAGTACACACACATACATACAGGCAAACACCCATATACATAAAAGAATTTTTAAACTTAAAAAATTACCAAATATTACGCTCAACTACCAGGGGAAAGCAAACTGAAAGCATAAGGTCAAACAATAAATATCCCTATAAAAGTCATGATGAACCAAGTCATCTTTTCTCCCTTGCAGGCTTCTGGGCAGGAAGAGTCCTAAGCTGAGTTCTAAGCTGTTTACTGCACAAAAGGCTCAGGGTAGAGAAAGAGCATAGGCACAGACGTGAAATTAGCATAGAGCAGTTGGGGACTAAAAGCTATAAGCACAGCGAGAGGCAGGAAGCAGCAGGGATGAGCTGGCAGATGGGGAAGGGCAGACAGAAGGCACTATTGGCCACTTTAAGGAGCGACACTGGTGAACAATTAAAGGACATATGCAGGTAATGACACAATCAGGGGCCTGTCTGGGTCACACTGCACTGCTGGGGTCAAAGAAGCACAGTGATAACAGGGCCACCACCACATTCAAGCAACAAGGAGGAGTGGAGAGTAGCTAAACCAGGGTGGAGGTAGGGATTCTTATGAATCTATTTACTGGTAAGAAACATAATTCACATAAACTCAGACTTCAGAATGTGAGGTCAATTTTTGACAAATGTACACACCCACAGAACAACCTAGACACAGGGTATCTCTTATTAGCACCAAGGGTTCACTGATGTCCTTTTCACCAAGTGCCTACCTCCAGTCCCAGACTCAGGCAGCCACTGACTTGTTTTGTCATAGAAAGACTAGTTTCAGTTTTCTCAAACTTTATATAAAAGGAGTGTTATGTATTCTATTTTTATTTCTAGCTGTGTTCATTCAACATGGTTTTGAGATGCACCCATGGTACTGGATGTATTGGTAGTACTTTTTTTTTTTATTGAATAGTATTCCATTACATAGATACATCAAAATTATTTTCCATTGATCCATTGGTAGAGAGCTAAGTTGTTTTCAGTCCCCAGGTGTTATAAAGCTGCTATGAATGTTTGGATACATATATTTTACAAACAAGTTTTGTTTTTGTTTGGAGACGGGGTCTCATTATGTAGTTCTGGCTGTCTTAGACTCGCTATGTAGACAACATGGCCTTGATCTCACAGAGATGCCTCCACCTCCCAAAGGCTGGGATGAAAGGTATAAACTATCACACGGGCATGGTTAACTTTCTGAACTGTTAGCTAAGCTGCAGTGCCAGCACGCATCCCCACAGCAGAGCACAACAGCTCCAGGCCACAGCTTCCCCAACACTTGCTGTCCTCTTTACTTCCTTGTCACTCTAGCCGTTGTGACAGGGAACCTTACTGTACATTTCACTAATGATGTTGGACATATTTTCATGGCGAGTTCTATTCAAATCTTTGCCCATTTTTAAGGCTTTCTTAAGGTATAATTGACACAAAAGCTGTGTGATGCTCACACTTGGTCAGATTTGAACAGATGTAAGCACCTCTGAGGTCATCAGTTCAAACGAGTGCACCTCTCACTTCCAAAGATCTTCCAGTGCTCATTTGTGATCCCTTTCCCTCCCCACGTATGCTCCACAAGCAGCACCTTCAACATACTCAGTGTTACTAAAAGTCACTATCCATTTTCCAGAATGTTACATTAATAGAATGGCATGGTGACTGGGTCTGTGTAACCCAGGCTGGCTTCCAATATACAGCCCTCCTGCCTTCACTCCCTTAGTGCCACCCTACCTCAAAGTATTTTCTTGTTCCCTTCCTCCCCCTCCTTTTTCTCTCCCTGACCCTTCTCTGTTCTCACTTTTCAAACCACAGGCCTCACACAGGCTAGCCCACTATTCTCCCAGTACTTGGGAGACTTGGGAGACAGAGACAGATGCAGAGGCAGGAGGATCACAAAAGAACAACAATCACTGCAAATGTTAGGATGGAAAAATTTAGCCTAACTCTCCACTGACCCCAGGAAGCTGGGAGTCTTAAATCCCAGGCTGAAGGTCACCTTCTTGAATGTTTACGACAGCACCTGTGAGTGAACACAGGAAATGAGCCTTGTCACCCCACCAAGAAGCCTGTGGGAAAGCAGACTTGGATAGTTTAAGTTAATTGGTTCGCACTGGATGCTACGAGGTGATTGGTTCACAATGTGTGGGCTTTGTTGTAACCCTATAAAAGCTGTCTCAAGCCTGTATCCAAGGCTCTCGGCCCTCTACCCCTGCGTGGCATAAGGCTGTTGGCCCCAGTGCACTTAGAATATAAAGACCTCATGCTTTTGCATCAAGACCGCTTCTCGTGAGCGATTTGGGGGGGGGGGCGCCTTTCCTGAGTGGGAGCGCGAGGGACCACACTCTCACGGGTCTTACACAAGTTCAAGGCCAGTCGTAGCTACACATCAAGTAATAGGCCAGCTAGAGCTAAATAGTGAAAGCCAACCTCAAATAAATAAAAAGAACTGTCAAGAGTTTTCAGAAGTTGCCAAGAAACTGTGCAGTACCCAACTGACATGGGCATTCTAGGCATCCTATGACCTTACCAGCGTTTTTCATACCAAAATCGTTTTTGCTCATCAGTGTTGATCCATGAGAACACTATTTGTGGGTGCCTATAAAGATGGCTGCACTCCACCTTGGCACAGAGAGTTCAAAGCTGTCCTCAGCAAGTCATAAGACCTAAAAGTCAAAGGTATGGCTACAGTAGGATATCTGGCTGTCTTAGTCTAACAACAGACCTGAATCTGAGGTGTGGCTATTCCTGACTCTCAAGGCTAGGGAAGGAGAAGTTGAATCTGAGGTGTGGCTACTCCTAACCTCAAGGCTAGGGAACAAGAAGTTGGAGCTAAGGTGTGATTGCTGAACCCTTAGAATAAGTGAGGAAGAAAAGTCTGTTTGTATACATGATACTGTGTTTCCTTTTTGGATAAGGTATATGAACTTGTGGTATTTCAGTATTGACGGATCTGCCCTCCTGACCTTTATTCTATCTCCCTGTCTTTTCTTTATCGTCTATAGCTAGCCTTTCCCTTATCCACACTCCCCCACTCAGGTACGAACTTGGGACTGCTCAGCTGGCTCCAATTGCAGCCCCACAAAGACCGCTCTCGACATACTATTAGTTTCCTAGAGCAGCCATGACAAAGGCCATGACAAATTACCATAAATTCAGTAGTTAAAACAACAGAACTTTGTCTTGGTTCTGGAGACATAAGTCTGAAGGCAAGATGTCAGGACCACTCCTGCAGCAGAACCTTTCTTTGTCTTGTCTAGCTCCCAGAAACTTTTAACATCAGTGGTGAATTGAATGACAATGGCCCCCATAGGCTCACAGGTTTGAATGCCTGGTTTCCAATTAGTCGAACTCTTTGGGAAGGATTAGGAAGTGTGGTCTTGTTGGAGTAGGTGTGGTCTTGTTGGAGGAGGTAAATCACTGGGGGTGGGCTTTGAGGTTTCAAAAGTGTCTCTCTCAGTCTGCTGCCTGTGGATCAGATGTAAGGCTCTTGGCTACTGGTCCAGCACCATGCCTATCTGCTTCCCACCATGATGATGATCATGGACTAACCCACTGAAACCAGTTAAATGCTTTCTTTTATAAGAGTTTCCATGGTCATGATGTCTCTTTATAGCAATAAGACAATAATTAAGACAACATCCCTTGGTTTATAGCAACCCAACTCTAACCTCTGCCTCAGTCTTCACATGATCTTCATTTTCTGGAGATCCAAATCTCTGTTCACTTTCTTTTGTAATGCCACTAGTCACTGGATGCTAAGGTCAATCCAAAAATATCTCTTCTTGAGTTTCTTAAATTACATTTGCAAATGCCCTACTCCAAAATACAGAAGGATGCTGAAGATCCAGAAGAATGAGAAGGGGTTGGGCGTCCTGGAGAAAACACTAAACAACCCATTAAAATGGGTTCTCTCTCCATTTATTTACTTCTCAAGTTTCTCTCAGCAACCTTTTATAGTTCTCAGTATATAGTTTTTGGATGTATTTTGTCTGTTATCCCTAATTAGTTCATGGCTTTCAATGTTATCACACATTTTAAAAACTTCAGTTTCTACATTGTTAATGTATCAAACAGTTGATTTTTGTATATTGACCTTATATCCTACAACTTTGCTACATCTGAAGCAGAATCCATACAATTTTTTGGTGCATAATTACACATGTAACAAAAGTAGTTTGCTTCTGTTTCTGGTCTCCATTTCTTTTCTTACACTTTCAAATGGGCAGTTTTCCTTTGAGTTTCTGAATACTCATACAGAAGCTACCTGGACTACTAATTCCATCATCTGAGTCAACACGGAGTCAGTATCTGTTGACAGCCTTTGGTCCCACTCAAGTTTGGGGGCTTGTTCTCACTCTGAATTCCTTTTTTTTTTTTTTTTTTTTTTTTTTCATTTGATAGTTTTACATGTGCCTATAATGAATTTTTGTAATCCCCCCATATGCTCCCCTGCCCCCTCTTCCACTGAATCCCTGTTCCAAGCAAGTCCCCCTCTACTCTCATGTCTTTCCCCCCCATTAAGTTTAATTATGCTTGGTTGCATGACCATGGCTCAGCAGTTATGAGTTGCTGGAGAATGGGCAACTCATCCGTGGATAAGGAAAAGGAAATGATACCCCCTCCCTCCAGCAACCACTATCTGCCCACAGTTCCTTAAGAAACAGTGAGTCCTCAGGAGCCCCTCCCACCACATAATAGAGTGGGGACAGGCTCAATCTTCTGAAGGTCTTGGGAACCACAGCTGTGGTGAATTTGTGAGAGCAACTGTCACACTATCTCCAGAAGACTGACAGCACTCTCCCTGACCTCTGCCTCTTCCATTCTTTCTGCCCCTCTTCTGAGATGCCCCCTGAGCCTTGAAGGAGGTGATACAGATGTCCTGTTGAGAGCCATCACTCTGTTTGCTTTGCTTAGAGAGGATCCCCTCTACCTTTTCAGTCACAGAGTCTGTTTTCTGACATCTCCAACCCTAAGACTTCATAATGACCACCTACTTCCCCATGGTTAGGAGATGAACTTGGTGTGAAAGGCAATAATCCTTAAACTCAAGGGGCACAGACTCTCTTCAGAAATCAAACCCTGCCCTCGCCATCACTTCATGATTCCTCATCAGGCCTCCTGCAGTCTCCCCATGGTACAATGCAGAGAGGTTCAGTCAAGATTACAGCTTACAGGCAGATTATGAGGCTCATCGTCTTTGTGGCTTATTGGTTTGTTTTTCCTTAAAAGGTCATCCTGCTAAAGTGTTTTTTCTTAAAAGGTCCTCCTGCTAAAGTCCACATAGTATTATGGTATACCCTGGTCCAAGCCACCATGAGACAGTCAGACTTTCCCTTGACACTCTCCTCTAGTAGGGAGCCTGTGGGATGCCCACAGGAAGTACTTTTTTAAAGTATCAGCTCCAGTCGCCATCTTTCAAAACCAAATTTCCTCTAGCTTTCCTCCAGCTTCTATATTCTTCTGGGTTCTTTCTAGTTCCTTTATGTCCTTTTTCTTTAAAAAAAAAAAAAAAAAAAAGATTTGATCATTATTATCTGTGAAGGTTCAGGAGACCACTTCACTCTGCCATCATCACTGGAAATTCCTCCTGTGGGATAAATTTCAAAATATTAAAGATCTAATATGTGTAAAGCCAAATAGATCTGGGATTTGGGGAGAAATGAGTCTGAGATAACACCAGTGTTTCCAGCCTGAGTGAAAGGCTGACTGTACAGCAATGTCAAAAATTAAGAGAGTACAGGGAAATAATGGGCAAGTTATGTTACAAACATATTGAATCCACAACACCTCTAGGAAATGTCAGTAAAGGCTCAGAGTTGGATTCATGTTCCCAGATAGCAGCTGAAGCCACAGAAAAAGACAAGCAACAATAAAAGAGCGCATGAGCTAAGCTATTGTCAGAAAGGACATGGGGCAGGAACGTGCACACTAACAAGAAACAGGATACAGTGCAGCCATGTGAGACAAGGCAGAGTGGCTTATCAAATACAGGCTGATAGGAACACACTGCAATGGGTGGGTGGGAATTTACCAATGACCCCAGCAAGAGTGGCTTCAGCAGAAATTCCACAGGACCAGGGGCTAAATAAAAGTCAGTTAAGAAGTGAAGGCCGCTAAAGAGTTCCTATTTGTGTGGAGAAAGCTTAGAAGTGGACTGGGACAGTACCTGAAGATTCAAGAAGACATGGTCTATGGTCAAGGACATTTGGTAGTTAGTGCCGAGTGGCCTGAAAACAGATAACAAGACCAAGCTTGCAGTGGTCTCAAGGAATAAGGAGTAGGAAAACAAACAAACAAACAAAAAAATTATTTCCGAGACCTGCTGGCACTGAACTCACAGAGACCTACCTGTCCCTGACTTCCAAATGCTGGGATCAAAGACACGTGCCACCGTGCCACATCATCAAAATGTTTTAAGAAGTCATGGAAAAGCCAGATTTGGTGGCACACACCTGTAATCACAGCATTTGAGAGTCAGCAAAAGGGGAATCAAGAGTCTGACCGGAGTCCAAACTACATAGGGAGACTGTGTCAACACACACACACACACACACACACACACACACACACACCATACAAACAGTGGGCTCCTGCTTTTAGTAAGCATAGAATAAATGATAAGGGACATATTTATCATTCTGCCTAAGAATTTTAAAAGCCAGATAAAATGTATAAAATAATGGCAATTCCTTCAAGATCAAACACATAGGTAAACCTTGGTTTATGATTGCTCCAACTGTCGGAAATGTCTAGGCTATGGCCCAAGAAAGAACCCAAAAAAGACCAGCAGCCTGTCTGAGCTGAAGAGCTGGAGTCTAGAGGAGAGGGGTGCAGACAGCAGAACTCTCTTGGACGAGAGGAAACCACCCTGGAAACAGTTGCAGGAGCAGAACTGAACTTCAAACAGCTGGGAACAGCACCTACTCCACAACACTGGATTGGGAACTTTCTCATTTATAGGGCATTAGTTAGAGAACTAATAATAAAGGGCTTGCTTCAGTAGCTGGAGAAATTAACCCTCAACTAGTTGAACCTCTGAGCTCATGACAAAACCCAAAAGTAAAATTCAGGATCAAATTGGCCAGGTATGGTAGCTCACACCTTTAACCCTAGCACTCAGGGAGCAGAGGTAGGCATCTCTACGAGATCAAGGACATCCTGGTCTACATAGTAAGTTCCAGGACAGCCAGAGCTACCAAAAGAGACCTTGTCTTGAAAAACCAAAAACAACAACAGAACATCAAATCATTTGTCAGACAGCTTGACCACATTCTAGAGCAAAGCTCAAGAATACCCACAGTGACACAAAGTCACCAGCAACCTCCTAAGTAAAACTTGTAATCACAAGTGCCCAATTAACATCCAAACATGAGATACAAGCAGGAACTAAGTCCTGACAAGGAAAATCTCATTCAATTAAAACTGGTCCTGGGCAGATGTAAGGTAGGTAAAGTGCTGGTTGTAAAGCCTGATGATCTACTGCCCTCTGACTACCACATGCACTGGTATACGTATGCCCTCTACTCCACATCACACACATGCATACCATGCACACATACACACCAATAATAATAATTTTTAAAAAGTATTAAATTAAAAAAAAACTGATCTAGGCTGGGGGTATAGCTAGCTCAGTGGTGGAGACCTAATCCAGCATGTGGGAGGCCCTGGATTCCCACTCTAGCACTGGGCTGTTGATGGAAGAAAAGAAAAAACGAAATATGGTAATGTACATCTTTAATCTCAGCACTCAGAAGGCTGACACAGATGGGTCATGAGATTAAAACTGCTTGGGCTATGTAACTGCCTGGCTATGTAAAAGACCCTGTCTCAAAAGAACCAAAAGGGTTAGGAATACAGCAATTGCCTCCTGTGGATAGGCCATAAATGTGATCAAGCACCACAAAACAAAAATCATTTTATTTCCTACACATATTCAAGAAGCTGTAGAAGGTAAACATATAGTAGTTCCTCCTAAGCCATAATTTTGCTTGCTGGGGTTTCGTTTACTAAAGGTCAATTGCAGTCTGAAAATATTAAATGGAAAATTCCAGAACTAAACAACTCTTAAGTTCTAAGTTGCACAGCATTCTTCATAGCATGACAAAATCCCATGCCATCCTAGCCTATTCTTCCTGGGACCTGGATTACCCCTTTGCAGTGTACCCACATTGTATTTGCTACCCGCCAATTAAGCATAGGTATCTTGGCTATCAGCTTATCTGTCAATGTAACACAGTGCATATATTCAAGTAACCCTTATTTTACTAAATACAGTAATTGTTCTATTATTTTTATCAGTCAGCCGGCCCACTGCCGGTCTGGTGCGCCGGCCCCAAATAACACTCTGAGACTCTGTATTTGATACAATCCTGTTGGCCAATTACCATTATTGTTTATGGACTAGCTCTGTCTTAATTATTAACCCATTTCTACTTATCTAAGTATTTCCACGTGGTCATTTTATTGGGGAGCCGCCGCCGGCATCTTCTTTCTCCATGCTCTACATCCTGACCCCTCCTTACTACTTCCTCTTTCCTCCTTGTCTCCTAGCCCCGCCTATCTTGCTTTCTCATTGGCCACAGTGCTTTATTAATTAACCAGTATGAGAAACATATTTACAGAATAACATCTCCCATCAAGTTATTGATGTTAGTCTCTGCCATAATTTGAGTTTGACATACCCTTCAAAGATCCAAGTATTGAATGAAGGTTTGGTCCACCAACAGAAATTTTAAGCAGTAGGAAGTAAGGCCTGGCCAGTGGAAGTCAATGGGGAGGAGCAACTGGATCCCAGGCCTCTTGTCTGCCACACACTCCCACCATGATAGACTGTGCCCCTCCACCCAAGCAGAACAAGTCAACCAACCATAGACTCTGACTTCTGAACCCTTGAACCACAATAAACTCTACTCTTCATAATTTGATTAGCTCAGATATTCAATATGGTAATATAACACCGACTAACATAGTCCCTAGCTGTGCCTAACTTATGAATTCAACTTCATCACAAATATAGTTTATTCAGGGTTTGGTATTTATGACAGACAAGGGGAACTACTCCTGTATTCAGTAAGGATACAGGAGGCAAGCTTCTGAAAATGACTACTACAGTGACTAAGATGAAAAATAAGCCTGGTGATTTCTGTTTGTGTTGTTTTGGAGATAAGGTCTCTTGTAGCCCAGGATGGCCTTAAACTCACGATACAGATAAGAATAACCTTTTTATCCTCTTGGCTCCATTTCTCAAATGCTGAGATTATGGATCTATGCCACCATGCCTGGCTTTTCACTATGGTGACTTAATGGCAGGTTTGGAAAAATGTAGAGAAAATTTGAAGAATTTTAGTAGAAGGTTTCAACTAAAACAAACAAAACAAAAAATAAGTAAAAGAAAAAAAGAAAGAAAGAAAAAAAAAAAAGACTAGAAAGAAACGAACAGAGCATTAGTAAACTGAAAATAAACCAAGCTGCTACATGTTTGCAATAGAATTCTCAAAGGGAAAGGCAGGACAGGAAAGGAGGGCAATAACATCTGAAGAAATGTGGTCAACTACTTTCCAATCTGAAGAAAGCAGCAAGCCCACATCTAACATGGGACTAAGATATGCAACAAGCCCCAAGCATAAAAAAAAAAAAACCCAGAACAGTTAGTGAAATGCTTTAAATGAGTGCCAAAGAAAATATCATCTAAGCAACCAGAGAAATAAGACACAAGTATAACCAGGAATACAGAATTTAAGAATCCAGAAACAAAATGCAAAAAGACATACCGTGCTTAAGAATGCATACTGGCCAGGGAGTGGTGGCGCTCAGCTTTAATCCCAGCACTCAGGAGGCAGAGGCAGGTGGGTCTCTGTGAGTTCCAGGACAGCCTGGTCTACAAAGAAAGTTCCAGGACAGCCAGAGTTACACAGAGAAACCCTGCCTCAAAAATAAAAGAAAAGAAAAAGAAAAGAAAGTAACCAAGTTGTATATTTTAAATGTAAACGTTTTTTAAAAATGTATATGAATGTTTTGCTTGCATGTAAGTTTGCACACCATGTACAGACAGTGAGTGCTTGTAGAGCCCAGAAGAGGGCTTTGAATCCCCTGGGATTGGAGTTATGGATGGTTATTAGCCACCATGTTGGCTGCTGAGAATTGAACCCAAGTCCTCTGGAAAGCCGGCCAGTACTCCTAACTAACAGCTAAACAATTTTTCCAGCCCCTTAACTACTATTAAGTTTAATTTATGGCAACTGTACTTTTTAAAAAACTGTTTTAAAAAGGTACGGTCAGTAGGCCAGAGAGATGGCTCAGCAGTTGAGGGCATTTGTTTCTGATGCCCTCTTCTGGCCTCTGCAGGCCTGACATGTACTAACACACAAGCACCTTTCTTTATTTTTTTTTTCCAGACAAGTTTCTCTGTAAAACAGCTCTGGCTGGCCTGTAACTCACTTTGTAGACCAGACTGGCCTTGAACTCACAGAGAATCACCTGGCTGAGCAATGAGATTAAAGGTATGCACTATCTCTGCCCAGCTAATAAGTCTTAACAAAAACACATGGTTGAGGCCTGAAAAAATGGCTCAATGGTTATGAGAGCTTATTAATTTTGCAGAGGACCTGAGTTTGGTTCCTAGCACCCACATCAGATGGTTCACAACCATCTGTAATTCTACCTCTATGGAATTGGACACCTTCTTCTGACCTCCACTGGCGCGCATGCACAGACACATAAATACAACAATTCTTAATAAATAAATAAGAGCTGGGGGGGTGCATGACTTTAATTCCAGCACTCAGGAGGAAACAGAGGCAGTGGATCTTCTGTTGAGTTCAAGACCAGCTTGGTCTATCCATCCAGTTCTAGGCCAGCCAGGGCTATGTAGGGAGATTCTGTCTCAAAAATAAGCAGATTGACAGATGACAGATAGATAAATTTTAATTTAAAAGAGTATAGTGCACTGATAATATAACCCAATGGTAGAGTATATAATTAGTGTTAGCATGTACAGGACTGTTTGATTCCCCAGTAACAAAAAGTAAAAATAAGGAACATGAAGTCTAGAAAAGGCAAGCACTCATTCTAGAGGAAGTAAGAAGCAGGAGCAACAAGAGGGCCATTTTTGTACCCAGAAGTTAGTGACTGTAGAAGGCCTGCCTCCCCTTGCTAACAGTTTTCCATTAGAGATAGAGATAGCTATTGCTATACAAGATTGACTGTTTGCATATAAAGATTATGTATCATTTGGAAACTTGCATGTTGGTTTGAGAGGAGCAAGAGAAATGACAAGGTCTACTGGTCATTTACTTTATCCCTTCCACCCTGATCTTGAAAGAGGATATATATATGCCATCTGATGTAATCTAGGCCCCAGGGCTGGGGAAGAAGGTCACTGATGACTTCATCACCCAAAACAAGCATCTGCTGGCAGCAATGCTTACAAGTTGCACCATGAACTCTGCCCCATGAAGTAGTTTCACTGACTTCAGAGGCTAACAAATCCTGGCACAGTGAGGTTCATGCATGTTACAGCAACTGGCGAGGTTTGCCTATGCCTTGTTGAGTGAAGGTAAGGCATTTCACATGAAAATAACTCATGACTCAGAAAATAAAATACAGCTCCTCTGTCCTCCAAAGCTATGCTTCCCAACATCACTGATAACTTGAACGGTTTTTCCCCTTCTGATGGCTTTACTTACTTCTGATATATCACAGAGGATCCCCTGATGCCCTTGATCCTTTTAAGCAGGGTCAGTGTCCAGGCTCTCAGTCCCTCCAGAAAGGGGATGTAACTCAGTTTCTAGTGTACTTGACTAGCATTCGTGAGGCCCTAGGTTTAATTCCCCATACCACATAAACTAGGTACAGTTGTGCACACCTGTAATCCCAGAACTGTGAGGTAAATTAAGAGGGTTGTAAATAAACTCAAGGGCATCCTGAGCTACATCATTCAAGGCCAGCATGAGAAAGAAAGAAAACAAGAAAAGGAGGAAGGGAAGAAGGAAAAAATGGGAGTTCTCAAGATGTAATAAGCCATTTGTGTAAGATTCCAATGGGGAGAGGGGATGCTTAGAGGCGTATCTATAGAGATGATACTAGTCTAAGTCAAGAGTGAGAGACCCACACAAACTGTCCAAAGCAGAGGCCTGGAAGGGGACCTAGGGGCATAAGAGAGAGAGAGAAAAAAAAATGATAGTTTGTTAGCTTGTCTGTTAAATAACTAAGAGTTAGGATTTGAAAAAAATCTAGGCCCCAAGGGATTTCAAATTTGTCAGAGTAATAACCAGAAGAATAAATGAACTCTTGGCAATAATTTCACAGCCTAAGGGACTTAGAGGAAATTTAAAAATACAAACCAAAAGCAAGCAAGCAAGCAAGCAAGCAAGCAGAAAACCATGGAGAGTTAGGATGGGGCATGACAAAACAACAAAAGAAAGTCTGAATGCTGGAGAAGCTGTTCTTGGTTATATAAGCTGCCCACACCCATGCCTTATCTTCTCTTCTGATAAGAGGTAGGCTCAGGCCTTACAAGGAGTCAGCACAGGAGTTCTCAGGAAACGCAAACAGCAGATAGCCGCAGATGAAAGGCTTGTAGAAGCTGAACTGCTGTGATCGGTGACTGGAATGGGAAAAAATCATGGTAAAGAGAACACCTGAGTCTTCCTAAATTCAGACTGTCCTCACGTGGACCTTCCTATCTGGCCTTCACAAAGCAGGACCAGCAGCAGCAAATTGCCAGGGGCTGAAACAAGCCGACAGTGCTTGTTCCAGGACCCAATTAACCAGCCTCCTTGCCCCTTCTGCCACAATTCAGAGGCTCTTGACACAGAACAAGTGCAGTGTTCAAACTGAACAAGACTAACTTCTCCCTCTTTTAAGTGGAGAAAAGGGAATAAATGGTACTTCTTTCCACTTCAGAAATACCAAAAGTCCACAGTACCTGCTCTTGGCATCATAATGTATGTGTACCCAAAGGATAAACAATTAATTCATCCTGATGAGCCAACACCTTTACAGTATGCAGGCATTTCAGGAAAACCCAGAGTAATGCATGACAACTTCTCCCAACTTTGGACAGAGCTACTTGACCTACCTTGATGAAAACAGAATAAACTAGAAACCAGTGTTGCTGGCCAGTCATCACTGACTAGGATAAGAGCTATAGTGCTTATATGTTCTTCTACTTTTCCCTATTGCTTAAATAGGAGCTTGAAATGCCTGCCAGTTAAATACTTAGAATGCACAGGTAACCTTACCACCTTCCAGAGCTTCCCATGGCTTTGAGGGTAAAGCACCAGGCTCCTAAGCATAGCATGGAAAGTCTCACAGAGTTTTATGGCTCTGAAGACTGCCCCACTTTTTAGCAATGCTTGCAGCCCTCATGTGATATAAAACACTGCAGTAACCCTGTGCAGCACTACCGCAGCAAAGACCCACTCCTGCGTCCCCAGTTCATGTCCACCCACTCTATCGGACCACAGAGCTCTTGAAATTCTGTTCAGTAACAGCAATTTGTAGTCTCTGCCCACCACAGGTGAACAAGAAAAAGAAGTCTCTAGCCAATACAAGCCCAGAGTCTCCCTCCCAAGCATGCAACTGAATTCAATAAAGCCTGGGCTGTGTTTTTACTATCTCCCAAAAGACTGTCTGGTATAACATCTACTGTATCTCCAGCTTTACTGATCCACTGCTAATGTCAGTGGTCATAATTAGCCTGTGCTGCCCTCTCCTATGTTGTTTACAAACCATCTCTCTTCCACCTTTCTATAAGTATATTGTCCTTCCAACTTGCTGGACTCATTTTAATTCCTGTCACAGCTGTCATCCCAGCTTACTCATCACTCCTACTTTCTACATGGTGTTGACATCTGGCTTTCAAATCCTCTCCATCCCAGGTCCTGCCTAAGGAGAAAGAGGTTTCCAAGAACAGACTGGATGGAATCACACTGTCCCACTGCCCGGTCATAGACTAGCTAGAGGGGCAGCTGATTTTTTGCCCCCTTGAGTTTCTGCTAACAGGGATAGTAACAGTACTGCACAGATCTGTTATGTGGATTGATAACAACCGTATGGAAAGGGCTCAGAATGGCACTTGGCACACAGGAGGTGTCAGTGAACATTAGTGTTGCTGTTAACACCATCATGTTAACAACCATCTCAGTTCCCACAAGGACAACTGTTGTTTTTAACAAAATTTCAATCAATAAAGACTCTCCTACTGCTAAAAAAAGGTCTCCTCAAACTCAATGTCTCTCCCTTCTCCTTCCTGTGCATCTCTCTGTCCTCCTGACTCCATCTTACTCTCTAATTTTTTTTTTTTTTATAATCTTTTCTTCACTTCCTATCAAATGCTTGCTTGTTCTGCCTCTTGACCTATGGTTGTCTTTATTTAATTCTGTTTATAATATTCAAGCAGAACGCTCTTGGATTAAAAGATGTGTGCTAGGGCTGAGCCATACCACAGCTAGAAACAAGTTTTTCCAGTAAATAGTACACTCCTGGGGTTCACAGTATGATCAAATAGCCTGCAACAGAAAACTCACTAACATGTCCTTTGAAGTTTCCTAAACTCTTTAATCTCCTTATCACCAATAAACCTCTTGATTATGCTTCTGCAATGTCATCTCCAGCTGTACGTCAGATCCTGTCACTACCAGAACTTCTACAACCCCAAATCCTAAATTAAAATATCCTACACTCTGCATATGGCCTCCTGCCCTTCCCATAATCACTGCTCCCATCGTATTGTCGTATCTGCTTTGACCATGGAAACCTCTAAACGACAAGCTTCTGCGTTCTAACAGTGAGCCCATCCTACCTTTGCCTCCTTTTGTATTTTTTAAATTTTCTGTCATCCACTCCCTTAAAAACCTTAATTTCCATGCCCCAATTTCCTTTTGCACAAACCACCTAGCAAATTTCCTAACTTGGATGAGTCAAACTATCAGCCTTTTCCTGGCACGGTTACTGGGAGCTACTGGGAAGACTCACACAACTGGAAAGATCAGCACACCATTCTAAGTACATGGTCTCCATCTACAAGACTACCTAGAAGGCTTCCTTTCCTTACCTAGTTTGCCATTTTCTATCTGTCAACAAAGGCTATTTCAGACCCTTGCCACTCTCCCCAAACCCCTGCCAATTGCCCACCTACATCACCATTCCTGTTTCTACTTCCGTTTTCCGTAATTTCCCATACTTCAGAAGAACCAAGAAATGATTTAAGAATTCCTTTTAGCAAACCTATAAATACCCACTTAGCTATATCCATGAAATCCTCCTCCATATCACAATGAAACAGATATCCTGCTTATGGCTAATCCCATGCTTAAGGCTAATCCAATACTCTGTATTCTATACTAACCCCCTGCCCCTACCGATTCTATAAGGCAGAGGCTCTAAGGTATGGTCCCTGGACCAGAGTAGGAGTGTTCTCCAGAAACTTCGAAAATCAAATTCTTATGCCCCAATCTAAATCTGTGGATTATAAAATTCTGAAGTTGGGACCCAGTGATCTGTTTTGAACACAGCCTTCAAGTGAAGCTGATGATGCTGAAGTCTGGAGACCCCATGTCTAAGGGAATTCTTGTTTACCCTCTTTTCTGTATCTTTCACTTACTTTGATAGTAAAGCATCTCTCTTGTCTGAAACCTACTTTATTTAGCTATTTACATTTTGTCCATTTCCAATCTACTCATTGCATAGGGACATCTGACTAGAGCTGTCCTTATCTGTGGTTTCACTTTCCATGGTTTAAGCGACCTTTGATCACTACAATACAAAAAAGATTAAGTGGGAAATTCCACAAGATGAAACCCATCTGGCACCATTGTTGGTCCAAGAACCTATAGCTAGACAGGTCATAGGCCCTAGGAGAACCTACTACTGTTACTCTGCTAAATGGACACAGCATTAAACTGACTCCCAGCTCTATAACCATAGATCAGTGCATCTCTCAACTCTCAGAGAAGCTTCTGTTGGTAGTAGAAGATTGACACTGAGACACACAACTAGGTGCAGACAAAAGAGACTGCAGAATATTCAGCCTTAAATGGAACATATACACTAGCCTGTCTTCTGAAAGCTCAGAGAAAACAGGGAAATAAAGGATTTAAGCCAGATGTAGTGGATGACTATAAGGAGACAGTGTCTTCTGGGCACAGCAGGGCAGCTACACACATAAACTCACAGTATGGGAGGAGAGTTGGGCACTAAGTTTCATTCCCTAGGAAAGAAAAATTGGCAATTATTAGCTGCTGGGTGAGAAAGGGAAATTTTTCTCTAATAGTATAACTCCAGAGATGTCACCCATGCTTCAGTGGAAGGCCACATGAAGAATATTTGGGCACACAAGTTGGTCTTGATAGGTTTTGTTTTGTTTTGTTTAAAGACAAAGTTGGGCAAGTAGGAAAATGGAGGTAGATGTGTGAGCAGTTGGGGGAGGTTTGAATATGATCGAAACAAATAGAATGAAATCCTCAAGTAACTAATAAAAAGTTTAAAAATAGCCAGGTAGTAATGGGTGCACCTTTAATCCCAACACAGGAGACAGAGGCAGAAGGATCTAAATAGTTGCCCAAAGAAAGACAGTGGCTCTGAGAATCCAGCTGTGCCAAAGAGAAGCCAAGTGCTTCCTTCGAAGCGAAAATGTGAACATTCTCAATTTAATAAGAAAAAGTATCCTAAACTAAGGGTGCTATTACAAAATTTACATTAAAAATAAAATGAGCAATGGTGGTGCATGACTTCAACCCCAGCACTCAGAAGGCAGAAGTAGATGGATCTGGTCATCCTTTGTAGGCCAGCCTGGTCTACAAAGGGAGTTCCAGGACAGCCAGAGTAGTTGCACAGAGAAATCCTGTCTTGAAAAACCAAAAGACCAAACAAACAAAAAGAATAAAATGGGAGGAGTTGGAGAGATGGCTCAGCGTTAAGAGCATTTGTTCTTGCTGAAGACCAGGGTTTTATTCCCAGTACCCACATAGTAGCTCATAACTGTCCAGAACTCCTGTTCCAGGAGATCCGATGTCTCGCTCTAACCTCTGTAGGCACTAAGAGACCCTCAGAGCATGAACCTTCACACTCTGACTCAGGAAAGGCAACACCCCAAATCGCTCATGAGAAGCAGTCTTGATGCAAACTGCAAGAGGACTTTTTATTCCAAGTGCACTGGGGTACATAGTCATATGACACGTAGGGGTAGAGGACTGAGGACCCTAAGTGCAGAATTAAGACAGCTTTTATAGGGTTTACAACAAAGCCTGCGAATTGTAACCAATCATCTCATAGCATCAAAAGGCAGCGCGGTGCAGGCCAATCAATTTAAACCATTTTATAGTTTTTAGACCAATCATTTTAAATCATCCAAGCCCATGCTTTATAGACCAATCAGTTTTCTATAGCCCCGGAGGTCTGCATTTGCGTGGGCTCCTAGACCTTTTGCCTATTTACTGGCAAAGGACAGGGTCTGGAATTTAAGGTATTTAGGGCTTTTTAGATAGTATTTTTAAACTTCTAGCTTCCTGGGGTCATTGGAGAGTTAGGCTGTATTCTTCCATCCTTACAGCACCAGGCACAGATGTGGCATACACACTTACATGCAAACAGGATCTCACACAAATAAATGAGTCTCTAAAAAAACAATAATATGATGACATGCAGCAGTCTATATAAGAACCAGTATATACTGAGGTCCTCAGTATATACTTCCCTTGGATGAGGAAAAACTGCTGTCATTCCCTGCTTAAAATCCTTACAGACTTAGTTCTAATGTGCATAGGACTAGATTCTATTAATGCCACAATCACACACTACTGGAAAGACTCAGCTTCATGTTTCAGTGTCCCCTGAGGACACAGACCACGTCTTACACACCTTCACACTTCTAGTACTTAGAGAAGTACCTCCCATTGGTGTCGGTCTCCATAAATGGCTATGGGCACATTAAACCAAGAGCAGTGTTCTCTAAAGCTTCAGTGAAAGGTTTTCCTAAACAGTACAGCTGGATTCCAATCCAGACCTGCGGCTCATTAGCTGCACAATCACAGACAAGCTGCGTAATCTCTTTAGGCCTCAGTTTCCTCACTAGTAAAACAAAGTTAATAATACCTACTTGGAAATCTTGCCATGAAAATTAAACAAAATGACACAGTACAGCGATTAGTACACACAGTGCCTGGCAAGTAGTATCCTCCCCACTCTGGTTTCAACTTGACAGAGACAACTAGGACAAAACAAATACAAAAATAAGTCACAGTAATCAAGGCAGACTGAGCATAGAATGAGTCATTCCTTTTAATCATTTGCGCAGGAAGATCAACAACCAAGAAACATAATAAGCAGCAGAATAAACTCTACTGGCAGTATGTCCCTTAGCATATCAGCTAATAGACCTCCTGTGTCCCAGCCCAGCTGGTCAGGTCTTGGTCTACAGTGCCAGGTATAGTTCATTCAAACTGGAATAGAAACCAACTCATAAGGAATATGTTTATAGGCAGGGGATGGAGGAGGAAAACTGACTGCAGATACATCTATCGCCTGTTTTGCAATCTGGCAGAAAACACTGCAAAACCATTGGTAGAGACTTCCACCCACACAGCTGCACTCACCTGTAGCCAAGAACAGCTTAGAACAGATAATGAGCATCTCTCTGCTTTAACCAAACAGTTGTCAGACCTGCATAAAATGAACATTCCTAGGACCTATGAAGAAACACCACCCAGCTCTACACATACACGGGGCCTGTGAGCATTGGCCACAGCATCAGCACCACTGCCCATTAAGGATGGGGAAGAACAGATTGAAGTTCTGTCCCCTGGGAACCTGCTTACCTCTACAGAGGAGCTGGAACTCACAGCACCTGCTTCCTCCGAGTGATTCAGTTTAGAATGCTGCACCACTCCAGGTGGAGCCACTTCACTGGGGTGATCTCTCTTCTGACGAGCCCTGGGGAGGCTCTGATGGTCATAAGAGGGTACAGCAAGGATGCGGGGAGCCCTGGGGAGGCTCTGCCTCCTCCAAGACGTCCTGCCCCAGCCTAGCCTCAGAAGCTGTGGTTCATCATCTTCAGGTAGAAGGCCCAAGTCATTAGCAGGTTGGGACTTTTGAAAAAATATCAGCATGGAATTGGAAGAGTCTGTCCTAAATGGCTGGCAGCTCTGGGGCTTACTGCAGTCGGCCTGAAAGCACATCCCTTCCAGCCACCAAAGAACATGACAGGCAGAGTCCTGGCAGCAGGCAGCCCAACAGGCTTGGAAAGACAGGCTTCTTTTAAGAAGCCAAAGGTGATTTTCTCCCCCAGTTCTCAAGCCAACTCCATAAAGTGTCTTCCCCTGATGGCATCTGCTCTCATTAGCATCTAAAAACAAAGAATGAAAACACTTTAGGATGAAACCAGACAGGGATTACTGGTCCATAAAGAGCAGTAACACCAACATTTGAGGCCATTTTGAAGATAGGTTTGTTGTTGTTTTGTTTTACTGAGACAGAATCTCACTACATACCCTAGCTGGCTGGAACTCACTACAAGGGCTGGCTGCCCTTGAACTCAATGGTCTTGCCTCCTGAGTGCTGGGATTAAAGGCATGATCTGCCATCCTTGGCTGAAGACAGACTTTTAAGAGGTTAAGAAAACTGTCTATTGAGTAGAACAGAGGGAAAGAAAGCATTTTATGGCCTAGAATATTTTAGATTATAAGACAATTGTTCCATATTCATGGGGAGGTTTCATTCTCAATGAATTTCTGCTATATAAAGCCTTTATAGAGTCCTAACTTATGAAACAAAATATAAAGCAAAATTTTAAGGACTGTTCTAAACTTGCCTTCTACTTGCCTCCAAGGCAAATGTCAATGGACTAAGGGACCAGAAATGTAGGTAGGTGAATAAGCCTCAACATTTTCCCTATTGAACTAACAGCAACAGAAGCTGATCACTCCCGACCGCAAGAAAGTAACACACACCAGTATTTTCTAATCAGTCATTTGCCAGTCACAGGACTTTGCATATCATGCCATCAGCCAATGTAGTAGTAAAAATTACCAAAGTTTTAATCAAGAGAGAAATACCCTATCTGTATTATCTGAATGACAACCCATACCATTCCAAATAAAGAAAGAAAAGCATGCAATAATGTTCTACTATAGGTAATCTAGATAATAACATGATCCCAGATTCTCAATTGAACTATTTCAGGTATGAAATTGATCTTGATCATTACCCCTGGCAAAACCAGTTCTATATGAAAGTTGTTTTAACTCTATCTTAGTTAGAGTTTCCATTGTTGTGATGGAACACTGTGACAAAAAACAGAAAGGTTTTGATTTTTTTTTTTTTTTCACTTACACTTCTATGTAACAGTTCATCATCAAAAGCAGGTAGGGCAGAACCTCAAGCAGGGCAGGAATCTGGAGGCAGGAGCTAATGCAGGGGCCATGGAGGAGTGGGCTTACTGGTTTGCCTCCATGGCTTGCTCAGCCTGCTATCTTACAAGCCCAGGAATAGGCTAGGTCTTTCCCCATCAATAACTCATTAAGAAAATGTCCCACAGGCTTGCCTGTCCACAGCCAATCTTACAGAAGCATTTTCTCAATTAGATTTCCCTCCTCTCATAGGACTAGCTTGTGTTGAGATGACATAAAACTAGCCAGCACAGAGTCCTCCCTCTACCCCAACCCCCAGGCCTGGAGATTAAATAGGGCCTCAGACATGTATGTAAGTACTCTCCCACTGGGCTATCTCTTCATCCACTTTTAATCTTTTACTTGGAAATGCAGTCTCACTAAGGGGCTCAGGACGGCTCTGAATTCATTGTGCACCAAGCAGACACTGACCTCGAATTCTCTCAGTTTTCCTAACAGCTGGATTACAGACCTTCCTATTTTAAGTCAAACTTACTATATAGCCAAGGACAGCCTTGACCTCCTGATTCTCCTGCCTCCACCTCTGAAGTGCTAGGGTTGCAATCATGCTCAACAATGCCCAACTGAGAATCCCTCTTTTTTTTTTTTCAAATACACTGAATTTTTTTATTTGGAAAAAAAGTATTTTCTGATTACATAGGAGTGCCCACCATAGAAATATTTTTCTGAAGTATATCCTAAATGCTTTCCCTCATAATATTTTATATTAATTTTTTCCCAAAACATTTTGTTTTTTCCTTTTTTATTTCAATTAGAAACAATCTTATTTTATATATCAATCCCAGTTCCCTCTCCCTCCCATTCTCCCATGCCCTCCACCGACCCCCATCTCATCCCTGTTCTGCTCCATAGAAAGGGTGAGGCCTTCTATGGGGGATCATCAAAGTCTATCATATCATTTGGGGCAGGGCCTACATCTTCTTCTGTGTGTCTAGGCTGAGAGAGTAGAATGTCTCTTTAAATTTCCTGTTGATCCTCAATAGATGCTGTCTTTCATCAACTTAGTCCTGTCCCTGAAGTTACAACATAGAAAATATATGTGAGTAGTTAAGCACTTGCCACACAAGGGGAGGACCAGATTTTGGAACCTAAGAACTCATATAAATGCCAGGTAGGTGTGCCCCAGAAGGCACAAACTAAGCCAACTAGCAGTATCTATGAGCTCTGTTGAATTGTGAGACCTGCCTCACAATGAATACGTTGGAAGAGTAATAAAGGATGATTCCTGACAACCCAGACCTCCACATAGACTTCTGCAGAAACACATATAACATATAAAAATGGAAAAAAGAAAATATAAATATAGAGATGTATGTATGTATGCATGTGTGTATATTTGAAATATAGATAGAAAAATGCAATAGAATCAAAGTACTGATGGATAAATACATCTGCATATACACATAATTGAAAACAAATTAACTAAAGCAACAACCTGTTAATTGGCCAAAACCAACCTGACTCCCACAAAATCTTCACTAAGTATCCAACAGACTAAATGTGAACACTAATCATCTGGGGAATAAAAGAAGATAAAGGCAGGCTTCTAGACTACTGAGTCACAAGTTCTATGTATGGAAGCCAGCCTGCCATTGTTCTCTGAAAAAAATGAGATACATTGGCACCTAACACCAGACAAGGCAATTAAGAAAACTGAAGAAAACAGAACTTCCTCAAGAAAAAATGAATAAATAACAATTCTAAAATAAAAATGAAGCTACCAAAATATTCTTTGTGTCCTTATCCACCTTCCCACAGTCATCCATGGCATGTGTCTTGGTAATAGCTGTGTCTACAGTCATTGCTATGATTAATACACTGGCTTAGTGATTTATAAACATTGGTAAAAGCTATGCGTGGCTGGACACATCTTTAATCCCAGCGCTCAGGAGGCAGAGGCAGGTGGATCTCTGTGAGTAAGAGGCCAACCTGGTCTATACAGTAAGTTCCAGGAAAGCCAGGGCTACATAATGAGATGCCCTCTCAATAAGTAAAAAAGTCAGTAAGTATTTTATCATCAAAACACCTCTGAAATATATGTTCTGGGACAGCGAGGGTGTAGAAAGTCTTTGGATGCAGCTGTTCCTTTACTAGTCACCAGAGACATCATAGTGATAAGAGACTCATGAAAGATAATGACGGTGTTGTGATCTTCATGAACAAGCCATCCCACTACCATCTCTCTAAAAGCACTCTAAAATTCACAGGCAAGCAACTGTATAGAAGAGAGGCAATGAACACAGTGAGTGTCCCACGTAGTCAATAATCACTAGCCACCAGAGAATACACATCAGAGAAAACCTCCTAAGTCCAATGGATGTGAAACAAATCTTAAGAAGAACTCTGTACTCTCAATGACATCAGACAACTCACAAGTCAGAAACCCTGGTTACATCATAGCTTGGGGATCCTTTGTTTAGAAAGCAGTCCTTATTCATTAGGAGATTGCATGTTAGAAAGAAGCCTTTCAGATGTATAAAATAGGGGAAAGCTTTTAGACATAACTATATTGAACTGTTAGAAATCCAATCCTGATAAAAATAAGACCAGAATAATACTTGTAATAAAGCCCTTCACGCAGAAGCTGAAGAAGCACGAATTCTAACTTTCCTGGCCTTAAAGACTTTGGAAGCCACCAGTTCTTCACTGTGAGGTCCTGATCCCTAAAGTCACTGAGTACCACTTCTGCAGCAAGCATCTCTGGAATCAGGTTCAAGTTCCTGTCTGTTGCCTTCAGTCCAGGGAATCATCCTAGCACAGAGGCATCATAACTGGTATTCGTGTAAAGAATCTGGCATCCATTGCCAGACAAACCAGCCTCAGGCAATCCCTATGCTCAGAACAGGGATGAGCAACACATAAGGGAACGAAGAAGTCTTCTGTGAAAAGGAAGAGACTACTCCCTGTCTTCTCTGCCTAGCTCTTAGAAACAAGAGGCTCACAGATACTCTCCTGTTGACGGAGCCACTGAGGAGCAGAGGAGAAAGCTACCATGGGTGAGATCTGTATAGAAAGAGATCCAAGAAAACAAAAGGAATCTGAACGAGGTGATCAGAGTAACCAGACTGTAGGCACAGTTCTTCTCTGTCATCAGGAAAAGATGGTTAGGATTAAATAGAGTAAGCGTCATCCAACTGTTATGGGGAATATGAGAACACTGTGAACCCCGTGTTTGCATTTGCATTAATTAAATAAAATCAACCTTGGGTCAGGAGGTGGAGCTAGCAACTAGTTGGCAGAAAGTGATCATAGAGTCAGAGAGAGTCTGGAAAATGGAGAGATGCACAGGAAGTCACAGGGAGAGTTGTGAGGTGTCGAAGAGGGAAGGTCAGCTAGTTGCTCCTTAACCCCTCTGAGCTAGCAGGTTTTCGCCCCAGCCTTTGATTTCAAAGTCTTTATTGGTAAATAGAACAATAGAGATTTAGTAAAAACTACATTTGGAGGCAGATCCAGCAGGATGTAAAAGTACTGTCGGACAATGCCAGAGAAGCCAGCCAGTCACTGTGTAGCCACAATCAGTAGCACAAACAGCAGTAGATTCAAGTTCAGTCGCTGTGCTGGAGATAAAACAACATCCAATTTTCAAAAGAGAAGAACACTAACATTGGGAAGGGACCGAAGGAGGAAGTCTGGCACATCCTACAGCCAATCAAGAGAAGAGAAGACAAATGGTTCAAAGTGAGAAACAGCTAAGAGAGAGATCTACGAGGAACTTAGGAAAATGTGCCATAAGCCAGAGGAAGACCTGTTGGTGTGGAGCAGGTCCTTCCAAAAGCACAAGCTGCAGCCTCTGAAGCCAGAGTTCGTGGTAAGACTCTCATCACTGGATGGAGAGGCAGGTTCAACCATTCCCAAGAAGAAAATCCCTTCAATTATGAAGTAACTAATCACAAGCTCAAGCTGTTGGCAGATGTAGGGAAAGGGATCTAGGGATTTATGAGGAATCCTGAGAAGAAATATTGGTATAATGTCTGAATCTGAGAAGACATTTCTTCTTGTGTGCATGAAGGATGATCACTAACTTGTGACGACTTCTTCAGTGATTCATCAGTACAAAGAAGTCTCAGGCCAGGAAGTGGTGGTGCACGCCTTTGATCCCAGCTCTTGGAGGCAGAGGCAGGAGGATCTCTGTGAGTTTGAGACCAGCCTGATCTACAGAGATAGTTCCAGGGTAGCTAGGACTATTCAGGGAAACCCTGTCTTGAAAAATTAATAATAATAATAACAACAACAACAACAACAATAATAAAGTCTCTGGGACTGAAGAGATGGCTCACCAGTTAAGATCATGTATTGCTCTTGCAAAAGATGAGAGGTCAGTTCCCACATGGTGGCTGATAACTGCTTATAACTCAAGTGCACCCCTTTCTGACCTCCTCAGGCACTGAACTCAAGTGCACCAACCCATATTCAGACACATATAATAATTAAAAATAAAAATAAAATCTTCTTTAAAAAAATCTGCACCAAGCTGGTGTGTTTTCTTGTCTTGTTTGTTTAATTTGGGAGGGGGGATTTTTTGAGGCAGGGTTTCTCTAAGTAACAGCCCTTGATGTCCTGAAACTCACTTGTAGACAAGAGACCCGCCTGCCTCGGCCTCGGGAGAGCTAGGATTAAAGGTGTGACCCACCACCACCCTGCATGTTTTTTGATTTGAGGGTGGAAGTGGGAGTTCTGAGGAAATGTTTGTTTTTTTCAATTGTGTGTGTGTATGTGTGTGCAGGTGCAGAGTATATATGTGTGTGTACCCACTCATAGTATGTGTGTGTGTGTGTGTGCCTACACACAGAGTATATGTGTATGTGTGCCCATGCAGAGGATATGTGTGTGTATACCTATGCACAGAATATGTATATGTGTGAGTATGTGTGTGTGCTCGCTCACAGAGTACGTGTGTGTGTGTGTGTGTGTGTGTGTGTGTGTGTGTGTGTGTGTGTACGAGCGTGTGCCTGCTCATGCCCCGACTAAGAGTGTGTGTGTGTGGAGGTCAGAAGACAACTTGATGGAGTCAGTCCTCTTCTTCCACATCAGGACTGCAGTAGACACCTTTACCTACTAAGCCACCTTGACAGTCTGAGTGGGAATCTTTTTTTAGTATGTCAAAGCCCCCTTATATGTAGCTATCCTGAAGGTTCCTTGTGTTTTCTTGTGACTGGACAAACACAATTAGGATAAGTAAGTCAGGATCCTGCCTGTGTGTATGGAAGTTCCATGTCTTAGGAAGCCCTTCTCAAAAGAAAAAACCAAAACCACACTATTCTCTCTTCTGTTTTCCATTTTTGTAAGTTTTTTACTACTATTACTAAATGAGGAGATATTGCAAAACTCAGAGTTTTGATGTATTTTTTTCTAAATTAAAACACCTCTATGCTTTATTACACTTAAGAGAAAACCTTTAGGATGACCTCAACTTTTATTAGTCATCAAATAATACATATAGGAAAGAAATCCTATCACCATGGAAATGTGGAAACTCCTTCAGAAAGTAGCACATCCTTTGCCGAATGTTGAAAAGCTCAGTTGAAACAATCCTGTCAATGTCATGGCCATGGAAAACTGTTAACCCAGAGTTCAGCCCCTCATGAACAGGAGGGAACTCATTCTGAAAAAAACACTATCTCTTGCAAATCTTGGGGAAGCCTTAAGGCACATCATACAACTTGCTGCACTTCAGAAAATACACACATTATGAATATAATGAATTTG
This sequence comes from Cricetiscus sungorus, assembly GCA_030556225.1. NCBI lineage: Eukaryota > Metazoa > Chordata > Mammalia > Rodentia > Cricetidae > Cricetiscus > Cricetiscus sungorus. The sequence goes on along the minus strand of JANBXA010000734.1, from coordinate 121,383,045 downwards.
GAATTTTTCCCCAAAGTTCAGTCCTTAAACAATGTAAGAAAATTCATGACAGAGAGTAACTCAGCTTGCCAAGCATACACAAAGCCCAGCACCACATAAAATCAGATATGATGACAGGAGGTAGAGACAGGAAGATTGGAAGTTCAAGATCATCTTCAGGTACCTAGCAAGATTAAACCTAGCCTGCAATACATGAGCCCCAGTGTTGAAAGGCTGAGAGACAGAAAGAGACCATATTATCAAATGTAGTTAGATGTAGTAAATCATGAAAAGTAGTTTATTCCTTTGACTACCAAAAAGGAAGTACTCAGTACAAGTTATATGGCTCAACAGGTAAAGGCCAGGTGACCCGAGTTTGATCTGTCAAACCCACATAAAGGTGGATGGTGAAAATGGACTCCATCCACAAAGTTATCCTCTGACCTCCACCCGCATGCCTGACATGAAAGCCCAGGGAATCTCTTACATGCATGGGTGTGGCCCATGTATGAACATACACACATAAACAAAATATAAATGTAATAATAAATTTAGGACAGTTTGCAGAAGTTGGTTCTTTTCTTCTATTATGTGGGTCCTGAGGAACAGACTCTGGTGATTGTCTGGCATGGTGGCAGGATCTTTACCCATGGAACCACCTTGCTAGCTCAGCAAAGCTTTTCTTAAAGGGTCACATTATATTTTAGGCTCTGTGGACTTCAGGGCCTCTACTGCAACTACTTAACTGCCATTACAGAAAAAAAAGCAGCCATTAAGAAAACATAAGTAATAGCCAGGCATGATGGTGCACACCTGTATTCCCAACACTCAGGAGGCAGAAGCAGAATGAGCTCTGAGTTTGAGGCCAACCTGGTCTACAAAGCGAGATCCAAGACAGCCAGAGCTGTTACACAAACTCTGTCTCCAAAAGCAAACAAAAACAAACAAACAAACAAAAAAACACAAGTAAATATGGCTATTTTAATAAAACTTTATGTACAAAAACAGGTAACAGGAATAAGTGAGGAAAGTGAAGGGGTGAATAAAATCAAAGTAAGTTATATACATGTATAAAACCATAATAAATCCATTCTTCTATATTATTAAAATATCCTAAACATTTTAAAGATTTATTTACTTATTTATTATACATACATGTATCTCTGCAGGCCAGAAGAGGGTACCAGATCTCATTACAGATGGTTGTGAGCCACCATGTGATTGCTGGAAATCAAATTCAGGACCTTTGGAAGAGCAAGCAGTGCTCTTAACCTCTGAGCCATCTCTCCAGCCCATATCGTAAATATTTTAAAAACAAACAAAACAGGGATCAGCCAATGTAGGCTCCTGGGCAGTGTGTAGATGCTGGTTTACTGATCTATGATAGTATACCCTCTGGGTTTTTTATTTTGTTTTGTCTTTTAAGACATGGTCTCATTCTGTAGTCTAGGCTAGCCTTGAAATCACAACAATCCTCCTACCTACCACACCCTCTGAATACTTGGATTATAAGAGTGAGTCAACATACTCAGTCCTCTTTTCATTTTTTAAATGCTCATTTTTACTGTTTTCAATTTTGAGTGTGTGAGCATGTAGAGTGTAGGTCCCTGGAATCATGTTACAGGCATCTGTGAGTCACCTGACATGGATGCTGGGACCCAAGCAAGTGATATTAACCTCTCAGCTATCTCTCTGGTCCTACTCTTTTGCATTCTTGATATTCTGTGGCAGTGTTCTTTTTTTTCCTGTGATTGGTTTTAGTTTACTAGGTTTATTGATTTTTTTCAAACTATATTTTATTTACATTGATTTTTTTCCTCTATTATCTTGTTTGCTTAGTTTTTGTTTCATTAATTGCTCTTAATGTATTATTCTTTTTCAATGTTTTTGTTTGTTTGTTTGTTTGTTTGTTTTCAAGTTTCTCTGTGTACCTTTGGAACCTGTCCTGGAACTTGCTCTATAGACTACGCTGGAACTCACAGAGATCCACCTGCCTCTGCCTCTGCCTCTGTCTTCCAAGTGCTGGGATTAAAGGTGTGTGCCCACTACCACCTGGCTCTTTTTAATGTTTTATAGAAGCACAAATCACCGGCTTTCTATAATAAAAAAATTGAACCTGCTAGATTTGGTAGTGCACATTTCTTTTTTTTTAATAATTTATTTTTATTTTATTACACTGGTGTTTTGCCTGCAAATATAAGTGTGTCATGTCCCCTGAAACAGACGGTACAGACAGTTTAGCTCTGAGTGCCATGTAGGTCTTGGAATTGAACCCAGGCCCTCTGTAAGAGCAGCCTGTTGTCTTAACCACTGAGCCATCTCTCCAGCCCCAACATTTCTTTTTATTTCTTCTTCTCCTCCTCCTCCTCCTCTTTTTTTTGGGGGGGGAGGGACAGGGTTTCTATATGTAATAGCACCAGCTGTCCTGGAGCTCAGTTTGTAGACCAGGCTGGCCTCAAACTCACAGAGATCTACCTGTCTCTGCCTCCTGAGTGCTGGGATTAAAGATGTATGCCACCACCCCAGCTAAAAAGCAGTGCACATATCTAAGCCCACCACTTGGGAGGCTAAGACCGGGTATCACTGTGAGCTCCAAGCAAGTCTGGCTACAGAGCAAGAGCCTATCTTTAAAAAGCAAATTAATAAATACATAAAATTTGGACATTATTTGCATAAAACACCTACAAACAAAAACAGCATTTTAACTTATTAAAGGAAAGGTGTGTATATGTCTCCAGTTTGGCAACCTGCAGTCCACCATGGAGAGACATGGTCTGTGGTGCTGACCAGCAAGCTGACCATCCACATTCAGAGTGGGTCTTCAGTTAAGCCCCTGTGTAAATACCTTCACAGATATACTCAAGTGTGTACCTCATTAATGTGCTAAGTGCTTACTAATCCAATCAAGTTGACCACAGAAATAACGCATCACATGGTGGTTCCACTACGTATTCAATAATTAGAAACATAAGAAAACAGTTCTTTTCTGGCCATTCATTGGATGAAGAATAAGTCCTCTTCTTGGATGATGAAAAGATAATTAACCATCTCAAACAGACACTAGTTCTAACTTCAGCTCTGAACACCAGTTACTAGAAGCTTAAACTTTGAAGGACAACTTAATCTCTCCAAGATTCAATTGCTGCTGCTCTTGGAAAACAGTCTGTGAGAGCAGGGGGCAGGGGCACTGGGGGAGTCAATATTGGATTCCAGAAGTAATGTGGATAAAAGGTGAGGTGAAAATAAACTCCAATTTTAGATCAGTTCCTCTTCCTGCCCACGCCTCTATAGGCTGGCTCTGCTCCCAGGGCTTAGGCAAAAGCAATATTAAATGCTTACAAAAAGGGCTTACAGTTGGTAGAAACCCTTTGAGATCAGCTGGAGCTCACTGTAGGTAGGAATGTGTAAAAAGCTGATCACTGTCTATAATGATGGCAAAGCAAAGAAGACAGAACTCCACATGTGTTACCTGGATGATCCCCAAAGCAAGAGGCCTTGGAACGAGCAATGCTTATTCTCTTTATTCCCCAAAAGGCAGAATTCTAATAAATCTGGCACAAAATCTAGACCAGGTTCCATAATTCCAAATTATGGAATTAGCAAAGTGGAAACTGTAGAATAAATGAATTACTTCCAGGAGGAAATTCACTAAAACTTTCAGTAAACTGTGAACAACTCTGGAAATGTTTAGGTGCACTGGGGTTGCCTCTGGCTTTCTTAAAACTCAGGCAGGTAACAAGCCTGACTCCAGGAGCAAACATGGAGACGCCACTGGCTGGCAACCACACATCGGGTACAGACAGAACACCCACTACCTCAAAAGCCAATTAACAAAGTACCCGAGGCATTGAAGCAAAGCCACATGCTGCATCCAAAGCGAAGGGCTACAGTGGTGGAAACAGGAGTAGGGACCAGTGTTGCTTCAGAAAAGAAATAACCCAGAGCAATTGGTAAGTTCTTCCCTGGAATGGGGGCTTTTCTGCAGAAAAGAGTACAATGAGGGCACTGTATGGTAACATCTGCACGTTTCACCAAATGTTTATGATTCTGTACAATGTAAGGAATTCACCAAATGTTTTCCCCTGGGCCTATTAATGAACTATTATTAACCAGTAAAGCAGAAGCCTTAACTTTAGTGCTGAACCTGTGAACTGTGGCTCTATACCATCTCCTAGCAGCCATCATCAAAGGTATACTGCATCTCAGCCAAGATGGCCACCACAGAACAGGCATGCTATTAGAACTGCTCAAAAACCAACTTGGGACATGCCCACCTTCCTTTTGCTGTCAGGATGTCTGTCACCTGAACACCCACTCACTAATAAACAAATACAAAAATGGGGCCATGTCCTCCCCACACTAGTTTTCTTCTGTAGAGCACACTCTCAAGGCCAGGCAGGGGGTTAACAAAATCCTTCAGCAGGGTGCAATTAGGTGTTATGAATTTCGGAAAAGGCCAGAGTAATAACCATTGCCCCCTCTCCTCTTTCTCAAAAGGGCCAACATTTTTATTTCCTCAATTGCACACATCAGAGTGAAGGTAGCAGTTGTCTCACAAAGCAATCCTTTGAAAAGAAAATAATTACTATGCACTGCCTTCACTGTGTGCCTAGATTGTTAAGAGCACAGTTTGTTAAATGTTATGGTGTAGGTAACTTGCTGAAACTAAACTCTCTGCTAAACAAGATTTATTAGGCTTTGATTCCTTTCCCTTGACTTCAGTGTTTCTATGTTCCCACAGGCCATTATTGACAGCTCCCTAGGACACAGCTGCCCAACACATATGTCTCTGCTGTTATTTACATTAACTCCTGATGAGCTGTAAAATGAAAAAAGATGGGCTTTTTTGTTTGTTTTTTGAGACAGGGTTTCTCTGTGTAACTACTCTGGCTGTCCTGGAACTAGCTTTGTAGAACAGGCTGACCTCGGACTCACAGAGATCCGCCTGCCTCTGCCTCCCAAGCACTGGGATTAAAGGCCTGTACCACCACTGCCACCACCACCTGGTGGAAAAAAAGGTTTTCACAGATGAAGAGATGGCTCAGTGGTTAAGAGCACTAGCTGCAGCTACACAGCTTTTAATCCTTGCCTCAGTTCCAGGCAAGCCTGGTCTACAGACGTGAGTTTACACGTCTACAGACAGCCAGGACTATTACACAGAGAAACCCTGTCTTAAAAACAAAAAGGAGTACCGCTGTTCTTCCAGGAGACCCAAGTTTAATTCCCACCACCGCTTGACAGCTCACGCTGTCTGTAACACCTACATTTCTTTCTTGGATGGTCTCTGTCCATTTCACGAAGTCTTCCTTCTGTAAGTGCTGGGGGCTGTACCTTGTAGCTTGGGATTCACAGGTTTGACAAAACTCTTGACACTTAACAGACATTCGTAGAATTTCGCTAGCTTTTAAAGTTCAGCCAATGTTTAAACCAACTGGTTATTTTAAGTGGTAAAACTAGGCAAAAGATGTCACCTCCAGTATGGATCACTTGGGTTTTAGTCATGTGAGTCAGGTTTTAATGCTGATTAATTTCCTTAGAAATCAGTTTTGAAGTTAGGTGAGGTGATACCACGTGTAATATCAGCACTTGGGAAGCAGAGGCAGGAGGACCAGAGCAAGATGCTGTCTCAGAAGAAAAAGGAGGGAGGGAAGAGAGGGGAAACTGAAGGAAGCAGCAGCTTGATGAATTGTCTAGAGCAAACCTGAAGAAATGCTAAGTGGTTGAAGAGATCACTGAGTAACGAGCCAGCTAGGATATAAGTTTTCTTGTCCAAACCCTAAGCTGGAAAGTCCTTTCAAATCAATGCAATTCATTCTTTGTGCAAGGACCAACCAAGTTTCAGTTCCTTGAGCTATATATTTCAGACCACTTCACTCCACTTCACTTCAAGATGAGAGAGGTTGTCACCATGGAAACTTCTGAACAACAGTGGAGAACAGCTTCCTAGTTCACTCAGGCAGGGAGCCATCCATTGCTGTTGACACCTGGTCTACTCCTTTGCCGTTTTAAAACAACTCAAAGTTCTGGCCACCTAAGTGAAAACATGGAGGCCATCCTACCTCAATTTTAATTCCACTTCTGCCTGCTACTTATTAATAAATGAAAAGTTTGCATTAATTGGATATAGTTGTCATTGCGTTTCAAAAGGTCCATCTGTCAAGGTTTAGCCCAGAGCCATTTTCATAACCAAGTGTTAATCGGATAACTGGTACTACTGAAAATAGCTCTTAATCATAAAATCACCTTCTTAGAAACAATCAGTCATCAGGAGCTTTATAATACTTAAAGGCAGATTGAAGGCAAATGATTAAAACATGTACTTAAAAAAAAAAATCACTGTAACTGGGGAGAGGGGGTTACATGCTGCATATGATGTACTCAGAGTCCTGCTTTGCTTTTTCTCCCACTACCTTATGACTAAAAGACTCTAGAGAATGCTGTCAGCTAGCAGAGCACGCCTCCAAGCCACAGCATGAAGGGAGCCCACACCTCTCCATGTAATGCTGTCTTTGTACTTCAGAAAGTACAGGTATCAAATGATAACAGATATGCTTTGTATATAAAAGTGCAGGCCCTGTAAAGGAAAAAAAAATGCAAAAAAGCAAAAGCACCTAGATATGATGCCGAGGATCTAGCAATTCCTGTGAGGCTGATACAATGGCATTGTTAAGAGGCTGCAGTTGATTGCCGTCTCTGACTGCAGTTATTATGAGCTGATAAATTATTTGCATTCAACTACAATCACACCAACCTCCTTCTGAAACCCACACAAAGAACCTTGAATCAGAGCCCTGTTTTGTTTTGGAGAAGGTTTTCTCCCCACCCCTGGTTTGTTTTCTTATTTCTAAAGAAAAGGTCATTTAGAAAGCTACAGCAAAGACATACAGATTAAATAAATTAGCAATAAGCATGAAAAGAAACAAAGAAAACTATAGCTAGTTATAAAGTGTTATTTCAGCAGATACGGCAAACAGAAAGTTTGTTAATTCATCCATTGAAAGCCTCTCTCTTTGAAGCATTATGTAAGTGTCATAAAAAATTTAAAAAAAAAATAAAACATCTGCAGGAGGCTGAACTGGGACATATGAGGAGTCAATACAACTGAGCTTCCAAACTTAAATATCTCAAACCACTTTTTGCTTATAGCAAATAAAGTGCAGAACTGCAGATGCCTTCTCATCTGTGTGTAAATGAAAGCGGAGCTGTGGAGTAGTTAGTATTCTTAGAACTTCTGAGAGCCAGTTTATTTAAATTAAGTCAAAGCCAATCTGTATCTGTACAAAAATAATTTTCTCAGGGCTCTGACTCTCTAGACGCTACAGAACTGCAGTATTCTCCCTCCATCCCCTCTGAGACAGAGCAGTGAAAAGATCTGGGCAGACTGAAACCACTTCAGATGGATCCAGGAGAGGGAGGTTCAAAGGGATCAAAATAGCCCATGTCTCACCAGCCCCCTGCTATAGAGCAGTTTGGCTCCTCTCTGTCCTATTCTCTGTGCTCGTACAGCACATCTTGGAGTTTATCGTGCATCTATCTTTTCTACTTCTCCCTGCCTCCATACTGTGAACTCTAATGGCAGGAGCTGGGTTTTATTTTAGCCTGCTACAGTATCTGTTGACCTAAAAAGTATCTATAGTATGTAATAACACCAGATATTAGTTCTCACTAATTATTTGAATGGCATGTCTTAGAGAAGGTCTGGAGAGATGGCTCAATGGGTAAGATGCCTGCTGTGCAAGCATGAAGACCTGGGTTCAGGGTCCCAGAACCCAAATAAAAAAGCCAGGGGCAGTAGCTGGGACCAGTAACCCCAGCTCTGGAAAGGGTGCTGGTGAGGAGTCAGGCAGATCCCTGAATCTCACTTGCCAGACAGTCTATGGTCTAATCAACTGATGCTCCCATTCTGTGAGAGGCTCTGTCTCAGAAAATATAGGTAAGGCAAGGCCTTCAATCCCAGCACTCAGAAGGCAGAAGAGCAGATCTTTGAGTTTGAGGCCAGCCTGGTCTACATAATGATTTCCAGGCCAGCCAGGGCTACATAGTGATGATCCTATCTAAAAACAAATAAATACTTAGAGACAGATTTTTTTTTTTTAATGATTTGGTGCATCAATCTCTGGCCTCTACCTGCATAAGCACATATGCATATGAACCCACATGCACACTTACACAACCCCACACCAAAAAATAAAATTGAAAATAATAAATATCTTAGAGAAATTTTTAAAAATGCAGCTGATAAGGACATAGGATCACATCAAACACCTATGATAGAGTACTTGCCTCATACGTTAGAGACCCTGAATTCAATCCCCAGTACTTAAAATAATAAGCATTTTTAAGCTTCCAAGTAAAACACTCATAAGAACCAAGGACTACAAATATTAGAAAGGTGAAACAGTGCAGTGTTGCACTTATGTCCCTTTGTCTAGTACAGACATATGGCTCTCAATAGGCTTTACTTTTATGACATATTTTGATAACAATGTTCTTTATCCTATACCTCCACTGTCAAGTTTCATAATTTAAGCATTCTACTGATAAAAATAAAAATCTGGATAAATTGGTCAAGGTTCCTGACCACTAATTATCTAACATGAACTCTCTCTAAACACAGAGAAATTGCTATCTGTATCTATGAGATGGCATCATTTCTGTGTTAAGTCAAAAAAGATTAATTCCAGGATTAAGACAAGGCAGGGCACTAAAATGTGTCATGTGTCCTGTCTGTGCCCCGCTCCTCACCCCCCCCCCCCCCCCCCCCCCCAGAATCTCTGCAAGTCTTTGGCACTCGGGCTTTCACTCTCCACCATTTCTTCCCCCCTGATGGAGGCAGCCATGCTGCCAAGTTCTTCCCACAGAAGTACAGAAGGGTGGAGGCGAAACAAAACAGCTTGGGGAAGAAGAGGAGAGAACCCTTGTCAGAGAAGACTCTGTCCAGGGAGGAAAGACAGGACAACTTTTGCTTCTGCCTTGACCATCCTGGTTAGCAGCCCCCATCCGGGCCGGATTTCCTGTGCTGAAAGGCCAGACGTCCCACCCTTTAACCTTTCCCCGAAGGAGACATTAAAATCCACCTTGTTATTTGAAAAGTACCTTGTGGGAAATGTCAACAAGCGGCTTATGAGCACACCCAGGGGAGCACACCCTGGGGAACACTTTGGAGGACAATTCTGAAAGCCAAGCAGCAGCTGGCAGAGGGGAGCACACAGGGAGAGGGAAGCTGAGCTGCTGCCCTGCACACTGACCAGCAGGGTACATATTACTCTGTTTTCTGAAATGGAGTATGGCTCTTGAGTGCCCATCTACAAGGCAGCTTCATTTATTCTGACTGAGACTCATTCTCACTGGCAGGCCCATTTCCATAGCCTCCAGCTGACTCAGGTTGCTTTGGGTCAATAACACTGAGGGTTTTGGGGGGAGGTAGTGTGGGGTTTTTTTGTTTGTTTTTGGTTTTTTTTGTTTTTGTTTTTTTTCAGGCTGGCCTTGAACTCACAGAGATCTGCCTGCCTCTGACTCCCGAGTGCTGGTATTAAAGGCATGCACCAGTGCCTGGCACAGGGGTGGGTAGGGGGTGCATTTTTAACAGGTAGATAGCAGTTCTCTTAAAACTGTAAAACCTGTATCAGAAATGAAGACTACAAAAGTAAAACCAAATCAATGTAAACACCACTCCTCTTCATCAAGCCTGTGAATAGTCTCGTTATTCCCTTTATTACCTACAAATGAGAGAATTAGGGAGCTCACATTTATCTCAAACTCAAATGTGTTGTTGGATTAGAATCAAAGCATAATGACAAGACATTTGGAAGAGCATTTCTAAAAACCCCACCTGCTGAGTGAGTTTTCAAAGAGGAACTGGGGCAAGATACTCTGGGCACCATCTTTAGGGACAGAGTCTATAGAGCTTCAAACAGGCCTTGGCCAGGGTTCCTCTGCTGCTTACTCCTTAGACAATGTCAGTAATGTTTAACTCCCCATGTATAGTATTGTCTCATTTCTCTTTGTGATTGACAGGGGAATTCAGGATGCTAGAGATCTTCATCTGAGTAACAAACTTGAAACCAAAAGACAAGAACATCCTTATACAGGTTAAGATCTTCCAGTATTGATTGGCTAGGTCTATCCAGTGCCCAAAAATAGCTAAACTAAATGTGGAGTACCTATAGTTCTTGTCCTATAGTACCTGTCCTTCCAGATAAATGTTCTCATTACTATAGTACCTGTCCCTCCAGATAAATGTTCTCATTACTGATTAGGGGATGTGGGTTATTAAGGGTGAGAGTAAATTGGGTTGAAAGAGAATTGGAGACATATGCCTGCATAATTCTGACTTGTGGTGCAAACAAACTGATTGAGCCCAGGGGCTTCCTGCATGCTAGGCAAGTGCTACACCACTGAGATGTATCCCCAGCCTTTGCTTTTTTGATGTATCACATGGTTCAGGATGGCCTAGAACTCCCCACCAACTCCAACTTCTCATTACCCCCTCAGCCTTCTGAAGGAATTACATGCAAACATTACCATGCCAAGCCTCTGTCCACATAAGTTCTCAGCAGAGTATTACTCTACTAAAACTAACTTGAGGCATCAAATTGCTCAGTCTCAGGCCAGGCATGGCAGTACATACCTTTGATCCAGCACTGGGGATGCAGAGGCAGGTAGAACTCTATGAATTAGAGGACAGTCTTGTCTACATGGCAAGTTCCAACCAAAGCTACAAGTGAGATCCCATAATACTAATATTAATAATAATAATAACAACAATAATAATAGTAAGTCTAGTTTTCTATAATCCTAGAATTCTACAAGGTATATTGTGTTGTCACTGTCATTACATTGTCTCAAGACCATAATGAGACTTAAAACTCCCATTTTAAAAAATGTGTATGGGTGTTTTGCCTGCATGTATGCCTGTGTACCATCTGCAGGCAGTACCCAAGGAAGCCAGAGGAGGGTATTGGATCCCCTGGGATTGGAGTTACAAAGCTACTATGTGGGTTGCTGGGAATCAAACCCAGATCCTCTGGAAATGCAGCCAGTGCTCTAATTGATGGACCAACTCCATAAACGCAAACTCCAAGTATTCCTCAGGAAGAGAATTTCCATTCCCCAGGGATGTGAAAGATGTCAGCAGAAACATGCTCAATGTGGGCAGAAATCAGTCTAGCTCACTACTATTTTTCTAATGCTTACAAAAGCTGACACACAAAAACTACCCTTTGAGACAAAGGAAGGGTTTAACTCTGCTATCTACTTCCAATACAAAATCCAAAACTAATTCAGAATCAATGTTGTCCTGTCAAAACACTATCCTGAGCCAGGTGTGGTGGCACACATCTATAATCCCAGTGCTAAGACAGGCAGAGGCAAGACAGTAGCAAGTCTGAAGCCAGCTTGAGCAGCATAGCAATACTCTGTTGCAAAAAATAATAACTACTATCCTGTCAAAAAGACAGAGCCAACATGGTCTGACACAAGACTCTGCCAAGCATGAACACATTATCCTGTTGAAAGAAGTGAAGCAGGGTGGAGGCCACAGAGGAGGAGGAAGAGTAAACAGATGACCTGTGGTGCTTCTCAGAAAGATACCACAACCATGGAGAATACCTGATGGAGATCATTCACTCAGACTTGAACCAGTGTTAAGCTTCTATAGAAATGAATGGGAACCTGCCTGCATTATCCTTAAAAATGAAGATTGAAATCCCACTGGACAGAGACTTAAGCCAGCACAGAACTCAAACTTGCTGCTGCTAGGTCACTCTGAAATTAACAAGACTTTCACCAAATTGAATTCCATATGAGAATAAATACTAACATTTATTGACTGAATCTAGAAGTAGGGTGAGCTCTTTGCATGATATTTTATGTAATTCCTACAACAACCCTTCAAGTGGTACTTTCATCCCTACTTTATGGCCAGCCTGGACCTTGCTATGTAGATCAGGCTGGCCTTGAACTCACATAACTCCACCTGCCTCTGCTTCCTGAGTGCTGAGTAAAAGTGTGAGCCACCATGCCTAGCAAGACCAGTTCTTATATCTTCTCTCTGAAACATATCTAGTACTGTTTGCAGTTAACAATAGCTCTGGGAGCTTAACCACATGGGCTGACTCTTACTATGGAAGTCTCTGAGTGGAGGTTCAGAAAGACAGCTTAAAAAGGAGATAGATGGGAGTAGTGGTATATATCTATACTCCCAATACTCAAGTTCAAGACCTGCCTGAGCAATGAGTCACACACACACACACACACACACACACACACACACACACACACACACACACCATGCACACAAAGCAAGCAGATCTTAGGGCCTGGGGCTGTAGCTCAGTGGCAGAGCGGTAGAACTATGCTTGTCATAAGTATGACCCTGGGCCCAATACACACATACATATTAAATGAACAAAAACAAATTAAGAGTCATGAAATTTCTTGGCACTGCTTGGCTGGAAACCAGCATCTGGGCACTGGCCACATGCACTCCTAAGCATATTCCTGGCAATTTCTGACACACTGCTTTAAACTAGCAGCTAATCTAAATACAGAGATCTCTATGAAACCTACAGAATGAGCTGACAGCTATGCTCTGACCTATAATTGTTTTGCTTTCTTTTAAACCCCACTGCTGCCTTATTATTTCTTCCCCTAAGATATTCCCAAGAAGAGTCAACTTAAAATTGCTTTTAAATCATGCTAGGTTTAAATCATGGTTGTTTTAAATCATGCTAGGTTTAAATCATGGTTGTTTTAAATCATGCTAGGGTTAAATCATGCTAGGTTTACAGCCAATCACCCCATTTCCTCATCTCTCTTCACTTTCCTGCCCAAGTTAATAAATATGTTTGGTATGTTTGCATAGTTTCTAAAGTGCAACGAAAACCCACCAAAATACAGTTTTCCAAGATAGAAGAAGTGAAGATGATCATCTCTCATTTCAGAATGTTTAAGCCACAAAAAACAATTTCATGTCATTGGGAGAGAGGCTAACTGTGGGAATTCTGACCCATCTTACAAACTTGCATCAATAAGTGTGATATAGCAAGACCCCTTAGACTTGCTATGCCAGTTAGCTGAACTCTAGAATCAAAAGGTTGATTGGTTTGTGTCAACAGCCAAAAAACTCTCCTTTCTCTCAGCCACCATGCACTCAACTCTAAGGAGACAGATTGAGGATTAATAATTCATTACTTTCCTGTACTGCATTGTAGTTAAGAATATAGGGCACTTTGGCAGGAGAAAGTTCCTGCTGAAGGCTCATTGCTGGAAGAGAGATACACTATTAGTCATCTACCTTAAATTGGGTGCCCAGCACATAGAAGATAAATGGAAGTACCTAAAAGGGTTCCTGAAAATGCTTTTCACAGAAAATAAGACCCAATGCATGTGCAAATATATTACATTCTTTAAAAAGGAAAAAAAAAAAAAGATATGACTTGCTCTTATTGACAAACTACAAAGTATAACCAAAAAAAGGAATAAGGAACATAGTGGGGGGTGGGGTCAAGACCAACAGCTGCTTTGCTTCTTGTTTGAGGTACCAGGAACACTCCCAGCATTAGGGATGCTTATCTAGTCTCATGAACACAAGCACAAAAGAACAGAATGGTAACTAGAAAGAACAAGGCCTCTTGCTGAGCCTGGAGCCATCTCTGTGTTCCATCTGTGGTCTTTGTGGTTTCTGAGGTTGTTAATCTCTCCATGTAGAATCCTAGACTGATTGGAATACAAGACACTGCAGTTAGGGAACACAGATCAAAATATTGCCTTCATAGTACAAATGATAACAGTGGCTGGAGAACATGGTAGGGATGTTTAGCCATAGCATTTCTTCTATTTTTCCATACGGAATTAATTTTACTCAACTGGGCAAATGCAGGATGTCCTGGGAGAGTAGACCAGCTAGAGCATGGGGGGGGGGGGGGAGAAAGTCCTCAAGAATCCTCCACGCAATAGGATTCATTTCTAATTTCATGAACCAGAAAGAAAAATCCCTGCCATTTGTAACATGAATTAGACAAACAAAAGATAGACACATTTTCCTCCTTGAACATGAAGAGCTCACATAATAGGCTGTTTGAAAAAAGACCACACAACACAAATGCTCAAAGGGGTGCTATAGTTACTTTAACATCAGAACTTGTTATCTACTCTATGATATGTGCTGGGGAGGTAACTCTAAGCAAGACAGTGTCATGGAGCAGATACAGTTAAATCATCACAGCAGGTTCCTGTTCCTAATCATGATGGAGAACTCACCACCCCACCATAACCACTATCTACCATACCAAGTACAACATAACTGCCATCTACCATATAGAATACACTGTAACTGCCATCTCCGACACAGAGTATTTGCAACCATCAGCAATAAGGCTGCAGCCCTAAGACAAGGAAAGCTTGAAATGACCCCCACAAATGTCCAGTTCTCTGTCAAAGGGCAGTTTCCCCATGGTGGCACAAAAAGTTGAAACCTAAGCAGGACAGGGGAGTCTGTCTCCCTGATACTGGAAAGCAGAGGTCTGCATTTGGCTAAAATTCAAGGAAGTTGGAAAAAGATGGGGTGGGGCAGCAGTCCAGTGAGAACCAGTCTGTGGCTAAGGACTGGACTGCAAGCAACATAAAGTAAGATCCCCAGGTGTTTATGAGATGGAGAATGATACAGGATTGAGAAGCAAACAGAATCATTAGGGATCAAGCAGTTGCATAGGGCAGGAGGCATGGACATGCTGGGACTCAGTCCTGCTGGTGTTAAGCATTTATATTAACATCATCTGCTACTGGAGACACAAAAAAGACTTGCCTTATGGGTAAGACCTGCGCTAGAGTTCTCTTCACAAAGTCTAACACTACAGTGTACAAAGCAGGGCACATAGAGAGCTGCACAGCCATCGTGAGAACTTCACAAAAGAGTCTGAAAGAAGCTTGTTTGTGTGATTCAGAAAACACGAGGCAGGACGATAACGACACATGCAGCAGAGTGGAGCATAAGACATGAGATGAATGATGGTCCTCTGATATGGAGGAGGGAAGAAATAGAGAATGACTCAGATCCCTACCTCAGAGTATGGGTGGAGATGCTCTTTTTATGTTTATAGGAATAAAGGAGAAGAAAGAGAAGAAAAGATCTGGCTTCCGTTTTGACATATTAAGCTAATGGTAGTTATGAGACATTCAATTGGAGATGTGTGACATCCAGGTGGCTAGGCAGTTCGGTGCTCTGCCGCAGTGACAGATCTGGGAGTGGCAATCACAGAGTTATCAACTGAGGGAGTGACAGAGGCTGTTAAAGTGCGTCAAAGAGTCGGGTGGGGGAAGTCTGAAACCAAACCCTGAAGAACAAAAAATGTAAGAGAGGAGCTGAGGAGGAACTGAGAAGGAAAGCAACTGAAAAGTGCTGAATTATCAACTAGGAGAACAGAGAAGGCAGAGTCCCTTAAGGCAAGGGGAGACACATGCCAAAGCTGCACAGATTTGGATGGGGGGGGGAGGCTGTGTAACAGCTCTGGCTGTCCTGGAACTAGCTCTGTAGACCAGGCTGGCCTCAAACTCACAGAGATCCACCTGCCTCTGCCTCCCAAGTACTGGGACTAAAGGTGTGCACCACCACCTGACAAATAAATTTTCTAAAAAAAATCTTGAAAAGAAAAAAAAGAATTTCACAAGAAAAGCAGATCAAAAGATAACTAGGAATCCATCATGTCCAAAACCATAAACCATAAAGCAAGCACCTAATACAAATGAGGGAGAAAGAAAAACACAAACAACAACCTATTGTGAATATTCATACACATTCAGGATCCAGAACACCTGGGAGATGGGCCTCTGGGCACTCCGGTGAGAAATGCTCTAGATGAGATTAAACTGAGATGGGAAGACCCACTTTAAAGATGGGCAGTACCACCCCATGAGGTCTCAGACTGATTGAGCACCATTACTCTCAGCTTTCTGGTTGCCTGCACACTCTGTCCACACTTCTACCCTGCCACCATGATGGATAATGTGAGCCAAAATGCACCCTCCTTCAATGTGCTTCTTGCCAAGTCTTTGGTCAAAGAAACAAGAAAAGTAATATATCTGTGTAGCCAAGAAAACACTGACAAATCTATAGTAACCCTAAATGTATACATTCTTAATCTTCCAATTAAAGGGTGTATACAGGCCTATTGGATTAAAAAACAAGATCCAACTACCAGTGTCTCTAAGAAACACATCTATCTCCCTGGCAAAGACTGACCATGAAAGGATGGAGGTCAATTTATCAAGTGAGTACAAGCCAAAACTAAGCTGGCATAGTTGTTTTATGCCTGCTAAAACAGACTTCAGACCAAAACTAGAAAAGATTTTGGCTTTTTGTTTTGTTTTTCTGAGAGGGTATCACTAGTAGCCCTGGCCTCAAACTCATGGAGAGCCACCTGCCTCTGCTGAATGCAGGGATTAAAGGTGCGCACCATCATGCCTAACTAGAAAAGATTTTTAAACACTACATATTAATAAAGAAAAATTAATTAGATATAAAAATTATAAATATATGTATGACAATGTTGGAGCTCCCTGTTTAAACACACATCACATGATAGATCTTGATGCAGTAATAGTAGGTGGCTTCAATACCTCACTCTCATAAAAAATAGGACATCAAGGGTCAGCAAGATGGCTTAATAGATAAAGGAGCTTGCCACCAAGCCTGATGACCTCAGTTTGATTGCTGGGACACATGTGCTAAAGGAAGCCCTCTTACATTGACATAAACACTGTTGTCCATGTGCATACACAAACACACACACAAATAAAGAAATGTAACAAGCAAACAAAAATAGGTCATACAAACTAACCATTAATAAGAAAAAAAAAAAAAAAAACAAAATCAAGAAGACAGCAGTAGTGGCACATGCCTTTAGTTCCAGCACTCAGGAGGCAGAAGCAGGTGAATCTCTGTGAGTTGGAGGTCAGCCTGGTCTACAGAGTGAGTTCCAGGACAGCCAGGGCTACACAGAGAAACCCTGTCTCAAAAAACAAACAAACAAAACAACAAAAAGAAGAGAAATTTCAGGCAGGGCTTGAGTTACAGCACCACTGGTAAAGTGCTTGCCTAGCACAAGACGCTGGGTTAGACCCCAACTGTGCAAAAACCAGGCATAGTGACAGACATACTTTTGCATCCCAGCACTCAGGAGATGAGGACAAGAAGATCTGAAGTTCAAAGTCATCCCCAGCTACATAGTGAGTTAGAAAACTGTCTGGGATAATAACCTATCAACAAAATAAATTGTCATTTTTCTTATTCAAAATCTGTTTGTGACTTCCTCCATAAAAAAATAAATATGAGTTCAAGTACTTCGTTTTTATAAACAGCTCAATGTAAAATACAAAGCAAAACAAAAGAAACTTCTCCATTAATCTGCACAATAGCTCAAGTGGACCTAAGAGACAGTTACAAAATGTTCCATCTAAGAGCAAAGTAAAAATTCTTCTTAGCCAACCAAAGGAACTTGCTCTAAAACAAGCCATTAAAGCGAATCTTAAGAAAATGAAATCACTTCTTCTATTATAACAAACACAATAGAATAAAACTGAACTAATTAACAAGAAAACCACAGGTATTATATAAGTATTTAAAGACTGAACAATAGACTCTTGAATGACCAATGGATCACTAAAGAAGTGAGAGGAAATTTAGAAGTTTCTAGAAACAAATGAAATGAAAGCACAACTTACAGAACCTTTGGGATACAGCAAGGCAGTTCTACAAGGAAAGTTTATTAAAAAAAAAAAAAACAGATATCTCAAATAAATTATTTAAGTTCTTAAAAAAGAACAATCTAAATCTAAAAGTAATAGATAGAAGTAGATAATAGAGGTCAGAGCAGAACACAGAGAACCAGCCAGATGCCTATTAAGAGACAAATGGACACAACAGAGCTTTGTTCAGCCATAAAGTGTGAAATTACATGATTTCCAGGAAAGTGGATGGAACTGGAGAGCATCATGTCACCGGACTCAGGCAAATACTGCCTGTTTTCTTATGCAAAACCTAGGTTTTATATGTACTATGTGTATTATACATACCATATGTATTACATATATATTTAAGAAATATATTTTCTTTTCTTTCTTTCTTTCTTTTTTTTTTTTTTTTTTTTTTTTTCCTTTTTTTCTTTTTGGTTTTTCGAGACAGGGTTTTTCTGTATTGCTTTGGTGCCTGTCCTGGAACTAGCTCTGTAGACCAGGCTGGCCTCAAACTCACAGAGATCCACCTGCCTCTGCCTCCCCAGTGCTGGGATTGAAGGCATGTGCCACCAACACCCGACTATGTATGTATGTATGTATAAGTGGAATTATCTGGGGGGGAAGGAGAGATGAGAGAAGTAGTAGGGAGTGAATATAAATGAGATATAATGATATATGTGTACAAAAAGGGTACTGAAACTCATTATTCTGTACACTAAAGTAATTAATAAAAAATGTTAAAACTCTGGACTGGTGAGATGGCTTGGTAGGGTAAAGCACTTGCCATGAAAGCCTGAAAACCTGCCTTTGATCCCCAGCAGCCATGTAAAGGTGGCTACCAGAGAACCAACTCCATAGAGTTGTCCTCTGACCTCCATATGTATGCCATGGATGCATGTACATGCTTATGTACATGTCATATACACACATTAAAAATAATTTTTAAATGTTACTTCATATTTACTTTTTATTGATCCTTTTAAAATTTTGTTTTGGGCTTCTCTTATACATACATACATAGACATTTATATAATATTATTCGATATAATATATATAAGTACATAATCAAGAAAATTTAAACCAAGTATGCTGGCAGATGCTTATAAACCCCACTGCTTGGAGACTGTAGCAAGCTTAAGGCCAGTCTGGGTTATTCATTCAGTTCCAAGCTAGCCTAGGCTACAAAAGCTAGGCCCTGTTTCAAAGGAGCCCCAAACCAGAGCTGGGTACACAGCTCAGTAACAGAGCACTTACCTAGCATGCACAGCACTGCAGAAAGAATGGGAAATGGAAAGACTGGCAAAGAGACTTGAGCCAGGCCTAGTAGCACAGGCTCATAATCCTGGGATACTTAGAAGCTGGAGCTGAGTCATAAGGATCGAAAGTTCAAGGACTACCTGGGACGAGATAATCTGTGGACAACCTCTCTAAAAAAGATTAAAACTGAGGCTTCTGGGCATGGCAAATAAAACTCCTTATCACCTGGCCATTCCCGACCCCTTCAGGAACTGCTCTTCCAATAGCACTAAGCAGGGTCAGCATATCCTCTACAGCTTTGCTCTCTAGTGCCCACTGCCTGGGAACATTTTCTGAGTAATTCAAATTCAACTTTCAAAATTGCGTAGGTCTCAGCTTCTTGGGAAGGACTCCTTGGCTCTCCCCTTCACCTCTGTGATGGTTTGAAAGAAAATGCCCCCCAAAGGGAGTAACAGTCTTAGGAGGTGTGGCCTTGTTGTAGGAAGTGTGTCATTGTGCGGACATGCTTTGAGGTCTCTTTTGCTCAAGCTTCACTCAGTGTGACAGTCAGTTGCCTTCTTGATGTCTGCAAGATGTAGGACTCTCAGCTGCAGAGAGTCTGCATGCAGACTGCCTGACTGCATGTCTGCCTGCACACTGCCATGCTCTCCACCATGATGATACTGGGCTGAACCTATGGACTGTAAGCGAACCACCCCAATGAAATATTTTGTTTATAAGAGCTGCTATAGGCAGTGTCTGGTGCATGCCTTTAATCCCAGCACTCAGGAGGCAGAGGTAGGTGGTTCTCAGTGACTTTGAGACCACCCTGGTCTACAAGACCTAGTTCCAGGATGGGCTCCAAAGCTACACAGGGAAACCCTGGAGAGAGAAAGAAAGAGAGAGAGAGAGAGAGAGAGAGAGAGAGAGAGAGAGAGAGAGAGAGAGAGATTTGCTGAAGTCATGGTGTCTCTTCACAGCAATAGATATTCTAAGACAACCTTAAGCAAAATGCTTCTTCTCTGGTTCCAATAACACAGTGGAGGGATACCCGCCATCCTTTCCCTTAGCATATATATATATATATATATATATATATATATATATATATATCCTTTCCCATATATATATTTATATATTCCCATATATATGTATATATATTTATATATATATAAATAAAATAGTGTTTATCTGTTCCTCTCACCGAACTTGACATCTTTCCAGGACAGGGGCTGTGCTGTTCCAGTTGTTATCCTAGTGCCTCATCTAGAGCCAGAGTCTTACCAACTTCTCTAATAATTAACCAGGTATGCAATCTCCTTAGAGAAAGAAGATCAAGAAGTTTCCAAAGTCAACTGCTACCTTTAGGCCTACAGTGGCCTCCTTGCTTTAGGATTCCAAGGTCAATTGCGTCTGTGCCCCATGCACACATAACTGTTCAGATACACCCATTCTTCTTTAGATATGTTAATATAGTTCAGATTTTAATCCCATCTGATGGTTTCAAAGGCATTATATCTCTTTAAGTCGTCTTTGTAGACCTTTACTTTGGTTATGTTGGTTTTAGTTTAACTCTCAAAGAATAATCCCCTTTTGCTAATGTATTATTATTCAGTCAACAAATAATTTTATACTACATTTATATGCCAAATTTTATAAGTGTTTGGAATACCTCACATAAACAAAAAGGCCAGGCAGTAGCGGAAAACCTTTAATCCCAGCACTCAGGAGGCAGAGGCAGGAAGATCTCTGTGAGTTTGAAAGCAGCCTGGTCTACAGAGAGAGTTCTAGGACAGCCTCCAAAGCAATACAGAGAAACCCTGTCTCAAAAAAACCAAAAAAATACACAGGCATACAAAAGGATTGCACTAGTCATGAATCATCATGCCTACTTAGCTCTTGATATGCACACACACACACACACACACACACACACAAAGGTCTCACTATGTCTCTGAGATAAACTCATTTTCATTTATGTATGTGTGGTTATGTGTCAGTATGCTCACATACATATATATGTGTGTGTGTGTGTGTGTGTGCGTGTGTGTGTGTGTGTGTGTGTGTGTGTGTGTGTGTATATATATATATATATATTTTTTTTTTTTTTTTTTTGAGACAGGGTTTCTCTGTGTGACAGCCCTAGCTGCCCTGGAACTTGCTGGCCTTGAACTCACAGAGATCCACCTGCCTCTGCTTCCTGAGTACTGGGTTAAAGGCATGGGCCACTATGCCCAGCACACAACAAATGCTCTTAACGAATAAGCCATCTCTCCAGTTCCCTAATTCACATCATAAAAAAAATGATGTGTACGAGTGTTTTGTCTGCATGTATTTTGAACACCACTTGTATACCTGGTACCCACAGAGGTCAGAAGAGAGCATCAGATCCCCTGGAGCTGGAATTACAGACGGTTGTTGTGAGCCACCATGTGAGTTCTAGCAAATACACCTGGGTCCTTGGCAGAGCAGCCAGTGCTCTTCCACTGAGCTATCTCTCCAGCCCCCAAACTCTTGAAAGGGAAATTAAGCCAAGGGCTATGAACTTTTTAGATCTACTGATACTTATGCCAAAATGTTTCCTGTTGAAATTTTCTAACACTATTTGATGGCAGCCACACCCCTCTTACTGTACTTCTTCTTTCTTTGCTTAGCAGTGTGGAGTTGAACCCAGTACCTTTTGTACTCAAGTGTTCTACCAGCAGCCCAGAGAGATCCCAAGCCCCTAGATAGTTTCACTTTAATCTTCATCAGGCTAGATTAAAAGTATTTTCCTCTTAACTAAGTAGAAATGAAAATACAGAAAGACTCAATTTTTACGAGCAGGTTCCCACCCCCTACCCCATCCCCCACCCCCAGCCCCCCACTCCCCAACTCCCCCACCCCCCAGCCACTGGTCTGGTCCCGCCGCCCCGCTGCCAGGCCAACCCCAAATAACACTTGTCCCTCTCCTTGTGCTCCGAATCTTTCAATAACCAACTTCTTTTGGTGGTTCTGGGGAAAACAACTACAACTTTGGTCCTCTAAGAGTCACCTAAGGGCAGAAGGCATTATGGCAGAAGAGAAAAAGGAAGCAACAGCAAACAAGCTGGGTTGCTATGTGACTCCAGTAAGTCATTTTGCCTCTCTGGGTCTCAATTTCCTTACTAATACAATGAGCATAAACTATCTATTTCAGGGTTACCATAAAAATTAAATGAGAAGGTATGTGATGATTCTAGAAGCCTGGTAGGGGGTTGAATACTTCCAAAGAAGTGTTTTTCCTAATGTGTGGTACTAAATTAATTACTTAATTCAAATTATCTTACATAAAATGATGCCCAGAATTAGTCAACAAAGCATCATCTTCCTTAAAAATTATCTGGGTCAGCTTTTCTCTCATCTCAGTCCCCACCACTATAATCACGCAATCATCAGCTACCATAGCAAGACAACAAACCCACAGTCAGTGCTACTAAAATTGCTAAGCACAGTAATTACTTGATTCTCAAGATAAAGACAATGACGGCAATCTTTGTAGCCGTCAGGACACAAGCTGGATAGTCAGCCATAACAGCAGTATGTAGAGCAGAAGGCTGTTCATTGCCCAGAGAAAGGGCATATTCAAGTCTGTCTCAAATTGCTATTTTCTCAGACCCCACACTTTGAAAGGAATCAGCATTTTTTATTTTGTTCTGGTTTGGTTTGGTCTTGGTTTTTTGAGACAGGGTTTCCTGGAACTCACTCTGATGGTGTGTGTGGAGGTTAGGGGACAGTTTGTGGAGCCAGTTCTCTCCCTCCACCTCTCTGGGGACTCTGAGGATGAGACTCAGATGGTCAGGCCTGCTAGGCTGAGCCATCTCACTGGCTCTGTATGCTTTGTTGTTGTTGTTGTTCATAGAAAGGAGCCAGGCTGGCCTCGAACTCACAGAGGTCCACCTGCCTCTGCCTCCCGAGTGCTGGATTCAAGGCATGCACCATCACTGCTGGGCCAGAAAGGGTATTTTGAAATTTGGCTTTTAACATTTAGCCTTCAGCCTTCTTGGCACTAACTCCTGACAAAAGGCTCTAAGGTGAAGTAGTCTTAAGGAAGAAAATATACTCTGTGAAGTCTATCAACATGGCTCCATCTGAGTCTCGTCCTCAGAGTCCCCAGACAGGTGGAGGGAGAGAACTGGCTCCACACACACCATCATGACATGTACATGCAGCCCTCCAAAACAAAAGAAATAAACCAATTTGCAAAGTAAGATTCCACTAGGCATGGTGGCTCACACCTTTCATATTAATACTGAGGAGACGGAGGCAAGCAGGTCTCTGTGAGTTTATAGCCAGTCTGGTCTACATATCCAGTTCCAGGCCAGTCAGGACTACACAGTGACACCTTTTCTCAAAAACCAAAGCAAAGCAAAGTGTGGATTCCTCTAGGAAAGGAAGCAAATCATCATTTACTAAGCAGTTGTATCCACACAGCTTTCCCTATATTCTCTCTCAAGTCAACTATGAGATCTATGAGGTAGATCTCTAGTTCCTCAAGGTAATTTGAGTAAGGCAAGAAGATCATGAGGTAAAGGCCAGTCTGGGCTACATAGTGATATCCACTTAAAAAAAATAAGAAACCATTAGGTAATGGTCCCCAGGCCTCAGTCATCACATGACAATGTCCAATTCCAGGACCCCAATCTACCCAACTTTGAAAGGTTTGTTTTCTTTTGTTTTGGTCAATCTACCTCTGTAAAATAACAAACCCAACAAGCAAACACCCACTAAAATGATGATCATTCTTATCAGCAGGTGGCTTTTCTGCCCTCTGGCAGGCCTTTAAAACAAAGCCGGGAATTCGGGATGCTGATTGTTTGGAGTGGGGCAGGATGAAAGAGGTTAAATCTTAAATCTCAAAAATGATACCTGTTGACAACCACAGAGCACTGACGCAGAAGAAAGTGTAAAGCAGGTACAGGCTTCTCAGCGTCTTCACTGATGTCTGCCAACAATATCCTGGCAAAATCCAGGAAGCAGGACTTGGCTTGACTCCCAGCCTCTTCTCCATGGCCTTCCAGAGAGGCAGAACCACTACACTAGAAAGAAAGGAAGAGAAGAAATTACATGCCAAGTAATTAATAATTGATTCCTGGAAATGTAGAATGCTAGAAAATGTGACAGATCAGGAGAAAGAAATTTCAAGTGTGTCTTTCAACGTTCATCCCTGCCAGTAAATTTTCAGCCTGAGCTTTGGCATAGCCTATAATTATCAGTATAACAACAGAGCAAGAGATATAAAATGAATCTTCTGTTAAAGTGAAACATTTTATATTCCATTATTGTCTAATCTAACAGCAAATCCATTTGACGGAATGGGAAACAGCACTAACCTGAGAAGGCAGCTTTGATTTTCCACTTCTACTCTACTAACTGCTCTGCGACTTTGACCCAAGTACTTTATTATTTACAAAGAGGTTGGACTTCCTCTAACTAATCGTGATTATTCAGTCCAGTCTTGCTATAATTTTTCAAGGTGATTCTCTTCAGGCCAGCAAGCACCATCTCCAGTTTGCTACCATCTGCACCATCAATATCTTACAAATCTACCCAACATACACTTTTACCTTATCTACATGATCCATGTCAATTGCAATTACTGTCTTAGACTCTTGTATACTTCCCACGTTTAATTTTGGCACTATGCTGCTACTCTGTAATCTAGTGGCTATAGGATGTAGGATGTAGAGGATAGGAGAGAGGAGAATGACACTGATTTTTTTCCAGAAGTCTTGTATAAATCTTGACAACATATGAGTTGGCAGGGCTTTGAAAAAGCATTAAAAAAAAAAAATATCTGTTGGCTTAAGCATGGTGTCTCATACCTGAAGTCCTAGTTAATTGGAAGACTAAGGAAGGATTGCTTAAATCCAGTACTTCAAGGCCAGCCTGGATCATATAATGAGACACTGTCTCAAAAAAAATTAAAAACCTTGTCCTTGCAGTAGTGGCGCATGCCTGTAATCCTAGCACTTGGGAAGCAGAAACAGGTGGATCTCTGAGGCCAGCCTGGTATACAAAGTGAGTTCCAGGACAGCTAAGACAAAACTGAGGAACCCTGTCTTGAAAAAACAAAACAAAAGAAATTTAAATCTTCCTAAATATAAGCCTGTTATCCACATATGGCAAATGGCACAGGTTGACAACCCTAACCCTCACCTCCAGCCAACATACAGGAAGACCAGCATTGACTGGAGTGGATTTCAGTGCCAATGCCAGGAAATGAAGAAACACAAACATACCACTTCAAGTTGAGACAATGTCTTTCACTGAGCCATAGGCACCTGAAGAACTTAATCTTTCTCATCCTCTTCTACCCATTCCCATTTCTAGTTTTTCTGCAATTGTACATTAGGGAGCAAGGAGCAGATCAGAGATATGTGGCCACAAACACATTCAAAAGATTATGAAATGTAACCTAAGAAAGTATGCCCAAGAACTTCTCTAGCCTCCCAGGATGGAGTGTAGAGTATGTGCGTGTGTGAGTGTGTGGATCTTACCCAACACATTTCTGCCTGCCTACCACAAAAGGATTTGAAACTAAAGGTGACTCAACATCTGTCATCAATATCCTGGCAGGTGGGTGGGAAAAGCAAAAAAGAAATGAATAGGCTTTGAGAACAGGAGTAATAAACACCATTGGACTAGCAAACCGATTAGAAGCGAATGAGAGAGGCAGAGCAAATTTCATTTGCACTCCCAGCCATTAATTCAGCTGAAACCTACAATTGCCCACGGGCACAAATCACTGCTAGGGTCCAGTTAAAGGCTTGCAGACCAGAGTCAGGAACAACAAAACACCACTAAGATCCAAAGTGTTTGTTATCAAATCAAAGTGTGACAACCCAGGGAGAGAACACACACCCCCACAGTACTTGACAAATGAAAATCTAGAAAAGCTCCCAGTAGTTCTGGCATTTAGGGCGTTACAAGCACACCGGAATATAAAAGCGCTCTGTTGCAGCAGCTGTTCTGACAGAGCAGGGGGTGATGTTTACTTAATACTTCAGGTTGATGGGGAATGTATCATAGTTCAGTCTGTCAGCTACATACGTGGAGCTCCATTTATGTACACAGCGATAAGATATGTTTGAATAACGACAGAGCACGTCTATTCCGCGGGTGTGAGTAATCAAGAATAAAGCTTTAAGGGGGGAAAAGTCTTACATATTTGAGAAAGTTGCAGAACAGACTGCCATGAATAGCTTTGCTTATATTTGCAGACACTGTTTTCCAAATAGCTGAAAAAATGAACAGATTGTTCCAGGAGGTCGTCTTTCCAATTTGTTCCTAGTTTCCAGTCTGTTAATCACAAGAAAGCACAAGGAGAGTCGGCTAATGTGCTTCAACAGCATCTATTGTCAGTTGGACACAACCACCATGAGGTGAGAGCAGGCAAAGCATCCCTGGAACCCCGCCTGAGATTTTCTAATTTGATTTCCTCCACTTTGCTTTTGTGCTCGCTGCAGCCACTGCAGACCCTCTAAGGGGTAAAAACATCAAAATTCTCAAGAAGGCAGGTTTCGCCAACGTGCCCAACCCCGCCCCCTTTATTCTGTATCAACTTTTTTTTTTTCTTTTAATCTCGATGGGGAGATAATCAAACATCAGAGACAGCAACGGGGGCGAGGCTGCAGAGGTCGAGGCTGCCAGGACCGCAGCGCCTGAAGCCTGGTCTGCCACTCTTATCAGGGAATGGAGGGAGCTGCCTGACCAGGCCTGAGCCCCAAAGCGGGGGTTCAGCTCGGGACTCTGGTACCTGCAAGGCCAGAAGCAGCTGACCTGCCCTGGCCGGGCCAGCAGCGCCAGCTCTGGGTCCCAACGCCGGCCAGCGTACCCCTCGGCATCGCCCGTCCCGCCTCTGCCCCTCCCCTGAGCTCATGGTCCTCGGCCTGGCAGCCAGCCGCCCCGGCCACCTACCGGGGCTTAGGGCCACACAGAGGGGTGCCGGCTCTCGGCGGCCTCCGCCTCCTCCCGGTCCATGGGCTCGGGGGCCCCAAACCTTCTCTCCCCTCACGCAGAGGAGGAGAAAGAGAAAGAAGAAAGTGCTGGCTCCCCACCCGGACAGCTCCCTCTTGCCTCAGCCTCCCTGGACAGCGACGGCGGCCGGAAACGCCGCCTCCTCCCACCTCCCGGGGCCTCAACCCGGAAACACACTCTTCATGCTGCTCCAGCCCTCCCGCCCCCACCCTCCGGAAGCGCAATTCCAGCCGCGAGCCCGGCGTGGGAGGAGGGGCAGTGCTGAGGAGAGAACTACGCACAAGCGAGGACGTCCGGGCCCTCAGCCTTTCGCCTCGAGCCCTGGCGAGGGGACCTGCACCTTGCCTCCTTTGCACGAGCACCGAGGCCCCAGACTCGGGCAGTGCCCACAAGCAAGATGGCCGCACCGGAGGCACCCCCTACTGCTTAGCGCCCTGCCGGGCCATTGGTTAGCGTGAGGAGTGAGGGCAGCGCGGATTGGTCGAGAGCGATGCGGGGGTGGGGGTGGAGCTGTAGCAGCCTGGAGCCAAGAGTGGGCAACGCGGCGTGAGCAGCGGCCCCAGGCTCCCGGAGCATCGCGCCCGGAGAAAGACTTCGCCGCTCGGGGCCGCAGCCTGGTGAGCTCAGCCCCCTTCAAGCCCTCCCCTGCATCTCAGCCGGAGCCTCTCCGAGCCGGCGCTGATCGATGCCGAGGCTCCCCAGGGACCCTATCGCGACTCCATCGCGCCTTATCTCGACATCACCGTGCCCTGTCGAGGCTCCATTTTGTCACAGCCCCTCTCAGTATCTATCTATTCTTTTAAAATTTGCCCTATCATATTTGGGGGCTGTCCCCCTTCATGTCGTGATTTCGCTGTGATCTCTCCGTGACATCACCGCGCCATCGTGAAGTGTGATCTCATCGCTGCTCTGTCGTTCGACTTCATCAATGTCGTGTTGTGACCTGGCTGCGGCGGGACAGGTGGTGACCGCCAGGATCCCTTCTCCCCTTCTCATCTCTCCATCACAGCAGCCCCGCTTCGATTATCCGGCTTTTGGAGTCCTATCCTGAGAGCTATCCTTTCTTCTCTAGCCAGTGCCGGCACCCACAGGCTGGTAGCGGGATGGACAGGGAGAGAGTACAGGGAGCACAAGGGGTTAATGCTGCTGCTGCTGCAGCTCCTGCTTCTGCAGCCTCTGCAGCCTTTGCCCGAGGGAGGGAAAAAAAAAAAAAGAGGCAAAGGAGGCTGCGGGGGCGATTATGAGCCCTGGCTGGAGGGGTGGGTCCTCAGGGGAGTCTTCAAAGCCTTCTCTGGAGAGCTTGCCTTTTCACTTCTGCTGAAGCCAATCTACTTTCTCTGAAGAAGGGAGGGGAAAGGAACCCTAGAATGTCCTTTGCTTCCTTGTCAGCGTGAGTCCGGATAATCGAACTTCACCCGTGTATGTCTTCATCCCTCCCTGTCTGTCCTCACCACTCAACTCCCCATGTGCCTCCTCGAGAGAGATAAAACTCGGTGTCTGGCACCAGGGGCTGCTGAACAGTGGGGCCACCTCCTTCTCACTTCTAGACTGGTGAGGAGAGCTATCTAGCTGAGCAACAGCATGCATGGTCCTCATTTCCCACTTTTCTGGAGGTGACCTTGGACCAGGGTCCCTTCTTCATCCTGAAAGAATTTGCAGGTCCAGCCTCTTAAAGGGGCTCCCCCAAGGGAGGTCAGTCATGAGGAAGCCACCCTTCCAAATCCACCCTCCCCTCCCTCTGTGCTAATCCCTCCCTACATCCTCCACTCCCGCCCCCGCCCCCGCCCCTCCTCTGCAGAGGGATGCTCAGTCCCTCTTGTGTTCACAGTTGGGCAAGGCGGGCATCATGGCCTCGGATTGTGAGCCAGCTCTGAACCAGGCAGAGAGCCGAAACCCCACCCTGGAGCGCTACCTGGGAGCCCTCCGTGAGGCCAAGAATGACAGCGAGCAGTTTGCAGCCCTGCTGCTAGTAAGAACCTGGCTGATAATTGGAAGGTGGGAGGGCTGGACAGGAGGGCCCCCCAAAGAATGGGGTCAGCAAGTCCCCAGGGATATCTAAGTGATATTAGCAACCTGGGAGGCATCAAAAAAGCCCAAGATCTCTCTACCTTTGTACTCTTCTCCCTTGGGGACGGGGTGGGGGAGGTTGGGGGTGAATAAGGCTGTGGCACTGGGACCATGGAGGAGGCTGCCTGGATTTGCTTTCTGGGGCGTCCCAGAGCAGATGGGAGCTGACTCATAGGGTAACAGCAGCAGGTTGTAACTAGTGCAGAGTACTTGAGGGCTGGGGTGGCTTTTCTTGGACCTGAAAGAGTAGCAAGATTAGAAGTAACTAGTGACAGGTTCTAGAAGATGGCCAGAGTGGCAATAGGTCTGTTAAAAGTAAAGGAGTGGTTTGGGTCTAAGCCTGTTAGAGGAACCCAAGCTGGGGACAGCAGAGCAGGAGCTGCAGTGCTGGGGGGGGGGGGAGTTGGTGTGTGGGGGGTGGAGGGAGGAGGGAGTGCAGCAGTTGCTTGTTTGCCATGGCAACAGGGAGAAGGCTCTGGAGTCAAGGGCTCACACTGCAGCAGAGGAGGTGTTTAGGTGAAATGTAAGGGGAAATGTTTTGACATGCGGAGCATCGAGACACAGGAGCCATTTCCCATGAGAAGGTGGCGGAAATGGATCCGTGACTTCTCTGGAGACAAGTAGTTAGAGAAGGACTTTGAGTCCTTAGAGGACTTTAAACATGGGTTCTACAGCCCCTTGCATCCCAGGTTGAGGGCATGTGGATTCATGGATTAGACACCAGGTGACCATTTGCCCAAATGACTGGTTGGTTAAGGGGCACTGGACCTCCCTTCCATGAGCTAACCATAGGTGACAGGGATTCCCAGAGGTCACACCTGTCTGTCTTCAAGGAGAAAGGAGGATCTGGATGAAATGACCCCAGAATGGATCCCATTGCATAACCCGTTCCTGCTAGCCCTCAGTGCCCAGGGAACAGGGAAGGGACAGTTTTTGCTACGCTTCTTTTCTTCCTGTTGATAGTGCATTACCTCCCACCCACCATAGGTGACCAAGGCAGTCAAAGCAGGTGACATTGATGCCAAAACTCGACGGCGGATATTTGATGCTGTCGGCTTCACCTTTCCCAACCGACTCCTGACTACTAAGGAGGCACCTGATGGCTGCCCTGACCACGTGCTCCGGGCCTTGGGCGTGGCCCTGCTGGCCTGTTTCTGCAGTGACCCTGAACTAGCCAGCCATCCCCAGGTCCTGAACAAGATCCCCATCCTTAGCACGTTCCTTACAGCCCGAGGGGACCCTGATGATGCTGCCCGCCGATCCATGATTGACGACACCTACCAGTGCCTGACAGCTGTTGCAGGCACACCCCGAGGGCCCCGGCACCTCATTGCTGGTGGCACAGTGTCTGCCCTGTGCCAGGCATACTTGGGGCATGGCTATGGCTTTGACCAGGCCCTGGCACTCCTGGTGGGGCTGCTGGCTGCTGCAGAGACACAGTGCTGGAAGGAGGCGGAGCCCGACCTGCTGGCTGTGTTGCGAGGCCTCAGTGAGGATTTCCAAAGAGCCGAGGATGCCAGCAAGTTTGAGCTCTGCCAGCTGCTGCCCCTTTTCCTGCCCCCGACAACTGTGCCCCCCGAATGCCACCGGGATCTGCAGGCCGGCCTGGCGCGCATCCTAGGAAGCAAGTTGAGCTCTTGGCAGCGCAACCCTGCACTGAAGCTGGCAGCCCGCCTGGCTCACGCCTGCGGCTCCGACTGGATCCCAGTGGGCAGCTCTGGGAGCAAGTTTCTGGCCCTCCTGGTGAATCTGGCTTGCGTGGAGGTGCGGCTGGCTCTGGAAGAGACCGGCACGGAGGTGAAAGAAGATGTGGTGACCGCCTGCTATGCCCTCATGGAGTTGGGCATCCAGGAGTGCACCCGCTGTGAGCAGTCCCTGCTGAAGGAGCCACAGAAGGTACAGCTTGTCAGCATCATGAAAGAGGCCATCGGAGCTGTCATTCACTACCTGCTGCAGGTACGGACCCACTGGCGAATAATGGGGAGATGGCATACTTTCATGCACATGCTGGCTGTAGCAAGCACTCTAGGAGTAGTGTGTGGCCGAGCCTCCTTCCCTCACCCTCCCCGCCGTGGGCCTCCACACAAGCACCATACCACACACCATATGTGCACTCTGATCACGGCACACACACACACAACACAGTAACCTCCCACTCACATATACTCCCCAGTACACACACGCTACACATCACACACAAAATCGAAGCGGTCTATTCTGCTCACTCTCCACCATTGTCTTACATATAAACATGCCTACATATTTATGTGTCTGACATGTAAATCTGTAGAATGCACGAGAAAGGTGGGGGCAGGGAGTGGCCTGGTTCCTGCCTCTGCAGAGTTTTGGCTGAATATTTCCCTCACCATCCCATCCACTCTCTGTGTTTGAGAGACCACTTCTGCTCCGTTAGGACTGAGGCATGACTGGTCTCTTCAGTGGCTTGCTGCTTCAGCCTCTGGATGCATCAGCATTCTATCTACTAACTTAAGCTAAGCTCTGGTCTCCTTTTCTGATTTAACCCAACTGGGGCTGATTCCCCACTACTTAGTGGCAGGCCTCCCCCACCCAATTCAGAGCCTCACCAAAGGAATGCTGTTTAGCTGTGGATTCCTGAGTTTCCCCTGGTCCCCTAGCTACCTTAGAAATCGAGAGTTAGGGGTATGTGACCTGAGTCTTAGCATCACGCATGTTGTCTGAGATCCACTTGATCTGCTAGGTGGCTCCTGCTATAGGATGAGTCCCTCCCATGTGCTGGGTTTCAGGTAGAAGTAGGTTTGGCATTCTTCTGACAAGTGGGAAGGTGTTTTGTTTGTTTGGTTTTTTTTTGTTTTTTGTTTTTGGGTTTTTTTGTTGTTATCGTTGTTGTTGGTTTTGTTTTTTCTGTGTAGCCCTGGCTGTCCTGGAACTTGCTCTGTAGACCAGGCTGGTCTTGAACTCACCTGCCTCTGCCTCCCAAGTGCTGGGATTAAAGATGTGCGCCACACCCCGCACCCCCCATCTCTCTTTTTTTTAGTTACGTTCATTTATTTATCTATTTCTTAGTTGGGGTTGAGGGGCAGTCTGTGCATGCCGCAGCACACATGTAGCAGCTGAAAGACAAGTCAATCTCTCCTTTCACCATTTGATTCCTAGGAATCACAGGAGGTTATAAAGTATCCCTTACCCACTGAGCCATCTTGGCGCCCATCTTTGATGGGCATACAGGCCAGGGTTCCCATCTAGTTTTATTGGCAGGCTGGGGAGGCAGAGGAGGGTTCCTGCTTCTGCTTCATTTCAGGGGGGTCTTGTGACAACAGGTGGGACCAGAGAAACAGAAAGAGCCCTTCGTGTTTGCCTCTGTTCGGATCCTGGGTGCCTGGCTGGCTGAGGAGACCTCATCCCTGCGTAAGGAGGTGTGCCAACTGCTACCCTTCCTCGTCCGCTATGCCAAGACCCTCTACGAGGAGGCTGAAGAGGCCAATGACATTTCACAGCAGGTGGCTAACTTGGCCATCTCCCCCACTACCCCAGGGCCCTCTTGGCCAGGGGATGCTCTCCGGTGAGTTTATAGTTACGGGTTGTCCAGTCAGAGCATTCCAAAGCAAAGGATCCCCAGGCGTGGTGACACATGGCTATAATCCCAGCACTTAGAAGTTGGGCTCCATAGAAAGTACTAGTCCCTCCAAGGCTACATAATAGCAAGACCCTGTCCCCAAAAGAGAGGAAAACTAAATAAATAAATGCAAAGAAAGGGGCAAGGGTCACACAGGGATGCTCTGTTTTCCCTAAATTGGGCTTCCTGACAGGTCATGAGCATTCGCTGAGGATCATTTTTTAGTTCTGTCTGTTGTTTGTGGTCTTCTTCCCGTAGAACTCCTGAACTATAACGTACCACTTGCCATCCCCAGATTTAAAAACAAAAAAACAGGGTCTCACCATGTAGACCTGGCTGTCCTGGAACTCCCCATGTAGACCAGGCTGGCTTTGACCTCACAGGCTGGCTTTGACCTCACAGAGTGCCGGAATTAAAGATAGGTACCATCACACCTAGCTGGTCTCCAGATTTTTATTAGAACTTAGGTTTTCTGAGTGCCTGCTACAAAGCCAGGTATTCTGCTGTATACATCTCTAGAACAGTTTCATTTGGTCCACATAGCAAATCTGACAGACATCTCACATTTTTAAAGTAAAATGGCCAAGCTTGGTGGCTCTCACCTTTCATATCAGCACTGAGACTGAGGCAGGATTGCTGTGAGTCTGAGGTCACCCTGGGCTGGAGAGTAAGACCCTGCCTCAAAAATTATGAAGGAAAAAAAGATGAGCCTCAGGTTGAGAAGTACATAGGCCATAATCATACCATGTGGCAGAGCCCCCCATGAACTCTGCATGACTGATGTGAAAATGTGTCCTCTTCCCCTAGCTTCTACATTATTTTAGTCAGGGTGCCCTTATCTCTTCCAATCTCACCTTCGTCTGTCTCCACGTGCTTAGGCTCCTCCTGCCCGGCTGGTGTCACCTGACTGTTGAAGATGGGCCCCGGGAGATCCTGATCAAGGAAGGGGCCCCCTCACTTCTATGCAAGTACTTCCTGCAGCAGTGGGAGCTCACATCCCCTGGCCATGATACCTCAGTGCTGCCAGACAGTGTGGAGATTGGCCTACAGACCTGTTGTCACATCTTCCTCAACCTGGTGGTCACTGCGCCAGGGCTGATCAAGTGAGGGCTTGGGAGAGGCTGGGAGAAAAGCCAAGGAAAAGGGGGGGAGGAAGAGTGGGAGGAGCCCTGCCACCCCATCCTCAACCTTCTACTTCGTTTCCCTGTATCTGCAGCCTTCTCTTAGTGTTAGTGTAAGCGGGTTTCAGAACAGACAAAGCCAGTACTGCTCGAGGATTTGTCGTATTCAGAACCCCGGGTATCTCAGGGCATGCCTGTCTGCTCCAGCCATCACTCAGCTCAGCCCGTTGGCATCTGACCAACCCAGATGGCAGAATTGAAAGTCAAAAGTTAACACTTCACCCTGCTGCATGATGTCCTGGCAAGCCCTGGTCAGGTGAAGCTAGAAACCAGATGCCAGGTTTCCCAGAGGGCGTGACTAAGCTGCTAACCCTCTGCCTGCCTCCCCTTCAATCCTTTTCTCCCCAGGCGTGATG
This sequence comes from Cricetiscus sungorus, assembly GCA_030556225.1. Classification (NCBI taxonomy): domain Eukaryota; kingdom Metazoa; phylum Chordata; class Mammalia; order Rodentia; family Cricetidae; genus Cricetiscus; species Cricetiscus sungorus. Next base: position 121,348,900 of record JANBXA010000734.1, on the reverse strand, counting down.
CCTGCTTCACATCTCTTATGAACACCCTGATGACGTCACTGCCCTCTCTAGTGCAGCAACAAGGGAGACTACTTCTGGCTGCTAATGTGGCCACCTTGGGCCTCCTAATGGCCCGACTCCTCAGCACCTCTCCAGGTAAGCCTTGGGGACAGAACACAGTTCAGAACCTAAGCCCTCACTTTCAGAACGCGGTTTAGCAGAATTTTCCCATTGAAAGGCACTTGCTACAGTATCTCTCCATCCTCCACCCCCACCCTTCCCAAAATGATAACAGTCTCTTCCTTTTAAAGACTTTTAAGGCAAGGCCTGGTGGGTGTTCAGCACAGACCTGTTCAGAGTCACAAGCATAGGCACCTGGAATCCCTGGCAGCCTGGGAACTCTGAATCCCGCGTTTTCAAGGTGGAGCTGCCCCCACTCAGGCCCTGAGTCACAGACCCGGATTGCTGCATTGAGATTTTTACCACTTAGCACCCCACCCCACTCAGGGACACGCATCAGCACTACCCTCTGCTCAGCTTCTCTCTGCCCTACCTTCCTCTGACTGTGTACAGGGGGAAGGGCATCCCCTCCAGCCCCTGACAGCCCTCAGTGTCTCCCACTTTGACCGTGGGTGTCTGCTTGGGTCCCTCTGTCCCCGCCTGTTCTCTGTGCCCCATCTGTCAGGTTGGAGGAACAGAGCAGATGCCTGGGAACAGGGTGTAATGTGCCCATACCCTCAGCTGCCTGCTTTTTGTGGGGGATCCCAGCAGGGTACCTTGCTTTGGAAAGGGAAACAAGCCCCTGAACTAGGAACCCTTGCATTTAGCCCCCAAGGAGAATGACTGTGCTATAGATCTGATGCTGCCTCACCCACAAATGCTACCGCATTGATTGAACAGCTTCCTGGAGATCTAAAGAGGGGGCTCCTGAACCCCTGAATGGCAGGCAGGTGGGCCAGAGCTGGGTCACTGTTCACCATCCCCTTTGGCGCCCTCTTCTGGCCAGAAGTCAAATTAGTTCATTCTCAGCCTGGTGAAAGGGCTCTGGGCCACCATTGGCTTGGGTCCCTGCTTTGGAAACTCCGAGGAAGGTTCTTTCTTACATCTGACATTAGGCTTACTCCTATCCCTTGTGCGTTTAGAGGTCTTGATGATGGAGTGTACCTTGATTGTTTAATTCTCACAACATACTGCTAAGATTGGCATGCTACTGGCTCCATCTTAAAATGAAGAAACTGAGACCCAGAAAGTTTAAGCACCTAGTTTCACACTGTAGGTGTCAAAAGTAGGCTTTGAACCTAGGCAGTGTGAGTCCGGCGATGCTTCTGTTCTCTGAGTGTGGGAGGGGATGGGAGGCATTAGTCCAGTGTTTGGCCTCTCTGGTTCATGCCACCGTCCTCTCCATTCTTTCAGCTCTCCAGGGAACCCCAGCCTCCCGAGGTTTCTTCGCAGCTGCCATCCTCTTTCTGTCACAGTCCCACGTGGCACGGGCCACACCTGGCTCTGACCAGGCAGTGTTGGCCCTGTCCCCTGACTATGAGGGCATCTGGGCTGACTTGCAAGAGCTCTGGTTCCTGGGCATGCAGGCCTTCACAGGTTGCGTGCCACTGCTGCCCTGGCTGGCCCCTGCTGCCCTGCGCTCCCGCTGGCCACAGGAATTACTACAGCTGCTAGGTAGTGTAAGCCCCAACTCTGTCAAGCCTGAGATGGTGGCTGCCTACCAGGGTGTGCTGGTAGAATTGGCGCGGGCTAACCGGCTGTGCCGGGAGGCCATGAGGCTGCAAGCTGGTGAAGAAACAGCCAGTCATTACCGCATGGCTGCCTTGGAGCAGTGCCTGTCAGAGCCCTGAGGGGCATCAAGTAGGGATAGACCCAGGGCGGGCAGCGAGGGAAGGAGGGAGGAGGCATCTTCCCTGAAGCCCCCAAACTGGACCCCTTCTTCAGACTTCCCCTACAAACACCCCAGCTTTCTGGCATTTCTGAGGGCTAGGGCATGATGCCCATCTCTCAAGTATAAGAAACTACATCCTGCCTCCAGCCCCCTTGGGGCAGGGATTGGCTTGGAACAGAGGTTGGCCCCGCTAGGCCGGGGAAGGTTGGAGCAGCCCCCAGAATGAGGGCAACTAAGTGTCATTATACCCAATGTCTGGCTCCCTGACAGAAGGGAGATTCCAGGGTAGGAGCGGGCTGGCAGGCGCTGACTGCCTCAGCCTATGTGCCCTGCCGGCCAGGGCGTGGCCTCCCCAAGGCTGTGGTGCCCCTTCTGGCTCCCCAAGGCCCGCGCCCTTTAAATTGGCCATTTGGTCCTCGCCTTTGGTCCCCTTGGACAGAGAGCAGGCTCAGGCCATTGGCATCACAGTTCTTCCTTTCAATTTTAGTGACCCAGGGTCCGACTTGCCCCTGTCCTTCCAGGGCAGTTTGGAGCAGGCAGACCAGTGGGGGGTGGGGAACCTCTTTCCACCTGCGTTTCCTTGAGGGGACCCAAGAGCGCTTGGTCCCAGGTCTCTTTGAGCTTTTGTGTCGTGTTGCAGCAGAGTGAAGATGGGGGTTGGGGGTTATTTATTTTGCCTGTCCTTGTCCCTGCTTGGAGACCTGAGCATCAGATCCTTGCGCCCTTGGTGCCACCTGGCCTGGCTGGAGCCAGGAGCAGGAGGTTACACCGCCCTAGAATCCGCATGTTTTCCCAGTGATTGCACGCCACTGCCACCGTGGTGCCTGGCTTCAGCCCCTCTACCCCAGTCCCTGCTTAGACTCCTCTCTGCAGGGAGACGCGACTGGCGGCTCCAGCAGGAACTACCTTTCTGAACCCTTGGAGACCCGCATACATCTGACCCCTTGCTTCCCCTCTGCCCCCAGTGCGTTCTGTGACCGCCAAGTTCAAAGCTGTGCACATGTGGACACTCAATAAATGTTCAATGGTGACGAGAAGCTGCCTTTCTGCTCTGACCTGCACCTACTCTGCCTTTCACATTTAACACACTCACCACTGTCTGCAGACCGTGTGTTCTAAATACTTAGCTGATGTTCTCATTCATCTCTCCCAGGAGCTAGAAAGAAACCACCATAGCTCTGGTTTGACAGGCAGGGAAGTTGTAAACACACCCTGCCCTAGTACAGCAGGCCTATAAAGCCAGATGTTGATTTTGGGCACTCAGAAGCACTGTCTGTTTGCATCAACTTAGTTCCAGGGCCATTGCCATATCCTCCAATTTAAAAAAAAAAAGAAAGTTATTAGGGTATGTGGTTGGGGTGGGGTGCATGTCCCATAGCACTTGTGGAGGTCAAAGGACAACTTTGGAGTTAGTTCTCTCCACCTTTGTGTGGGTTCTGGAGAAAGACATCGAGTTACCAAGCTTATATGGCAAGTACCTTTACCCACTGAGCCATCTCACAGGCCATGTTTCAACTTACAAAGAAATCAGAGATCTTTTTATTTGGAATCCAACTCAAACATTAAAAAAACATTTCAATTAAGTCACCATTGGCCTACCAAAGCAGGGAAGCCAAATGTGACTTTCAGGCTAGCTACCAGCTGTTGACCTGTATTCATGCCAAATGAGAAGAGGAAGGGCCTGCCGGGGCAAGAGGGAAGCCAAGTACCCTTTGCCACTCCCGCCTGGAGCCTGAAGAGCCCCAGGTCTGTTCGTGTGCAGGCTCCATCTAGGCTCTCAAACCTACATGCATACACTGAGTACATCCTCTTGTTTACCTGTGGTTGACCATGCAAAGCAAGACTATTCATTTGAAAATGATTCTCAGGTAAACAGAAGACAAGCCTGCACACATGTGGCTTAATATCCGCAAGACAGATAATGCAACAATGACTTCTACAGAGGTCAAAACAAAATGTGTCTGCAATCTCAAGCTTCCAGCCTCGCTTAAGCAAGTCCAGAAAACAATACTGGTACTGTAGACCAGGCTGGCCTTGAACTCGAAGAGATCTGCATAGTTCTGCCTCTGGAGTGCTGGAATTTTTTTAAGGTGTGCACTACCACCACTATCGCCTAGCTTAATACCCAGTGTTTTCTTTTTCTTTCTTAAGACGGGGTTTCTCTGTGTAGCTCTGGCGGTCCTGGAACTCAGCAGACCAGGCTGGCCTCAAACTCAGAGATCCACCTGCCTCTGGCTTCTGGGTGCTGGGATTAAAGTCAAGTGCCACCACCCCCAGGTGATACCCAGCTTTTTAAATATGAAATGCTGAGGGGATAGAGTGCAGATTTTGGAGCAGGTTAAATGGAATCCCGATTGTATTTTCCAATGATGGCTGGTTGTAAATGGACCTGCTGGAGTTGGCTGGATATTCTCCAGGACTATGGCCCCAGCACTCCGGAGGCTGATGCAGGAAAGAGATTTGGGAGCCAATGTGAGCTATATAGCAAGGGCAGGGGACGTGAGGTGAGGAAGGGAGCAAAGATGAGCTACAGAGGCAGGGGGGGCTTGGACAGGAGGTGATAAGTCTGAACTAAGCTGGTGGGAGTGAAAATGAGAAGGGCAAAGGTGGTAAGTAGGAAGTAGGACTTAGAACAAAGAACAGGAAGCCAAAGATTCTTGACTCTGACCATTGTGTGGATCTCGTGGGACCACTCTGCCTGTCGTGGGAAACATTGGGAGAGGAACAGGCTTGTGAAGGAACCTATTTAATAAGTGGTATGTGTTGCTCAGGGAACATCCAAGGAGCAGTTTCCTCCCCTAGCCCAGAGCATGGAAAGAAGTCTGAGGGGGCTAACAGACTTGAGAGCTGTCAATCAGAGGTTCTTTGGAATCATGGGTGTGATAGATTGGGGAAATGAGAAGGAAGGGCTACAAAGCTAGTGATAACTGCCCATGGTCCTTGCCACCGAGTTCCCCTCCTGCATGCCAAATCCAGGAAAGCTTGAAAAGAAGGCAGACTGAGTTCTGTCTTCTATGAGGCAACGGTGAGACGATTCTGGGTTCCCCAGTAAGGAGGCGCCTAGGCTTGCTCTTGGTGCTTCCGCTGAGAGGGGGGAAAGGGAGTGCTGAGCTGCAGTGGAAAGCTCCAACCACCAGATGGCGCCTCAGTATCTTGTGCCAGATTTCACTTCACAGCAAACACGCCCAGACTGACCCATTAGGAGGAGCAATGTGGCTCTGCCATCAACGGAGGTCAAAAAGTTTCCCTTTTTTTAAAAGAGGAGAAGCCAGGCGGTGGTGGTGCATGCCTTTAACCCCAGCACTGAAGAGGCAGAGACAGGCACATCTCTGTGAGTTCCAAGAAAGCCAGGGATACACAGTGAAACCTTGTTGAAACCCTGTCTAAACACAGACAGACAGACAGACAGACAGACAGACAGACAGGGAGAAAAGGTGAGCCTTGGAAGAAGAATAGGTCAAGTATGTCCAAAGAGAGTCCACATATATTTGAACATGCTTACTATATGTCATTTAATATGTATCTCTGTGCAAACCCCAAGCCTCCATCCAAGTGCACGTATCTCAAAGAACAGGCCATAAAAAATGGTCACATTTCCAATGGGAAGAACCCTTGTCCTTGAAGCAAAAGGAACCTGATCTGAAACCCTGGTTTTGACAACTCTACTCATCTCTGAAGAAACAGAAGCAGGTCAGAGAGCATGCCTCTCCCCAGAAGACTAAGCAAAATCACTCACTGGTCAGATGAGCTCCTATATGTAGCTACCCTGGGTCATTTCCTGGGAGGGGTGAGGGCTTCCAAAGAGTCCTTTAATAGACTAGGGAATATGTAAGTACCTATTCACTAATTTATTTAATAGGCATTCATTGGCTGCCTGACATGCACCAAGAAAAGTACTAGATACACTGTCCACTTCTTAAGACTTCTTATTTATTTGTTTGTTTATTTATTTATTTATTGGTTTTTCAAGACAGGGTTTCTCTGTGGCTTTGGAGGCTGTCCTGAACTAGCTCTTGTAGACCAGGCTGGTCTTGAACTCACAAAGATCCGCCTGTCTCTGCCTCCTGAGTACTGGGATTAAAGGTGTGCGCCACTACCACCTGGCTAGACTTCTTTTTAAAAAAGGATTTATTTATTGTTTTATGTGTATGGGTGTACTGTCATATCTGTGTTTGTGAATCATATGGGCGCAGTGCCTGTAGAGGCCAGAAGAGGGTGTCAGATCAGCCAGAGTTACAGGTGTGCTGTTTCTACTTTGCGGATTCTGGGAATGGAACCTGACTCCTCTGGAAAAGTGGCTCAGGCTCTTAGCCTCTGATCTATATCTCCAGCCCCTCCTTTAGACTTCTTGTGAAGTGACTCACAGAGCAGAAAAGAAAAAGTAATCACAAGTACTAGGTGCCAGCTAGTGAGTTTAGTTCCTGGAGTGGGGCATGGGCATGGATCCCAGAACCATTTTCAGTAGGGAAGGGGCACCGCCCAGGCTTAAAGTTGCTGAATGGAGTTGGAGGTGGATCACAAGGGTGAGAAACTCAGATCTCCTGTTTGAGGTTTGTTGCCACAGCCTACCCAGTGCAACCTAGGTCACTTTAGGGATTTTTTGTTTGCTTGTTTGTTTGAGACAGGGTTTCTCTGTGTAGTCCTAGCTGTCCTGGAACTCTGTCAACCATGCTGGCCTCAAATTCACAGAGATCCACCTCCCTCTGCCTCCTGAGTGCTGGAACTAAAGGTGTGTACCACCATTGCCCAGCCACTTTAGGGATTTTTAAAATAAATGTTGGGGTCTACTGCAGAGACTCAGTGGGTCTGAGGTAGAGTCCATGAACTGGCATTTCTAACAAGTCCCCAAATGTTATTGGTGATGGATGAGGTACCATACTTTGAGACTTATGTCTATGAAGGAGACAATAAGGAAGCTTGAGACTATGAGAAAGAGGTGCCACGTGCTTTCTGAGATACCTGCCCCAAAGTCTTCCGTGGTAGGCATTTATGGATTATGGATTATAAGTAGAAACACTCAGGTTTTGGTGTGGTGTTTCCTGCCTGTAATCTCAATACTTGCAAAGCCAAGGCTGAAACTTAATGAGTTCTGGGCTAGCCTGAGCTGCATAGTGACACCCTTTTTGTTCATAAACAAAAAACAAAACAAGAAAATTGGAGAATTTTAAAATTGAAGTATGTGGTAACATTTATGGTGCTACAGAATCCAGGAGGACAAGCAGGGTTCTGTCCTCCTGAGGGCTGGGATGGTGGAAGAGATGTGAGTTTAGTGTCGACTTGGAAACTGGGAAGCTGTAGATGCCCCGTGCCAGTGGTTCCCAGTCTTCCTGATGCTGGAGCCCTTTAATACAGTTCCCGCAGTGTGGTGACACCACCATAAAATTATATTTGTTGCCACTTCATAACTGAAAATTTTGCTACTGAAATGAAATATAATGTAAACATCTGTGTTTTCAGATGTTCTTGGGAGACCCCTGTGAAAGGGATCAGCATCCCCTCCCCTGTCAAGACCCACAGATTGAGAATCACTGTCCTAAGGGCTCATCCTGTTGGCACCTGTATGTATGGTTTTGGGTTTCTAATCAGATTGACAGACTGAGGAGGACACATTTGGGGTAAGAGGAAGACAAGTGGTCATTAGACTTTGGAGGAGAATAAACTTTCTCCTGAAGAGCATGGACAGGAGCCTGATGGAATGGCTCAGTGAGTGAAGGCACTTGATACCAAGCCTGATGACCTGAGTTCAATTCCCAGAACCCACATGATAAAAACAGAGAATCAAATCCTTCAAGTTGTCCTCTGATCTACACATATGCACATGTGCACACACACACATACACACACACACTCACATAAACACACACACACCACACATACTCACATACAAACACACGACACACAGACACACTCACACTCACATAAACACACACACACCACACATACTCACATACAAACACACGACACACATACACACACACACACTCACATAAACACACACACACCACACATACTCACATACAAACACACGACACACATACACACACACACTCACATAAACACACACACACCACACATACTCACATACAAACACATGACACACATACACACACACACTCACATAAACACACACACACCACACATACTCACATACAAACACACAAGACACACAGACACACACTCACATAAACACACACACATACTCACACACATTCACAAACACACACATACACACACACACATACACACACACATAAACACACACACACCACACATACTCACATACAAACCACAAGACACACAGACACACACTCACATAAACACACACACATACTCACAGACATTCACAAACACACACAGACACACACACACATACACACACACTCACATAAACACACACACACCACACATACTCACATACAAACCACAAGACACACAGACACACACTCACATAAATACACACACATACTCACACACATTCACATACAAACACACAAGACACACAGACACACTCACACTCACATAAACACACACATACTCACACACATTCACACACACACACACATACACACACACACTCACATAAACACACACACACCACACATACTCACATACAAACACACAAGACACACAGACACACACACACTCACATAAACACACACACATACTCACACACATTCACATACAAACACACACACACACACACACACACACACAGTTTAAAAATAATGTCGACAGGAGGAGACAGAAGTTGCTCTGAACATGGACAACCGACATTAAGAGTAGGAATGATGGCTGGGATGTGGTGGCACACACCTTTAATCCCAGGACTTGGGAGACAAAGGCAGGAGGGAGGATCTCTGAGTTTGAGGCCAGTGTCATCTATGGAGTGAGTTCCAGGACAGCTAGGGATACACAGAAACCCTGCCTCAAAAAATAAAAAGAGGAAGAAAGAAAGAAAAAGGAAAAGAAAGGAAGGAGGAGGGGGAGAAGAAGAAGAAGGGGAATGATGATAGGAGGGAAAAATGGTTAGCGTTAAAGGGACATGGTGACAAGAGAGAGTGGGGGAATCCAGGGAAGCCAGGAACAGCTGCTCATCCCAAGCCTGTAGGAAGAGCAGAGGGATTCCCCAGGTTGGCTCCAAGGCTCATACTCATCATGGCTTCTGAGTTTTCCCCACAGAAGTCCACCAACTTGTGAGCTATGCAGGGACATCTGTCTCAATGGAACTAATTTCAATGTCCTGTGGGTGAGGTAAAGAGTAGAAGATGAGGAAAGTTGCCACAGACTCACAGACATGAATAACACATGAGTTATTATCTATTAGTATCTAGTAATATTAGTATCTAGTAGACACTAATAATAAATACTAATAAAAACAAGGAGGCAGGTATCAGGGTAAATGCTAAAAGGTCAGAGAAGTAAAGGAGCCAGCCACAAGAGAGACCTCTTACCTCTACTGAAACCTCAGCGCAAAGGGGTAATTGTGTCCCTATGGCAACCCAGACTGAATTCACAACCCAGATCTTAGATCTGCCCTGAGGAGGAGGGCTGCCCAGCTGCCCCATCTGCCCCTGTCTGCCCTCCCAGCTTCTGGCTCTGGCCTCTGGGAAGCTCTTAGGGATAGATCCTTGGTTGCTAGATCAGCTCTCCATTCCTACCCCTGCTGGGTTGGAAGACACCCAATCTGAGCTCCATAGTAGCCACGTGCATTCTGGGATATCCACCTAGAACATATATCAGGCAGGTCAATGATCCAACCTCTCAATAGTATTCCCTTCTCATCTGTTCCTTCTCTAGAAAGGAACCTAAGAAAATAATGGCTCCACTCCACCCTTTTGTTGGAGCTATAGAAACAGAGCTTGGAGAAGAAACCAGACTGCTCAGAATTACACCGGCACTCAAGAGTGTGACTAAACTGTACCCACTGAGTCAAAGGCAGAAAGGGATAGCCATCCTGAGCACAGACGGGGACTGGAGAAGGGTCACCTCGGCACTGCCACTGAGCTACGTGTTTGACCTCTGGCCTGGAAGTCATCTAGCCTCTCTGTGCCTTGTCCCTCCCCTGAAAATGAGGGTGACAAGGGTCTTGGTGTGTTAGGTAACTCAATATTCGCGCTGTGGGTGAGAGCTGTGATTGTTTCTACCCCTCCCCCCCCATTTTTAACATTAAAAAAAAAGTTCTTTCTGCTTTTTCAATTCTCAGTGATCTTAACATTTCTCCCACTCGACTCTCTTTAATCTCCGCTCCATCTCCACTTCTGGGGACAGAAGGGTTGAATCTGCGGAGAAGAGGAGAGGGATTGGTGGTAGGGATTAGGACATGCTTGACGGACAGACAAGGCCTGCCATGGTAACACATACACTGTGCACAAGTGTTACCATCCAGGGTCAGCCACACACACCACCATTTCTGTGTCACAGATTCACAGCCAGCCCAGGCTCCTGCTGCTTCAGAAACAGTTTGGCCCTTTCTTCGGTGGAGCCCACACCAGGCTCCAACTCTTTCTGACTAGGTCATGTTTCCAGTATCCAAGAACCCTGGCTTGGCATTGAGGGTTACCGTCTCAGGAAGTTAGAAACAGGCATCTTCGGAGTGCTTTTGATCCAAAGCCATGAAGGAGAGACTGTAACATAGCACTCCTACACTCATGCATGCTGACACAGGTGTGCACATGAACTGATGAGCCTGAGGTTGCCACTCGCCAGTGTCTTTCGCGTTCACCATTGGGTGGCTGCAGAAAAGACTGCTACCATTTAACAGGGGAGGAAGCTGAGGCCAGAAATAAAGAACGCTTGCTTAAAGTCAAAGTCGAACGCGTGCGTTTATTTATGCTTTCATTTAAAAAGATTTGGAAAGGGGTGTCGAGGTAGTTTATTGGGTGAAGGCACTGGCCACCAAACCTAAGCCTCAGGACTTAAGTTCAAACCTTTGGACCCACGGGGTGGAAGAAAAGAACTGACCCCTGCAAGTTGTCTTCTGACCTTCAAAAGTGGCCTCCCCTACACTAAATAAATAAATGTAGTAAGCAATTGTAAATAAAAATTGCACAGATCTGAGCGAACGTAGGCCCGTGAGTTGCATTCCAGCCTTCCATTTGATCGCAGCTTCAAGCTTGGAGCCCAGAAGGAGCTTTCATCAGAAGGGCTCAAATTCATTAACTCCTCACTCCACCGGTTCCCACCAGAGCCACGCCTCCCTTTCGGCGGCCGCAGGGGAAAAGGATGAGATAGGCCATAGCTTGTCCCTTTAATGCGCGCCCCCAGAGGCCCGGCGCGCCCCCGCCACTATAACTAGAGTGCATGGAGCGGGCTGAGCTCAGAGGGAGAAGGGCGGGCGCTGGGCACCCGCTGACCGACGTTTTTCAAGTGCCATCAGCTCAGTCCGTTCCACCTCCATGGACCCACCCGCTGACACCCACCATTGAGGACCCCACACCCTCTGGGCTCCCGACAGGGTTATACACAGCTCCCAGACGGTGATCCCCGCGGGCTGCGAAGGCTCAAGGCTCCAGTTTTTGCATTGCCGTCGGACGAGGGCTGTGTCGCCACCGCCACGCCTCACGCCCCACACTACCCGCCCCATGCTGGTGCACACTTATTCCGCCATGGTGAGTAGTCTCGTATCCCAGGCACACAGCGAGAGGGGTGGGGGGAATCGAGGAGCCTGGATGCTGAACCTTCCAAATCTCTTGCCCCTGCGCCAACGAAATCGCGAGGGAAGGGTGGCACCGGGCCCCCGCCAAGCTGAGAAAGTGGTGGCAGGAGCCCGAGGTCTCCAGCCTAGGACTCCTGCACCCACAGGGCATTCGCCAGTGGACAGCAGCAGGACCATCGCGAACTGAGGAGGACCTTACGGCTGGTGTCTTTTCAGAGTCTAATGGCTCACCTAACACACGCTTCTCCTTCTGCAGGAGCGCCCCGACGGGCTGGGCGCAGCGGCTGGCGGGACCCGCCTGTCGTCCCTGCCCCAGGCGGCCTACGGCCCCGCGCCGCCACTGTGCCACACGCCCGCCGCCTCTGCTGCCGCGGACTTTCAGCCTCCCTACTTCCCGCCGCCCTACCCGCAGCCACCGCTGCCCTACGGCCAGGGCCCCGACGCCACCGCCGCCTTTCCGCATCTGGCCGCGGACCCCTACGGCGGCCTAGCGCCCCTGGCACAGCCGCAGCCCCCGCAGGGCGCCTGGGCCGCACCCCGCGCTGCCACCCGCGCCCACGAAGAGCCGCCCGGCTTGCTGGCGCCACCCGCCCGCGCTCTGGGCCTCGACCCGCGCCGGGACTACGCTGCGGCGGTGCCCCGGCTCCTGCACAGCCTGGCCGACGGCGCGCACGGCCTGGCAGATGCTCCCCTTGGTCTTCCGGGGCTAGCGGCGCCCCCGGGCCTGGAGGAACTGCAGGTGAGACCAGAAGGGGCGGATGGGCCGGGATAGGCAGCGATTTAGTATCCTCACTGGAGGCAAAGAATGACAAAGGCGGCAGCCCGACTCTTCTCCCAGCCCGCAACTTTCCATTTATGCCTCTGGCAGGGAGTCATTGGTTAGACGCTGTCTGGTCCAAAGGTCTCGAAACTGAATAGGTGCATGGTGCCTGGATGGAATAACTTCTTTCGCTCCCCGCTGTGAGACTGAGCCACGGTGGGCATCCGTGCCCAGCCCCAGACCTCCAGCCAGACCTCCAGAGCAGCCTAGGCTGGGATTTAGAGAGGCTCAGTAGTTGTCTAAGGCAAGGAGATCACCCAGGCAGGACTGCTGCTTGGGCGCAGATGGCCCGAGCCCAGGCGATTCCTGGTCACGCCCGTCCTCCTGGTAGCCGCCTCAGGCAGCCCGTGGTAAGCATAGGGCGGAGCAGACCTGGACTAAGGGGCAACCCGGAGTGGGAAGCTACCGCCGACTAGGTCTATAAGCACGCACGCACCCTCACTGTCATCCTCTTCTGTTTGCAGGCAATAGATGACCCGGGAATGAGCCTCCTGGACCAATCCGTGATCAAGAAAGGTAAGGAATGGTGCTCAACTTCAGGGCAGAACCAGGCGTGATGGTGCAGGCCCTGGGCGCAGAGACCCATTTTCTTCTCCCCGGCTGGCCGTTGTTTGCTGTGCGTCACCAGGCTCAGTGACTACGGAACATCCTTTTCTGCCCAGGAGAAGGGCAGTGGGGCTAGCTGGATGATTTTGCTCAGGTGTTTGTCGCCTGAGGTGGGCCGCACCCCCTGAGCTACAACTGCCTCTCCTCTCAGAAGGGAGGGCTTTCTTGTTGATCTGGAATTGATTTGCAGAACGAGTTAAACCACTTCCCATTGTGTCCTAAGAAATGGGAATGAGAGTGCTATCCCCACAGATTTTCTCCAATGATTTCCATTTTATTAAGCTTTAACGCTTTAACACTTTGGAGCCTGGCAAATGCTTTTGGTTCCTCTCTTCCTAGTAGAACCTCCCAGGTCAGGCGATTTTCTTTGATCTGAAGCCTTCTAAAGCATTTAGAGGAACTAAGGTGAGCTATGTGCTCCAGGACAGGCCTGCTGTCTCTTCCGGTGATTGCTGATTGCGTCCCTGGCCTCAGGGTTCTGTGCAGACTTTATGTTCTAGGCAGCAGTGTTTCTTGGTGTGTATGTTTGTTGTTGTGAGGGTGTTTATGATTTATACCTGCGTATGCTAGGGTATACATTCTGTTTGGGGTTCTCTGTGTACCTAACACACGTCCTGGAATTTGTCATTGATATTTAAGGTGTTCTAAGGGTGTGAGGCCCTCTTCTTGGCAGTTTTGTTTTGTTTTGTTTGCCTCCATAGCTGTGTGTCTTTTTGCATTAGTAAAAGGCAAGGGTGTGTAAGACACCCCTTGAGTGGATTTTTGAGCCTGAAGACCACCAAGTCCTGACCGTGCCAAGAAAAGGTGAAAAACAGACGAATTGGGCAGAAACCGAGAGACCCAGGTCTTGGGCAAGCTCCTTAGATTTGGGGTGGGTGCCCAAAGGATCTCAGAGGCTATGGGAGCCTGTAGTGCCTGAGGGCAGGAACACCTCCCGCAGGATTTGGCTAGAGCTGTTTTTCAAGCAAGTGAATTCAAGCCCAAGCTGTTTGCCCTGTGTAGAAGTTGGGGAGGGGGGATTGTGGTAGACAGTAGTGGAGACAGTAGAAAGGGCTGGACTCCCAGGAGTTAGAGCTAGGTATGGAATTTGGGGAACAAGACGACAACCTCCCAGAAGTTGGTGAGGGGTGCCCTGAGGAATCTGGGATTGTCACCAGAAGCTGGGAGTACAAGGAAGGTGCTAGGGACCCCCTGTCCCCCTGTCCCCCTCCCCAGCACTTTGCCTTTGGCCTTTTGTTAGTATCCTGAACAACTCTTGTTTTGATCTGGTAGAAGGAAAAGTTGGGTCTGGAGTCTTAAATAACCTGCAAGTGGGCTCTCTGCAGGCTCCCAGATCCTGGTTCCTGCCTAGCTCAAGGGCAGGGAACCCAGGTTTGCAGGCTCCCTAGAGAGATCCAAACCCTGCATCTGGGGAAGGGGCTCAGGTACCCCAGGTAGAAGAACCTGCTGTTTGTCAGATTGCTTTGGTTCCTGGGGGCTGCCCTGCACAGGCTGCCCAGATCCGAAAGTACGCATCCAGGAGACAGTAGTGCTTATCGGTCTGTGGCCACCAGCAGTGAGCTGAAGGACCCACAGAAACTAATTCAAACTGAAGGGACCTCAAGTCATGCCCCTGGGGTGGAAGGGAGGGATCAGAGCCTGGCAACCTGTGGATGGAGGAGCCTGATCCTGGCGAGCGAGCAGGGCAGTCTGCTTCCCAGCAGGCCACTGTAAAGAGAAAAGGGGGTCAATGCCCAGGGACAGCTGGCTCCCACGGTCCATCCCAAAATTAGTGGCGTTGATGAGGCAAGCGGTGCTACCACCAGATCATGTTCCCTGGGGGAGCCTCGCAACACGCAGGTTTTGTCTTGTTTTATTTTGTTTTTGCCGCATTCTCCAAACCAGCGGTTTCGCGGGTTGGGTGGCCATTCCGGGATCGATGTTGATACTGGGGCCCTTCCGATGTCATCGGATGGTTTCCTAAGACTCTGGACTCTGCTTAGTGATGTGAGCGACCACGGCCCACCGCCCAAACCCTGCCTTAGGGAAAAAAAGGTCTTGGAGCCCTGAAGCATCCTAGAGAGAGTTCGCACGGCTAGGGTCTGGGGTTCAGTAAAAGGAACCCTTGCAACCCCTCCCACCCCCAGTAGAAACAGCCCTCCTCCCGAGGATGGCCTCGGGTGTCAATCTCACCAGTGCTGCAGAGCACTGGACCCTGGACAGTCCCAACAGCCCAGAGCTGAGAGGGTCATCTTCGCGGACTATAGGACTACTTGTCTTGGAGGGGAGTGGGCAGGGGCGTCTCCCCAACTCCGACTTCTAGGTGGGCCCCTTGCAGCCAACTTGTGGGTTGGGGGGTGACCGATTACTCTGAAGAAACCGGAGGGAAAATGAGTAGCGCTCCATTATCTGTGCAAGGCTGTCACCTACAGGTTCTCCCCCACCCCCCAATCTATCGCAGACACAGAGAGCGGAGGTGGGGTGGGATGGGGAGAGGGCTGGAGGGGGGATGGTGATGCTCCGCAGTATTTTCCTCTGCGGAGAGAAGGTGGGGTTTCTGTTCAGGAGCTCACAGGAGAGGTGGTCAGTCCCCGAAATCGGGAGGCGACCTAAAGGGCAGACATTTGTAAAGTGCTGGATGTGTCTGCTCAATAAATGAGTGCAGGATTTTGAAGACTGAGCACATGGGACAGGATATTGAAAGCGCCCAGTTACTTCACTACAGCACAGCCGCACAAGCGCTTTACCTGTGAAAAAGTGGGGGCGGGGGAGGCGTTGTGGAGATTTTAAAATGGGGTGGTGTGGAGAGATTAGAAAAGCGCTGGAGGCCTGGTGTGGTGGTGCATGCCTTTAATCCCAGCACGCAGGAGGCGGTGGCAGGCAGACCTCTGTGAGTTCCAGGACAGTCAAAGCTACACAGAGAAACTCCGTCTCAAATAACAGACAAAGAAGAATTGAGCTGAAGGGGAGTGGTGTGATATGAGACTTGACATACATCTTTCCTTTCTCCCAGGAGACAGTGGCTGGTGGCCTGCCTGGGTTGGAAAACCCCTCTGGACACGCGGGTGGTCTAGATCTCAAGGGGTCTCTGGAATCAAGAGGGAAATAAACAGTCTTCCCCTGCTCTCTTTAGCTCTGGGGAAGTTTTAGAAAGGCAGAGAGGACCTCGGCGGGTCAGTCCAGGATTTAAGAGAAGGGAAGCAGGCGCTACGCCCTGTAGCCTAGTAATCAAGACAAACAGAATCTTGTCATTTTTTTGATAATTTCACACATGCATATAATGAATTTTGGGCATTTTCACCCCCACCCGAGCCCTCTCTCACCCTCCCAATGAAAACTTTCTCAACATCACATCCCTCCTATTTTTGTCTTTTTCCCCTTTGTGACCCACTGAGTTCAGTTATGGTTGCCTGCATGAGCAGAGGTATGCTGTGCTATTTTCTTCCTGTCCCAGCAAACATTATCTACCCTTAGTTCTTCAGGGTGGGTTGGTGCCTCATAAGCCCCTTTTCCATAAGAAGTATCTTTTTTAAACTACTTTTTTTTTTTTTTTCTTTTGGCTTTTGGTTTTTCAAGACAGAGTTTCTCTGTGGAGCCCTGGCTGTTGTGGAACTCGCTCTGTCAACCAGGCTGCCATCCAACTCACAGAGATCCACCTGCCTCTGCCTTCCTAGTGCTGGGATTATAGGTGTGGGCCACCACCTCCTGGCCATTTTCCATTTTATTCATTTTTGTGTGTATGTGTGTGTGTGTCGATCAAAGGCCAACTTCCCCTTGGTATGGGGTCCAGGGACTAAGCTCAGGTTCTCATGGACAGCAAACACCTCTTCCTGCTGAGCCAGCTCCCTGGCCCCATAAGTAGTACCTTAAAGCATTATTTAAAAATTGACAGTAGTGGAAACAAATCCATAATGACCTATTCAATTTTCCCATGAAGTCAGAATCATTGGCCTGCTGGGACGTTTCACCCTGGAAGGCAACTGAGGGAACTGTTGACCATATAGAAATAATTTCCCCGAGAAGAGTAGGAACCGTGGAGTGCCTGAGGATTTAAGGCATGTGCCAACATCACCAAGCTCAATTTAATGGCTTGAAATTTTTATATTTATTCCTTTATTTAGTGTTTGTAAGGTCAGAGGACGACTTGTGGGGGTTGGATTTCTCCTTCCACCCCATGAATTTCAGGGATCAAATCCAGGTCCCCAGGTTTGCTGTGAGCTCCTATCCCCGCCAAACCACTCACCACCCAATTTAGTGATTTCTGAAAACAATGAATGTATAGAGTTGTATAGTCACCACCACCATCCATCTAAGACACATCTGTCACCCCTCAAAGTGTCTTCATTCCTGTCTGTAGATATCTTTGTTCTTGCCTCAAGCCTTATGCGATGCCTGATCTGCTTTTGTTCCAAATTTACATATTCAGGACAAGCCTAGGGGTACCTGGATGTGCAGACTTTTGTGAATAGGTTCTTTCAGCAAATGTTTTCAGGTTTGTCTCCACTGTAATGTGTGCCAGCCATTGGGTTTGTTTTTTGTTTATTTGGGCTTGCGTTGCTGAGTAGTGTACTATTACCACTATTGTACTTTTGCTCTGAATGGCAGCTGGAGAGATGGCTCAGTGGTTAAGACCCCTTGCAGAGCCCAGAATTTGATTCCCCAACATCCATCTATATTTCCAGTTCCAGGGGATCCAAATCTCCTCAGATTTCCCAGGCACCAGGCATGCATGTGGGACACATACCTGCATGTAGAAAAAACATTTGTATACATAAAGAAGTTAAAATAACAGGGCATAGTGGCACACACCTTTGATCCCAGTCCTCGGGAGGCAGAGGCAGGCAGATCTCTGTGAGTTTGAGTCCGGCCTGGTCTATGTAGTGAGTTCCAGGCCAGCCAGAGATACATAGTGAGACCTTGTCTCGAGAACAAAATGAAACAAGAAGTTAAACAAAAACAACCAAGAAGTGAAAATAATTAAGCCTTCTTTTTAAGATTTATTTTTTATGTATATGAATGGTTTTCCTGCACGTATGTGTATCGCATGCAAGCCTGATGCCTGTGGTGGTCATAAGAGGTGTAGGGTTCCCTGGAGCTGGAGAAATGAATGGCTGTAAGCCACCATCCTCTGGAAGAATAACAAGTGTCCCCAGGCCCTGAAGGGTTTTTATACTTTGCTGAGGTGGTAGACGCGATGAGTCAATTTCCCTTTTTGTCTGTTATGAATAATGTTGCTATAGACATTCATATAGGTGCCTTTGGGTAGATAGATGTGCTTTTCCTGCTCTTGGGGAAATTCCTAGGAATGGAATTGCTGCCCTCTGTGGTCCATTTTATTTATTATCAGGTAAGTGTGCATGGGAGTGTGCGTGCCGTGGGTGCACAGTTAGAGGACAGCTTTTAGGAACTGGGTTTCTTCTTTCCCTGTGTTGGTACTGGGCATTGAACTCAGGTCACTACTACCTTCAGTGTCCAGGGCCTTTTACTCACCAAGCCTTCTCTCCAGGCCCTGGTCCATTTAGGTTTAATTGTTAAGAAACTTCCAATAAGTGGAATGCATCCAAGGGAGTGGGGAGAAGGAAAGAGAAGGATGGCTCAGCCATTTCCTGAAGTGGCTGAATTATTTTACATCCTTACCGGTACTGTGTGGTTTCTCTACACCCTCACTCTTCATATTGTCCTTTTTATTATAACCATCTAGAGGCTCCACATTGCTTTAATTTACATTTTCCTAATGACTAATGGTGTTGAGTATTTTTTTCATGTGCTTATTGGTCAGTTCTTTTTAACGAAATGTCTTTAAATATTTTCCTCCAGTCTATGAGTCTTCCCTTTCTTTCCCCCTTCCTCCTTCTCTTTTTTATTCTGGAGATTGAGTTCGAGACCTAGTGTGCTTAGCCAAAGTTCTGTGACTAAATCACATCCACACATCCTGGGCCTTTGTTTCTTTTAAGATTTATTTTATACAAGCTGGGCAGTAGTGGTGCATGACTTTAATCCCAGCACTCGGGAAGCAGAGGCAGGCAGATCCCTGTGAGTTCGAGGCCAGCCTGGTCTACAGAGCAAGTTTCAGGACAGCCTCTCAAGACAGGACAGAGGATACAGGTGGAGTGACATGGTATCAGATACTCTCTCTCTCTCTCTCTCTCTCTCTCTCTCTCTCTCTCTCTCTCTCTCTCTCTCTCTCTCTCACACACACACACACACAGACTGGAGATAAGGGGGAGCAGCCTGTCCCCCCATGAGGACTGGAGGATGAGAACCCCACTTGCATGTTCAGTTTCAGTGTCGATTGACAACCTTGTTCCTCGATCTGGGGGCAAGGTCAGGGTCTGGGAAGAGCAGGGACAGGGAAGCTCTACTTTTATTTGTAATTCTGAGATCTTGCTCACCATGGGTTTTGCTTTCCTTTCTTTCTTTCTTTCTTTCTTTCTTTCTTTCTTTCTTTCTTTCTTTCTTTTCTTTTCTTTTTCTTTTTCTTTTTCCTTTTTCTTTTCTTTTTCTTTTTCTTTTTTTTTTTTTGAGACAGGGTTTCTCTGCATTGCTTTGGAGATTGTTGTCCTGGAACTCACTCTGTAGACCAGGCTAGCCTCGAACTCACAGAGATCTGCCTGCCTCTGCCTCCCAAGTGCTAGGATTAAAGGTGTACACCATGGACCTCTGGCTGGGTTTTGCTTTTCTTTTTTATCTTTTACATATTAGTTTTTATTTTAAAAAAAAAATATCAGGCTTGCAGGTGTAGTGGCACATGCCTTTAATCCCAGCACTCAGAGGCAGGTGGATCTCTATAATTTCAAGGCCAGCCTGGTCTACATATCAAGTTCCAGGCCACCCAAAGCAATATAGTGAGACCCTATCTCAAATAAATAAATAAATAAATAAATAAATAAATAAATAAATAAATAGAAAGGACAGAACCAGCTCCTGAATGCTGGCTTCCAATGTCCACAAACATGCTGTGACACACATATACAGACGCAAACACACAATAATCAAAGATGTGAAGCACCTGGCAGGCCTTGTGGCGTAGGAGAGTGAGTGAGTGACTTAGTAAGATCTTTTTCTAAAGAAAGACCTGGGCAAGTGGGAATACAGGTACTGGCAAAGGGTTCACTTAGTGTTTGTGAGGGCCTGGGTCAGCTCTTCTAGACTAGTGGAACAGGACACTTGCATGGCGGCCACCATGCTCCCAGGAGTTCCAAGAGCCTTTGCCTCATGCACTTATTCCATGTCCACTGATGGCTACCTGTGCCATGGCCCTGCCCCACAGACTCCTAGCTGATGGGAAGATAGCTGTGGAAACAGACAAGGACACAGAGAGCTGCAAGGATGGGGATGGGTAGGTATGCAAGGGGCTGGGGCGGAAGCAGGGCAGGAAACTTTGTCCACAAGATGTTGCTGAAGCTGAGGCTGAGTAAGTTGGGCTTGAACAGAAGAAAATTTTGTCTGTGTCCTGGAGAGCACATTCATCTGACTGCATGTTCTAGGCAGGTACCTGCTCCAGGTGAGCATGCCTCCTGATCCCACATCTCTTTACTCAGAGAGGTAACTACAGTAGTTACCTTCTGAAGCCTAGGACTGGGCCATCCACTATGGTGGCCCACCACAAAATGCATGAAGCTGTGAGTATTTGGAAAGTGGCTGGCCAAATGGAGGTAGGCTGTGTGTATAAACTGCACATTAGATTTTGAAGACCATATACAAAGAAAGAATGTAACATTTCTCATTAATGATGTCTTTGTTATTTATTTTTAATAATTTATTACACTGTATCTTATGTGCATTGGTGTGAAGGTGTCAGATCCTTTGGAACCGGAGTTACAGACAGTTGTGAGCTACCATGTGGGTGCTGGAAATTGGACCCAGGGACCTCTGGAAGAGCAGCCAGTGCTCTTAAGCACTAAGCCATCTCTCCAGCCCCTTCATTAATGGCATTTTAAATGTTGACCGCACATTGAAATTACTGTAGTTCTGACTAGGATAAATAAAATGTTAAGCCCTTATGTACTGTTTAGTATATTGAAATTAATCTGATATTTCTCTTTTCTATTTATTGGTTTATTTATTTTGAGACAGGGTCTGCCTGGCCCATACCCATTTGCCTGCCTCTGCCTCATGAATGCTGGGATGAGAGTTGTGTGCCACCTTATCAGGCTCTCATTTTTTTCCTTTTAGAGATTTATTTTTATCTATATGTATGAGTGTTTATCTGCCTGTATGTGCATCTACCACATGAGTACAGTGCCTAGAAATCCAGAGAAGGACATTGAATCCAGTGGAACTGGAGTTAAAAATGGTTGTGAGCCGCCATGTGGGTGCTGGAAAATGAACCCAGTTCCTCTGTAAGAGCGGCCAGTGCTCTTAACCTCGGCCATCTCTCCAGCCCCTCATTACTTTATTTGTTTGTTTGTTTGAGATAGGATTTCTGTGTGTAGCCCTGGCTGTCCTGGGACTTTCTCTGTAGACCAGGCTGACCTTGAACTCAGGGATCTGCCTGCCTCTGCCTCAGAAGTTCTGAAATTAAAAGTGTGTGCTACCATTGTTCCACTCATTACTTTTTAATGCTGTGGCCTAAATTATGTTCGTATAGATCAGTTTTTTTGTATAGAGTCTAAAAGACAAAGGAGGACCTGTTGTGGAATATTAGTTGAAGATGTGTGGTTACATTTATGATGCAAAGATGTGTTGTAAACGGAGGCAGAGCTTTCTCTTCTCCTGACTGCTCAGTCCCTAATAATCACACGCAAGCTTATATGAATTATAAAATGTTTGGTCTATTGCTCAGTCTTATTAACTAGCTCTTTCAACTTAAACTAGCCTACTTATATTAATCTACATTTTCCCACGTGGCCTCATGGCTTTACTTTTCTCTAGCATGTCTTATTCCTCTGGCAGCTCTGGAGTCTCTCAACTCTACCCTCCTTTCTCCCTGTATCCCCATTTGGCTTTCCTGTCTAGCCTTATTCTGCCTAGCTATAGGCCAATTCAGCTTTATTATCAATTAGTGAGAGGAATACATATTCACAGTGTACAGAAGCATTAACCCACAGTAATGTGTTACATTCTTTTAAGTTGCCTTTAACTCTGTGAAGCTATGTTACTTTGCCTGTCTAAAACACCTGATGGTCTAATAAAGAGCTGAATGGCCAATAGATAGGCAGGGCTTCGAGGCAGAGAGAATAAATAGAAAAAGAGAAGAGTGAGAGCAAAAAAACCAACCAAACCAAAAAAACAAAAAAACAAAACAAAACAAAAAAAACAAACAAACAAACAAACACAAAACAAAACAAAACAAAAAAAAAAACAAGGAGGAAAGAAGGAAAGGAGGAAAGGAGGCGAGGAAGAAGTCAGGGGTCAGCCACTCAGCAACACAGAGTATAGGGAGTCAGAGCAAGAAGAAAGGTCTATAGAATAGAGAAAGATTAGAGAAAGATAAAAGTCCAGAGGTAAAAGGTAGATGGGAAAATTTGTTAAGAAAGGTGGCTAGAAACAAGCCAAGCTAAGGCTGAGCATTCATAAGAGAGGAAAAGTCTCTGTGTGATTAGTTGGGGCTGGGCATTGGGCTCCATAAAAAGCAAAGAGCCAAAAGAGTAAAGTGTTAAAAAACAAACAACTACACTAGGCAAGAGGCAGAAAAGGAGGCAGGAACCAGGACACTAAAGAGGGTGAAGGAGGCACAGCTAGATCAGGGATGTGATTTTTGGGAGCACACTTCTGCTTGGTTAGATGATGTCATTCTAACCTCTGAACTTCAGTTTCTTCCTTCTAACCTGGGGATATGGAGAACAGGGATGCTCTACAGAGCTGCCCAGGAGAAGTTTACGGGGTGGGATTGGCCCTCGTTGATAGAGAGTATCATCCTATCTGGTTATCCGCTAGGATTTGATTCTCAGGGAGCTAACCTGGCACTGTGGGTTGCTGGCTATGGAGTGGTCCATGGTTCAGAAAGACCCCTCTAGACTAGGGCAGGGGGATTAGAGCAAGGGCTGCACAGAAATTCAGGTGAAATGTGTTTGTGTGTGTAAGAGGAGAGCCTGCTTCTCAGGCAGGCTAAGAATGGAAGCCACAGACATGGTCCTGTGTGGGGTGTGTCAATCAAAAAAAAGAGGACTAGGGGTATTACAGAGATTTCTGGCTCAGTGACCAGATGGGGATGGTCCTCCCAGGAGGGAAAAGGTGGGGCTGGGCCACCTTGGGATCAGGTTCTCTTCAATCTCTGTAAACTTGAGGTCTAGGACTTCTTGTTTTGAGGGTGCTGGGAAAGTATTTTCTGAGCAGTGGGAAGGCTGAGAGCCCCGTCTTTGAGAACCTGGTCCTGGGTTTGCTGCTGGTTCAGTCTATCAGGTAGATGACCTCAGGTAGACTATTTCACCTTTCTGGGCTTCAGCCTCCCCACCTGTAGAATGGGCACAAGGGTAGCCCCATCATGGACTGTCCTGACGGTCCGAGGGCTGAGGTATGAGCAGTACGCACACAGCGCTGAGTGCTTCGTGCTCCAGCCCAGACTCCCCATTGACTTCTACTCTCCACACAGGCCTTCCCTAGCAAGGCCTCATTTTCTTGATTGAGAAAACCAAGGGAACCTCTAAAGAAACTTGTTCCTGTCCCCTTCCTTCCCCTGCAATTAAGAAGTGAGGGGCTGGAGAGGTGGCTCAGTGGTTAAGAGCACTGGCTGCTCTTCCAGAGGACCCGGGTTCAATTCCCAGCACCCACAACTGCCTCTAATTCCGGTTCTAGGGGATCCAACACCAATGACACAACACCAATGCACATAAAATAAAAATAAATAGATAGATAAAAGGAAGATGGATCCGATGCACAGAGAACTTCCTTTCTGAGGCAAGAGTATAGAAAACCCTCTGATTTCCCTCCTTGCCCTACACAGAGAACATGTAGGAGAAGGTGTTCCGGGCCACGTAGACCCTTATTCCTGTCTTCTGGACCTGGCAGGGAGGGGAAAAGCTGGATCCCTAATAGGGCCCTAACCTCCTACTTCCAACATGTGGGACTCTAAAACCACCAGGACGGGAGGTCGAGATTCATGGTAGAGAAGGGGACTTGGGAATCTGGGTGATGTCCCAACCCTGTCACAATGACTCAGGAATCCACCTCATCTTAGACTCCCCTTCCTCGTATCTGCTTTTTCTCTGATGATGTCAACCAATACCAGCTGATGCCAAGCTTTAAGAGGGAACCAGCAGGGCTCAGGAAGAGGGTACCAAGGTGAGAACCAGACAGCTCTGGGTTCAGGTTGTGCTCATCAGCTTACTGGGCCCTGTCACTTCCACCTCACCGTGCCTCAGTTTCTCCCTTTGTAAAGCAGGGGTTATAGACCCCTCCCTCTGGAACATGTTGGAATCACTCAACATACACAGCTGGTGAGTCAATCTGCCTGCACAACAGCTGGCTGTGGCCACTGACTCAGTGTTCCCCTCCCCCCCTTCCCTTGCTTCTGCTCCACAGTCCCCATGCCCTCCAAAGCCGGCAGCCTCTCCGCCCTCTCATTGGCCAAAGACAGCCTGGTTGGAGGCATCAGCAACCCCAGCGAGGTCTTCTGCTCCGTCCCTGGCCGGCTGTCATTGCTCAGCTCAACATCCAAGTACAAGGTGACCGTGGGGGAGGTGCAGCGGCGTCTCTCACCTCCTGAGTGCCTCAACGCCTCCCTCCTGGGGGGTGTCCTCCGAAGGTAGGAAGGCCAGCCCACAACCCTACACAACACCCCAGGCAAAAACTTTAGTCTCTGCAGATGTCACACCAGGCCCCAACATCGTCCCCACTGCAGTTTCTCTGACAGAGCAGTGCCCAGAGACTGACGATTGACTGTACATGGTGGCCTGGGTGGGGGGAGGTGGGGAGGTGGGGATGGGGGAGGGGCGGGGGGAGGGATGGGGGCAAGGTCGAGGTCCCCAGCATCTCCCATGAGTTGTTGTTTCTGAGATTGAGCAGGGGCAGAGAACAAAGTTTCCTCTCAATAAGCAGGGTGGACAGGGCTGGTTCTAGGAAGAGGGGATTTTTCCTTCTCTCTTCCTCAAGACACCACAGGCCTCATCGGTGTGAGTTTGGCGTGAGCAGCATGGTGGGTCATAGTTTTGTTTGTGCGTGTTCTTGTGCCTGGGATGGGATCTGCTTCAGGGATAAGCTGTAACCATCTAAGGACAGCATGTGCATGTGTGAGAGGATGGCCAAGAGTGTTTCTGCCAGTGTGAGATTCTGCATTAGTTGGGACCGTGTGGCTTACAGTGGGTCCTCTGCATATGCGTGTGCAATTGCATGTGCACCTGCAGATGGTTTGTTATTGTTGTTTGCTTTTGCTTTTTCTTACTTTTTTTTTTTTTTTTTTTTCTTTTTTTTTTTGTGAGACAGGGTTTCTCTGTGTAGCCTTGGCTGTCCTGGAACTTGTTCTGTAGAGCAGGCTGGCCTTGAACTCACAGGGATCTGCCCACCTCTGCCTCCTGAGTGCTGGGATTAAAGCCGTTCGCCATTACCACAGCCTGGCCTCTTTATTCATTTATTTTTCTTTCATACATTTCTTCTTTTCTTTTCTTCTATGCAGCTAGTTGTTGACATGTGTGTACCTCTGTGTGTGGAGCACATTTGTGTAGTTAGACGCTATCCTCTTACTCTTGTCTCTGAACATCCTGTGTGGACCTGTGTTAAGTCCCCGAGAGTGCATCCTCATCTCTGGGGACCTGATGTGCACTTGTCTCTGTATGTTTGGTGTTCATGTCTGTGTGTCTCATCTCCATGTTCTTAGAGACACTGAGGGAAGGTTCACTGCGTATCTGTAACTGACTTTGTATATAGTTGTGTCTCCTTGTGTTTATCGTCATCATCCCTGTGTATCTCTGTACAGTTTTATGTGTTTCCAGTAAGCGTGATAAGGTGGAGGACCTTCAGATGCTACCCTGTCCTTCCCACCCTGGGCTGCCTCTGCTATTGAAAGGGCTGGGTAGGAAGGTAGAGTCTTACAGTGGGGTGATGCTCCTTATCCCAATCCTGACTGTACAACAGATAGCTCAGGAGAGGTTGGGATTTGCTCAGGGACCCCAAGGACAATGCTACCCCCAAACCTTAACCGGGGCTGGTATAGGAAACAATGAAGAGCCTTTGGTGCTGCCTAGCCAGTAGGCGCTCTCATCTCCATAGTTATGTGTATGTTTTTGTCTGTGTATGTTAAGGGCAAAGTCCAAGAATGGGGGCCGCTGTCTGCGGGAACGTCTGGAGAAGATTGGGCTCAACCTGCCTGCTGGCCGCAGGAAGGCAGCCAATGTGACTCTGCTGACTTCACTGGTGGAAGGTGAGTAAGGCCTGAAGGCTATGCATATGAATGTGAGGGGACATGTCATCTGGTGAGACTTCCTAATGCAGGAAGGAATTGTTTAGTTATGCCTGTGAACATTGCTGTACTATGCATGTATGCAGTGTGTCATGTATAAAGAAGTATGTGCATGATACATGGGGATGTCAGTACATCTGAGGATTTAACCACCCATGCATAGTTCAAAATATCTGAAAAAGTTGCCCCTGTGCTGAACAAATGCAGACATTTTTGGTCCTTATTACCAATAATGCATGTAGCTATTTACATACATAGTGTCTATATAGTATTAAGTATTTTAAGTCACCAAGAGGCAATTTGTCACATACAGAGGGATGTAAGTAGGTTTATATGCAAATGACATGCCATTTCATGTAAGGGATTTTGGTACCCATTTATTTTGGTATTGGTGGGAAATTCTGAAACTAATCCTTTTTATATGTCTGTGCATATGTGTGCACACACAGTACAACTAGTTGGGGGTGGGGTGGGGGAAGGGCAAGTGGCCAGTATTTGGATGTTGTAAGTAGGTGAGGGGTGAGGGATGGAGCTCTCTTCCATGGAGGTTGGTGACTCTGGACTCCAGTTCTGGGATACACATTGGTCCCACCTCCATCTCTGAGCTGAGGATGATGGATGTGAAGCTGGAACTGAGAAGAGAAACCAGAGAGGGCGTCTCCAGAAGCAGGATGCTCCTCAGCCAGGGGATAAGAAGTTCAAGGCTAGGCAATGGTCTCAGAGGCACACCTAGTAACATCTCTTTTCCCCAGGAGAAGCTGTGCACTTGGCTCGGGACTTCGGCTATGTTTGTGAGACTGAGTTTCCAGCCAAGGCAGCTGCTGAGTACCTATGCCGACAGCACGCTGACCCTGGGGAACTGCACAGTCGCAAGAACATGCTGCTGGCTGCCAAGTAAGTGAGGCACTGTGCATCGCAAACATGGGTGCAATGCAGACACACATGTCAGACCTGGCATACTACTTATGACTACACACATGTTCATACAGTGTGCCATACATGGCAGCTAGATTCTTTGTTGAAGTTCACATGGGAACACTTGTACATGCCATACAGGCACACATGGGTATTCATAGATGTCTTTAGGTACCATGTTCACCACATATGGACTTTTATGGACACTCCCTCAAGCTCCCAATGGCGCACACTGACACCACAAGTAAATATATCTATTGTGAGCACACATTAAAAAACAGTGTCATATACAGGCTTTCAGCCCATGTGTGGGTGCTACACTCACCTACACGAATCTGTGGCATGACCAACTCAGGCCCTGGCATGAGTCCAGACCACACGGGTTATTCTGCTTCTGTGACCTTCCTCCTGAAGTCCTCAGGCCATACTTGACCCCTCTGCAGATCCCACTGCCACCTCCCTCACAACTGACCACATGCTGCCACTTGAGGTCTTCTCATCGTACCCCTAGGTTGCTATGATAAAATACCCTAAGCCAGGTAACAGCTCATTTCTCATGGTTCTGGAGGTTGTCCAAGATCAAGACAGCTCCTGTGTCTGGTGAGGGCTTGCTTTCTAACATATACATAGCACCTGATGCTACTGTGCTCTCCACATGGTGGGGAGCATGAAGGTACCAATAGCACCTATGACAGTGGCTCTCAATCTGTGGGTCACAACCCCACCAGAGGTCCACATATCAGCTAGCCTGCATATCAACTATTTACATCACAATTCATAATAGCAAAGTTACAGTATTAAAAGGGTCACAGCATTAGGAAGGTTGAGAACCGCTGACCTAGTCACCTCCCATAGGCTTATCTTAGAAAAGATTTCAATATATAAAATCCAGAAGGCTACAAACATCCATTTGGAAGGCAGAGGAGAGGTGGGAGGACAGGGATGGAAGAGATTGAGAGCTCAGAACCATCTTCTGCAGGCCGAAGTCCTGCAGACTTGCCTTGGGGCTCCTCACAGACTGGACCACTCAAACTTCTAGTCCAGCTGACCTTTGTGGGTTTGGCCTTCGAATCACAACTCCACCCTCCACGTGGGGCTTTTCTCCTTCAGGCAGCAAAGGACCCAGACTCATAGGACCACTCATATAGAGTCCTGGCAGGTTTCTTCCTGTGATAGAGGAGCCTGTCCAAATGGAGCCCACTTCACTCATGAATATGAATCATCTCTTGCATCCAGAACTCTTGCTTTGTCTCAGATGCACTGCCAGACACAAAAATGAGTGATGAGAGGTCCTCTGGCCTGAGTATGATTCACAAAGGAATGGAAAGAGCCATGGTCTGGGTCTGGATTTGAGTCTCATCTCAGCCACTAATCTGCCTGGAACCATATGATGAGGATAATGGTACAGGAAGATGGCATATATATAGTATACATGGTTTTGATCTAGGCATCAATATTTGCTGCCATTTTAGTTACGAAAGGCAGATTCTGAGCTGTTCTCATAATTTCAGACAAGGTTCTGTGAAGCTCTGTGTTTGGGGTAGAAGAAGGGATCACAGAAAGTTTAAGGGAATAGGCAGCTGAGCTGCATTCAGCAGACAGGACATCTCGGGAGAGAAATTGGGGTATCAGCATGTGTTGTTCACCAGTGTGCAGCCCTGAGCTGCTGAGTTAACTTCTGTGAAAGTCATATTCTGTTTTGCAAAATGGTATCATTGTTACTTGTAGGTTGTCAGGAAGGTCAAACTGTATAGGTAGTGTAAATAAAGAATCCAGTAAATTGCTGGGTGAAGTGGCCTATGCTTTTAATCCCAGCATTTAAGATGCGGAGCCAGGTAGATCTCTGAGTTTGAGGCCAGCCTGGTCTTCTATAAAGAGAGTTCTAGGATAGCCATGGCTACATAGAGAAATCCTGTCTCAAAAAGAACCAGCAAGTAGGTCCTCCTCTAGACTTAGAACCTTGTTCTTTAACCTCTGACTGTTCTTCCCCCACCAGGCAGATCTGCAAGGAGTTTGCAGACATGATGGCGCAGGACCGCTCCCCCCTGGGCAATAGCCGCCCAGCACTCATCCTGGAGCCTGGGGTGCAGAGCTGTCTGACACACTTCAGTCTCATCACCCATGGCTTCGGTGGGCCTGCCATCTGTGCTGCCCTCACTGCCTTCCAGAACTACCTGCTAGAGTCACTCAAAGGCCTGGACAAGATGTTTCTAAGCAGTGCGGGCAGTGGGCATGGAGAAACCAAGGCTTCAGAGAAGGACGCCAAGCATCGGAAGTAACTGTCTCTTGTTCTGTACCTAACTAAGTGACTCCCACTGCCTGAGATGAGGCCTTGCCTCTGCAGGTGGCCTTCCTGGGATGACAGTCAGGCCAGAGAGAACATTTATCCAGAAGCCCAGAGTGGACCTGGTTGGGTCAGAGGAGGAGGTTTCTGGTTAAGTCTCCAACAGGAAACTGTCATGGAAAAGTCTGCTTCGTGGGACAGAGCTCTTCCTACTGAGATGCCTGGGCAGCGGTGGGTGCCCCGAGCCAGAGGAGCTACTGAGGAGTTAGTGAGCTTCGCTCCTGAATCTCCTAGCCCCAGAACACGAGGGCTAGCAGGAGGTGCCAGTGGGCTCTTTGGATCCTTCCTGCTCTTGGAGGAGAGTAGGCAAGAGAGGTCCCGAGGAACAAAGAGGGTACAGCACAAATCACAGAACTTGAACCCAGGCTGTACTTGCTGCTGTCTGTCCTATTTATTTATGTACAATATAATTAAATTTGAAAATTTAAGATTGTCCAACATGAGTTATTTTTCCTAATGAGTTGGGGGTTCATTTTATAGACTTCTGCGCCCGTACCAAAGAGCCCACCTGGGCAGCGATGGGGGTGTTCTTGTTCACAAAGGACTCTGGAGTAGGTGAGAAGGAAGGCACTGTTAGTAGGTTCTTCTGAATGTGGGTACTGATGTTAGGAGTCTATGAACCTTGTCACATCAGTATGGCTATTTGTGTGTGTGTGATACGCACAGTATGTATTGTGGCTTGCTGGGCCGGTCTGTTTGGTCTGCACAGTCTTGCCATAGTTGTAGATAGGAAAGTCTGTCTGTGCCATCGTGAATACAGATGACTGTGTCTGAAGGGAGCAAACGCTGACTTGGCTCTCATCTTCTGAAGGATTTCACTCTTGAGACATCTTTCCTGATTAGTCTTTCCATCTACTTAAGCTACTAGATCGTACCTAAAGCACATATATTCTAGGATTCACCTTGCAAAACTCAAATCCTCCTTATTTCTTTTGCAGTTAAAAGTTCTTGGAAGACACCCCTTCCTCTATTTCCTCCCTCCTGACTCTCAACTAACACCCCTGCCAGTCCATTTAAATCTATTTAGCATGGCCACCGATGATCATACGTAAAAGCTAAAGACTTTTTTTTTTTTTTGATGTGACTAGACAAAAAAAAATTGCTCTTAAAATTTGTTTCTTTAGACAGTTTTTTTTTTTTTTTTTTTTTTTACATCATCCAGGCTGGACTCTGAAATAGTCTGGCAAGCTCTGGAATTGTGCCACGCCTGGTGCACTGGGTCTATTCTGAAATGCTGTGTGGTTCCCAGCTTTTCCCTGTGTCACCTGACCTGGCCAGTTCCCATTCTGCCTTCTTTGCTGATTGATCCTTTTCCACTCGACTTCTAAATCTTGGTCCTCGGGGCCAGTATCTTCATAGACAGTGTCACTCCATTTGGGGCTTTCTATGCCACATGTATGCTTCAGCCCAGATGGCTCTGAACTCCAGGCTGGGACATCTTGTCTTCCTGGTGTCTATGCCATTATTGGCTGACAAGCACTTCAAACTCAGGTCCCACATGGGGTGCCTGACTCAATGCCAATCTTGAACACCTCCTAACTGTCCCATCTTTGCTAATGGCACCACCTCTACCAAGAATGAGGAGTCCTATTTGACCCATCCCTTCTCTCCATCTCCACCAGTCCCTCAGGCCTGCAACAGCAGCCTCCCAATCAGTCTGATTGCACTGCTGCACCTGCATCCAAACAAAGGCCTTGATATGCAATGGTCTGAACTTTGCTGGCTTCTACAACCTCTTTAATGATTCCCCGATTCTCTTCATCTCAAATTTTATAGCAGCCACACTAATTCCTTTTTTTTTTTTTTTTTTTTTTTCCAGGAGTTAAGGAGAAATGGATCTAACTAAATGGACCCTGAGCTTTATGACAAACAAAGGAGGAACAGGAATCCAGGGAACTCAGATGGCTGAGGACTATACAATGCCTAGTACACCAAAGCAAACAACTGGGAGTTCGAGGCCAGCCTAGTCTACATGGCAAGTTCCAGGACAGCCATGATACACAGAGACCCTGTCTCAAAGTCATAGACTTCAAAGGGATTTAGGCAGTAGACATGGCAAAAGCTGGTTACTATGTGAAGATAGGAAGAAAATAAAGGGTGATATAAAAAATGCTGCAATGTGGGTAGCATGGACTGCAGAGAGCAGAAAAAAGGACAAAAGGAAAACATGAAACTTGAACAAAAGCTAGTGTTAATGGATCAGTCAGCTTCTTGCTTTGGACAAATGTGTACCATAGATCTGGAAGACACTACAGTTAGCAGAAACTGGGCAGTAAGGGCTCTAAGGGAACTGTTATCTTTGTAACTTGCCTGTAAAACCAGTTACTACAAAATCAATTCATTTAAAATAAACGAGGGCCAGCGAGATGGTTCAGTGAGTCAAAGGTGCTGGAGTTTATTCCTAGAACTGGAGTTACAGACAGTTGTGAGCTGCCATGTTGGTGCTGGGTATTGAACTCGGGTCCTCTGGAAGAGCAGCCAGTGCTTTCAACCACTAAGCCATTTCTCTAGCCACAACATACACACATTTTACAAAGTTAAATGCCTAGGTTTCTGGCATAAGTAGCTGTAAGATAAAGACAAGATAGGTTTGGAGTGGGGTAAGTGGTAAGGTCAGCTTTAGACATGTTGATGTGCTTACTGTCCCTAAAGCTGAGGTTGAAGTATCTATGAATAAACTGAGTCGTAACTCAAAAAAAGAGATGAAGACAGACAGCTGGGTTTTTGGGTTTGCATGAGGCTGCCTGGAGACGTACACCGAATGGCAGTGGGCTTTTCACTCCTGGTTAAGTTCAGCTATGTTTATCGAGCATTTCCCAACACCAGGTTCTGCCCTGCATCACTGCATAGAGTACTCAAGACTACTAAGAAGTAGGTCCTCTTTCAACCATTTTACAGAACACCGAGGCTTCAGCAGGGCCCCACCCAGGGGTGATGAGAAGCACCTTTGCAGCTCTTCAGGCCTATACCTAGAGACCCAGGAACATACAGAGGGTCCAAACCTTTCACAAGGTGTTGGGGACAGAATCACTCGCGATGTGACTCATCTCTTCCCATCCGATACTTATTACACTAAGAACTTAGCATCAGTGTATAAGGAAGCCTGTATGACACCAGAACTGGCTTTTCATCCAGTATTGTGAATATGAATATGATTGTAGTCACAGCAATCTCAGAACAGGATATGCTTCTCTCAGACAAACTGAAAACCTATCCGTATGTGCTATCATTATTTTTGGTTTTTCAAGACAGGGTTTCTCTGTGTTGCTCTGACTGTCCTGGAAATTGCTGTGTAGACCAGGCTGGCCTCAAACTTGGAGATCCATCTGCCTTTGCCTCCCAAATGCTGGTGTGTGCCACTACCACCTGGCTGCATACTTGTATCTTTAAAAATGGGAAGAAAGCTGGACCTGGGTTTGACTGCCAGGACCCACATAACAGCCCAAAACCATCTGTAAACTCCAGTCCCAGGGGATCCAATGACCTTTCCTGGCACTAGGCTCAAACATGGTATACAGACATACATGCAGGTATACACCCATACACTAAAAATAAATAAAAAACATGTATATAATCAAGCTAGCTGGTCCTGATGAAAAACATACAATCCTAGCTGCTAGTGAAGCCGAGGCAGGAAGATCACAAAGTCAAGGCCAGGCTGAGTACACAGCTAGTTCAAGGCCATCTCAGGCAAATTAGCAAGACCTTGTCCCAAAACAAAAAGTAAAAAAGGATTAAAACTGGGCATTCGTGGCGCATGCCTTTAGTCAGAGCAGTCTGGAGGCAGAGGCAGGCAGATCTCTGTGAGTTCGAGGCCAGCCTGGTCTAGCACTAAGACAGACCAGGTTTTTTTGTTGTTGTTGTTGAGACATATCTCTGTGTAGCCCTGGTTGTCCTGGAACACACTATGTAGACCAAGTGAGCCTCAAACTCACAGACTCCTGCTGCCTCTGACTTCTAAGTGCTGGGATTAATGACATGCACCACATATCCAGTCAACAAAACAAAAAAGATTTAAGCTGAAAAGCAAAGAGATCCACTTCCGTAGAGAAAACAGGACACGGAAAAGCAAAGACTGAAAGGGCCAGATAGAAGGAGCTGGACAGGGAGACAGAGTGTGGGGCTGTGAGCTGGCAGAGCCACTTAGATCATTAACACAGGGAGGACAGGAGGGGCTATCCCAGAACAATGATAACCCTCCTTCCGGTTCTTTTCTACACGATGTTAGGCAAACAGACCAAACCAGAAAGCTCAATTTAGTTATCTTCAGCTTTATTTTGAATTAACCATCTATCAAGAGTGTATGGCAAAAGGGTAGAAAAAAACATTAAGGAGCCTATCAAAAAAGTCCCCTGCTGAGTGGGAGGAAGGAAGAGACGTTAGGAGCCCCTCTTAGAGAAGGTGATGTTCTCCAGGTTATGGATGCCATTTTTGTCAATGACCCGAACGCTGAAGGTAGGCAGATTCAAGATGAAGCGCTTCTGGAGCTGCAGAGAAAAGAAGGAAATCAACGAGCAAACATTTACTGGATACTAAGTATGTGTCAAGTTGTGTTCTAAGCTTAAAGCCTCTCCTTTGGTGGAACTGGGCAGCTGGTTCTATGTAGCTGAAGAATGTCTAGACAGTAGCTGGAGGCTGAATGGTAGTGACCACGAAGCGGGAAAGGCAGTTGTGAGCCTGCCTCTGGTCAGCCAGCGGGCACACGAGAAAACCAATGTTTATCTCCACAGTCTGCTTCCAATCTACAAGAACACATTTGCCTCTGCAAAATGTCTTCAGGTAGTAAGATGGCAAGGAACTGATCTAAAAACAGACTCTGGACCTGAACAGGACATTCTAGGTCCTAACAGTTTATGCGAATCATCTATCCGTGTGTTTGTGTGTGCAGCTGCAGAGGTGGTAGGAATGACGTCCACAGAACATTCCTGGGACAAAGCATGCCCTGCCTCCTGCAGTTCAGGTTAAGGTTGTTGTGGCAGACACTGCCACCGAGCTGACTTGCGAGAAGCAGGACTTGGAATCTTCACAACTGTGGCCGCCCTTGCTCAACACCTCCCTAACAGCCCCCACAGAAGAGCCAGGCTCTGCACCTACTCCCGCAGGTGGTGGGAATGGTCTCTCAGGTGCTGACCGCCTCCTTCCCCTCCCTTCATGTTGCCCATGAGGACTGGATAATAACAGCCCACTCCATTTCCACAGTTCTTTCTGGCTGATGGCTCATGTCGTCTAAAATCAAAGTCAACTTCAGGAAAAGGTGACAATAAGCAAATGATGATTTCCTTTAAAAAAAAAGGTCTCCTTTTGGAGCCTTGGTTGGCCTGAAACTTGCTACGTATACTAAGCTGGCCTCTAGCTCACAGAAACTCACCCACTCACTCCTGCTTCCCTAGCACTAGGACTAAAGGCATGTGCCACCATCATGCCTGGCCCTTATTTTTTAAGATCCTTGGGAAATCTCAAGAGCACCTGTTATTATGGTATCTTCTTCCTGGCTACCCCTCTGCCCCTTAGAATATCTGTGGTGACACTGTCTATCAGCTGAATGGCTAAGAAACCCACGAGCTGATTGATTCTCAGTAGCTCCCATGGAAAGGAGATTTAAGAAGAGGAAGAGGAATGGGGCACTGTGATCTAAAAATGACAGGGTTATATGGGAGGCAAACTGAAACCAATGCTTGTCCTCTAGCTCATCAGACGATTAACTCAAGTTCATTCTTACGTCACAAGAAAAATAAACGAATCAAGAGACTAATGAAGCTACTTTTTGCCACCTTGTCCTATATCCTTTCACTCTTACTATGATGGAGTTTGGGTTCTTGGCCTCCCAAAACAAAGATCTCTCTCCACTTCTGATCCAAGGCTTCCCAGGTGCTGCCTAGGGTCATCTGAATGCACTGTTAAGGGAGTAGGCTTTATAGGTGGCGAGAGTATACAGAGTCCAGGCTGTTGTCTCTTACGGTGGGGGCCTCATTATCATCTGTACTGAAATCACTTGGTTGCCTAGCCAGGTGCGCTAGCTTGTGTTAGCGCACATCTTTAATCACAGCACTTGGGAGGCAGAGGCAGGCAGATCTGAGTTTGTGGCCAGCCTGGTCTAAGAGCTAGTTCTAGGATAGCCAGGCTGTTATACAGAAAAACCCAGTCTTGAAAAACCAGCCAACCAACCAACCAAACAAACAAACAAAAACACTTAATTGCCAGTTAAAACATGAGACTCATTCTCTACCTACAGATGTAGGATTGGGTGTTGGGGTCTACCAGGGATAAGGAAAGCCCCCAGAGGTGATACAC
Source organism: Cricetiscus sungorus (assembly GCA_030556225.1). NCBI lineage: Eukaryota > Metazoa > Chordata > Mammalia > Rodentia > Cricetidae > Cricetiscus > Cricetiscus sungorus. The sequence continues at coordinate 121,313,084 of JANBXA010000734.1, read as the reverse complement.
AGTGACCTCTGAGAACCACGAGTCTAGATTAACCAGAAAGGAAAATCAGTAAAACTGACATCACTGAGGTGACCCATGAGAGGAAAATAAGCACATTACCCACATCGACCTCCATCACTGGTAGCAACTTCACATCTAGTCAATGGGTATTTATGTTATACCGTCTGGCAAGGAGCACAAAAAAGCAACCAAGAGCAGAAATGGTACTTCAAACTGAGACAAAACATTCCTTCGGGATCCCCCAGGAGCTACTCACCTCCTCCAGACACTTCCTGAGAAGCTCCAATGCCCTCTCCTGTGAGATGGCTGAAAGAGAACAGAGGCCAAGCATTGAAGACTGTCCGAGTCCAGCTCTTAACAGCTTGTGATTAAGCTTTAAACTTCCTCAGGTCTGAGTGCCACACAATTGGAAATAGCAAAACAGCTCATACTTCTAGCCTGCAACAAAGTTACTCCATATGCAGAGGAGGGCGCCCCAGACCCAGTGCTCACACAGCCCCAAGACAAATTGATTTGCTGCAGAGAAGGGCAAGCATGACGGAATTCTGTCTCCCCTGGCCTGGGCCCGCCTCTCAAGAAGTCCAGCAGCCTGCCTGTCTTTTCCATAGCTCACTCTCACCAGTCCCCTTTAGTCCGGGGCTTAAATCAATTCCATCTGCCCTTGCCAGCTGCAAATCAGGGAAAGGGAGGGCAAGGCCAGAGCGCCATCCTCAAACTCCCAGCTGGGTCTCAGCAGAACAATGGGAAGACAGTTAAGAGGATGGGACTGAGACTCTTCTGAAGAGGATCCAAAGGGATTGTTGGTAGGCGTGGCAAACCGGGATGACATATTATGCATTAGGCTTCAAGGGTGGCTGGTGGTTATTTTGGTGGGGGAGTCAGCTCTATTACTGACAGATGCCGAATCAAGAGACAATCACCAGGAGGCCAGACTAATTCTTATCAGGATGTGGCTTGGATCTCTAGCATGGCTGAGGTTGAGTGAGAGGGCAGTACCAAAAATAAAAGAATATGCCGATTGTTATGATGCTGCCAGGAAAGAACCAACTGTAGGGAGAGAGGTGCTCAACCACGCCGCATCTCTAGCCTGTGAACATTTGCTAGGAATTTCAAGTTCTCACTGTCCAGAGTGGCTAAAGCTGAGGCTGGGATTGGGTCAGAAGTCACTTAGCACAAAAACACTGTTCATCACAAGGTTCATCAAAATGACAGTTTAGGTACAAGCAAAGAAATGATTTTCTTTTGCAGGAGGGAGTGGTCTTCAAAAGCTTTGATGTTTTTAAACAAAGAAGTCCTTGGCTATGATGGTATAGGACCTGTTCATCTTCACACGTTCAAAGCAAGAGTGAGTAAACCAAGGCCATCCCCATCGCTCACTCTCTACAGCTGAGATGTCAGTAATCACCTAGGTAGAGGACAATGAATGTAAGAGAAGAACTGAATAAAAAGTGCTTTATTCATGATGACATTTACTCCAGCACCCCTTCCAAACAAAGCAAAACCCAGCTCCAGAGGCACGAGTAGCTGATTTTGGTAAACAGGAAGACTTTTTCTCCTTTAAAATATGTGCACTGGAGTTTTGCCATGTGTATTGGGATTCCCTGGAACTGGAATTACAGACAGTTGTGAGCTGCTATGTGGGTGCTGAGAATTGAACCCAGGACCTGGGTGAACAATCACTGCTCTTAACTGCTGAGCCATCTCTCCAGTACTGGTAGGCAGACTTTTATCAATAAGGGTTTTGAAGACTGTATTGATGAGAGAGAGAGAGGGGGGGGGAGCTGGAGAGCAGCTTTCAGAGAGGAACTATCTTTGTAGGATGCAGTCAGTCCACTTCAAGGTTGACAAGACTGGGAAGCAGCTAAGGGCAGGGCTCTGCTACTGCTCTCGCCCTAGAGTGCTAGTACTTACTTGGTGTGTAGTATCGATCAAGGATACTGAGAGTCAGGAAGGCACCATAGCCATGAGCTGCAAAAGGAGCCTTGGCCAAGGCTGCCAGGTAGTCCATATAGTAAAGTGCCGGCCCTTCATGCTCGTCATAGCCAGCCAGGAGGAGGTTCACATGATATGGGGTCTGCAAAGAAAAGACAGCAAGTGCTGATTAGAGCAGACTGCCAACAATGCAAGCAGGAGTGTTCTGACTCTTGACAAATGAGCAAATGTTAGCAGCAACTGGCTAATAAATCACATAGGAGGTAAAAGTTCACACCCACCTGGAGAACTTCTAGTATGGTCAGGGGTAAAGGATAAGGTTTTTTTGTTTCTATGTAAAGTCCATGGAAAAGAACCTGATACGGGCAGTCATGATGGTTCAGCAGGTCAGGTCAGGTCATCAGCCAAGCCTGATGATCTGAGTTTGATGCCTAGAACCCGACTCCCACCACTTGTCCACACATGCATGCACTCAGCACATGGAGGGGAGTGCTGATACAAAAGAACTTCAAAGGCTTAGATGTTCTTGGGTCATTCTTTACTATTGACACCAAGAGTATGGAATAAAGGTGCACATCTTAAATCCCAGCTCTTTGGAGGCAAAGGGTGGCAGCTCTCTGTGAGTTCTAGAAGAGCCAAGGCTACACAGTGAGCCTCTGTTTCAAGCAACAACAAAGTCCAACAAAAAGAGATTGGGTCCAATCATGTCATTCAAAATAAGCAAACCAATGAGCCCAAGAGTTTAGGACTGGAGCCAGCCTGGGCAACACATCGAAGCATACCCAACAACCCCTCAATACCTTACACACCCCAAAAATAGTTTAGGCTAAGCATTAGCCTAGTATGAAACAGTAATCTATTTGTTCTATAATTACTGAGAGAGGAGAAGGGAAGAATAGAAATATAGCAAATACTTAAGTTAAAGTCACTACATTTTTCTTTTGGTTTTTCAAGACAGCATTTCTCTCTGAGTAGCCCTAGCTGTCCTGAAACTCACTCTGTAGACCAGGCTAGCCTCCATCTCACCTGTCTCTGCCTTCTGAGTGCTGGGATGAAAGGTGTGTGCTACCACTGTCTGTCAGTCAGTACATGGAGGGGGGAAAAAAGTAACAGGACTCCACGACTAAGAGCAGCCCAGGAGCTGAAGATCTAAATGAATCTTTGACACTTTTCTTTATAAAATGCATTTATTTATCATGTGTGTGTACATGTCCTACATTTCCCTCTTTTTGGAAAACTAGGGCCCTGCACGGACGCCCAAGGCACCTTGAGCAAGCCTGAAGCTGTTGGCTGGAACATCTTGCCCCAGAGTTGTTACTGGTACTCTGCCTGATTTGCTAACACATCTGCTGGGGAGGAATAAGCTGGAGAGCTTGCTCTCTTGACCCTTGATTGTTTTCCACTGTGCTGTGAGTCAGTATATAAGACCACTCCTTCCCCTCAATAAATGGCATTCAGCACTCTAGCATTCCTGTTGCACGAATGACCTGCTGTCTTGTCTCTTACTTAAATCTCTAGGCCTTCGCCTGATTAGTGAAACAGATTGTAGCTCAGGCACTACAAAAAGTTTCATTTATTTCTGTGCTTGTGTATCTGTGGAGGTCAAAGGACAGCTCTGTGGGGCTGGCTTTCTCCCTCGACCATGTAGGTCCTGGGATTAAACTCAGGTTGTCATGGTAAGCAGCTTTTCCCACTAAGTCATCCCACCAGCCCAACACCTTTCTAATATAACAAGACTCCTTTAGGATGGATAAAATCTACTTTTCATCAGTGACACAAATAAAAAGATGAATGTAACTTGCGTTTAATAAATATACATTCTTCATATGAATGTATGTAAGTCTGAAAACACAAAGTACTATAACGAACATTGACTAAGTGCATTGCTTATCATTTCCAAATGGAATTTGCTTTTCCTGTATCCGTTGGGACATTTGCAATGTTAAAGCCAGCCTGTCTATGCCCAGGCGCCAGTGGTGGGAGTCCTTCTGTGGGATTCCTGTTGGTTTACTCTTACGTTTCTTGCATCTGTTTCTGTGGGTGGCATGCAAACCTTGCCTGTGGTTTGTACCTGTCCCTCCACCTGTGCTTGTGTTCAATTAAATGAGACATTTTTATCATGAAACATCAAGTTGGAACGACCAATGGCTTCAAAAGGGACACTGCATATATTTTGCACACTGACCAATGTGGGCATTTGGTGGCTTAAGAAACTCATGTTAGAGCACAAGAATATACCTACTGGAATCCTGCTAACTCAGCTGTGCTACTGAGCAGAAGAGTTTTAACATCATTACAGGAGTTCCAATCTCCTAACAGGTACCTGTGCGTGAGTAAAATAGTAGAGAACTCACAGGAATAAGAATTAGTCACCAGCAGTAAGGACTTCTGGGAAAATAATGGCCAGCCTATCACATTTCCAATGATGTGTGCTGTACTCTGGAACTGTGCTGGGACTACCTTCTCCTAAGTCCAACCATGGGCAAGAGGCTTAAACGTTAAATGCTATGAGTGTCTGTTTTCTTTTATTATGCTTACTTTGTGTGTGTGTGTGTGCGCGGTGTGCGCACACGTGCCTGCATGCACACATCATGGCATGTATGTGGCTTTAGAGGACACCTTTGCAGCAGTATTTGTCTAACCATGTGGGTCATGGGAACTGATCTGAGGCTCAGGGGCCACTGTTTTTACCAGCTGATCCATTTCACTGGGCTTGTTTTCTTATGTGCAAAACTAAGTTGATTACCATCACCCCTTTCTATCTTCTAAGGCAAGAGATAACAATATAGGAAGAGCTCCAGATTCTGAGGCAGGGGAATTACCTAAATTTCCAATGTGTTAGCTACATCCTAACATTTTAATAAATCACACTTTAAATAACAACAAAAGCTCTGCTTAAATTAGCTAAAGGTAAAAATATATACAGTTAATAAGATTTTTTTTTTTAAGTGTGAAAACAGACTGCAAAGTCTGACAAGACATAGGATATTGTGATGATCTTTTTTTGTTTGTTTTTCAAGACAGGGGTTTCTCTATGTAATCCTGGCTGTCCTGGAACTCATTCTGTAGACCATGGTGGCCTTCAACTCAGAGATCCGCCTGTCTTTGCCTCTCAAGGTGTGCAACACTATTACCTGGCTAAATTTTGTGATGTTGTTATGTTTAGGAGAGTTTGGGGGGGAGGGCAGCAAAAAAGACTAGCCTAGTGTCTTTAATTAGCATTCTTCCCATAAGAGAATTCATGATAAAGTTTCTTACCTATCACAAAGTAAATTTAATCTTTTTTTTTTTTTTCAAAGTATATACCTAAGTCCTCCCAAGTCAGTACAGCCAGAATATACACTACATGGTTACCTAAAACAATTTTACTAAGAAGTATGGTGTATTAGGAATCCATACAGACAAAGAGGCCTCAAGCAGCAGATGCCGGGTATGTTCTATTCAATACTCTTCCCATAGTATGAGATTAAATCGTCTTTCAGAAAAATTAACATTACTCAACAGCCATTACTACATTACATGGGACCCCATGTAAAAAGTCCAGAAACAACTGTGGTGCTTACATGATTTACTTAATATAATTAATTTATGCTTAAATATCTCATACACTCAGTGAAGTTGGTAGTCAGAAAGTACAACTTGTGGTATAGAAGATAACTCACAAATATTGTGTGACTTCGAATTGCCAACTTTTGCATGTGTGAGATGCTTAAGCATAAATAAGTGGTGTTATCTAGACTAATTAAGTCAATACATCTGTGTAACAACTTGCAGTTTCAGAAATTCTGACAATGCTCCATCAAAGACCTTTGACTTATGCTATGTTTTTTCTTTTATACATTTAAATTTCAAATAACTTTTTGAAAGCTGTCATTGTTTTGCTGGAATTAGATCAAATCTAATTCATTTTTGTGCTATTCTAAGCAATTCAACAAGGAAAGTTAGCAGCTATAACATTCCTACAATTTTGTTCTAGTCTAACAGCTTACACAACTGTGACTTCTTGTGGTGTGACTGGGGAAAAACAATATATACAAGATATAATTCATCTATTCACAAACATTTTATATATCATAAACTCTATGAAGGTAGAAGTATGTATCTTCTTCAATATTGTACAGGTATACAGTATATACTGAATAAACATTTGCTAAGTGAGTAAATACTAACAACTATACAAGAGAACATCTTAAACATTTTAATATATGTGGTTAATGTTTAATATTACAAGAAAATATTAAGAAAACCATTAAACCAAGGAAGGGATATGATAGGTCCTATTTCTTTCTTTAAAAAGTATTTAAGTATATGTGTGTGTGCCTCAGTGTATGTGTGTGCACCATGTATGTACAGGAGCCCTCAGAGGTCAGAGGAGGTATTGGATCCATTGGACCTGGAGTTACAGACAGTTGTGAGTTGCCCTGTGGGTGCTGGAGTTGAACCAGGCCCTCTGCAAAAACAGTAAATGCTCTTAACTACTGAGCCACCTCTCCAGGTCTAATAGGGCCCACTTCTGAGAAGTAGATCAATTTTAAATTAAATGCCTATATCTCCATAAGTAAATGGGTTTGTTGCTTCTCTTTCCAACCTCTCTCTTGATACGAGTTGCTAAGGAGAAAAAGTTTAGGATGCAAATTAGACATTAAATCCCAAATAAAGAGGGAACTAATATCACAAACAACTCAGGAAAAACAGGTCTCAGACCGAGTAAAGGGCTGGACCTGAGCTTGAGTTTGGACTCTAGCAGCATAGGTATCATTTTAGAGAAAGTACTTCACCTGTTTGTATTTTAGAATTCTCAACTTAAATATGGGATAAAAGTACAAAATATAGTACAAAAAAGCTGCAGCGAAGGGTCTGAGATAATGCACACACACAGGCTTCAGAGGTGATAGATAATTACTATCAATGAAATAAAACAATCTATGAAATAAAAACCACTCCTGGCACAAGTCAAGTTCCTTACAGGTATGCATCTTTATAAAAGGATAAAGAGGGATGTTTATTAAAAGAACCCGGCACACTGTCTGCAACATCAGAACAAAGTAGTAAATGATAAGTTTCCTAGTCTTGGCCTGGTGTGATGGTACATGACTTTAACCCCAGCACCCAGGAGGCAGTGGCAAGTAGACATCTGAGTTTGAGGCTAGCCTGGTCTACAGAGAGAGTTCCAGGGCAGTTACAGCCACACACAGAGACCCTCAAAAAAAAAAAAAAAAAAAAAAAAAGATAGGGGAGATGGCAGAGAAAAGTTTCCTAGTGTCTCCTTCCTAGGAGTCTTTACCCATGCCCCAATGTTAGCAGGTGCACATGGTTGAAAGCAATCATATTAGACACTTACAATATTATTTTACTTCATGGTCAATCATCCTATGTCCTTAGTTTCCCACATTTTGTAAACTAAGTCAACACATATTAGGTACTTCCATACTGCCCCTTGCAGGTGTGGCTACCCTAAGCATTAAGCATCACTTTATAGCCTATGTACTTTTTCATCAGCTCCCGATTTCCCATGCACAGTATCTCATACTAAGCTAAATGCATATTAAATGGAAGAATCTGCCTAACTACTGAGTAGTACAAACACCAATGATGGGACCAAAAATCCCATCTTTTACAAAGTAATTTCTATTCTATCAAAGATGCAAGACAAAGTTAGGAGGTCTGCCAGTGGAGACCTGTGCTAGATGACTAGACATTTTCTACAACAAAGCTGAGACTGAATATTATATTTACATTTCAACCAACACAAATATTCAACTGTCCATCTAGTGAAAAAGCCAAGCTCAAATAGCCTGAGGCTCACAATAGGAAGTTTACAAACACCAATATGCTTAGTTTTAAGTTGTGTATGACACACAAAGGGAAAAATTTCAGGCAAGTCAAACCAGGGGCTTAAAAAAAAAAAATAACTTTTAGCCTCTAGAATAAGGTCTTGTAAAAATCTGCCTTTCTCTTTTTGGGAGGCAGGTGGAGACATGGTCTTTACACAGCTCTGGCTGACCTGGAACTCCCTATGTGGACTAAGTTGTAAACATTGTCTCATATCTCTAGTGTTGAAATCATAGACATGTGTCACCATACCAAGTTAAAAAAACCTGCCTCTTATTACAAGTGTGTGAGGGATAGACAGTCATATTCCCTCTCTTAAAAAGTACATACTAAATGTATTTACTAAGTGAAGAGCTCCGGGCCATTCCAAGATTTCCTGGGGTTTAAATAAACATGTGAAGGGCTCAGTGCAATGCCTGATGCATGGCAATATCAGACCCTAGCTACTCTCACCTGCTCAATTTTAGGGTTTGACTGCACTGACAGATTTGACAAGATAATACAAAGATCAAGGAGATGCTATAACGAAGAATAAAATTACCTGTCTACCTTTTTATGGTTACCAAAGGGATAACATTTAACTGGGGTATCAGCTGTAAAGCACATTCCTCCTGAGATAGTTCCACTTGTGACTTGTACAGTTGGGAGGGGGGAGTGTACATCACACACACAAACTTGGCTTAAATCTAACTTTTGTGCATTCAATTGTCTGTTTCCTTATTATAAAAAAGGAACACTGTGGTGTTTAAGGAGTGCGTGAAATTCCATAAATTTTACAGCTAAAGAGAACAGTTGTTACAAATACACCGAAACAACAAAATCAGCGATGATGAGAGTCTGGGCGGTGACAAGCAGCGGTGTGACATCTGGCGGAAGCCAAAGTCACAGCAAGGGGGAGAGAGGTGGGCGTGAGGAAGCATCCTGCCGAGCGTGGACACAGAAAAGGAAAGGAATTGACAGTCTTCTTTTGGAGCCAGGCCAGCCTTTGCCACCTCTAATTGAATGGGTCGGCATCACTATGACTGAGGGGCCTTGAAGAAAAGTGCAGTTTCTTTGGGGCCATGTTGCACCTTGGAACCTTAAGCAGTGTGGGAAGCATACTTCCATGCCTGGTAGGTCAATAACGTGGAAGTAAACACAAAACCACCACAGAACAAATGAGATGAGCATTTTAATCAACGGATTTCTAAACACATTAAACAAACAGACAATATATCTTGAAAAGAATACTGTGGTTTTTGGGGGTGGTGCTGGTGGTAATCAAACCCAGGGCCCTTGCATACTAAACACATGCTTTAGCACTGATCTATCCCTCCAGCCCCAAGCCTGCTGATTCTTTCAGTTCAGCCAGCAGACTGCCAAGGTCCCATCTTTTATTCTAGGATAGCTCATAAAAATGCAGTTTATCCATTTGGAGGATCTATGAGCTCAGTGCGCTCACCCAGCATCCCTTTTATACATGGGGCCAACTGTTCAGAGATAAGACTGATATCCACATGGGTCCTTAGCCCCAGACTGAGGACCAGAACCAGGTTTCCCTACAAGTCCTGTGTGCTTCCCCAGGAAACCTTTTCTGTCTCCACAAAATAGAAATTGGTGTAAATGTATAATCCAATAATGGCTATGAATTTTATACTCAAACATTCCCCAAATTTTTATAGTAGCACCTATTGTTCTGTATTTCACTTATCCCATCAACTGTGACCAACGGTGTTTTAGGACTTAAGAGAGCAGGTTTAAAGTCACAGTTGTGATTCTTCTGTAAGGTCTAAAGCCACCAAGTACCTATAGGTGCTACTCAATAAATATTGTATCACCAATCCCTCTTAACTGCTTTGTCAATATTCATTTTCATCTTCCTTACTAAATAAACTGGATCAATCATTACTCTCCTACACAGTGCTCTGAACTGATTCAGGAACTTGTTTTCAATAACCAGCAAAATTTACTACCTTTGGGTGGTTTCAGAGTATAATTTTTTTAAAAATTCTAATTCTGCCACTTTAATAACAGATTAAAAAATATTTGTGTGTTCATGAGAGCCAGAGTGCCTCTGTAGGAATCTAGTTCTCTTACTACCATCCGGGTTCCAGAAACCAAACTCAAGTATGGCAGCAAGTGTCTCTACCTGCTATGCTATCTTGCCAGCCCTAACTACAGATTTTCATATTTAAAATAAATTCACTTCAAACATTTTAAAATTTAGCAACTTTCAATTATTGTGATTGAAATAAAATACTTTACTTGATTAAAGTAAAATACTTTTACTTGATCTAAAACATTATGGTCTCTATTCAATATTCAAGTAATACAGAATCATTTCCATAAGACAGAGATCTCACTAAGTAACCTGTGTTTGCCCTGAACTCTTGGCAATTCTCCTGCCTCAGCTCTCTAAGTACTGAGATTAGAGGCATGAGCCAATACATCCACAAAAAAAATATTCCTTTCAAGAAAACCATGTACAGCCGGGAGGTGGTGGCACACTTTTAATCTCAGCACTTAGGAGACAGAGGCAGGTGGATATCCAAGTTTGAGACTTGCCTAGTTTACAGAATGAGTTCCAGGACAGCCAGGGCTACACAGAGAAACACTGTCTCAAAACAGTAACAACAAAAAACAAACAAGAACCATGCATAGATTCAATCTCTTCTATCTTTAAGCACAGCAACAGATAATAAAAATCCTAATCGAATCCTGTAAAAGTTCCCTGGAGTTACAAGACAGGACAATTATGAAACTGGCATATATACTGAACCAGTCTCACCTGATGCCTAGCTCAGGGTAAAGCAGGTGTGGTGCCACATGCCTGTAATGCCAGCACTTGGGAGATGGAAGCAGGGAGATCAAAAGCTCAAGGTTACCTTCATAAATTAAGGCCAGCCTGAACTTTGTAAGATTCTTTCTTAAAAGGAGGAACATGAACAACACATACCACAGAGGAGATGGTGAAATCTCATCATTCTAGGACAGTAAGTGACATATCGGTAGTCTAGATGGAATATAGCGGGGGCTAAACTGTAGCAGAAGGGGATGGGGGAGATGTGGAATATGAGGTGTATTTAGAAGGTAAAATATAAGACTGGGTAACAAGAGGAACAGAAAATGCAACAGAGTTAAGACTTTCAATAAGGGGGAAAGTACTGCTGGAAAGAGAAGATGGGATGAAGTCAAAGCCACCAAGACTGAGCGACCAGGCATCTGTGACCCTGCTGCCAGGGAAGCAGAGACAGGTGACCCTGAGGCCTTGATGGCCAGCCAGGTTAGTTCAACTTGCTAAATTCCAAGTGAGTAAGACCCTATCTTTAATAACCAAATCAAACAAAACCAAGATAAATAGCATTAAGTGGAGAAGCCACTTAATGTCTTCAGTGCTCTACCCACACATATTAAAGAAAACAGGGCTGGAGAGATGGCTCAGTGGTTAAGAGTGCACATTGTGTTGGGTGTTGTGGTGCATTACTTTTAATCCCAGTAATCCCAGAACTCAAGAGGCAGATTCAAAACTAGGGCTATAGAGGACCCTTTCTCAAAACCAACAACAACAAAAATAAGCAGAGGACATGAGGTCAGTCCCCAGCACCCATAACTGCTTACAATGTAACTCCAGGGGACCTGATATCTCTGGCCTCCAAGGGTACTTGCATTCCCTCTGTGCCTGTTCTCACATAACTAAAATAATACATTTTGACTGGAGAGACAGCTCAGTGGCTAAGGGCAGTTGTTGCTCTTGCAGAGAGGATCTGGGTTTGATCCCCAGAACTCACATGGTGGCTCACAACTATCTCATACCTTCAGTTCCAGGGGATGCAATGCCCTTCTCTGACCTCTTCAGGAACTACGCACACATGTGGTGCACAGACAAATACACATGCAGGCAAAACACATGCATTAAATAAAACAGTAAGTCTAAAAACCATTTAAAATAAATTTGGGGGCTGGAGAGAAGACTCAGTGGTTAAGAACACTTGTTCTGACAGAAGACCCATGTTCAATTCAGCACCCACACAGTGGTTCAATCATTTTTAATTCCAGTTACATGGGATCTGACATCCTTTACTGACCTCTCCTGGGACCAGTTTGTGTGTGGTACATATACATGATACATACTTGTCAAGCACTCATACACATAAAACAAATAATAAAAAATAAAATCTTAAAACTCATCAGCCAGGCAGTGGTGGTGCACACCTGCCTTCAAGGCCAGCCTGGTCTACAGAGTGAGTTCTAGGACAGCCAGAGCTACATTGGGAAATACTATGAGCCCTTTCCCACCAGCAGTTTCCCTGTTTTGAAAGACAAAACAAAACCAAACAGGGAAAAAAAAATCCCACAAAAAATCTCAAACCAAAAAGACATAAGCCACTAAATACTTGCTAGGGATATAGCTCCGTGGTTCAAAACTTCCCTAGGATGTATGAAGCCCTAGGTTTAATATCCAGTAACTTAATCAATGTCTATAAATGCTCTTGCCACACTGAAAACAAGGAGAAATATGCTACAAATGAAATAAATACTGGTCTTTCAGAAACCCTAGATAAGTCCAACCACCCAACCTATTTTTGCTGTTTTCTCTCATTGCCTTAGGCCTTTTTCTTTGAAAGTATATTGCTCCACCAAGAGCTTCTAATGCCCAACCCAGTTGTCTAACAGAGCCATGGTGAAATGAATCACTGTGCTTACCTGTGTTACAGTTCCTAGAAGTAAACAGTAAGTACTAAATAAATCTGAATTGTAGGAGCCAAAGAAAATAAATTAAGAAGCATGTAATTTCAATGTCCGCCCCATAAAAATATCAAAATACTATTAATTCTATTTCTCTAAAGCCAATGCTAAGCTCAAGTTTGGTTGATTCTATTAAAAGCTGTAACCTTACTGTAATTAGAAGTTGAGAAATTTAATGAGTTGAAATGCAACATGGCACAGATGCCTTATTATACCAACTAGTTAACACAGTATTTGTTTTCTACATTAATTTTACTTGCTAATCAAAAATACTGCTTTCTCCCAAATAACATCAAAATAAAATTGCTGACCCTGCAATGGCAAAAAACCACACCACGTTGGCAACAAGGCCTGCTTGCATCCTTTCTCTTGAGCTGGTAGTTTCTAGGACAAATGCTGGCTTCCATGTACATCATGCGAGTTACACACACACACACACATACATACACACACACACACACACACACACACACACACACAGGTTACATAGTAAATGTTTACACTGAGCATGTCCATGAATATCTAGGAATACTCTACGCATAAAGATTCATCTTCAAGTTAACAGACTGTGGACTTCTGAGAGGGAATATGTAGAATATATACAACTGTAGATGTTTTCAGATGTCAACAGTGTACATACAGAGTAACAATGAATTCTCGAGGAAAAAAGAATATTTAGGAACTCTCCTGTGAGAAAGTGTTCCTTATTAACACCTCATATCCAATGTAAGTTATTCCTACAGCCACCATGGATAGGTGAGCTTCTAAGTCCCCTTATTCTCTCAATTTTTTCCTGAAATACTCTACCAAAGAGCAGGCTAGGATCTAACAATATCTGATCTGATTATGCAAGCCTCCTCTTTAGCCAAAAGGTTTTCAGAAAGGCCCACTGATTTTTTTTTCCAGAATCTACTTATTTTTATTTGTTATTTATAGAGTATCTGTCTCTATGGCACATATTTATACCAGATGCATGCCTGATGCTCTAAGAGGCCCAAAGAAGGAGTTGGATCCACTGGGGGACAGGAGTTACAGAAGGTTGTGAGCTGTGATACAGGTGCTGACACCTGCACTTTCCTTAACCCCTGAGCCATCATCCTGCTAAGGCCTGGCCCACTGCTTTTATGATAGTATGGACCACCTCTCAAGTTTCAATCCCTAAAGATTCTCTCTAGCAGGGGAGTGGTGGCACACACCTTTAATTCCAGAATTTGGGAGGCAGAGGCAGGCAGATCTCTGAGTTCCAAGACAACCAGGGCTCCACGAGAAACCCTGTCTTGAAAAACAACAACAAAAATTCCCCTAAAACTCTCAGCCTTATTTACCAAACTATAGATTTTTATGTACAATAGAATATGTCATCTATTTGCATTTTTTAAAAAATCAGTAATGCCCTAATTTGTATACTGTACCCTATTACTTAAAACAGATAAAATAAGGAGTAAGAGGATCAGAGAACTATCTGTTGCTGCCCTGAACGTGAAAATACTAGCATACTCTCACACATCCTGGTCTGTGTTTCCAGTTTTCCCTTTTGCTGCATCTTTTGTCATCCAAAGCACAGGTTAAATCTGTTCCCAGAACACCCTGTGTACACGTGCATCCCAACACTTTCATTCTGCAGTACAAAAGACTTTTTACTTCTTCGTCTTCCCATCTGAAGGGACACAGTGACCTTTGCACCTGCTTCCTCAAACCCAAAGACAGTGTGGGCTGGAGATCTGCAGAATTAATGACTATTGGTAATTAAAGAGCATCTTGGCTATAAGCCACCCCTATTTAAAGGCTTTAGAAAGAGATGTATATGATTCTGGCAGAACATTTCAGTTACTCAGGTTATTACATTCAGGTCGGGATTTAGCTCAGTGATGAGCATTTGCCAGGTAAGCACAAGGCCCTAAGTTTGGTCCTCAGTGTTCTAACACAAGGATAAAAACAATAACACCAGGCAATTAGCACGCAGAAATTATAATCTTTCCCTTCCTTCTTTTCAGTTCTATTTATTGTATTTATTACATCACTTTTTCTCATTTTTATGCTTCCTTGCTCTTTTAGCCTTTCTTTTGTCTTTTTTTAAGAATTAAACCTTTTTATGAATAACATGTATAGCTTAATGAACATAATAGATACACAATTAGTGTCTCCCAGGCTAAGAAATAAAGCTGTTAATTCTTCCTCTACTTCAAAGCCTTCCTCACTGTACACACACTTTTTTTTTAATCAGACAATAAAAAGGGTTTTGGAGACCCTTAAAACTTATAACACTGTGCTCCTACAAAGACAAGATGTCTGGGCTTATGTGTGTTTCTGTCTGAGTGTTAGGGCATGCCGTTCCTACTTGGACTAGGGCACTGGTGTAAAGTAATCTTTAAGGTAAGGTAAGCTGTGTTTCTAAGGTAAACACTGAAAAATAAAAGCATGTTCTTACTAAGTACACACAGCATCCTGCTGTTCTAGCCTCACACCAAACCTTGAAAGGAAACCACGTAATTTTTAAAGATGTTTCAAGATAATAAAAACCTAAGCCAATTACCTATAGTAGTTCACCTCCAGTGCTTAGGAAAGCGATTTTAGGAGAAAAGCTGGCATTAGGGGATTGTACAATTCCAGCCATCCAATAGGCTTATTCCATACAACCAGAATACGGGTTCTCTCTGCTCACAGCAGGCATCCAACAGGGTAGCACATATATGCTCTCTGAGTGAGAAAGCAACACCTTCTCACATACAGCCCCCTGGAGAGATGGGGAAGGGGAGGGGGAGGACTTTACACCTGCACACTCCTAACTCTATCAGCACTGGGGCTGGGAAAAACACCACATAATTTTTTTAAAAAGGGGAAAAGGTTTTCAGATAAAGCCAGCAGTAGCTTCAAAGAAGAATCGTCTGAAGCCATTTTCTTTTCCTTAGGAGCCAGTAGGTATAATGATTCAACAACCACTCTTTGTCTTCTTAATGGACTTAGTCAAGCCCTAATGATGGAATAAGCAAACGACTTAAAAGGACAGCTGTCAGAATTCTTGCCCTGGTGAAAAACACTGTAAGCACAGTGCTGTCATATTAATTAAGGCATCTCAACTTCAAGGCACACCTGTCCCTGGGCCTTGGGATAATCAAAATGACCACTAAAAATAGAACAGTAGTTAGTATCTCCAATGGGGCAGACACAAGCCACCCCCAATCCTAGGAGACTGCTGTGACCTGGGATATACATGTTTTGCAGTACAAATGAATACCTATCTTAAATGTAGCGTTTAGTTTTTAGTCTGTCCTATTGATGCTAGGAGATAAAGTAACAAACACATATAACTCTTGGGCCACAATGAAAACCCAGCGACTAGTTGACTGAGGCATTTGTGGGGAAGGAAAACTACTCCCTACCAGCAGAAAGCTGCTACTTGCACCCAAAGTCCAGGAATTGATTAACATCTTCAATTTTGTTTTTCTCCCCAATTTTCCCATCACCAAGAGAAAGCCAGCTTCGTCTGACAAGATGCCCAGGCTGTGTGGCAGTGGTGTCAAAGGCTGCCATTTGCTCCAAGGCACTGCCATCTGCAGCAGCACAACATTTTGTGTCCGGAAAACAAACACATCTGCCTTTGCCAGTGTGCTCCCACTGTGCCTCCCATCTGGAGCAGGTGAGCTGGGAGGCAAGCCTGGGCAAGGGCTAGACGGGGGCGAGCAGGGAGATGAGGCCTCAAGGGAGATGGCACATGGAGGAAGAAGGCAATGCTTCGTCATGTCACATCCTGCTAACCACATTTGCCAAAAAGCATGCGAAATTACCCTTGTTAGTGATATCTTAATCACATGTAACAAATGGTTAGTTGTGGTTAGGGGATAAGACCTGCCAAGTCAAGGTTTCACCTGGTCCATCTGTTCACCAGGTCACATGACCCAAGGATACCAATAAACAGATGATGGTCTCTGTGCCAGTCATGTAAGGCATAAAGAGAATAACTCCACTGCAGAAGAGCAGCCTCACAGCTATAGGATTCTTTTAGGAGAACACTGCACCTGCCTCCTGTTACCCAAAGCAAGTACATCAAATCCAGAGCGGAGATAAGCAGGCCTGCTTCCAAAGTGATCAATGCCCCAAATTCTTTCCCATATTTCTTTTCCTTTCATTGAAAAAAAAAATGTATATATTCAAATCTTGACATCAGATCTTTATGTTTAATTTCTTGGAACCTTGGAACTAGGGCTTTGCAAAACAGTGCTCTACTGCTGAGCTATCCCCCGTCCCCGACACCAGACCTTTAGATCATGCTATCTGAGCCAATCAACAGCACACTCTCAGTACTGTCAACTAACTCATAGCAGAGCAGGCGCCAAACCTCCTATGAAAGGTTTTAACTATTAGATTTTAAACTACAGGGGGAAATGAGTGATAAAGCCATTTTTCATATTAAAATTTTCCATGTAATTCCTGCACATGAAAGATTACAGTAGAGTCAATTAGAGTAAAACCAAGCCAAGTTTTTATCAAATTAGTCTTTCCTAGTAAGTATTTAATGCCACTTTATGGAACAAGGGTTGGAATCCAGTATGCCAGGTTAGGCAGTCTTCATTATTTCTAATGTTTAATAAACATGAGAGAGAGAGAGAGAGAGAGAGAGAGAGAGAGAGAGAGAGAGAGAGAGAGAGAGAGAGACTGTTTGTGTTCAAAGGTTTATGAAGTACTTCAGAAAAAGTTCTATGAAAACACTGACCATTCAGTAGCAATAGTAAAGCCTGGGAGATTACATACCACAGAGGCCAGCATTCTGCTGAAGCTTCAACACAAAACTCCACATTCCCCTAGAGGGAGCTGGTTCATACCTGTGACCCACACCAGTGACAAGGAGATGGTGTATAGAACAGATTTTTAGGGAAATCAGATAATCATATCAAAAATGCCACAGTGGGACCAGGCAAAATGACTCAAGGGTTTGCTACCAAGCCCAATGGTCTAAGTTCAATGAGTCCCAAATGATTGGAGAACCCAACTCCAACAGTTACTTCTGGGCTCCACAGGTGTGCCATGGCATGCACACATGCAAGTGCAGGCACACACATACAAATACTAGGGCCTGAGTTACAAAGCACATACTTAGCACACCTAAGGATCATTCAAAACCCAAAACTAGGAAATACAATTTATTCCTCACTAAATAAAAATCCAGGAGACACTTCCTGGACTTTCTTATTCAATAAAATGAGTTAAAATATTTTATTAGGTCTTAGGTTCAAGCCAAGGTGGCAGATGGCATGGAGAGGAGGGGTTAATTAGTTGGAATTTAAATAGCCCTTTATAGCTAGTGGCAATCATACATACTAGGTAGATCTAAAACAAAGCTTAACATGAAACAGATGCTCAATGTTGGTTTACATTCAATGTATAGCAAATTTCTATAGCCCCCACTTTAGTAACTAATCAGTTCAATTAAAATTCTACAAATAAGCTGCATAGTGATAGAGCACACCTTTAATTCCAGCACCCGGGAGTTAGAGGCACATGGATCTCTTGAATTTGAGGCCAGCCTGGTCTACACAGTGAGTTCCAGGACAGCCAGAACTTCACAGAGAAACCTTGTCTCAAAAGACCAAAACCAAACAAAATCAACAAATAATTTCCTATAAAGATAACTTATAACCATTAAATTGGTGCTTTTAACCAAACAGTAATAGAGGCATAAAAACAAATCATTTATTAATCATTACATGTTTTACATAGTATACAAACAGCTTTTCTTAATCACGATAAGTACTATACGAAGTACTATTATTTTGTAAAAGGGCAATTTGAACTTGGAATTAGTTCAAAGACTATTCAACCACAATTCCAAATTGTCTATATTTTAACAGCTTAGTTTATATAAAACTCATTATACACTCTGTAGTAAATGTCCTCCAACCTGATACCACCAGTAAGCATGAGCCCATGTGCATCACGCGCGCACACACCCCACAATCTAAGCTATAGACATCAGACCATATACACAAAATCTGGCTAATCCAAAATCTGTATCACATGCCAAACAATGTCACCATGTTAATATGCCAAATGTAGTGACTTTGTATTAGGAATATGCAAAACTATTATCACTTCTCTCTCTAGAATAAAATACGGTGGTTAGAGGGGATGGCTCGGCATTAAAAAGGACTTGCTGCTCTTTCAGAGGACCTGTATTTTCTTCCTGTATCAAGCAGCTCCTGCCCACCTGTTACTCTTAAGGGAATCCAATGCCCTCTTGTTGCCTCCCTAGGCACACTGTGCGCACGCACACACGCACACGTACAGGCACACACACACACACACACACACACACACACACACACACACACACACACACGCACACACACAGAGATGCACTCTATTCTAAGTAACTAAAGCACAAATTCCTACTTTAGAATCGACTCTGATAAGGGACTAGAAGAACAAAGGAGCACAAGGCAGAGACAGTCAATATTTACCAGAGCTCCTTGTCATTGTCTACAAGGGATATTTATTTGTTCAAAACATCAAACATTCCTTCTAGTAGAGAAGATTACGTGGATTCACTGCATTTGCATGAAACAAATTCCCACTCTTATCTTGGAGCTTAATTCATTTAATGTCTGCAGAATTTAATAGTAAGGCTTTTATTGTGCCCAAAGCTGGAATTCTTATTCCAGTTCGGCTTGGTGTATCAGAGGAACATTCTACACAAGGAGCTACAACATAATCCTTGTACAACACAGGCATTTCTGGGTGGCAGGAAAACTATTTTGACCCACCCTTCTCCCTCAAAGATTTAATAAAAGATCCCTAGCTTTTCATCCAGATCAAAATAATGTGCCAATCTGTCTTCACACCTTGTGGCCCATTATGTCTATGATTTCTTCTTAAATATAACGATCACTTGTATGAACATGGTACACAGACATAAATAAAATTGTATATAGATCACTGAGGGCACAAAGTCCTTGGTCAAAGCTAGCAGTGGGACAGATTCATTTAGTGAGATGTTTGGGGTCCAGCCTGAGGCACTGGAAATAAAAGATCTACAGTAGGTCTGGAGAGATGGCTCAATGGTTAAGAGCCTGGACTACTCCCAACATCCATGTCAGGAAGCTCACAACCTGCTATACAGAGAGAGCTCCAGCTCCAGAGTGATCCAATGTCACTGGCCTTCTTAGGCACACGCAGTCATGTACACACACTCATACAGACACACAATACATCTTTCAAAACAAGTCTTTGAAAAAATCAGTAGCAAGCAGGCTTAGAAAGTGTTTAATACCCATACTTGTTTTGATTACCCATGACTAAGTTTAAGAAAGTGGATGAAACCCCAATCACCAAAAGCACTAATGCTCTAAACTGCCACTGAAGAATCAGAGTTGACTTTAAGGCAAACAGTCAAATTATGATACAATTACTGTCACTCTGACCTGCTGTGTGCCCTGAACTAGTCCCTCTGCCACTTTATGCTTTTCTCATAACAGCAAGAGAATCAACTACTATCTGTCTCAGTGGAATAGTGAGTAGATTAAATTATTAAGCAAAATGCTTTGGGCAAAAGTCATATGAATGTTAAATATTATGATTTACAAGTATTCATTTTCCTGGCACTCCTGTGGGGTTAGGAAGTTATCTGTATATCACAGATGAATAAATAGGCACAGGGGGTAAGGTCACATGGTAAGAGTCTACTTACTCAGTCCCTGTAGAGAAATTATATGCCATTGGCAATCATGTGAACTTTCTTGGCATATCCTACAGTCTTTAAGCATTCAATCTTTAAGTCAATTTTGCATCTTTTAACATGAGACAGAATGCTACAAGGCCAGAGAAAATGAAAACAATGTCCCATGCTTTGGTTGGACAGTCACAGAAAGCTATAGATTACTTCCTTCCATTACCATGTAGGGAACTTCATCTACAGTTGAACAAAAATAAAAACACTTAAAAACTTTTTTGGTATTTTCTTACAAAATTCAACATATTCTAACTTGGTGGTGGTGGGAGGCAGAGGCAGGTGGACTGCTGAGTTCGAGGCCAGCCTAGTCTACAGAGCTACTTTCCAGGACAGCCAAGGCAACACAGAGAAACAGTGTCTTGGGGAGGAAAAAATTCAACATATTCTTGCTGCACAAACCAGCAATCACACTTCTCAGTATTTACCAAGAGTATTGAAAACACATCTAAAGAAATCCCAGATACAGGGGTTGGAGGGATGGCTCAGTGATTAAGAGCACCGGCTGCTCTTCCAGAAGACCTGGGTTCAATTCCCAGCACCCATATGGCAGCTCACGACTGTCTGTAATTCTGGTTCCAGGGGATCCAACACCCTCATAGATATACATGCAGACAAAACAATTTACATAAAATAAATAAATCTTAAAAAAGAAATCACAGGTACAAACTGCCTCGAATTGGAAGCAACAAAGATGTTCTTCACACTTAGATGAAGGAATATTACTCAGTGCTAAAAAGAAACAAACTGTCAAGTGATGAAAAGATATGGAGGAACTTGATTTTATCACGTTTTAGTTTTTCAAGATGGGTCTCACTGTTCAGCTCTGTGTGTCCTGAAACTCACCTTGGAATGGAACTCATAGAGATTCACCTGCCTCTGCCTCTGCCTCTGCCTCTGCCTCTGCCTCTGCCTCTGCCTCCTGAGTGCTGGGACCAAAGGCGTGCTTTGATTTTTATCTTTTTAAGATTTTTAAAAATTCCACTTTATGTGCATTAATATTTATTTTATATGCATTCCTGCCTGTGTGAGGGTGTTAAATCCCCTGGAACTGTAGTTACAGACAGTTGTGAGCTGCTATGTGGGTGCTGGGAATTGAACCCAGGATCTCTAAAAGAGCAGCCAGTGCTTTTAACCACTAAGCCATCTCCAGCCAAGATTATTTTTTGTATTATTTTAAATTATGGATGTGTATATGTATCTGCATGTAGTTATACGCACAAAAGTGCAGTTGCCTGAAAAGGCCAGAGGCATCAAATCTCCTGGAAAGGAGTTACAGACAACTGTGAGCTGTCTGACACTGATGCTGGGACCTGAACTCCAGACCTGTGGAAGACAGCAAGTGTACTTCACCAGAGCCCAAAGAAGCCAATCCGAAAGCCTGTCTGCCTTCACACGGTTTAAACTCTGTGCTGTGATACCCTGAAAAAGGAAACTATGGCTGGGTGGTGGTGGAGCACTAAGAAGCCAGGGCTGTTACACAGAGAAACCCTGCCTTGTAAAAAGACTAATGGGTTAAACAGATGAAGAGTGAATGTGTGGGGCACAGGGATTTTCAGGGCAGTGAAAGTCCTCTGAATGACACTGATAGATTTAGGTCTTTCCACATTTATCTAAACTCACGGGATGCATGCCTCTAAGTAAACCCTAATGTATTGACCTAGGTTATCAATACAAGTTCATTATTTGTAGAAATACAACACTCTGGTAGGTGCTGATAATACATGTATCTGGGTTAGATTTATAAAGGGAAAATCTATATTTTCCTCTTAATTTTGCTGAGAGCCTAAAATTGCTTTGATAAAAATAAAGTGGGGGGGGGCAGTTTTTTCACAGTCCTTCATGTTAGCATGCCACAACAAACACAGACAACACCTTTCCACTGGGCCAGTGCAATGGTTTAACAGGTAAAGACAACTGCCGTTGAGCCTGTCAAGCTGAGCTTGACTCCTACAACCCACACAGTGGAAAGCGAGAACCAACTTCTGCAACTTGTTCTCTGACCCCACACCCACACCACATACAAAACAAATGTTAAGAAAACAAAAAACCAAAATGTCCTTTTAATTTTCTCCTTAAAATAAGGCACATTTCCACTACATAGCCTGGGCTGTTCTAGAACTAGCTATGTAGACCAGGCTAGCCTTGAATTCAATTGCCTTGGTTATCCTCCCAACCAACAGAATCAGACAGTAAAAAGCAACAGTGGCCAAAGGAAAACAAACCCAAGGGGACTAAAAATGAATGAATGACAATGGGAAGGATTCAGGAGAGCCAAAATGGGCAAAAGTACTGTTTATGTCTAAAAGGAATATAAAAGCACACATCTTTCTGCTGTTATTGACAGCTGCTAGCAGCACTGCTTACCCGACTCCGTAGACAGTCAGCCAGGTTTCGACGTGTGAAATTAGCTGCTGCTGTGGGGGACAATTCATATCCTGGTACAAGACAAAGAATCATATTTGAAGAGAAGCAGAAGAAAGGAACAGCGCCCACTCCAAGCCACTTTTCTACACCTTTCCTTTTTCAAGACAGGCCTTAACTTGAGATCCTCCTGCTTCCGCCTCCTAAGTGCTGGGGTTACAGGTATTCACACCCTTCCTATCCTAACTACGGCTATTGTTAAAGCCATTTTAAAATTATTTATATTTTTTTGAAATATGATCTCATGTAAACAGGGTCTCTTAAGTCAGGCTGGCCTCAAATTCATTACGTAGTTGAGGACGGCCTTGAACTCCTGATCCTTCCATCTCCATCTTTCAAACTGTACTTACTCAGGCAACTTAAGGGTCTTTAAGGGTTAACCTAACAAACACAATTTTTCTTTGAGGCATTGACTTTTAGCACCTAAAAAACATGAACAAGCAACTTTTCCTAATCTTATCCGCCTGGCCCTCTCTCAGTCAATGAAACAGCACCACACATCAGAAGCATTCTCAGCCCCTTCACCCGAAGGATGTGTAAGCCCAAGTAGCACAGTTTAGGTTCCAGAAAGGCAGGCTCTGAGTCTTGATCACCCACAAATTTTCTGCAATATTAAGCACGGTGCTAAACACTGATTAGACCTTCAAAAATACTTAAGTAATTGGGTGCATAATGCTAAATGTACTGCCTAAAAATATGTATGAATGGATATTATCATTGTATATGTAGTCATATAAATATTAAACCTAAAGCTATATCCTGCCATTTTGTTTGTTTTTAAGATTGTTTCTCTGTGTAGCCCTGGCTGTCCTCGAACTCAACAGATCCACCTGCCTCTGTCTCCTGAGCACTGGACAGCTGTAAACCATCATGTGGGTGCTGGAACCAAAATCAGGTTCCCTGCAAGAGTAGCTCAAGTGCTCTTAACTGCTGAGCTATTTCTCCGGCCCCAAAAGAACGTGCTTTTAAAGTACAGTGTCTTTTAATTACAAAGACTTTTAAGTTCACAAAGCATTTCCTCTCTCTCTCTCTCTCTCTCTTTTTTTTTTTTTTTTTTTTTGCAGTGTTGGAATTAAACCCAGGGCTTCCCAAATGCTCAGTAAGTACTCTGCCACAGAGCCATATTCCCAAGCCAGGTCAAAATCTTTTTGTTGTTGTTGTTTCTTGAGTCACAGTCTCATGCAGCCCTCAAACTCCCTATGTAGCTGAATTTGGCCTTTAACTTCTGATCCTCTTATCTCCATCTTCTAAGTGCTAGGACTACGGCATGTACCACCATTCCTGGTAAAGCAGTCTCATTAATATAATTCCACTTTAGGGAAAAAAAAAAAAAAAAAAAAGAGCCCAGAGGATAAATGACTTCTCACATATGGGACTGCAAAGCCATTGGCTGGAGAGATGGCTCAGAGTTAAGAGCAGTAGCTGCTCTTTCAGATGATCCAGGTTCAATTTCTAGCACCCACATCCCTCTGGAATTCCAGTTCCAGGTGATCTGATGGTCTCATCTGGCTTCTGTGAGTACCATGTGGTGCACAGACATGTAAGCAAGCCAAACATCCAAACACAAAATGAAACAAAGAACTTAAAAGATAAAATCTGATCTGTAATACCCCATACCAATATCAGTGTTACAATGGCTCTCTGCTCTGGGATTTTTGGAGAAAACCTTTAGGAACAGAAGAATTAGGATTCAGGGTCTAGACTTTTGTTTTGTTTTGAGACAGGGTTGCTCTACATTAGCCCTAACTGTCCTGAAAACTCAATTTGTAGATCGGCCTAAGATTAAGAGATCATATACCTGACTAATTTTTTAAATAGGAAGATTCAAATGAAAAAACATGATCCCATCAATCCACTCATGAATATATATGACTGCCAGTAAAGGACACCCAACTTCAGTTCAAATTTAAACATAAAATCAGTACAGGTTGAATAGTATCCACCCAAAATGCATTGCTAAGGCCCTAATCCCAGAACCTCACACTGTGTATCTGGAGACAGCATCTAAAAGACAATTTTAATATCCAATATGACTTAGGTATACTTACAAGAGGAACGGACAGATGGACAGACAACACAGAGGGAAAGTAATAAAGGCATAAGGAAAGAGAGTCACCTACAAGCTAAAGAAAAATCCTCAGAAGAATTCAACCCATTAACTCCCTGACCTCACACTGAAGCCTCCAGAGCTATGAAGGAATTCTGTTGTTTAAACTGTCCCGTCTGTGGTACCTTGTTATGGCGGCCCTAGAAAACTAATGCATCAGCCAAAGCTACCCTTTAAGTCTTACCCACCATTCCGCATCTTATAAAGCTGCACGTTTTTCTGGATATATTCTGCAAACTGTACAGTGTCGCCAGCCTCTCCAACACACAGGAGTAAGATTTTCTCACTCATCTTAAACATCTTGTCATGATCTGCTCAAAGGAAAAGAAATACATATTAGAAAATACCACCACAGAAACTAAAAGCTATTTTATACATGCAACCATAAGCAGGGCTACTAATTACTATGGTGAAGAATTTTACTAACCATTGCTATTAACAGAAATTTACAGTTTCACTAACCATCATAGCTACATATTTTACTAAAGTTAATTTCAATTGAAACTTGTATATGAAAGCTGACTATTTAAAATACAATTGTGGGGGAAGGCAGGGCCTAGAGAGGTGGCTCAGCAGATAAGAGCACTAGCTGCTTTTTCAAAGGACCCTGGGTTGAGTTCCAGCACTGACATTAGGGTTCACAACCATTTGTAATCAGTTCTGGGGAATCCCACATCTTCTTCTCACCTCTGCACACATGTGGTGCAGGCATACATGCACCTATACACATAAAAATACTTTGTTGTAGTTACCATTTGTGGATGTAGATGTATCTCAGTGATACAGCATATGCTGAGTGTGTGTGAGGTCCTGAGTCCAATCTCTAACACTTAATTAATTAATTAATTAAAACACAAAATGTAAGCATGACATGGGGTTACATGAGTTAATACCAGTACTCCAGAGGCAGAGGCTAGCTGATTCTGTGAACTTGACACCAGCCTGCTCTACACAGCATGCTATAGGGCAGTCACTACATAGTGAGACCCTATATCTCAAAAGACAAAAACAAGCAACAAAAACCAATTTAAGAACATTTAAAATACAATGAATTGAAAAATGGGAGGGGGTGGTGAGGCAAGCAGAAGGAATGCATCCAGACATGGCAATTATCTCGAGGCATGAGATTAAGTACAAAGTTCTGCTACTTCAAATACAAATGTTATATACACATTTTTTAAAAATGTGAAAAGAATGGACTCTACAGTTCAAATTAAGAAACCATTTCCAGGACCAAAAAAAAAAAAATCAGCTGAGAATCCAAATCTCAAGTAAACAACTAAATTTCCAAAGCAAAAAAGAAAACTGGTTGCCAAAGCAGAAACTTTAAGGTATGTGCTAACAGGGAGCTATCTAAACCTAACAAAAACCATAATACTCTGACCTTATCTAGCCGAACCAGATTCATTCAGATTAAATAGATAAATACTCAGGTTGTAATTGCTGCCTAGGGAAGAAAACCCAGTATTTAGTCTGCAGCTTCAGGAAAAGCTTAAGTCTTCCTATCTTACCCCTACTTTCACTTTTCATTTTTCTAATGGTGCTGAATAATCTCCCCTGGAAGACATGTTTTCCTGTAGGAAAGCTTTTGAAATGCCAAAATCTCTTAATAGGATTTAAGGAACAAATGCAACTATCAAATACTTTACAAGTGTTGGAGACTTGTAGACACTAATAATGTGGATTTTTAGACTGGGGGGGGATTCCTACATAAAATATGCCTATAGATAATGTTGAATTGCCTTTAAACTCCCAAATAAACAATTTTTTCATTTGTTGTACATTCAAAGACTGTTAGCGTGCACAAACACACACACACACACACACACACACACACACACACACACACACACACACACACACACAGAATACCAGAAGGATATATATTCTAAGTTCTTCACAGTGGTAATAATATAATTTTTATTTCCTTCTTTTGCTTATTAGTATTAACTCTCTATACTTAACATGTTTTACTTTTGTAAGAATATATTATTTAGTAAGTTTACATTATTTTTAGAAGAAAAAAGGAACAGATAAGCAACATGGCTCAGCAGGTAAAAGCACTTGCCCCTGAATTCAATTCCCAGAGCCCACACAGAGGAGAGAATGACTCCGAGTTGTTCTCTGACACCCATACATGCTCTATGACATGTCTGCACTTGGGGAGGAAAGTAGTTCTTGTTGGGGAATGCATTTACAACTTACAACACGTTTCAGCAAAAAGGGCTAAGATTCTAGGTAGTAAACTGTTAATTACAAAAATCAATGTAATAAAAGTAAACTTATTTTAAACAGGGAGGATGTTCATGTTCAGCAAAAGATAAGGCTTCGGAATAGAAACAATGGCCATGTATAGCCCTAGGTTGAACAAGACGCTGCCTGTACAGCTCTAGGATATCCTTACCCTAGACAACAGACTCACAAGGCCACAGACAACCAATGAGTATCAGCATGTGATGCCATGTGGTCAAACTGAGGGGGACCTACCAGACACAGGGAGCAAATATCTGCCTGTCTAAACTTCAGTCACAAAAATGTGTAAATGGTGACACCATCACTTACCAATGCCTAACCCACATAGTGTTAGACAATGTAGTCTAAATCACGTATGTTGTAGAAATTCAGAATAGCAAGTTTCTGGAGACCTCTGAGTAACTTAAAAAGTCACTCTGTTTAGGCCAAGAGAAAAAAAGGCACACATCCAAGCAAACTGAGAGCTGAACCAGTCAGCTTTATAAACAGGCATTTGGAAAATGTCTTCTTCCCAGTATCAACAAATTTCTCCAAGCAGTATGATGGGCAGGGGGATTCTGAGCCAGTATTTTGGTGTATGCCTGTAACCCCTCCAGTCCTAGTCCTCCCCTAAAAGCATTAACAAAAAAGCCTCTACCCAAATTACTACTGCTCATCATTCTTGCCTATTCCACACAAACTCCCTCAGGCAACTTTAGACCTTCTACCCTACCCAGAAAAGGGTATGAGTTGAGTATCATTATTTCCAATTCTTTTTCAAGAATTTACTCAAATTCATCTTTTTTTCCATAAATCTTTTTCAGTGGTTATTCATAGGACTTACTCCTAAAATTGTTAATTTAAAACAACTCCTAGCACTTGGGAGGCAGAGACAAGTATATCTCTGTGAATTCCAGGCCAGCCTGGTATACAAAGTGAGTTCTAGAACAACCAGGACTATTACACAGAAAAAAAAAACCTGTCATGAAAACACAAAACAAAACAAAAAGCAAGCAAGCAAGCAAACAAACAAAAAACTATGCTAACCTAACTAGTAATAAAAAAATCTTGGATTCATTTCCCAGATTTTTCTTTGATGTTTGCTTTTTTTTTTTTTTTTTTTTTAAAGACAGACTCTCATTATGTAATCCTACAAGTGCTTGAATTCATTATATAGACCAGGCTGGTCTCCAACTAGAGCTCATCCTGACTCTGCCTCCTATGGAATGGGACTACAGGGATACACTTCACCTGGCTCTCCTTGTCTTGGCTTTTCCTGCAGATTTTACCTATGAGGCTGCACCCCCCTGAAACAACCAGACATACAGTATGGATAAGGGCTTGGAGCACATTCTCCTTCTCAAAGCAATTCACTATTATTGTGATGAAACAGAAGACCCACTGACATGGTGGCTCCACCCACACTCCTCATGCTAAAAATCACCTGCTCCTCAGAGCCTTACCATTCAAAGCTACACGCAAACAATTGATTCCTTTGGAGACTGGTCTCCAAACAGAACTTCTACAATCTAATCATAACATTTCATAAAGTCTCTTAAGAAACAATTCATATCACAGAAGTATGGTTTCAAGTTCTTCAGAAAGAACAGTGTTCAAGCAAAGTTCTCAGAGTTCTATTTTCTCGGATGGGAGCTACAGGTTCACAACCAGATAGGTGCCTTTTCCTTTGGAAAAGCAGTCATAGGTGCCTTTTCACTTCAGTTAACTCCAGCAAGAATAACCCAGGATTAATTGCTATTTGCCTTCAAAGCTTACCCTAAGTCCCTACCAGAATGTCTCCCTCATCACTGATAACTAAAAACAGTCTCCTCCTCTTATTAGCCCATACCCGAATCTCTTGAATTACTGTGTGTGTTATACACACAAGAGGGTATGGGTACACCTGCCTGTGCCCAGGACAGAGAAACACATCATGTCATCTTCCACCTTTTTCTCATGAAGCAGAAACTCACCCTTTGGGGTTGACTGACTGGCCAGTGAATTCCCAGGATCTGTGTGTGCTGCTCCCAACTACAATTACAGGCACACAGCCATGCCTGGCTTTTTTTCTTTTTCTTTTTTTTAAGTGAGTACTTGGAAATTAAATTCTGAACTTCATGCTTGCATACCAAGCACTCTTTCTTATTCTGCCATTATCCCAATTTGCTAACTTCTTTTAAAACAGAGATTATAGTATCCGCCCCTCCCCCATCACTTATTACTGTAAAGTACACAGAAGTGCCTGAAACCCATCAAATGAATTTTTTTATTCCCTGGACAGAAGCAAAAGACCTTGCAAACAGTAACATGCCTATGATGAATCATGAAAACACTCAGATTTTGTGGGCCAACAGCCACCATAAAAGAA
The DNA here is from genome assembly GCA_030556225.1 of Cricetiscus sungorus. NCBI lineage: Eukaryota > Metazoa > Chordata > Mammalia > Rodentia > Cricetidae > Cricetiscus > Cricetiscus sungorus. The sequence goes on along the minus strand of JANBXA010000734.1, from coordinate 121,283,744 downwards.
GCAGTAGAGTATAGCAGTCATGGGTAAAAGAGATTTCGCAGAATGTCTACTAAAGTGTTTTTGCAGTGCCGAGAATGGAACCTGGGGCTTTGTACATAGTAGAAATGTACTTTGCCACTGAACTGGATCCCTAGGCCCAAATTACACAGGCTTCTGGGTTATTATCTGGGTTCTGCCACTTGTAAGCTTAGGAAATTTTTACTTACTAATTTAAAAATTATGTATTTATTTAGGTATTATTTCTCTCTTGTTCTGTGTGCGTGCGTGCGTGCGTGAATGTGTGTGTGTGTGTGTGTGTGTGTGTGTGTGTGTGTGCGAGCACGCACCACAGAAAAGGTGTGGAGGTCAGAGGACAAGGGAGTTGGTTTTTCCCTCTATAATCTGGGTTCTGGGATCAAACTCAGGTTGGCAGACCTGGCCAAAAGCACATTACTTAACTGAGCTAATTCGACATCTCCCTAGGAAAGGTTTTCGTTTTGTTTTTTTTTTAAGATCCTGTGTCAAACTTTACAAAGAGGGGATATAATAGTGTTTTTTTAAAATAATAAAAGATATAAATCGCTGGACACACCTGTTACAAAAATGCTTCAGTTTGGTAACTATTTGTCCAGTGCTAAACATTTATACATAACACGTTCACTCAATCCTCTCAACGTTTTGAGTTGAATATTATTAACTTGAGAGATAAGAAAATCTGAGGGCTAAAAAAAAAAATAGCGTACAAAAATCAAAGCAAGAAGAGAGACGCCATCTCCACTTGCATTAATTATTTAAATACAAGGAAAACCTAGTAGCCGGTGAGAGCTAGAAAAGGAGAATCTGAATTGGACAACAGAAGCTGAGTGGAAACGCCAAAGTCTGGACCCAGTTTCACTTTCTCCAGGGTCCCACCTTAGGGACCCCGCAAACTGGCCTCTACTGGCGACCACGGAAACCTACCAGAAATGCAGACGTCTGAGGGGTCAGCACCGAGCACACACTGCAGCTCTTACAGACTGATCCCCCACCCTGGGCATCTCGCCGAGCAAGCCGCAACTGGACCAGGCCAGTTGCACAGCCCTGGCCTAGACGCGAAAGCCAGACTCCTAAGCTAGTGTGCCAGCTTCCTCGGTCCTAAATCCTGCAGTGCTGGAAGGGCGGAGCAGGCTGAGCTCCATCTTCCAAGCTGCTCTGGGGTTCACCCTACACTTTACCAACTTCCGCCGACTGCCCCTACACCCAGGCCCGCCGGGCCTCCCCTGCTCCTTCTCACCGTCCTTCATCTGGACAATATTGCTGGCGGCCACCCGATCGGAGGCGACGAGGACATAGTCGGGGCCCTGGATGCCGATGAGGTACTCCATGGTGGCGGGAAGCGTGAGGCAGCAGGGTCTACAGAGAGAAGTACTTCCCGGGTTCACGGCCTCGCCAGTGAGACAGCACACCCGGACGAAGCGGAGTGTGACGCAAGCCGCGCGACCGCCCCGACTAGTGGCGCCGACCGATGACGTCAGCTCTCGCGAGAGCGTGGAGAGCCAGCATGAGGCGGTTCAGATGTCCTCTAATGATGTAGCTGTGGGTGGTGCGGTGTTCGGGTTCCTTACCAACCAATTAGAATTTAAAATTTGTACGAAGGTAAAACCGCGCCCTGTGTGAGAGGTGCCAGCACATGTGGGTGCTACAGAGGGGAAAGTCTTCAGGGTTCTGTTTCATTTCATGGCTCGGCAAACTAGCTGGACTCTTTCCCTGCAAGCCAGATTGGAGAAAAGTCATCTTGAGTGCGGAGTTAGGGACCAGCATGGGAAATACAGGGGAAAAAAACCTCAGAAGCAAAGCAAACAAAAACTTCTTGGCGGTGGTTCATTCTTGAAATCCTAGAGCTGGGTGGGTGAGGCAGGAGGAGACGTGTCAGTGAAGCCTGAAGACTGAAGTTCAATCCCTCCAACCCACAGTAGAGACCTGACTCGCCAAAATCTTCCTCTGACCTTCGCACTTGCATGTCCCATGCCCGCTCACCCCCACAAATCAAATTCTAAGTACTTACTTTTTGTTGTTGCTGTTGTTGTTTTTCGAGACAGGGTTTCTCTGTATTGTTTTGTCCTGAAACTCTCTCTGTAGACCAGGCTAGCCTCGAACTCACAGAGATATGCCTGCCTCTGCCTCCTGAGTGCCGCTATCAAAGGCGTGCAGGACCAACTCCTAAGATCTGCCTGCGCCTGCCTCTTTCTCTCCAGTGCTGGAATTTAAGACCTGGGCCACCATGCCCCACGTAAAAGAGTTTTTAAAGAGAAAGCGTAACATAGGAGATAGGAAGAACTAAGAGACGGCTCAGTGGTTAAGAGCACTGGCTGCTCTTCCGGAAGACCTGCGTTCAATTTCCAGCACCCACATGGCAACTCAAGGACAGTAATCTGTAACTCAGACACCTCTCTGGCCTCCTCATGCACCGCACACACTTGGTGCACACACATACATGCAGACAAAAACACTCATACATATAAAGAAAATAAGCCTTTTAACTTAAGAAAGTAATAGAGTGACTATAATTAATCTACATATAAAATGTCATAATGAAACTCAGAACTTTGTATACCTTAAAAAAATTAAGCATTTATGAGTTGGGGTGTCATTCAGTAGTAGAATGGTTATCTACCGTTTTTCAGATTCTAGGTTTCATCCCCACAAAAATAGAAAATAAGAATAAATTAAATGTACATTGTCTGTTAAAACCATCCAAAGAAATGTCTGCACAATAAGCCAAGTATTTGTGCACAGTGGTATGTTGTGTTGCACCACTGTGGCATCGAGGAATAAAGAACCAACTTTCTGTTTAAGTAGAGATGTTTTATAGATGGTGCTAGTTGCATACAGTGTCATAGTATTTATCTATGGGGCTGAGGAGATGGCACAGTTCACAAGATACACAAGGACCTCAGTTTAGAGCCCCAGAACCCACAGGCCTGGCATGGTGCTATGTATCTGTAAGCCTGGTGATGGGGAAATGAGGGAGAGACAATGGAATCCCTGGGAGCTCATGGGCTGACTGGCCTGGTCTGTATGGTGAAGTTCAAGGCTATGAGAGACCCTATCTGAAAACAAAACCAAAAATGGAATGGGCTGGTGGTGGTGGCACGCACCTTTAATCCCAACATTCAGGAGGAGAAGCAGGCAGGCAGATCTCCATGAATTCAAGGCGAGCCTGGTCCACAGAGTGAGTGCCAGGAGAGGCTCCAAAGCTACACAGAGAAACTCTGCTTGAAAAGCAAAAAAATAAAAATAAAAAGTGGAACATGCCTGAGGACACACACACACACACACACACACACACACACACACACACACACACACACGAGAGAGAGAGAGAGAGAGAGAATGAAATGAATTCTATGATAGCTCAAGATGTATTTCATCTAACTGAAAATGAAATTGCTTTCTCTATTTGTAGTAGGATGCCACTTTATAAAACAGTGGATGTTTACCTGTGAATAGAAAATATTTAGGAATATTTCAAGGTCAGTTATATGCAGTCATTTAGTGTGTGTGACTCAAAGGGAATCCTCCTATCTCTCAGTCCTGAATTCTTGGATTACAGGCATACTCCACTATGCCTAGATCACTTTATTGTACATGCATCTGAATGTTTTACCATTCTCAAGTGTTACTTGTATCTCTGCGTGCATATTGTGTGTGTGTGTGTGTGTGTTGAGTGTGTATGTTAGGCATTAAACCCAGAGCGTTTCTTACCATATTAAGCATACACTTTACCATTAAGTTACATGACAGCTAATTACTGACAATCACATGAGACAGTCTTGTATAGCTCAAGATGGCTTGGAACTCACTGTATAGCTGAGGGTGATCTTTGAATTCTCCTGATCCTCTTGCATCTACCTTCCAATGACTGAGATTTCAGGCATGTGCTATTACACCAGGATTTAATTAAAAAGATAATAGCCACCTCTTTAAGCTTTGCAGCAATTCTGAAAAAAAAAAAAGAGAAAACTACCTCATGACTAGATTCTGACATACACAACTGAGTCCTCATAACATAAGGGGAAATGGAAAGTAAGTTGCAATTCTACCTCCAAATCCAACTGTGGGATCTCCTTGTCCCTGTAGAAATTCTGGTAATTACTTCATTCTGCATGCTTCTTCCAAGTCTCTGACCATAAGGGGACATAGAGCCTGAGGAATTTGGAGCAGTCTATCTATCATGGGATGTATGCCAGGGGCAAGTGAGGTCATTAAGCCAGCCTTCTCTCTGAACACAACTACATCCATCATCTTCAAAGAATTCTTTTCTTAAGCATCACTAGAGAAAGCCCCACTAAATCCCCCTCTCTCTGTGACACATGCACACAATTGTATCATTTAATTGCTAAAATCACAGTTATGCTGTACACACCTGCACTTATAATGCACAAGTAGCTAAATATCTCTCCTTTTATCAAAGGTAACCACCCACAAATGCATATATCTTTCATATTTCCCTTATACATATTAATATTCATTCATTCATTGAAGAAGATACAGAACTTTGAATAGGAAGATCACAGTTCATATATATATGCATATATGTTTTTATATAACACATATACATATTATTATACATGTAAACAATCTTTTCAGTGGTCCCTTCTCCCCTTTCCAAATTTTTGAAATCCCTTCTAGATTTTAGTCCCTAGAGATGCCTTAATTCCTTGTTAGTTCAGAAAAAAATTGTGCTTGGGACTGAGGAGATGGCTCAGTGATTAAGAGCCCTGGCTGCTCTTCCAGAGGATGTGGGTTCAATTCCCAACACCCACATCAGAGCTCTTAACCTTGTGTAACTCCAGCTCCAGTGGTTCAGACCCCTTACAAGGCATCCATGCAGGCACAACACCAATGCATATCTGAAAAAAAATAAATTTTTAAAAACAAACATGGGCCTTTAAGACCTAAATTACAGTGAAGGGGGGGCGGAGAGCGGGGGATGGCTCAGTCAATATAGTCCTTGTGTTGAGATCATCAAGACCAGAGTCCAATCCCCAGAATCCACTTGTAAAAGCTGGGTGTAGTGGATAATGTCTGAGGCTCCCCACTGACCTCTATGTTCATATGTACTCACATGCACATGAACTCGCACATGCATGTGTATCTGTACACGTACAAACAGAAAGAGGGGCCAGGCAGAGAGGGGGCAAGGTGGCTCAGTGAATAAAGACACTTGCCACCAAGCCTCATGACCTGAGATGGATCTCCAGAACCCACAGAGAATAAAGAGAGGAATTAATCCATTTCATTGTCCTGACTTCCACGGTGCACAGTGGCATGTGTGCCTGTACCCCCTACATACTATGTAATAAATAAATATAAGTTTGTAAGAAGAGAATGGCCTAACCTGTGGTGTCTCACTATGACCCAGAAAGAAACTTTCCTCCAAAAAAGTGTAGAATGGTTTTAAAAGTTTAGAAGAAGTCAGGCTTGTAGAGCAGACATAGCTGTCTTCAAGAACCACACACAAACAATATCTAAAAGGGAATCGAGAACCCCAGTCAGCTAGATGTGGTAGCTCATGTGCGGGTCTGGGGACAAGTGGTGCTATAGCAGAGCAGTGGATGGGTTGTTTTCTATTTGTCCTGGAGTCTGTCTCTACAGTTCTGCCACACTTCCTCTTAGGAAGTGAAGGTGTTTTGAAAATATTGGGAACCAAGAAGAAAAGGGAGTGGAAGTCTCCCCATGTTTTGTGCTATACATTAATTTGCTTTATGATTGTTGGATTGAGTTAGCAGGCTCCATATGAACCTTTAATAGGGAGGCATTTGAGTAGCTGGAGAGCCAAGCCTACATGGCCAGGGCCCAATGTATGTTCTTGGCACATGGGAACTGTGACAGACTGGTGTCTAAAAAAGTGCAGATGACCTGCCAGGGACACTATGCTGCTCCTTAGAAGCACAGCACTTGCCACAAGGTCTTTGGATGGTGAGAAAGAAGGCTGGGTAGCTAATAGGTTCTGGTAGCCCTGTCCCAGCCCTTACTGCAAGTTTTCCCATGGTAGGGATGCAGACCAAAACATGTTACCACGTGTAGCAAGGAACTGATAAGATGCCAACTCTGGTTTACCCACTTCCTCTTGGTGTCACCTTCTTAACTGGCCCCCACCAATGCAGGGGATGACAGAATCTCCCTGCTTGTCTGTACAGGAAAGAGCACAGCCATATACCATAAATTTAAGTACTGTTTTCAAGATCATGGCAGGGAACTGTTTCCCACACCTTGCCGGTCTGTTCCACAGGATGAACATTGTTGAGTTGATATACATGTTGGCTTTCATGGGCCAGTGGTGCCACACAAACACAACACACCTGGGAAAGCAACCAGGTTGCTTTTTTTTCCAGTTAAGGGAAACACATCAGTCACCAACACTTTAGAAAGATTGTACAAGTAGGGACCTGTGGCTCCGGTGTTGTTGGTCTTGAGGATGTTGTAGGTATTGTTCTTTCGTTACAGTTATAAGAATAAAAGCTGGAGAAGGGGTGGGGTTCCCAAGTGAGGGTCCCAAGTGAGTGGGGTCCCAAGGTAAGGGACCTCGTGGGAGAGCATAGCAGGTTCCATAGCAGGCGAGGGTGACCGAGGCTGGAGGGCATAACACGCCAGGCAGATAGAGCTTAAATGAGGAATTTATTTAGAAAGGGGAGTGAGGGAGAAGGGAAAAAACATAGAGGCACTGGGAAAGAGAAGAAGAAGGGGTTAGCTGGCGGCCAACCAAAAGCAGGAGAGAGAGAGAGAGCAAAAGAGAGTGTAAGTGGGCAGAGGTCTGACTTTTAAAGGGGACCTTTACACCTGCCTGCAGACTAGTACTCATTGAACCCTGGGATGACCATTCTGCCCGATGGCAGGGGATCCTTACAGGGGAAACAGGCTCGAGGCCAGGTAAAGCCATAATTGGAATCTGGGCTTCCAGTATTCCACTGAGTGGTGGTGACAGTCACTGGGGATCTGAGAGGGTTTTTGTTGATTTTTTAAAATAAAAAAAAAAAAATTGTATTTACTTAGAAGCATCCAGAATGTCAAGAGAACAGCTGCATTCATTTATTTGTTTATTTTTTTTGTAGTTACAGAGTGGTATTCAGTTAAGGAGTCAACAATTATCTCTGTATAAGCTGCATCAGAGACAACAGAAGATGAGAAAAACAAAAAAAAATTATTGCCGCCATAAATAACTAATTTGTACTGTGCACCAACAAGAACCTGATTTGAATTTCCATGCCAGTTTACAACCCCCAGGCTGTATCAGGCAAGGTTAGTAACTATTGAAAATACCAACAGGACAGGGCTGTCTAAAGATTCTGCAGTGTGTTGACTATATATAAAAAAAAAGAGATCTTGTACAGTTTAAAAACAAATCTTACACAGCTTTATGTTTCAATTTTTATTTTTTTTTAAAAGGAGTGAATTGTGTACTGAGGGGTTAGATGTTTTATATACAAGAAAAAAAAGTGCGGGAAAACCAACTTATTCATCTTCCTCTTCCTCCTCCTCGTCTTCCTCTTCCTCCTCCTCGTCTTCCTCTTCCTCCTCCTCGTCTTCCTCTTCCTCCTCCTCGTCTTCCTCTTCCTCCTCTCGTCTTCCTCTTCTTTTTCTTGCTCTTTTCAGCCTTGATCGCTGTCTCCACTGCACCGGGTTTTTCTTTAGCTCTGCAGGCAGCAATTTCCTTTCCATGTTTCCCTTCAGCGCAGCAGCCTTCTTTTCCTAGGGTTGCTGCAGTGTTGTTTCATTTCTCTCAAAGTTTCTTTGCAACATCACCAGTGGACAAGCCAGGGGGCGGTAGTCAGAACAGAACAAGGAGTGCCGAAGGAGGCTTGGGTCCACTGAGGTCCTTGAACTTGTTGGTGTTCCCTTCGCGGGGAATGTAGGTCTTCATTTCTCTTTCATAACGAGCTTTGTCGGACTTTGTCATATCTTAAATTTCCCTTTCTTTAGCAGCAATGGTCTTCTGCCTCTCGGAGCACTTCTTAGAGAAGTTGGGCGAGCTGACAGAAGCACTCACATTTCTTCTTGTGTTCCTTCCATCAAGCTTACACAAAGAATGCGTATGAGACATTTTGCCTCTCAGCTTCTTAGGATCTTCTTTGCCCATGTTAGTTAATTTTCTTCCATGGGGCACAGAGTTGCCTTAGTGCCCGTCTGATTCTCACTTGCTCGGCTGTGAGCTTTTTGTTTTTCAAGACAGAGTTTCTCTGTGTAGCTCTGGCCACCCTGGAACTTGCTCTGTAGACCAGGATGGCCTCAAACTCACAGAGATCTATCTGACCACCTCTGCCTTCCAAGTGCCAGGATTAAAAGACTGAGCCACCACTGCCCAGCTTTTGTCCCCCTTTGGCTTTTGAGACAAGAGTTTCATGGTAGTCAAGGCTGGCTTTGAACTCTCTGTCCTCCTGCCTCAGGCTGGGATTACAGACTGCTAAACTTGGCTGAGATTTTATAACTGCCCTTATGTGGTATTCCAGAAGCATTAAATGACTTTTCTGTGAGCCTCCTAGGATTCAGTCCACCAACATTGTGGACCAGATGATGTAGATAAGTTGTCTGGCTGTCTTGTTGGCCAGAGTTCACCTGTTTCTGAAACATCTTTCATTTTCTGGCTTTATCATAGCCAGGCATTTGGGGGACTTTAGCGTCATCTAGAGATTTACAAAAGAAAATCCTGGGATGGAGAGAGAGAGAGAGAGAGAGAGAGAGAGAGAGAGAGAGAGAGAGAGAGAGAGAGAGAGAGCGCTTAATGGTTAAGAGCAAAGTCTGCTCTTACTGATTCATAGACTTACATGCAGATAAAACACTCATACACATAAAATAACATTTACATTATTAAAAATGTACAGTTATCGTGGAAGTTGTGACTTCATTGGTCTGGTGTACATCCTGGGCCAAGGTTGAACTCCTAATGTAGATTTGACAATTTCTGAAGCAGACGACCTAGTGTTTTGGCTCTTCTAAATAGGTGCCCATCCCTTTACCACAAAACTTCATAGCAGCCAATCTCATTAAAAATTAAAAAATGAGGTGGGGAAGAACAGGGAGGTTGGACACAGTCGTACATGCCTGTAATCTCAACACTTGGGAGGTGGAAGCAGAAGAGTCAGGACTCCAAGGTCATCCTTACCAACAAGTGAGTTAGAGGCAGCCGGGGATGCATGGGATCCCATCTCAAAAACCCCAAAATAAAAAAAAATAGAGAGAAAAGGGAAACAAAGAGAAAGAAAGAAAATAAGAAAGTCCCACTCACAAAGATAAGGATCTTTTAAGATTCATGTGAACCTTTAAGACTCTGGTAGCCCACTTAGGCGACCAGAAAATAGATGGAGTCCTGATCCAGGACCTCCCAGTCCACCGTCTCCAAGAGTCACCCCGTGTTTACTTCTTCAGGTTCCTTGCTGTTACTATGCTGTTTTGTTTTAGACAGGGGCCTTTCCTTGTAGGGAACTAAGCATGGCCTTGCCCTCCTGACCCCCACCCTTTGTTAACTGAACTGCATCCCCATCCCAGGTGTGAATTTTGAGGCAAAGTCTTGCTATTTAGCCCAGACTAGCCTCAGACCCCGAGTACTGAGTTCTGAAATGTATAGCTAACCTGGACATAATTAACAGTTGGCAGAACTTTGACACAAAATCCTTTTCCTCTAGAATAAAAGATATTGTAACAGGAGAGGACAGAGGGAAGTCTCAGTTCTAATCAGTTTAGGATATGAAAACACCACTAGACTCTGGAATGAAACACAAAAGGCAAACAGCTGGAAACCACCAGATGTGCATCAAGATCACATATTCTAAGAAAGCATAACTAAAATCTCAGAGGAGGAGAGGGAGAAACTCTATTTTAATTCATTGAAAGTTGACACCATCTTCAAATATTTGAAGAGTTCTGTGATTGATTGCCACTATCACTCCATTTAACTGAGCATGGGTGGTGCATACAAACTACCTGGATTACCACAGACGACAGTGGACGACTGTAAACAGCCATGTAATAGACACTATTGCATCTCTGTGTTGGAGTAGAAGACTGAAATCCTTGATGCAACATTTGGCGGACGAAGTAATGCATTATTTTCCATGTCACTCAAGGATAGTCTGAAGCAGCTTTCACCCAAGTGGAACCAACAACAGTACCAATGAATGGTGCTGCCTCTGTCAATGCCTCCTTAATTCACCTACAAAAGCTGGTCTAGTCTCTTTCTCCTGGTTTTTCAAGACAGGGTTTCCTCTGTGTAGCCCTGGCTGTCCTTGAACTTGCTTTGTGACCCTGAGCTCACAGTGATCTACCTGGCTCTGTCTCTAGAATACTGGATTCATCACCCAGCTGTGAATGTGCATATCTGATATGTAGGATATCTGATACACGACCCCTGGGAAAGGGTCATTTGACTCCAAAGTGTTTGAGGCACACAGGTTGAGAACAACAGAAGCTAAAGGAAATAATTCAGATCTGTATGCTAGCAAGCTTTGTCTAACCCCCCTCCCCCCCCGCCCAGTAAAAGCCCTTTACATTATACATTTCTTTTGAAGATCATATCATAGGTGGACAAAATCTTGCTTCATATTATACATAGGTTAACACCACAGTGAGATGGAACAATTTACATTTGAGCTAAAATAAAATTTAGCCTATCTAAGGTAGATTCAAAAAGCTGTTGGAAGTTTGGTGGTGGTGGTGCATGCCTTTGATCCCAGCACTCAGGAGGCAGAGGCAGGTGGAACTCTGCTAGGCGAGGCTAGCCTGCTCTGTATAGCAAGTTCCAGGTCAGCCAGGACTACACAGAGAAATCCTGTTTCAACTCTCCCCTCCAAAAAAAAAACAAACCTGTTGGAAATATTAGTGAGATATTAGTGAGGTGTAAGAAGTATGTACTCAGTGTGCCTTTCAAAAGCCTTCTTACATTTCTAATTATGCTTATTCTTCTCACTGTTGCTTGATGTGTGTTGTTTGGGGTTCCCTCCACATCTACACAGCTGCTGTGTAGACAGAGGAGTTGATGTGTATGCGTCTCAAAGACAAGAATTGGGCAAAGTTCTGTTGACATGTAAGATCAGGCTTTCCAATGCTTCAAGGCAAATGAATAATAATGGCAAATACCTGGCTAACTATTGTTTATCTTTCCCATTGGCCTTGCAGATCAAAAACCAATGAGAATCAAGAATGTGAGATTCCCCACATACTTGTGAGAAAGCTGTTATCGAAGGTCATGGTATTAATCCATAGTTTATTCTATGTGCTTCTATTCAATGAATATGAGTTCTATATCCCCGCTAACAATTAATGACCAGAATCATCTTTAAAATATTTTTGTTGGTTGGTCAATGTCACATACTTGTGAACGTACTTTCATTCACCAGCCAGCACTTCAGTGACACCTCTTTGTTAGTTAATCAGATCACATTCCAAGGCACACACTTCTGAATGCCAAACAACACCCTCACTTGAAATGACCCCACTTATAAAGATTCTGCCAGCCTCTGAAAAACCTACTGATCCCTAAATTCCACGTTATTACCAAACCCTAAGGTCAGTGGTATGCCTTTCTTGGTGGAAAGTGTCACCATCCAGCATATACTTAAGGAAGCAATCAATTAAGCTTTGTAGCTTTCTGTTTAGATATTGAGTGGTGGTCTCATCTGTTGACACGTGAAAGATTTCCAGTTTTGAGTGTTGTTGGAGCAAGAAAGGGATCTGTAACACTATCAGGGCTGCCTTCTGGAGAACTGTCATCTTCAACTAGTCAGCTTCTTTTCCACTTTGGTCAACAGCTGATTGACAGAAAAATACAGAAGTTGGGGCTGGAGAGATGTTCAGAGGTTAAGAGTCCTGGATGCTCTTCCCGAGTACTCAGGTTCACTTTCCTGCGCCTACATAGTGTCTTTCAACTGTCTGTAACTCCAGTCCCAGGGGACCTTTTGTCCTCTGCCAGCCTCCTCAGACACTGCGTGCACACGGCACACAGACATACATGCAGGCGAAACACCCATTAAATAAATAAAATAAAATAAAATAAAATAAAATACAGAAGACCATGCTGCTTCGGTGGGGAATTAGTTCTCGGGTCTCATTTGTATCTGGAATCTCTTCTATAAAAATCATAAAAGAATGTTATCTCATTCTTTCCAACTTTTTATTTCTTGTCCCATCCTGCTTGTCTTGTATCTTTCTTCTAGAAATTATTCCTTCAATACATCCCTCAAACAAGAACCCTGTCTCAGACTCTCCTTCTAGGAAACCCAACAAAAGCCAGTACACACCATTCAAAATACTTTTATAACACCAGACAGAGGACTAACTCCCACAATTTTTTTCTGAATTGAATCTTTCATTAACAGGAGGACTCAGCTGATGCGTGTGTAACAAGGAACGTGCAATGCTTCTTACACATGAAAGCTGGATGACAAAACCCACAGGTGTGTATTTTCTTGTCATATGGCGCTGCACACTTTCCAAGAATTTTGAGAATGGTCTTTCCACTTCTAGATGCAAGACACCTTTCCTAGGGCAGATTACAGCTCGACAGGGAGCAGCCATTTGACAGAACTGGGCTTCACTGATTGGCCATCCCCATGCCTTGTTTCCTCCTCCCTCATTGTGCACTTGGCATCCTCTGTTTGACCCTCTGTGAAGCTAGTGTCACTCTTTGTCCCATCTTTGTTTCATAGGCTGTCCTGATGTTCAAACACCAGTATTCAATAGCTATGCTTGGCTTTACCACTGAATGTCACCCATCTCTCTCCCCGACCCTTTTTTCAGTGCTGGAGATTAAACTTAGGGCCTTGCATATGATAGACAAGTGTTCTACCACTGAGCTACACCCAAACCCTTGTCCCCACCCCTTTCACATATGCTGCCTGCCCCTCTAGCAAAACAAAGTTTTATTAGACTCACTGAGCAGGAACACTTCATACTCAGGGAAGTTGTCCTATTTTCCTTTATCCCAATGGTACCACTGAGGTTGTCCAAGTTCACTTATTTATCACCCACAGTCTATACCTAAAATCATAAATGTAAATTTTAACCCTTTAAATTTCTTTTTTTATTTCTTCCTTTCTTCCTTTCTTCCTTCCCTCTTTCCTTCTTTCCTTTCTTCCTCCTCCTTCTTTTTGACACAAGGTCTCACTATGTAGCTCTGGCTTGCCTGGAACTCACTATGAAGACCAGGCTAGTCTTAAACTCACAAAGATTCACCTGTCTCTGTCTCTGAGTGCACTTGAAATTACTTCTAAAATTTGTTGTGCTGAGTGTTTTGCCTGCATGTACATAAGTGCACCACATTTGTGCAGTGTCCACGTAAGCTACAAGAGGGCATCAGATCCCCAGAAGCTGAAGTTACAGACCATCCTAATTTACTGTTGGTGAGCTGAGAACTGAACCCTGGTCCTCTGCAGAAGCAGTCAGTGCTTTTAGCTGCTGAGCCATCTCTCCAGCCCCTCCAATGCCTCTTTACAAGCACGTCCACACGGGAATTATGGCCAGCTTTTCCTTCCCTACAGTGCACCTCTTTTTCATATCTCTGGCCTTTGTGGTACCTTATTTTGTTTTAGTTGGCATAGTCACCTTTCCTCCTCACCTCTTTTTGTTTGTTTGTTTTAGTTTTTGAGACAAGGTTTCTCTGTGCATCTCTGGCTGTTCTGGAACTCACTGTAGACCAGACTGGACTCAAAGTTACAGCAATCCACCTGCCTCTGCCTCCAAAGTACTAGGATTAAAGGCATGTACCACCATCACCTGGCATCTTCCCCTCTTTATTCAGGGTCATCGTCACCAAGATAAGACTCTTCCAAACACATCCCTTTGGGTGATTTACATAATGGTCTCTATGTTTGTCATTATGTTCCAAAAAGCTTAATGCCTCCAAGTTGAATAAACAGTGCAACATGATGGTTCAAAGCTTATGTAATATTTGGAAATAAAACAAGCATGAGTTTGAATACTAGCCCAACCATATAGTAGCTGGGAGAACTTGAGCAAGATGCTCCATTCTTTTGAGTCTTAGTTTTGTCTTTTCTAAAATTGGTGTGTGATCCTGACACTACTTAAGCTCATAGAGAGGTCATGAAGATGAAGTCTTATAAAATGACACTCTTAGCTCATTGCTTGGTATATTGTAGGTATTCAATATGTTTCATCAGTATTCAATATGTTCTATCAGTAGGGAATGTGTCAGAATGATGTCCACTACAGAGTAGGTTGACCCAGAGGTAGGAGGGATGGAAGCCAGAGGGATGGAAGGATACCAAACTGAAGTACGGAAGTGGAAAGGCAGCCTATCAAAGCCTCTACTGGAGAGGCAGGGCAAGAGAGAAGACCAGAGATGGGTGGAGCTGTGTTTGAGGTAGTTGAGGATTAAAGCATAAAGGAATGAAGTACATAGATTGGGTCCATCATACTGCTAGGCAATAGAAGCTGGAGAGCCAGAACAGAGAAAGCCCTGTAATTTCAAACTCCCTTTCCATCTTGGTTTCAGTTAGAAGGCTTTATAATGAAGCCAGTCCTAGGGAAAAGGTAACAATGAAAACCACACACACAGAAACTGGATGCACTTTGCAATTGAAGAGCTGAGGTGTGGTGATATTTTGTTTATGATATAACAAATAAAGCTTTCCTGTAGATCAGAGTACAAAGCTAGCCACAGCCAGGCAGTGGTGGCACACACCTTTAATCCCAGCATTTAGGAGACAGAAGCAGACAATTCTCTATTAGTTCAAGGCCACCCTGGGCTACATGAGAGTGAATCAGTCTAAAAGAGAAACAGAGCTCATGCCTTTGATCCCAGCACTTGGGATGACACATCTTTAATCCCAGAACTAGAGAGGTGGAGACAGGAGTGATTTGGCTGGGCAGAAGGCGACAGGAAGGCATTGCAATCTGAAGTTTGGTGGAGAGCAAAAAGTTTGAGGAACAGTGCAGTTGGGAAGAGTCTGAGGTTTTGTGGAGAGCAACACAGTTGGAGAAGCAATGGCATCTGGAGATGCAATCTGAGGATAGCATCGTCCCTTTGGGCTGAAGTAGAGATAAGAGCTAGTGGCTGGCCGCTTTGCTTCTCTGATCTTCAGCTTTAACCCCAATATGTCTCTGAGTTTTTATTATTAATACCAACTATAATTCGTGTTACACTGGGGCATGATGAGGCATACTTGTAATCCCAGAACTCTGGGACCTGAGGCCAAAGTTACACCCTGGAGTCTCAGGTCAGCCTGGACAACATAGTGAGACACTGTCTCAAAGACAAAACAAAAACCAAAAACTTTGTAATTGAGTCTTGTACTCTAGGCATTAACATCTCCACCTGGAGAAGAGGAGCCCTCATTGGAAAATTGACTCTTTGCCCACCTCCTACCCCCCCCATCGCCCCTGGGATACTTGATTGGCTTAGAATGTAAACACTGGAGGTAACTAGTGTCTTTTTCAGAGGGTTCTGGCATCCCAGGGGTTTCCAGACAAATGATGCCTTTTCATTTCTTGCATTCTCCTCAGGGGCCAGGGCAGTCACATCTGCTGATGGTCAAAAACACAACACTCTCCTTGCAGGCCCCGCAGGAACAAGCTCAACTCCCATATAGCTGAACTGGTCCACAATCAGAGTTCTGTGTCTAACTGTCTGCAACTGACTTTCCAAACACACCACTGGCAAACAATTGTTAATTTTCATCTATAATTGTTTCAAACTCTTGCCCAGAGGCAGGGGAATGGATCTAATGGCTTTCAGAGAATTCCATTCACCTAGTAAGTCTATAATAAGTCAATGATGAGATGCTGGAATATCTAAGAAAAGTCACAGGGGACTTAGGAAGATTCTGCATAAACATGGCAAGTGTTGTTTGTGCCACCTGACTTCTGATTCCCCCAAAGGAGATGAGAGAGTACCATGAAACCTGTGTGTCTGCTTGATTTGATACCACAGAGGATCTCAGGATTCTGCTAATCCCTGCCTTATCTGTCTCCTCCTGTTGTTTTCCCAAAATTCAACTTCAACCTGGAACCCAGTTCTGTCCATGCCATCCACCACCCACTCAGACTCTTAGCCAGAGGAAATTGGTGAGCCATCTTGCTCAGGGCCTGTAATCTATTCACTCTTGCCATATATAACATCCCATTTTAAGCCCATCCCTTGATATATGAAGGGCTTCAAATCATGGCAACAGGAGAAAGATGTCAATGTGTCCTGGACCACTGGCCAAGAACTGATGTTTGGATTGCTGAGGTTGGGCAGAAAGCCCAGCCAGAATCTGGCCCTCCTCACTTCTTTGAAGGCATTTGTTTCCCTGATGCTTCTGCTATGCTATGAGGAAGCATGGCAAGCCATCTTGCTGCTGGCACCTGTCACACTGTAGCATAACACCAACACTAATGGCAAAAATAATCACAGTGACAATGACGGCTTGGTTTACATGCAGAAGGCACTTGTCATCTCCTTGGGAGCCTCCCAGCCTCGGGCTTCATGCTGATGGTGTACTTGGCCCTTGGCCCACAGTACACACTGTCACAGTCACACATTGGTTTCCTCTGAATGGTTGACATTATCGTTACTGTCAGAGCAATTATGGATAACTCTTGGTTTAGTCTTGCAAAGCACATCTACTGAGGACATACTGAATGCCAGCTTCCATACAAGGTTATAAAGGAGTCCCACATTTAAAAAAATACTTTCAAAAAATAGTTTAAGAGGTGAGGGGATACAATTCAGTAACAATGCATATCCCTGGCATGCACAAAGCCCTGGGTTCTACCCACATCACCAAAAGGAGGGGGAGGAAAAGGAAGAGAAAGAGGAGAGGAAGGAGGAGGAGGAGAAGCATGAGGAGGTGGGGGTCGACATACATTGTACACACAATTGTGAATGGATAGCAATAAAAGTAGGGCACAGTGGGTGCTCAATAAATAAGCTTGGATAAAATAGAATAGCAAATAAAAATAGATTCTACAAAGGGCTGTAGGATCTGAGACAGGGAACAGAATAATTTATTAATGGAATCAAGGAAGGTTTCTGAGGAGGTGACTGAACGTTTTTTCTTTCTTTTCCCTCTCTCCCTCCCTCCCTCTTTTCCTCCCTCCCTCTTTTCCTTTCTCTCCCACTCTCTTTCTCTCTTCATCCCTCCTTCCCTCCTTCCCTCCTTCCTTCCCTCCCTCCTTCCCTCCTTCCCTCCCTCTCTCTCCCTTTCTCTCTTTCTCTCTCTTCCTCCCTTCCTCCCTCCCTCCTTTCCTCCCTTTATTTCTAAAGAAAAGATCTCATGTAGTCTAGGCCCTTAGCTCACTATGTACTGAGGATGTCCTTGAACTCCAATTCCTCCTGCCTCCACTTCCCACACACTGGAATTACAGTCACGTGCCACCATGCCTGACACTAAACTCTGAAGACTGAAAAGGTAGCACCTGATTCTGCCTGGACCCTGACACTTGGGTTGGAATGTCACTTGTGCATTTGTAAAGTGTTTGGTAGTATATAGTCAAAACCCAATACATAACATAAACACCCAATTACATAAACACCCAATTACATAAACACCCAATATATAAATATGATGCTTGGAGCTCCACAGACTAGCAGGATGGGACACTGAGGGCATGAGGAAGGTCCTTCCAAACAATGCATTGAAATTTATCTAGCAGAGAGGGGCTTCCTTCAGTTGCTCTTGCTGACTGGATAGACACAGTCAGCTGCCTGACCCTCATCTGGGGATATGGACCCAGGTGAAGCAGATTTATCCCAAGCCCTGAGGTGTGACAACATTTGTACTGAGAGGCAGGATGTGGTAGTATAAATAACTGCATCAGACAGACTGGTTTAGAATCTCAGCTCTGCAATGAAGACTGTGTAACCTTGAATGAACGTTTTAATTTCTCTATACCTTAGTTTCCTAATCTGTAAAAAGAAGAGAGTTAGCTCATAGTTATACTGGCCTTGTAAGGGAGATACAGGATTCAACCTGCTTGTTAATATGTGTGGTGAATTACCACAGTCCCTAGGATATTGTTAGGTCTTATTATGTTTAGATCATTTGATTAGTGTACTTCCATTTTCTTAGATTATTTAATACTGAGGTTCTCAATTTATATCTGAGGAAGTTTTCTCAATAGGAAACATGCAGAGATAGTTTTGGTTGTTGTCTAATACCTAGTATTAGTAGTTGGAATAGTTAATTCAACATAGTTTTTTGAGACAGAGGCTGACCTCTCTCTCACGATGTAGGATGATTCTGATTTTTAATCTTCCTGTCTCCACCGCCCGGGTGCTGGGATTATAGACGTGCACTGCCACACCAGGTTTACGGAGTGTGGGAGTCAAATCTGGGGCTTGTGTATGCTACACAAGCACTCCACTGAGATACATACTCAGGCCCAATTAATATTTATTAGATATATATTTTATTTATCTATTTATTTATTTTGGTTTCTTGAAACAGGGTCTCTCTGTGCATCCCTGGCTGTCCCCAAACTCACTCTGCTGGCCTCGAACTCATAGAAATCCACCTGTCTCTGCCTCCCAAGTGCTGGGATAAAAAGCATGCACCACTACTGCCCGACTATATTGGATATTTTTAAATGAATGAACAAGTAGCAATCTGGGATAATGTGGTATTCAGATGCTAATTCAGAAACACTTCGGATGACCAAAATTGCCAAATGTCCTCCAATTCAGTGTTTTAGAATTGATTCTGTTGAGTGTGTCTGTATTAACACTGCATAGTTAAAGAGAGAGAGAGAGAGAGAGAGAGAGAGAGAGAGAGAGAGAGAGAGAGAGAGAGAGAGAGAGAGAGAGAGAACACCAGTTACAGTTGGAGTGTCTGTTTTATATGGAGGGCTACTGGACTATAAGGAGACTGGGAAAGCCTGCCTTACAAAGGACCGTTTGTATAAGAGGGCAGAAGGGAATCTGACTGAACCCTGACACAGCCACAGAAAGCACTGTTGATTTGCCCTACAACTCCCTCTCCCTTCCTCTTTCCTCCCTCCCTCTGATGCTAGGGATTGAGCCACAGGCCACGTATGTGCTAAGCTAGGCCAGACCATTCCCCTGAGCTTTATTCGCACATACCCACCTTCTATTTTTGTTTCGAAAGGAATATTACAGATTATTTTATTTTGATTGCAGGGGAGGGCAAGTTCTTTCTTGGTAGTCCAGGATGGTCTCAGACCCATAAAAAACCTTCCTTCTTGGGTTCCCAAATACAGAGAGTCCAAGTATGAGCTGCAGTGCCCTGCCCCTCAGAATTCTTGCCTCCACAGTTTTCTGCACCTCTGTTCCAGACTCCTCTCTACAAACTGGCTGCTGTGGAGGGCCCACACAAGTGTAGCTTCCCTGCCCAGAGCACAGGGCAGGGAAGAATCCATAGCCCATCTTAGGCAAGAACCTCCAACTCCATTGAGTCATCAGTGGCCAGGGGCACAAGGAAATGAGTGATGTCTCTGGAACATGGTCCTCCTTCCTGAAGTTAGATTAAACTAAGGAGCCTCACCAAAACATCTGGTTGTGTGTGATGGCATGTTTGCTTGCTTGTTTGTTCCTTTGAGATGCGGACTCAGAAGGCAGCCCAGGCCATCCCCAAATTCCCTATGTAGCCCAGGATAGCCTTGAAATCACAATCCTCCTGTCCCCAGAGTGCTGGCATTATAGGCAGCATCACTGCTGGGATGCTGTTTTGAGTGTAAGAGATAACACAGATATTTTCCCAGAGCTTTAGAAACAACCTTTCCCAGGTTGTCCACTTGCACTGACTGTTTGGTTTCTGCTGCCTCTATGCTCAGTTTCTAGAACTCTAAAGACTACCAGGCAGTCTGATCATGTCAAGGCACCAAGAGCTATTTGTGTGTGTGTGTGTGTGTATGTGTGTTGACATAACCCAAGGGAAGAGAAATTCTCTCCAAGTTTATGTCAGCAGAACTGCTCACCCAGCATGTCAGACCTCAAAGATAGGGCTGAGATGAGATGAGAGAGCCTGGGGAGGGAAGAACCTACTATCCTAGAAGCAGACAGCTGTACTTTAGACTTATATTGGCCACAGTTTGTAGCATTTTTCTAGACTTGCAATCACTACATACAGTTGGAACCTATAGAAACCCCACAGAGCTGATATCTTTATCCCCATTACCCAGCTGATAAAATTGAGGTTCTGAGAGGTGAAAATTAAGGTTAGAAGAAGTGACATGAAAGAAAAAGTGACATGATTGGTCCAACATCACACAATTAGCTGCTGATCAAGGGATGGAACTTAGGCCTGTTGCACTTCCAGACCAGCGTTCCCCTGTGTTACTCTACAGGGCAAGGCTTCAGAGAAAGATTGCATCTTGGGGAGAATACAGAGAAGGGCAAGACTCACAGGTGGCCAGAGGTGCAGAGTTAACCAGTTTCTCAGTCCCTGGAGGAGAGAAGGCCTGATGAGGCCCAGTTGGGGACTGCAGAGAATGAGGGATCGATCCACCATTCCATGTGAGAATGGATTGTAGCCCCAGCCTGCGTGTGTCAATGGATCTGATTAGCACTTGCGTGAGTCTCCAGCCATCGATTGGCAGGTGAGAATCGTTCTGGGACCAGCAGGGAGTCAGTCCACTCTGTCCCCATTCCCATCAGTTTACTCCCTTTGCAGAGGCATCTTCCTCCCTCCCCCCCCGTCATGACACCCCTGCAACCTGGCGGTCTCCAGATTCCTCCAACCCCCAGATCTAATGGGAGTTAGGGCTCCTCTGGATGCTGCTGACTAGGGAGGGGCACACGGTTGGCACACAACTCATCCAGCCATGCCAGGTTCAGCCCTTAAGAGAGCCTGTGAGAGTGGATAGATGCACTCACCTTGGAGCCTAAACCACACAAAGGAAAAAGCAAAGGCTCTGCAAACATGTGTGTTATGTGGCCTTGGGCAAATCATCTGCCCTGTGAGCCCAAGTTCCTCAATGTGAAAGAATAAAAGCAAGCTTCCTCCCCAGACTGTCTGTGTGGAAGTATGTGTAAAAGTCCTTTTCAGTCCCTAGCTCATATGGTCTAAAATGTTAGATGGAAACTGAGGATGTGTGCTCAGTCTGGGTAGCCCTGTCTAGTTGACCCAGCTCCTGCCTCTGTTCTCGTCTTTAAATGCCATGCATGAGTTGACAGACAGTAATCGCCTCCACATTTGGCAGGACCCAGAGCAGTTCTGCCTTCAAGGAACTTCAACCCATACTATTCATTTTCTTTGGGGGTGTTAAATTGTCAACTAAGCGAACAAGACAGGCTCGGCCTTGCCATGCCCTTAGAGTCCTTTGGACCCAGAGGTCATATTCAAAGGTTGGCATGTGCTGTCTGTCTGGAGGAGGGTGTTTGAGGCATTTTTCTGCCTGTCAGGCTGGAACTAGCAGAGAGCCAGTGGCCAGAGGCTGTGACCTCTTTCATTACCCCAACTGTAGCAAGTTCATGTGACAGGAGTACTTTCTGTTTTCTTCCCTGTCCTTCCAAGGCTGGAGCTTTGCCCAGCTCACAGTAGCCCTGCTCCTTTGCCATGATGGTGCCAGACTCCTCCCCTGGGGCCTGTTGGACTTGTCTACTGATGGCTGGCCCTCAGACCATCTGTCACAAGAGCTTGTCCTTAGCCTTGCCCGAGGTGGGCTCTGTTAGACCATTAAAGTCCCTGAAGCCACAGCAAGAGGGAGGGCATGGGCTGCAATGGCAGCCGAGAGCTGTACTCAGAACCATGGACAGATGCTAAGGTCCCCGGATATGTGGGCTTTTAACACTGTGTGCAAACACAGACCAGATCCCACAACCAGCAGCACCATGGACAGACACCACCAGCTGCCTTTGCCTGGTTGAGCAGTCAAATTCTTCTGACTATAAGAAATAAAAATCTGGGGACTGGAGAGATGCCTCAACAGTTAAGAGCACTTCCTGCTCTCAAACAGAGAATGGGAGTTCAGTCCTCAGCGACCACATCAGGCCGGTTTACAACAGTCTAAGCTCTAGGGCATCCAACATCCTCTTGGGAATGACCTTCTGACCTCGTGGGAATCTGCAGTTATCTGTGCATGCAAAAATGTGTACAGTTTGGAGGCAGCTTGGAGGCAGAGGGATGGGGATCTCTGTGAGTTCGGGGCCAGTGTGGTCTGCATAGTGAGCTCCAGGATAGCCAGGACTACATAGTGAGACCCTGTCTTAAAATAAGGAAATAAATACATGTATATACATACATGTGTGCACACACACACATCTTAAAATTTTTTTAGCAGGATGGGATGGTACTTACCTTTAATCCCAGCACTCAAGAGGCCAAGACAGGCAGATTTCTGTGAGTTCAAGGCCAGCCTGGTCTACATATCGAGTTCTAAGTCAGACAAGGCTACATAGTAAGAATCTATGTCTAAAAGATATGTGTTTTTTGTTTGTTTGTTTTAGAAATGGAAATGGGCTATTGCATTGGCTCAGCATGTAGAAGCACTTGGCAGTACAAGCCAGGACCTGAGTTTGCTCCTAGGAAGCTATATAAGAAAGCTAGATGCAGTGGTATGTATCTCCAATCCCAGCAGTCCTATGATAAATGGGAAGTAGAGACAGGGGACTCACTCAGAACCTCACAGGCCAGCTAGCCTGGAGTACACAGCTTGGCACAAACAAGAGAGACAGCCTTGGGGAGATGCAAAGAGCTGGCTGCCAAAAGATGCCCTCTGACCTCCACATGTGCATAAGCTATGCATGTGCATGCACATATATGATAATAAATAAAATAAAATGTAAAGAAACAAAGAGAGAGAGAAATATATTTCAAACAACTAACCAAAGCTGTTTTCTGTATGAACCGAGGGTAGCAATGAATGTCACAATTTGTTGCATTAAGCAGTGTGAAGTCAAGATGGATTCTCCCTCTCTCTTTCTCTCTCTGTCTCTCTCTCTCTGTCTCTCTCTCTCTCTCTCTCTCTCTCTCCGTGTGTGTGTGTGTGTGTGTGTGTGTGTGTGTGTGTGTGTGTGTGTGTGTGTGTGTGTGTGTGTATGGCCCTGGCTATCCTGGAATTCACCCTGTAGACCAAAATGGACTTTAACTCACAAAGATCTGCCTGCCTTTGCCTTCCAGGTGCTGGAATTAAACATATGTGCCTCCATACCTACTTCTCCTTTACTTAAGGAAAAAAGAAATAGGGCTATTAAAGTTCTTTATTTCTTTTTTTTTTTAGTTTTTTGTTTGTTTGTTTGTTTTGTTTTGTTTTGTTTTTCCAGACAAGGTTTCTCTGTGTAGCTTTGGAGCCTGTCATGAACTAGCTCTTGTAGACTAGGCTGGTCTCAAACTCAGAGAGATCTGCCTGCCTCTGCTTCCTGGGTGCTGGAACTAAAGGCATGTGCCACCAACACCAGGCTATCTATTTTTTAGGTGAGCTTAAGTCATTCAAGAAAATTCTTTTTATTCAAGTTTTCCAATACATGACACAAGCTTCTTTACAGTATGCCCTTTCAATATTTTTTTTTTCTTGAGACAGAGTCTCATGAAGCTCTGGCTGGACTTGAACTTCTGATTCTCCTGCTTTCACCTCCCTGATGCAGTGATTACAGGCATGCACCATCATTTCTGAAGTGCTGGAGTTCAAACCAAGGGATTCATGTGTGCTGGCAGGTACTCCATCAACTGTGCTATATCCCGTTCACTTATCCCTTCAACATTTATCAGTATTGTATTGATCTCTGGTTCCTGATAATAATGTTGGCAACTTGTATCAGCCTGATAAAAAGTAAATTTTATTAAATTGCATGTTTTCCCTGCTTCTGCCTCCACTTCCCAGCTTAGAACATTATAGTTCATTGTGGCAACTTCCCAACAGGCTTCCAGGCTCTGTGTTCCCGCTACAGTCCGTTCTGCACATTGCTGCCAAAAGAAGCTTCTTAAAAGAATTTTTAGTGGTTTCCCATCTCTGATGAATAATTTCCAGCCCTCTCCACTCTCTGCCCACTCCCACCATCTAACAAGCAGTCATGTGTCCCGGAGTCATTGCCAACTCCTCCCCTGAACAAATTCACCTCTTTTCAGCTACCTAAGTCCACTTTTTATTTGCATCAAACCCAAAGGATTACTTTTGACTCTGCTTCCAAAACTCCAGCTTCAATGAGATAAGAATACCTGATTTGGAGACCATGGTCAAGACTGGAAAGGGTGGTATCCTGGCTAGTTTGATATCAACTTGACACAAGCTAGACTTACTTGGGAATAGGGATTCCCAAGTGAGAAAATGCCTCCATAGATTTATCTATAGACAAGTCTTTAGTGCATTCTCATTAATTAATGATTGATGTGGGAGGGTCCAGCTCAGTGGGGGTGGTGCCACTCCTGGGCAGGTGGTTCTGGATAACATATAAAAGATGACTGAGGCCAATCCATGGTGGTGCACTCTTCAATCCCAGCACTTGGGAGGTAGAGGCAAGCAGATCTCTGTGAGTTCGAGGCCAGCCTGGTCTACTGAGTGAGTTCCAGGACAGCTAGAGTTACACAGAGAAACCCTGTTTCAAAAAACAAACCAAGCAAGCAGACGAGAAGCCTGTGAAGGCCATGGGGATCCAGCCAGTAAGCAGCATTCCTCCATGGATTCTGCTTCAGTTTTGCCTCAGGGTTTCTAGCCTGTGTCCCCTTCATGCTGAACTGCAATCTAAGCTGAAATAAACCATTTTCTCCCCAAGTTGCTTTTTGTGATAGTGTTTTAGCACACCAGTAGGAACCCTCAGATAGAAGACAGATGGTAACTATTGACTATATGAGCTCACTATTCAGCTGCAAAATGGGATAAACCAGTAGTTCTCAACCTTCCTAATATCAGGACCCTTTAATATAGTTCCTTGTGTTGTGGTGACACCCCCAACCATAAAATTATTTTTATTGCTACTTCATAACTGTAATTTTGCTACTGTTATGAATTGCTTTAAGAATTGCTATGTAAGTATCTGATATGCAACCACTGTGAAAGGGTCGTTTGACCCTCCCCAAAGGGTTCTTGACCCACTGGGACAAACATTCTTACTTTGCAGAGCCTTTTGCTATCTGCCTCTGCCCCTGTGTGTGTTGTTTGAGTCTATGTGTATACACATGGAGGCCAGTGGTTGACCAGATGTCTTTCTCCATCACCCCCCCCTCCTTATTTTTCAAGTCAGGGTCTCTCACTGAACTCAGAGCTCTCTGATTTAGTTAGGTTGGCTGGCTCTTAAACACTGAGCCACCTTTCTAGCCTCTGTTCTCAGTTTATTATGAAAGATAATTTAATATTTTACCACCCCATCCCACACTTCTTCTTTGTCCCTCAGTCCAGTCCAGTTGTAACACAATTGTTGCAGTTGGCATCCAGCATTTACACGACTGATTCTGTAGTCACAGTTCCCTGGTGAATCAAGTCTACGTTACCTTTCTTCACAGTTTTGTCCTCTCTTGTATTAGTGACTTGGTTGTTTTTGTTTCTCTCCTATGTTCCTAATTTTCCACATCTTTATTATGAATTTCTTCCAACCTCTTTAATAAAATATAAATTGTATCTAAACACTAATTTCCACAAGAGGAAACACATCAAGTAAGCTATTGGACTCCCTTCTCTGAAGAAGCTTTGGGGCTGTCCATTTTCCTTGGGATCTTCTCCATAGAACTTACTCAGAGGATTCTTTGGTTGATTTCCTGATCTGGGTCCCCTTTTCTAGATCCTTTGGGTATTTTTCTTCTTGGTTTAGACTTTCATTTTGACGGAGCACATCTTATTCTCAGCCTTTTGGTTAATATCGTGAATAGGGGTGAGAGCCTTAGTGATTAATAAATATTGCTGCCCTTTCAGAGGATCTAGGCTTGTCTTCTTTCTTTCATTTTTGTTTGTTTGTTTGGTTGGTTGGTTGGTTGGTTGATTGGTTTGGTTTTCAAGACAGGGTTTCTCTGTGTAGCTTTGGAGACTGCCCTGGAACTCTCTCTGTAGACCTGGCTGGCCTTGAACTCACAGAGACCCACCTACCTCTGCCTGCTAAGCTATCTTGCCCATCTCTCACTTTTTGTAATTCTGAGGCCTGAACCTTGGGAACTCAAACATGCTACGCAAAAATCTCTACTCCCCTGCTTTACTTTTCGAAACAGAAAAAACTCCAGAATATGGGCGACATAGTCAAGTATCAGTGTATAGCAGGGAAGAGACCTCCTTCTCAGGGAGACTTTCAATCCATTCCTACAGTGTACATTTGGTTTTTGTTTGCTGTGCTTTAGACATATTTTATTTTATATGTAGAATATTTTTCAAATGCATGTCTGTTCAGCACATGCATGCCTGTGTTCTGAGAGGTTGGAAGAAGGCATTGGATTCCTGGGACTGGAGCTGCCATGTGCATTCTGGGAATTGAACTTAGATCCTCTGCAAGAACAACTACTGCTCTTTGCCAAGACATCTCTCCAACCTGTTTGTCTGCTCTCTATGTAGCCCTGGCTAGCCTGGAACTGTCTCTGTAGACCAGGCTGCCCTCAAACTCATGAGATCCACATGCCTCTGCCTTCTGAGTGCTGGGATTAAAGGCATGTATCACCAAGCCTCGCCATTCCAATGATTGTAACACATACTTGGCTCTCATCTTCTGTGGTATTTACAATGTCTAATTTTACTCTAGTCCTGGGTCTCCAGTTGACTGCCTTCTTGATATCCTAGGTATGCATCTCTCTCAGTTTCCTCAACTCCTGCATCCACTTGCCATCTTCCAAAAATAAATCATCATCATCATCATCATTATCATACAAGGTTCATTGAGAGAGCAGACACACATGTGTTTATTCCACCTGTCATAGTTACCCATATGTTTTCAAAAACTTACTCTAATTACTCCACTATCCTGTCTTTCAAATGAGACAGCATGTCAGCTATACTTCTGTCTAATGAGTATGAAATGAGATTACACATGTGAACACATTTTGTAAATAGGAGTCAATGTAAATTCCCCTGCCAAAACACCTCCCTTCCTCCTCTTTGTTCATTGATTTCTTTCCATCTCCAAGTATAGCTCAACCTTACCTCTGATGATCCAGCTCACACAGATGCACCATCCCCACCCCCGCCCCCGAGCACAGAGCCACTGAATGAGATTCTCTTTGCCCCTTCCTTGGCCTCAAGTGGTGCTGCTTTCTTATATTGTAGTAACAAAGCTGAAATGCAGAACCAATTGTGGGTTTTTGGGTAGGCATTTGGGCACACAGGCATGCACCATGCACACGTCCACACACACAGCATCATCTATCCTCTTCCTACAGGAGACATGGGATTATTTAAACAAAGATGAAGTTTAGGAGGGTAGGTGAGGTTTTTGTTTGTTTTGTGTGTGTATTTGCTTATTTGTTTGCTTGGTTGGGGGGTGTGGAGTTTGAGACAGGGTTTTACTATGTAGCCTTGATGGATCTAGAACTTACTATATAGACCAGGCAGGCCTTGATTTCACTGAGATGCATCTGCTTCTGCCTCCCAAGTACTGGGAATAAAGCCACTTATTACCACATCAAGCCAAGCCAGGGGTGAGGCTTTTGTTTATTTGTTTTTTCTAAGAAAGGGTCTCATTCTGTAGACCAGGCTGTCCTTAAACACAGAGTACACCCGCTTCTCCCTTGAGTGCTTGGAATAAAGGCGTGTGACACTACACTCCCCCCCCCCCAGAGGTGCGTTTAAAGCATAATGCCTCTCTGTCGCCCTGAAGTCTATGCTGTGGCTGTGGCTGTGGCTGTGTCTGTGTCTGTGGCTGTGGCTGTGGCTGTGGCTGTGGCTGTGGCTATGGCTGTGGCCCCCAGATAGAGCCCATCTTCTCCCTCTTGCATCTTCTCTCCCGGGCCTCTCCTCTGGGCAGTAGGGCTAGTGGCTGAGGCTATACCAGCACCTGTGCTATTGCCCAGAGGCTTCACCCTTTCCCATTACTATTCATTTGAAATTTTTGTTTCTGTGTGTATGGTGTGTGTGTGTGTGTGTGTGTGTGTGTGTGTGTGTGTGAGTCAAGCAGGCTGTGGAGGTTGGTAGACAACCTCCATGTCAGTCTTTGCCTTCCACCTTGTTTCAGATCAGGATCTCTTTTCTATTGCTTGCTATTGAGTAAGCAAAGCCAGCTGCTGACAAGCTTCCAAAATGTGCCTTAGGGACACTGGGATTACAGATGTGTGCTTCTGCTCCTTGGCTTTTATGTGGGCTGGAAAGATGGCTCAGTGACTAAGAGCATTTTCTGCTCTTGCAAACGACCTGAGTTCTCTTGTCTAGTTCCCTGCACCCATGTTAGGCAGTTCACAACTGCCTGTAACTCTAACTATACACACACACACACACACACACACACACACACACACACTAATAGTTTAAAAATAATAAAAATATATTACTAAAATTATTTTGTTTCTGTTTACCTAATATTACATTTGTAATTTATATTCTATTGTTTCTACCAGAACCTGACCTGATCCAAGCACTGCTTGGCTGGGCTCTGATTCCCCACTCAGATCTTGACGTTCTTTCCCACAGGCCTGGGCCCTTGCAGATGTAGTAAAGAAAGGATGATAATATAGCCAGTCCAGAAGCACATCACCTCTTTCCTACTCACCCTTCCCTCTGATTTGGGGTCATAGGTACAAAGCGCACCCCTCAGCTTGAAATCCCATTGAAGTCCCAGAAGACCATGGCTTCTCCAGCCTAGACTCAAGCCCACAACTCTCCAGGAGGCCCAGTGTAGTCTCTGCCCACACCGTCCAGTAGGGAATAGCCAGGTGGCCACACGAACTGCATCTTTCTCTGATTTTAACTTCTTCCTTCTTATCTGCCCTTTCCTCCCCCCACCCTCCTCTTCTTTTTTAAAAGTCTAATTCTGAGCAGCCGGCTCCGTTCAGCCTGACTGGTTTGTTATGGCTTATAATCTGCACCAGGATTAATTACCTAATTACTGACAAACGTCCGCTGGCAAGATTCCGCTCCAGCTTGTCAGCTTGAAGTGTTTAATTATTTTAATCATTTACTTTCATCTTCAAAGTTTATGCTGCCAAGGGGGTTGCAGGGCATCTTTTAATTATGATTTGGGTTTTCTGCTGGGCTCTGTTCTGTTCCTGGGGAGAGGGAACATTATTTTTTACCATTCCACCAAAGCCTGAACACCCTTCGACTCCCGGGGTCTGGCTCCCTGTTCCAGAGGTGGGAGGTAGGAGGATCTCAGGTTACTTCTCATCACCACTCCTGAATCCTCAGAACATAGTGTGTGTGGGCGCATGATAGGGATCTGTACCTTGGACTACTTATTATGTACTAGACTACATGGTATGTGTTTATTAGGAACAGTGTTCACATTTGTGAACATCAAGAATATCAAAATGCCTGACAAATGTACCAAGCATCCTAGTGCTATAGCAGAGTGAAGCAAGGAAGGGGCTCCTTTTTATCTATTTTCATGATATAACTATTTTTAAACCTTTTTATCCCCATACATCAATTACATATAATAATGAAATCAATTATTGATTTTTTTTCTGGTTCTTCTTCTTTTTTTTTTTAGACATGGTTTCTCTGTGTATCTCTGGACACCCTGAAACTCACTCTGTAGACCAGACTGTCCTCAAACACACAGAAATCAAGAGCCTCTGCCTCCCGAGGGCTGGGAATACAGATGTGTGCCACCATCCCAACCACTGCTGCCACCACCACCACCACACCTCCTCGCCCCACACATTTTTTTTGCATTTCTTATATTGCTAATGTGGTGGCTTCCGCTGAAGTGTTTGAGATTTCTGAACAAATTTTAAGTAAGGACTTCTTTTCTGGGGACTGGAGAGGTGGCTCAGTGATTTCGAACATGCACTGGTCTTGCAGAGGACCCAAGTTCGATGCCCAGCACCCACACTGAGTGGCTCACAATCACCTGTAACGGCAGCTTCAGGGGATATGATGGCTCTGGCCTTCTCAAGCAGCTGCAATCAAATGCACAAACTCATATACAGAGACACAATTTTTAAAAATTTAAAAAAGGGTGGACACAGTGGTTAAGAGCACTGGTCATTCTTCTTGAGGACCTGGGTTCAATTCTCAGCACCCACATAACAGCTCACAACTGTCAGTAACTCCAGTTCCAAGGGACCCAACACCCTCACAGAGAAATACATGCAGGCAAAACATCAGCGCACATAAAATAAAAAGAAATAAATTTTAAAAAATAGAACTGGTTGGTGTTGGTGTATACCTTTAGTCCCAGCACTTAGGAGGCAGAGGCAGGTGGGTCTCTCAGTTTGAGGCCAGTTTGGTCTGCAGAGCAAGTTCCAGAACAGGTGGAGCTACATAGAGAAACTGTCTTAAAATAAAGTAAAAACAGAAAACAAAGCAAACAAGCTGTAGTGGTTTGAAAGAAAATAGCCCTCATACAAAGTGGCACTCTTAGGGGGTGTGGCTTTGTTGGAGTAGCAATGGCCTTGTTGGAGAAAGTGTGTGACTGTGGAGCTGGGCTTTGAGGTCTCATATATGCTCAAGCCACGCCCAGTGTTTCAGATAACTTCCTGTTGCCTGCAGAATCAAAATGTAGCTCCTTCTCCAGCACCATGTCTGCCTGCATATCGCCCACCATGTCTGCCATAACTTTGGACTAAACCTTTTAAACCTTAGGCCATCCAATTAAATGATTTTCTTTATAACAGTTGCTGTAGCCAGCTGGGCAGTAGTGGTGCACCAAAAATAAATAAATAAATAAATAAATAAATAAATAAATAAATAAATAAATATAAAAAAAGTGAAACAAAACAAAAGTGTTACTGTGGTCATGATGTCTCTTCACAGCAATAGAAATCCTAACTTCTATAGACATAAACAAACAAAAAAACCCTAACAACAACAAAAACAAACTTCTTTGTCCATTTTGTAGGATTATTAAATAATAGAATGAAAAATTAAAGTAAGAGCAAGACAGTCTTCTGTCCTGAAAAGAAGACATTTTGGGGGCTGGCCAAACGGCTCAGCTGGTAGAAGCAGTTGCTATGCAAGCCTGACCACCTGAGGGTATTCCTGGAACCTTCAGTAGAATGATAGAACCAACTCTGAAAGCTGTCCTATGATCTCTACAAACCTGCCTGTACACACACTGTACACACACACACACACACACACACACACACACACACACACACACACCACAAGAGCAGGAGGAGGAAGAGATTCCTAACCCCTCTGACCTAAAATGTGACCTTACCTAGAGATAGCCTAGTGATAGGCTCATCACAGAGGCAATCTAGTTAAAATGAGGTCATTTGGGTGGGACTTAATCTACAATGATTGATAACCTTATAAAAAGGTAAACTTTGGACACATAATCCCCCATATGGAAAGAGGAGAGAGAGAAAGAGAGAGAGAGAGAGAGAGAGAGAGAGAGAGAGAGAGAGAGAGAGAAGACACCAGAAAAGATGAAAGCAGAGATGAGATATACACTTATAAGCCAAAGAACACTAAAAATTGCCAACAAACCACTTGAGGCCCCAGGAAAGGCATAAAACCAAAGGGGGGACCTCCAAAGGACCTCTTCATACCTCCATCTAGATGCCTCGATCCTAAACATGTGATGGAACACATTCTTGTTCCTTCAGCCACTCGGTTTGCGGTGTCTTGCACAGCATTAAGAAGCTAGCCACATCCCCTAAGGGATTTCATGTTGGTCTTGTGGAATCTGTGTCACAGCACTAGCAGCCTGTGCAGGGTCCTTGATGTGGGAGCCACCGAGAGTTGCCCCAGCCCCAGGCTAGGAGTGACAGAGGTGACAGCTCAGAGCTGGGAGACTAAGGAGAGAAGAAAGATCAATTTAATGAGTTTAGCAATGCCATTAACGGGGCATTAAATATCCAGGGGCTTCTAGCATGGCCTGCATCAGGGCAAGACAAGCTGAAGGGTGGCACGAGCTAGGTCTTAACGAGTTGTGATCTGTCTTGGGTGGCTTCCTCTGTGGAGCCTAGGGTGGAGAACCCCCATCCCCTTCCCTGGACCTGGGACCTAAGCCTGCTCATGGGACCGCACTCCCTAGCAGTCGATATCTGAGCTCACTGTCCTATGCACCTGTCCCTAACTGTGCCGATGGCCTTGTGCCAGGCTCAGCAAGACACTCTGAATGTACTTCTCTCCCCTACACCTGGCTGCCTTTGCTCTTCGTGTGAACAGCCAGCTTACCTCTCTGAGAAGGTGTGGAGAGCCTACTGCCTGGATTCTACAAAACCTTCTTTGTCTGGGACCCGGGCTATCCCCTTTTAGAAACCACTCCATCCTCTCTTCCAACCTTTTCTGAGAACTCGGTCCCTCAGGTCAGAGTCAGATCTGCCAGAGTTCTAAAGCCCAGCCTAAAGATCAGCCTCCTTCCCTACAGCTGCTGGTTCCCCCTGCCAGTCATCCGGATGAGGTGTCTGTTCCAAGTCTAGACACCAAACACTGTCAGTCTTAGTTTTCTATAGATAAGCTTAGCTTATGATGATGTGTGATGAAGGGCATGGACCAGGTACAGCCCAGTGTGGGTCTGTTGTGTCTGGATGGCCCCATAGTGAAGTAAAGAACAGTGGGAAAACAAAACAAAACAGGACCTGGCTCTGGCCCCAATTATGCCTTTAGTGAAAGCACTTCCCTTCTAGACCCCAACTACTTTGCCTAAGGGATAGTGTGACTTCGACTTTATGAAACTACTAAGAAGGCTGGAGATGATGCTCCACTGGTAGAGTACTCACCTAGCATAGACAACTCTGAGTTGAAAACTCAGCACTGTCAAAACAGTACCATGGTGGACATATCATCCCAGTGCTCAGGATGCTCAGGAAATACAAGGTCATCTTTGGCTACAAAATGAGTTTGAGATCAGCCTAGGCTGTATGAAACCCTGTCTCGAAAACTGAATTAAACTGAATTAGACACATGTATACATGTATAAATAAAGGTTTTAAAAGTAAAAATGAATACTAGGGGTAGAGTTTAATAATAAGACACAGGCTTGGCCTGCCTGAAGTCCTGTGTTCGATCCCCAGCACCAAAAAACAAATACCCAAGTTAAATATAAACAACAAGGTTCTAAACAAATGTGACAATGATACAGATGTTTCTGCCCTTGGCTGTGTGTGTGTGTGATGACCGACCCCCATAACACAATCCTCCCATTTCTCACTCA
The DNA here is from genome assembly GCA_030556225.1 of Cricetiscus sungorus. Taxonomy (NCBI): domain Eukaryota; kingdom Metazoa; phylum Chordata; class Mammalia; order Rodentia; family Cricetidae; genus Cricetiscus; species Cricetiscus sungorus. The sequence goes on along the minus strand of JANBXA010000734.1, from coordinate 121,250,665 downwards.
ACACCGTTTAAAAATAATCTCCTGGAACTGTGTGCCTCAGGCCCCACTTCCCAGGACTGTGCTTGGCTGCCCAGGTTTCTGAACTTCTCTAGGCCTGTGTTCTCGTGGGCGGAGAATGGTACTAGCCATTCACAGGGGCCTAACGAGGACATGAAGAAGTGCCACCATGGGGTGTGGGTACAGGGACTGGCACAGGAGTAGTGCCCAGCTATGAGGCGATGCTAAGCACAGAGACTGAATGAGGGCTTTCATTTTTTAGAAAGGATCTCGCTGTGAAGCCCTGGGTAGCTCAGAACTCGCTCTGTAGATCAGGCTGGCCTTGAGCTCAAAGATCTGCCTCCTCTGCCTCCCGAATGCTGGGATCAAAGGCATGCACCACCAGCCTAAATGAAGATTTTTGTCTGTTAGTTTGCCTGTTGCTATCAGACACTTGAGAAGAGATGGAGTGAAGGGGGCCTTGGGCTGAGCACTTGCATGGCCTGCCTGCCTGCCTGCCTGCCTGCCTGCCTGCCTGGCTGCCTGTTGCTGATCATAACCTTTTTGAAACTACCATGCTGGTTCCATTATCTTTTCTCTTGATGAGTACCAACTCTTGGCTTCTTCTCGCCTTTCTGGTCACCTCAAAGCATATAAGGGGTGAATACTGGGGATGGAGACAGGGCCTCACACATGCCAGGCAAGCACCCTTCCGCCCAACTATATACCCAACCTTCTCACCACCTCTCTTTTTATTACCTGTGTTTATTATTTAATGGGAGGGAGGCACACATGTGTCACAGCACACACGGGGAGCTCAGAGGACAACTTCAGGAATCAGGTCCCTCCTTCCATCATCTGGGTCCTGAGTATTAAACTCGTGCCATCAGGCTTGTCAGCAAGTACCTTTACCTACTGAGCCAGCTCCTGGATCCTCTCATCACCATTTCGGGGCCTTTTTGTCCTTTGTCCTGCTCTTAGGCTTTCCGTGTTGAATCAACACTAATTATGAAGCTTTAACTTAAACCCATCTAAGTGAAGAAATCCCCCTTCCTCTTTACAGTGGGAGAATCTCAGCTTTGACTGAATTTAAACATCTCCCTCCTACCTGACTCTGCGTCTGCTCTCTTCTAACTCACTGTATGCATCTCATTTAATTGTCCCTTCAAAAGACAAGCATGGCCAGGCTTGGAGGAACAAGGTGGAAACAAGAAACCCAGGGGGCCCAAGGCCAGTTTGTGCCACAAAGCAAGTTTAAGAACAACAGAGGCTACCCTTGGTATTTGAACCTGATATTACCTGCCAAGACACCCTCACTTTCTGTCCATAACTAATTCCTTCTTGTCCTTCAGGTCTGAACTCAGCCTTTTCCTCCTTAAAGCCATTATCCCATCTACCGTCCATCAACACGTTTCTTTGTGTATTTAGTGAAGGAAACTGAGTGAACTTTGAGAGCTTCCACCCAGATACTTCCCAGGGCAGGGCAGAAACTAGAGGAAGGAGCCTGTGTGGTCATGGTGGATTAAAGGTTTGAAGCTCTGAGGCAAAGCTACCGAGAAAGCAGGGGTTCACAGAATGGAGTGATGTCATTTAAACAGAAAGTTAGGGGCCAGCTAGCAAAGGCGTTTGCTGAGGGATGGTGACTGAGTTTCATCCCAGGGACCCACACAGTATAAGGAGAGAACTAACTCCTGAAAGTTGACCTCTGACCTCTGCATGGATGCCCTGGCATGCCCAGCCCACCCATACATACACATAATAAGTGAATAAACAAAAATATAATAAAAAGATAAGCTGGTTATTAGTAAAAACTGCGGGAAGTCTACTGTGTGTGTTATGGTGTGTGTGTGTGTGTGTGTGTGTGTGTGTGTGTGTGTGTGTGTGTGTGTGTGTGTGGTATAGTTTATGAAGCAATGAAGTAGCTTCTCATGTAGCCCAGGCTGACCTCAAATTTGCTAGGTAGCTCGGGATGACCTTGAACTCCTGATCCACCTGCTTCCACAGTCTGTGAATTGGGATTATGGAGTGGTCTACCATGACTGGTTCCTGAAGTGCTGAAGGTCAAATCTAGGCCTTTGTACATGCCAGGCAAACACTCTGCCAACTGAACTACTCCCTGCCCTCCCATGATGATCTGTTGCCTTTGTACCATTTTGTTTTCATAGCACATGGGGCCTAGGACATATGAGACAAACTATCTACCATCCGTGTTACATCTTCAGCCTCTCTTGTACTTCTTCGAAGGCCATAAGGAACTTGGAAAATGTCTGGTAGGGAAGCCCGAAATGGCCAGAAAAGCTGGCTGAGTCATGAAGTCGCACTCACTGGTACCACAGGTCCTGAGTAGATCAGTTATGCACATTCTTGACCACAGTCCTGGGACAAGGTAGGGGTCCCATCCCCACTTTGTAGATGTGGAAAATTCAGAGAGGCTGAGTGATTTGCCGGAAGGCTCATAGTAGGTGACTGGCGATCAAAAGTCAGACCCAGCTCTGAAACGAAAAGCTCTTGATCTTGGTGTCCTTATGCCCATCCTTGCCACTGGGGTGGGCTTGAGGGACTGTCTAATATGCCAAGGAGCTGGGGAGCCCATGGGTAGTTCCCACACTTCATGTCCCCACGGCACCCATCCGGTGTGTGCTGACAGTTTGACAACTTACACAGCAGCTGGTTTGCTCGGAGGAGGAGATCTCCATTAATTAAAGAAGCACAAAGGGAGAACAGCCTGCACCATGTTGCTGGGTAATTAATGCAGGAGAGGGCCCAGGCGGCCAGGATGCTCAGAGCTACCTGCCAGCACCAAGCTCCGTTCATTGCTCCCAGTGCACAGCTACTGCTGTTTCTCTAGCCACAAGTCGCTGTCATCTGATGACCTCCACAGATGGAGAGGACAAGTTGTCCACTGCGAGACCCTGGATCACTTCTCTGGTTCCCTCAGCCTATTTGAACTGCCCGTCTTTCCTGGGAGATACTCAGTGACACAGCTGGTGCTCATTCGTCCAGGACCAGCGCTTGGAAGCATCACCTCTGAAAAAGTATGTGTCCCCAGATACCTCTGCCCCATCAGGTTATCTGCCCAAAGCTGTTGCCTCATGGCCCAGGACAAAATCTCAAACCACCCTGCTTCAGCAGCCAGTAGCCTGGGAAGAAATGCATGGGACCTGCTGAGGCCTTCTATTTGCCTCCCTTTCTGGACCATTCATCCTGGTCCCAGATCGCACTGGCTAGGGATTCCCCCTTCTTTCTTGTCCTTTCTTCTATTTCATTATGACTATAACCCCAGCAGTGCACTGAGAAAGTTCTTTTGCAAACGAACACACCAACGTAATGAGCTGTGAATTTGTTCATCCAAGGACAAGGGAAGTTTCCCTTCTTTCTCTGGAGACTTCAGCCATTGGGCCAGCCATAGCTTGCTTTTCTGTTTCCATTTCTTCCTTCTCCTTTTGGAGATAAGGTCTTGGTACATTTTCCAGTCTGGTCTCATTCTCTTGAATTGCAGTAGACCCTGCTTCCCAAATGGGACTACTGGTGTGGACAATGGCTTCTGATGTTGCTTTTCTGGTTTTGTTGTTGTTGTTGTTTTGGTTTGGTTTCGTTTTTTCTAGACATGGTTTCTCTATGTAGCCTTGGCTGTCTTGGAACTGGCTCTGTAGATCAGGCTGGCCTCAAACTCACAGAGATCTGCCTGCCTCTGCCTCCCAAGTTCTGGGAGTAAAGATGTGAGCCACTGCCACAATCTTTGGTTTGAGAATATATATATATATATATATCTCAAAAGCTCTTGCATACCCAATCAGGTGCCTGCCCCATTGTCAACATTTCATGTCACCATGGCATGCTTGTCGAAACTAAGGATCTGGGATGGGGCTAGAGAGATGAAACAGCCGTTAAGAGCACTGACTGCTTTTCCAGAGGCCTGGGTTTGATGTCCAGAACCCACACGGCTGCTCAAAACCACGTGTAGCTCAAGTCTCAGGGCATCTGACACCTCTTCTGACCCCCACAGGCACTGCACACACTTGGTACACAGGTAAAATTAAAAAAAAAAAGAATCTAGTGCTGGAGTGATGCTGGAGTGGTGGCTCTGGTTAAGAGTGCCTACCCCTCTTGCAGAGAACCCAAGTTCTGTTCCACACAGCCCTGTAGGGTGGCTTAAACCACTCGTGACCCTAACTCCTAGGCTGACCTCCTGGGGCCCCTCACTCACATTCACGTCCATACACAGGTAGATACATACACATAACTTTTAAATAAAAAACTAAGAGTCTGGCAGTGTGTACTTTTGTGGCAGCTCTGGGGATCAAACCCAGAGCTGTGAATGCTTGGTGGGTGTCCTACCAGCACTTGGGAGGCAGAGACTGGAGGATTTCTGTGAGTTCGAGACCAGCCTGATCTTTGAGTGAGTTCCAAGACAGGCTCCAGAGCAACAGAGAAACCCTGTATTGAAAAACAAACAAAACAAATCACTCCTTTCCTGCCTCTGCCTCTTGAGTTCTGGGATTAAAGGCGTGTGCCACTACCACCAGGCTTGATGTTTTTTTTTTTTATCAGAGTATTTTTATTTATAGAAATGAAAGTAGAAGAGATGCCAAAATTTGTTTTTCTTTGTTAATTTCGCACCCTTTCACCACAAAAACTCAACAGATAAGAGAGGAAGGAAAGTGTCTCAGCATAACAAAGCCTGTATGTGAAAGGGCCACAGTTACACACAGTCACTGGTGGCCCTGGTACAAGGGCATGAGACCTCTTGGGCAATGGGCGTGGCTCAGTAGTGGAACCTGGCCTAGGATTCCTAAGGAGATGGTTTCAATGTCCTTCAAAGAAAAAAGTGTTCCATAAAGAGGAGAGAAGGCAAGACAGTAGGACTGTACATCTGTCTTCACATTTGCCAGCCCAGTGGCACTGGCCAGTGGCAGGAGAGACAAACCCAGAGCTCTTTCCCCACAGAATAAGTAAAAAAGGAGTGATGAGGACGGCACAGAGTGGAGGGAACAGGTAGGCAGGTGGCCCCGGGTGGACAGGAACAGCTGGACAGACCGACACTCCTCTCCTCCTCCTCCTCCTCGAATTTTGTCCTTGTAGGCCCTGCACTGCCAATCAAGTCTTTCCTCCCTCTATCCCCTCCTGCTGCAATCAGGAGCTTGGAGCCAGTGGGGTGGGGTTGGGGTGGGAAGTGGGAGTTGTGGGGTGTGCTTATTTGCGAAGCAGCTTCCCCCATCCAGCCCCAAGCGCAGATCTGGAGAACTGGTTCTGGGGCGAAGCCAGTGACAGGCTGGGTGGCACGTGCAGCAGGAGCCTGTGGGGGAAGGAGAGGCAGAGGCAGAGCCTCCCACATCTCCACCCCCAGGGCGTGGAAGCCGCAAAGGTGTCAGAGATGGAGACTTAATGACAAGCCTGGGGTCTACCTGCACCAATGAGCAGGCTGGGAGGGGGGAGCTGTGGGGAAATTGGAAAAGGGACACATTCATTTTTCAATGCATAGCCACACACACACACACACACACACACACACACACACACACACACACACACAAAGAGCCAGAGACTTCCTTTGCTCTGGCTCCCACGCCTTTTCTATGGAGGACCTGTGAGCGTTTGTGAAGAGGCAGAGAGGGGAAGGCACTGGGCTGCTTCTCCCATGGGCTTGCCACTGTCTGCACAACAGCCTGGGGGGACACTTTGCCAGTCTCGCAGGCCACAACCACCTACTGTGTGTGTGTGTGTGTGTGTGTGTGTGTGTGTGTGTGTGTGTGTGTGTGTGTGGGGTGTGTGTGTGTGCTAGAGTGGAGAACCACACATGAAGAGAGGCCGGAAAGCTACCTGGTACTCCAGCAGGTATTTGGCCAGAAGCCTAAGCCTCCAGTCCCAGCTTGGCAACTCAGAGTAGACCTGTGAAGAATCCACAGTGCCCCGTTCCCATCGCTCACAGGAACTTAAGAGACAGACCAACTCCTGGCCTGGGCATGGCAGCACCACCTGTGACCTCAGCTACTCCAGAGGCTGCGGCCTAGCCACCATCTTTGAAGTTCTTTTCGATCACCTTTAGCCATCAAGTTCGTTAGCTCAAGTTCAGATTCTTTATTTCCGGAAAGTACTGGTGACCTAAATCAAAGAACCACGAGCAGCACCTTTTTATCTGTAGACATCTTTTTTTAATGCGGTATATGTGAGCTGGTTTTGTCACTGACAACTATCAAATGTTTAAATTATGATTTACACAACGCTACATCTCCTGCAGCATTAATTTGCCTCCTAAGCACTATGGTCTTTGTGTCACTTACCCTACAGGTAACACTTCTGAACGTGACTCATATAAAGTCTTTAAGTCTGATTGGTCATGTATAGTCAGTGATGTGTGCTCACATCAGCAGACACCATAGTAGCTGTGTGTGTGTGTGTGTGTGTGTGTGTGTGTGTGTGTGTGTGTATGTGTGTGTGTGTGTATGTGTGTTGTAGCTATCTTCCTCTATTTGTCTCCATATTATTTTTTGGGACGGTCTCTCACTGAACTTGAAGATCACTGATTCAGTTTAACTACCTGGACAATGAGTCCCAGGCATCCTCCTGTCTCTGCCTCCCTGGCACTGAGATTGTAAGCACTTGACACTCTAAGCCCAGCTTTCCACAGGCACGCCGGTGACTCTGACTGGGGTCTTCACGCTCACACAGCAAACACTCGAACCATTTTTAAGGGTGTAACGGTGGCATCAAGTACTTGCACATTATTGTGCAAACATCGATACCCTCCACTTCAGAACTTTCTCCACCACCCATAGTTTCATTTCTACCCATTCATGGGTAATTTCTCCTCCCCCCACCTCAGTCTTTGGCAATCCCATTGTTCTTTCTGTGTACAAATCCGACAACAAAGATATCTCACATAAAGAGATTTTAAACAGTATTTGTCGTCTTGTGACTACTTTTTTTCATATTACATACATTCTTCGGGGTTCAATCATAATTCAGTGAACCAGAAATTTTGTCCTTTTTAGAGCCAAATAATACTCCATTACATCTTTATATATTTGTTCATCCATTCATCTCTGGGTGGGCATTTGGGTGGTTTCCACTGTTAAACACTATAAACAGTACTGCAATGAACACACCTATGTTCTTACTTTGGAACTATTTTGGGTATAGCCCAAAGGCAAAATGATTGGACTATAAGATACTGTTTAATCTTCTGAGCAGCTGTCATACATTCCCACAGCTGCCACATGCTGTTTCTGGAAGAAAGGCACTTGGTTCCAGTCTCTCCACATTCTTGTCAATTTATGTTACTTTTCTTTGTTTAGGCAGCCCTCAGTCTGGGGTCCTCCACAGCTCCCTCTTCTTTATCCTACATTCAGCCAACAATGGTTCATTACGTTGTCTAAGATCTCCTGGATTTATTCCCATCTCTTCCTGACCACCCCTGGACTGGTTCAAGCCCTCCCAACTTGGTTTCACCATTCTTTTACAGGGACAATCCCGCAGTTTCATTGAAAAGAATCACGTAATCCACGATGATACTGCATGCAAGGCTTACTGGGGTATTGTTCGAAAGGGGAAGGGACTGGCAAGATGGGTTATTGGGCAACCGTGCCTGCTGCCCAATCATGAGGACCTGAGTTCAAGGCCCCAGATCTCATGTAAAAGCCAGGTAAAACACCACATCTCCATAACTCCATCACTGGAGGGCTCAGAGAAGGAGGATCCTCAGAGCAAGCTGGCCAGCCTGCATGGCCAATCCATGAGCTTGATGAGGCCTGAGTTCAGTGAGAGACCCTGTCTGAGAAACTAAAGTGGAAAGTGATTGAGGAAGGTGCCCATGTTGACATTTGGCCACCATACACAAATAAGAACACATGGAGAGATGGCTCAGCAGTTAAGAGCACTGGCTGCTCTTCCAGAGGACCCAGGTTCAATTCCCAGCACCCACATGACAGCTCAGAATTGTCTCTAATTCCAAGATCTGACACCCTCACATAGACATACATGCAGGCAAACATAGACATACATGCAGGCAAAATATGAATGCAAATGAAATAAAAGTAAATAAATTGTTTTTTAAAATATATATACATGCATATACCACACAAAAAAGAAGGCAGAGAGACACCCAGACTAATTAGGATTAAGAAAGAAAGAATTAGATGTAAATCACTTTAATAACAGATCATATTATTTATAATAACAAATTTTGTTAATTTTAATATACATTTGCTTGAATTGTAAGACTTCCATAATTACGTCTCACAATTAATTTTTTGTTTATCTAATTGCAAGATGTGCTTTGCAAAACAGTTTAACAGGTGTTCTCAAGGGTCATACAGATCTTTTGATCCAGAAAATTTGAGTCTGGAAATCTATCACAAAGAGTTTGAAATATGAGGGAAAAAATGGAAAAAAAAAAAAAAAACAAAGGAGAGATGCTCATAATACTATAGTAAAACAAAACAAAACTTAGGTGAGCATGGTAGTGCACACCTGTAATTCCAGCACTCAAGAGACTGAGGAAGAGAGTTGTCATGAGTTTAAGGGCAACCTGGTCCACATTAAAAGTCTTTAACAAAGGAAAAAAGAAGAAGGAGGAGGAAAGAGAGAAAAAAGACCCTGTTTTCTACCCAGCAGTTATGGAAGCCCAGCTTCTGCATATGTCAGCAATACTTGTTAGCATTTGTTTTGACCATAGACACTCACTGGTGTGCAATGGTGGCCCTCGTGGCTTAATTTTGTTTACCTGGTGGCTTTTTTGTAAAAAGATAGGATCCCTCAATGTAGCCTTGGCTCAGTCTGGCCTCAAACTCACAGAGATCTACCTGCTGGGATTAAAGGTGGGCACCACCTTTGCATTTTTAACAAAACTAATTTTTAAGCAACATGTGTATTATAGTGTTTTTTAATTAATTAAAATTGAAATCACACCCAAATAGCACCACCTAGAGGCAAACACTATATAATACTTCAGAGTTTCCATGAACTCTTTTTCTGTCCTTTCTAGATTGAGTTGAAGTCATGTAACAGCAGGAATTTGAATTTCTCCTTCTTAATATTTGAAATGGGACTTCCATCAGCTTTCTCTCTCTCTCTCTCTCTCTCTCTCTCTCTCTCTCTCTCTCTCTCTCTCTCTCTCTCTCTCTCTCTCTCTCTCTCTCTCTTCCTTCTGTCCTCTCTCCCTCCCTCCCTTTTCTTTCTTTTTTGGTTTTTGAGACAGGGTTTCTCTGTGTAGCCATGTTTGTCCTGGAATTCACTCTGTAGACAAGGTTGGCCTTGAACTCACAGAGATCCACCTGCCTCTGTCTCCCTAGTGCTGGGATTAAAGACAGGCGCTGCCACCGCCTGGCCCCTCAACCTTTCTTAAACATTACAGGATGAGACAATTTCCTTAACCACTCTGCCATTGATAGCTGCTTGGCTATCTTTAGCTATATTTAATGTGATAAATAATTCAGTAAGGGCCAGTGTGGTGGTACACACTGACCAGGATCAGAAGTCAAGAGCAGGCTGAGCTACATATCCAGTTTGAAGCCAACTCTGCTTCAAACAAACAAACAAAGAAAAGCCCACAAATAATAAAATTGCAGTGGTTTGACACCACTCCTTTTGTTCTGCCTAATAAGGTTCAGATTTTTGAGGACAAAGAACTTGTCTTCTATGTCATAAATATGTACACTTATTACATGTCAATTAAAAAGTAATGAAGGATGTGGGCAGTGGTGGCTCACGTCTTTAATCCTAGCACTCAGGAGGCAGAGGCAGACAAGTCTCTCTGAGTTTGAGGCCAGGCTGGTCTACAGAGTGAGTTTCAGGACAGCCATGGCTACACAGAGAAACTCTGTCTTGAAAAACAAAACAAATAAATAAAATAATGACAATGATGATGATGATGACTGAGATAACACCCAGAGTAGAGCATTTGCAGACCAAGCCTGATGGCTCGAGTTCAGCCCCAGAAGACAGCTAAGGATAAAATGAAAAGAACTAACTCCACAAAGCTAACCTCTGACCTCCAGACACATGATGTGGCATGCCCACACATTTATGCACACACAATAATAAGAAACAAAACTTTAAAAAATGATAAAAAGTTCACTGATGGGAAAAAAGGAGGGGAAATTGAAGGAAGGGGGAGGCAGGAGGAGAAGTGTCTGTCTCTCCTCCCTTTTACTCTCTCAGCATCCTCCCAGGACAACTCTGGGACACAGTAAATATAAGCCCTAGCTATGAAGTGAGCACTGTCCTAAGCACTTGACACATGAAATACATTCATTAATCCTTCTAGCTTCTGTGTAAGGTCAGTGATGAACATTATTCTCTATTTCATAGTTGAGAAATTTGCTCAGTGTTATGTTTTAAGTGGCAGTGGCAGAATTTGAATTCAAGTAGCCTGTTCCAGAGTCTAAGCTCTTAGTTATTAATTACTTAATTAATTATACAGAGTCTTACTCTGAAAACCAAGCTGGCCTCAAATTTGTGGCAATTCTCCCACCTCAGCCTCCCAAGGGTTGGGATTACAGGCATAACCCACCACACATAAGTAGCTCAAAGTCTGAATGCTTAACCCATGTCACTGTTGCCCTGTCCTGCTGGTGACAGGAGCTGAAGACAAGGACAGCGATCAGGCTGTGTGGCTGACTTGTTCTTTGCTTAAATCCTGGCACCTATGCTTCCTCCTTTATCTGAGAGCAGCACTGGGGAGGGAGAGTCAGGAAAGCTGGAGATACGCTTGACATCCTCCCCAGGGCTGGAGCTTCCTCCTGTCCAGGACTCACACTGCCCTCTGTCCAGCCAGTCGGTGTCTTTCTCACATCAGATCTGACTCTGGCTCTATTCTGTTTGAAGTTCTAGGACTGTGAAGGGATGCTCAACCTTTTGGCTAATCTCACCTTCTTTCAGGGCCTTTCACCACCACGCTCTGTCTCCTGCTTTGGACCACTGTCCCAGAGAGCTTCCACCTATCTCTGCATGGCCTTGCTCACTCTGTATGTCTGCTTAATACTATTGTCCCCTAGAAAGTTTCCCCCAGGCTCTTAGTTGCACTGTGTTCCCCTGCTACACACATACTTTTCTGACATGTATTATATTTCTTATAATTTTTCCCCAAGACAGGGTTTCTTTGTGTAGCCTTGGCTGGCTGTCCTGAAACTCACTCTGTAGACCAGGCTGGCCTCAAACTCAAGAGATGCACCTGCCTCTGCCTCTGCCTCTGCCTCTGCCTCTGCCTCTTTAGTGATGGGATTAAAGGCATGCACCATCACCACGGAGCTTATAATCATTCTTTTTGAAAGAAAGAGAATATGATTGTAAAACATAGTGTGCTGGCTAGTTTAAAGTCAACTTGATAGGAGGTAGTTTCCATCCAAAAGGAGGGAAACTCAACTGAGAAAATGGAGCCTAAAGATAGAGCTGTTGACTTTTTCTTAATTAGTGATTGATGTGGGAAGGCTCAGCCCATTGTGGGTGGTGCCATCCCTGGGCTGGTGGTCCTGGGTTCTATAAGAAAGCAGGCTGAGTAAGCCATGGAGAGCAAGCCAGTAGGCAGCACTCATTCATGGCCTCTGCATCAGCTCCTGCCTCCAGGTTCCTGCTCTGAGTTCCTGTCCTGACTTCCTCCAGTGATGAACAGTGAGGTGAAGAGTAAGGCAAATAAACCCTTTCCTCCCCAAGTTGCTTTTCATCACGATGTTTCATCATAGCAATAGTAACCATGACCAAGATATATTGTATGCATGTGTGAAATTCTCAAAGAATAAATAGATATTTTATATTTTAAAATGACTGGGGGGACAGACAATGGCCATCCATGATGGCATACACCTTTATTCCACCACTCAGTAAGCAGAGGCAGGAGAACTTCTGTGAGTTCCAAGCCAGTCTGGCCTACAAAGTGAGTTCCAAGACAGCCAAAGCTACATATGAGACCCTGCCTCAAATGGAAGCAAGGGAGGGAGGGAGGGAGGGAGGGAGGGAGGGAGGGAGGGAGGGAGGGAAGAAGAAAGGAAAAGAAAGAAAGGAAGGAAGGAAGAAAGGAAGAAAGGAAAGAAGAAAAATGACAGGGCGCTGGAGAGGGCTCACCAGTGTTAAGGGCACTTGCTGTTCTTGCAGAGGACCTGAGTTTCATCTTAACACCCAGTTGTAGCACACAATGGTCTTTAACTCCATTGCATTTTCTGGCTCCACAGGCATCTGGCATGCACATGGCACACACAAATGCAGGCATAATACACATACACACAAAAGAAAAACTAATTTGAAAAAGATGGCTCAGTGACTAAGAACTTGCTGCTCTTCCAGAGAACAGGAATTTGGTTCCCAGAACGGAGGCTGGGCAGCTCAATAAATCTAATTTAATACCCTCTCTGGTCTCTGTGGTCGCCTGAGTGCTTGTAGACACACACACACACACACACACACACACACACACACACACACAGAGGCATACACACATACACATATACACACATAAATAAAAATAAATCTTTTTTAAATGACATTTTTTTTTAAAAAAAAAAAAAAGAAAAAGTTCCTTATTGTGGAAAAATTCAAAAAGTATTTTCATCACCAGGCTTCAACAATTATCAGCCCACAGCCAATCTGGTTTCCTAAGTCCCCAATTACTTTCCTCCTCCTATATTATTTTTAAGTAAATAATCTTTTTATTTCATCTGCAAATGTTACACTCAGAAAGTGTTTCTAAAAGTTATAAAGACTTCAGGGTGGGTGTGGTGGTTCATTCTAATCACAGCACTTGGGAAGCAGAGGCAGGAGGATTAGGGGTTCATGGCCATCCTTGGCTGTATAGTGAGTCCAAGACAATCCCGGACTACATGAGATGCTATCTCAACTCCTACCTACCCAAAGGATAAAGACTTTACAAATCATAGTTAAGATATCATTATCAGTTTGTTGTTGCTGTTTTGATGATGGTGATTATCTAATGTAGCCCAGGCTTCTTCCAAATTCTCTGTAGCAGAGGCTAGGCTTGACCTTCCAACCCTCTTTCCTCTACCTCCAGAATTCTCCAGGATTACAGGTGTGCACCATCACACAAGAGACCCAGTGATTATAATGATTTTAAAAGATTAATTGTTGTCTTAGTTTGGGTTTCTATTGCTGTGAAGAGACACCATGACCACAGCAATTCTCTTAAAGGAAAACATTTAATTGGAGCTGGTTTACAGTTTCAGAGATTTAGTTCATTATTGTCTTGGAGGGAAACATGATGGATGTAGGCAGACATAGTGCTGAAGATGGAGCTGAGAGTTCTACTTCTTGATCCACAGGCAACAGGAAGTGAACTGCTAAACACATTGAGCTTAGCTTGAGCAAAGGAGACCTCAAAGCCCACCCCCACAGTGACACACTTCCTCCAACAAGGCCACACCCAATCCAACAAAGCCACACCTCCTAGTAGTGTCACTCCCTTTGGGGGCCATTTTCTTCCAAACCATCACAATTAAAAGCACTTTCTTTTTTAACTTTTTACATTGAAAATTTGCAAGCCTATAGATAAGTTGCCCCCTATTTTTAATCTAATTCACTCAGTTGTTAGCATTTTGTCACATCTGTTTTCTGAACCATCTGAGACCAAGTTGCACACGTGTTCCTTTGCCCCTAAATATTTCTACATACATTCCCCTCAGCTAACAATATAACCATAATGTAATAATTATATTCAGAAAATGAAGATAGATGTAACAAATATATAATTTATGTTCAAGTTTTCCCAAATGCCCCTTGCAGAATCCTTTTCCAACCCAGTAACTGGTCCAGCATCACACATTACATTTAGTTGCCTTGTCTCTTTAGTGCTATTTCACTGGAACCACTAACCTTCCTTTCTTTCACTGCACCAGTATTTCTGGAGTGCCCACCAGGGGTTTCATAGTCTGACCATAGATGTGGGTCTGCTTGGTTTTCTCCTGGCCCCACATCACTCAGGGTCTTCATCTTTGGCAAGAATGGTACCCAGGTAATGGTATGCCCTCCAGGCTTTACTTAGGGAGGCAGGTAGCCATTTGTCTCATAAAGATAACTGATTTTGACTATGGGATTAAGGTATACTATAGCTGCCTTTTAAATTTTAAGTGTGTGAACCAGATCTTTTTTCTCCATCGCTATCTCCCAAGCGTAGCAGCTTTAAACTGAAGAGATGCAGACACTGTATGTGGGCCACCAAGTCGGGGCCTTCTCTCCGTTAGCTCACAGCAGCCCCGGAGGAACTAATTGAGATCTCAGACAAGGACAAGCTTGGGACAGGGCGGTTCCCCTCTGCTTGTCCCGCCTGGGATGGTCCTTCCCTTCTGAGACTCTTCTAGAGAGAGTCCCCTGTCCCTACACCCTGTGATGGCTTCAAGGGTAATAGGCATCCCAGAAACAAGGCAAGCAAAGCGCATTAGCTGTCCAGAGCCCAGGGGCTGGGGGAAAGGAGTGGGAAGCCCTATTTGCATTTTTTCCATTAACGAGCTGGAGTTGAACTCACTCGCCTGGGGAGATAATTTGAGAGGAGAATCTTTGCATATTTTATTTAAAAGCATGCTGCTTTCGGCGGGTAATAATGCAGACTGTGGCGATTAGGTAAGGCCTGCAGGGGGCAGGGGATGGGGTCCTTTCCTTCGTGTCTTCTACCCATCATTTCTCCCTCAGTCCTGGGAACCAGCCTCCTTAAGGGGCCATTCTCCTTAGGCAGGTGGCATGAAGTTCAAGAAGCCTTAGTAATTTAGGCTCTTTTTTTTCTTTCTTTCTGAGAAAGCCCAAAATGAGGAGTGCCTTGGGCAAGAAGAAGGATGAAGAGGGAGTGTCAATAGAAAGGGGACCCGATGCCCCAAATTGAGACTCTGGTTCTAAGTGGTGAAGTGCAGTAAGAAATGTGGGGCAAGTCTCAACAGGGGAGGGGCTTTTAAAAACGTGAGACCTTAGAGGGGAAATGATGAAGCACCTCTTTAATCCCAGCACTCGGGAGCCAGAGGCAGGCAGATCTCTGAGTTCTAGGCCAGCCTGGTCTACAAGAGCTAGTTCCAGGATAGCTAGGGCTATACAGAGAAATTTGTCTTGCCAAAAACAAAAACAAAACAAAACAAAACAAAATCCCAAAACCAAAAAACAAACAAACACACAAAACAAAACAACAACAATAAAAAAAATGGTAAGATGTTAAGGTGTGGTGGTGCATATCTTTAATCCCAGCACTTGGGAGGCAGAGGCAGGGGGATCTCTGTGAGTTTGAGGCCTGTTCTACAGAGTGAGTTCCAGGACAGCCAGGGCTACACAGAGAAACCCTGCCTCAAAAACAAAACAAAACAAAAATAAAAAGCAAAACAAAATAACAGAGATGTTTAGTTCTATAGTAAGTAGGTAGAGTGAGTTCCAGGTCAGACAGGGCTACACAGTGAAGCTCTGCTTCAAAGAAATAAAGGAGAAAACAATGGATCGCCACAGAGGGACTGCCAAACTCTGTGTGCATGTATGGATGTAATTAAATTTATTTATGTGTGTACAAGAATGTGGGCAGTTATATACCACAGCACTCATATATATATGTAAGTCAGCAGATAACTTCCCACAGAGTCATCTCTTGATGGCTGGGATTGTATTAGAAAGGAGAAAAGAGCCTTGGGCAGCTACAGTAAGTGATGCCAAAGGATAGGTTTCCTCCCCAGGGATAGGTGCTATGGTGGTTTGAAAGAAAATGGTCCCCACAAGGAGGGACACTAACTATTAGGACGTGTGGTCTTGTTGGAGGAAATGTGTCACTGGGGATGCAGGCTTTGAGCTCTCTCTTTCTCTCTCTCTCTCTCTCTCTCTCTCTCTCTCTCTCTCTCTCTCACACACACACACACACACACACACACACACACACACACACTCACACACACACACAGACACACACTCACACACACACACACTCACACACACTCACACAAGCCACGCCCAGTGTCACAGTCTACTTACTTCCTGTTGCCTACATATCAACATGTAGCAGCTCCTTCTCCAGCATCATGTCTGCCTGCACACCGCCATGCTCCCTGCCATGATGATGATGAACTGAACCTCTGAAACTGTACCACATCAATGAAATGTTTTCCTTTGTAAGAGTTGCTGTGGTTGGTCATGTTGTCCCTTCACAGCAATAGGAACACTAAGACTGGTGTCAAGGCTTTGGTGTCCCTTACCATTCCAGCCTTACTGGATGAGGCCAGCCTCTACAGTCCAAGCTACTAAGTGTAGCAGTAGCAGGCTTGTTCTTTTGGGCCACCGACTAGCTCCCAAAATGTGACACAGAGGAGACTTATTATTAGTTACAAATGCTTGAATCTATTTCTCTCTATCTACATTTTGCCTTGGAGCTTCCTTTCTTTCTGTATATCTATTCTGTGTCTGGATGGCTTCTGGCCCCAGGCATGTCACTCTCTTTCTCTTTTGTTTTCCTCATTCTTCTTTTCTTTCTCTCTAACCTAGATTTCTCCTCCTACTTATTCTCTCTGCCTGCCTGCCACCGCTGTCTATCCCTCTTCTGCTTAGCTATTGGCCATTCATCTTTCTATTCGACAAGCAGGTACCTTAAACAGGCAAGGTGAAACAGCAACACATTTTTCCATAATTAAATGCAGCATAAACAAATGTAACACGCCTTTACACAGTTAAAGTAATATTCCATAGCATAAACAAATGTAACACATCTTTGCCAAGTTAAATTAATATTCCACAGCAACTTGGCCTTCGCTGTAACTTTCCTACTGAAAAGTGGAGGCCCAGCTACCTCAGAACCAAAATACTAGAAGTGGAATGCCATGGGGGTGAGGGTGGGGGATAAATTCTAGAGGTCTGGGGAACGTAGCTCAATTGACAGAATGCTTACCTAGCATGTACAACATGGTAGCAAAGCTCTGGGTTCACTCCCCAGCATGACATAAAACTGGGTACCTATTTGTAATCCCAGCATTTGGGAGGTGGAAGTAGGAGGATAAAGAATTCAGTGTCATCTTCAGCGACATTACAAAAAGGCAAGGTACTAAATAGCCGGACGGTGGTGGTGCCGGCCTTTAGTCCTAGCACTCAGGAGGCAGAGACAGGTGGATCTCTGCGAGATTGAGGCTGCCTGGTCTACTGAGCGAGTTCCAGGACAGCCAAGGCTACACAGAGAAACCTTGCCTCAAAACAAACAAGCAAAGAGGCAGGGTAAATAGATGACTCCCTGGGATAATTTGCCCTTCCCAGGTTAACTTTTAAAGTCTCTTCCCCCTACCCACTTCTGTCTTCTCATGAGCTAGATGTGTGTCCATTCTGACACCCCTTCCAAAAGTGCATACACGCATCAGCATGCCCAGCCCACACATATATACATACCAGCTGGAAGACCTCATTAGGAATTAGATGAGAATCCATTATGGAGCTCAGTGTGGTGATTGTACCCGAGGGGTGGTAACATCCTAGAGGTCTATGCAGAAGGACCCTCTCTATCTGGGTGAGTCTAAGAACATGGGGGAGTTCAAGGGTAGGATGGTGTGTGGGTCCTGGAAGGCTGTACAAGGACTTTACATGTCACAGGCTCAGGAACTAGCTTCATACAGTATGTTGTCTTCTCCATAGGAAGAGCGAAGCAGTTAGCTAGACCCATGAAGAGCACGGCTGATGCAAGATGCAGACAATGCTATCATGTCCTACTGTTTCTTCCCATGCTCTGGGAACTTGCTGATCTTGAGGTGAAAGTGCTTTGTGAATTTGGATGAGTCTGTTTCTTAGGCAGGAGGTCCAGTGCCTTGACTCTTCTTGGTAAAGGAGGGATGAGAACGGCGTCTGTGATTATGTCTTGTCCTCTCATTGTCTTGTCCTTGTCATCAACAGAAGACATTTCTATTTCCTTACCTATAAGATGAGCATAGAGAAGCTGCTTCATGGTGGGGTGTGAGGATGAGAGGTTGACCATCTGTCCTTCCCATTTGCTGTTGCTTATTCCCAACCATCCCCGCCTCCTATCTGTGCCTCTCCCCTTTCTCTCTCCTTATAATGTCCTAGAGTTCTTCCATTCGTGACATCCCTTTGACAGCCTTTGAACTGTCAGTGAGGAGCGATCACCTGTCAAAGATGGATCCTGGGTGAGGGAAGGTAGCCCAGAGAATATCGATCCTGGGGCAGGGAGAAAGCTGGAGGATTAGAGAGGCCCTGTGACTAGGAAAGGTTCCCTAAGTAGAAGGCCCAGGCCCAGGAGAGGGCTGGTGTGGAGTGACAGGTGGGTGCTGAGGAGAAACCGCTGGGGCTGAGAAGGAGAGGAGTTGGGAGCAGGAACAGGGCCAGGTTGCCCAGGGCTGGGAAGAGGAAGAAGCCAGGATATCAACAGTTATAAAGGGGCTTGGCAGGTATATGTGAGGCCCTGTGGATTTTGAGGTGGTAAAAGCACAGCCAGATGACCTGTGTTTGAGCCTTGACTCTGCCTCCAAGCAACTGTGTGAGTTTCCCAACATCTCTGTTTTGCTTTGGTTAAGTCTATAAATGGGGACAATAATACCACCTACCTTGTTAATGAGGATCAAATGAGTCAAGACACAGAACTCTCTAAGCGCAGTGTCTATCCTGGCACAGAATGAATGCTTTCTGCTATGCTCTGGGCCCCTTGCCCATGGTCTTTCTTATCTCAGGAGGATGATAGAGGCTGCAATAGAGAAAGAGCAGGGAAAGGAGGTACCGAGAATGAAAAGAGCAAGAGCTGCCTGTGAGGACAGGAAAAGGCCGGGATAAGGATAGGAATGGAATTGGGAAGTCAGGGACCATGGTACTGTGCATAGCCTGGGATGGGCCTGAGAATTCCCTCAAAAAGGCAGGGCTGAGGGGCTGGGATGGGGCTGCATAGGGCTGAGATGGCACAAGGAATGGCATGAATATACGCGGTTGTTTCTGGGTCCTAACAACTCCCTTGGGGGAGGGGGAGAGAGGGCACAAAGTCAAGGACCATGGACCTTGGGAGTCAGGTGAAAGGAAAACAGCAGACTCCTTCGCTTAACGATGGATACGAATTATATATATGCTCTGCTAGCACCCAGCTAGCTGATCAGTCGACATTGTGTAATCGCCCCTCTTGGCTAGGCACGATCAGGACCTCTGACAGCTCCTGTCGCTAGGGCCTCAGACAGGATAGAATGGTCGCTCCTCATTGGCTGGGCAGGACCCACTGACAACAACCGTCAGACTCGAGGTTGGCTCCTCTGTACCTGGTAGGCCTTAACTTCTTAATGTGGTCATAAAACCATGGAGGATTGGGGATACAATTCAAGAGGAACCAAGGGAAGGATGAATACTAGAGAGATGGGTAGAGTAGAGGGAGGAGTCACACCTAGAAACACACCATGCTGTACGGGCGCCTACCCCGACCGGCAAGGACGATGCGACTCCGGGAAGATCTTCATGCAGTTTTACAGGATCCTTGAAACATGTTTCTTCTGACCCGCGGTGGGGGGGGGGGCGCCGGGGGACCCCTGCACAGGCTTAAATACTCTTGCGCTAACCAACCCCAGTGAGCCACGTGGACCCTGCAGATAGGCTACTCTAATGCGGAAGCAGACAGGTTGAACAGACTTAACCAAATAAGGGCTTGTTTACCCAGAGATCGCTCACCCTTGGGGAGGTGGAAGGCAGAAGCCAGCTCCATCTTTAAGGCATGGCACTTTGCGGCTCTCTACACCAGGCTTCTTAGGATAGTTTTAAAATTTTATTAGGTTTACTTTATCTGTATGAATTGTGTACCAAGTGAAAGTCTGGCAATAGTTGTGAACCACTGTGTATGTGCTAGGGATAGAAGGCTAGACTGTAATTCTAGGACATGAACCCTAGAGAAATTTCTGGAGCCTTTCCATAACATTCTTGCCAATTTTACTGGCCCCACCCACACTGAGCAGGATTTGGACTTGCATCCACCTGCATGATGTGGACTTTGGCTGTGTTGTTGGAACACAGGATCCCACAGAACCAAATTGAGTAGACACTATGCAACATCTTTTTCCCTGTTTTGTTTTTCTGCATGTGTGTGGTGTATGTGTACATATGTGAGGGAGTGTACTCCCATGAGCACCTGCAGAGGGCATTATGTGTCCTGTTCTAGCATTGTCCACCTTTGTCCCTTCAAACAAGTCTGTAACTTACTGAACCTGGTGGTCCATTGGAAACTCCACCTCAGCCCCCCTCCCTCTCCGAGCCCTGCCCTGCAGAAAGCCTGCCAAGTGGCAGCTCCTCCCCCAGAGCTCCTCAAGACCAGGCCTATAGGGGTATTTAAGATCTGGTCCCTAGACCTGTCATGCGACCCCCCCCCCAAAAAATTACCTGGGAATGTTTTGCTCAGATTAAACCTAGTTCTTACTTTTTGTTGTTGGTTTTTGAGACAGGATTTCTCCGTGTAACAGCCCTGGCTGTCCTGAAACTCATTTTGTAGACCAGATTGGCCTCAAACTCACAGGGATTGACCTGCCTCTGCCTCCTGAATGCTGGGATTAAAGCCCTCTGACACTGACGCCTAGGTGGTCCTTTACTTTTAATTTGGCCCTGTTTGTCTTATTGCATTAGTGAAGAAACCCAAAAATACTTATCACCTGGAACTAGGCTGGTAGCCAGCAAGCCCTAGCCATCACCCTGTCTTTGTCCTCCATGGTGTGAAGGTTATAGGTATGCGTGGCCATGACTGGAGTTCTACCTGGCAAAATGACTTGTACTCAGGCCCCCAGGCTTGCACAGAAAGTGCTCTTACTTACTGAGGCATCTCTCCAGTTCCTCCTCAGGGTCTTCTAAGAGAATCCTTGTGGCCATTCCTGAGCAGATGGCTTGGGCAGCAGCTCTCAATATGTGGGTCACTTGACACCTTTGAGGGGGGAATGTCAAGTGATCCTTTTATAGGGGTCACCTAAGACCATCGGAACATGGATATTTACATTGCAATTCATAACAGTAGCGAAATTACAGTTATGAAGTGGCAATGAAAATACTTTTATGGTTGGGGTCACCACAACTGAGGAACTGTATTAAAGGGTTGCAGCAGCAGGAAGGATGGGAACCACTGGCCTAGGGTGCATAAGAAAGCAAACTGAGCAAGTCCAGGAGAAACAAGCCAGTAATTGGTGCACATTCCTTCACGGCTTCAGCTTCCGTTCTTCCCTTGACTTCCTTCAGTCATGGACTGTTATCTGGAAGTTTAAGATGAAATAAACGATTTCTTCCTGAACTTGATTTTGGTCATGGCTTTATCACATTAATAGAAACCCTAACTAAGACATGGGTCTAGCTCCTCAGAGTGAGTACACATACCAGTTGAGTTGTACAGATCAATTCCCACCTCATGCTGGCTCAAAAAGAATCCTCTCGGCTGAGGGGCGGAGCTGGGCAGTGAGCACAAGTGAACAACAGGCTCCATCCTCAAACAAGCTGGAGAAATCCTCTCAAACTTCATCTCAAACACTCAGGAACCAACAATACATGTGGCACAATGAAGGTCCTGAGGAGTCCTGCTGGGGAAATGCCTGGTCAGCTTTTTATTTTATTTACTCTATTATTCTGTTTATTTATTTTGAGACAGGGTTTCTTGTATAACTGCCCTGGCTGTCCTGGAACTCACTGTATAGAACAGGCTGGTCTCTAATTCACAGAGATCTGCATGCCTCTGCCTCCTGAGTGGTAGAATTAAAGGCATACATCACTGTCCAGACTACCTGACAATTCTTAACTCTAATGCTTCCCACACTCCTTAGAATTGCGGAAAATTTTCCTGAACACCTACTGGTGGGACCGTCTATTAATGCTATCTCATTATTATCACTGGCATTGCCCTTGTCTAGGCCTCCTGCTGGTTTGTTGAGTCCCTGAGGGCTGGAACTGTATCTGAGTTATCTGGTCCCCAGTGGCTAACACAGGGTCTGGCACGTAGTAGGCAGTCATATATACTTGTCTAATAGAGGAATTTCTCATCTGCAACAAAGACCAGGATGTGATGAACCCCAGAGGCAGGCTCATGGCAGCACCACAAAGGACGTACCTGGTAACAGTAGTGATGGTAACACAGGGACACAGACCTGCTTGCAGAATGTTTCTGGACCCTCTGGGAATGTGACATAGCCTTAGGAATCTAGGACAATGAGGTTCCCCAGCATCTGTGGGCATTCCAGCCTGAAGGGGTTTTGCAGACCTTAAGTGGCCTCTGTGGGTTCAATAGTTAAAGAAAGGGAAACAAAGGACCTCTCTGGATTAGAAGACCCAGTGTCTATATGTTTCAGACACAGTGTGGGCAAGGCTGGGCCAGTGCACAATAACTTTAGAGGAATTATTCATTACGTTGTAATTATCTGGAACTTGGGGCGAGGAAAGGAGGTTCTGTGTAAAATAAGGCTAACCCGCAATATCCCACTCCCTCTACAGAAAGAAGTCTCATGAAGGTGATTTTGTTACTGTTATTGTTTGTTTGTAGACATTGTTTGTTCATGCAGGGCAGGCTAGGCTAGAAGGTATTATGTAGCTGAGGATGATTTTGAACCTCTGACCTTCCTGCCTCCATCTCCCAGCGCTGGGATTACAGCCTGTAGCATCACATCTACTATTTAATTCAGTTCCAGGACTCAAACCCAGGGCCTCATGATTGTTGTGCATGCATTCTACCAACTAAATTACATCTCCAGCATCCCTGCAGGCTGTTGAGAAAGGTTTTATGAACTGTGGGAACATCAGACCCTGAGGAATTATATCGGTGGTATAAAGGAACTGAGTAACTGAGGCCACAGCGGGAGAATGGTGGCATGATCCTAAATCCACTAGAGATGTGGCCGTATCTCTCCTATAGAAGCCCAGGCTAGCATTAGGCAGTGCCTGGAGGAAGGGGTAGTCCATTTCTCCAGGTGTGGGATTATGGTGCCTGGACCCCACATGGTCCAAGTGAGACTACTGGCTATAGGAGGGAGGAAAAGGCCCGAGGCCCAGCCCACGCATCTCACTCTACTATGACCCTGTGGAGTAAGCTACTGTGTGAGTGGGGAGAAACAGGAGGTTCTGGGGTCAGCTGGGTGAAGAGCTCAGAGGTCAGATCTGCAGGTGGGAACGAGAGTGTCCTGCTGCAGGCCGAGATTTAGGGTTCCCGAGATAAGTGAGCAGAGAGACAGCAGAGATGACAATATAGCTCCCATGATAGTAGTTATGGAAGGAGTTTTGGGGACAGCCTAAGGAGGGCATCAAGGTCTATGGGGAGTTCCCAGCTCTGGCTGTTTAACAAAAATGTTGGGTTCCCTCTAATGCGGTTAACTCATAAATCCAGTCCCACCTGTGTTTCTGTGGGAGGGCTGATGTACCATGCATCCCTTCAAAGAATTGAAGGGTTGCACCCGCAGCCCTCTCTCACGCTCCACCTTCCAGCAAATCCGGGGGTTAATACTCCCCCTCCCCCAGAGCAGGGATGTCGCCCTGCTTTGTGCGCCTAGGCACGCTGGAGGCGAGAGCCAGGGGACAGCTGAGGTGAGGAGGGTGACTGGGGCGGCGGGAACCAGGCACAAAGAGGGGGAAGGGCTCTGGCTGCAGCTGTCCTGGGAGGGGCCGGGACAAAGGGCCTGCTGGCGACCAGGCCGAGCCGTTTTCATGCTTGTTGGGATTAGGCACAGGGAAAGGCGCTCGGGACCGTGATGATCTGCAGCCGGGTGCAGCGCGGCGTGTGGGGTGGTCGGCGCCACCATCCCTGGCTTTGTGCGCAGCCCCGCAAGCGCTGCCAGCTCTGGGAGGCCACCCTTTTGTCTGCACCCCGCTGGGACCCCCAAACGTCAGCTGAACGCACCGCTGCTGCAGGAGCCTTCGCTGGTCCCTGATGACTGAACAGGTCCCCAGAGATTCAGCTCCTCCCAGGCTCTAACACGCCAGACCTTAATACAACGAACCCTCCCGCGCCACTCTTGTCCCACACACCTGTCAGTTGCTCAGCCCAAGGAATCTCACCTCAAAATTGTGAATGATGAAACACAGTTTAGGAGATGGACTAGCTCTTAGGCTGGGGACTTGGAGGGGAGGAGTAGGTTTGGGGAAGAGCGGGGTTGGGGAGGTGAGGGGATCTGGGATCTGGCAAAGTCTAACTTGAGAATCCCTCAGCCCCTAGCAAATTGCAGTCTTATTTCTGAGGGGTTGGTGGGGGTATATTTGTCTGTCTGGGAGTGAGTGATGGTGCATGTGTTCTTACACAGATGTGGGAGATTATGTGCCAGCACCTGGTGGGTATGGAGATGATGCCAGTATGTATGTGCGGCGAGGCCCAGAGCAACTCCAATGTCATTCTGCCCTTTCTCACCAGAAGCATCCGTTAGACTCACCAGGCTGGTACTGACCTGCAGCAAGTCAGGTTTTGTTTGTTTTTGTTTTGACAAGATCTGGCCAAGAACTTGCTATATAATGAGGGTAACCTTTGAATTTCTGATCTGCCTGCCTTACCTCCTTTGTAGGTCTCCAGGCATTTCCCCCACTACCTGGTTTTATGAAGCTCTCAGGATCAAACCTAGGGCTTCATGCAAGCTAGACAAGCACTCTACCAACTGAGCTGCATCCCCAGCCCAGCAATGCTCCCCCTCCCAAATTAATTTTACTTTATGTGAATGAGTGTTTTGCCCGCTTGTATGTGCCAGTACCCGTGGAAGCCAGAAGAAGGTATTGCGTCCTCCTGGAACTATAGTTACAGAAAGCTGTGGGCTGCCATCAGAGTGCTGGAAACCACCCCCTGGTCCTCTGCAAGAACAGCCAGTGCTCTTAACTGCTCAGCCCCTCCTCCAGCCCCAACAAGGCTTTTTAATTCACAGAGCAGCTACAACCTGCCTCTGACGGCCATCATCCTCTCCACATCAAATAGTAACAGCTAGGGTGTCTGGGCTGCTTCCAAGCAGTCAGGCTCAGGCCAGACATATTATGTACTCAGCTAACTCCTTCATGACCCTGTAAGGACAGCACTGCTGTTATCCCTATTTTTATAGGAGAAAACCATGAGGCATAACTAGTTCTCAGACATATGCGTCCACTGTACCCTGGAAACCAAGGTCCTCTGGCACCCACTCTTCTATGGCTTTCTAGGCTCCTCCTCCTCCAAGAAGGGGCAACAGGCATTGCTCCTCCCTGTTCCTATGGCCTTACAGGCACCCAGGAAGAGGCACTAACACTGGATTTGTGTGAAGTCTAGTAGACAGATCACAGGCTGCCATCAGAGGGCAGCCACTCTCCTCAGAGGTAGCCACCACACGGTGATCTATAGGTCGGAAGCTGTGAAGGCCACTTAACTTCCGACCCTCCCAACTCTGTACTCTTCCTTCATCCCCAGATCATTTCCTGCACCCCAGTTTTTAACCACGTCTCCTCTGATGATGTTTCTGGGGCTGACCTAGATTGGGGGTCTGTCCTGGTTAGTTTTTTTCACCAGCTTGCACAACCTAGATGTATCTAGGAAGAAGGAATCTTAATTGGGAAAAGGTCTCCCCAAGACCGCCCTGTTAGGCAAAACTGGATCAGTGATTGATGTGGGAGAGGCCCTGCCCATTTTTAGGTGGTTCTAGCCCTGGGCAGGTGGTCTTAGATGGTATAGGAAAGCAGGCTGAGCAAGTCATGGGAAGCAAGCCAGGTATATAGCATCCCCCACGGCCTCTGCATCAGCTCCTGCCTCCAGATTTCTGCCTTGTTTGAGTTCCTGCCTTGATTTCCCTGAATGACGGACTGTGATCAGGACATGTGAGCCAAATATGCTTTAGTTGTGGTGTGGTGTTTTGTCACAGCAGTAGAAACCCTAACTAAGACAGACACCCTGGTGAGCAAGATCTGGGTAAGTGGAGTCTCCCTCTGTCCTTATGGAGGGAACCCTTGGCAGTTCTTTCATGCTTCAGGTCTGGGACTGCAGAGTCTGTTATTGGTCTCAATATCACCCCATGTTCTTCCTAAGCAAGACCAAGCTCTTTCTTTTTCTCCTGAGACAGGGTCTCACTGTGTAGCCTTGGCTGTCCTGGAACTCGCTCTGTAGACCAGGCTGGCCTCAAACTCACAGTGATCTGCCTGCCTCTATCTCCCGAGTGCTGGAATTAAAGTTGGGCGCTGCTGCCGCCAGACTCCAAGTTCTTCATTTGGCATCCAAAACCCAGGTTGGATCTTTGCTTGTGGTCATGGAGTGTCATTCAAGAGAGGAAGAGGTGGCAATGACTTTTGACTCAAACCTTTTCAAGTTCACACGGGTCTTCTTATTCTCTCCCATCTCCAGGGACTGAAAAATCCCCACCCCGACAATTAATTTAAAAAATTAATTTAAAAATTAATTTGAGACCTGCTCAAAGTAGATGCCCTCTCCCCAGACTCGGAGTGGCTTCTACATTAGACTCCTGAACAGAAGCCTCATTCTCATTCGTCTTGGCAGGCCAGCGCTGTGCAAGGCAGGGTGGGGCCCTGGAGGTCCTATGCAGAGCAGGTTTGATCTTAATGCCTACAGAACATCTTAAGGTCCACATTGTTGGGAACCAGCAGTCTGCTGACCCTGCCCCCGACGATGGGCGGGATGCTCATGGCCGTGTCAATGCATCAGGCTTTACCTGGCTGCCAGAGGACTCAGTTATGCATGCACAAGCCCCCCTTTTAAAGCAAGCTTGTCAAGTGCGCCACGCTCTCTCTCTGGGGCCCCTTCTGTCTCTTTCTTAGACCCACCTCTCTCTCCTTCTCTCTCTCCCTTCCTGCCCCCCTTTCGGTTGGCTACCAGCTACCCCTCCCCCTTTCTCTCCCCTCTCTCAATAAACTCCACGTGCGCGCTGAGTCTCGTGTTTGAGTTTCATAGGCAATAGCTACAACAAAAGAACAACACATACTTAGTCTTTATAATTGCCGCAGATGAGGAAACTAAGGCTGCCCCACAGGAGGTGCACAGGTGGCCTCAGCTCCTCCCCTAGGTTTCCCACCTGACAGGGAACTACAACTCTGGATACGCTTGGCTCAGGCGCTGGGGTCCTGCCTCCCGGCCCCAAACCTTGCTTTATGGCCGATCTCCTTTCAAACCCACCTCCACCCCAACAACTGGGCCTATTGCTAGACCCCAAATGACTAGTAAGGTCCTGTACCATACCATGTTCCTGTTCCCTTGGCCTGGTCCTCTCACCTTGTACTCACCTCAGAGAGACCCCAGCTCCCACTTCACACCCTCAACAGCCTGTACTGGGGCAAATTCAGCATCTCTCCCATGCTGAACATCCTCAGCCTTCAAAGAACTTGTCAAGATTTTGATTGTTTTTGCAACGATTTGTTGATTTGTGTACGTGATTTGTGTCACATGTGGGGATCAGCGATCAACCTGTGGGAGCTGGGTTTTTCTTGTTCCACCACGTGGGACATGGGGGTCAAACACATCATCAGACTTGTCTGCAAGTGTGTCTATCCACACCGAGCCATCTCACAGGCCCCAGAGAGCTCTTCATGGAAAGGAATACTAAGCCACTTTGTTTATTTATTTTGAAACAGAGTCACTGACACCCCAAGCTGGCCTTCAACTCACTCCAAGTCCAGGCTGGTGCTAAACTTCTGATCCTCCTGCTCCAACCTCCCTAGCTGAGATTATAAGGATGCCCCAACCACAACAGGTAGACATCTACTTTGATTTGGGGTGTGTGTGTGTGTGTGTGTGTGTGTGTGTGTGTGTGTGTGTGTGTTTCTGAGATAGGGTCTCAATCCCTAGCTGTCTTGAAACTTGTTGTAGAGACCAGGCTGGGCTCTTGCTCACAGAGCTCCCCCAGCCTCTGCTTCTCCAGTACTAGGATTAAAGGCCTGCAGGGGTGCACATGGCACAACTTTATTTTTTTGAAGGTCCCTCCTGCTTTTAAAGAAGGAGCTATTCCAATTTTTGGATACAAATTCCTCAATGAAAAAATAAAATAATGCTTTTCTGTTAAAAAAGAAAAAAGTTAGGGCTGGTGAGATGGTTCAGCAGGTAAAGACACTGGGTAGCCATGGATGACTTTGAACTCCTGATCCTCTGACCTCTACTCCCCAAGCGCTGGGATTACAGATATTCATTCCTTCACTCCCATGCTTGAAAATTTTGTTTTCAGTGCTGGAGACTGAGAATGTTTGCACATGCTAAATAAGTACATTTTGCTCAGTTACATGTTTAGTGATGGGAGATGTTATTCTGTAAATATGTTTCTCATACTGGTTAATTAATAAAGCCCTGTTGGCCAATAGAAAAGGAAGATAGGAGGGACTAAGAAACTAGGAGGAAGGAGGAAGTAGTTGGGAGGAGTCAGCACGTAGACCGGAGAGGAAGGAAGACGCTGGCCATGGCTCCCCGATAAGATGACCACGTGGAAATACTTAGATAAGTAGAAATGGGTTAATAATTAAGACAGAGCTAGCCCATAAACAATAATGGTAACTGACCAACAGGATTGTATCAAATACAGTCTCAGTGTGTTATTTGGGGCCAGCGCGCCAGACCGGCGACGGGAGGGCTGGCGGTAAAAAGACAAGCTACAGTTTAGTGTCTGAAGTTTTGAGAAACTAAGAAATAATCATATAAACTACAGAAGACAATCATCTAAATTGTCATCAACTGACATCTGAAGTCAGGCACGTTATTAAATATTACATCTAGGCGCTGGGGCACAGCTCAGTAGTAGAGTACTTGTTTCAGTGTGCAGGGTTCTGGGTTCAATTTGTAGCACAATGAAATAAAACCACACCTGTGTTAGAGCCAGGCAAAGACCCTCACTCACTGTTCCGCAGTCAGGGCACCCTTCAGAGCAGGGGTGTATGGCATGCTGCCACAGTATCTACTCACATAGTGTGACTAGGGACAAGATAATCCCTGATGGTGCTGTTAGGGCCGAGGCCAAGTCCCCACTGTCAGACGGGGAGGCCCTGAGACTGCTAGGCAAATTCTAATTTCTCTTCCTCCCCAGTATCTGCCAAACTTCCAGCACTCGGCCCCAGCTATAAAGGAGACAGTGTGAAAAGAGGCCACCAGGCAGCAGACAGAAC
Source organism: Cricetiscus sungorus (assembly GCA_030556225.1). Classification (NCBI taxonomy): domain Eukaryota; kingdom Metazoa; phylum Chordata; class Mammalia; order Rodentia; family Cricetidae; genus Cricetiscus; species Cricetiscus sungorus. The sequence continues at coordinate 121,221,724 of JANBXA010000734.1, read as the reverse complement.
AAAAGCACACCCTCAATTTAATTTTCTGCCTTAGTTTATTTTTCCTGGATTGGTCTAGAGGCCAGGTTCACATTCAACATGCAGGAACTATAGAAACTATAGAACTATTTCACCCACCCATCGAGGATGGAACTCTTTGAAGACAGAGTGGAAGGACCCCCCACTTTGCAGGTGGGGAGACTGAGGCACCATCGGTGCCTTCCCTGTCACTGCCACCATTCCCTCTTCATGTCACTGACCATCCACTAGGACCCTGCATTCTCTTGGCACCCAGAAACAAAACATAAATCTCTACTACCTTAATTATTTGTTGGCCCAACATGCACTCATCTCCAAGGCTTGAAGCCTCTGCTGGGGCCTGTCCATCCCTGTTCAAAGGGGCCATGCAGAAAAGAAAAGCATAGCCAGCCATTCTAAGAGTTTCAGGAGGCTGGGCTGACACTGTCCCCTGCCCACTTGGAAAGCTGAGGTCTAGCTCCTTTGAACAGTCAGATTTCAGAAAAATTAACCAAACCAGTTGGACATTCATTGTTGCTAAAGCGAGGTAGGCAGCAAGGGAGAGGTGAAGAGAAGGGAGGTTTCCTGACAGTCCTGGTGCATCTGGTCTATACCCGTATGCTTATATACACACAGTCCCTTTAGGCAGAAACTTAAATTAACATGGTGTTCAGCCTCTCCTCACAGTGGGGTAATATGGTGTGTTCTGGAATTCTATTCTTCTGTTCTTCAGAGATCTAACATCAACATTCTCTCCCATCCACACCTTCCATGGAGCCAAAGAGGGTTCAAGAGGACAGTTTCTTTTTTAGTTTTCTTTGGTTGTTGTTATTTTTTAAACTTTTGCCTCCCAAGTGCTGGAATTAAAGGCATGCGCCACGGCATCCCTCGAAGACAGTTTCTTAAATCTTTCTTTATCCCTTCCTCCACTCCTGCCATTGCCTCCGCCATCGTGCCGTCCTCCTCCCATACCCATTCTCCAACACTGACCCAACAGACAGTAGCAAATGTGCAAAGAAAGGCTACAGCAGCCAATAAGCCTCTTAACAGAGCCCAGGGGTAAAACATCTGCCTAGCATGCATAAGGCTTTCGACTCAACCCCTTGTACTGCAATAAGCAAACCAAAAAGCAACCTCCCCAAATAAACAAACACTTACCAAAAGCCAACATTAGGGACAGCGGTCTTGGAAGACAGAGCAAGGTTAAATGAGGGGAAGGGATAGGAGGTAGCCTGGGAAACTCCAGAGAGAACAAGGCTGGGGTAGACTTTGGAAACACAGAGGATGGGTGGATGCCCTTCAGGTGCAACTGAACTTGTATTTGCACACACCTGCTCTTAAGTCTCTCTGCAAATACACATGTTCCTAAATATGCTTCTTATGCCAGCACTGGCACATATAAATCTCAACACACAAAGGTTCATTCACACCCAATATAAGCCTATACATTTAACTGATACATATGCATACTAATCTTTTGCATACATATCTTATTCGGGAATATTCGAGAATATTTCCTGGGCACCTAGCCCACATGCATACCTAAACATACATGCTACACATAACACATTTAATTTCATCCATATATGCCTGTACATACCTGCCTACACATTAGCACATACATCCTTATGTTTGCTTGCACTCATGCCAACTATACATACTTACTTATGCACAACCACACACAAGCCTGCAAATACACACACTTGTGCACACCCTTAGTAATGGTCCTGGTGCCTGCAAGGTGCTTCCCTCTGTTGGAGACAGCGGATAAGTTCCTTTCGATTGTCTAGGATGGTGTCAAAGCTCTCTTGCAGTCGGGTCTGCTGGTCAACCAGTTGGTGCTGGAGAGCCCGGATCCACTGGAGCAGTGCCAAGCGACGGTACATCACCAAGTGCACATGGTGCTTCTCCTTCTCCTGCTCTTTGTAGCGCTCCTGAGCCTGCAGCTGCTGCACAGCCTGGGCCACGGAGGGCAGAAGGGGATCCGGAGGGCTGGGGCTTCGAGGAGTCCCACAGACAGGCTCTGGACTGCTGCTAAGGCTGTCGATGCTCAAGGAACTGCTGGCATAGCCAATGTCCTCCAGAGGCGAGCAGACGCTGCTGGCGCCACTCAACTTGTCAGGCTCAGCACCTGAGATCTCTGCACCCTCAGGGGGACTGCGGACTCCTGCCTCGAGGAGCCCCGTGGCTGGGAAGAGCTGGTTGTCAGAGGATGACTCAGAACGCCTCAGGATGGGTTCCACTTTGCCTGGCACACCATGCCAGTTCTTGTTGGCATCCTCAGCACTGTCCACGAAGTTGGAATTATTGTCTGGTTGGAGCTCAGGTTGACATATTCCAGGAGGCAGGCTCCCCGGGAACTGGGCCCCCTCTGCTAACCCTGGCTGGATGGCAGCGAACATCTGGTCTGTGAAGGGGAAGCAGGAATGACAGCAGGTAAGGGTGGAGTGGCAGCCTGGGCCCCAGGAACCTCTCCAGGATTTCCTTCCCTTCTCTGACTGTGTCTGTCTCCTCATAGGGTTTCCTGTTAGGCTGACTGTCTCTTATATTTTGGTTGTGAGCCTAGCCTTTAATGCTGAGCCATCTGTCTAGCCCGTGGCTGACTGTCTCTTACATGCTTCTCCAGATCACTTCATTCTCTGTGGTAGCTTCAAGAACCATCATATGCGGGTGACTCGCTGATAAGTGTCCAGCCCAGATACAACCGCTATTCAACATTGCAATCTACCAAAGGCTCTTCAAACCCTACGCACCCAAACAACTCTCCTCTTCAGGGTCTTCAGGCAAGAAAGCTCTGCTACCTGTTAAGTCAATCCACCAGGACCTAGGAGCACCCTGGACTACTTACCCTCCTTTCTCAACCCCTACCCACTGTCTACTTTCTGACATTTTGGCTCTGGTCATTTTTTTTTATCCAGACGACTGTCACAGACTTTTCCCTGACCCTTTTCCAAATAAAAATATAAAAGTAAGGGATGGAGAGATGGGTCAGAGTTAAGAGAACTAACTGGTGGCTCTTCCAGAGGATCCAGGTTCAATTCCCAGCACCCAAGTTGGATGGTTCATAACTGCCTGCAAAGCTAGCTCCTTATCAACATCTTCTTCAGGCCTCTTTGGTTACCCACATGAATGTGTGAATACAGACACATGCGAGTGTTTTTTTATTATTATTAAAATGATGCCTGGTTAAATACCAACACTTTTTTGGGGTGGGGGTAGTTCGAGACAGGGTTTCTCCACGGCTTTGAAGGCTGGGCTGGAACTAGCTCTTGTAGACCAGGCTGATCTCAAAGTCACAGAGATCCGCCTGCTTCTGCCTCCCGAGTGCTGGGATTAAAGGCATGTGCCACCACCACCACCTGTCAAATAACAACAAAAAGTACTTTTAAAAAAATAACATATATCAGCTGGGTGGTTGTGGCCCACACCTTTAATTTCAGCACTTGGGAGAGAGGCAGAGGCAGGTAGATCTCTGTGAGTTCAAGGCCAGCCTGGTCTACAGAAAAAGTTTCAAGGCATCCAGGGCTATTCAAAGGAACAAACAAACAAAAAACAAAAGCTTTCTCATCTCTCTATGTGTATGTGTAGACAGATAGATATATGATATATACATATAAATTGTGTATATTTATATATATGTATTATATGTGCACATACATACATACATACATACATACATACATACATACATACATAAATTCAGCCAGGTAGGACAGCTAAGGCAGGAGGGTTGCAAGTTCAAGGCCAGCCTGGGCTACATAGCAAAACTATCTCAATAAAGCCAAACTACCCTTCTTGCAAAATGTGTAAATTTGATTGGAAATGGCTTTGGTGCTGCCCCTAAAGAACTGTTAGACCTCTGAGGTCCTCGCTTTTCCTATCCCTCCACACAGTTACTGCTCTGTCTCTCCCGGCCCACCAAGCCACTCAGAGATCCCCAGGCACACCATTCTCCCGGTATTCATCTGGTGTACAGTATTCTGCACCATTCCTCCCTCTAAGCGTCTCCTCTCCACCTAGAATAGTCTGTCTTTGCCTTTAAAGTCTACCTGTCTGGAGACTGCCAGATATGGTGCCCCTGCCCGGATACATACCATCTACATAGTAACTATGATTCCTCTGGCTCTCCGCCGCCCTCATGCACTCTGTCTGTCCACGTGTGAGTTTCCTATCCCTGGCATACACTGTTGATGGCTAGCAAATGCCTAGTCAACTGGAACTGTTTATATAAACGATCTTGTGATCATTTCTAATCTGACTCCTTGGCCAAGACTAAGAGCGCCTTTATATAACCTCTTGGCACAGTGCTTCTCAACCTGATCGTCACGACCCCTTGGGGTCGGAAAACCCTTTCATAGGGGTTACCTAAGACGATCGCTAAACATCGATATTCACACTGCAATTCATAACTAGCAAAATTGCAGTTATGAAGTAGCAATGAAAATAATTTTATGGTGGTGGGGGGTCCTCACAACATGAGGAAGTGTATTAAGGGGTAGCAGCGTTAGGAAGGTTGAGAACCACTGCTCTAGTGGATACCCAGGATTGCAGGGTCAGTGCTGAGGGTGAATGACAGGCTATGGCGGGATTCCTGCACTTAGGGAGGCCAATGGCAGCAGCAAGCTACTTCAGAGGACCCTGGCTTACAGATCGGGTCTCATTCTCTTCCTCCACACTAAGGAGCCCCTCCCTCCTGAACCCACAATGGCAAGCCTCTCTTGCAAGCTTGTCCCCTCCCTCCCAGTGCTAGGGATATATTCACTGTACCCAGTTTGCTCCATCTTGAACCCTCCTCCACTCCCCGTCTCTAATAACCGCTTTGGAGTGTAAACTCATAGGAGGTTCTACTGACCACATTACCATGAGTGGAAGAACTGATGACTCCTGGGTAAGAAATACTATTAAGTCAAACGGTCACTAGGAAGTCCCCCTCCCCCATTAAGGGACCCTACCCACACCCAGGAATAGGCAGAAGTCCTGAGAGTTGAGGTGGGGACAGATGCTTCGCCCCTCTGGCTTTTGGAAAAAAGACCTGAAGATCTTCCCTCCCCTCAATTTAATAATTTTTTTTTTCCCTAAAAACTCTGGCCAGACTCATAAAGGAAGCTGGGGTGAGGCAGCATGGGAGTGGAGCTAAGGATCTGGGTTCAGAAAGTGAGTCCAGATGTCCTAGGATCTGGACCCGCCCCCACCCCTCCAGCTAATCCAGAATATGTGTGTGTGTGTTGGGGTGCAGGACAAGGATTGGCAGCCTCGCAGGAGACAGCACTGTGACCCTAATCTCTGCAGAGGCAGCTCCCCTCCCCGCCCTCCCGCGGCTGGGCCCCAGGCCCTCCACCAGGGCCCTTACTCACGGGCTCGAGGCGCCGGCTCCTGCAAGGCTGTCTGCTGTTCTTCTGGGACCTGGTAGCAGCAGGGGAGCGGGGCTTCCTCGGCCTGTGCGTGCACGCGTTGTGGCGTGGCTGCGTGGTCCCCGCACCGCTCGCCCAGCCTGGCCCGACTGCAGGGTCCACCGTCATCTGCGTGGCTGGGCGGGGCGGCTTGACCCACGTGGGTCGGTTCGGTTCTCCGCGCAGGAACTGCCTCCTCCCGCGGCTTGACCCTATCCTTCCAGGTCCGGTGTCATCTCCTAACCATCCTGGCCCGGCGCCTCGGATCCATCGGTTCGCTGTGCTGCAGATATGGCGACGATGTGCCTCCTTCCTGGGTTTCCCGGTGGCTTGGGAAGTACGCGAGGCCGCGGTATGCGTCCGGTCTGCTGCTGCGATCCTTACCCAGACCCGCTCCTCTCCTTTTGTGTTTTGCACACATCTTTCTGCTGAAAATTCTCCCTTCGTTTCCACTAACTCGTAGTTTGGATCCTTGAGGACCCTTCTGCATCCTATTACCCCAACCCTAACCCTGGTTATTCCCTCTTCAATCCTATTTCAGAAGGCGGAGGGAGGGGGTAGGGGTAGGGGTGCTTTCTTTTTATTCACATACTGTGCTTATTTGATTACATTCATTTAGTGAAAGCTATGTGGATTTTTGTTGTTTTGCTTGTTTCCCTGAAACTCACCGTATAGACCAGGCTGGCTGCCTGTCTCTGCCTCGGGAGAGCTTGGATTAATGGTGTTAGCTACCATGCCTGGCTACCTCGCAAGACAGCGGTTTTCAACTGGTGGGTTGCGAACCCTTAGGGGATCGCCTAAAACCATCAGAAAACATATTTACATTGCAACTCATAATAGTAGCAAAATTACAGTTATGAAGTAGCAACGAAAATACTTTTATGGTGGTGGGGTCACCACAACATGAGGAACTGTATTAAAGAGTCGCAGCATCAGTAAGGTTGAGAACCCCTGTTCTAAGAGGAGATAGTGTATTTGGGAAAGGGCCCAGGGTTCATGTCCTATACCCAGTACTGGAGGGGCATCAGCTTCTTCCTTAAAGGCCAAAGAACCTCATGGCACCTGCGCAGTGGATTTCTCTGCTTTTGTCCAGGTGAAGAGGAATGTCAGACAGGGTTCAAGTTCACAGACTCCAGTGGATTCTCCCCAGAGTTCTATTTACTAAGATCCTCCTGCTGCTGCTCCTCCTTCTCTGGGATATGTGGAGAACCGGGGTTGGGGGGGCACAGTTTTCTCTTCTTCCCCCCCCCCATTTCTCTGTGTAGCTCGAATTCTAATTGGTCTTTAAGGAAAAAAAAAACAACCAACCAACCAAACAAACAAACAAAAAACACCCAAGTCACATATAGAGGCTAATGCTGAAAGATCAGAGAAGCAAAACAGTCAACACTTGTTCTTACCTCTACTGAATCCTCAGGCCAGAGTGCAAGCCTGTCTCTAGGAATCCTCAGCCTGGATACAATGAGATCCTGTCTCTCTGGCCTTATATCCCTCTCTCCCTCCAGTCCTATGTTCCTGTCTCCACCTCCCTAGCGCTGGGATTAAAAGTGTGAGCCACCACTGCCCGGCTCTGTTTCTCTTTTAGAGAATTTCATGTAGCTCAGGATGGCCTTGAACTCACTGATATCTGTCTAACTCTACCTCTTGAGTGTTGGGATTAAAGGTGTATGCCATCACTGCCTGGCCTCTATGGCTAACTAGTAGTGACCGCCGAACTCTGATCTTCAGGCAAGCTTTATTTGTTAAAGCATAAACAAAATAACACCACAGCCCTGGCTGTCTGGAACTCACTCTGTAGACCATGCTGTCTTGGAACTCAGAGATCCACCTGCTTCTGCCTCCTGAGTGCTGGAAATAAAGGCGTGAGCACCACTGCCAAGCCAGTATTCTTAAAAAAAAAAAAAAAAAAAAAAAAAAATTACCTCTCTCCCTCTCTCCCTCTGTCTCTCTCTCTCTCTCTCTCTCTCTCTCTCTCTCTCTCTCTCTCTCTCTCCCTCCCTCTCTCTCTCTCTCTCTCTCTCTCTCCCTCTCTCTCTCTCTCCTGTGTTGTGGTGCGTGTGTGTGTGTAGGTGACCAGAGGACATCTGAAGTCCTGGAGATGCTGGAAGCCAAACTCTGGTCCTCTACAAGAGCAGCAAATTCTCTTAAACACTGCCACCTCTTCAGCCCCAAGGGACCCAATTTTCAACCAAATAACAGAAATTACTGACCAATAAATAATAAAGGCATCCTTGTTTTTGTTCCAACTTGATTTCAATTCACCATTCTGCAACCTACTGACCAAATGGCACAATAAGTCACACCAGCAAATAAGGAGAGAAAAAGGGGAAATGAGAAAAATATGATGTGGCAATCATTATTTTAGAATGACATAGCAAGTTAGACGTGTGGTGGCACACACCTGTGATCCCACCACTTGGAAGGCAGAGGCAGAAGAATTTTTGTGAGTTCAAAGCCAGCCTGGTCTATATAGTGAGTTCCAGCCAAAACTACATAGACTCGGTATCAAAATCCAAACCAATCAGCAAAACAAATGAATTTAGGGTGTTGCTTTTAACTGAAATATGTGACAACCTCAATCTCATTTCTGCATCAGGTGCTCTGAGGCCTAACTGGTCTAAGGTTATGCAGTGTTCTTCATATCATAGAGCTAGGAAGGGGATGTAGCTGGGTGGTGGATCACCAGCCTAGCACAAGGGCCTACCTAGATTCAGTGCCCAACACAGGAAAATAGCAACCGCATGGCTCAAACCAGAGTCTGATGCATCTAAGGATGGAAATCTTAAGTCAGTGTTCTTCCTTTAGAGATGACATTAGAAGACAAAATAGTTGAGAGTTAAGTGTAGGGCTGCAGCAATCAGACTTCCTGCCAAGTGGGAGAAGCTGGTCTGTATAGTAGGAGAAATGACACAGACACAGGAATAGAGACAAAAACACACGGCGGGCTAGCATTCCCGTCTCCGCTTCCTGAGAGTTTCTAGTTGTGATGCCTTCCGACTAAGTCCATACTTTGCCATGCCCAATCTGAGTGGGATTTATCTCACTGATAAACAAAAGTTTCCCAAGTTAATACCCTAGCACAATGAGGTAACCCTGGGTTCGGGTCATGCACTGCTATTGTGTAGCGCAGTATTAGAGAGTTGTGAGATACAGAAGCTAATGATTACCCAGGTGATGAAAGCAGTGAGGGGTTGCCGGGCCAACAGACCCTCTGGAAGCTCCAAGAATGGATTCTAGGAGTGGTCACTCATGCTGGATCTGGTTTTGAGTGATGTAGCTGCCTCTGAGTCATCAGTGCCCCTATGAGTGAACCTTGACCCAAGCTCCTATAAGCAACTCCAGCCAACTCATTGGTTCACCAAGCTAGGCTTTGTCTCTTCAGTCTGGCATCACTGCCCTCCCTGGGGTGAGCAGACATCTGTTCATGTCTCTCCAGGAGAAGTCAGACAACTGCGTAGGTCTCAGTGAGTAGTGGCTCTTTTCCTCTTGATAGTGACCACCAGGCTGATAAGGCCTGTGATCCTCCATCATCTCAAGGGGAAGGGGCCTAAAACACAAATCACCTCTGTGTTCCTGGTTGAAGCATTCTTCCCTAGATGGCTCAACTTCCTGACCTGCAGAACCTAGGATCTCAGAGACACAGCAGACTTGCAGAGTTGCAGCCTGCAGGTGTAATCACATATGGTGCCACACACTCCCACTACACTTTTATGTGTATTCTGACTTCAAAACACAAATTATATATTGAAGTTAGGTGCTTGTAGTTCCAGCTATTCAGACCACCAAGGCAGGAAGAACACGAGACCAAGAGTTGGAGGCCAGCCTGGGCTCCATGGAAAACAGATTTATATATCAAGGGTGGAGAGGTTCCCAGCACCCACATGGCAGCTCACAACTGGCTGTAATTCCAGTTCCAGGGTATCAGATGCCCTCTTCTGGCCTCCACATGTACACGATACAAGCAAACAGTCATACACATAAGATAAAAGTAAATATATCTTTTTAAAAACAATTATACATAGGGGCTGGAGAGATGGATCAATAATTAAGAGTAAGAGTTGGTCTTGCAATGCATCTGGGTTTGGTTCCCAGAATCCATGTGGGGGGCTCATGGCCATCCATAACTTTAGTTCTAAGGGATCTGACACCCTCTTCTGTCCTCCACGGGCATCAGGCACATATGTGATATACATGCATACACACAGGCAAATACACACATAAAATAAAAATTTAAATTGTATATAAATTGTGATTATTGATCTGACACCTATATTGTACTTTGTATCATAACACTCTAACCTAGTACATCTCAGTACAGAACAATAATGATAATTCTATTGTTCTCTGTAGACCAAGCTGACTAAACTTGCAATCCTGCTGTTGCCTGTGGAGTAGTTAGGATGACAGATCCCTGTTACCAGGCCTGGCTTCTATCATCCTACAAAGCTAGTTGAACTGGGCTTGGTGTCACAAACTTTTAATCCCAGCACCTTGGAGGCAAAGGCAGATGGATCTCTGAGTTCAAGACCAGCCTGGTCCACATAGTAAGTTTCAGGTCAGCCAGAGGTACATCATGAGACCCGTTTCAAAAACTTCCAGTTGCTTCTGAATGACATAATAACGTATAAGTCAATGGGTTCTAAGGGCCTCTCAGTCAAGGGTTACATTGCCGGAGATACTCCAGTATTGTATAAATAATATAGACGGTGATTCTGGATGTTTCATAATTTTCAGAAATGTGAGAGAACAAAAAGGCCCAGAAAGCTGTGGCTATCTACATCTGCATGGAGACAGAGAAGCGCGTGTCATTCATTTGACAGTAGCTTCTCCAGTCAGGACACTGGGTGATCAATCACCCCAATGTGGAGTATCCATGCCTGTGTCATCCCTCTGCCCGTATAAGCCAGAGACACAGAGACTACAAGACCTCCAGGGCCCTGCTGCAGGCCAGGCCACCATGAAGACCTTTAAGTGAGCAATGTGCTTACTGCTCAAGTTTGAGAACCTAAGTTTGGATGCCCAGCACCCATGTGAAAGCCAGGCGAGGGCAGTATGCCCCTGTAAACACTAGCACTGGGGAGGCAGAGAGATCACTGGAGCCCCCTGGCTAGTCAGTCTAGCTGAATCATCTAACTCCAGGTTCAGCGAGAGATCTCAAAAAATAAGGTTAAGGAGCTGGACATTGGTGGCGTATGCCTTTGATCCCAGCACTTGGGAAGCAGAGGCAGGCAGATCTTTGTGAGTTCAAGGGCAGCCTGGTCTACAAAGTGAGTTCCAGGATGGCCAGGGCTATACAGAGAAACCTGGTCTGGGGGTGGAGGGGAGAAGAAAAAGAAAAAAAAAAAAAAAAAAAAAAAAACAAGAACCCACTCATTTAGCAGTTAAGAGCACTTGTGGCTCTTGCAGAGGACTGTGGCTTACTTTAGTTTCCAGAACCCAAATGCTGGCTCATACCCATCTGTAACTCCAGTTTCAGGGGATCCAATGCCTTTTAACCTCCCCAGGCACCAGGCACACACATGGTGCATATACATACATATGTATGTATATGTGTATGAGCAAAATGCTCATACACATAAAATAAATCTAAAAAACAAAAACCATAATAGGGTGAAGAGCAAAAGGAAGATACTCAGTCTCTGACATCTGCATGTGTATTCTGGGCCAAACTCACCCACATGGGCACATACATGCACACACTGGCATAAGACCCACACAGGCAGGGTTAGAGAGATGGCTCAGTGGTTAAGAGCACTGACTGCTCTTCCAGAGGACCTGAGTTCCAATTCCCAGCACCCATGTGGCAGCTCGCAACTATCTGTAAACTCCAGTTCCAAGGGATCCAGTACCCTCACACAGACACACGTACAGCCCAAACACCAATGCACATAAAAGAAAGATAGATAAATAAATCAAACAAATTTTTAAAAGACCTACCACAGGCACAAGACACATACACAGGCAAGCGACAAGTAACAGAGCCAAGAGGGGTCAGCAGTAAACAGCCAGGTTCATGGCTAAGGGTTTGGGAGGTCAGACAAGGAGAAAAGAGAGGAATTCTCCAGGAAACAGGACAAGGATGAGGGCTCCTAAAAGGTAGGTGATTCCCAGCATCAATACATCCAGGAAGAGAGTGGTTGGTGGTACACAATCATCTTAGCTTCAGCAACCTTGCCCCCCCCCCTTCTATCCGTCTGTTCACACGTAATGCGCAGACACAAAATGCTCCGCTGCGATGCTACGCTAGGGATTCAGAAGAGAACCCAGCAGTCTCTATGAGCATCACGATGAGAATAGATTCCACACCTCTATGGGCCCTGCAGCAGAGCGGCTAGTGAAAGGAGTGAGCACAGCAGAGGGTGGAGAAAAGCTTCTAGAGGTGACATCTGAGTCAGGCTTGACAGAATAGAAGTCACCAACACAGGGCAGGCCTTGGAGATACACGAGTTCAGGGAGTACTGAGAAAACAGAGTACACCAGGGTGGCTGGAGCTTGGAGGAAAAGCGGAGTAGGACATTCAGCTGAAAACTCAGCCTAGGTGTGCAAGGTCCTGCCTGCCATTCCAAGAGCTCAGGCTTCATCCTGTGACAGCAGGCCGGTAACTGGGGAAGTCCCCAGTGTCCACTTCGGGACATTCTAGTCCTGGAGGACATATTTTGCTTTCTTCTTTTCCTGTTATGAGTGCCAACTTCAGGAACTTTGACAAATGAAGTCATTTCCACCTTTTTGAACTTAATAAGGCTAATGTGCCTTTAGAATAGCTGGAGTTATTTGTGAATTTGTGTACTTTGTTACCTGAGCTTTGAAACACAGGCACAGCCCAGGAGGGACCTTGACTTCACCAGAGGGAGTGCCCTAAAGGCAGATTAGAAGATTACTCCTGGGAACTGGCTCTTCGGGAAGGAGGCCCAGGAACCTGTGACTTACTGTTGTTCAACTCTGCTCCAGCACCTCTTAAAGGTAAAGGGCCACTTTAGACTCTCACAGAAGCACGGTGTGACCGGCTTACATAACAGGGTGGGGTGGGTACTTCCAACCAGAAGCTTTAAAGCTTTTTTTTTTTTTTTTTTTTTTTTTTTGCCTTAGGAGAGAAAAAACAAAAAAAAAAACAAAACAAAACAAGGTTTTCAGTGTTAGGAATCAAACATAGGGTCTCACTCAGGGCTGGAGAGATGGCTCAGACATTAAAGCCTAGGCTCACAACCAAAAATCAACTCAGGGCTTCTCACATGCTAGGCAGGAAGTCTGCTAGTGAGTTATGATCTCACCCCTGCCCTGCAGGCCTCCTGAGTACTGAGATTATAGTCACTAGCCACTAGAAAGCCTGGGATCACTTTTAGTTTCCTTTGAACAACATTTTTCTGTCTTTTCTTTCCCTTCCTTCCTTCCTTCCTTCCTTCCTTCCTTCCTTCCTTCCTTCCTTTCTTCCTTCCTTTCTTTTTTCTTTTGGACAGGATCTCACAATGTAGCCGTGGTTGTCCCAGAATTCACTATGTAGACCATACTGGCCTCGAATTCAGAGATCACATGCTGGATTAAAGGCGAGTGCCACCACCAGGGCTTTCCTGGACAAAAATCTTTGGGACATGACCAGTTTCAGACCTACTCTCATGATGTCTCTACCCTAAACAGCTCCTGAGAGGCACTGGAGACTTTCGTTTTTGTCTTTGGTGGGTGGGTTTGTTTTCATTTGTTGGGCTGAGGACTGAACTGGGAACATCTTACAGGCTAAACCTCTGAGCTACACTTCCACACTAAGGGAAGGTGTTCATTCATTCACTCACTCATTCATTCATGTCGGGAGGGGTATGCAGGCACACACGTATGTGCGTGGAAGTCAGGAGGAGACGGCAGGAGGAGACTGTTCACTGCTTCCCACCACGGATTCCAGGGACCAAATTTAGATCCTCAGTCTTGCATAGCAAGCACTTTTTGTTTGTTTGTTTATGGTGTGTGTGTGTGTGTGTGTGTGTGTGTGTGTGTGTGTGTGTGTGTAACCCCCCTACCCCCAGTGACAGGCTTTCTCTGTGTAGCCTGGAACTCTCCAAAGACCAGGCTGGCCTCAAATTCAGAAATTTGATGGCTTCTGATGGGATTAAGGCACAGGCCACCTCGGCTTCTCCCCAGGAAGATTTTTAAGTGAAGTGGGGCACAGTTTCAAACCCACTGTACCAGGGGAACCGGGAAAACGGGTCTTCTTCCTATCCCCCACCCCAAAACCTCAAGAGGGAAAGAACGAGGCTACTTGAAAACATGTAGACTCTCTCTAAAATACATCCAAGCAGTATATCACTTTTCCCAACCCCGTCCAAGAGACCAGGGAAGCCAAATACACAGTCGGAGCTTGTGGGGCATCCTAGAGCCCACAGCAGGAGTGGCTATATGAGAAAGGCGGAACTGAGGGAGGAATGAGGAAGGGGCCGCCTGCTCATTCTTCCTGCGCATACCCTTCCTAGCAGCTGCTTCTGTGGGCTCCGTAATCCCCTTGCCCTCACCTCCACCCACCCTCCAGCCGCCCACCTCTCCTCCACCCACCCATTCATCAGTAGGAGGGCACCATATTAGAGCAGCATTTCAGGACCTGACAGATCCTTTATGGGTGCCCCCCACATGTAACCACTTAACCCCTAGCACAAAAGGCCATGCTGAATGGGCTCGGAGTCGGTGGCTCGTGCGAAGGGGTAGGTCTCAATAGGATTTGGGGAGCTGGGTGTATAAAGCGCTCTGCTTCAGCGGCCCTCAATGGAGGAGCTGGAGCTGGGCATGTGCCGAGGGGTGGAGCCCGGCAGCTGCATCCCGCCCCCGAACAATGATTTATTCATTCTCTTGGCACGCTCAGAGAAAACAGGCTCCTGGGACCATGGCCTCACAATCATCCCCGGGCCTCAGATAATTCCCACCACCATCACTGAAGTTCAGAGGCCCCCACCCACCCCCTTAATTCATTGCCGAAAGCTCGTGGTTCTTTCCTGTGAGGGTGGCTTCTAGAAGCCCCGGGTGGGGGCTGGGGGTGGGTCAGGCAGGCATTGTCTTTCGAAGGGGCTGCATCCCGTCTCAATTTCTTCATGGTCCTTCTCGTCCCATCTCACAGCCTTTAGAGACCCATGTAACCCCCTCCCACACACACACACATACACACGAAGTAAAAAATAAAACAGCAAGGCACACAGGGTGTCTTGTTACAGAACCGCAGGCACAGGGTAGGGCAGAGGAAAAAGCAGGGGGTGGGCAGGCTTAGGCTAGAAATAACTAAAGGGTAGTAGGAAAACCATGCAAGGTCTCTGGATGGCGTGCAGGCTGCTAGCAAAAGGTATTTTTCTTGCTGTCCCCACTCTTCTGTCCAGCCACAGTCCTGTAGAGGAATTTCTGGAAACTTTGGGGACTTGAGGCCCTAACAAAAATAAGTACGCATGGTGGCACACACCCAGTAATCCCAGTATTTGGGAAAACAATGCAGGAGGATCATAAGTCTGAGGAAACAAGGTCAGCCAAAATGTTTCTTTAAAAAATTATTTTATGAGTATTTTCGCACATGTACACATTGTACTATATGTGCACACCTGATGTCCAGCTACACAGCTGAAACCCTGTCCCATAAAAACAAGTGTGCGTGGGGTGGAGGTCAAAAGCGTTATATCTCCTGGAACCGGAGCTATGGGTGGTTGTGAGCTGCCGTGTGGGTGCTGAGAATTGAACGTGGGTCCTCTTAACCATCAAGCCACCTTTCCGGCCCCAAGGCTAGTAGTTTCAAGAATAAAATTGTGACAAGCGAACTTGCCCTCTCACCTTCATAGCTCATGTCACCAGAGCTAGACCTTTAAAAAAGTCATAATAAATAAAACTAAAAAAAAATCAATAATGTTAGCAGAACCAGAGTGTCAGATTGAAGTGGCCATCCTCAGACTGGCCCCTGGGCCTCCTAGCTCCAAGCTTATAATTACCTTGTCACACAGAAAACAAATCTATTGTGGGCCTTAGCAGAGAGGTGGGAGATCCCAGTCAAGGAGGTTGCCCGGTTGGGAATGGGGGAGACAGCATAAAGACTGATTGATATTTAGTGCTGGAGGTAAGAAAGCTCGAAACTGACAAACGAAGGTCTAGAGAGCTCAGAAAGCTTTCTTCTTTCAGAAGGGCAGGCATTCCGTGACTGCAGAGGGGACTAGGGAGATGGGCTCAAGCCCCCTCCTGGACGCCCCAAAGAAGGATCGCTAAGAGGCTGCTGCCCTCTGGTGGTCATAAAGAGAACCATCAAGGCCTCTGACGCTGGAATTCCGTTGTGAAAGGAACCTATCTTTTCCTGTGGTAAAAGCACCAAGACTCCATCCTCACAGACTGGATTCCTTAGGAAGCTGACTCTGAGTTTAGCATTCACTCAGATTGTCTATTAAGAAGTTTCTTTTTGTATGGCATGGTCGCACCAACCTTTAAACCCAGAACTCAGGAGGTAGAGGTAGGGGCATCTGTAAGAATATGTGTCCTATACAATGAGGATCTGTCTTTAAAAAAAAAAAAAATGTGTCCTTTGGCTGGGGGTGTCGTACCACAGCCCTGCATAAGCCAGGCATAGTGGTACACACCTGTAATCCCAGAATTCAGAAGGTAGAGATAGGCAGATGAAAAGTTTGGGGTCACTTTCAGTTATATCGTGAGTTCAAAGCCAGCCTGGGCAACCCAGTATTAAACTAAGTGCCTTTGGGCTCACTATCTGTGAAACAGGGAGCAGGCAAGGAATCTGAGCCACAACATAAGCTCCCACAAGGAGCTCTGAGATTAGAATGGCTCGTCAGAGATGTCCCTACCTGATCCGAGCTGGCCTGGCCTTGCAAGGTGCTCTGTAGCTAAGTTTCAAAGGGCCTAACACAGGAAACTGTCCTCATGGTGTCCCCAGTAGCTGGGCTGGTAAGGCCTTCAGCAAAGGGTTCACTCCACATACCACAGATGCTCATCAGCTGTGTTGAATGGACCACAGGTTTAGCTTGGGCCACAGGCTCTGGGGTCCAGGCTCACTGGGACAGCCGAAGTCTCTATTCCCAGCCTGTTATACACTGAGCCTCGGATAGTCAGGCCAGCCTTAATGCTCAGCTTTTGCATCCATTCATCCAGCCCTCACTGAGACTCCCTGGGCTAGGCCTGGAGGCAGATAGTTTCCATTTTTTGTATTTAATCCTCACAACTGTGGAGTGAGTATTATCAGATTACTCAGATGGGATCAAGTTATTAAGTGGCTTTCACAGTCCAATGACACTTTTAAAAGTGATACCCACAATGGGACAAGGGTCATTCCTGCTGTCGAGATTCTTCAGGCCACAAAAGGACTTGGCTCTGTTCCACCTGTGCATACTGTATGAATAGGACGGCCTGAGGTCTGCAGTCAGTGTATCCTCAGCCGTAGCCAAGAGTCCTGCCCCACAGCCCCCTGCTTCTCAGAGGTAAGAAGGCCACAGGCTGTAAAGTCCTGGCATAAGCCACCGCCAGCCTAAAGGAAGCAGATCGCCACTCCGGAAACCCCACCACACCCCCCTGAGGACGCTGCCCCTGATGGTGGTGTGGACCTGTAATCCCAGCACTTGGCAAGCAGAGCGGGTTTGTGAGTCTGAGGCTAGCCTGGGCTACACAGCGAGGCATCTCAAAAAAATAAAAACCTTTCAGCTTATCCAGGCACCAACAGGAAGTGATTGTTGTTTGTTTCTTCATTTTAGTTTAATTTAGAAAGAGAGGAGGGGTACTTGAATGCCATAAATTTTCTTTTCTGAGAATGACTAGAGACATATACTCAATACCCTCGGTTTCCTCCTTACTACAACACACACACACACACACACACACACACACACACACACACACACACACACACACACACCATCTTCCCTACTGGGCTCTCAGAACCTAATTTTTCACATTTAGAAAACCCAGATGATTTTTGCCTGGGTCCATCTGGTTTTCCAAATAACCTGTCTTTTTGATAAATAACGTAAGTTAAATTAGACAAGACAAAGAGAGGGGTGGGCAATCAGCTTTCTTTCCTTCTCTCGGCCTCTGAGAAAAAGAGGGGGCTGAAGAGCCCAAAGCACAGCCCACTTCCCAAACCGGCCCCAGTGCTTTCAACCCCTTGGACTGGGCCCACTGCTTCTCCAGCCGAGCTGGGAGCTGCTTTGTCACCCCCACAGCTGGCCACTAGCCCACCAGCCATAAAAAAATACCACATGCCGTGTTTCATCTGAACGCTAGCAAAGGACCCAAGTGTTCAACCCCAAAGCTTCCTCCAATCACCCTTAGGCTGTGGCTACTTCAGACTCCCTCTTCTCATTATGTACCCCACCACAGGGAAGAACGAAATCAATACACTGAAAATGAAAAACCTTTAAGGTGAGAGAAGATGGGACCAGAAAGAGGGGACAGGAAAGGCATGGATAAAACTAAGATACGGCGACCGAGGGACCGAGAGATCTGGCGCCTTGTTCTCAAAAGGTGACAATCTGAGGTCGACACCAGCTGTACACAAGGCCAGGCCTATTTCCCTAGTTCACTTTGAGAGTGTTGGCCACACCCATAGGCCTCCACTCCTGCAGCTGTCAAGTCTCAGTGTAGCCTAACTGCCCTGGGCTGATGGAATGGCCCCATGGGCTGCGACTCTGTGGAGCTTTGCTGAGGGTTGGCCTCTTCTACCCGCTCAGTCATGGTGTACCCGTCCCTTCCTGGGCAGTGTTAGATATGCAGTGTTAAATATGTATGCTCATGCCCATTCTACTGTACTTTTAGTCCAACCACAACCCAGTGAGCTGAACAAAGCTAGTCTACATGAGTATTCTCCTCCAGCTGAGGGGAAAAGTTGAGAGAATGACTTATCACACCACTTGTAAGGCACAGAGAGAACAAGGCCTCACACAGTCATCTCTGCCATCCCATTCTTCACAAGGAAGGGCATGGTGGCTCACACCTGTAATCCTGGCACCGTGGGGACTAAGGCAGGATTGCAGTGAATTTAAAGCTAGCCAAGGCTACATACAAGTGAGGTCCAGGCCAGCCTAGACTATAGTGAAAGCAAAACCCTACCTCAAAAATACAAAAATAGGGGGCTGGACATATGGCTTAGGTGGCTCACAATTGCCTGTAGCCCCAGGTCCAAGGGGTCTTAGGCCCCCTTTTGGCATCCTTTGATACCTGAACATACATGCCACCATTCTCACACACATACTCATACACACACACACACACACACACACAAACACAAACACACCACATGCAAATAAAAAATAATAGAAATAAATCTTAAAAATACTTCTTTTTGTGACAGGGTCTCACTCTGTAGACCAGGCTGTCCTTGAACTCAGAGATCTGCCTGCTTTTGCCTCCCTAGTGTTGGAATTAAAATTGTGCACCACCACATTTGGCTAAAAAGTACTTCTTAAAAAAATGTTCCTAGCAATTCAGCTCTAAGTTTTTTGTTTTTGTTTTTTTTTGGTTTTTTTTTTTTTCCTTTTGGGTTTCTGAGATAGGGTCTCTCTGTGGCTTTGGAAGCTGTCCTGGAACTAGCTCTTATAGATCAGGCTGGTCTGAAACACACAGAGATCCACCTGCCTCTGCCTCTGCCTCTAGAGTGCTGGGATTAAAGGCAGGTACCACCACCACCCAACTCAGCTCTAAGCTTTTTACCAAGTCTCCCAACACTTACTCCTCAAAAATTATTAATTAAATGATTTTATGTGCCAAGCACAATGCTACCCCCCAAACCAAAATAGACATATCTGTTTTCAAGGAATTTGTTTATTTTGCTTTTTGAGACAAGATTTGTCTGTATTGCTTTTGAGCCTGTCCTGGAACTCTCTGTAGACTAGGCTGGCCTTGAAATCAGAGATATGCCTGCCTCTGCCTCCTGAGTGCTGGGATTAAAGGTGTGTGCCGGAATTTATTGTCTTAACTGATAAAACAGCCCCAAACACAAGGTAGCACATTTCAATAAACAGGCAGGGAACATTAGACAGATTACACCATCACTAATAGGGGTGGTGGCCAGAGAAGGTGTTTGAGGAAGATGGGTTTAAGGTGTTTTGACAATTCCATATTAGCCAGAGGGAAGTTGAAGGCAAAGACAAGCCAGGAAATTGGAAGAGTGCTTCAGGAGGCCCGGAGGCTGCGTGCACGAGGAGAAGGGGACTGGGAGACTGCAAAGCAGGGTTTTCTCATGCAGGTCCTGCTGGGCCCTGAGGAGCTCACACTTTATTCTGAGTGTGATAGAAGGCACTGAAGAGTTTGTTTGATTAGATTTCTAAAAATGTATTTATAGGTTCATATGTGTGTGTGTGTGTACAAATCTTATTCATTCATTTATGAATAGGTATTGGCTGAGAGCCTGGTGGGTAGCCACCATGTGGGTGCTGAGGATCAAACCAAGGCCCTCTACAAGAGCAACACGTGCTCTTTACTTCAGAGCCGTCCCTCTGGCCCCTAGTTTACCTTTATTTTTGGACACGGGGTTTCACTACTATAGTCCCAGGCCTGAACTGTCATGCAGGCTAACCTCTAGCTTGTGGCAATCCTCCTGCCTCTGCCTACTGAGGGCTACAAGTGCTAGGATTATAGGGATTCACTACAACACCCAGAAGTTTGGATTTTTTGTTTGTTTGTTTGTTTTTCCAGACAGGATTTCTCTATATAACTGCTCTGGCTGTCCTGGGACTCACTTTATAGACCAGGCTGGTCTTGAACTCACAGATCTTTTTGTCCCTGCCTCTTGAGTGCTGGGATTAAAGGCATGCACCACCACTGCCTGGCTGAAAAGTTTGTTTCTGATGTTAGGGATTGAACCCTGAGCCTTGTGTCTGCTAAGCAAATACTCTGTCAGGGAAAGGTTTTAAGTCAGGCAGTTCGTCCTCCACACATTATGTATATATAAAGGTCACCTTCTGGCTGCTACGTAGTTGGATGAAAGGGAAGCAGAAACAGAAGTGGGGACATCAGGAGACTACTGCAGCACTCTGGAAAGAGACTGAAATTCAGAGCATAGCACTGGCTGCAGTTGGAATAAGTGAGCTGATTCAAGATGCAAATTATAGGAAAGAATTTAGAGAAAGGTTGTGGAAACGGACTAGAATGCTCTTCATTTTTCCTACTTGAGGGATGGGGGGTACAGTAATAACTAATTCAAGATTGATTTTTATTTTATAATTATGTGTGTGAATGAGTTTGTACATGATAGTACAGGTGCCTTGGAAGGCTAGAGGCATTGGATTTCCCTGAAGCTGGAGTTACAGGCAATTATGAGCCACATGACATGGATACTGTGTGAGTTCCAAGACAGCCAGGGATATATAGAGAGACCCTGTTTCAAAGAGCAATAATAAAAAAGAAGATATACAAAAATAATCTTAAACCAGGGAGACATTTATGTAACAAAAAAAAAAAAAAAAAACCAAAAAACCCAGAGACTGATATTGAGGTTCAAGCCGAATATTAGAAAAGCAAAGCAGTCAGCTACTAACTCTCACTTCTGGCTCAGGCTGAAAGGGCTGATCTATGAACCAGATCTTCACCAAATCTCAAACTGTTGCCTCTCCTCAGTGTGACTGGAGAACCAATGCCTCTCTGAGACCTTGCTTCTGTCTTATACACTTCCCTAATATTGGGATTAAAGGTGGTGTGAGCTATAATTCTCTTTTAGACTGATTCATTCTTGTGTAGATACGGGTAGCCTTGAACTCAGAGATCTGTCTACCTCCTAATCCTGAGTCCTAGGATTTAAGGTGTGTACCACCACCTCCTGGCTTCTGGCTGCTGGGATTAAAGTTTTGTTCCTGGCTTCTATGGCCTGTGGCTGATTTTGCTTTTCTGAATCCTCAGGCAAGCCTTAATAAATCATAAACAACATCTCTCCATGCACTTACAGAGAAGCCGAGGTGTTGGGGGATGCTATGGAGACTGAGACTCTCTTTAGAGATTGGGGAATATAGTTTGATACTTTATAGGAAGAGACTATACAGGTTATGCAACGGTGGATTGAAATGAATCAGACGATTTAAATGCCTCCCATACCACAAGCCCCTATTCACATAAGGGATGAGGAAGAACTAAAGAACAGACACTAACACACAGTATCTCATTCCTCCTAACATACAATTTAGAAGATAATGGAGCCGAGTCCTACTGAATTAGAATGAGACCTTGGATGGTGTGTGGCCAGGTTGAAACTCTTTGACCTGATACTGTTAGAAAGAGACATGGGGCTGGTGAGATGGCTCAGAGGTTAAGAGCACTGGCTGTGTCATTCTGAGGTTTTGAGTTCAATTCCCAGTTACCACATGGTGGCTCACAACCATCTATGAGATCTGGTGCCCTCTTCTGGCCTGCAGGGATACATGCAGGAGCAACAATGCATACATAAAAAATAAGTTCCAGCACTTGGGAGGCAGAGGCGGATGTATCTCTGTAAGTTCAAGGCCAGTCTGGTCTACAGAGCAAGTTCCAGGACAGCCAAGGCTACACACAGGGAAACCCTGTCCCAGAACCTGCTCCCCATCAAAAATAGAATACATTCTTGGGGCCAGCAAAATAGCAAATTGCCAAACTGGAAGACCTGAGTTCAATCCCCAGGATCCATACGGTGCAAGGAAAAAAACCAACTCTTGCATATTATCCTCTTATTTCTACATGTGTCCACACATACACACAAATGTAATCAAGTGAAATGTAGGAAGATTAAAAAACATAGAATGTATTTCCCCAGAGACTCAAAGAAGAGTAATTTATTTCCTAGATTTCTCAGGCACTGATTTTATTACATTTAATAGCCAGCCCTTCTTTTTATTTCTACCACAGAAGGGCATGTGGAGAGGTTAGAATACCTGCTTGGCCTAGGCAAGACCTTCAGTGTGATCCCAAGTTACTTACCATTCCAATAGGGCATGTGGGGAAGCAGAAAGGGAGGGATGTGGCCTCACTTCTTGGCTCTCCTATTCAGGGGGTAAAGGAGGGCCTGCTTCAGGTGCAGAACATGCAAAGAGGTCAGCAGTGACCTTCACCTCGGGCCCAGAGAAACACCAAAGTGTATTCAAAGGCAGCTAAGGAGACAGTGCCACTCAGAGGACAGGAACAGTGATACACACGAGTTCTTGCCCTGACCAGCACTGCACCCAGACCTCTAAGTGAGTGACCACTCCGCAGAGAGGGAGAAGCCAGTGAAGGGCAGCTGGGTCCGGGGAGGGAGACATCCCGAAAATGAAATGCTCGCTCAAGTTAGGCACTGACTGACCTAGGAATGAACACTCTAGCTGGACAGCAAACCTGCCCTCAAGGCAATGAGATTTATTGAAAACCTACATACATATTAAAAGTTTTATACACATTTCTCCCATTACAAGATTACAAATATACAAATGTGTGTTCTGTCCAAGTCAGCATCCTGAGTATTAGAAACAAAACAAAAAACCCTAGCAACCAACAGAAAACCTACACCTTAATTTCATCAATTAAATTGGCTTGTTTTATGTCTCTCAATAAAAGACGAACACAATCTCTTCGAACTTCTCATGCTCAGCTTTCGGCACTGACGCCATCCTTCCCTGGGATGGATTTTGTAAAGCAGCACTGAATTCAATTCTGAGGGAGAAAATCTGTCTATATTTCTGAAAGTCCAGTGGTAGGTCAATGGTGAGTGGTGGTAGTTCTCTTTGTTTTTATTAGATTCCACTGGTCTGCTCTCGATATTAGTGATGAAATATTAAAATGTTCTCTGTCTGGTCAGGGCAACATATTCAACCCAAGAAATGGAATAAACAGTGGTCAGTTTCTTCTTGTCAGTAGAATGGAGGCTCACAGACAAATGCTGTAATTCGAGTCTCTAGTCCCAGGGAAAGTCTCTCCTCCATAGATTACCAGTGTGGGTAGACACTGGGTATAACCTTCATCTCCCTCCCACACTCCAGCTTAAGCCGTTACGTCAACGGGAGTAAGGTTAATTAGAAATCAAGGCTAGAAGCTTACAGGAGCACAGAAGGAACAAGACTGATCCTCCATCTAAGTCACTTGTACTGAGACCTGGTTACCATGTTACAGGCCGCGTGGGTGTGGAGGAGTCATCCTAGGCTTTCAGTGCTTTCTGTAATTTTCTATAATGCCACACTTTCTTCCTCCTCCAAACACCTCTATTTCAAAGCCGTATCAATCCAGGAAACTGCTAGGAAAAAAATGTCAAATGCTTACCAGAAGAAGTGAGACTTCAATTATTCTGTAAGTCACTGTTGGAAACTCTGTTGTGATAAGAATAGTGGCCGAACTAGAAAATAACACTAGGAAAAAACACTGCTATCAAGAGCCGTGTGATATGAAGAACTGGAAACTCTGCCCGTGATGCATTGATCGAGGGAGTGAGAGGTCGCCAGCGCAAATGTCAGTCCCACCATTAGGGGCCAGACCTACTTGGAGCAGTTTCAGCAGATGCTGGCATCCTGGTGTTAGCTTTCCAAGTATCTGAAGATGCTTCGTTTTGGTCCTGGACTGCTATTATCTGTCTTTAGCCGTTTAGGAGATGGTGACATCATTAACGATGGTCCCTTTCTTCTCACCTAGAGAAAAAAAAGAGGGATTCAGGGCCAGCTCAAGACTCACACAAGAGCCTACCTTCAGTGAGTTCTTTACAACTCAGTTAAATCATAGATGATTAACAGACAAAAAAAAAGTAAGAAATAGAAAATTTGAAGGCAAATGTAAAAGCTGATTGCCTACTTGAGCAGCCTTTCCCCTCTATATTCTCTGTCTCTTTCGAGACAGGGTTTCTCTGTGTCCTGGCTGTCCTGAAACTCACTCTGTAGACCAGGATGGCCTCAAACTCACAGAGATCCCCCTGCCTCTGCCTCCCAAGTGCTGGGATTAAAGGAGTGTGCCACCACCACCTGGGAGAAATGCAAAATTCGTACACTATAGCCAGCTGTTAGGTCAGATTATTTTACTTTATTTTATTGTACTTTCTTGAGTGTGTGTGATATATACATGTGCGTGTGCTATGCATGCCATGTGCATGCATGTGGAGGACAGCGGATGTGGGTTTCTTCCTCTGTTGTTCTCTGCCTCATGCCTTTCAGTACGAGTCTATCTCTGAATAGAAAGTTCAACATTTTAGCTGGGAGAGCTGGCCAGCAAGGCTTCCAGGATCCACTTTTCTCTGCCCTTTGTTGGGGTCCAGAATCCTAGAGCCATACAGTCATGCCTGGCATTTATATGGTGCTAGGATTCAGAGTCAGGTCCTCAGGCCTCTGTACTCCTACCCACTAACAACCCCCCCCCTCTCTCTCTCACACACACACACACTTTAAAAATTAAAACAAATAAATATGAGGCTGGAGAGATAGCTCAGTGGTTAAGATACTTGTTCTTGCAGAGGAACAGACTCCATTCCCACTTGGCAACTTACAGCTATAACTTCAGTTCCAGGCTCTTCTGGCCTCCCCAGATACCACCACACACATACATAGTGCATGGACATACATGCAGGTAAAATACAAACAAATCTCTCTCTCTCTCTCTCTCTCTCTCTCTCTCTCTCTCTCTCTCTCTCTCTCTCTCTCTCTCTCTCTCTCTCTGGTTTTTCGAGACAGGGTTTCTCTGTATTGCTTTGGAGCCTGTCCTGGAACTAGATCTGTAGACTAGGCTGGCCTCAAACTCACAGAAATCTGTCTGCCTCTGCCTCCCGAGTGCTGGGATTAAAGGTGTGCGCCACTAATGCCCGGTTCAAACAAATCTTAAGAAACAAAACCCCCACATATAAACGAGTTGTTCGGGAAGCACATCAGTTACCAATTTCACAAAATTCCCTACCTGAGGCTTAGATGATTCCTTTGCTGCCTCCGCCTTGGTGGGAGACAGTGTATGAAAGACAAAGTTTCTTGAGTTCCGGGGAGCGCTGGGGTTGAGGTCAGATAGCGTAGCGAGTTTCTGAAGCACAGCCTTGGGCTGGTTTAGCAAGGAGCCTGTCTTCAGCTGAGAAAAGAGGAGTTACTTGATATCAAACTGCAAAATGCCCAAAAGGAGAAGCAGATCTACCAGTGTCTGCCTAGCCCGGGACCAAAGGGATGCCTTTCCACCTTACCAAAGACCTTCCCCCTTCCTGTGGCCACCTCCCTCCCTGAATGACAGACCAAGACATCAGATTAATGGGGTCCCAACTAACCTGGTGAGCATTTCCTGGTCTGATGGCTTCAAAAGGGTTGCTGGGCACAGACTTTGATTCCTGAACAACCACAGTACGATTGGCTGAAAGAAAACACAGAAAGAGGTGTTCTGGGCAAAGCCAGGTAAATTCCTACTATATTCAAACAAACTAAGAAGACATAAAAGATGACGTAATAAACACTTGTTTATATTCATGACCTTAAAACTATAGCAAGTGTCAATTAGTAAACTATCAATTACTCATTAACAGGGACTAATTAAGAAAACAACAGCAGTTAGTGAGAGTGAGGGTCCATTCCCATCTCTAACATTTGATCTTATAAACCCTGGGCAATGCAAAGAGAAGCCACAATTTACCAAACAAGTCTTAAAACATGAAGCGAAAAAAGCTACACAAACCTAAGTACAACTCTACTGACCAACAGCTCAAGAGCCAGCCTCTGCCTCTGCTTACCTCGATGGCCCCTTTAAGACAATATTATGGG
Source organism: Cricetiscus sungorus (assembly GCA_030556225.1). NCBI lineage: Eukaryota > Metazoa > Chordata > Mammalia > Rodentia > Cricetidae > Cricetiscus > Cricetiscus sungorus. The sequence goes on along the minus strand of JANBXA010000734.1, from coordinate 121,195,692 downwards.
GGCTGGAAAAATGGCTCAGTGGTTAAGAGATCTGCTGAGCTGAGGCAGTAGTGGCGCACTCCTTTAATCCCAGCACTTGGGAGGCATAAGCAGATGGGTTTCTGTGAGTTCGAGACCAGTTTGGACTACCGAGTAATTTCTAGGACAGTCTCAAAAGTTACAGAAAAATCCTGTCTCTCCCCCCCACCCCATCCCCAAAAAATCGCATTGGCTGCTTTTCCAGAGGTCCTGAGCTCTATTCACAACAACCACAAGGTGGCTCACAAACATCTATGATGAGATCTGATGCCCTCTTCTGGCATAAAGTTGTACATGCAGATTAAAAAAAAAAGACAGCACTATAAAAACGTTTGCATTGCCGCCACAGTCCCTGAAGGTCTGCAGTACGGACAACCCAAGCAGCTAGATCTGAAAAGAAGTGAGCTCACCACTCTTCTGCAGCGCTTTGGCTGTAACTTTCTTGGCTAGCATCATAAACTGACTGTCTTCCCCAACGTCCTCTTCTTCAGCAGCAATCTTTCCCTGTTGAGCCTGAATATGAAGATCGCACAGTATTAGCCAGGTGTGGTGGCACATGCCTATAACCCCAGCGTTTGGGAAGCTGAGGCAGGAGGATTACTATGAGGTTGAGTCCAGTCTGGGATACATAATGAATTCTAGACCAGCTTGTCTTCAAACTCATGAAACAGATGGTTCTTCTTCCCCTCCTCCTCCCTCATTGTAATTATTACAGCTTCCCTAAATAGTCCATTTAAAGGCGCTGAAAAGATGGCCCAGCAGCTAAAAGTACTGGCAGCTCTTCCAGAGGATCTGGGTTCAATTCCCAGCACCCACATGTTAGCTCACAAATGTCTGTAGCTCCAGCTGCAGGGAGTTTAACACCCTCTTCTGGGCTCTGTTGGCACCAGTACACATGTGATGAACAGACAGATACAGGCAAAACACCCACATGCTTAAGATAATGATATAAATGGCTGGTGTGCTGGCTCATGCCTTTGGTCCCAACACTCAGGTAGCAGAGGCAGGTGGATCTCTATGAATTCAAGGCCAGTCTGGTCTACATAGTGAGTTTCATCCAGGGCATTCAGATATACATAGTGAGACCCTGTCTCAAAATCAAATAAAAAAATAAAATAAATTAATTTTAAGAATATATATATATATATGAAAGTAAGTTAACACAGGCTGAGGTGTAAAGCCAGGTTATGACTTTTGCTGCCTTTAGATCAAAAAAAATAAAAGGGCTGGGGAGATGACTGAATGGTTAAAACAGGTGGCTAAGTGGTTAAAATTACATGCTGTTCCTCTAAAAGACCCAAGTTTGGTTCCCAGCACCCATGTAAATAGCTCAAAACTGCCTGTAACTCTAGCTCCAGGGAATCTGATGCCCTCTTCTGGCCATATACATACCAATAAAATAAGTATTATTTTATTTCACTTTTTTGAGACAAGGTCTCACTATATAGTTCTGACTGGCCTGGAAGTCACAGAGATCCACCTGCCTCTGCCATCCAAGTGCTGGAATTAAAGGTGTGAGACACAACTCCCAGCCCTAACACATACACACCATGCTATATATATGTAGATGCATATATGTATGTATGTATGTATGTATGTATGTATGTATGTATGTATATATATATACATATATATATATATACACACACACATTATATATATATCTTTTTTAATTGGACAGTTAGCCAGAGCTGACTATAGTAATCTTTTACAGTGTAAAAAAAAAAAAAAGCAAACCCCAAGAGTAAAGATTAGGTATGTTGTTGCTTAAGTTTTCATGGCAGGTGAAGTAGCTGAATCTTTGCCCCCTTAAACTTGGTCAAAACTGGAAACTCTCTTGGCTGCTTTCTACCTGTTCCCGAAGCCACTGCTCTCGTTCGATTCGCTCCTTCCTCCACCTGGCTTCCGTCTCATCAAGCTGTTCCTCAATCTGATCGTCATCAGAGTCTCTGTGGAACAGATCCATCTGGGAGGCATCGTCTAAAGGAAAGACGTAAGGCACTTAGCATTTTGTAATCCTCATAGGGATAGTGGTCTGACAGACAAAACAAGCCTGTAGCTGCTGTACACTGACATAGACCTTTCCCAGCCACAAAAGAAAATGGATGGTTTCAGCTATGGCTACCATGTAGCTTGGTATAAGTGGTTTTCTGTTTGTATCCCCACCCCCTCCCCACCCCCAGAAAGGGTTGCAAGTAGCCAGGTGGGCACTGAACTTGCTATGGAGCTCAGGATGATCTTGATTCCTGATTGTCCTCCCTCCACCTCCCAAGTCTTGGAATCACAGGCATGCACTGCCATGCCTGATTATTTTCTTTTTGCCCTTTTGGTTTTGCAAGACAGGGTTTCTCTCTGTAGTCTACACTGTCCTGAAACTCACTATGTAGACCAGGCTACCCTTGAACTCAGAGATCCAACTGCCTCTGGTTCTTGAGTGCTGGGATTAAAGGTGTTCACCACCACTGCCTGGCGCCTGGTTATTTTCTAATATGGTGCTGGGGATGGAACTCAGGACCTCGGTGTTCTAGGTAAGCACTCTACCAGCTGAGCTACATCTCTAGCCTCCTGGTTTAGTTTTGATTGCTATTTACCATCTTAAAGTGGACAAATATATACACTGGAACCATTTGCTTCTAAAGGACAAGCAAGATACCTATGTGTTTCCATCGGAATTTTCTTGTCCGTCCAGGCCCATCACTGTGCAGATCCCCATCAGCAAGGTACCTCTCTTGGTATAACCGCAGCCGTCGCTTATCATCATCCAACATGGTTTTCCTACAACAGAAGAAACAAGGTGCTTAACACCAGGACCTTTCTGCTTGACACAATGGCTGCCGTGAGGTGCCCCAGGGCTTAGAAGGGCTTGCTGGGATACTAACATGTGTATTTTCTTGATCTGACTCTCCAGTTCCTCATCGGAAGGAAGCACTTCGTCAATGACCTCTTCTTCATATTCATCAATCTCTTCCCCATCATACTCGTCTTCACTTCCCACATCACTTCCTGACACCTCTGCCTCATCTTCCAGGTACTTCTTCAATCTCCTAGAAAGCAATTAGAAAGATTACATATTAGACAATGGATACACACACAGAATATGGATAGAGTAAGAAAAGCAGAAAGCCACTGTGAGTCATCGATGCTCTAGTAGATAGTCACACCGAGTGGCCCTTGTTAAACCCAGTAAGTCACAAAGCAAAAACAAAAAGAGATGTGAGTTGGATGGGCTTGGTGGGGTAAAGAGAAGTGGGGTGATGGTCAAGATGAGGGGAAAGTGAGAGGGTAGAGGGATGAATGTGAGCAGAATGCATTAAATACATGTATGAAATAGCCAAGGGATTAATAAAAAAACAGAACATAGAATCATCAATAATAACAGGCTTAAATTTACACATTTTGATATCTCAATTTTTTTTTTTGTATTTAAGTGTTGGTCATTTAATCCATACCATGTGCTAATAGCTGTGCTTTATAGATATTACCATTACCCTATTGTCTTAGGAATGAACACTCTCACCTCTACCATTTTGCAGTTAAGAAAGAGACTATCTAAGACACAAGGAGACTGGAAGCTATAACACTAAAAATGCCACTAGTTCTGGAATGAACTAGAGATGCTTGTATAGAATGATTTAAGGAAGCTCAGAGGGATCACAGTTTGTATTTTGTGTGCCTGCGTGCAGAGGTCTTGGGACACCCCGTGGGAGTCAGGTCTAGAGTCCTCTGCCTTGCTGAGATAGGGTTTCTGTTTCAGCTGCTTCACTGTATACTCCAGGCTAACTGGCCCACAAGCTCCCAGGTCATTCTGACTCTCTCAAAAACCAACCAGCCAAACCCTTTTAAAATTATTTGATTTTTTGTTTGTTTATTTTGTGTTTTTGAGACAGGGTTTGTCTATGTAACAGCCCTGGCTGTCCTGGAACTAGCTCTGTAGACCAGGCTGGCCTTGAATTCAGTGATCCACCTGCCTCTGCCTCCTGAGTGCTGGGATTAAAGGCATGCACCACCACCCAACCCTAAAATTATTTGATTATTTGTAAACTAATATGAGTGTTTTGCCTGAGTGTCTGTGTACCGCATGCTTGAAGCGCCTACAGAAGACAGAGGGGGATGTCAGATCCTATGGAACTGGAGTGACAGGTGGTTTTGAGATACTATGTGGTGCTAAGAAACTGGGTCCTCTGGAAAAGTAGCCAGTCCTCTTACCCCTGAGCCATCTCTCCAGTCCCCCAATCTCCTGTCTCTTAGCAGTGCTGGTGTTACAGATGTAGACCATACTCAGCTGGCTTGCTTGGTTCCTTCCTTCCAATATGTAGATTCTGGGGATCGAACTTAGGTCATTAGGCTTACACAGCTATCAGTTTCATCCAGAGCCATCTCCTAGTCCCAGAAACTCTAAAATCTTCCTACAAATTTGGGAGTACTTGTTAGAAGGTTCAAACTGGTTTTTGCTTTATATTTAAGTTCATCAGTGCTTAGAGAACAGTAAGATCGCAGCCAGGATTCCTTGTTGATTTAAACGTCTACAGTGTCTTTCCTATTTTCTTTTTTGGTGTAGTGCTGCATTTCGGCTACAGCCTGGCACACACTGGGCAAGCATCCCACCTCTAAGTTACAGCCTACTCTTACACTTTGAGACATTTCTAACTAAAGCTGCCTAGGCCAAGGTGACCTTCACTTATCTTTCTACTCCAGCATCCAAGAAGTTGGAGTCACAGGCCTGTACCACCAGCTGGGTCTAGTACTTTTTCCAACTTCATTCTCTGTAAGGAGGTGGCTATCCACCTCAGGTTCAAAGTCTTGTTATCTATGGCTACAAGAAGCAGAAATTTGGTAGGTCTGAAAGATGACTTTTTTTTTTTTTAAGGCAGGCTATCCTGGTTGTCCTGGAACTCACTATGTAGACCAAGCTTGTCTCTACCTCCCCAGGGCTGGGATTAAAGGCATGGCCACCACACCCAGCTTGAAGGATAGCCTTTAAACCAAATATTTCTATTGTCTTTTTCCTCTCCTGGGGAGTTCCTTCAAGGGCCACTAGTCACCAGGTTTCCCAGTCTCCTTTGTAATGTTGCTGAGCAGTTCAACTTGGGTTACTATTCTTCATAGAATCTGACTTGAAGACCTCCACAGTTACATAAGCTTTAACAACCACTGCCTGGGGCAGGGGGTGCAGTGAGTGGGTGGGTGAGATCTGTGGGTAATCTAAAGATGTACTGAAAAAGTGAAGGTGACAAATTAGAACCCCAGATATATCTTAAGAGAATGGAACAATAGTCTGAAAGCAACAGTATAAATCGAATAGAGATCAATATGATATATGATGTTCTATCACAAGGGTTAGTACATGACAGTAGGGTCCTACAGCAGAGCTCCTAGCACAAGTCTTCTTAGCAGGGATCTGTGCCAAGGGTCAAGCTAAAGATGCTCTGCCATCTGGTTTAGAGACAGCTTTGAGATAAGGTCAGTCCTCCAGGCCCAGGGATATCTACCAGATAAGGGCGGGTAAAGAGCAGGAAGCTTTGCTGGGGAGGGAGGAAGCTTCCATATTGCTGAGCTTAGAGAAAGCTGCCAGGCTATGGCATGCTGAGACCTCTACCAGACAACCAAAATCTCCAACATCTTGGATATGAATCCAAAATGCATGTACATGTTATATGTTACTAAATACTAGATTTATGTTTCTGGAACTTCTTTAAAATCATAAAATATTGTGGGCCGGGCAGTGGTGGCATAGCTGGGTGGTGGTAACACAGCCAGAGGCAGTTGGGTCTCCGAGTTTAAGGCCATCCTGGTCTATCCAATGAACTCTAGGACAGTCAGGGCTACATGTGTCTCAAAAAACCAACCCCCCACTCCAAAACACAAAAACCCAAAACTGTGGATATGCTACAAGGAGGGAAAGTCAAGATGTAAAATTAAACACATAGGAAAATGACTTAAATCTCAAATTGTATAAGAACATTTGCATAAAAAGTTATGAAGAAATTGTTATCAGCACTCTCACATACATTCTGGCCAATCAATATGAATTGCACCCTTACTCCCCTCCTTCCTTCCTATCCCCACCCCCTTCATGTTTATGGTGCTGGGGATAAACTCAGAGCCTTTTGTATACCAGGCAGTACTCTACCATTGAGCCACACTCCCAATTCATCTGGCTGTCTGTCTGTAAGTCCACACGTCCATCTGCCCACCCACCCATTTTTGGGTGTACGTGGTTTTGGGACTCAAGGTCAGAGCCTCATTCATACAAGCCAAGCACTCTACCAAATGAGCTATATTCCCAGCCATGTATTTTTTGTTTTGTTTTTGAGACAGGGTTTTACTGTGAAACTCAGACTCATGGAACTCATTATGTAGACCAGGCTGGCCTCAAACTCAGAGATACACCTACCCCTGCCTCCTCAGTGCTGGGATTAAAGGTGTATGACAGACACCATGCCCGGCTTCCATACCCTGCTTTGAATACTCAAAAACAAATGTTTTACTTTCACGAACAGAGCAACAAATATTTTAAAAATTAAAAAAAAAAAAAAAAAATGAAATGGGCCATTTGTCCAAAACCAGGAATGACAACATAGGAGCAAAGTTCTGGGCAATGTCAGTTGTCTATGAGGTCTTTCAGTTACAGGAAGTGATTTGGCTCTTGGGATCTTAGGTTACATGATAGTAGTACCCATCCAGCAAACAGCCAGATCACACCTGAGTAGAAAGAGGATATCCAGGACACAAAAAACATAGAAGCAACACTACGGAGAATGTCACTGGGTCTGGGAGGAACCAAGAGATATTTAGTAGAGATGTGACTAAGTACTCAAGAAGTGGCCATAGAGAGATTTCTAAAAGCTATTCATTCGTGTGCATCTGTGTGCCATGGCACAGGCGTGGAGGTCAGCAGACAACTTTTGGGAGTTGGTTTTCTGCTTTCACTGTAGGATCTAGAAATCAAACTTTTTTTTGTTGTTGTTGTTTTGTTTTGTTTGTTTTTCGAGACAGGGTTTCTCTGTATAGGTTTAGAGCCTGTCCTGGAACTAGCGATGTAGACCAGGCTAGCCTCAAACTCTCAAGAGATCCGCCTGCCTCTGTCTCCCAAGTGCTGGGATTAAAGATGCATGCCACAAGATCAAATTGGCACAGGCTTGCACAGGCTTGTCATCTCATTTGCCCAGAGTCCACAAAGGATTTGTTTAATTTATGATAACCACAAAAATCAAAAACAAAACAGCAAGTTTATGTAAAAAACAGCAAGCTATATATCTCAACTTAGAACTGTCTAGAAGCTGAAGGAATAGACAGAACACCCACATTTGCCTTTTCATCTTCTCAGACTGCTTTAGGAGTTCCTCTTCATCATCCTCCAGGTCCAGGGCCAGCTCTTCATCTCCGGAGTCACTGTGTTCATCCTGCAAGGTGAGAACATCACAAGCGAGTTACACACAATGCAAACATGGATCACAGGAAGTAAATGCTATCATGCTTTGGGCATATAATAAAAGGTTGTGTGCTCTTTCTTCTGTTTTAAAATTTATTTTGTAGACAGTGTCTTGTTATATAATCCCAAATGCTGGGATTACAGGCACATGCATGATCCTGTACATTAAGGATTACACATTAAGCTCCAGTACCATAAGACAAAACCAAAAAGCAACTAGAGGATTTGTGAAGCTCTGTCTCCATGTCTCATCATAGGACACTGCTTCTGGTAAGACACTAAACTCAAAATTCTCAAGAACCGAAGATGTAAGAGCAAGAACCCATGTGGAGTTTGGCTGTGTTCCCACCACACTCACCTCATCACTAGCAAATCCATTTTCTTTTGAAACAATCTTAAAGTCTCCAAATTCCTCCTCTTCACATTCTTCCTCCCTAGAAGACAAAACACTAAGTTACTAAAAGCAAACTACACGCAGCCAGCTAAGTTAGGAATTTAAGACGTTTATCAACACCAGTAGTTTCTTTAAGAAACAGGAAACAAGATATTTTGCCTTCTGTAATTACAGCCTCATAAAGCAGAGCTAGGGATGCCTAGGATATACCGACTAGAAAGTCCAGTTGTGCCCAGGCATAGTGGTGCACACCTTTAATCCCAGCACTCAGGAGGCAGAGGCCAGAGGAGCTCAGTGAGTTTGAGGCCAGCCTGGTCTACAGAGCGAGTTCCAGGACATCCAGAGCTGTATAGTGAGACCCTGTCTCAAAAAAAAAAAACAAAACCAAAAAACTGTTCATTTATTAAGTATATTCATACTAACTAGGTGTGGTAGCACCCTTCATTAATCCCAATACTGGGAAGTCAGAAGCAGGCAGATCTCTGAGTTTGAGGCTAGCCTGGTCTCTCTAGTGAGTTCCAGGCCAGATAGTGAGACCCTATCTCAAAAACAAAACAAAAAGGCTATGTTGATACCTTTGTACAAGCAGCCTCCAAAGTCAAATGGCTACCAGACACTTTATATCTGTTAGGCAGATCTTCATTCTCGCTCCCCAGGCACCATCAAATTTCACTTCCTGTCTACATAAAACTGCCTATTCCAAAGACTTTATAGAAGTGGACTTATACAGTATCTATCCTATGACAAACATTTCTTGTTCCTAGCATAATACTTTCATGGTCCTCCAAGTTGAGGCATGTGTCATGATTTCCTTCCCGCTGGGCTAGATGTGGTGGTACACTTGGAGGATGAGGCAAAAGGATCACCAGTTTGAGGTCAGCCTGAACTAACAGTCTGGACTGGATAGGAAGACCTACTTTCAGACAACAAAAGCCAATTTTCTTTCCTTTAAAGCCGTTTAATGTGTACAAATTGTATTTAGCAGATGTGTTGGCTAGTTTTATATCAACTTGACACACCAGAGAGGACTGAACCTCAACTGAGAAAATACCTCCATAAGATAGAGCCGTATGTAAACCTGTAGGGCATTTTTAAAATGAATGATTGATGCAGCGGCACAGGTATTGAGAAAGCAGGCTGAGAAAACCATGGGGGAACATGCCAGTAAGCAGCACGCACCCCTCTATGGCTCCTGTCTCCAGGTTCCCGCCCTGCTTGAGTCCCTGTCCTGACATCCTTTGATGATGAACAGTGATGTGAAGTATAAGGGAAATGAACTCTTTCCTCCCCAATTTGCTTTTCTGTCATGGTGTTTTATAACAGGAATAATAACCTTAACTAAGATAGCAGACCGCTTAATTTTTCTCTTCATTTTGGCTACTACCAAGTAATATTAAACAAATTATAAAACCTGTTTTACTCATTTATTTATGAGAAAGGAGTTCATGTAGCTGAGTCTGACCTTAATTTTTTTGCCTTTATTTATTTATACATGTATTTAGTGTGAATACATGCAATAAATGGTATGTGCATCTATAACTACATGAATGCCATTGCCTGCATATGGGGTTCAGAGGACTGTCTCCTTTTACCATGTGAGACACCAGGGACTGAATCCAGGTCTTTAGCTTAAAGGCAAGTGCCCTTACCCTCTGAGCCATTTACCTGAGCCTGAACTTCTGGTTCTCTTGCCCCCATTCCCTGAGAACTGGATTCCAGGTATACACCACACCAGGCTGTCTGATTTTTTGGGGCAGGTCTTTCCCATGTCACTCACTTGGCCTGGGGCTCTTTATATAGCTGAAGATGACCTTGAACTCCTTCCTGCTCCTACTCCCTTTACCACCTAAGTGCTAGAGTTATAGGGAAATACCCCCACACCTGCCCACTTGAACTTTTAGTCTCTGCATGTGTCTCTCGCTCTTTTGAGACAGAATCTCAATGTATAGGCTAGGTTGGTCTGGAATTACAATCCTCCTCAGTCTTCCCAGTGCTGAGATTGTAGGCTACTACATCTACCACTTAGACTTCTTTTGAACCTAAGTGGAATTGTTGGATCAGATGATAATTCTATTATCAATTTTGAGAAACCATCGTATTATTTTTCCTAGCAGCTCACCAACGGTAAATAGAGATTTTCCTTGTCTACACTGATACTTAGTTGTTTATATAAAACTGTAGTCATCCTAATGGATGTGAGGCAATATCTTTGATTTGCCTTAACTAAAGTTATTTAGTTTATTGCTGAACCGGGAGAATTGGATCCTAGGGTTTTATCACCCAAGTTCTCATCAATCTTTGAGACTCACCTGTCCGTTGGGAAAGAGCCTGAGCAAAGAGCAAGTGTCTCTTCCATAGGATCATCCATGCTGTTCTCCTCCTGCTTGCTCAGCTCCAATGGAGCCATAGGTGAGGCACCTACCTCAACAAGGAAAAGATCAGTGAGGAAGAAGAAGACACCTTTACTCTCCCTGGCCATCTAAAGACCAGCCAGCTCAATTCAGTTCTTAGGTAAAATGTTTAAAAGTCTGCCATCCGTTCTTTCAACAAATCCTCATACTTACTATGTGCCAAGCCCCCAGAAGTCAGTAATGAACAAAATATCCCAATTATCTCATAGAGCCTATGTCCTATTCCTGCAAGCAATATTTACTATATACCAGATGAGATTTAAGCTTTGTATATAGGTTAAGTTTAAGTTATACATTATGTGGCTGAAGCTAAAGCATTCCTAAGTCAACACTGTCATTAAAGTGAGGAACTAAGAATGAATTCCAGCCATGCCTGTTTTCTGTACACTCACTTCAAGGGGCAAGGGCTTCCTTTCAAGGACGCTGGCAGATGTAAGCTGTGTGGCTGTGGTAAGCCGGGCACTTTCATAGCTTATTTACCTTGAGAAGGGAATTTGCCCGAGCAAAGATTCAGAAGTTCCTCCATGTTTTCTTTTCTGTCACTCCTCGTAGGTTGACATTTCTCTTCAGACTGAGATGTAAACTGTCCAGTACACAAATCCAGCAGCTCATCCATGTTGGCATCCATGGCATTCTCATCCATACTGGCCAGTGGCAACTGAGGCTTCAAAGCTTGATAGCGATTCCTGTGATTTCTAATGTTTAAAAATCTACAAGGCCAAGGAAGTGTCAGAAATGACCCAGAGAAGAGACAAAACCAAGGTAAAAACTGTCTGATTTCCAACACCAGGGTTAGAAGCTGAATGCGGCCAGCAAGAGGGCTAAGTGGGGATAGGAGCTTGCTGCCAAGTCTGATGATCTGAGTTCAATTCCCAACATCCACATGATGGAGGGAATCAACTCCAACAAGTTGCCCTATGATCTTCTCATGTGTACTGTGGCATCTGTTGTGCTCACACATACATGCACACAAGATAAACAAAATTAATTTTGAAAAATTGTAACAAAAAAAAAAAGCTGATGTGAATTGTGAATTTCAACTTGATGGGGCTTAGGATTACCATGGAAACAAATCTGTCTTCAAGGGATCATCTAGATTAGGTTAACTGAGGTAGGAAGACCCACCCTAACTGTGGGTATTTCTAGCCCATGGACTGGGGTCCTGTACTAACTGAAAAAGAAGCTGAATGTAAGCATTCATTGCTTTCTCCTTCCTGACTGTGGAGGCAACGTGCCCAGTGCCTTCTGCTCCTGCCACTGTGACTGACCTGCCGTAACACATGGTATCCATGGACCCATAAAGCACAGTTACCTTTCCTTCTTTGCACTATTTGTCAGGTTTGTCACAGCAATGATTAAAGTAAATTGAGCCTCAATCCAGAAAAAAAGAACCAAATGTTAGTCTCATGCTAACCGAAAGATTGTGGGGAAGCTTTGTCAAAAGGTAAAGTACAAAGCTTGGCTTCTAGGGATGGACATTATATCCCAATCTTATCCAACAATCAGAACACAGGAGGATGAACAGAGAAAGCTCTTACAATACAAGATGTATGTGTTAGAAATAAGATCGGAGGATCGGAATGTCAGCAATAAAATTATTTTATTTTCTGGAAACTTCGTTCAAACTCGTAGAATGTAAGACTAATGGTCGGCACACCTCTTTCTCAGAAGAGAAAGCACAGATGGAATGACAGAAGCTCATTTTATTTTTACACAAAATTAAGCAGCACCCAATCCCATTCCCACCCACAGAAACACAAAACTACCTACCCATCTGCATCCAACAGTTGGCTCTGAGTGTCATCTTCTAAACAGAACTGGAAGTCTCCTGCTCCTAGGAAAAGTGTCTTAGGCTCTGGGGAGGCGGTGTATAGATCCTGGGAATCCTCTATGGGAAGTGAAGGCTCAGACAGTTTTCCTGAACTCTGGCACCAAAACAAAAACAATAGCAAAACATTTTAACAAATGCCATTCAGTGTCATGACAACAACAGAAGTTGCTACTTGCAATATGTCATCTGCTCTCAGGCAACTGCAGTTGAGCAGGACAACGCACAGTCAAAGAAGCCTAAGGAAAAACACCTCTAAGCAAGAACACTTGTTAATACACGAAGGGGGTGGATTTTTAAAGCTGAACACACATAAGCTGAGTACCAAGGTGGTGGGAGTTGGCTGGCTGGGACACACTTTATTTAGCAATGTGGGAAGTAAAAGGAGGAGGAGATTAGAAAAATGATCACCATCTTACCTTAGAGGCTGAGCTGATCAAACTGGCTCGAAACAGCCCAGGGGAAGGGGATCTGAATCCTCCCGTAGTAGGTAAAAAACTGGTCCCACGGCCTGTTTGCCTGTTGCAAGGCTGATAGGATGGAATTGTGGAGCCAATCAGTTCAAAGCTGCTATTGTGGCTGCTCTCTTTTGTTAGCAGTGAACATAAGTCATCTTCATCTAGAAGAGGAGATCATATAGGAGAGAAATAGTTTTTAAAGGTATGATTACAGAAACAAAGTGTATTTGTTTAGGAAAAAGAGTTGAGAATCAAAGAAGTAAAATTCACCAGCAAACCCCTTAAGTTCTAGACTCCAAATCATTCTGTTAAAGGTAAATTACTACAACAGCATTGCATAATCAGGGCTCATTACTCTGAGCTATGTAACACCTGGAAGTTCTCCTCCTTTTCTTGCCCTGCCTAAGGCCTTCATCAATCTTTATTATTCCTTCAAATTACATAATTTATCTATGTATAGAAATATTTCATGTTTCACTCAATCAACAAATCAGCATATATCTACTCAGGACCTACCATATGTCCATGGTCTACTATAAAAATGTAGCCTAGGGGCTGGAAAAATGGCTCTGCAATTAAGAACCCTTACTGCTATTGCAGACAACCTGGATTCAGTTCTCAGCACCCACATGGCAGCTTACGACCATCTGTAATATCCCATCTCCATGGAATCCGACTCCCTCTCTCACCTCAGTGAGACATTCATGCTCATTAAGTAAGTCAATGTTAAAAAGACAAAAGTAGTTCCAAAAATGGGCCATGAAAAACATTCCAATTCATACATCCCTGTCACTATCACATGTAAGAATGCGCTTTGCACTTGGGTGGCAGAGGCAGGTGGATCTCTGTGAGTTTGAGGCCAGCCTGGTCTACTGAGTGAGTTCCAGGACAACAAGAACCACACAGAGAAACCCTGTCTTAAGACAAGACAAAACAAAATAAAACAAAAAGAACTTTCATGGCCATTATGTACCAAAACTAAAAAATGTTCTCCCTAAGAACCACACTTACCCAGTTTGCCAGACTGCTTGCCCAAGTGTTCATCTGTTTCTGATTTTTCTTCATTAGGAAAGTAACTATAAAATAAAATAGTAAATTGTTTGAGTATTTGTTCTTACTTCTTACTCTCTTGTAAGAAATTCAAAGGATGGACTGGAGAAACAGCCCCATGGTTAAGCGTGTGCACTGCTCTTCCAGGGGTCCCAAGATCAATTCCCAGAACCCAGAGGATCCAACACCCTCTTCTGGCTTCCTCATGTACCTGCACTCATATGCACATACCCACACACACAGACACACACCCCTTTAAAAAAGACTTGCCTTTAGAAATCCAAAAGAATTTTGTATTTCCTTAGAATAACTTACCCCATCTTGGAAGAGCTGTCCTTAAACAGAAGTAAGGTAGAATCTGAGGAGAGCGGCTTGGGAACAGAGAGGTCAACACACTTGCCAATTTCACTACTGCCATCTGTATTTTCTTTGTCTGTCTCTTTTTCGTCTTTGGTTTCTGTATCTTCACTACCAAGAAGAAATTCTGTAGTCTATGCCAATCATGAAAAAAAAAAAAAAACAAAACAATAATACAAGTCAAAAAGCATAAAAGTAAATCCATTCTTAGCCTGCAATATGGATTCTTGGTTGCAGGTCACATCTCAAGTTCAAAAAGGTGAACTTGAAACAAGTTCAGTGTGAGCATTGTCAGCAATGTCATTCCCCAGACACTTTTTATAGCTGTTTTTATTTCTTAATTTGGGGGGGGGGTTGCCTTGTTTTCTTTTTTGAGACAGGATCTCACTATATGGGCCTGGCTCCCTGACTAGTCTGAACTCACTCTGTAGAGCAGGATGGCCTGGAATTCAGAGATCCATCTGCTTTTGCCTCAAGAGTGCTGGGATTAAAGGTGTGTGCCAACACTGGGGGGGGGGGGGCCGGGGGACGGGACACGGACACGACACACGACTTTTAGAGTTTTCACACTCCCAAAATTGCTACAAAGTTATAAGGGAAGATTAGATTGGCATGTTACTAAGTAGTAAGGGATTAATTGGTCTAGAGGAAGGGTGACTGCCAATCACAGTCAACCCAGACTATGATGTGCTATCCAGCTCAGCATTTGCCTTCTTTCTTTACTCAGGGTTAAATACTAATCATGCATTTCAACTGACAAGAGAACTCTTTCTGTATACCTAACAGCCATATAACCTCTCCTGGGTTGCAAAATTATTATGAAACAGAGCCAGAGGCTCGTCTGTAAATGCCCTTCTTAACAAGGAAGGAGATTAACTTGGGAAGACCTCTTGCTTGAGAACTTATTCCAGACATCAACCTAAAAAAAGACCAATTGCTTTTCAATATCAATCAGAGAAATATAAAAGTCCTTATTAATAAGTTAATTTCAATATTAGCACTATGTTAAATACATATACTAACAGGTAGAAACAGGACACACACAGCTGTGAACTGTGGTCACTCAATATTGCCAACAGAACTGTATGCCTTAAGCTTTGAGCACATATAAGATAGCTATTTTCTTTCTTTCCTTCCTTTCTTTTTTCTGAAACAGGGTTTCTCTATGTAGCCCTGGCTGTTCTGGGACTTGCTTTGTAGGCCTTGCTTTGTTGGCCTTGAGTTCACAGAGATCCTCCTGGTTCTGCCTCCTAAGTGCTAGTGTTAAAAAGGGTGTGCCACCATTGCCTTAGTTACTTTCATCCATACTCCAGATACACATGTGGTACACTCATATACATATAGGCAAAACATACATACACAATAAAAAACAAAACAAAACAAACTCTTTTGGGACTGGAGAGATGACTCAGCACTTAAGAGCACTTTCTGCCTTCCAGAGAACTGTTTCAGTTCCCAGCACCAGCTAACAGCCACTTGTAACTATAGTTCTGGAGGACCCAATGTCCTATTCTAGCCTCCACAGGCACTGCATATAAAACACCCATACTCATAATAAATAAATCTTAACACTTATTTTCTTTCTCTTATTCATCATGACCAAGTAACAAAATTATATAATGGCCCAAACCTCCTGAGTGTCTTGATCCTCCTCCTCCTCTCCATCTTCTTCAGACTCATCTGTCATTTCTTCCTCTTCCTCCTCCTCTTCAAATCCATCCTCATTATCTAATTTAAATAATGCTTGCCGCTTCTGCCGCTCCTCAAGCCTTCGGAGTTTCATTGCCTCCTGCAATTTAGCTTTCAGCACCTGCAATTTTTCACCTGAACAAAAAAATATTGGCATGCTTTAGACATGACCGACTATACAATAAACACGCAATTTAAGTACCTCTATTTGTATTCCAGACACCCCAAAAGAAAACCAAAGACCTCAGTACTCTACACTTTTACTTATTTTTTTTTTCCTCTTTTTTAAAGATTTATTTATTATGTATACAGTGTTCTGTCTGCATGTATCCCTGCTGGCCAGAAAAGAGCACTAGATCTCATTACAGATGGTTGTAAGACACCATGTGGTTGCTGGGAATTGAACCCAGGACTTCTAAAAACCCAGTCAGTGTTCTTAACCACTGAGTCATCTCTCTAGTTCCGTTTTTTTTGTTTTTCTAGACAGGGTTTGTATAGCCTTGGCTGTCTTGGAACTAGATCTATAAATTAGGCTGGCCTTGAACTCACAAAGAACTATCTGTCTCTGCCTCCTAAGTGCTGGAATTAAGGCATGTGCCACTACTATCCAGCTGGCTTTTACTTTAACATGGGATAATATAGAAGACAATGTCTGTATCCATTTTACTATAAATAACTGCTTAAAGGATGGTGGGGAGGGAATGAGGCTTCAGAAGTCTCTGGTGCAAAGGGATAGGGACACAGCTCAGTAGAAAAACACTTGATTAGCATGGAAAGGGCTCTGGATTTGAGTCTCAGTGCTGAGAAAGTCTCTGGCCCAGAAGCCATGATGGAAAACAGTGACATACTTATTTGTATAAAGACAAACAAAAAGTAAGCTTGGTAAGAGAGAATTCTCCTGCCTCAACCTCCCAAATGCTGTGGTGTGCACTTATGTGCACCACCATGCCTGGCTTCTCTATATACTTTTCTACAGTATTTATTGATTTTTATAAATAAGTAAGTGCTATTTAAAATAAACAAACTAACTAACAAACAAACAAAAAATGCTATCGTGCTCACCCCACATCTTTCTCTGTGCCAGTTTCCAAGGAAAAGGGTTCTGTTGTAGGGGTATCTTGCCTGTGAACCTGTATCAATGACCACGCCTTTTGGGCCAGGTTACAAGGTGCAGACATGACCTGTTTAAGGTAGAGGAGTGGGGGATAGGAAACCTCCTTGGGTCTTGGAGAGCACTGGGGAGGCAGGGTCTGCATCCTTGGAGTAGGAATGCTACAACAGTTACTTATTGTTATCTGTGTAAGTTCATCCCCAGTAAACACTTATTTATCATTCATTTGGGTTTGGTGAACTGATTATAATTCCTTGCCTTCATTCTGTAACTTTTTGCCATAGAGCCTTCAATAGTAGAGAGCAAATACCTGGTTTTGTGTGGCTTGCTTCATCCAGCTTCTCAGCTGCCAACGTCACAGGCACCACGTCTGCCTTTAACTCTTCCTTCCCATCGGCACCCGAGCCCTTCACTATGATGTTCACATTTACCGTCTGACGGGCCCTGGGAGTGGCTGCTGGATTAGCGTGTCTCCAGAAACGCTGCTTCAAGGCTTCCAATTCTAAACCCAAACATGAACCAATTTGTCAGTTTGCCATGCTCATACTGTTTCCTTGAAGACTCCACTTAATAATGATACGTTTCCAGATTAACAGCATCAAGGAAAATAACAGAGAAACCAAACCCCTTACTACTAAGATCTACATAAAATCCATACACTGTAATCCCTAACTCTTCTCACTGTTTTGAAAACCAGACATTTTAAAGCAAATTTTTATTATACTTATTGTGTGTATATGAATGCATGACATCACACATGTGTGGAGGTCGGAGAATAGTTATTAGTCAGTCCTTTCTTTTCATCTTGTGGGTTCCAGAGATCAAATTCAGGCCAATAGTCTTGATGGCAAGTGCTTTTACTCTGAGTCCTCTACAGTCTCTCTTTCATTTTTAGTATCAAATCAATAGTATAAAACAAAAGACAAAACAAAAATCCTGCCTTAATTTCAGCTATTAAAAATCTTAATTTGGAGCCAGGTGTGATGGTACATACCTTTAATCCCAGCATTTGGAATTAGAGGCAGGTGTATCTCTATGAGTTCAAGACCATCTTAGTCTACATAGCAAGTTTCAGGCCAGCCAGGGCTATATAGTGAGACACTGTCTCAAAAAACAAAACAAGTTTAATGGGGGGCTAAAGATGCCTCAGTGGTTAAGAGCACTAGCTACTCCTGCAGAGGAACTGGGTTTGGTTCCCAGCACACACATGGTAGTGAACAGTTGCCTGCAACTCGAGCTTCAGGGAATCCTATGCCTTCTGACCTCCAAGGGCTCCTGCGCATGGTACATACACATGCATTCAGGCACATATACATAAAATGAAACAAATAAATAGTAACTTTTTTACATATCCATGCATTCAGGCACATATACATAAAATGAAACAAATAAATAGTAACTTTTTTTAAAAGAAGAAAGATCGGTTTTAAAAATATAAAAATAAGTTCATTTTTGGCCAGGTGTTGGTGGCACACACCTTTAATCCCAGAGCTCAGAAGGCAGAAGCAGGTGGATCTCTGTGAGTTCGAGGCCAGCCTGGTCTACAGAGCGAGTTCCAGGACAGGCTCCAAAGCAATTGAGAGAAATTCTGTCTCGCCTCCACCATGTAAGTGCTGAGATTATAGGTGTGCACCATCACACTCAGCCAATGGATAATTTTTTTAAAACATGCATTCAGACTCCATGTTAGTGGCAGTATGGTTAGCATCTACAGGTGTTCTTCATTTCCCTAGAGAAGGAGACAAAATCTTTTACTGTGTCTCTAACAATTATTAGCAGTAAAAACCCAACTCTAAAAAATGCTACGTCTGCTTGCAGACAAAAGAACAGTGGGAGAAACCCTAAGTCTGTCCCCTATTTATAGTAGCTCAGTAAAGTTAGAAGCAACAGGTGGTACCAGCAGAAAGGGAACAGAAATAGGCAGATCATTACTGATGCTAATAAAATAAAACAGTTGAGTAGGAAAATTTCACTAAGGCCCCAAAATAATAGTAAGGCAGCACCTTCATTCATAACTAGGGAAAGTGACATTCTCAATGCTCTTCATCCTGGAATCAGGTGAAGCAACCACTTTCTGTGCCCTGCATTACATGACTCAACCATCCCTTACCTTCCTTTCCTCGGTCTTTTCCTAGGATCTCTCATCTCTTGACAAGTAAAAAAACCTCTGCCCCAGCTCAAGTCTACACAGGTAGCTCCAGTCCTGTCCACTGTTCCCATTTTACTAGCTAGAGCTAGAAACTATTTCCTGTGCCTGCATGAAGAATAGGAATAGTGTATTTCCTATATGATGAAATGTAAATCTACATTCCTTTTTCTCATGGAAATTAACTCTATGAGAAAAAGAAATTGAGGCATTAGATCTCCTAGAACTGGAGTTACACGTGGTTATGTGCTGCCAGACGTGGGTTCTAGGACTGAACTTAGCAAGAGCAGCACATGCTTTTAACCATAGAGCTATCTCCTTAACACCCTTTTCTGTTTCTTAGGTTTTTGAAGCTGTGTCTTGGCTATGTAACCTTGGGGCTGGCCTGGTACTTGCTACATAGCCCAGGGTGGTCTTAAACTTTCAATAATTCTCCTGCTTCAGTCTTGTAAGTGCTAGGATTATAGGAACATGCTATCATGCCCAGCTCCATAATATTGATCTTAAGCCCTTTCAAGGCATCAAGTCATCAGTTTGAACTTCCTAAAATGAGTAAGAAATTAAGTCATTTTTCCTGTTTAAAAAAACAAAACAAAACAAAACAAAACAAAACCTTGCAATAGTTCTTACTAGAAAAGGATCGATGAAGCTCTAACATGCCCCCAAAGCCCTACAGGATCTAGGCTATCACCATCAATCCCCCTGCAACCTTTACCTCCACCAGCCAGCACTCCCTGTCATTTCTATTACCCGTGTCTTTTGCAGCTATCTCTCCCAGAAAAGCTTTCTTTTCCCTCCCTGCCGTGGTGTCTCTTCCTCAGTTTTCAGAACTCTGGTGGGTTTTTTGTTTTATTTGTTCTTTCAGAAGCTTCTCTGAACTGCTAATCTAAGTAAGTGCCATTTGCTCTATGGTTCCTTTGCATCTTCTCTGGTGGCATATACTGACCACTTGATTCACCATCCAGTAAGGTTAAGAGTCTATTTGCCTATAGACTCTCTATTACATCATTTCCTTGAGAAGAGGGATTGTGTCTTACTTGTACACATAGAACCCAACAAAATGCTGAATCAAAGTTCACTGCATGAATGTTGACACCAACTTCAAGTCCAGAATATCACAAAGAAGACTGGTCCGGAAACTAAGCTTTCATGTCAATTACATTTAAAGGAAAAATAAACTTTCTGAGTCTGAGTCTCACTATGTAGCTCTGGCTGTTGTGGAACTCTCTAAGTAGACTAAGCTGGTCTCAAACTCAGAGATCCACCTGCCTTTGCCTCCTAAATGCTGAGACTGAAGGGTGCTCCACCGTACCCAGCTGGAAAACATGCAGAGTTACAAGAAAGTGTCCATCATGTGGCGGGTATTATGCTAGGTTCTGTATAAGCTAAGTGTCATGCTTGAAAAATTAGGCAACTCCTGAGCCTATTTCTTCATTTTTGTAAAATAATCTCCAGGGCTACAAGAATTAAGGAAGATAATAAAGAATATGCCAGTATTTAATATAGTAGATCCTCAGAAAAGTTTTACTCCTGTATCTTAGCCCAGGACTCCTTAGATACTTCCATGTCATTTAACATGTTTCTCAGTGCCGTGGGCAGCAGCTCCTTCTTGTCCTCTGCTGGTTACTCTATGCAGTTATGTTACATAACACCCCCTTCCCCTAAATCTCTAGTTCCAACCAAACAACGCTCATCTTCTCCCAATATGTACCATGCAGAGCTTGTTCTGCCATTTCCAAAAATGTCCTTCTCAGCCAGGCGGTGGTGGCACACACCTTTAATCTCAGCACTTAGGAGGCAGAGATGGTCAGACCTCTGTGAGTTCAATGCTAGCCTGGTCTACAACACGAGTTCCAGGATAGGCTCCAAAGCTACACAGAGAAATCCTGTCTTTTAAAAACAAAACAAAACAAAACAAAAAACAAAAGTCCTTATCAGGCATGTTTGTAGTGCACACCTGTAACACCAGTACTTGAGAGGTGGTGGAATGCTGCCAAGTTTAAGGCCAGCTTGATCTGTGATGGGGGTTGTTCTTCTGTATATATGTTTCTCTCATTGGTTGATGAATAAAACACCGATTGGCTGATTGGCCAGGCAGGAAATATAGGCAGGGCTAGGAGGTGAGGAGAATTCTAGGAAACATAGGCAGATGGAGTCACCATGTGAGTGAGCCCAGGAAGAAAGGACCCACCAGGCAATGTCCAGTAAGCCAAGGCCAAGTGTAAATACACAGATGAATAGAAATGGGTACATAATTAAGACAGAGCTAGCCAATAAGAAGCCCTAGTCACTGGCCAACAGTTTTGTAACGAATATAGTGTTGTCCAGGACAAAGAATCTTTCATTCATTAGGATCTACATTGTGAACTATAGGATAGCCAAGGTTACATAGTAAGATCCTGATTCAAAAAAAGAAAAAAGAAAAAAAGTGAAAAAATAAATATATCCCCAGAATACCCTTCTCTCTCCTCTACAAAGTCCATCAACCCAACAAAGTCACCAGGTATATTTTATACTGGACACAGCGGCACCTGCCAACAATAAGCTGCTAATTGAAAATCTTTTTTTATTTTTTTGAGACAAGGTTTCTCTGTATTGCTTTGGAGCCTATCCCGGAACTCGCTCTGTAGACCAGGCTGGCCTCAAACTCACAGAAATCTGCCTGCCTCTGCCTCCCGAGTGCTGGGATTAAAGGGGTGGGCCACCAATGCCTGGCATGAAAGCTTTATTCATTTGAATACATTATTTTAATACACCTTCAGTATTGTACCACTCTGGAGCCATATAGTATGTCCCTCTTTTCTTTCTTTTTAAGATGGGTTAGAGAGCCCATGCTGGCACATACTGAATCCCAACACTTGTAAGGCAGAGGCAGGTGGACTGGGAGTTCAAGGTTAGCCTGAACCACACAGAGATCCTGACTCAATAAAAACTAAATACCCTAAACTCAACTGATAGAGTGCTCACCTAGCATGCATGAAGTCATAGGTTCAATCCCTAGTATCTACAAACTGGGCATGGTAATGGATGCCTGTAATCCCATCACTCAGGTCAAGGTCACCCATGGCTGCACAGTGAGTTTGAGACTAGCCAGAGAAACTGAGTCACGAGAATGTCAAGAGTCCCTGCAGCTGCAGCTGTAAGTAGTTACGAACCATCAAACGGGGATTCTGGGGACCAAACTCTCTCTGGTCCTCTGGCAGAACAACAAGCACTCTTAACCAGTAAGCCAACTTCTCAGTCCCTATAGTGAAAGTACCGTTTACGTGGGTGTTTGAGAGAGCACCTTGCTGTAAAACAGGATTCCTAGAGGTTACAAGTGACCTTGCTCTGTCAGCTCAGAAAGGAATATGGCATTTTATAAATAGTGTAGTATCTGTTGAGAGTGGATCTGAGGGGAGGAATTCAGTTATGCAGATGATTGAAGTAGATCAAAGTGTTTCTTTCTGGCTGTGAAAAATGGAAAGTTGTTATGAATGATTTAGTAAGATTTGACACAGGGTCATAGGAAAATTTAGATGTTCAAATCAGAACAGGCAGTTCAAGGCAGAAATGAAGTCCTAAATACCATAACCAAACAGTAGTAGGTCTCTTCTATATATTAATTCTCACCAAATTTCCATCCGATAAAAGATGTAAAAGGTCACCCTGACATCTGTCAACTCATCTGAATGGGACTCCAGTGCACTAGACTAAGATCATGTCAATCACTGCCTTCCCCACGCTCACCATCTCCCACAGTAGCACAAGCTGCCAGTATGAACCACCACAACCTTCCCAGTTTCAAGGGTTACCTCTGTTGGTTTCCGGTTCATCGAGTATCACAAAGGAATCTTCATCAGCACCCAGCCGAGGCTGAATGGAAACATCGACTCCCAGTTGTCTAAGTCGGTCCACAGTGAATCTTCTCACCTTTTCAGGTGGCGCAACTGTTGACAACTTAGCGTTCAGCTCTGGCTCTTCCTTTTTTGCATGTGTTTCTTCTGTTTTTTTCAGTTTTTCTCCCTCAAGGGCATGCGGGTCAGATGCTGTGAGTTCTCCCACCTGATACCCCACATTGGCCTCGTTCCTGAGGATGAGGGATCCCTGCTCTGATGCTGATCTGTCCCCAGAAGGTCTGTCATCACTGTGCTTCTCCGTCTCCTCAAACTCTAGTTCTCTGTGTCTTACTGGCTCCTCCGCACAAGCCTCATCTGATCCAGCAGTGATCGGGGCTTCTTCTGGGACCTCCGGGAGAACATTAGTTTCCTTTTCTATTGCTGCGCCTGCTGTCTGCTCAGAACCTTTGCTGGGGTCATCAGCATTCATCTCAGCTGCATTTGCTGTGTTTATGGTCTCCTTGTAATGGCCTGATTGATACTTACATGACCTAGAAAAGGGGAAATGAGCTGGAATTGAAAACCCAAAATTCTCACTGTGAAACACTCTCAATCCCTCAACACAGAATGAATTGTTTACATTGGTTTTAAGGGACTAAGGAGTCTTGATGTTTACACCAGATGCTACAAAACTGAATATTCACTAAGACTAAAATCACAAGGAAAGCAGATTCTTACTTCAGCAGGGCCATGGCATTTCCCTGGCAAGTGGGCCGGGGTTTACGTTTGAAGAAATCGTGAATAGTTTTATTCTCAGGCATATGATATGGAAGATTAAGTGCAGATTCTAAAAGAATGGAACAAAACAAGGAAATGCTCAAGTGTATATTCTGAAATGTCACTTTATACTCAGTTAATCAAATAGTATAAAACAAAGCTATCACAAGAAACAGAAACAATCCTGCTTTACCAAGGGCAAGAGGCAAACACAAGCTAGTCCCTTAGAGACCCCTGGCTTTTGTGTTTGTTTTCTTATGAAACAGGGTCATGCTGTGTAACATGGGCTAGCCTGGAACTTGCTATATAGTCTATGTTGATCTCAAACTTTCAATCCTCCAGCTTCAAACACCGTAAGGCCTTGGGCCATATGCCAGGCAAAATAAACCAGAATGATTTTTAACACATATATATTTATTCTTGGATCTCACTTCAAACCTACTGAATCAGAATCACTGTGGGGAATTAAAATTGTATACATTTCAAAACTTCCTACAGGGATCCTGGTGCAGTCAGTCCATAGACGCCATTTAAAATTTCCCCTCTGGGGGCTACAGCACTTATGCTCTCAGAGTTCAGTTCCTGGAACACATGTTGGGTCATAGCTGACTATAACTCAAGCTCCAGGGGATCCGACTTCCTCTGGCCTCCGTGGGCGATTACACCCATAAGTACAACGCCCCTCCCCCCATGCATATACATATAGTTTAAATTTTAAAAAATATATATCTTAAAACAAATAGTTTCTCCTTCAGCCCTAACACAAAATTTATGTTTATATTAGTGGTTCATGGGATTGAGAACAATGGACATTGATCAAGTTTAACTCTAAATTTCATATCACAATGTGAATTCACATTAGGAATATTAGCAAAACAACTCTCCAAAACCCAAGTTGAGCTGACCAAAACAAAATATAACAAAAACAAATCATGATTCGCCTCAAAGTTTTTTGTACTGGTTTGTATTACCTCGGATAAGACGCTGAGTCTCACTATGCAGCTTTTTTAATGCTTCCTTACTTAACTTCGCTGCCTTTCTTTCCTTAAAAACAAAACAAAACAAAACAAAAGGTGAAACTGCATTAATGGTAGTTTCCAGAAAGATATTTATCCCTGAAGAGTTTTTCTAAGAAAAGACAGGAAAAGAATGAAAACAGGTACTAATAAACTCAGTACAAGAATATTTATTAGTAAGTCTCAGAAAACAAATTTAATCTAATGATGTATCTGTTCCTTCTGTATACAAAGAAACACCTTGGAGGACAAAGAGATGGCTCGGTGGTTAAGAGCACCTGCTACTTTTGCTGAGGACCCAGGTTCAGTTCCCGGCACCCACATGGCAGCTCCAGGTCCAGAGGATGTGACGCCCAGTCCTGGGCACCAGGCACTGTAAGCATGTGACACACAGACATACATACAGGCATGGCACATACACAGAAAAATAAATAAATCTTAAAAAAAAAAAAGGAGTAAATAAGAAAACAAAGATCTTGGTTACCAAGAATATCAAATAAGGTATTTATTTATCTGTGAGATATGTAGTCCCCTGTGGAAGAGATCAGCATTGGTACTGGGCAGGGCTGTCTTACCTTCCTCCCGCTGCCTTGAGATAACTCATTTTCTTCTTCTAATGAAAACGTCTCACTCTCCAGACATGGTACCTTTTTCTAGAAGATTACAAATCAATTAAAACAAAAATTAAACTCATATAAAAAGATGTTTTTCTCTTATTGGTACAAGGAGTTAAACCATGGTAGGTGAGTGTTCATCCACTGAGATATATCCCCAGCCCTCAAATTTTGTTTTGAGACAGGGTCTCATCAAATTTCCTGGGCTGGCCTTGAATTTGCAATTCTCCTGCCTCCCCAGTAGCTGGGATATCAAAACCACCAGGGCTGGCAAAAGGATGTTTCTTACTACATCATACTACCTCACTCTTAAATTAATAATTTCCAGGTAGAAACTTTTCCTACTGTGCCTTGAAAAAAGTTAGACACAAATGAAATCCAAAACCTAATTTTTCTATTTACGTATTTCCTGAGAAGAGAAATGACTTCTAGGGAACTAAAAGAACTGTATACACATAGAGGCCAGAGAAGGCTATCAGGTATCCTACTCTATTATTACTCCCCACTTTTTGCCTTAAGACAGACAAATCTGGGACTAGGATGATCACCAGGTCTGGGCAATCTTCCTGTCTCTGCCTCCCAGTCCTGGGGTTACAGCTCATGACCACACCTTGTTTTTTTCTGGTTTCTAGAGATTTGAACTCTGAGCAGCAAATGATCTTGCCCACTGAGCCAAAGCTCATAGGACCCAGATTTGATTTGCAGCGCCCACAAGGCAGCTTACAACCATCTGTAACTTCTGTTATAGGGGATCTGATGTCCTCTTTTGGCTTCCATGGACATTCCATCTATGCATGTGGTACACAGACATACATGCAAGCAAAAAACCCACATATAGAAAAACAAATCCTTTAGAAATTAAGTTTAAAACATGAAAGTTGCAACAGTAAATCAAAAAAACAAAGCAAAGGTTAGAAGAGGTGGGCTAGGTTGGGATGGTTCTTCACTTACCTTGCTATTTTTTACTTTGTTTTTTACAGCTGCCCTTATCGACTCTAATGACTCTTCATCTTCCAACGGAGAGTCATTTTCTTCTTCCAAACCTGTTTCAAAAAGATCACTATCTTCAAGAAGACAGCCACTGTCATTAAGCGGCTGGTCTGCATCACCTTCCTGGACAGTAAAGAAAAGGCACAAGCCAATCATTTTAAAGTTTAGCATTTCACAACATCATATGACAATTTGAACCAGACAACAAAGCCCACCTTTCCTCAACAGACAATACAGCACACCTAGAACATTCTCACTGGTTCCTAACCTACACTTGTCCTTTGAAATCCAACCTGTGATTTTTGTTTGTTTTTGTTTTTCAAGACAGACTTTCTCTGTGTAACAGCCCTATACTGCAACTTGCTTTGTAGATTAGACTGGCTTCAAATCAGAGATCCATCTGCCTTTGTATCCTGAGTGTGGAGATTAAAGGTGATCACCACCACCACTTAGCTAGCTTTTGATTGATGTATATGTTTTAAAATTCTTCCTTCAAAGTCAATTTCATCAGAGGAACAGTAACAAAGAATTACTACAAGAACATACCAAGGAACCAGTAACCCATCTACTTGGAAGTGTCCTTCATGTATCCACAATGTCAAAGAAGATCAATAATTATAAATTATATAACCACCATTATTAATGCAAAGCAGCCAATTTAAAACTATAGTTCGTGCAGAACCTCAATAACAATGTCAGGAACTAAAACCTACATTTTAAAAACATTAATCTATCAAAAAAAATAAAACCTAATTATTCTTTAGAATGTACTCAACAAGTACATACATAAAATATTCATACACACTCAAGGGTATATTGTTCACTCTTAAAAAAATGAAATTCTGTCATTTGCAGCAATGTTGAATAGGATTAGAGGACTGTGGTAGTGTGAATGTCATTGGCCCCCATAATCTCAGAGGGAGTAGCACTATTAGGAGGTGTGGCTTTGTTGGAGTGGGTATGGCCTTGTTGGAGGAAGTATGTCTTTGTGGGAGTGGGCTTTAAGGTTTGCTATGCTCAGGATACAGCCCAGTGTTTCAGTCAACTTCTTGCTACCTTCAAGCACTCTCAGCTACCTCTCCAGTACCATGTCTGCCTACATGCTGCCACACTCCCCACTATGAGATGATAATGGACTGACTCTCAAAGGGAGCCACCCCATGCAATGTTTTCTCTATAAGAGTTGCTGTGGTCATGGTGTCTTTTCATAGCAATAGAGTCTCTAACTAAGACAAGGGCATTATGTCAAACTAGAAAGAGAAACATCATGTTCTCACTTATATATAGAAATTAATAAGTTGATGTTGGGTTAGAAAGACAGCTCAGTAGTTCAGAGCACTTGCTGCTGTTGCAGAGGACCCACATTCAGTTCCCAACGCAATATGTGGTGACATACAATTGACTTAACTCCAGTTCCAGAGGATCTGGCACCTCTGACCTCTGCAGGCACCTGCACCATCCACACATGAACTCGCACAGGCACAAATACATACACATTAAAAAAAAAAATCTTAAATGTAAAAGAGTAAAATAGAATAATAGGGCTTTCGATGGTTATAGAGAGATACAGTCAGATAATAACTCTTTGTTTCTTTTAATAATTTGTTTTGCTGGGTAGTGGTGCCTTTAATCCCAGCACTCTGGAGGCAGAGGCAGGTGGATCTCTGTGAGTTCCAGGCCAGCCTGGACTACAGAACAAGTTCCAGGACAGCCAGAACTACACAGAGAAACCCTGTCTCAAATAATAATGGTAATAATTTATTTGTTTTATGTGCATAAGTGTTTTTGCCTGCATGTATATGTGTGTGAGCGTGTCAGATCCCTAGAACTGGAGTTACAGACAGTTGTGAGCTGCCATGCGGTTGGTAGGAATTGAACTCAGGTCCTCTGGAACAGCAGCCAGTGCTCTTAACTACTGAGCTGTCTTGCCAACACCCAAGGATAACTCTTACAGTCCTACAACACAATAAGCTAACTATGGGTTGACAACTATTAATTCAATATTTCAACATAACCAGTGCACAAGATTTTTAATGTACCCAACATAAAAAAATGACAACTGCTGGAGGTGATGACAGGCTTGCCAACTGTTCTGATCTGATCCTTACGGGCTTCACACATGCACTGCAATATCACAGTACCCTGAAGTTTGTGCAATTACACAGAAAGTAAAAATACGTTTTAGAAGAAAACAAAGACTGTATTATAAAGTTCAGGAAAGTGACTGCTGGGCATGGTGGCACATGTCCTTAATCCCAAGCACTTGGGAGGCAAAGACAGGTGGATCTCTGTGAATTCAAGGCCAGCCTGGCCTATAAATCGAGTTCCAGGCCAGTCAAGGATTCATGGTGTGACCCTGTCTCAAAAACAACAACAAGGATTACAAAGTTCAGAAAATTACAACACACCTCATGTTTCCTTTCCTTCTTTTTTAGCCGCCTAATTTTTTCCATCATTCTCTCCTCTTTCGCTAGTCTTCTCTTGGATTTTGCTTTTCCCTCAGCTCCTTCTCTGGATAGTTTTTTGGCAAGCTTTCTGTCGGTGGTGAGCTTCACAGGGCTTCCAGGTGGGTGGTTCAGCTCTAAGGAAGGTGTCTCTTGAGATTCAGGACTGTCCTGACACACAGCCCCCTCCATGTTACTCTCATCGCTGTCAGCCAGAGTCTTAGAAATGCTTTCGACCTTCCTGCTCTGCTTTGAGTGTAAGTTCTCTTTATTCTCCTCCGCGCTGTCATAGATGGGTTTCTCTGAAGACACATCTTTGTCCTCTGCCTCAGAATCACTGTCCTGCAGCACTTTCCTACTCTTCAGTTTCTTACTCACAAATATCTCTTCGTCAGAATCTAGAAGAAACACATTTTTTTTTTAAAGGTACCCAATCATTTGGCCTTCTTCCTAGCTACTTAAAATTGTATTTAATTATACATTCGTTATGTCAGCTTATGGAATTATACAACTACCATTAAGAACTGACTAGAGCAAAGCATATCTAAAAATATACTAAAAAATGTCTTTCTGTGACAAAACCTCTCTTGCTAAAAATGTAATTATATACATTTATAATGTGTAAAGTCATTCTAATCATCCTGGCAGGTGTCAGAAATCTTTTCTATAATGAAAGCTTTTAACCAGACAATGATGTAGTAACTAATAGGCATCTTTTATCTATTCAGTTATATAACAGAAATGGATATTCTTTAAAAATTTATGTAAGCACTGTTATTTTGCATCCGTAAAAAAGAAAATAAATAATAAAGTTGTGGCACTAACAACTTGATAAGTCAAGAAAATAATGGGAATAAATGAAATCACTTATAACCAAGGAACCCATATTCTACTCCCTAAGATTAACATAAGGTATATTACAAACCTCTTTCACTCAGGGGCTCCAGGGTTTCAAGGCTGCCCTGTCCACTGTCTACAGGACTGTCTGCTTTTTCTTGAGAAGCAAGGTTTAGATCACTGATTTCCAGGTTAACCTACAAGATGAGAATAAACTTTGCATCAACAAGGAGACAGAACCCCAAGTCTGTATGAACCCACAAAGCATCCAGCACAACTGGAAAGAACCAACGCAATGGTTTGTTGAAGGGATGACACTTAGATTACTGGCCCAAACCAAAACCAACCAAACAAAAACAATTGCTACAGGATGCTAAGTAAACCACTACTCTTAATTATTAAACACATTAATTGCACAAATCAGATTCACTGTGTTATTTTCTTTTTTAAATTAAAAAAAAGATTTATTTTATGTGTATAGCTGTTTCATCAGCATTTATGTCTATGCACCATATTCATGCAGTGACTGTGGGGGTCAAAAGGGGGTGTGAGAACTGTAGTCACAGCCCCTAAAACTGTAGTTACAGACAGCCATCATGTGGGTGCTGGGAACTGAACCCGGGTTCTCTACAAGAACAGAAAGTGTTCTTAGCCATTGAGCCATCTCCCCAGCCCCTTTTAAATTTTTAAAAAAAGATTTACTTAGTTTATGTGTATAAGTGTTTCTCCTGCACACATGTAAGGGCACTGCATGCATGTGTGGGACCCATGAAGGTCAGAAGAAGGCACTGGATCACTTAGAACTGGAATTATGGATGGCTGTGAGCGCCATGTGGGTGACAGGAAAATTGCAGGTCCTCTGGAAGAGCAGCAAGTGCTCTTACGTAATGAGCCATCTTTCTAGCCTCCCCCCTTTTAATTATGTCATTTATTTTGCATATGTGTATGTATGGAGAGAGTAAGTCGTAAGACACCTTGAAGAAGTCTATTCTCTCCTACTATGTGGATCCTGGGTCAGGTTGTCAGGCTTGGCAGCATGAGCCATTCTCTCAGGCCCAGCTGTGACAGACACACACAGACACACACACACACACACACTCACACACACACACACACACACACACACTCACACACACACACACTCACACACACACTCACACACACTCACACACACTCACACACACAGACACACACACACACTCACACACACTCACACACTCACACACACACTCACACACACACACACTCACACACACACCATACACACACACACACTCACACACTCACACACACACTCTCACACACACACACACTCACACACACACACACTCACACACACACACTCACACACACACACACTCACACACACACACACACACACACTCACACACTCACACACAGTAATTGTGCTCATCTATCATTTTTCTAACTTTGCCTCCCCATCTCCCCAGCACTCTTCTCTGTTACTAATAATCACTCCCTTGCTTTCAGGGTCTTTTCTTCCTTTTAAAGTAAGAATCAGCAAAAGTATGGCTTATGAAGTCAGCCACCTGCTTTTGTAAATAATTTTACTGAAAACAAGGCCTTTTTTGGATTCGGGTGAAGTGAGAGGACAGGTTGGTACAGGATGAGATCTCATCTTGATTAAGTCTGATATTTTGTTCAATATCTAATCGTGGAAACTTTGAGCCAAACTGCGGCTTTCATGTGGTGATTAGGTTTCGTGGCACCCCATTAAATCTGTTTCCAAGGCAACTGTCTGGTCCTAGTCTTGGCTCCAGAAAAGAACACAGATCCCGAAACAGTTTCCTATGACCAAACTCCCCCCGGTGAGCCGTCAGCTGCCAGCAAGACGCCGCGCGGGAAGCACTATTGGCAAACACAGTGGGCCCACGCACGAGAGCCTCAGAGGTCCCTTCCAGCACCAGTTCAAACCTCATACTACCCTCACCCTGTGTTTACTGCGAATCCCACCCCACACCCTCCAGACCAGGCTGGCTAAGGCCTCCTTTTGGCCGGGGATGCTGTAAAAGGACCTTGCGCGGCAGGAAACGCGCCAAAGGGCAGGGCTGGCTGCCGTGACAAGCCGAGGACCCAGCTGGGCCGAGAGCGGCGCGCGCCGCCGAACCAGAAGCCTCAAGGACCGAGCGCGGGAAGCCGCCAGCCAGGAGGGGACCCATGCGCGGCCCAGGCCCCCTTCCCCAGCCCAGGGGTCTCGGAGCGGTGCACGCCGGGAATTGTAGTCCTCCGGGCCCGGCGCTCTGGCCCTGCTTGGATCCCCTGTCACATTCGACCCTCGGCGAGCGGCTTGCACAGCTCGAGCCGTAGCCTAAACTCACCTCAGAACCCACCTCGCCGGTCATGATTCCGGCCTCCCTACGGCGCGCGGCTCCAGGAGAACCGGTCCTGAGTAACTTCAATTTGCCGGCGGCACCTCCCGCCGTCTGCAACCCGGCAGCGGAGTTCGAGCTTTCGCGCCCAGAAGCACTACAGCACCCACCCTCGATAGTTTGCACCAATCCGAGGAAGGGTTTCCCGCCGAAGCCCCACCCCCTGCCCGCCTGCCAATCAGGAAGCGCCTCCAGCCGGCCCTGCGAATGTAATCTGGGTTGATTTGGCGGGTCGCGGTGGCTGTTGTCAACCAGATATGGGAGTGGCTTTGGGGTGGCTGGGGGTGCCCCGGTGCGAATAGGTAGGCGCGATGGCTTGGGAAGAAGGTGTCTTGTGAATGGTGTTCTTGAACTTTTGATCTTTGGCTTAGTACCATGGGTTGTACCAAGACAATTTGAGGAGTGATACTTCCAGGCAGGAAGTGAACTAAGAAGTTCCCAAGTATCCCAGAGGTGTCCCACACCTGAGGTTTTGCTAAGGGCTTTCTCATCAATTCATCCCCAGAGCAATCTAACCTACAGAGTTAAGTTTTTGCCTCTCTTGGTCTATTCTTTGTCCCTTCCTTGCCGTGCTTTATGGGCAAGGAAGACTGACCTTTCTGAACTGTATTGTCCCAGCTGCCCTGCCATTTGGCTTCTGTATGGTCAAGCCAGTGGCAAAATTACCTATAAGGTTATTGTAAAGAGACCAGCTGGCACAAGGAAAGAAAGATCTGAGTGTTTATTCACACCCCCATACCCCCCCCACACACACACACCCTCACCTCCTGCCCTTCACCCCTACTGGTGTGGTGACCAGTTGGGCCCAGTTTGCTGAGGACTTTGCCAGTCTTAGCACGGAAAGCCTCGCATCCCTAGGCCCCCTTCAGAGGCATACAGGGATGACTGGTCACCCCTTACACTGGCCTCCTCTTTAAAATTTCCAGCCTTATCGGAATTCAGATAAAAAGCAACTCCCATTTATTCCCATCTCAACCCATTTCTACACCCTAAGGGTCTTGAGCTGGGTGTGTGGCTCGATAGTAGAGCTCTTGCTTAGCTTGCATGAGGCCCGGAAGTAATTTCCAGGATTTTAAAAATAGAGTCCCATCCTCTTGTTTCATCTTTTTATCTATTTTACTATGACTGTACACAGCAGTGATTTGTAAATATGCATCTATCTATAGCACTTCCTTCAGCATTAGGAGGACCAACCTCCTAATTAATTTTGTGACAGAAACAATAGACAGAATTTTTGAAGTTCTGTTTCTTATTTATTTTGTTTTGTTTTTTTCAAAACAGGGTTTCTCTGTATAGCTCTGGCTGTCCTGGAACTCACTCGGTAGACCAGGCTAGCCTCAAACTCAAGGAGATCCACCTGCCTCTGCCTCCCCAGTGCTGGGATTAAAGGCTTGTGCCACCACCACCTGGCTTTTTATACTTCTTTTTATTTGTAATAATTTATTTTTATTTGCATTGGTGGTTAGCCTGTGTATATACAGTTGTGAGCTGCCAACTGAATCTGGGTCCTCAGTGCTCTTAACTGCTGATCCGTCTCTCTAGCTCCTGGACAGAGTTTTATAGTCCGCATTTTCTTAAGCTCTGGGTAACCCTTAAGGTAAGTGATAGAGTGATCTCTGCTTAAGCAAGTGAGAAAAACACACTCTGAAGAAGCTAGTAGCTGTCACACCCTGTTCTTTAGACTTCAGAGCTCACAAAGAGCACCCCCTGATGTATCTCCTCTTCCCCAGTTCTGGTTACCCCAATAACACTTCTGCCTACAAAAATTACTTTCAGGGGCTTGAGAGATGGTTCAGAAGCTAAGAATACTGGCTGTTCTTCCGGAGGCCCCGGATTCAATTCCTGTCACCCACATGGCAGCTCACAACTGTCTCTAACTCCAGTCCAGGAGATCTGATATCCTTTTCTAGTTTCCGTGGGCAATAGGTATAAACATGGAATACAGCCATATATTCAAGAAAAACATCCATATACATCAAGATAAATAAAAAAATGTTTCCATATTAGTCTATTCTTCCCAGAAGTTACACCCTTTGGATATTGATAAAGCACAGAATATTCACAGAATGAATATTTACAAGCCAGTTGTAGGCTAGAAAGATAGCTCAGCAGGTAAAGGCACTTATTACAGAGTTCTGTCCCTAGAGCCCACAATGGAAGGAGAGAACTGATTCCCCAAAGCTATCCTCTGACCTCCACAAGTATGTTATGACACATGTGTGCTGTGCTCACTCACATGCATCATACACACAAAAAAATAAAAATAAAGTCTGAGATTACACGTGCATTCGAAACACAGAACATGTTCAGGCCATTGTCAAGTGTTCTCTTATGATTTGTTCTGTGGCAGATAAACAAAGCAGGCACTTAAGATAAAGAACAGTGTGAAGAGATGCCTAAATCCTATCTTTCACTCCTTTGGATGTTGTTGCTGCTGTGCTGAGACGCAAAGCTAGGACCTCATCCATGCTAAACGAGTGTTCTCCTGCCTTGATCATTCTCTAGATTCTCTAGTTTGTTTGTTTTTTTTTTGTTTGTTTGTCTTTTTATGAAAGAAAGCCTATTATGTTACAGTTTTACTACAGTTCTGTAGAATTTGTGACCTGCTTTATTCTAAAGGCTAAGTCCTGGGATACCTTATCTCTGAAGAAGCACTGCCACCAAGTGGTAGGTCTAGGTCATGTCATTCTACTTTTTTCTTTTTCCTCCCTCCTCCCCCTTTTCCTGGCTTTTGAAACAGGTTTTTCTCTGTGTAGCCCTGGCTGCTGTCCTGGAAGACTTTCTATAGACCCAGGCTGGCCTCGAACTCATAGAAATACACCTGCCTCTGCCTCTCAAATGCTGGAATTAAATGTGTGTACCACCACTGCCCAGCTTACTTTTTTAATGGTAACTTCCCCTCCATTTATTTATTTATGTATTTATTTTATTGAGGGAATGGGTGGACATGCCATAGCCCATATGTAGGAGACTGATAACAACTTAGGGATCTATTTTCTCCTTCTAGCACATGGGTTCTGGGACCGGAATCTCCTGAAGCTGGAGTTCCAGGTGGTTGTAAATCCCCAGATGTGAGTGAAAGCAGTACCTGCTCTTAAGCTCTCAGCCATCTTTCCAGTTCCCTTATTCTATTTTTCATCTGAAGCCACTTGAAGGAGGCTGGGGAGTGGGGTGGTTGTGGCCCATGCCTTTAATTCCAGCACTGGGGAGACAGAGACCAGCCTGGTCTACAAGAGTGAGTTCCAGGACAGGCTGCAAAGTCACAGGGAAACCCTGTCTCAAAGAAAAAGAGAAAGAAAGAAAGAAGGAAAGAAGAAAAAAAGGCTTGGGTTGTGTGTGAGTAAGAGAGTTACTTTAAGATTTTTCAGAGTTATTTAAACTTGTCTTTGGTAGAATGACCTATTTATATCGCTTTATATTCTGAAGCATAGTACTTCAGAAAATTTTTATATTTAAATTTAAAGCAGTTTTAAAGCTCTTAGAGGATCCTTGTTAGAGGTTGCATTACACAATACATCCTAATAATAATTTAAAAAAAAAAAGTCATGCAAGACCTGAAACATAGTAGGTGCTTAATCACTGCCTGAGTGATCAAAATGTCATACTGAAAGCAGAAAATTGCCAGGGTCTTTCTTCAAGGTGGCTCCTGTGCCACAACTTTGTCCAACCTCAAGTACCTATAAGTCACCTGTTCACTGGACAAACCCTGAGCTCCTATTTTAAGCCTGTGCTAGCCATGAAGAGTGCAAAGACACATAAAAGGCAGTTTGTCCTCAGAGAGCCTCCCACTCTCAGTTGGAGACAGGCAAGCAAGCAAATATATGCAATATGTAAATTCGTATAAGAGATTGTGGGGAACTGGAGGGAGAGGCAACTATAGCTGGTGGTAGACTATGGCTGGGGCAAGTCGGGGAAATGACTCACCAACTGAATTTCAAAGCTGAATTAGGTCCCCAGGCTGGCACAAAGAGGAGAAGCAGCCCGTGTCCGTGCAGGAGCTTGAGAAAACATGCTGTGTTTAGAGAACTTGAAAGTAGGTCACTATGGCCGGAGCACAGGGCATGGTATGTAGGGTTGGAGGAGGGGTCAAAACAAAGGCTGCAAGTTACACATGCTATGAAATGTTGGAAATGTCCTTCTCGGAATTTAAACAGAATGAAGTGGGCAGTTGAGGAGTAGGGGTGGAAATTGTTAAGGAGCGTGATACAGTCAAATGTAGGCCTGAGAAAGATTATCCTAGCAGTGTGTAAAAGATGAATTAAAAGGGGATTGGACTGGAGGTAGAGAGAGTAGTTGTCTCGGGAGATTATTGGAACTTGAATTTGGTCAATGATAGTAACAATGAAAGAGAGGGGATAGATTGAAAAAAGAGAGGCAAAACTAATAGTGCTTGGTGGATGATTAACCTTGGGGGTGAGGGAGAGCTGGGGGGGGACCCCAGTGATGACCACGTTTCCAGATTGATAGTGATGGACAGTGATACTATGCACCAAAACTGAGAATGCATGTCCCTAACTAAAAATTCACCCATAACTCAGGAGGTCTAAGGAAGAAAGAGTGTGAGACCAGGGAAGGGAGGAAAAAGAGAGGAACAGACAGAGAAAGAAAAAGGGGGGGTGTTGAAATGTAGCTCAGTTACTGAAGTGCTTGCCTAGCAAACCCAAGGCCCTGAATCCCATCCCTGGCAACACAAAACCTGGGCACAGCGGTGCACATTTGTTACCCCAGCATTAAGGAGAAGCTCAACTCAGCAGCTTACTGTGTTCTACTCATAGTGTCTCTTCACTACTCCATTTCTTCCCTACTTCCCTACCCAAGAAATATACATACATACATACATACATACATACATACATACATACATACATCTCAGAAATTCCTCTGCCCTGGTTGCATTCAATTTTCTCAGGTGTTTTTGTACAGTATGAATAAAATTTGTTGTTAGTGTTCCCAACACTTGATCAATCAATATACATCAGTCTGGGCTGGAGAGATAGCTTACCAGTTAAGTGCACTGGATGCGCTTGTAGAAGACCAGAATTCTGTCCCCAGTATCCACATCAGGTGGCTCATTACTGCCTACAACTCCAGCTGTAGGTGATCTGACATCCCCTTTTGTTTTCCATGGGCATCTGCACACACATGTGCACACACACATATGTAAATAAAAATAAACTACAGCTTTTAAATGTACACAGGACATATATTCTGTATATATTGATATATATGATTATGTATGATTATAGAGTAGCTAATATCTATGCTTTGATCATATAAACTTCAACCAATGTAGGGAGACTTATCTAGGTATGTATGCTTGAGGAAAAGGATTCCACCACAAAATGACAAAGGGATACTGGTCCCTTGCTACAGCCTGTTTAATTCCAGTACCTGCTTTATTGGTTGGTTAATACTTGGCCCTTTTCAGACATGTCAGATAACTAAAGTATACCGAGAGGCAGAGCCTCGTAGGCATATGGTTAATTCCTGTGAGGGTAATATAGTTGGGATGTTTTCATAAAACAAGGGGTGATGCTGAACAGAATAGGACACTGTGCCCACCATAGGCCAAAGGATAGTTTTACTATTGGTATCAACCAGAGATCTCTCATGGCTGTCTTCATGACAAAGACTTGATTGGCATTCGGTGGGTGAGGCCAAGTTTGTTAAATGTCAGTGAGAAACACTCAAATGGAAAAGAGGAAGAGGAGGGGAATATTTTAGGCAGGGAAAATAGAATGAGCAAAGGTGTGGAGGTGGGGGAGGACACTAAGGTTTGAGAAGAGTGGGTGACAATCATGGAAAAGGAGACAGGGAATGAACAAGACACAAATGTTAAATCTGACCCTCTGAGAGTCTGCAGTTCTTTAGCCTGAAAATCTGCTAACTCAAGTCATGTTTCTGTGGGGATAAAATATACACAGGAAGTAGTAGATCAGGGAGCAGGCTGAGGGTGAGGCCAAGGTTGGTTCTTTTGGACCATCCAGACCCAGTGAGCCTCCAAATGAATTAACCATTTAAGCAAACAAAGGTAACAAGATGAACTGGCCAGCTGAGGCCAGCAGAAGAATTGCTGACAAATAAATAGCAGTTGATTGCTACAAAGTCTCTGCTCGTTTTGTTTTGTTTTGTTTTTTTGAGACAGAGTTTCTTTGTGTAGCTTTGGCTGTCCTGGAACTCACACTCTGTAAACCAGGCTGGCCTTGAACTCAAACAGATCCACCTGCCTCTACCTCCCTGGATGCTGGGATTAAAGGTTTGCACTACCACTGCCAGGCTAAGTCTCTGCTCTTCAGGTAATTACGTTCTTGTGGCAGGCAATAAGTGGACAAATAAATAAATAAATAAATGCCTAGAAGAAAAATAAGAAATGACATGGTTTAGAGAATGCTAAGTGTACCTGAGGGCTAAAGGGGAAAGCTGCTGCTTTACAGAATCAAATCTTTTTTTTTAAAAAAAAAAATGTGGTGTGAATCTGTGTTTGAGTGTGTGTGTGTGTGTGTGTGTGTGTGTGTGTGTAGAAGTATCTAAGACATTCCAAGCAATAAGCCTGCATTCCAGTGGCCATTACTATAAGAACAGCTATCTTTCCTTCCAACCAGTTCTCCTCTCCAGGGTTGTTAAATGTGTTTCACCTTTGGCCATGTTTTTTTTTTTTTTTTTCCTGAGTGAAATGGGTGGAAAGAAGGTATGTGATATGGTTAGAAGCAATACTTTTTACAGCTTTCTCCACCCTTGTATATTCCGGTAGAAGGATCTAGTGAGGCCAGAAACTAGATTCTTCAGAGTGGTTTATAGGTGAGGTCTTAATCAGGCATTTACACCCCTTCCAATCAAGAATCCTGTTACCTGTTGCTGACTAGATTAGACAAATCTGGCCATTATGTCTTATTTACCTAAAGTAAGGCTTGCCTGAAAGGTTCTTGACAAAGTACATAAAAGGACCAAGAACTGAGATGTCAATGAGCTTACAACTTGTATGGGTGGTTTTACTTGATTGTTAATAAAGGTTTGAGTCTGTGTTAGATTTCACAGATTTGGTGTCACTGTAATACACAGCTTGGTAGTAAGATGGAAGAATGGATGGCCTAGTGTGGAGGTGATGTCTGCTCTCCACTCTGCAACAACAAAGTCTAACATGATAATATGTTCATATAAGATTACCAATAAATGATCACATTGGCTGGGAGCAACTTGAAACAGAAGATGGCTTACCTCAATTCACATATCAGATTGGCTTTCAGTGGCATTAAATGCACAACCAAATTAAACCTATCTTGCCAAAGAGAAGTCAAGTTGAATCAAGTTAAACAAATCACTGTTTTCTGAAGTCAAATCTGCTTCAGTCTGGAGAATGGGTCAGGAAGGAAAATACTGAACCCAGGAACATAGGAGAGGAGATTACCACTATGGTTCAGGTCAAACAGTGAGAAAGGCAAGCGGTACATTGGGACGAGGTAGACACCAGCACCAGAAACATTCTTGTTCAGAAACTGGATCTGCCACTCAACCATACAGCTAAAGAGTTGTTTTTCTTAGCTTCAATGAGCATGCACGTGCATGCACACAAACAATAATATGTTAGTATGCATCAAG
This sequence comes from Cricetiscus sungorus, assembly GCA_030556225.1. Taxonomy (NCBI): domain Eukaryota; kingdom Metazoa; phylum Chordata; class Mammalia; order Rodentia; family Cricetidae; genus Cricetiscus; species Cricetiscus sungorus. Next base: position 121,156,316 of record JANBXA010000734.1, on the reverse strand, counting down.
TTCTCCAACTCACTGATTGGCATGTGGCAAGAACAAAAGAAAAGACAACTTCCTCAGCCACCATCACAACTATAAAACTCTATGGTAGAGTGAAAGCTGAAAGACTAGTGAGTCTAGGGTTTAACTATTTCTCTGTCACTGAATGTTACAAGGAAGTCTTTGATGGAAATTTGCTAAAAAGCTCTTGCTTGTCTATCATGGGAAAGTCATTTTAACAGGAAGGACAGAGGTGATAAATACGATGTTGTCAGCTTTCAGAGAGATTTGGTGTTACTGTTTTGTGTCAATGCCTATTCCCCATTCTCAGTTAAAACCAGCTTTTCAAATCACATGGCATTGAATTCAACTGTTTTTTGTTTTGTTTTGTTTGTTTGTTTTTGCAGTACTGAAAGTAAAATCTAGGGCCTCATACATGCTGGACACATCAAGCCACCCCTGAGCTACATTCTCAGATTCACCCCACCTCCAGATTTAATCACTGATACTATTTTTTATTTTGTATGAGTGTTTTGCCTGCATATACGTCTGCACTGCTTTTGGACTTGGTGCCAGCAGAGCCCAGAAAGAGGCATCAGATCCCCTAGAACTGGAGTTACAAACAGTTGTGAGCTGCCATGTGGGTGCTGGAAACCCAGGTTTTCTGGGAGAGCAGCCAGCACCTTGACTGCAGAGCCGTCTCTCCAGCTCCCCCAGCTATTTTTCCTGAGAAACGGCCAGTTTGTAAAGCACTAGGCTAGGTCCATCATTTACATTATTTAGCCTATATGGTAATACTTTTATTATCTTAATTTTTATAGTTTGAAACTGAGATCAAAAAATGGAAAAAAATGATTCATTATTTAGAATCACATTGATGGTTAATAACTTACACGCTATCTTATGAGGAGACTGTTATCAATCAACAGTGTGCGTGCGTGTCTGTGTGTGTGTGTGTGTGTGTGTGTGTGTGTGTGTGTGTGTGTGTATATATATATACAGGTAATATTGTGTGGGGTGTGTGTGTGCTAGGATTTGAGTATAGAGTCTCATACCTGCTAGGAATTGTACCACTGAGATGTGACCCCAGCTTTAGAGATAATTTTTGAAAAGTTATTTTGTATTTCTACAGATACTTACAATGTATTCTGCTCTTTGCTTCTCTCTATAGGGCCACACTTTGATCTGGTATCTTTCCATCAGTTTCTAGAACTTCTTTTACTTTCCTTACAATGCAGGTCTGCCTGAAATAAATTCTCTCTGGTTTTGTCTAGCTACAAATGATTTTATTTTATTTTATTTTATTTATTTATTTTGGATTTTTCAAGACAGGGTTTCTTGTGTAACAGCTGTGGCTGTCCTGGAACTCATCTTGTAGACCAGGCTGACCTGAAATATCACAGGGATCCACCAGCCATTGCCTCCCGAGTGCTGGGATTATAGATGTGCACCGCCACCATTTGGCCTTTTGTCTATTTTTATTTTTAATGATGTGCATGCATGTGCATGTGTGTGGGTTTGTGCACATGCATGCAATGCCCGAAGAGGCCAGAAGATGGCATTAGATCCCCTGGAGCTGGACTTACAGGCCTGGTTGAGCCAGCACACCTGTAATTGCAGCACTGGGAAGGTGCCACGTTTGAGGCAGTCCTGGGCTCTCTTACACATCACTGTCTCGCGTGAGGGAGGTAGGAGCTGTGCTATTTATACACTGATCCCAGAAAGCTTTTTTATTTATGCAGTTTAATCTCTGGCAGTTCGGTTCTAAGATCGGAACAGTTAGGGTGGTTTTCTTCTATCCTTCTGGGAAAGCCCTCAGGCACGGAGAGGCAGAAACCAGGAGCACTGATAGCACTGAAATCTTGAAATCATTCTTAATGCCTCTCCTTTTTGTCACATGCCAAATTCAGTTCACCATCAAACTCTATTAGCTCTGTATTAAAACCACAGCTGGGACTTACAGCTACACTCCTTCACCCAGGACACAGCGATTGCTGATTCCCCTGGGTCACTCGTGACCCTGCTTCTTCATCTTCCCGTTCTTGCCTCTGCTCCCCATATTGATTTTCTAGAGCTCCCATAACAAGCTGGATCGTACAAGCAGCAGAAGTGCACTATCTCACACTGCTGCCAGCCTACAGGCAAGGTATTGGTCAGGCCACACTTCCTTTGATGACTAGAGAGCCAGCTAGCTTTCCTGGTCTTGTCCTAGCTTCTGGTGGTTTGGCAACAATCTTTGAATTTCTTTGGAAGGTAGATGCATCACTCCAAACACTTGACTGTACATGCTGTTCTCCCTGTATCGTTTGTTTGTTTGTTTGTTTGTTTGTTTGTTTGAGACAGGGTCTCACTGTGTAGTATTAGGACTCTGGAGCTCCATATGTAGACCAGGATGGCCTCTAACATAGAGGTCTGCCTGCCTCTGCATCTCCAGTGATGGAATTAAAGGCTTGTACCACTTTGTCCTTTGGCCAGCCTTTCTATATCTCTTCATAGTCTATGTGTTTGTCAGTGTGGTCTGCTTCCAAATTTTTCCCCTTCCTCCCCTCCATTCTCCTCCTCCTCATTTCCTTCCTCCTTCTTCTCATTCCTGTTTTCCTCCTTCTTCTTTTTACTTTATTTATTTATTTACTTTTGAGATAGGGTCTCACTATGTAACTCTACCTGTCCCGGAATTCACTATATAGGCCAGGCAATCCTCAAATGCACAGATGTCTACCTGCCTCTGCTGGGATAAAAGGTGTGTGCTACCACACCTGGAAATTTTCTTCTTTTAATAAGGATGTCAGTCATACTTGATTAGTACCCATCCTAAAGATGCTATATCATAATAATTGTCTGTATCTACAAAGATCCTATTTCTAAGTAAAATTTTGTTTGGTGCTATTAAGAGCTAGGAGCTTAACCTATCTTCTTTAAGGAATACTAGCCAACCCATTATATTCTGGCCCATTTCCATTGTCTATTACTAAGTCTTATTTGTGTGTGTGTGTGTGTGTGTGTGTGTGTGTGTGTGTGTGTGTGTGTGAGTGACTAATGAGTTTATGTATACCACGTGCTTATAAGTCCCCTTGGAGGTGAGAGGGCATCAGATCCCATGATGGAGGTACAAGCAGTTGTGAACCACCTGTGGGTGCTGGGACCCAAGCCCAGGTCCTCTGTAAGAGCAATAAGCTCTCTTAACTACTGAGACATCTTGCCAATTTGTTAAACTCTATTTTTTAAATTTTTTATTTAAAAAATAAATGTAAAAATATTTATTTTTAAGGCAGAGTCTTGTAGTGATGTAGTCACTCTGTCCGCACCTGTGGTACAGACTACGCCCATTAGGGGTGGGGACAGGGACAGACATGACCTGGGGGAACTAGGTCTGGGGACGCTTTCTTGCTTGCTGGACAGGGACAGAGAGCAATTGGAGGCATCCTTGGGACCAGGAACCTGCTGGGGTTCATCTTTCTCTGTTGTAAATTATTTCTCCCTGAATAAACATCTATTCAGCCTATCTGTTTTTCTTGATCCTTATTAAACCACCATAGGGTCTCATATATCTCAGTCTAGTTATAAACTATATAATTAATTATATATAATTAAGGATGACCTTGAACTTTTTTTTTTTAATACAAAAACTCTTTGTAGCCCTGGAACTCACCACGTAGACCAGGCTGGCCTTGAACTCAGAGATCTGCCTGCCTCTGCCTCAAAGGTTCTGAGATTAAAAGCATGTGTACTGTGGCCTGTCTGGCCTTGAACTTCTGATCTGCCTGCCTCTACCTCCTGAGTGCTGGGATTGCAGGCATGCACTCCAGCACACCTGGCTTTTGCAGTGCTGGAGCTTAAACCTATAGCTTTGAGCAAACACTCTTAACAACTGAGTCTCACTCTCAGTACCCAGTTTGATTCTTTCAAAGGGTAAATGAAGTGTTTGTTTCTGTTTAAATGATCTTGATGATTCAGAGAAAAAACCCAAATTTCTAAATGGTCTGTAACACCTTATTATCTGCCTGCCCATCCTCTCTGACTTCGTCTCTCGTTCTCTTCATTCATTGCACTTCTGTGCACAGCTTTATTGTTCCTTGCAACTCTATTTTGAACCATACTCAAAAGATTAGGTGTGTATATTAGGTGAGGAAACTATTTCCCCTTCCTTTTCACATCAATGAGCAGCTAAGCTCATGCTCATTGGAGACTTGAAGATCTTTCTCAGGGAAATTAACTAAACCAAGAGAAAGTCCACAAACTCACAACTGGAAATCTTCTAATAAAAAGCCCAGAGAGACCACTCAATTCATAAAGCCCACCAGAGAATAAGCCATGCCTCTGTGTGTGAATATGCCAGCTTTAATCAGTGTTTTGCTCTCTGCTAGATGTGGTGGTACACACCTGTAATCCCAAGCCTCACAAAGAGCCAGGGCAATCACCTTTAAGGCTAGGGTCAGTTATATAAAGAGTGGAAGCCTTGAAGAAGTGATTCTTTGTTTGTTTTTTATTTTTTTGAGACAGGGTTTCTCTGTCTAACTTTGTAGACAAGGTTGGGCTCGAACTCACAGAGATCCGCCTGCCTCAGCCTCCCAAGTGCTGGGATTAAAGTTGTGTGTCACCACCACCTAGCTAGGGAGAGGTTTTTTAAAAAAACGAACAAAAACAAAACAAAAAATTTCTCTGGGATAGTGAGACAGTTCAGCAGTCAAGAACACCTGCTGCTCTTCCTAAGGACCTGGGTTCGATTCTAGGCACCCACATGGTGGCTTACAAATGCCTGTAACTCTAGTTCCAGGGGATCTGACAACCTCCTCTGGCTTTCTTGGCACCAAGTATACACATGTTGCACAGATATATATGTGGGAAAACATCTAAACACATAAAATGTTTAAAAAATAAAGTAAGATTAAAATGCTATTCTTTTTTCTTTTTGGTTTTCTGAGTCAGGGTTTCTCTGTAGCTTTGGGAGACTGTCTTGGAACTAGCTCTGTAGACCAGGCTGGCCTTGAACTCACAGAGATCCACATGCCTCTGCCTCTCAAGTGCTGGGACTAAAGGTGTGCACCACCAATGCTCCACAAGCTGATTTTTGAGCCCCATGCGCACTGTGGTACTTGCACACACACAGAGACATACAGAAGTAAACATGTGTTGGAAGAACTCGATGCCATCCCCATAACCAGCAAGCTCCTGCAAGACCGCAAGGAGCACCTGGTCTTCCCTCTGTCAGCAGACAGTCTGGATTTCTCAAAACGCAGTGCTGATCCCTTTCCTCAAACCCTGCCTTTGCAGTTAAAACCTCTGCCTTTGAGTGCACACTCAGTTTCGTTTCTATAGCCATTGGGATGATTATAATCATCACCCCAGCCTGAATCATCAGTTGGCCAAGTGTGCCAGTAAGGTATCCAGAAGGGACTGGGATTGGCCCAAGACACCCCAAGACCAAGTCTCAGCACAGAGGAGACTTATTAGCCTCGGAGGGACAAAGGGCTGGGAATAAAAGACAAAGGCAAAAGATAGAGGACTAGGGAGAAGGGGAAAGGAACAAGGGAGAGGGGTCAGGGATAGTTGTCCCTAGGGAGGACAAAGGACTGCCTCTGAATAGAAAGGAGACAGATGTGGTCCATAGGCAAATGGTAGTTTATAAAGGTAAAAGGTGTTGGGATGAGGTGTTTAATGTTGATTGGATGGGTTAATTAGGTGAGCCAAAGGGACCTTTTGATTGCTGGACTTCAGTACAGCTGGACCTTGGTAGTCAGCCTCAGGAGGAGGAAGTCCCCAAATAAGTAATGGACTTCGGTGGCTGGTTTAGGAATGTAATCTAGTGGGCTTTAGCAAAGCTTGCCGGAGCCATGTTTGCCATGCTCAGGCTGACTAGAGTCCCTTCACACCCAAAATGAACCACCACCTGAGAGAAAGCTAAAGTAAACAATCTGTACAGGGAGTGAATAAAACTCTAGAACTATTGTAAAGATCCTTGCAAATGAAAGAAAATATTACATTTCATAAAACAAGTGTATGAAACTATAAAGGAGCACATAAAAGTTATTGATATGAACTAGGGGGATGGCTCAGTCTGCAGAGTGCACTCCTGGCATGCATGTAGAATCAATCCCCAGAACCCATGTAAAATGCTGGGCACTTGAGGAGGTGGAGATGGAAGGGCCCCTGGGGTTCGCTGGCCAGCCCTCCTGCTGAACTGGAGAGCTTGAGGTTAATGACTCTGCTTCAAAATTATAAATACATAAATGTGAATTGTTAAAGAAATTATATCTAACTTAAGACTTTAAAAAAGAGCAAAATTGCTGTGGACTAGGAGCAGGTGGTACAGCATTCCATTGAGGTGACTCTTGGAGAGCTCGTTCAGTGTTCAGTGCTTGTCCGAGTCTAGATTCTTGTTGCTGTGATAAACATTGGACCAAGAGCTCCTTGGCGGGAGGTGGTGGGGCACAGGATGGATGGACTTATTTGGCTCCTACATCCTGATCACAGTTGATCACTGAGGAAGTCAGGGCAGAAACAAAGGCAGGAACCATAAGAGGAAAGCTGCTTACTGGCTTGGCCTCCGTGGCTTTCCCATACAATGCAGGATCACCTGCCCATAGGTAGCACCGCTCACAGTGGCTGGACATTCCACATCAATCTGCAGCTAAAAAAATACCCCTGACATGCCCATAGGCCAATCCGATAGGGGCATTTTCTTCCTCTTCCCAGACATCCAATTGACAAAAACTAGCCAGCATAATGTGGATCCCTGTACCTGTCAGTTGGAATGAATCCACTTTCATTTCTACTTAAGTTATTTATGTGTTTGTTTGAAAGCTGGACATGGTGGTACATGTCTGCAATCCTAGCACTCTGGGAGTGGGAGCTAGGCCAGCCTGGGCAATAGAGAGACTTTATCTCAAAAGACAAACTAAAAACCTCGTTTGAGTTAAGAGGTTCCCCAGCTAAAGAACAGCAAGAAGTTCCTTTTGGGTTTGTAAGCAGTGGGTATTCGGAGATTCCGGCAGGAAGGGGTGTTGTGGAGTACCAACAGATCAGAGGCAGACACAAGGGTGGAGAGCCACAAGAACACTGGTGGCTGGGGTCCTACCGTAGAGTGAGCTCAGCATCCACTAGTGAGAATCCCTTTGGCGTAGCCTCTGGGATGGCACTGACAAGTTCAAGTAGTTCAGTTTCTTTCTTTAACCTTAACTGAGCACGGTCTGTGTACCTAGCTCTCTCCTCCAGATGGGTGAGCCAAGTACCTATCTTTGAGTGGCTTGGGTACAGAAAGTGTAAACATGTTTAGTCCCTGAGAGCTCTATTCTCTTCTCTTACACTGAGGTGAGATCTTGAGTGTATTATCTCTCAGGGGACATATCCCAGCAGCTCAACAGAGAGGCTGCATTATGGGTTTTGGCTGAGGAAAGGCAAGGAACAAGAAGTGGCAACTTTTTGGCATGTGCTCACTTGATTCTAGACACACAAGAATTCACATTGGGCTTAGAGGATTCAGATTGCCCTTGGTGATATATTATTTATGATTTATTAAAGCTTGCCTGAGGATTTAGAAAGTAAAGGCAGCCTCAAGCTATAGAGATCAGGCAGTGGTGGTACACACTTTTAATGCCAGGATTCAGGAGAAAGGCAGATGGATCTCTGAGTCCAAGACAACCCTGGGCTACTGGAGAGTGAATCAGAGCTCACGCCTTTAATCCCAGGATTTGAGAGGTATAAAAGGTAGAGGCATTCAGTCTCAGGATTAGTCTCTAGCTACACTGACAAGAACACAGCAGTCTATGTGAATCAGAGGAGTAGTGAAGTTGGAAATAGTTTGAGGATTACCCCTTTGGTCTGGGCATAGGTAGGGGTAAGGGCTAGTGGCTGGCTGCTTTGCTTTTCTGATCTTCAGCTTGAACCCCATATCTGTCTCTGGGTCTTTTATTTATTGTGCTACTTGCTCGTTGAGATAGCCTTGCACAAGTGAGGGGATGTGCCCAAGATACTTAGAGTCAGTAAGTTATAGAATGAGAATTAGAGCCCAGACCCATCTGTGCCAGGGGACGATGGCACTTTGCCCAGAGAGTTTCATCCAGACTCTGACTCCAACACTATACCTTTTCTAGCTTCCACCATTTGTACATTCACTCTTTCACTCATTCTTTCATCCCATAAGCTCCACTCCTAAAGGCATTTGGTACCTGGAAGGTTGTCAGGAAACAGAGACACAAATCTGAATACCTGAATAAAGCCTAAGGCTGCCCTCAAGAATTTATAGAGCAGTGAGGAGCCTGGCCTGGAGATGAGTTGATTGCATCATCAAAGGAGGCCCTAGAGTGGTGGCCAGGGGACAAAAGGACTTAATAGGGGGGAAAAAATAACTCAACTGTTGGCAATAGAGGCAAATTCTCTACTCATCCCCTTCCTGGAAGTGTGTGAGGTGTGGGAGGGGGGTGAGCAGCCACTGGCGGAGAGATCTGAAGGGGAAGTGGTATTGAGGCATGGCTTCTCAGCCCCAGCAGGAAGCAGAGGGTAGGTTTCCTGAACTGAGGCCCAGGAGTATCTATGACTACAGAAGTTCAGTAGGAAGGTTACTTGGAAGAGGGTACAGGGTGCCTTAGAGGGAGTGAGTCTGCAGATGGAATGGAGATCATCCAGTAGCCAGCAAGGCAGGGTTAGGGGTACAAACCTGCAGTCCTGACTGGAACTGCACATGTAATGCTCCCGTTTCTGAGTTAATGATAACACTATTTTTTTTTTTTTTTTTTTTTTTAATGCAGAGAAAGAGCTATAGTCACGGTGCCTCAAGGATGAGCGATTTTGTTAGGCGGTAGGGCTGGAAAAGTCTGCCTCAAACCAGGCCAGCATTGTTTAAATAGTTTTGTTTTGAGACAGGGTCTTATGTAGCTCAGGCTAGCCTTTTACTCACTGTGCAGGGGAAGATAAATTTGAACTTCTAACCCTTCTGCCTCCACTTCCTAAGTGCTAGGATTTCAGGTATATTCCACCATGTCCAGTTTATGCAGTGCTGGGGATTGAACCCAGGACTTCTTCCTGCATGCTAGACAAGATCTCTCCAACTAAGCTTCAACTCCAGCTCCACCAATATTGCTCAAATTGTATGAGGAAATTCTGTGAGGCGGGGAAGGAAGATGGGCTACCAGGTTTGCTAGAGATGACTCAAGCATTAAGAGTGTATTTTAACTGGGAGGCAGTGGCTCACACCTTTAATCCCAGCACTCGGGGGACAAGCAGGTGGATCTCTGAGTTCGAGACCAGCTAGATCTACAGAGTGATTTCTAGGATAGACAAGGTTATACAGAAAAGTAAAAAAAAAAAGTATACCTCTCTTTTGGAGGACTGAGGTTCAGTTCCCAGAACTGGTATTCAGCAACTAACTCTTGTGTAGTTGGAGTTTTCTTTGGGCTACCAACCAACTCCCAAATAAAGACAGAGACTTATTATTAATTATGAATATTTGTTCTTAGTGTAGTCTTCTCCCACTAGCTCTTTTAATTAAATTGTTTCTATTCATCTCTGTTTTGCTCTCAGGGATTTTTGCCTTTTTTTTTCCCTATGTCCTACCTATACATCCTCCTTTCCTGTTGGCCAATCAGCTTTTTATAAGACCAACCAGGTATCTCAGGCAGGCAAGGTAAAACAGCAATACATTTTACATAGTTAAACAAATGCAACACATCTTTGCATAGTTAACTATAACGCAACACTCTAGCTCTGCAGAACCAGAACACTCTTCTGGTCTCTGTGTGCCCTACATTCACATACACAAACCCACACTCAAACACATTCACATCCCCATAATTAAAAAGAAAAGTCTTTTTTTAAAAAAAAAAAGAAAGAAAGAAAAAAGCAATAAAACTTGAGCTTCATGCTGAGCATGATGAAAATGCCTGTAACGTTAGGTCTTGAGAACTGGAGGCAGAAGGGTCAGTAGTTTGAAGTCATCCTCCATGACACAGCAAGTTCTAGGTCAGCCTGGGACACCTGAGACCTTGTCTCAAAGCAGCAACAACAAAATCCAACCCAAGCAAAACATCTCGAGCTTCTAGCTACTTTTTTTCTTTTCGTTTTAGTTGTTCACCAGTCTTTCTTATGTGTGTGTGTGTGTGTGTTTGTGTCTCTCAATGGCCAAGTTGGCTATTTTGGCTGGCCAGTGAGCTCCAGGGACGTGCCTGTCTTTGCTTTCTCAGTGTTGGGATTACAAATGTGGACCATCATGCCTGGCTTCCTATTACTGCTGCTTCTTTTAACTTGGATTGGGCTCAGATCATGCTTAGAAAGCAAGTACTTTAATTGACTGAGCTATCTCCCTATTTTGTGACTATTTTCTCCTCCAATATTCTGCTCCCCCATTGTTGTTATTTACTATCTGACTTGTTTTTTGTTTTATTTTTGGAAACAATGCTTCTTAAAGCACAGGCTGGCCTTGATTTTGGTAGCAGAGGCTTGCCTTGAATTCTCTATCTTCCTGTCTCCATGCCCCAAGTGCTCAACCACTCAGGATCTGGTTTTGTTTCGCAAACTATATTTAAAGCATTTAGTTATTTATTTGTTTATTTATTTATTTATTTGTTTGTTTGTTTGTTTATATGGGGGTGTATCCATGGCACTCATGTGGGGGGTCAGAAGACAACTTTCAAAAGTCAGTTATCTCCTTCCACCATGTCAGTCAGCCTTGGGGATCGAACTCAGATTGTCAGGTTCTAAAGTGCCTTTACTCACTGAGCGATCTTCCTCATAAAAAGAGGGTAGGGGCTGTAGAGATAGGTTAGTGGTTGAGGGTGCTTGTTACTCTTGCCGAGGCCCCGGGTTCGATTTCTATCGCAGTTTATACTATCTGTAATCCCAGTCCCTGGGGATCTGATGCGATTTTTCTAGTCTTCCAAGGCACAAATACATACACGCAGGCAAAACACATATTCACATAAAATAAAAATAAATCTAAAACTATAAGATAAAAAGGCCTGTGTGATAACACTGGAAGACAAACATCTACAACCAAAGGAGAACAATCTCAGGAGAAACCCCTGATCCTATCAGAATTTCAGTCTCCAGAACCGAGAGAAAACACATTTCCGCTGTATTAAGCTACATAGTCTGGGATGCTCAAGGGCAGCCCTAGCAACCTAGATCAAGGGTGTTGCGCCTTTTAAACTAAAGTAGAGCGCCCGCGGTTGCCCCATTCAGTTGACTAGACACCCTGTGGTCCAGTCTTTACTGGAAGTCCTGACTGGAAACCTTAAGGACACTGGACCCGCTGGGATACTCGCTGCCTAGGAGTGGGCTGCTGAGAAGACTTGGTGACAGGCTGATCAGTCTCGGGACCCAGGACAGAACCTGCTCTCCCTGCACAGGGGGCGAAGGTGACGGACGTGTGGGCGGTGCTGGGTGAAGGAAGGAACGAGGGGCCCTGCGCCTGGGGTGGGCAGGGGTGAGGGCGAAGAGGCCATCTGTGGTGGTGCGGGGGGAGGTGCCTGCGGTGAGACTCGGGACGAAGAGGTGGACTGTTGCCTGGGGGTCAGCAAGGACGGGAATCCAGCGGCTGAGGACCGTCGCTGCTTGGAGGATCGCGCGGCGGGCGCGCCCCCGCCGCGTCCTCTGGGCTCGGCTCCCAGGGCGCGCGCCCGTCCCCGCGCGCCCCGCCCCCTGCCCCCGGCCGGCCCGCTGAACCCCGCGCGTGGCGGGGCCGCGCACGCCCCCTCGGGACCCCGGGTGCGCGCGCGGCGCCCCCTCCCCGCCCGCCCGGCGGGCGCGCGCCTCCTCCCGCTCCCGCTCCAGCTGGCGGCGGCGGCGGCTGCGGCGGCGGCGGCGGGATTGTTTTTGTTGTCGCTGAGGCCGGAAGAGCCGTGAGAGAGCCGGGTCCCTGTCCCCCGGCCGGGCGCCGCCGCCGCCCCCTGCCCAGCGCCCGCGTCTTCGCGGCGCCGCTCCAGCGCCAATATTCCGGAGAGCAAGCGTTACGCGGCGGCGGCGGCGGGGCCCGGAGCGGGAGGCGCCGGGGACCGGAGCGAGGCGGCCCCCGTCGCCGCCATGGAGGCGCTGGGACCCGGTGAGGAGCGCGCTCGGGCCGGGGCCGGACCCGGGGCTCGGGAGGGCGGACAGACCGGCGGAAGGGACTGTCGCTGTCCCGCCGCCGACCGCGCGGACCCGGATGCGGGGTGCCGGGCCCCGGGAAGGAAGGGGCCCCGTGTCCTCGTCCCCTGGGGGCGGGGACCGCGCCCCAGCTGAAGACTCTGGGTCGCTGCTGGACCCCTCTGGAGGAGGTCTAAGGGAGGGAGGCTCAGGAGGTGACCCGAGTCCCCTGAGGAAGGGGCGACCCGACCCGACCCCAGGAGAGCCCTGTCCACCGTCGCGTGACACTAGCTGGGACCTCAACAGCGACCGTGTGTCTGGTGCACGCACAGGCCTGGCCCAAACCTGGAAGGAAGGCCCATACCTTCTACCAAAGGTGTTCTTGGTGTGAGGTCGACCCCCCCCCTTTTTTTTTTTTTTTGCACTGGCAGACCCACACACCCCCACTCCTGAAAGTCAAGGGGGAAAATGTCCATCTTTTTCCAAGGCCCTGAAGTTTGGTATCTGTCAGTTTGTCAGTCCCAGAGTGTTGTGGACTAGACCTTGAACGATAGGGGGATTGCCAACCAGGACTCCCCCAACACGGTCATCAGTGTCCTGTGTCCTCTTTTCATTGGGTTGTGAGTGGTGTGAGGATGGTCCCTGCTTATCTCCCTTTCTGCCCCAACCCAAGGAAGCATTCCAGACTCGCATGAATGCTATGCAATTGGAGCCTGGTGCTCCTGTCTCAAGCCCCAACAGGTTGCTACTGACTTGGCTAAGTAGGGCAAGGTTTAGGGGTAGTGATGGAATTAATTTTCATATTCAAGCTTTGTCCATATAGTGGACTTAGGTGTATGCTTTTTAAGTACATAGAAAACTAGGTTTATTATTTGAATTTGAAAACTTTGCAGGTTTGTCTACTTGGAATATGTTTACATAACTGAGTAACTAAACCCTATCTTCATTTGCTGTTTAAAGTTAAAAAAAAAATTAAAGGCTGGCATATTCAAATTTAATAGGCCTTTTAAAAATGAATTGGCTTAGCTGGGCATGGTGGCTTATAACCCTAACGGTTGGGAGGTAGAGGCAAGAAGATCAGGAGTTCAAGGCCAGCCTCAGTTATAAAGTGAGTTTGAGGTCAGCCTGGGCTACTTGAGACCCTGACTATAAACAGATCTGAGTCTGCTGTGGTGTTGCATACTTTTTTATCTCAGTATTTGGGAGGCTGAGGAAAAGAACAAGAGTTGGAAGGCGGCTTGGGCTGTCTAGATGCTGTCCAAAAGAAAATGCTGCGTAGGTTATATTTACATATCTGATAAGCTCAATGTGTTATGCTAAGTTATTTCAAATCTGTTCCCCTAGATAAAATCATGTTCATGGCTTTGGGACTATATCAAAGTTCCATTCAAATCTAATATAGTAATTTCATACTTGTATTGCCCGAACTGCCCCACAACTTAATTCCTTTGAACTTCAATTTCTTCTTCTATAAAAGAAGGCTAATGTGTGCTGTAAGACTGATGTGAAATTGAAATGAGACGTTTGTGAGAAGTCTTCTTGTCAAGACTAGTACAGATGTTCAACAAATGTTTCTTCTCTTCCCTCCCATGAGTAACTTATAATAGAAGCAACTGTTGCAGTTATTAGCGGATATTGAGACTATGTAACTATGTGTGCAAGCTCAGTGTGATGAAAAGAATCAACATGGTGATGTAAGGAATTGCCCAGGAAACCAGCTACCCACCCTTTTTGGTTTGATTTTAGTTTCTGCAGGTCTGAGGACTTGGCAGGCTTTTTTTTTTTTTTTTTTTTTTTTTAGAACTTCTCAGTTTGTAGAGAACAAATATTCGTTAATCCTACTTAAAAGACACCAATGATTAAGCCAAAATTTTACATAGATCTTCTCTGCTGAGTAATATTTTCCATCTTCTGTATAAGTAGACTCTTGTTTTGGTGTCTGATTACCTTGGAAACCTAGTTAATAACAAGTAATAACAATTGCTTGTTGAACATGGACTCGGAAGAGAGGGAGCCAGTTGGTCTTATGGGATATTACTTTCCAGGCTGTTTTAGAGTTTAAGAAGCACTTTTACTTACATTAGAGCAGGCCTAGGTCTATTGTGCTGAATCTGTCTTTATTTTTGCCTGGGGTGAGAGGCAGGACAGGATTTCTCTGTATAATAGCTCTGGCTGTCTTTGAACTCACTCTGTAGACCAAGCTGGCCTTGAACTCACAGAAATCCCCCTGCCACTGCCTCCCAATTGCTGGTACTAAAGCTTTGCACCACCACCAGCTGTGTGTTTGGATCTTCTGCACTTGAACAATCCCTGGTGGCCTCTTAGTCCTTCCTGCTTACCTGTCTGTCACTACCCAGGTCCATCTTCTGTTAGTAACTTAGAAAATTAAATGACCTTTATCATTCATTTTGGTTATAGTTAATTATAATTATAACCTTAATTTTTGCATGTTTTTTTTCTTTTTCTGCTTGCTTGTTTTTTATTTGTTTGTTTTTGCAGTGCTTGGGATGGAACCCAGGGCCCTGTGAATGATCGACAACCGCCCTACCAGTGAACTTCAGTCCCCCAGCCCTTTGAAGTGCCTTATAATTTGTAAAATACTTTTATGTGGGCTGGGAAAATGACTCAGTGGTTAAGGGTACTGGGTGCTCTTCCAGAGGACCAGGGTTTGATTTCTAGCACCCACATGACACCCTCTTCTAGCCTCTGTGGGAAGTACATGTATGTGGTACACAGGAGAAGCACTCACATACATAAAGACAAATAATTTTTAAAAAGAAAATACTTTAATAATTATGAGTTCATATGAGCCAGACCAGGTGGCTTATAATTGTAAGCCCAGCACTTGGAAGGCTGAAGTAGGGGGATATCTGTGATTCCAAAGTCTAGGATAAGACCCTATCCTAGGTCTTACTGAATAAGACCCTATCAAAACAAAACTAACAACAACAACAACAAAAAACTTGCAATTCAGCCAAACAAACAACCAAACAATTAAACAAGCAAAGCCATTTGATCCTTTCAGAAATAGACAAGGCAGAAATCTATCCACATTTTATAGAAAAAAAATGAGGTTCAAAAAAAGTAAATGACTTTATCAAGACTCAGAGCTCCATAGGGAATGAGGACCAGAGTGTGGGGTGTGTCAGTCCTACTCTAACACCTCTTTCTTTCTTTCTTTCTTTCTTTCTTTCTTTCTTTCTTTCTTTCTTTCTTTCTTTCTTCCTAAGATCTGTTTATTTATTATATATACTTCTGGCCTGCAAGTATGCTTGTGGGCCAGAAGAAGGCCACGTGGTTGCTGGGAATTGAACTCAGGATCTCTGGAAGTGCAGCAAGTGCTCTTAACCTCTGAGCCATCTCTCCAGCCCCAACTAACACCTCTTTCTTTAAGGATGATCTTATCCATACCAAATGAAATCACCAATGTTTTATTTTCAAAAAATGTAAATATTTTTGGACTGCCAAAAAGTTGTAGGGATGCCACTAATATAAACCAGAATATCTGGGCACTAACTATAACTTTTATGCAGGTGTCATTATAATAGCTAACACTTATTGGATGCATAAGTGTTACAAAGCACTGTGTTAAGCAAGGTCCGAGTATGAGGTATTCATCCTCCAGCCACACCGAGAAGAGGCAGCAGATTGAGACTTGGTGAAGAGCTTGTGTGTGGATCAGCCCTTTCAGCCTGAGCTAGTCATAAGAGTTAGTAGCTGGCTGCTTTACTTCCCTGATCTTTAGGCTGAACCCCAGTATCAGTCTCAGGGTCTTTTATTATTCGTGTTACACACAGGCCCAAAGGGGTAACTCAGTGGTGAAGAGCACTGACTGCTCTTCCAGAGGACCTGGGTTCAATTCCCAGCACCCACATGAGAGCCAACAGTTGTCTCTAAATCTATTTCCAAGGGAACCAGATGCCCCAGGCTGTCAAAACACCCATACATATAAGATAAAAATAAATCTCAAAAAAAGAAAAGGAGATATAGAATGTTTTGTTCTACTTTAAATTGTTTTGATGCTAAGAATCAGGCCAGGGTTCATATTATGCTACCAGTAGGGGCATCCTGTACCAATGAGTTTAATCCCAACCTTCTATTGAATCTCTTTTATTTCAGTCTCTCTGCGTATCCCTTTACCATTAAGAACTTTAGAGTAATATAGATAACCAAAATCTTGTGGAATCTGGGGCAGAAATGGGAGGCCTTGATCCAATCATTATTAAAAATCAAGTTCATAGGCAATACTTTTGATCAAAGTTTCTGCTTCCAAATTTCTATTATAAAAACAGATTCCTTTAAATTTTATGTTATGATGACTGTTTAAGTGTATTTTTTAACAAGGCTGATTTGTCTATATGATTTAATTGGGTTGATTGGAAATTGCCTTATCACACCCAGAATAGATTTCTGTGCATCACAATAACACTTGTCATATGTTATGTGCTTTTGCTTTATTGAG
The DNA here is from genome assembly GCA_030556225.1 of Cricetiscus sungorus. NCBI lineage: Eukaryota > Metazoa > Chordata > Mammalia > Rodentia > Cricetidae > Cricetiscus > Cricetiscus sungorus. Next base: position 121,139,824 of record JANBXA010000734.1, on the reverse strand, counting down.
AAATAGTTTCACATTTTGCATATTAGGGTTTAGGTTCTGTTTTGTTTTTTACCTGGAGCTAATGATGCTCTTCCATGCTTACTGAATTCATTCAGCTTCCTGGGTGATGAGTTAGGGGTTGTGAGAACCATAAAAGGGAACTGTAGAAGACAGGATAATTTAACAACTTACTATTTTTTTTAAAATTATGGTTGTGTGTTTGTGTGTGCATGCACCAGCACATACATGAATCAGTTCATCATACTTTTCACCATGTGGTCTTAGGGATCAACTCAAGTTGGACAGTAAAGTGCCTTTACCTTCTGTGCCATCTTGCTAGCTCACAAGTAATTTCTCATATTTGAGCTAAGTCCTACCCTGCACACAGGGTCTTATGTGTACAGGGGATGGATCTTTCTTAGAAAGTTGCATCTGAGCTACATCTTGAAGCTTTGAATTTAGGAGGAAAGTGAACAATAAATTGAATAATATGAAGAGATTTTCAGTACTTTAACTGTTATATTAGTATATGATGATTTGTCAATGCAAATTTCATGAAGATATTTGCTTAAGTGATGTTAGAACAGAGCAGACAAGATTTCAAAGCTTTTCTTTTTTAGCAAATTGTCTGTTTTCAGTGAAATGTCACCTCAGTAAGAGAACTTGTAACTTTCCATTGTAACCACAACCTACTTTGCTCAGTGCCTATTCATAATAGAAAAGATGCTTATTTTTTAGGCCAGTGTCTACTTGATATTCTCATTAGAGAGAGATTGGTTAGATAAGTGTCTGCAGCCTATGTCTACACAGTCCTTTCCTGATGAATCTTAATAGATAGATGTTCTGTTTTGAGAGGGAAAATAGGAGTCAAGAGGGAGAAGGAAGAAAGAAGAAAGGGAGAGAGGAAGGGGAAAAGAGACAGAGAGAGCTGTGGTAAAAATGAGTAAATGATTACTTATTTTGTTTATTCTGTAACTTTTAGAGAATTAAGTATGATAGTATATTTGGGGGGCTGGGGAGATGGTTTAGTGGCCAGTGCAAGCATGAGGACCTGAGTCTGGATTCCCAGCACCTATGTAAAAATCACACGGGAGAAGCTGAAGGAGCAGCGCTGAATCAGGCCGCGCTCCTGCTGGCTATCCAGTCTAGCTGAACCAGTGCGCTTTAGGTTCATGAGAGATCTTGTCTCAGAAAGTAAGGTGGGGGGAGCTGGTGAGATGGCTCTGTGGTTAAGAGAACTTGTTGCTATTGTAGGGGACCCAGCTTGGTTTCCAGCACCCACATGGTGGCTCAAAACCATCTGTAACTCCAGTTCCAGGGGGTCTGATGCCCGTTTCTGTCATCCGTAGGCACCAGGCAGGCATGTGGTGTACATACATACATTCAGGCAAAACACTCATACACAAAACATAAAGTAAATATATCTTTAAAAAGTAAGGTGGAGGCCAGGTGTTGGTGGTGCACACCTTTAATCCCAGCACTAGGGAGGCAGAGGTAGGCTGATCTCTGAGTTTGAGGCCAGTCTTGTGTACTGAGCGAGTTCCAGGACAGGCCCCAAAGCAATAGAGAGAAACCTGTTTCAAAAAACCAAAAAAAAAGTAAGGTGGAGATTGATAGGTGAGAATACCTGATGTTGACCTCTGACCTCCATGCACGCATACATGGGCATATAACGTGTGCATGTATATACATACATACACACACACACACACACATATTATACATGATTTTTTGAGACAGGGTCTTTTATATAGAATAGGCTGGCCTCAAATTTACAACCATCCTGCTTCTTCCTCCTGAATAATGGGAATACAGGCTTGTAATCTTGTGAGTCAAGATTGGAGGGCTTCTCAACCTGTCCTACTGGTATTTTGAACAGGATGAGTCCTGCTCATGGATGTTAGTAGCACTCCCAGTTGTGGCAGACTACAGTGTCTCTAACAGCTGCCTAATGTTCAGGTCAATAATCATTGCTTTAGACCACTGATTTTGAGGGCTGGGGCTTCGATAATGAGTACATAATGTAGATTAAATATAGAACAAATGAATCCGGTTCTTTGGTTTTTTTGAGACAGGGTTTCTCTGTTTAGCCCTTACTGACCCTGGAACTTGCTGTGTAGACAAGGCTGAACTTGAACTTAGGGATCCTCCTGCCTCTGCCTTGTGAGTGCTGGGATTAAAGGTGTGCACCACCACCCAGCTATAAATCAGGTTCTTGCTTGTTTTAACATTTTTAATGATCTATTTTTTTTATTTTATGTGCATTGGTGTTTTGCCTTCAGTATGTCTGTGTGAGGGTGCCAGATCCCTTGGAATTGGAGTTACAGATAGTTGTGAACTGCCATGTAGGTGCTGGGAATTGAACCCCTGTCTTCTCAAAGAGCAGCCAGTGCCCTTAACTACTGAGATATCTCTCCAGCCCTTGTTTTGGTTTTTAATTTTTATTTTGAAAGGCCATTCTGGATCCCAGTCATGTCTGGTACTAACTCTGTAGCTTAATCTAGCTTTGAATTTATAACAGTCCTGCCTCAGTCTCTTGAGTATTAGAATTATAGGTCACCAGGCTAGGTTGTCATAGTTCTAAGAATATCAGATATATATTAGAAGATATATCATAGTTGGTATTGTTTCAGTTTGATACTTTAGAAAGTGAATTGGTAAATGTAGCTGTTGTTTAATCTCCTGCTGTTTGTACGGTATATAGCAATGCAGGGCTATTTGTAGGGAATACATTGCTGTTCTCCAACTACAAGGAACCTTGATATCTCTAGAGTTTAATTAGAGATCGTTTCTTTTTATTAATTTTATGTGGTGGTAGGGGTTGAACCCTGAGCCTTGTACAAACTAACCAGTACCATCACTGAGTTACATCTCTAGTTTTGGTTAGTTTCTTTTGTTTAAACCCAGGACTATGTAAGTGCTCTACAGCTGAGCTACATAATGATTTCATTATGTCTATTTTTGTTTTATTTATTTATTTCTTGAGACAGAGCCTCACTGTGTAGCTCTAGCTGGCCTAGAACTCACTATGTAGACAAGGCTATCCTGAAACTCACAGAGATACTTCTGCCTCTTGCCTGCTAAGTTCCAGAATTAAAGGTATACATCATCCCACCTGGCTGCTGATTTTATTTTTTATTATTGTTATTATTTTTATTTTAATTTTATTTGTTTAAGTGTCTTGCTTCCATGTATGTCTGTACACCATGTGCATGCCTGGTGCCCACAGAGGTCAGAAGAGGGCATCAGATCACCTTGAACTACAGTTACAGATGGTTGTGAGCTGCCATGTGAATTCCAGGAATCAAATCCAAGTCCCCTAGAAGAGCAGTCAGTGTTCTTAATGGCTACGCTATCTCTCCAGCCCTCTAATTATTCTTTAAAGATTTATTTATTATGTATACAGTGTTCTACCTGCCTGTATGCCTGCACACCAGAAGAGGGCACCAGATTTCTTTATAGGTGGTTATGAGCCACCATGTGGTTGTTGGGAATTGAACTTAGGACCCTTAGGACCTCTGGAAGAGCAGCCAATGAGTGGGCTTAACCTCTAATAATTATTTTAACTCTCTCTCTCTCTCCCTTCTCCCCCCCCCCTCTCTCTCTCTCTCTGTGTGTGTGTGTGTGTGTGTGTGTGTGTGTGTGTAGCACATTATGTAAATAGAGTCAGTTCCTTCTTTTGATTGTGTAGGTCCTGGGTATTAAAACAAGGTTGTCAAGCTTCACAGTAGAGTCTTTATTTACTGAACCATCTCACCGGCACCTATTGTTGTTTTTTGAGATGGGGTCCTGTCTTTGAGCTCTTAATCTTCTTCCCTTAGTGTCTTGGGTGCTCGGATTACAGGTGTGTAGTACCATGTGAACATGCCTGGATACATGTTATTTTTAAATGTATATAATTTTGTAAATCTCTGTATGAGATGAATAAATCATAACTGACTGTGTAACTTAGATATATAATAGAAATATGGCTAACTACCTAGAATATAGATGTTTAGTATATCCAACACCTTGATTTAAAAAAATTATGTGAGTGAGTGTTTTGCCTGTAGGCTTGTACCACCATGTGTGTCTGGCGCCCATGAAGGCCTGAAGAGGACATTGCATTCTCTAGAACTGGAGTTACAAACTGTTGAGAGCTGCCATGTAGATATTGGGAGCTGAACCTGAGTCTTCTGGAAAAGCAACCAGTGCTCTTAACCTCTGAGCTATCTCTCCAGCCCTAGAGATTCCAGATTTTTATATTAGAACATGTTCATTGATGAATAAGATCTCAATAATTGTAACTGTCATTATGGTGAAGAGAATATTCTCTGCATTACCAAATAACACAGTGTATGTCTTTCAATCTCTTTAGGACCTCCAGTAAGCCTTTTCCAGCCACCTCGGCGTCCTGGCCTTGGAACTGTTGGGAAGCCAATTCGACTGTTAGCCAATCATTTTCAGGTTCAGATCCCTAAAATTGATGTATATCACTATGATGTGGATATTAAACCAGAAAAACGACCTCGAAGAGTCAACAGGTAAGGATTAGGAAGAGTAGATGTCTGTATATCTAAGTACATCTAGTTCACTTAGTTTATCATGTATCATTGTTTTCTGAAATCTCCCAGCAGGTAGGCATTATTTTACCCTAGTAATAAGTTTATGATGGAATCCTCTTTGGTTGTTTTGGCAACTCTGCTAGATATATCATTGATCTATCAATAAATGCATATTGTTTGATAAAGTGAATATGTCATTGTTCATCATCAATCAAAGGTACCAGAAGTTAATAACACTAGATGAAGATGTTAGTATATGGGAAGTAGAACTATCTAGAGGTTCATATTTTATCCTTTGTAAAGTGTAATGGTGTGTATGTAATGAAAGTGTAATGATATAAGAATTGCCTTAAGAGAAGCTCTGCTTATTTCTATCATATCCAAAGTGCGGTTCTGACAAGGTAACATGTGTTTTGTGGTTGTCACCAATGTGAGGAGACCCTGTAGCAAAAGCACATATACGCTTACTTCCTTGTCTCTGCTTCCATGTGGTCATCCCCAGTGCCTCCTGTACTAAGATTCTTGCTTTGCTAACAATGCTGCTGCTGCCAAGTGAGCTATTTGGTGATGCTTGGGGGGGGGGTGTCTTGGTTTTGTTTTTTGTTTATCCATTATTATTATTATTATTATACTATAATAATTTGGCTTTCTGACAGTTCAATATTGTGTAAGCCAAGATTAGTCAGTGGGGGTATAACTGAGATCAATCATCATAGACATGCTAATAATAGTTACTTTTAATCCTTTCAGCAAAGACTGAATTCTGTATTGACTTGTTTGTGTACTTATTTATTATTTTGTTTATTTTGAGATAGGGTTTCTTATAGCCCAGGCTGGCTTTGAATTCCTGATCTTTTTGTCTACCTCCCAAATAACTGGAATTGTAGGCATGTACCCCATACTCAGTATTTGTTTATTCTTTGAGACAGGGTCTTGATATGTAGCCCAAGCTAGCATTGTTTACAGATTGAATTCAGATCTTCCAGCTTTAGCTCTCTAAGTGAGGACGTGTGTTTTAAGTGTGTGTGTGTGTGTGTGTGTGTGTGTGTGTGTGTGTGTGTGTGTGTGTGTTTAGCCATGAAAACCAGAAAAGGGTATCAGATTCCTTTGATGCTAGAGGTACAGGCAGTTGTGAGCTGCCCAACATGGGTATTGAGAACCAAACCTTAACTCTTAACTGCTTAGTCACCTCTTCAGTCCCAAGATACATTAGACGTGCTAAGGTCATGACGTTTATTAGATGTAAGAATAAGTGAAATTGAATTCAGGGGTGGCATAAGCTGGAAATACGCATTTGAGAGTCATGAGTATTGTTGGTAAGGCTATGATACTGAATGAGATCCATGTAGGAAGTGAGCATACGACTCCAAACAGCCCTGAGGACTGGTGGTGTAGGTATAGGCTACCATACCTGGCTCAACACAAGCTGGATTGAGCACTCACAGTGTAACAGGTATTATTCTGTGAGGTTCTGTAGCAGAGAATTCTTGCCTTTCAGCTGGAATTGCAGTCCTTCAATAACTCAACAGAATGATGAATACAAAGGGAAAGAGGAAAGGCATACCATTTCTAGGCCTTTTAGAAAACAAACGTTCCTTTGGCCATGTATGAATGAATACATAGTGAAATTGTAGGCATCAGGGGAATAGGTGCTGCTTAAAAACAAACACCTACAAATGTTACCATCCATGCAATTCAGAAAAATCTCTGCTGTTACCCAGAATGCTCCTGACATTACTGTATGCAAACAAATGATGGGCAAGATTCTTGCCAAGAGAGTGAGCATACTGAACTCTTAAGAGCTGAGATAGCTTCCTGAAAGTCGTGAAAGAATATGTTTAAAAAAGAAGAAGGAAGTCTCAAAGAGAGAAGCGCCCGTGTTCAGCTGGCAGGACACTCCCTCCACACAGAGTCACGCACCAAGAACTGATGCACAGGAACACGCTGCAGGAGTCTACCCTGTGACTTCATTCATAACCAAATAGGTGCAGAAGGGGAAGTTTATATTCTAATGGTCAAAACTTGATAAGCCAGCAAATAAAACATATCATTTATTAGATGGTTAATAAGTACAATGAAAATAAAGCAGGGATGGGGGCCAGAAATGTAGCTCAGTAGTACAATGCCTACCACTACCCACAAAACCCTGGGATTGATCTCCAGTACTATGTAAGCCTGTGGTGGTGCAGGCTTGTCATCCCCACACTTAATATCAGGAGTTCAAAGCCAGCCTCGCCTTTATCAGACTCTGTCTTTAAAAAAAAGAAAAAAGAAAGAAAAAATAGAAAGAAAGAAAGGAAGGAAGGAAGGAAAGGAGGAAGGAAGGAAAGAAGGAAGGAAGGAAAAAAAGAAAAAGGAAAACTTGTCCTTTTCTAATATGGAGAGAATATATAGCTCTTAAGCTAGATTTTTTTTTTAAGTGAGACTATATGATATTAAATTTCTCTGTCTACCTTTTTCATGACTTATTTTTAAATTTGATTTCATTTGTTGTAATATTGATGCATTAACTAGCTGTGATATTTGGGTTAGGTTACAGTTCATAAACATCATGGAGGCTTTTGCTTTCAGAGAGGACTGGAATTTGGTTCCCAGCACCCATTCTGGGTATCTTACAGCTGCCTATATGTCCAGCTCCAGATAATTCAGCACCCTCTTCTGACCTCTTAGGCACCACACACACACACACACACACACACACACACACACACACACACACTTTTTAAAGGTGGTAACACAAAGCACCCAACTTTTCACCAACTTTAGCATTCATAACATTACAGACTCAGATATGCCTGTGTCTTGTATTATGTATTCCAATTGCTTTGCCATTGCATTTATTTTAGGAACTGTTTTGAGTAAGCCAGAGTATATGTAGACTACTTAAGCAGAACCAAGCATTACTGAGAGAAAATAATTCTGTCTAATAGAAACTAGATCAGTAATCTTTTTGTAGTAACAATATTTTATAGCATTCTTTGTCTATACTACCTAGGAATTTTTGTAATAAAACAAAGTAGTATAAAAAGTAATAAATCATTAGCATTAGAAAAGGGTTGACCCTACTCATTTGAATACCATACATCTTAGATATATTGATGCACAAGTTTCTAAGTTCTATTTTTTTAAAAACTAATGTTCTTGATAAGATTCTGATTTTATAAGAAACATAATTTAATGGTTAAACATCCATGCAAAGTCAGATACCTGAAATAGATTATTCTTATAAAGCTATAGTTAATTTATTTGTGTATGGTTTTCTTCTGCCATGTGGGTTCTAGGATTGGCAGCAAGCACCTTTATCTACTGAGCCATCTCATTTTTTTTGAAGATTGGGTCTCATGTAGTTCAAACTGTTCTCAAACACAATATTTATCCAAGGATGACTTTGAACTCCTGAATCTCCTACCTTCACCTTCCCAGTGTTGGTGTTACAATATGTTCTATGTGCTCACTTGCTTTTATTTTTCTTAAGTTAATTTTTTTCATTACTTGAGTCAGCTTTGTGACTTCAGACCTTTTCGAGTGGCCCCACACAGAGTCTAGATGAAGGCATGGTGATACTTTGCTTTCTATTCATCACTGTCACGGTCTCTGTTATTATTAAGGGAGGTGGTAGACACTATGGTGCGACACTTCAAGATGCAGATATTTGGAGATCGGCAGCCTGGCTATGATGGCAAAAGAAACATGTACACAGCACATCCACTGCCAATTGGACGGGACAGGGTAAGTGTTAACAGCAAGGAACTATAGGTTATTTAATGGTAACTGCAGATGACAGAATACTTTTCTTTCTGTTCTCTCATCAGTTCTTATTCCTGTGGTTATTGATTGTGGGGAGGCATGCACATGCCACAGTGCATGTGACTTAGTTCTCTCATCTCCCATGTGGTTTCCAAGAGATTGAATTCCAGTTGTCGGGCTTGTTGGCAAACACCTTTTCTCACTGAACCATTTGCCAGCTTCCTCCTCCTTCTGCCCTTCCTCTTCTTGTTCTGGGACTTGAACTTGGGGCTTCACACTCAGCTTGATCTCAGGCTGCTGGGTGGTTGCTCTACCACTGAGCTATATTCACAGCCTCCTTCACTCGGTTCTTAGAGTTGTTTTTCATTGTGATGATAGATTTACTGCACTTTCCACAATTATTCCCTCTTAGTTAGCTGATAATTAAAGATGAGAGGAACACTAGGGTTACACTGATTTTGTCACCTTTACAGATAGTCCACATTTTTCACATTAACCATGTACTTTAACAAAGTGCTGCCTAAATATAACAGTGGGATTTTTATAACTTCATCATTGATTTTAATATTTAAAAAAAGTGCTAGAGATGGTGGTACACATTTTTAATCCCAGCACTCTGGAGACAAAGGCAGGTACAGCTCTGTGAGTTCCAAGCTAGTGTGGACTACCTAGCAAGTTCCAGGCCAACCAGTACTACAAAGTGAGACTCTTAGTTAAAAACAAACAAACCAAAAACAAAGAGGGAAAAAAGTATTTTTAAAATTGGTATGTTTTGCCAAGTGGTGGTGGCATACACCTTTAATCTCAGCACTGGGGAGGCAGAGGCAGGTGAATCTCTGTGAGTTCCAGGACAACAAGGGTTGTTACACAGAGAAACTCTGTCAAAAAGAAAAAGAAAAGAAGAGAAAAGAAAAGAAAAGAAAAGAAAGAAAGAAATATACTTTTTCTTATCACATTTATGTGCATGACTGTATGTTAAGTTTATGCACATGCACATGCGATGCCCACAGAAGTCAGAAGAGGGCATCAGATATCCTAGAGCTAGAGCTATAGGGTATTGTAAGCTCCTGGTATTTTAAATGGCTTGGTGGGTTTAATTTAAGACAGATAACCTGGATTCAATACCAGGAACTGTAGGGTAGAAGGAGAGAACTGACTTCCACAGGTTGTCCTCTGACCTCCACAGGTGTGCCATGCGGCATATTAACCTACAAGAATGTATACACACATAAACATAAATGAGTGAGTAAGTAAATAGATGCAGTAAACATTTGTAAGAGGTACTGAAGAGATGGCTCAGCAGTTAAGAGCACTTGCTGAGGTTGGTTCCCAGGACTAACATCAGACCCCACAGCTGCTGTTAATTCAGCTCCAGGGAGTCTATCTTCAGTTTTGGCTTCAATGGGAACCTGTACTCTATACAAAAATAGACAAGGAAGTAAATATTTTAAAAATTGGCTTTTAAAAGTATTTTTAAATTTAAAAAGATAAGGTTGGAGAGATGGCTCAATAGTTAAGAACACTTGTTGCTCTTGCAAGGAACACAGCTTCAATTCCAAGAACCTATGTGCTGGCTCATAACCATTTGTAACTCCAGTTCCAGGAAATCCAATACCTTCTTCCTGTTTCCTAGGGCATCAGGCATTTGTGTGCTACACATACATATATGCAGGCAAAACACTCATACACATAAAATAAAATTCTTAAAGGTAACTCAATAGTATGAAACTCACCTAACATCCACGAGGCTCTGAACTTAATTCTAGAATCGCAAAAACTGTTATTTATTTAAGTTAAATTTATAAGTAATATATGAATACATGTACCTTTTAAAGTTATTAGGCAATCACAAAAACTATGGCTTTTTGACATTCCTGCATGTTTGTAACTTTCAGTACCTTTTTTTGCATATCATCCTGGGATTTCTTTTTTTCACTAAACAGTATGTCTATGTGTTGTTTCCATTTATATACAATTAAATATATCTTGCTATATTCTCTAACTCAAGACAAATTTTTTTTGAGATATGGCTCAGTCTTGCCTATGGTCCTCCTGCATCAGCCTCCTGTGTGATAGAATTATGGGCATGAATAAGATCTCCATTTTTAAGAGCATTTACATTGTTGAGCATCTGTCACCATTATCTATTCTAAAATTTTTCTGTTATCTAAAACAGAAACTATCTACTCACTAAACAATAGTTCCCCATACCTCACTGCCAATTGCTGGGGTAACCACAATTCTAACTATTGTTTCTATGAATTTGACTTTTCTGAGTACCTCATCAGAATCACCAATACTTGCCCTTCCCTGTCACTTAGCATAATGTTTGCAAGGTTCGTCTGAATTGTAGTACCTTCCTTATTTATTTTTAAATTATCTGCCAGACGTTAGTGCTGCATGCCTTTAATCCCAGCACTCGGGAGTCAGAGGCAGGTGGATCTCTGTGAGGTTGAGGCCAGCTTGGTCTACAGAGCTAGTTTCCAGGACAGGCTCCAAAACAATACAAAGAAACCCTGTCTCGAAAAACCAAATATGTATGTGTGTGTGTGTGTGTGTATATATATATATATATATATATATTTTTTTTTTTCATTGATTGATTTGTTTGTATGTTTGCATGGGCGTGTGGTGAGTCCATGCCTGCTGTGGTGTGCATATGGAGGTTAGAGGACCACTTGTGGGAGTTGGGTCTCTCCTTCTACCATATAGGGCCCCAGAGTCAAACTCAGGTCATTAGGCTTGGTGGTAACAGCATTTACCTACTATTCCATCCCTCTGGTCCCTTATTTTTAATTATTTTATAATATTTTCTATTAAATTATTATTTTATTTATAGACAGTTACTTGCTTCCCATGGTCTATAGTTATTAAAAAAAAGTTAGATAAATATCCATTCTGCATATGCCAAAATGGACTATTCCTGGGATCTTTCCCACAACCTTTATAAACATGCTTGTATGTATGTATTCATGTATGTATCTTTCCCTAGGTTGACATGGAGGTGACCCTCCCAGGTGAGGGTAAAGACCAAACTTTCAAAGTGTCTGTGCAATGGGTGTCCGTTGTCAGCCTTCAGTTGCTTTTAGAAGCTTTAGCTGGGCATCTGAATGAAGTCCCGGAAAACTCAGTACAAGCACTTGATGTTATTACAAGGCATCTCCCCTCTATGAGGTTAGTACCTTACTTGGGATCCCTTCCCACAAATGTCAGGCTTTTTGACAGATTGTGCTTAGCCGTGCAAAGGTTCCTAAATAAGTAACAGTTCAAACTTGATTTCAGTTCACAAACTGACCTCAAAATGCTTTGCATGAACTCAAACCCTTGTCTCTTCAGGTACACTCCGGTGGGCCGTTCTTTTTTCTCACCTCCTGAAGGTTATTACCATCCTTTGGGAGGAGGCAGAGAGGTCTGGTTTGGCTTTCACCAGTCTGTGAGACCTGCCATGTGGAATATGATGCTCAATATTGATGGTGGGTTAGCACTCAGTCTGTTTGATTGATTTGGGCCCTTTTCTTTCCCTTGATGCTAAATAGTACCCTTTCTGTGTTGCTTAGTATCTGCAACTGCTTTCTACCGGGCCCAGCCTATCATTGAGTTCATGTGTGAGGTTTTAGACATTCAGAACATCAATGAACAGACAAAACCTCTAACAGACTCACAGCGTGTGAAGTTTACCAAAGAAATTAGAGGTAGGTATTCATGTTAATGTCATCTTGGAGTGAGTATAACACAGTGCAGATGATCTGGGCTTAAACCAGGCAGACCTGGGTTCCCTTCCTAGCTGTGGGCCTTCGGATAAGTTCTTGTTTATTTGGTTTTTTGTTTTGTTTTGTTTTGTTTTTTAAGATGGGGTTTCTCTGTGTAGCCCTGGCTGTCATGGAACTCATTCTGCAGACCAGGCTGGCCTTGAACTCACAGAGATCAGCCTGCCTCTGCCCGCTGAGTGCTGAGATTAAAGGCATGTGCCATCACCAACTGACTTTGAGTAAGTTCTTTAGCCATGTTAACCAGGTAGTAGTTAACTTAGACTTGAAAAGAGACAGCAGAGTATAAAACCTTATTGAATGAACTAATAAAGCTGATTATCTATCTAGTCAGGCATGGCATTGCAGTCAGGAGGCTATGGCAGGGCAATCACAACTTCAAGACTAATCTAAACTATGTAGACTCTATCTCAAAAAAAAAATTGGTTGAGTATTGTGTACCTTTTCACCTTTATGTGATGAAATTGTCTCCATATTTTTGCAGTTTTTACCCTGTGTTAAGTTATTGACTTTGTGTGTATGTGGAGAAATGTTTGTTATCTGAAGTATAAGGAGAGCATGAGAATTCTTTCCAAAGGAATGCACTCCTTGACTTTTTGTTTGCTTTTTTGAAAGAGAGTCTCAATTTGTTACTCTGCCTGGCCTGGAACTCACTATATAGACCAGGCTGGCCTCTAACTCAGAGACCTGCCAGCCTCTGCTTCCTGAGTGCTGAGATTAAAGATGTGTCCCACCATACCTGGCCACTCCTTGACTTTTTGAGAACAAACATTTGAATTTGGTTTTGTCACTATGATTTTAATTAAAACTGATGTTCTAGCTATTTTTTTTTTTTTTTTATTCTTCAGGTCTCAAAGTTGAGGTGACTCATTGTGGACAAATGAAACGAAAATACCGAGTTTGTAATGTGACAAGACGACCAGCCAGTCATCAAACGTATGTTGATCACATCTAAAATAATATGGTAGCCATGAATGATGGTTTATACCTGTAATATTAGTATTTGGGAGATTGAGGCAGGAGAATTGCTGTGAGTTCAAGGTCAGCCTGAGCTACCCCAAGAGACCCTGTCTCAAAAACTGAAAAAAAATCACAAAATGACAGAAAAAAACAACAGAAGAAATCCAAGAAAACAATAAAATATGTTAGCAATTTGATACCTGAGGAAGCTACTGAATGTCACTGGCAAAGAGCATATAGAGATCACAGGGATCGTCACACTTTCTGCCCACTGAGCCACATGCTCAGCCCGTGGCCTTTGCCTGTTAAGTGACTAATTAACATAGAAATGGTAGTAATTAATTTTGTTTACTTGTTAAAAAATAAAGTAAAAGCTCTAAATGAACTTTCATTCCTCTAGCTTTCCTTTGCAGCTAGAAAACGGTCAAGCTATGGAATGTACAGTAGCTCAGTATTTTAAGCAAAAGTATAGTCTGCAGCTGAAGTACCCTCATCTTCCCTGTCTTCAAGTGGGACAAGAGCAAAAGCATACATACTTACCACTTGAGGTAAGCCAAATGAGCCAATCTCACGAATTAATTTTCTTTAAAAAAAAAAAAAAAAAAAAAGAAGTGTTCATGCCTTTAATCTGCACTGAGGAGGCAGAGGCAGGAGGATCTCTTTGAGTTTGAGGTCAGCTTGTTCTACAAATGACTAGGATGACTAGGGCTACATAGAGGGAACCTGTCTTGAAAAACAAACAAAAAGTGTTCTAAACTAGAGATAGAATTTAGGTTTTTTTAAAGTATTTTGTGGATAGAACTTTATAACTACTTTTTTCCTGGAAATGGACAAAGACTTCATGTATAGAAGCCCATTTCTACAAAACCTAGCCTCTCTTTGTCTCCTTGCAGGTCTGTAATATAGTGGCAGGACAGAGATGTATAAAGAAGCTCACAGACAATCAGACATCCACAATGATAAAAGCCACAGCAAGATCTGCTCCTGACAGACAGGAAGAAATCAGTAGACTGGTCAGTAAGGTGTGGTCTTCAGAATCAACAATCCTGAGGGGACAGTTCATTTGGTTTTATATGCAGGCTTTCCCATTCCTTAGGTGAAGAGTAACAGCATGGTGGGTGGACCTGACCCATACCTGAAGGAATTTGGGATTGTTGTCCACAATGAGATGACGGAGCTCACAGGCAGGGTGCTTCCAGCTCCAATGCTGCAGTACGGAGGCCGGGTAAGCTGCTTCCATGCCATTTAAAAAAAAAAAAAAAAAAGACACAACTTTGAATTTACCCGCAGTTGTGCTCATTATTACCTTCTGTCTTCTGACTGTACCAAATAAAGTTTTGTTTGTTCCCCCTTCAACATAAAAACAGTCTTAGATTGTAATATCTTTTCTTTTGTTTCTTTTTTGTTTTTTTAAAGAATAAAACAGTAGCCACACCCAACCAGGGTGTCTGGGACATGCGAGGAAAGCAGTTTTATGCTGGCATTGAAATTAAAGTTTGGGCAGTGGCTTGTTTTGCGCCTCAGAAACAATGTAGGGAAGATTTACTAAAGTGAGTATCCCATTTTCAGCTCAGTAATACCCCCTTCTAGATACGAAATACCATCTTTATGTGAATGTGCTGGGTACACTGGCACTGACGCCCATGGTGATGCCATCTGGCTGTACAGAAGAGACCCTGTGTTCGATTATGAACTCGAGAATTCTTTGAGAAAAATCTGACTCAGCTTCTGCATATTTAGAGTAGAAATGTTGTGACTGACAAGGCTGATGGAATGCTATTTGGAAAATTCTTCAGTTCCTAGGAGTTTCCAGTGGTATTGCATCTTTTCAAGTTAAAAGAAACTAGTTCATTTTTGGCAATTATAACTTAGTAGTGAGCTTGTTTTGCTGCAGGAAAACTGTCGAAGAGTATCGTGTCACCTCTTACAGATATCTTCTGTGTAATGAAGTCAAAGGGTAAAGAAAATTGAGAAAGCAAAACTGAGGTGAAAAAAAAAATCTTACAAGATTTTGGCAAATATACAAACTAAATTATGTTGCAGCTAGGTATGGTGGCACACATCTTTAATCCTAGCACTGGGGAGGCAGAGGCAGGTGGAACTCTTGAGTTTAAGGCCAACCTAATCTACACAGCAAATTTCAGGCCAGCTAGAGCTAAATTGTGAGACCCTGATTTATTCATAGATTGAAATAATTTCTTAAATCCAAAATTTAAAACTTCAAAATGAAAAAAAAATTAATGTTGATTTCTTTAACCAAACCTGTTACAAGTTTGTTTCTAATTCTAAACTTACAGACTTGAGGATATCATATCACATGTTCTCAGTTGAACACAAGCTCACCTCCGTTTCCTTTACCAGCCTTCCCAAAATATGTGTTACCTAAAACCATGACCACCTTTTCTTTTCAGTTCTGAATTACTTATTTGATTATTTTTAAAAAATCTTTTGCAATGGGGGTGGGGAGGGCAAGAAGAGGGGTAGGAGGGATAACTGTGGTTGTAATGCAAAATGAAATTTTAAAAACCTTAAAAAAATAATGAATGCTATTTTAGTCCCCAAGTCTCAGCTGAACCATAATTTTTAGAAATTCAAAATCGGGTTTGGAGCTATAGCTCAGTGGTAGAATACTTGCTTAGCATATTTAAGGCTCTGAGCTTAATTTCCAGTACCACAAAAAAATAGTAATAAAAATTCAGATTGATGATTTGATAACTTACTAATACAGACTGTTCTATTATAATTGCAATGGTCCAACTACCAATCTAATTTTGGCAACTGCTGAAAGATTTTTTTTGTTTGCTTGTTTACATGTGAAAATGAAAGCACTGGTTCTATCCTAACAGGAGTTTCACTGACCAACTTCGTAAAATCTCCAAGGATGCAGGAATGCCCATCCAGGGTCAGCCATGTTTCTGCAAGTATGCACAGGGTGCAGACAGTGTGGAGCCCATGTTTAAACATCTGAAAATGACATATGTGGGCCTGCAGCTAATAGTGGTTATCTTGCCTGGAAAGACACCAGTATACGGTATGAACCTTTTTCATGTTGAATGAGGGATGATTTCAAGCCCTAGGGTTGAAAGGATAAGTTGGTGATGACACAGTCCCAACACCCCATTCTCAGTGGTCTAAGCCACAGACACTGTCTGTGTGTGGAGGGGACAGCTCAGTGCTAGAATGCTTTGATCAGGGGAACATGACACGGCAAAACTTTCTTCTTTTCTTTCCTCCACCCCTCCCTTCTTGCCCTCTTTCTCTTTCTTTCTTGTTGAGACAAGATCTTTCGTACATCAGGCTGGTCTTAAACTCATTCTGTGGTAGAGAATGATCTTGAACTTTGAACCACACCTCACCTCTCAGTGCTAGGATTCTAGGAATGAACCTCTATGCTTGATTTATTAGGTACTGGTGCTGAACCTAGGGTTCCATACATGGTAGGGAAGTACTCTATCAACTGAGCTACATCCAGGCAAAGAATTATTACCCTTTCCTCTTTTGTATCTATTTACAATAGACAGTGGACTCTGCTCCATATAACTGCATCTTATCCATTCCAAGACCCAACTTCATAGAGCAGACACAAGGTTGCTAGCCACCATATTTTTCTCTCTGCATCTGGATGCAACCAGCCATAAGGCCTTACCCAGCCTTCGGGGAGGAAGTGACTAGACAGGAAATGCTGTGTAGGCCTACTGGAAGAAGTAGAATATTCTGGTGAAAAGCACTTAAGAATATCAGAGTGGAGAGAAGAGAGACCAGTTGGGGTGGGGGAGGCGATGCTTCTAGAACAGGATGTGCTTAGTTTGTATGTGCTGTTAGAAGAGCGGCACCATGTTCTTCTGTTTGTTGCCCTTGGGTAAAGACTATATGGACTGCAGACCAACCCTTAAGCTTTTGGCAAACGTCTCTGACCCTCTGTTTGCTTCTTTTGTAACCTCCTATTTATCTCTAATGCTTAGAAAAAGAGAAAAGTAAAATTCAAAGAGCTGGTGTGTGCTCTGAGGAGGGAGGAGCCAGGAGATTAATTCCTTTACCAGACCAGTTCCGAGGGAGAAGAAACCTCAAGGGACCAAGCAAGTGGTGGCAGGGACACCCAAAGAATAAAGGAAGTGGGCTGGCTTCCAGAGTTGCCACAAAGCAGGAAAGGGGAGGCTGCTGGGAGGGTTTAGTAGATAAAGGTGCTGGCACCTGAGACCTGCACCTCGCACTGTGTAGTCTGTGAGTGTTAGTTAATGTTTAGGACTTTCCTTTACTCATGTTAGGTGACTAAGCATTTTAAAGGGAATTAATTTATTAACTTATTTTATAGCGGAGGTGAAACGTGTTGGAGATACCCTTTTAGGTATGGCCACACAGTGTGTCCAGGTCAAAAATGTTGTGAAGACCTCACCTCAAACCCTTTCCAACCTTTGCCTGAAGATAAATGCAAAGCTTGGAGGAATTAACAATGTACTTGTACCTCATCAAAGGTAAGGTCATGACTTGTTTTTCCTACTTTTATTTAAAATCTAAATTGCATGGTTTATGATAAACCTTCTAGCTGGATGCAGTGGCATGGATTGTGAATACCATATAGCAAGACCTTGTCTTAAAAACAAACAAGCAAACAAAAAAAAAAACAAAAAACAAAAGCATGGGGCTGGAGAGATGGCTCAGAAGTTATGAGCACTGACTGCTCTTCCAGAGGTCCTGAGTTCAATCCCAGCAACCACATGGTGGCTCACAACAGTCTATAATGAAATCTCTTGTCGTCTTCTGGCCTCTGGCCTGCAGGCATACATGCAGGCAGAACAGTGTATTCATAATAAATAAATAAATAAATCTTAAAAACCCAAATAACCAAAAAACAAGGATTTAGTTGGGTGTGGTAGTGCATACTTTAATTCCAGCACTCAGGAGTCTGAAGCAGGCCAATCAGCATCTGTGAGTTCCAGGACAGCCTTATCTACATAGTGAGCTCCAAACCAGCCAAAGCTATACAGTGAAACCCTGTCTCAAAAACAAAACAACCAAGGTCTGAGATTAGCTGAGTGGTAGAGCACTTGCTTAGTGTGTGCAAGACCATGGATTCCGTTCCCACCATTGTAAAACCAATAAAACCAAAACTTCAAATATGCATCTCAGTGACTGTTTTGACTATTTCTTATGGAGTGTGGGTGTAAACCCATGTAGCCACCAACTGTAAGAGTCTTCTCAGGTGCCAGGTTGTGGTGACACATGCCTTTAATCCCAGCCCTTGGGAGGCAGAGGCAAGCGGATCTCTGTAAGTTAGAGACCAGCCTGGTCTACAAGAGCTAGTTCTAGGACAGGCTCCAAAACCACAGAGAAACCCTGTCTCAAAAAAAAAAAAAAAAAAAAAAAAAGATTCTTCTCAGGCTGTCTCTCCTTACTCCAAAGAGATAACTCCCAGGGCCAGGACTGTAGCTTCCTGGCATAGTGCTTGTCTGTTATGTGAAATCCCTAGTTATCTACAAACAGATAACCCCAAAAGAAACTGCTCTTCTGACCTACCAGAGTAGATTGGAGTCATTGGTACAGTATACTCCATTCTCCCCCATACACACACACCTGCCTCTACCTTCTGAGTACTGGATTAAAGGGATGGGCCTCTACACCTGGCTTATCTTCCTTTTCTTACATTGTATCTATGCAATTCATTTATGTTGTTGCATTTAATTAATTTTCATTGCTATGGATTATTTTCTTATGTAGATAAAAATCACATAATTCTGTCTGTTCTATGATGGACATTATATATTCATTGTACAATTCTACAGTATTGATGGATGTAAGCTAATTTCTCTTGTATGGGACTTTAAGTGGAATTGTTAGATTATAGAAGATAGAGATATAGAGAATATATAGATTTAACCTTAATAAATGCAGCCAGGTATTCTTCCAACCTGTCTATACCAATTTATATTTCTATTGAGAGGTCTAGTCATTCCATATCTTTATCAATACTTGACTGTATTTTTAATTTTATATATTTTTATTAGAAGAAATAATATCTTATTATTTTTTCAATTGCTTTTTCCTGATTAATGATGATGAACATGTTCAAGTGTAATTTGGGGGCATCTTTTGTAAGGAACCAGCTCAGTCCTTTTATCCATCTGTCTCTGTTGTGGTTTTGTTTTGTTTTGTTTTTTGGGTTTTTTGTTTGTTTGTTTGTTTTGGTTTTTCGAGACAGGGTTTCTCTGTATTGCTTTGGAGCCTGTCCTGGAACTAGCTTTGTAGATCAGGCTGGTCTCAAACTCACAGAGATATTCCAGCCTCTGCCTCCCAAATAATTAGCTGAAGATGACCCTAAACCTCTACCTCCTGATTTAATGTGTGTGTGTGTGTGTGTGTGTGTGTGTGTGTGTGTGTGTGTGTATTTGAGACAGACTCTGAATTGTCTAGATTCCTTTTAAAGTGGAGGACTTTGGTTTGGAGAGATGACTCAGCAGTTAAGATCTCTTACTGTTCTTCCGAAGGAATCAAGTTCAGTTCCAGGAACTTCCGTTAGGCAGCTCACAACTGTCTGTAACTCCATTTCCGGGGATCTGAAGCCTCTGAGGTTAACTACACACTTGCAGTGCCTGTGACACATCCAATTAAAAGAAATCTTGTTAGACATGGTGGTGCACACCTGTAGTTGGAGGACTTGGGAGGCAGAAGACCTGTATATATTCAAGGCCAGCCTGGTCTACATAGTGAGTGCCAGGATAGCTAGGGCTTAAGTGATCTTGCTTCATAAGTAGCTGAAATTACAGGCATGTGCTACTACATTTACATCTAGAGAGGTGTGGGTGTGGGAGATTGAGATTCTGTAGGTCTCCAGCTCTCAAAAGGGAAAGGAAAAGGAGAGAGAGGAAGGGAAGGGAGGCAAGGAGGGGCTGGAAGGAGGAGTTTCTGTCTTTTGCCCAGGCTGATCCTGAATTTCTGGCTTAAGCAGTCCTGGTGTTTTAACCTCCTGAGCAGCTGGAACTACAGACACCACATGACTTCTTTGCCCATTTTTATATTGGGTGAATTGCAGTCACAGTTCTATGTGGTTTCTGATTATATAAGTCCTTGATAAATAGATATTGTAGCTCTGTTTTCTATTCTGTGTTTTACTCTTATAAATAATAGCTTTGTTATTGACTGTGTAGCCTTATGTGGTCTAGATGTCACCACACTGACTCAGGCTGGCCTCCCCTTGCCTCTGCTTCTGGAGTGTTGGGATCACCATGTGCATAGAGACTTTGAGGACATTTTGTTGTGCTGCTGCTGAGCTATGTCAGCCCTCTAGCACTAAGCCCCATCCCCAGGCCTCAGAAACTCCTGGTGAGACTGAGCACCATCCCCAGGCCTCAGGGATTCCTGATGAGACTGAACTCTGGTTTTTCTCCCTTCCTTCCTTCCTTCCTTCCTTCCTTCCTTCCTTCCTTCCTTCCTTCCTTCCTTCTTTTCTTCCTTTCTTTACTTCTTTTCTTCCTTCCTTCCTTCTCTTTTTGTTCTTTTGAGACAGGGTTTCTCTATGGCTTTGGAGCCTGTCCTGGAACTCGCTCTGTAGACCAGGCTGGCCTCAAACTCACAGAGATCATCTGGCCTCTGCCTCCTGAGTTCTCTCCATTCCAATGGATAGGCTTTTGTTTAAAACTGAACTTGTCAGAATGGCTCTGGAGTAACCAAACATTGAGAAGTCAATACTGTTCATCAATAGAGTACTGAAAGATTGGGGTATTGTTGCCCATGTGAAATTTTGAGATATCTAGTTCTCAGTTCCTTGTCTATGAAGATAATAACATCTGCCTTTTCAACTTCAAAAAACCATTTTTACTTGAAATCTTAGATGTGAAAGTGATTTGAAAAGTTACATTAAGGGCTGTAGTCTGTAGCCTTTGTTATTGATGTATTGGACAGAAGCTGAATGCCTTCCCACAATTTTCATCTTTGTCTTTAAGTGGAAGTTCTAGGTAATAAAATTCTTTCTGAAGTTAATCCAAAGTCTGGACTTATTGAATTTTACTCCAAATATTTGAGATAATATGATGACCTTGGGGCTTAGGACCTGTGATTTGATATCAGCTTCTTTTTTCTTATGTTTGTTTATTTATTTATTTGGTTTTTCCAGACAGGGTTTCTCTGTATTGCTTTGGAGGCTGTCCTGGAACTAGCTCCTTGTAGACCAGGCTGGTCTCCAACTCACAGAGATCTGCCTCCCAAGGGCTGGGATTAAAGGTGTGCACCACCAATACCCAGTTTCTTATGTATTTTTATGTTATGTACACATGTGTACCGGCAGTTTCATCATGTGCACATGAAGGCAGTAGTATAGGTGCTCACAGAGGCTAGAGATGTCAGAAGCCCTTGGAGCTGGAGTTTTGGTGCTGGGAGCTTCCCTGTGTGGATGCTAGGAACTGAACTCAGATGCTTTGACCCCTGAACTATGCCAGCTCCTCGTATACTTCTTAGGCTTGGATTCTTCTTAGGCTTGTACATTCTTTATTCTCATGTCTTTTAAAAACTTTTATTTGTTGAGACAAGGTCTTCTTATGTAGACCAGACTGGCCTAGAACTCAACATCTGCATGCTTAGGAACTGTGGGTATGTGCCATCATATCTGGATTATGTCCTTTTTTTGTGATTGGGATTCATATATCCAACGCTGGCCTTGAGCTAAAGATATCCTTCAGCTCCTCATCTTCCTGCTGCCATCTCCTGTGTTGAGCGTTGAATTATAGACACCACCACACTAGAGTTGGCTTTTTTTTTTTTTCTAGCTTTTGCTAGAAAGCTATCCATATTTTTCTTTGATTCCTTAGATAGAAGAATCAGTGACACTGGATGAATCTGTATTTTTAACAAATATTTACTTACCAAGTGCCAAGTATGAGCTAAGGAATGTCCTAGGTACTGATAATGACTAAGATGTAACTAAATTCCTATTGTTGTAGGGATTATATTTGTATAAGTAAAATATATGGTATAAGTGATAAATATTATGTATAAAAATAAAACAGAATCTGGATGGTGATGGCGCACACCTTTAATCCCAGCACTTGGGAGGCAGAGGCCAGCAGATCCTTATGAGTTTTAAGGTCAGCCTGGTCTACAGAATGAGTTCCAGGACAGCCAGGGTTACATAGAGAAACCCTGTCTTGAAAAACCAAAACAGAAAAATAATAAAATAAAACAGAAAAAAATGAACTTGATTCTCTTCTTTAAATTTCACAACGTAAAGAGGTTTGGGTTTTGGAAGGCTAGTGTCCTTTCCTGATTGGCATGGTCCTTTTTTCCTAAAGCTGCAGTTATCTTGGTGATATATTATTCTAGATGCTAAGATTTGTACGCATATGTTTTGAGTGCTACTGTCTTCTTAAATCTGGACAGGCCCTCAGTGTTCCAGCAGCCTGTCATCTTCCTGGGAGCAGATGTCACTCATCCACCTGCTGGGGATGGGAAGAAGCCTTCTATTGCAGCCGTGGTGGGCAGCATGGACGGTCACCCCAGCCGGTACTGTGCCACAGTGCGTGTGCAGACATCTCGGCAGGAGATTGCCCAGGAGCTCCTCTACAGTCAGGAGGTCGTGCAGGACCTGACGAGCATGGCTCGGGAGCTACTGATTCAATTCTACAAGTCTACACGCTTCAAGCCCACTCGAATCATCTACTACCGAGGAGGGGTGTCTGAGGGACAGATGAAACAGGTTATCCCATCAGCCCAGTGCCATCCTCCCAGAACTCTGACAGTGCCCTCTAGCCTGCCGCTTGAGACCTGAGACTTCCATGAACAAAATTCCCCTTCTATCTCCTAGGTAGCTTGGCCGGAGCTAATAGCAATTCGAAAGGCATGCATAAGCCTGGAGGAAGACTATCGGCCAGGAATAACCTACATTGTGGTACAAAAGAGACATCACACACGGCTTTTCTGTGCAGATAAAACAGAAAGGGTAAGAAGTCATGCCATAAGCTTCCTCATCTGATTTGCAGCAATGTCATGGTTTTGAGTAGATATATACAGTATTCCTCTAAAACTGGCTGTGTCTAATGTTAACCTAATAACTATTAACTACAGTTGAACTTAGATGCCGACTTCTGGATAACAGGAGTTTTAAAAATGAATGTTTCTTGCTGTGTGGTGTGGTGGTGGTACAATCCTTTAATCTCAGCACTCAAGAGGCAGAGGCAGGCCAATCTCTGAGTTTGAAGCCAGCCTGATCCTCAGAGTGAGTTCCAGGATAGCCAGGGCTACACAGAGAAACCCTGTCTCAAAAACAAAAACATAGGAGAAAGAGAGAGAGAGGGAGAGAGAAAGAGAGAGAGAGAATGAATGTTTCTCTTGTGTGACAGAATTGCTGAATTTTGGAGAGGGGGCCTTAGGGAATTGTATATTAGTTACTTTTCTTTTTTTAGTTATTTCTTTTTTTTTTTTAATTTCTTATTACTATAAGAAAACACATGACAAAACCTTTGCTCTGGCTCACACTTTGAGGGTACAGTCTATCATGACAGGAAGTCCGGTGGCAGGAGCTTGAGGCAGCTGTCACATGACATCTATAGTCAACAATCAAGAAGTACTTAGCTCACTTTCTTTGTTTCTGTCTTTTTGGAACCCCAGCTTATGGAATGGTGGCTACCCACAGTCAGGGTGGGTCTTCCCACACCAGTTAACCAAATCTGAAAGCCAAGCATGGTGGCACACACCTTAATATCAGGACTTGGGAGATAGAGGCTGGTGGATCTCTATGAGTTTGGGACCAGCCTGGTCTATAGAGGGAATTCCAGGGCAGCCAGGGCTATACAAGGAGATCCTGTCTCAAAAAAAAAAAAAAACAAAAACACAAAAAAAAGACAAAATTTAAGCTAATTTGGAGACTCCCCACATTCATGCCCAGAGATGTGTCTTCTAGGTGATTCTAGATCCTGGCAGTTGGCAGTCAGCACTGGTCATCACAAACTGTTTGTGTAGTGTTAAGGGTAACTGGTCAGAAACCTGTCAGTGTACATTATTACACTGGGATGGTGTGTGTGTGTGTGTGTGTGTGTGTGTGTGTTTCCTGGACATCAAACCCAGGGCTTCACATGTGTTTTTGCTGTTTTTTTACTGCTGATGCATGAGTGATAGTTCTAGAGTGTAAAGCAGAATGTCCTCAGTGATTTTATATCACTGGGATATCTACTTGGAATGGTTATGACATCATACTTATTAACCACAGGCAAGAGCCTTCACTACTCGAAGCCACAATGAAAACCTATGATAATTTGACTTATGAATGTGTGTGTGTGTGTGTGTGTGTGTGTGTGTGTGTGTGTGTGTGCCTGCATGTGAATGTATGTATTATGTAGGTACATGCATGCCTAGGCCAGAAGAGAGCATTGAGTGTTCCCCTGCACTAGTCTCTGCTTACTCTTGTGAAACAGGTAGGGGCTTTCCCTGAACCTGGGGCTTGCATTTTCTTGGCTAGAAGCAGATGAGCCCCAGTGTTTTTCCTGAATCTGGCACCCTTCAGACCTAGTGTTACAGACATTCACTGGGACACTGGTTTGTGATGTGGGTCCTGGCACCCAACCTCCAGTCCTCAGGATTGTGAAGCATATGTTTCACTGCTGAGCCATCCCTCGAGATTCAGATTTTGGAATTGCCAGTTTTATGTTACTGTGAAATCAGTCTGCATTCTGTAGTAACTGTGCTTTTCTATCTCCTTCCTCAAACCTCAGGCTAATCTCCCTATCTGTGCTTGTGACTCCAGTTCTCTCTGCCTTCTAGAGAGCCCTTCATAATGACTCTTCCTTTTTTAAGCTTTAGACTTCCTTGTTCTTTTAAAAATGTAAATTGTATTTAAATAGTCAATTGTGTGCATGCGTGCATGCGTGCGTGCGTGCGTGCGTGCGTGCGTGCGTGTAGGTCAGAGGACAACGTAATGCAGGTCATCAGCCACTGAGCCAGCCCACAGACCCTCATCTTTCTTATGTTACAAAGGTTGTTCAATTCTTCCTAAATTCCCCCAATAAGCATTGGTTAACTCCGTTTCTCCCTGTCGCTTGCCAACTTATCTTTTTTTTTTTCTTTTGTAAATTTCCTTTTAGAAGGATAATCACTTGACTTGCTGTCAAGTGTACCCTCACATCAAACTTCATACTTTGATTTTCAGAAAGTAGGGAGTTCAAGAGAGAACAGAAATTTTGCCTCTGTGTCTTCATCTCCAACCAGGTCAGATTTCCACACTGACCTCTTATCCACACTTATGACAACACAGCTTTCTGTGGCCTTAACAATATGACTTCCCAGGCTTCTTACTCACCTCTGCAGTCAGATTATCTTTACCTAAGACGATTAGACTTATTTATCTCATTTTATGTGTATGAGTATTTTGCTTCATGTATGAATGTACACCACATTCATGCCTGGTACTCACAGAGGTCAGATAGATTCCTGGAGACTGGTGTTATAGATGAGTGTGAGGAGTGTGGTTGCTGGAAACCAAACCCAGGTCTTCTAAAAGAGCAACAAATGCTCTTAACTACTGAACCATCTCTCTGGTCCCACACTGACCCTTCTTCCTGTTCTCAATAACTCTGTCTTGAGCCTTGTCCACTTTTCTAGGCTCATGTGCTTATCAACTCTGAATCTATATTTCTACCCTCAATTGTTCTGTCAGACTCTTGATTTGTACTTTGAATTATCTACCAGACATGTCCACTCAGAAGCTCTGTGCTGTTGCGTCAGTTTCCACAGACCAGGCTGTGTGGTGGTGATAGCAGTAAGAACCCATCCTTGTGGCTGACAAAGATTCATTTCTTGCTCCAGTACACAGTCACTGTGACTCTGTTGTCCTTTCTTTGGGACCTAGGCTGACAGTCCATCTGGAACCTTGCCAGTCACTGTGGCAGGAGAGAAAAAAGATACAAGACAAGCTGCATGCTGGCCCTTAAAGTTTCTGCCCAGAAGTGCCATATTTTGTCATCAAAGCAATTCACATGGCCACTCCTGTGATAGCTTGTTGGAACTGTATAATCTTCCCCCAGGGAAGGGCACAGAAATATTTGGCACCAGTGATACAGTCTACATAGTCAAGCAAAACACGTCTAAACTTCCCACTTACTGTTTAATCTTCATCCAAAACCTCCCCTAGTTCACCTTAGATTCTGTTACTTGGCATCACTGTGTTTTATGTTAGCCAAGCTGGAAACTTCAGAGTCATTTTTAAATTCTTATCCTACATTATTGTCCCTGCCTTGTCCAGTTTGTCAAATGGTCCTGTGTGTTCTTCCCCCAAATCTCTCTCACCTCAAGTTTATGTTTCCACTACCCTAGGCAGAAAATGTCTGCCGTGCTGGGATTCCCTAGTAGTCTCTTCATTGCTGTTGCTCCTTCATCATTCTATCAGGGGTTGGCTTCTAAAACACACCCCACTGCTCAGAAGTCTTCACATTCTCTCCATTGCTTACAAAACACCTTCATGTTTTCCCTGGGGAGCCAGAATAACATTCATTTCTTCTTCCACTGTACTCTCATTATGTCTCCCATTTCCCACTGCATTCTCCTCTTTGGAATGAGTACATCCACCCCACACCTTTTTATTGTTTATAAAGTGTACTACAGATGCAGTAAAACTCAACTTTTTAGAATATAGTTGTACTTGATGATTGAGATAAATGCATGTAATTCTGTTTATACCAAAAGTTTGTTGTTGCTGCTGTTTTTCAAGACAGGGTTTCTCTGTGTAGCTTTGTAGACCAGGCTGGCCTCGATCTCACAGAGATCTGCCTGCCTCTGCCTCCTAAGTGCTGTGACTAAAGGCTTGCATCACCACCACCCAGCACCAAATATTTGACTGACCCCAGGAGGATATGAGCTTTTCTGAACCTGGTGAACCAGTTCAAAGACCTTCATCCTGTCTTTTACTGAAAGCTGTGTGTGGCAGCTGTGGTTATTTTTCTCTCAAATGAGGAATGAAAGTCATTTCTTCTGGGGAAGCTGGTCTTGTATTTTTGTCTTTGTTGCAGTGTTGGGGATTGAACCCAGGGTCTTACTCATGTTCATCCTAAGCAAGTACTCTGCAACTGAGCTATATTCTCATTCCTTAAGTATTGTTTTCCCCACCTCTGCATACAGAGTGTCATCTATAAATGTGTACAAAACTATAAATAAAGTCATTATTTGCATTCCCCAAAAGAAGTTCTGGAGATGTGCTTGAGAAAATGCTTTAGGATGGAAGGCTTGACTAAGGAAATGTAACAATGGGATCCAACTTGGATTTTTTTTTTTTGAGGCAGGGTCTCACAGTGTAGCCCAAGCTGACCTTGCTGACCTTGAATTTACAACAATCCTCCTGCCTCAACCTCCCAAATATTGAGGTTACAGGTATGAGTCACCATGAATTAATCTGGTTTTGAGACTTCACACAAGAGCAATTTGCTAACTTGTTACCAATTAACTCATCAAAGGAAAAAATGGTCTTAAACCAGCTTGTTACTCAGATGATTAATTGTATATTTTTTAATTACATATCTTTTTAACAGGTGGGGAAAAGTGGCAATGTCCCAGCAGGTACTACAGTCGATAGTACCATCACACATCCATCTGAGTTTGACTTTTACCTCTGTAGTCACGCAGGAATTCAGGTAATTTGGTTTAGATCTTTGACTGATAGGGAGTTATTTGACTGTTCAGCAGCTAGCTTGAGGAGACTTGTCATTAAACACTGTGCTTAGCTTTGTTAATTGCTTTGTTCCAGAAATCTGCTTTTAGATGTGTGACGCAGCAATACTGTTTAGCTTAATGATTAGATTTCAGTTCCTCTTTTCCCCTAGCTGATTAAGTCCTGCACGAAATACATTAATCCTAAACCCTCCCTTCAGGGAACCAGCCGTCCTTCTCACTACCAGGTCTTGTGGGATGACAACTGCTTCACGGCAGATGAACTTCAGCTGCTGACTTACCAGCTCTGTCACACCTACGTGAGGTGCACACGCTCCGTCTCCATCCCTGCCCCTGCATATTATGCCCGGCTGGTAGCATTTCGTGCAAGGTATCATTTGGTGGATAAAGATCATGACAGGCAAGTTCTTCAATAAAAATCCCTTCCTGTTGTGGAAGCATGTTTGAGAAAGACAAGCTATCCAGATAACTCGTAAAGGTTCAAACACTCTTTTACAGTTTAACCTGCAAGGAACAGTCAAAATTGCACAAGGCTTTGAGAGACTTTTGGTCCAAGAAGAGCTCGGGCTTGTTTGAACTTGTGTTTCTAATGAAGTCTCACTTGGAGCTGCCTTTGGTTTTCACATAGAGCTAACTGCATTTCAGTGCTGCTGAAGTCCCAGGCAGCCTCAAAAGGTGGCCAGCATAGCACCCTGGCTCAAGCCAGAGGAGTGTTAGCCCATATGGATTCCAGATCATGCATGAGGGAGTCCCACCTAATTCATTTTGCTTCCAGTACAATCCAGAAATAACCAGAGTGAGCCAGGGATTATCAAGAAACAGACGGTGAAATTTTGACCTGCTACTGAGTTACCGATAAATAGCTAAAAGAGCTCTTTGCATTAATTTCCTTTCACAAGTGGCCATCTGGGCTCTTCCCCAAGTTTCAATTCAGTTGCTAAATAGTAGACATTCTACTGCAGATCTATTTCTGTAAGGGATTGAAAAGTACACTGTTACAGAAAACGCCCAACTGTGGATTTGTACCATACAAGCTTCAATATGCATTCATTCATTCAATACATTTATTTGGTACTGTGTGGCCAGTACTGTGCTAGGTACTAGAAAATAACAAGATTAATATGACATGTTTCTTCCCTGCAGTGATTTTATGTTTCAGTATAGAAATAATACAGGCTAGTATAATACTGACAGCTGGCTGGAGAGATGGCTCAGAGGTTAAGATCACTAACTGATCTTCCAGAGGTCCTAAATTCAATTCCCAGCAACTATATGATAGCTCACAACCATCTGTAATGAGATCTGGTACCCTCTTTTGGCCTGCAGGCATATATTTAGGCAGAACACTGTATACATAATAAATAAAATTTAAAAGAAAAAATAGCCTGGCGGTGGTGCACGTCTTTAATCCTAGTATCAGGAGACAGAGGAAGGCAGATCTCTGTGAGTTCAAGGCCAGCCTGGTCTACAAGAACTAGTTCTAGGACAGGCTCCAAAGCCACAGAGAAACCCTGTTTCAAAAAACCAGAAAACAAACAAACAAAAAAACCAAAAACCCACAAATAAATAAATAAAGCTGGACAGCTAGTCTAACAGTATAGATAACCGTGCAGTGAGATATCAGAGGAGAGGCTCATAGGGATTATGTATCTGGGTGAGCAGGGATTAGCTTTACAAAGGAAAGAGGATTTTCCAGGTAGAGAGGACAGTGGACAAAAAGGAGAGAAAGCAAGTGACATTTTTGAACAATAGCAAGTTTTTTTTGTTTTGTTTTGGTTTTGGGCTGGATCATATTAAAAGAGAACAACAGGCCTGGGGCTGAAAACTATGTTGGAACAAGATTATCCTTGCTAAATGAAAAAAAGCTGTTCCTGGGATAGAATAATGTAAGTGGGGGAGAAGGGGGAAGTCAAAAGTGATTAGGATAAGGCTGGGCAGTGGTGGCGCACACCCTTGATCTCAGCACTCTGGAGGTAGATAGATTGGATCTCTGAGTTCAGGGCCAACATGGTCTTCTGAGCAAGTTCCAGGACAGCCTCCAAAGTGGTTAGGGTAATAATTAGCATTTTAAAAAGTGGTCAGAGGCCAAGGTGCAGCTCAGTGGTGAGTGCTGTGCTTGTCATACATGAATCCCTAGATTGAATCCTCAGCATTGAAAAAAGGGATGGTTTGCCAAACACCTATGCTACACAATACCCAGAAATGGATGTTTAGAGTTGTGAGCACTATATTAGGCCCATAGACTCATTAATTTAATAAACTAGTATTGTTAGCAAGTAAAAACAAAGTTAAGGCAGACATGGATGTACACTCAGAGGCAGGTGGATCTCTATGAGTTTGAGGCCGGTGAAGCCTTCATAGTAATCGACTGTCTCAGAAGAGAAAGAAAAGGAAAAGGGGGAAGACGAGGAAGAGGAGAAGGGTGCTTTTTTCTCAGAGATTTCATTCCAGTGGAGAAAAAAAGTACCCAGTAATACCTAGTAGTGTCCCAATTAACGATATCATGTTGGTTAGAGTACCCGTACTATATATAAAAAGAAACCACACAGTCTATGAAAACATATTCCAGGTGACCCTAGCTTAAACTTATGAGTCAGGGAAGATTTCTAAGAGGGAAATGACTTGTAATTGGAGCCTGAAGGATGAGTAGGTACTGACCAGATAGAAGAGACAGTAGAAGTCTTGATGTCGGTCTTTGTGAACATTATTTTATTTAATTATTGCAGCCATCTGTTAAATAAGTTGTACTGTATTTTTCAGTTGCCCAAACATGTCTAAAATAAATTGAGTAGCCCAGGCTTGAGCCCAAGATGTTCTTGAATCCAATACTATTTGTCCTATCTGAAACACTGAAGTTGTTTCTTAACACCTGTTGTTTTGTTTTGTTCTCATTATAGTGCGGAAGGCAGTCATGTGTCAGGACAGAGCAACGGCCGGGACCCTCAGGCCTTGGCTAAGGCTGTGCAGATCCACCATGATACCCAGCATACTATGTATTTTGCCTGAGAGTCTTGGAAAAGAACTCAACCATTTTGGCATTCCAAGCATCCTCAAATGTTTCAGATGCCTACTGCCTCTAGATAGTGCCACGTTAATTTCAGGTGGTCCCCTACCAGCAGCTCGGAATAGTTAGTTGCACTGAATCTGTACTTTGCAGCCCTGTCTGATGCATCAACAAAATTGAGCCATTTGAAAAAAAAAAAAAAAAAGAAAGAAAGAAAGAAAGAAAAGAAAAGGAAAGAAAAGAGAAAATAGAAACTCATAGCTTATGTTTTCTGATGCACTGGACAAAATTTTTACCTCAACATACAAAGGCTGATGAGCCTTGATTTTTCTAAAGGACTTACTTTCCAAGAAGGGTTTCTATGGGATATTTTGCTAGCTGTGGTATTCACCGCATCTAGTCTTATAAGAGGAGTATTTCCTTTTTCCTGTGTTCATTGAACACGATGTATGCATAAGTGGGGAAGAAAAACCAAACAACCTGTTTCATTTCCATGCAACTTTTTAATTGGATGGATTCATAGACTTTCTAATGGAGATTTCTGACTTTGCCCCTGTAAATGCCTTTAAGGTGCATTAATTTTGAAAGTTTTACATACTACTTTCACTGCTTTATCATATTGATCTCTTGAGGCCTGTGCTGTGGAGTGCGAACTGCCTGGCAGTTGCACTATATTTGGCTGCAGATTCGAACAAGGCAGTTCTCTTACTTGGCTGGCTTTTGTGAATATGTGACATAAACAGATGTGATTTGTGTCACAGGGACAGATAACACTGCCATGGTAAAAAGTTCTCCCTATTTGGAAAAAAATTAGCTTTTAGTATTTTTCCGAGATTTCAAAAGTGCCCATTTTATGCTGCTGTGTGGTTTGTTAAATGTAAATGATTTTTAAACTTCTCTCATAGAAAGTTAACTTTGGCAATAAGCATTTTTTAAAGGCCCCTCTCTTTTCTCCCCCAGTGAGGTAGTTTTCTAGATGAGATTTTGGTATGATTTTTATCAACTATTTCTTAATATATCATAATCTGGATGTTCTGAAATCAGTCGACAAAGACATGTTTCCACAGCCTTTTAAGTAATTGTTGGAGGGTTTTTTTTAACCTGTTTTATGGTCATAGTCTATGTCCTGTCAACTTTTTTTCTTTTAAGATAAGCTGGAACCAGGATGCTTCCTGATTGGCCAGACTTTGCCAATGTATAAGGCACATGGAGCGATGCTGCACTTGAAAAAAAAAAAAAAAGTACCAGCATGTAAAAAACTTGTTTTCCCTGAGAATCAAGGCTGTACATACGGCTGCTTACAGTACAGTTTTGTTTGCTCTTTTAGCCTGAAATGTGCTTGGTGGCTTTGCCTTCCTCTTTTTCAACTAAAACTATGTAGAAGTTGGTTTTTTTTTTTTTTTTTTTTTCCTTTTCCTGTAGATTCTGGATTCCCTCATAGGAAGGCAGGACTCCTATTCTTGTCCAACAAAGGGAGTTGATGTAAAGCAAGCATCCGTTAGAACACAGGGGAAATGTACTCTATACTTCTGTAGATAATACTTTGTAAAGGACAAGTGTTACATAGTCTAGGTAGTTCCACCCCGGGTTTCCCAGCCCACATCATATGCTATCCCCAAAGGGCAAGGAGTAAAAGGCAAGGCGCTCTGGGGAGAGCCACACTCCTCATGGCTGAGGACGGAGCTGGAAGAGAGACAGACACAATATACAAAAAACAGTTTGTCGTCTATCTAGAAACCGTGGTGAAAACACTGGATCACATGGTGAAGGGTGTTCGCTTGAACTCATTAGTTGGTGCAAGGTCCAAAAACTGTTAAATTAGCCTTCTCAAAGTCCCAGCAATATAAAGCACTGTTCTCCTCAGTCTTTTAAACAAGCTTGTAAATACATTAATGTTTACATTTCTATGTGCTATTGTTCAGCGGTGCCACCAGTGTTGGTTGAGCTGGTCAAGATCTGTAGCACATGACCATGAGTGTAGACAACTTCAGTCTCTGCAGACAGTGGGGAAAGCGAGTCCCGTGGCTGAAGCACAGTGTGGACAGGAGTGAAGAGACAACAGATACTCATTCCCTAAGATTTTCCTTTTTTGCAAATACCTCACTTGGATATTACAAATCAGGACATGATGATGAATGGCTGGCTGCTACTTTTAGTCATTCTTGTTCAGGAAGAGCACAGAAAACATTCTTCAGCATGGCCACTCTGGACCCAAGAGGAGGGGGGAAAGACGGAGAAGGAGACTCACCTGGAACCTGTGAAGAAGGACTCTTGGTGGCTGGCTAGCAGGCTGGGTGCCAGTAGGCACATCCCTGCACTTGAGTGCCTCAGGCTGCTGGTTAGCAATGCACAGAAGAAACTCTTGCCATCTTCCTGCATGATGGAACAGGGAGCAAGCTGTGTGCCCAGAAGCCCTGATCCACTTGCCTGCAGTTGGGCTCTATGCTTGACCTTGAACAAAATGCCCGAAACACCATGGTCTGAGGC
This sequence comes from Cricetiscus sungorus, assembly GCA_030556225.1. NCBI lineage: Eukaryota > Metazoa > Chordata > Mammalia > Rodentia > Cricetidae > Cricetiscus > Cricetiscus sungorus. The sequence continues at coordinate 121,106,699 of JANBXA010000734.1, read as the reverse complement.
CAGTCAGTATGGTGTCGGAAGAAAAGCCAGGAAGCCAATTCTTGTAGGAGCACAGTACCAATAAGGGTGTGATGCTGTTGTTTTGGACAAATGGAGAAAAATATGGAAGAATTAGGATAGTTGGGGAAAAACTTGCTGAGGGGTGAGTAGTTAAGAGATAATCCCTGCAGAATCAGAACTGCAATAATACCATCACAAGCAAATCTGAATACATAGGGTTGACAATTCAAATAGTTATCCCCCTGGAAACTGACTGAATTGTTATGCATGTGTCAATCAATGGGAGGTGTGCATTCTCTAGAAGTAGTGTTAGGCTGTTTGACTTTCTTAAATGCAGCCTATTTAGGCACTGTCATGTGGTGTGGAAGATTGCAGTGTAGGGGCTACAGTTTGGGGCTAGGGAGCACAGGACATTAGGAGTGGGGAAGACCCAAATGTTGAACCAATTATGTTTTGTTGTTGTTAGTTGTTGAATCCTGAGCTGTTATAAAGTGAACCAGCTGGCTTGATGCAGCCAGCGTTCTGGGCAGGCAAACCGATTTCATTCTTACTGTATATTCTATATGCTGCTTCCAAAGGTGATGATTTATATATAGGCATGTTCTATATGGTCTGTATTTTAGGATCTGGTGCCCAACCTATATCCTATACCAGAGCTTCCTCCCGGCTCAGTTGCCTATTCCTTCCCATGGCAATAAGCCATCCACTGTTTTAACAAGGCTCAATCTCTGTACCCTGCCCTAGTTGCCCTCTGTGGATATACTGTAAGATTCTTTTGCTCATTAGCAAGGTGGCAGCTCAGCTTTCATTTTAATGAAGCAGAGGTTAAGGGCATTGTGTTAATATTGCTTCAACTCCAAGATTTCTTTCTTATAAAATTAAAGGAAAGATCTATATTGGCCAACCATTTTCTTTTCCCTTGCTATTGACATACTCATATTCTTTGTATGTCTACTGGCTGAAAATATTTGTGTTCATCTAACTAATGGTATGGTTTTTGTTTCTCTATGGTTAGACTTGTAATGTTTTAAAATGTATTTTATTAATTTAGACTGGATGTCTGTCTCTAGCAATACGAGGTACTTTCTAAGCTATTAAGGAAGGGTTTGTATTCCTGATGATGATGTTTAAATTTTTTTTTTGACCTGCAGGGATATTTTGTGTTTATGTGTCCAAAAAGATGGGTGGGTGGGGGAGATAAATTGGCATTCATATGCTAAAAGTTGTTTTTCTCATCAGTTGTATAATAAATAATAAATGAAATATACTGTAATGACAATATACATGGCTACTTTAAAAAAAAAACAGTTTAATCTATTTGAGAAATTGAACAAAGAAGGGAAGTGAGATAACTGTGTTTTTAACTTCTGGGTCTCCCTATATTTAGGAATTGCCATTTGGGAATTTTTGAAGGACTTCCAGGACTAGTTCACATATGGGAACTTTGACAAGATCCATCAGGGTACTAGGTACTGCTCTCAACGGGAAGCTTTGATTAAGTGATGTCCTAAAGAAACTGGTGAGGTGTGGTGCCCCACTCCAGTAACCCTGGAAGTTGGGAGGCTGGGGGAGGCAGGAACATTATTACAATTCAGAGTCCACCCTGGGCTTTAGAGTGGGACCCTGTGTATTAGCTACTTTTCCCTTGATTGGATAAAACATGACCAAAAACAGCCTATGGGAGAATTGTTTTCCCTTTGTTTATGGTTCTAGAGGAAGATGTAGAAAGCATGGCAGCAGGCAGCCTCAGCAGGAAGCTGAAAATTATGTCTGCAATCACAAGCATGAAGCAGTGATCTGGAAATGAGGCAAGGCTGTAAACTCTGAAAGCCTTTGCATCGCCACCAACTGGGAGCCAAGCATCCAAATGCCTGAACCTGTGGAGGACATACCTCAGTCAGACCACTACACTGTGTCTCAAAGACAAGTAAATAAAAAACAAAAGTCCCAAGAAGACAGTGTTGCCAGATGCTTGTTATTTATGACTGTGTTCTCTAGAGGGGCTCCCCCAATTCACACAAAGCAGAAGTTTCCAGTCTCTTGTCTTCTTTGGTTTGGGACAAGGCCTCCCTGGGTAGGCCAGGCTGGTTGCGAACTCTTACTCCTGCTTCAATCATCAGAACTCCATGATTACTGACATGAGCTTCCATGCCCAGCCCATGACTTAAAAAAAACTTCACAATAAAACCCTTTGGCTGAGTTACAATAATGCGGAGATTTGGCCAATCTGAACTTTATTCTCAAGGAATCTAGTTCATCAGGAGAGAAAGTTCTACATACAACCAACTCCTAAGAAGGTGGCATTTGCTTTGCCATCAGCAGAGTTCCTTGTGTGCCAGTTATCAGACATATGTCACTAATAAGGTATGTGCAATTTTCACGTAGATAATCAAAGCATGGAAAAGTTAACAGCTTCCTCAAACAGTTCTTTCTAGAATCTAAAAAGAGCAGGCTCAATGAGTAAGGTGCCTGGCAAACAAGCATGAAGACCAGAGTTCAGATCCCAGACCCCACACCAAAGCCAGGTGACACAAGCTTGCTTGTAAATCAGCAATTAGAAGGTGGAGACAAAGAATCCCAGATCAAACTGGTTAACTAGAGGAACCACATTGCTGGCCGTTTTGAGACCCTGCCTCAATGAATAAAGTGGAGAGTAAAGGATATTCACGATGTTGGCTTCAGACCTCCACATGTATATATGAGGGTGCATACCCACACATATGTGAACCCCATACATGTGTGAACATACACATATCACAGACACATGCACAGTTGACTCATTAAGAGAGTTCATTCTAACAAGGCATACAGTAGAGGAAGAGGCAAACAGTTAACATATGAATGCCCACTTGGCAGGCACTTAACAGAAACATCTTTAATCTTAGCAACACATCGTTGAGGTTGATAGAGGAATCCTCATTTTCAAGAAAAAAGAGCTACTGGGTTGGGGGCATAGTTCATTTGTGCAATGTATACATATGGCCATGGGTTCAATCCCTAGCATGGCAAAAATAATAAAACCAGCCAGTCAGCTTCCGAGAGGTTAAATACAGAGTGGCAAAGCTGTAATTTGAATCCATGCTTTGTTTAACTTCATTTCACCCACTGCTGAGCATAAAATGACAGATGCCCAGAACAGAAAGAGTTTGCCATGGGAGGCAGGAAAGGGTTTACAGTATCAGCAACTGTGGGGTAGATCATAAATCATAAGCAAGCTGACAAAGGAGACTAACTAGGCACACTACTCCCTCATTGCGGATTAGCTGTAATTGTCTGACGTGGTGTTCTACTCCTCTTTTGGGAGACCGTACCCCTCTTTTATATGGGAGTTCATTCTGTGTAAGTCAGGAGAGTGCCCTTTCTCACATACCATTTGCATATCATACTACCTTTTTTCCCTGAATTACAAGGGTTGGAGGGGACAGGTGTGACCACAGCCAGAATTGGCTCATGTCCCTTCGACTGTGGACGGCAAATAGGGGAGAGACGGACAGATGAGCACCATTGTGGTGCATGTGCCTCTTCTGCGTCTTTTTCTCTCTTTTGGTTCTGATTTCCCCTGTGCTAATGTTGTTCTCCAGAACCCAGTGGCAAGTTCTTACAGAGAAGGGGAATAAAATTAGAGGTATTTTTAAAAAGGAAAAAAAAAGCAATTATAAATTAACTAAGCAAAAGAAGAAATGACTAGAACTGTTTAACAAATATTTCCAGGGCTTCTGTTTAAGCTGAGAAAGACTAATTATAAAGACTAATAGTGTAAGCCCTGGCCATTGAGTTTGTTTAGAAAGCTTGGGGTGAGGCATACAGGTAAATAGGTAGCTTTAATGAGATTTCTAAAAGAGAACCTTCAAAAAAGCCCTTTTTACTTATTGGGAGTGCCTGTCAGGCAAAGGACAACTTGCAGAAGTTGGTTCTCTTCTTCCTCCAATATGATTCTCAGGAATCAAATTCAAGTTGTCAGCCTTGGCAGCAAGCACCTTCACCCACTGTGTCATCTCACTGGCCCAAGGAATGCTTCTTAGAAGTAACTGATAAGTTAGCCATCTTATAACAAGTAACTTTTATGAGGCAGAAGGATTGCTGTGCGTTTTAAGCCTAACCTGGTCTATAAAACAAGTTCTCGGCCAGCCTGAGCTATCACAGCAAGACCCTTCATATAAACACAGTGATGGAAAACAACTTAGCTATGAAAAAAAAAAAAATGGCTCAGTGATTAAGAGGACTGACTGCTCTTCCAGAAAAATCCAGATCCCATTTCCAGAACACAGAAAGTGGTTCACAGTTATTTGTAACTCCTCTGCTCTCTTCTGTCCTCTGTGGGCACCAGACATACACTCAGTGCACAGACATGCATCAGAAAAAAAACATCCATACACATAAAAATTTTTAGATGTTTTTTTAAATGTCTAACATTTTAAAAATGATACCGTAGATGAAAATGATGATTGATATGTTAAACAGACCAGGCACAGAATGGCAAATGCTGCATAATCTCACTTGTGTACAGAATGTAAAATAGTTGGTCTCTTAGAAGTAGAGTTGGAGGTCTAAAGAGAAGGCTCAGCAGTGGCTCACAGCCATCTGTAATGGGATCAAATTTCTTCTTTGGATGTGCATGAAGACAGAGCACTCACATACATAAAATACTTGAATAAATAAATAAATCTTTAAAAAGAAAAAGAGGTAGAGTGGAATGGTGGTTACTAGGAACAAGGTAGGTGACCATCACAGGACAGAGTTTCAGGTGGGCAGAACTATCACAGGCGCTTTATTTAACCGTATGGTGAGTAGTGGTGTATTTCTGCTTAAAAATCACTAAGAAAGCCAACCTCTTAGCATTCTTACCACAAAAATGCCAGAAGCCCCAAGGGGGCTCCAAAATCCCTTGGAGCTGGAGTTACAGGGGTTGGGTTGTGGGATGCTTGATGTGGGTGCTGGGAATCAAGTCAGAGCCTATGCAAGAGCTGTATAGACTCTTAACAGTTGAACCACCCCCTCCACCCTTACTTTTCCCTCCATTACTTTCTTAGTGCAATGCAAATGACTGAACTCATGGCCTCCCTCATGCTAGGCAAGCACCATAGTTCTAACCTCAGCCCTGTATTCTTAGGTCTGAAGGGCTGGAGGGGCAGGAAGTGGAGGTGGAAATGGTTGGCTAAGGGTCAGGCACCAATCCTTTACAGGACAGGACTTGAATGGCATTTTAAGGAGTTTAGAAATTATCTTACAGGCACAGATTCTGCCTTTTGCTAGTTTTGCTGGCAAGAATGTTGTGGCAGCTGGAAGCTGAAATTCTGCTAAGAGAAGCTCAAAATTTTTGTCATTTTTGCAAGCAAAACTGGATGAGGCTTGAACTTGAACAGTGAGGTGCAGTCAGAGGAATAGAGATGAGAAAGAAAATAGAAAGGACGTTGGTGACTGAGTGGAAACGGAAAGTGAGGGAAGGGAGGTGGACTTATTAGGGATCCCAGCCTCTGGTCCTGGTAGGTGGGTGAACTATAGTGCCACTAAGAGGAAGAACACAGGGAAACAGCAGGTTTGTGGGAAGGAGGAAGATGGTAAATTCAGTTTCAGGCGAGTTGGACCAGAAGGCCATTGTGCTTGGACCGAAGAAAGAGACTGGACACATCAGTATGCAGAGGTGATTCAAACCATTCAAATGTGGTAACGGGTGTCAGGCAGAGGGAAAAGTGTGGAGGCCCGAACACAGATTAGTAAAGGCAGACAAAGGGAGAGTACGGAAGAGACAGAAAGATAGAACCATTTGTTCTAGAAACTGAAAGAAAAAAGGACTTCTTGCCAGCCCCAGTCCTGCACACCTAAAACTCCAGGACCCACGAAGCAGCAGGAAGCTCATCACAAGTTAAATCCAGCCTGGTCTAGATAATGAGTTCCAGCGCAGGAACCCAAAGAGTGGAAGGAGCGAAGCAGTTCTTGCAACTTGCAAATTGTCCTCTGAACTGACCACACACACACACACACACACACACACACACACACACACACACACAGAGAGAGAGAGAGAGAGAGAGAGAGAGAGAGAGAGAGAGAGACAGAGACATAGAGAGACAGACAGAGAGAGAGAGAGAGAGAGGGAGAGAGAGAGAGAGAGAGAGATTTCTTTTTTTGCTCTATAGCTCTAAAGGTGTATCCTAGCTTTATTTTTAAAGGGCCTGTGCCGCAGAATCAATATAAAAACACAAAAAGTTCCATTAGTTTAATAACAATAATAATAATTTTTTAAAAAAAACTCCAAAACTGGAGAACTGAGGGCAAGGGGAATTGCCCCTAGGTTGGGGCGCGAGGATCCCTGTTCATGGCACCAGGCCTGGCTGCAAGGTTGGGGGGCAGTGGTTGTCCTGTGGGAGCCATGGTCATCTGGGTCAGGACCCTACTTCTTCTGGGGTGTACTCAGCTTCTGCATGCCCCGGATCATGTTCAGCAGGCCAGAGATGAAGGCCTCGGTGGGTTTGTAACAGTCAACTAAGAGCTCCTTGACTCTAGCAGCCCGGGTATCATCACTTCATCCACATCTATCTCCAGCTCTGGGGTCTCCTCTTCCTGGCAAAGGTAGAGGCGAGTGAGCAGTTCTAAAATCCACTTCTCCAGGTTGAGGAGCTGCTGTATCGCCTTGCGGTCTCACCGGGCCATCATCATCATCCCCACCACCACCAGCACACTCCTTCGCCTGTGGCCGCAATGGAACTCTGGAAGTAGATGCGGGGGCCATGTGTTCCCAAAGCCACGTCCCTTGCTGGGTGCTGTCTGCCAGAGTCACTTGAGCGCTCGGGCCCCTCCCTGAGCCGGCGCCTCCTGGATGCTCGCTGGCTGGCTCCGGTTAGCTCCAAAATTTTTTAAGTTAAAAAATGCTGCAAGTGGAGTCTCTTCTGTTTCTTTCTCAGTTTTTCTGCTAATATGTTGGATCTTTCACTCCACTTCCTTCACTGTCTTCCTCTATCACACATTTTATTTGCCCAGTATTTTCAATTATTCCTTCTTTCTTCAACCCGTTTCCAGTGCACACATGTGCTCAAATCTCTCCCATCCTGCAGGTACGAACTACTTCCAACTTTATTCAATGCCAGAATGTATTATATCTCCCTTTATATCTGATTCTCTAGCTAGTTCTGTCCTAGAGACTTCTCACATCTCTTCAGTCATGATCCGCTCCCTCCAGCCACAGGTATTACTTTCATCACAATTACTTCTAACTCCCTTGCTGCAAATTCCAATGGACATTTTTCAGATTTTGTGTTTATTTTTCATGGTGCTAGAATTTGAACCCATGGCTAGCTTTACTCATGATAGGCAGCTGCTCTTCGACTGAATCTTCCTAGATCTTACAAAAACCCATTACATATATTAATTTATATGTGATGTGAGTACACATACATATAAACTCTACATGGTGTGCATGCAGAGTTTGAGACCAGCCTAAGCTGTAAACAAAATAGCCACTATCTTTAAACAAATAACAAAGGAATCAATTTGGATGTGTGTGTGTGCCTACATGAGTTTATTTGCATCATATGCAAGCAGGTGGCTGTGGAGATCCAAAGAGGGTAGCATATCCTCCTTGGGACTAGAGGAGAGGTGGTTATGATCCACCATGTGGGTGCTTGGAAAAACCCAGGTTCTCTGTAAGAGCAGTAAGCACTCGATCTCCATCTCTCCAGCCCCCAACAGTCAAGCTATCTTGACTTGGTAACACGTACAGGAATTTTACTTTTATTTGAAGTATATATAAATGGAGCCTATTGGTTTTGGTTCATTCCCTCAATGCTGTATTTATGAGACTTTCCTATGTTGTTGCACATAATGAAATGTGCTCATTTTTATTATAGTATGCTATACCATATAGGAAACTGTGCTGACAAGATGTTAGTAACTTATTTCTCTTTTATAGTTATTGTGAATAATGCTGCTGTGCTGGTTAGAAGCGAGCTGGAATCATCTGGAAAGAGAGAAATTGCCTCCATCGGATTGACCTGTTGCCATGCTTGTAGGCAGTATCTTGATTAATGATTGATGGTGAAGGGCCCAGCCCACAGCAGGCAGTGCCACCTCCGGGCAGGTGGTCCTGGGTCGTTGAAGAAAGCACACTGTGTAAGCTGTGAAAGCAGGTCATTAAGCAGAGTCCCTCCATGGTCTCTGCTTCAGCTCCTGCTTCCAGGTTCCTGCCCCGCAGTTTTTTGGCCTTGCCCTCTCTCATGTAGATTGTGATATGGTCCCTTCCAAGTTGCTTGTTGTTAAGATCTTTATCACAGTGTTGGAAAGCAAGGCAAATGAAGATGGAAATTGCTATCAGAGAGTATTATTGTGACAGTCTTTTTTTGGAGGCTTTTGGAAGGACTTTGAAACTTTAGGCTGGAAATGTCATTGAGTGCTCAGAGCTTAGACGATAAGAACACAGAAAGAAATGCAAGTGACAGAGGTCTGGCTTGCGAAGTTTCATAGAGAAGCAAATTCTTCTTCAGGTTGCTTCTATGGTATTTTATATTGAAAAATCCCTGGTTTCCAATCAGCTGGGGCTGAAAAATCCGCTGTGGTTAACAAGGACTCAGCTCCACTGACATGACACCTTTGTTTTATCGTTGTTTAGCAAAGACTGAGAATTGGATGCGAGTAAGAAGAGCCCAACAGGGGTCTGGAGAGATGGCTCAGTGGTTAAGAGCATGGGCTGCTCTTCCAGAGGCCCCGAGTTCAAGTCCCAGCAACCACATGGTGGCTCAAAACCATCCAGGAATGAGATCTGGTGCCCCCTTCTGGCCTACATGTGGACGGACAGCACACTGTACACAAAATAAATAAATCTTAAAAAAAAATAAGAGAGTGAGAACACATCTTTGTGGGTCCTGGGGATCATATTCGGGTCCTCATGCTTATTCAGCAAATACTGAGCCATTTTCCTAAATTTAATTTTTTTTCTTTTTTTCCTTTTCCTAAATTTAATAATAATATTATTATTAATATATTATTATATTAAATTTAACTAATTAAAACGGATTGTATATTTTAAATATAAGAATATAAGACTGCTGAATGGTAATTAAACCCAAGAGAATTAGCTATTAGGAACACTTGCTTTCACACAGCATCAAAGAGCTGAGTTTGGGAGAGAGGATGGGGCTGGATGGCGCATGCTCATTTCCCCCAGCTCACCAATCACATGCCTGGTGGGGCATGTAAACCAGGCAGAGCCACGTGATGTGAAAAACGACGCTAGCAGGTTCTCTGTGGACCCATAGAACTCAGTGGATCCCCACTCAAGGACACAGCCAGGCAAGTGACTTATCTCTTCAGTTTTAAGTGCTGAAGCTGTCTGAAAATGGACTCCTGAGGGTGGGAAAGGACCCATGGGCAGGCAGGTCTATGCTGGTTCTTTGCCCCTGAACTCCACATTCTAACCTCGAGTAAAACTATGCTTTCATTCTTGTCGCCAAACATCCCCACATACCTCCACTGTCTTTTTATTTTGGAATTTTTTTTTTTCAGTGATATCTCAAGTCACACAGCATGTAAAAACCAGCAATTTAAGTGGGTTTGTTGTTGTTGGTTTTAATTTTACATTTATTTCTTGTGTCTGTGAAGGTGCTTGTGTAAAACTGTACTTGTGGAAATCAGTATTTGCCTTTCACCATGAGGGACCTGGTGCATCCCGCTTGGTCACAAGTCTTCGAACTGAGCGGTCTGGCCAGCCCTTAGGATATACATTTGTACCTATATATATATACATGTCATAATTTTTGTCATTTTGTCTGTATATGTGTATGTATGTATATACACATAAAAGTCTGTTCTTTGAATCATAAGTAATGGGGTTTTCTGAAGATATGTTAGGATGGAAAAATTTAGCCTAATTCCCCAGTGACCCCGGGAAGCTGGGAGCCTTAAATCCCAAGCTGATGGTCACCTAATTTAATGTTTACGGCAGCCTGTGAGTGATGAACACCCAGAAGCCTGTACGAAAGCAGACTTCCTGGGCTAAGAGCGGGCTTGGATACTTTAAATTATGGATACTTTAAATTAATTGGTCCTCACTGGAGGCTACGAGGTAATTGGTTCACGATACGCCGGCTTTGTTGTAACCCTATAAAGGCTGTCTCAATTCTGTACCGGAGGTCACTCAGCCCTCTACCCTGCATGGTGTATGGCTGACAGCCCCAGTATACTGGAATATAAAGGACCTCATGCATTTGCATCAAGACCGCTTCTCGTGAGTGATTTGGGGGGGCCGCCTTTCCTGAGTGGGAGCGCAAGGGACTCTCACAGGTCTTACAGATACAGACAGGACTTTGAATTTTCTAAACTTAAGACTGCTTCAACCCCCACACACTCCTTTTCAGGCACGGTGTTCCTTGGAGGTGGTGGCTGTTGTCCCCTCCCCTCCTAAAACAAACAAAATAAGACAGTAAGTGTGCTAAGTCATGATATGCTTTGGCATTACTGTTGGGTGTTTTCATCTCAATGTACCAAGTACAGAATGTTTCTTCATTAGTAACATCTGAGAAAGAGTAATTTATTTGTTGAACATTTCTTCTCCTTCCCCCTCCCCAACTTGGTCTCCCTAAACCTTAATTTCGTCATCTTTGAGTAAAGGGAAAAAATAGTTCCTATCTTTAAATAGATGATGAAAAATACTGCATTTATTAGACAACAGACTATAACAATGAGACAAAATTTTATAGAAATCAGTTAACAAAAGATTTGTAGAGAGGCATCCACTAGACTCTATTTGAACAATAGAAAATCCACTTCAGGTCCAACAAAAGAATATCTATCTCATGTAGATTATAAAGCAAAATAACATAATAGCCAGCATAGCCATGATTTCACTTACTTGGTGGACAAAAAAGAAAAAGAACATTGCTTTTTTTTTGTTGTTGTTATGTTTTATCCCTTTACCTTTCAAAGTATTGTGTGTGTTTATACGTAGTCTGGTACCATTCTTTTCTCTTCCCATTGTAACTATAATCTTGGATTTGGGTTTGCCATTTCCCCACTTTTAAATATTTTTGATTTGTTTTTATTTATGTGTTTGTGTCTGGATGCCCTGGAGCTGGAGTTGCAGGCAGCTATGAGCTGCCAGATGCTGTGGGTGCTGGGATCTTCTGCAGAGGTCATGAGCACTCTTAGCTGCTGAGCCCTGCCTCCAGTTTCTTTGCTTTTCTTCTTAGAGTTATATATTTTATTTTATGTCTGTGAATGTTTCACCTGCACGTATGTATGTGTGTGTGCGTGCGTGCGTTCGTGTGTGTGTGTATGTGTGTGTGTGATGCCTGCAGAGGTCAGAGGAAGAAGGCATCCCCTACAACTGGAGCTACAGATAATTGTGACTCACTATGTGGATGCTGGGAACTAAACCCGGGTCATCTACAAGGTCAACAAGTGCTCTTAACAGCTGAGGTGACTTAGCCAGGCAGTGGTAGTGAACACCTTTAATCCCAGCACTTGGGGGGCAGAGGCAGGCAGATCTCTATGAGTTCAAGGCTAGCCTGGTCTTCAAAGTGAGTTCTAGGACAAGCAGGGGAAAACAAACACAAAGCAGCTGAGGCAACTCTCCAGCTTCCCCCTTTGCTCTCCTGTCATAGTGAATGTATAGGTTTGTATCCTTAAACCATAAGGAATTTATTGGGCTGGAGAAATGGCTCAGGAGTTAAGAGGAGGGACTCCTGCAAAGGACCTGGGTTTGATTCCCAGGAGCCACATTTGGTCTGAGAACTGCCCTTTAACTCCCTTCCAGGGGATTTGATACTGTCTTCAAGATCTGCATGTAGGCAAATCATTTCATACATAAAAATAAAAATAAATATAAAAAAAATTAGCCAGGTGTGGTGCTGCACACTTTTAGTCCTTAGGAGGCAGACAGGCAGATCTCTGTCTGTGGGTTTGAGGCCAACCTGCTCTACATAGTGTTGGACCCTAATTCTGGGGTTCCTGATGGGCCGGTGGGAGAGCCCCGTGACACAAACACCAAAACCAGGAGATGCAACAAGCAAGAGGTGGCTATTGAATGAGTGCACTCGGATAACAGCAATCTTGGGGAAAGCTGCACAGCCCTCAAAGGGTTCAGGCTCCTTTTTATAGAGACAAACCATAAATCAGCATACATGCATGGGGCACAAGGTGACTGATTACAAAGTATAATCTCATGTTTGAGAGGTCACCCAGGTATGACCTGTTCTTACTCAAAGAATAAACCATAGAATGACTTGGAAAGTCCCCAGACTGTCCATTGGCCAGGAGTGACCCAAACAGGGCTGTTCATCTGGGACCATTTGTTCCAGGGTTGGGGGCTTATTTCCTTGTTGTGGGCCAAAACCTGGAAGAGACTTCACTTCAGTTATTTCACACAAGATTGATGATTCAGTTACTAGCCCTATTTAACAGAATCAGCCTAGCATAACCACTAGCCCCATCACCATAGTAACTTTCCTGTTCTCATATCTGTTCTTTCCTCCCATGTCAATGTGCACTCTTTATGATTTTCTGTATTCTGCTTGCTAAAACTATTTTTCCTGCCCCTTTCCCACATCCTTGCTCTGCAAACTAAAATCTTTCAATAGTAAGTTCCTGTGTAGAGAGACCTTGTCTCAAAATATAAAAACAAAACTCATATGTAGTTGGCTTTCGAGGATAGATACTTGTGTAATTAGTGATAAGCTTTTTATTTTGGTTTTTTGTTTTTTGTTTTTTATTGAGCTGTACCTCTTTCTCCACGCCCCTCCTCCCCTCTCCCATTCCATTCTCCCCCCTGCCTCCCATGCTCCCAGTTTACTCAGGAGAGCTTTTCTTTTTCCCTTTCCTAGGTGGATCCATGGAGGTCTCTCTTAGTCCTCTTTATTACCTAAGTTCTCTGGGGTTTTGGCCTGAAGGCTGGTTGTCCTTTGCTTTATATCTAATATCCATTTATGAGTGTGTACCTATTATATTTGTCTTTCTGGGTCTAAGTTACCTCACTCAGGATGGCTTTCTCTAGTTCCATTCATTTGCCTGCAAATTTCAAGATGTCGTTTTTTTACTGCTGAGTAGTACTCTATTGCGTAAATGTACCACATTTCCCTTATCCATTCTTTGGTTGAGCGGCTTCTAGATTGTTCCCAGCTCTGGCTATTATGAATAATGGTGCTATGAACACAGTTGAGAAAATGCCTTTATAGTGTGAATGTGCATCCTTTGGGTGTATGACCAAGATTGGTATAGCTGGATCTTGAGGTAGATTGATTCCCAATTTTCTGACTGCCATACTGATTTCCAAAGTGGCTGTCCAAGTGTGAACTCCCACCAGTAATGGAGGAGTGTTCGTTCCCCTTACTCCACCATAAACTGTCATCAATGTTTTTTTTTTTTTTTTATCTTGGCCATTCTGAATCTCATAGTTGTTTTGATTTGCATTTCTCTGATGACTAAGGATGTTGAACAATTCCTTAAGTGCTTTTGGGCCATTTAAGAGTCCTCTGTTGAGAGTTCTCTGTTTAGCTCTGTACCCCATTTTGTCTTCAGTTATTTGCTCTTTTGATGTCTAGTTTCTTGAGTTCTTTGTATATTTTGGAGGTCAGTCCTCCATGAAATATGGAGTTGGAGAAGATCTTTTCCCATTCTGTAGGTTGCCGTTTTGTCTTGTTCACTGTAACATTTGCTTTACAGAAGCTTCTTATTTTCAGGAGGTCCCATTCATTAATTATTGTTCTCAATGTCTGTGCTACTGGTGTTATGTTTAGGAAGTGCCATTCCGGTCAAGGCTACTTCCCACTTTTTCTTCTTTGAGGTTCAGGGTAGTTTAATGTTCATGTCTTTGATCCATTTGGACTTGAGTTTTATGCATGGGGATAGATATAGATCTATTTGGATTCTTCTACATGTTGACATACAGTTATGCCAGCACCATTTGTTGAAGATGCTTTCTTTTTTCCATTGTATAATTTTAGCTTCTTTGTCAAAAATTAGGTGTTCATAGGTGTGTGGATTGATATCAGAGTCTTTGAGTTCATTGGTCTACCTGTATTTTGTATTTTTAAAAGCATCTAGTACAGAGAGACATTTTATCAGTATTCTGTTTTTTGTTTTATTTTTTTTTTTCCTTTTCTGGCTTCTCAAGACAGGGTTTCTCTGTATAGTCCTAGCTGTCCTGGAACTCACTCTGTAGACTAGACTGGTCTCAAACTCAGGTCCACCTGCCTGAATGCTGGGATTAAAGGTAACTGGTCACCACCTGGTTTGTTTTAGTGTGTGTGTGTGTGTGTGTGTGTAGAGAGAGAGAATTACATGTACAACAGTGCACATATGGAGGTCAAAGGACAACCATTTAACTATTTGGAATCACTTCTGTCCTTTCATTTCATGGGGTCTAGGTTGTCAGTCGTGGCAACAGTGTGTTTACCCACTGGGCCATAAGTTTTTGTTGTTGTAGTAACAGGGTTTGGTGTAGCCCAAAGAGCATCCAACTCTCTGTGTAGCTGAGGATAACCACTCACATCTGCTCTTACTGCTTCTTCCTCTCGTGGGTTGAAATTACAGATGAGTGCCAACACTGCCTGGCTTATGTGTTGCTGAGAAACCGGCCTAGGGCTTCATGCATGCTAGGAAGGCACTCTCCCCAGTGGGCTACATCCCCAGACACGGTCTTTTATATTTTAAGTAATATTTTTAAATGTATGTCTGTGTACCCTGTGCATTCACTGCCTGATGAGGACAGAAGAGGGTGGCTCTCCTGGGCCTGTAGTCACAGGCCTCTAAGTCCCCATGTGGGACCTGGGAATCAAACTCAGATCCTCTGAAAAAACATCCAGTTCTCTTAACCATGGAGCTTTCTCTACAGTCCTTTAAATAATATATTTTTAACTTGGGTTTGGACAGTCATTACCATATGTCTAAGTTCTGTGTATAATATGTTTTCTTATGGATGGATTTAGTGTTTGCAAATCACATTATTTAGAATATTCTGTACATCTCTCTTAATAAAAGAACTTGTTTCTTTGTAGTGCCGTTGCTGGGTATTCATATCTTTAGCTTTTAAAAGCCAAAGCCGAATGAATGTGTGAAATCGTTTTACTCTCACTAGCAGCATTTATTACTCCATGCCTTTAATTTGTTCCTAGTTTTGAGTGAAGCTGATGGCTCATTTCTATCTTCCTAATGAGGTCAAATGTTTTTATATGTCTGTGGTGTGCATGTGTGTGGACACATGTGTGCAGGTTCATATGCATGTGTGTGTGGGGTGGTCAGAAGCTGATTCTGGGAATCATTCTCAGTCTCTCTCCACATTGTTCACAGAGGGAAGGTATTTCAGTTGGACCTAGAACTCACTGATGTATCTAGTCCAGTAACCAGTTTGCTCTGGGGAGTCTCTGTTGCTTCCCTCTTAGTGTTATAATTACAGGGGGCAGTCATGCCCATCAGCAATTTTCGGGTTCTGGGTATCCAAATTCTAGTCCTCATGCTTCTGGGCCCAGTACTTTGCCCATACAGCCCTCTCCCCAGACCCTTGAACTTCCCATGTTTACTCTTCATAGTTCTTTTTTCCATGAAATAGCTATTCCTAACAGCTTACTGCCTTAAGAAATCTAATTTCCTTCTGCCGACTTACAATTCTTACTATGTATCAGATATGTATCATTTGCCCATTTAATATATTGCAGATGTTCCGTTTTTACATTGTCCTCACTTTATTTTTGCTATCTGTGGTGATTTGAAAGAAAATGACTCCCCAAAGAGAGTGGCACTCACTACTAGGAGGTTTGGCTCTGTTTGGCCATGTTTGAGGAAGTGTGTCACTGTGGAGGTGGGCTTTGAAGTCTTATATATGCTCAAACTATGCCAGTGAGACAGACCACCTCCTGTTGCCTGTCAATCAAGAGGAAGCATTTCAGCTCTAGCACAGTGTCTGCCTACACACCACCATGTTGCACCATGATGATAATGGACTAAACCTCAGAAACTGTAAGCCAGCCCTGAAGTAATTACTTATATTGCTCTATTAGTAAATAAAACCAGAGTCAGATATTGGGGTAACAATCTGATCAGTGAAGCAGTGAAGAAGAGACCAGTGACCTCTTCTCTGTCTCCAACCTCTGCCCAGAAAGGCTTGGGAATCTTTCTAGGTTCTTCCCCAGCATAACACATATCCTGGTTTCCATTCTGAGGTCAACATATCCATAAAGTATACTGGCTGATTTAATTCAGCAGTTTTTTCTACTATCCAATATCTCCCCGCAGCTATCATTCCTTTCTCATTAGCATTTTAAAATGTCATGGTTTGTTTCTGAGATTGGAAGAATATTAATCTGGTTTTTCCATTGTTGTAAAAGAATCATATCCCCATAAATTCATTGCTATGTTAGCCACATATGGCTTTAATTTCCCTACCTGTCCTTCTGTCCCTATACATTTGACCCACCTTGTATTTTGTTTTATATGAGATAAAGTTTCAATTCCTAGAAGCTGAATATTTACCCCCGCAGAGGCCAATCTAGATGACAAGATGTAGGTGAAATTATTGTTGCGCCTAGTATAACCTCAATTATAATGTCATTTGTATTTTTACCTTTGGTCTTTGATCATTTAAAGAAGTTTGCCAATATACTTGTTTTATGATCTCTCCTGAAAATTTTGTTTTATCCAGAGTAGTATGGTTTTTAACAACAGGCATTGAATCTTTTAATTGCTCTGTGGATAACTTTCTGCAATGCTGACAGAATGATTGAACTGAATTTTATAATGGAGCCTTTGAGAGGTCTCCTAAGGCATTTCCTGATGGCAACCATCCCTTGTTGATCTGCATTTATTAGTCCAACAATGGCCTTTGCCATACTGTCTGCATATTCTGAAAGGCTAGGACCTTCTGGTTGGATTATCTCTAGAAAAAAACAACACTGTTTCTAGGAATACCATACCTACAATTCCTTTTCAGATGACCAACCTGTTTACCACAATTAAAACATTTGATCTTTTGCTTTTTCTTAAAATTTTTAGAAACCACTTCTCTTATCCTAGTATCATCAAAAGTATGAGATCCAATATCAGCTGTATTTCAGATCCATTCACCTGTGGGTGCTAATCTTGCTTTTAAAGATCCAATCACCCTTTTTCATCTGAGTTAGTATTTTCAAAAGCCCAAGACTCAATATTTGTCTAGCTGCTTGATCTGATATCATTCTATGTAAAGCTGAAGTTCATCTTTTTTCTTTCCTCTCCTTTTTGTTTTTGTTTTTTGTTTGTTTGTTTTTTGAGAAAGGGTTTCTCTGTGTAGCTTTGGAGCCTGTCTTGGAACTTTCTCTGTAGACCAGGTTGGTCTGTATCTCACAGAGATCTGCCTGCCTCTGCCTCCCAAGTGCTGGGATTAGAGCCATGCACCACCACTGCCCAGCTGATGTCCATCTTTGTAAAAAGTCAATGAAGGCTTCTTTCAGACCTTGTATTGAAAGAACTGCAGAGCGTTGACCTTTACACTCCCACTCAGGAAAGGCGGTCCCCCCAAATCACTCATGAGAAGCAGTCTTGATGCAAAAGCATGAGGTCTTTTATATTCCAAGTGCACTGGGGCCCACAGTCACACTCCACGTGGGGGTAGAGGACTGAGGACCCTGAATACAGAATTGAGACAGCTTTTATAGGGTTACAACAAAGCCACGCATCTTAAGCCAATCATCTCATAGCCTCCAGAGCCCTTGCGCTGCGGACCAATCAATTTAAACTATCCAAGCCCAAGCTTTATAGACCAATCAGTTTCCTATAGCCCTAGGGCTCCTAGGTGGGGTGACAAATGGCAGTTAGGTTAGGTCACTGGGGCAGGGGTTTCACAAGCAGTTTACAAAGTCAGGTAAGCAGCAAGGAGTGTCTGGATGAGCGCAGGGTCTGGAATTTAAGCTTCTAGCTTCCTGGGGTCAGTGGAGAGTTAGGCTAAATGTTTTCATCCTTACAGTATAATTTTAGTAAATGGCTCAGTCTTTTTTCCTGATTCCTCAACCCTGTCCTAAGCACTCAGAGCTGCTGTATGGCATAGGTCACCAAATCTAAACTGTCTTTGCAAGTCAGCATGCTGGCATTTACCAAGAAGCCAATCTTGGGACATTTTCATATCTCTGGCTCTACTTCATTTTCCGTTGTAAAATTTCCAGCTTCCAGTATTGCTGTAGTCAAATCTTTCCAGTCTTGTGTCTGTTCTGAGTTGTCTATGAATTAACATCTGATTCGAAATGGGTGAATGCATGCCATGTGAAATGATTGCTTCTGTGCTCGCTTTGGCAGCACATATAAAAGGAAGGAAGGAGGAAGGAAGGAAGGAAGGAAGGAAGGAGGAAGGAAGTGGAATGATACAGAGGAGGTTAGCATGGCCCCTGTGAAAGCATGCAAGCATGACACAAACTGATGAAGCATTCCATTAAAAAAAATGACTGCTTCCTTAAATCTCTTCAAGTCTAACCTTCCTTCCTTCCTTTCCTTCTTTAATGTTTTTTTAAGGTTTATTTATTTAGTACACAGTGTTCTACCTGTATGTATGCCTGCAGGCCAGAAGAGGGCACCAGATCTCATTAAAGATGGTTGGGAGACACCATGTAGTTGCTGGGAATTGAACTCAAGACCTCAGGAAGAGCAGCCAGTGCTCTTAACCACTGAGCCATCTCTCCAGCCCCAAATTTAAAATTTCTACAAGATCCCAGTTAACTTCTGCATAGTCTTGTGGGTGCTTATCATCTGGTGTTATTCTTGAATGGTAACTGAATAATTAAGTTTGTTTTTCTCATAACCTTGTGCCCAAATTCTGAGCCCCCAAATTACCAAGAGACCCATTGCAATGCAAAAACAATGAGTCTTACTGTTTAAAAAGTTAACTGTTTTAACTTGGCCCCTCATCTGTTCATCATGGTGGGTGGAGAAGGGCCTCAAGAAACAGCAGGATGGGGAGGGGGACTGTTGTTGGGGTTTGCAAGGGGAGTGTCTAAGGGAACACAACAGTCTCAGGATTGGTGCACTTCTGGGCTTGGGCAACCTGTGCTGTGTTGATTGGTCAACTGGTTGTTATGGCCTACTGGCGGTTGCTATGCTCTGCATATCACTGTTACACCACTTTTACATAAAAGCTTGTCCAGAGCCAGCTAACTTCTCATTGGTTCCTTGCCACATAGAGGGTATCTGACCTACGGCAGGTCCTGCAAAGTCTGAAGGCCAGAAACCAAGCACATGTGATGAGTCAGGGGCCTTAGTCTTTCCAGGTCTTTTCTGCAGCCTGTCATGGCTACTAAAGCAGGGGGCTGGGTGAGGGTCTGGTCCTTTCAATATGAGGGCTGTTTCTGAACTTTGAACTGTAGTCTCTCTTATGCTCTGTCTTATCTTCCATGGTTACGCTATCATCCTTAGCGTGAAAATATTAAATGTAAGCTCTAAAGCTGGGCCTGGTGTCAAAGACCTGTGATCCCAGGTACTGGGGAGGCTGAAGCAGAAAAATTACAACTTTCAGAGTAAGTGCTGGGCTAACGTGGGAAGTTTATTGGAACTCTATATCAGAAAGAAAGAAAAAGAACAGAGTTTGCAGCATAGCTCAGTGGTAGATCACTTACCCAGCATGCCTGAGTCCCTGACTTCTTTTCCCAGTATTTCAAGAGTCAGGCAGCCAAGCAAACAAGCTAGAAACACAATTCATAGGATTTAATGAACACTATTTGGCCAGGTGGTAGTGTCATACACTTTTATTTTTTCAAGATAGGGTTTCCTCTGTGTAGCTCTACAAACCAGAGTGGCCTTGAACTCACAGAGATCCACCTGCCTCTGCCTCCTGGGATTAAAGGCGTGCACCCACCACTACCAGGCTAGCACCTTTAATTCCAGCATTTGGGAGGAAGAGGCTAGCGCCTGGTCTACCGAGTGAGTTCCAGGACAGCCAAGGCTACACAGAGAAACTATCTCAGAAAGCAAAAGAAAACTAAAAAAGAAGAAAGGAAGGAAGGAAGATCTCACACCATTAACATGGAGATTTCTCAGTCTCACCCTGTCTACGCAGGTATGTGTGCTGTATATGTTACCTACTGCTTAATCACGCAGTGGCCTTCTGTTATTAGACTGACTATTGTGGTGTTGGAATGCTTGCATTTATTTTCCTTAGCAATGACTAGTGTACAGAGTAGTGATGCTACTGATGCTAATTCATATCTGCCACAGGGGAGCCAGTGCTTCTCTATGTGAAAATATAATGTATAATAGGATAATGATGGACAGAAAAGAGAGAACACATTTACGTAACTTTCTATATCAAACTGTTAAAATTGTTTTGTTATTAGTTATTGTTGTTTACCCCTTACTATGACAAATTTACACATTTTATCAAGGTATATATGTACTGGGGAAAATATATATATATGTACAAAGTTCAATTCTATGAGCAGTTTCAGGCATCCATGAATAGAATGTATCTCATATTAACAAGAGATAATTGATGTGTTTTATTGTACTAGCCATCTTACATAACTTTAGGCTACTACCTACTGTCTTAATACCACAGTTGTATAATAAAATTTGATGTCTAGTAGTCCAATTTTTCTGCCTTGCTCTTTGTATGTATGTATTATTTTGGGGCTGGTTTGTTTAGTTTTCTGACAGAGTCTCACTATCTGTAGCCCAGACTGGTCTGGAACCCACTGAAGAGGTTCATGCTGTCCTTGAACTCATAACTATGCTTTTTAAGTTTCCTAAGTTGCTGGGATCACAGCCATGACTACCATAACTGGTTCATTTCTATACTTTTTTTTTTTTCAAGACAGTGTTTCTCTGTATTGCTTTGGAGCCTGTCCTGGAACTAGCTCTGTAGACCAGGCTGGCTTCGAACTCCCAAGCACTGGCCTGCCTCTGCCTCCCGAGTGTTGGGACTAAAGGCATCTGCCACCAATTCCCAGATTCTATATTATTTCTAAAAAGATTTAATTTTACTTTTATTTGTGTGTACCTGTGGAAGTTAGAAGAGAGTGATCGGTCCCCTGGAGATGGAGTTGTAGGCAGCTGTGAACTGCCTGACATAGCATGGGAACTAAACTTGGTTGCCCCAGAAGAGCAGTAAGCATCCTTAGATACTGAGCCGTCTCTTCAGCCTTATTTATATATCTTTTAAAATAAGCTGTCAGCCAGGTGCAGTGGCAGATGCCTGTACTCACAAACACTCCATATCAAAAGAAATAAAAAATAGAAAGCTTGTCACATTATGAATACATAAACACAATGGAGCTTTAATGATTCACTCACTCTCTAAACAAATTCCAAAATACAGTAATGAGATGGCCTACCTAGGAGAAGAATCTTTTTCAACATTTATTTAGGACCTGTTACGGCAGGTTTCCCCGCTGGCTGCCGCTGGTTCTGCCGCCATGGTCCCACAACCACGTGTGCCCCAAATAACACTCAGAGACTCTGTATTTGATACAATCTGTGTAACTTTTATCTGTCCTGGAATTCAGTGCATACCAGGTTTACTTTGAAATCACAGAGATCTGCTTGCCTCTGTCTGCCGAGTACTAGGATTAATTCTACTTCCTTTTTTCTTTTTTAAACCATTGTATCCTGTTTCTTTTTCTCTCCCAAGCCAGCGTATTTTTAAAAACACAGTGTAAACCTTTATTGCAGCTCTCCTACACACCAATGAATTGTTAGCAGAGCTCTTTAAAAGCCAGTTTTGCCGCTTATGCTAATTTTGGAAACTTCCCTTAAAGGAGCCGCGCAAATCTCTGTCTACAGCAAAACAAATCCAATCAAGAAAATGCTGCTAACAAGAAGTCTCTGCTCCCTTGTTTCTAAAAACTATTTTTTAAGCTTTTGTTAAGTTTTAAGCGAAAGTTCTCAATCCCGCTTCTGACACCATTATGTTATGGCAGGTTTCCCCGCTGGCTGCCGCTGGTTCTGCCGCCATGGTCCCACAACCACGTGTGCCCCAAATAACACTCAGGAGACTCTATATTTGATATAATCCTGTCGGCCAATTACCATTACTGTTTATGGGCTAGCTCTGTCTTAATTATTAACCCATTTCTACTTATCTAAGTATTTCCACGTGGTTGTCTTATCGGGGAGCCGAGCGGCAGGCATCCTCCTTCCTCCCTGGGCTACATGTCGACTCCGCCTTCTACTTCCTCTTTCTTCCTCCTAGTCTCCTAGCCCCGCCTATCTAGTTTTCTATTGGCCACAGTGCTTTATTAACCAGTATGAGAAACATATATACAGAATAACATCTCCCATCAAGGACCTTAATGTTTCTCAATAAATTTTTTGTAATTATTTCTTATAGAGTTGTTGCAGACCTTTTGTCAAATTTATCCTTCATGCTGTTTAAAGACATTTTATTAGCATATACTAATTGGGTAGAATAATGCATTTCATAATGAAATTTTCATTTATTTTGTGTGTGTTTGTCTGCATGTATGTCTGTGTACTATGTGTGCTTGGTATCCTCAGAGGTCAGGAGAGGGTGTTGGATCCCCTGGAACTGGAGCTAAGGGTGGTTGTGAGCTGCTGTGTGGGTGTTTGTTGTGAATGGAACCTAGGTCCTCTGCAAGAACAATAAGAGCTCTTAGCCACTCACTCATCTCTCCAGGTCCCACAATGACATTGTCATACATGCATACCATGTACTTTTACCATATACACCCCCATGCTCCTTTTTATCTGCCTTATGCTGGTTGGTTTTTGTCAACAAACCTAGACGTATCTGGGAAGAGGGGATTTTAATTGAGAAAATGCCTCTGTGAAATTGGATTGTAAGCAAATTGATAAGACATTGTCTTTACTGAAGATTGTTGTGGGGAAGCCCATTTTATGGGTGAGGCTGTGCCATCCCTGGGCAGGTGGTTTTGACTGGGATAAGTAAGCAGACCATTTAGCTGGGTGGTCATGGCACAGGCCTTTAATCTTAGCACTTAGGAGGCAGAGGCAGGTAGTTTTCTATGAGTTCAAGGCCAGCCTGGTCTACAGAGCAAGTTCCAGGACAGTCAGGGCTGTTATATAGAGAAACCGTATATTGAGGAAGAAAGAAAGGAAGGAAAAGAAGGAAGAAAGAAAGAAAGGAAAGAAAAAAAAAAAGCAGACCATTGGTACATGCAGGTAAGCAACATTCCTTCATGACTTCTGCTTCAGTCCTGCCGAGTTTTCTGTCTCTGGGTTCCTGCCCTGACTTTCCTCTGTGGTAAAGTGTGACTTGAGAGTAATAAGATTAAACAGATGCTTTCCTCCCCAAGTTGCGTTTGGTCATGTGTTTATCACAGCAACAGAGACATATTTAAAGACACACTCGCTGGTCCTCCTCTTCCCAAACAACCCTTCTTCTGCTTCCATGGTGTCTCCCCTCAAAATATGGGGAAAATAATGAACTGTAGAGCCTGTGTCCTCACTCAGTTGCTCTGCCACACTTCCAATCTTCCTCCCTTCTGAGGATTTTTTTAAATGTTTGAGACAAGGTTTTACATTGCCTACACTGGTCTTGAAATCTTTCTATGTCTCTGGCCTTGAACTTCTGATCCTCCTGCCTCAGTTTTTCAAGTACTTAGAATTACAGGACTGAGCCACTGCGACTGGTTCCTGTCCTTTTTTATCTTTTATTTTTTGAAGACAGGGGCTCACATAGTTTATGCTGGATTTGAACCCCTGATCCATTTGCCTCTGCTTCTTGGGTGCTAGGATTGCTGGTTAAGGATGGATAGGTGTTATGATTAAGCAGTATACCAAATGAACTATACATATATATAACCAGACCCTCATAGCATTTAAAAAATTAAGTTTCTGCATATCCTTATACCTTCTTAATTATATTGCCATTGTGAATTATCACTGATGTTATTGTTCATTTGTTATCGTTTTGTTGTTTTTTTAAGACAGGGTCTTGTGTAACCCAGATTGGCCTCAAACTCCATATGTATTTGAAGATGAGCTTGACCTTCTGATCCTCCTGTCTTCATTTCCTGAGTGCTGTGTTGTAACCCCCCTTTGTGGGGCTTCAGTCAGATACTGCCAACTTTCCCAGTTCATATCTGAGAGGGGAAATGTGAATTGAGAAATTCACTAAGGAGAAGAGAGAGACACACACAGAATAGAGTCAGGAAGGCAATCCAGTGAATACTGATACCCTAGGTTTATTCTTCAACATTCTTAAATACCCCAATCAAAAAGGGGAACATGGCAAGAAAGACTTCTTTATCATGTACAAGGAACAAACAGACTTTTTTCCTTAATTCTCCAAACATTTGGTAACCACAACTTAGACTCAGTTTCTCATTATCTGGCCTTGAGAGTCAAGAGTAACCACACCCCAGACCAAATCTGTTTAGATAAGACATCCACAACCGACATCAAACATCCTACTGTAGCCATGCCTTAGAACTTTAGGTCCTATGACTTTAACCTTGGAAGACTAAGGACAGTTTTGAACTCTCTGACCTTAAATAAAAACTAAGCAGAGCTATCTCTGGGCCCCGACAGTGCTGGGATTATAGATATACATCCCATGCCCAGTTTATGCTGTGCTGGGAATCAAACCCAGAGTTTGTGAATTCTAGACAGAGCTAAGCTACAGCCCCAGCCCTGATTGTTTATTCATTCATTTCATATCTTTGAGTTTGAAGCCAGCCTGGTCTACAGAAAGCATTCCAGAAAAATTGTTATGACTGTTGATGAATGCTAACAAGTTGCTTTCTAGAATGTTATACTGATATCAGTGGTAACATTATTTCTTAAATTAGTGAATATATAGTTATCCTATACTGAATTTATTTTTATTTTCTTTTTTTGTTTTGTTTTTTGAGATGGGTTTCTCTGTGTGTATTTCTTTCTGTTCTGGAACTTGCTCTGTAGACCAGACTGGCTTCAAATTCACAGAGATCCATCTGCCTCTGCCTCCAAAGTGCTAGCTCTATACTGACTTTCTTATATGTCATTGATAATTATATGGTTCTGTTTATGTAGACTATCCTTTTCCTTGGCTATTGGTATACCAAGGCAAATTTACTATGAATATTTTTTCATTGAGCTACTTTCATGTATTGATGGAGGTGAAGGACAATAATAGAAGTTAATTTTTCTCTTACCCTTACTGCCAACCAACAGCTTCATAACACTAAGGTAGATTGTGGGTTGAGAGTTGGCTTGTTATAGGATATTAATATAGCCCCGTTGTAGAGTACTTGCAAGTGGGAAGCCTTTTGGATTCAGTCCCCAGTACCAAATGCTGAGGAAATGGGGCAGGGTAAATAGTTTTCTCTGATTTTTCCTATGGCTTACCCTAAGAGATTTCTTTCTCTTTTCTTTTCTTTCTTTCTTATTTTTCGTTGGCCACAGCCCATTCTTTGGAATGGTAACTTTTTGCTTGTATCTGACATAACAAACCCAGGGTTTTCATATACTGAACACAGGTATGTGCCATGAGTCTCTTTAGATTGGTGCATTTCAACATTGGGGATGCTGAGCCCTGGGGCCTTCAGAGTCATCTTAGCTTTTGCTGAGAAGTCAGAAATGTGAGGAATAACCCAAAAGTTCAGAGTTATTCTCAGAAAAATGCGATGTTCATGAATTTAACCATTCTGTTCAAAAGTGGCCTGTCCAATGCTTTTAGATTCTCCAGTCATACTGAGTGCAGGGTTTGCAGGCAGGTTCTTTGCAGAAGCCATGGTTTTTGTTCAGTCTTTTTATCTCCAGCCTGGGTGTCAGAACCAGGGACAGCTCCTGATGACTCTGCAGGGCCCCTCCCCTGGCTTGGGCTAGGGAGAGAGTGGAAAGATTTGGATGAGGGGTTTCTCTACCTATTTTTGTTTCCATCTTTATGTTAGAATACAAATAATCCTGATAGTTCCAATCTTAAGTGCCAGTTCTGGCCTTTGCACCCTCTCCTAACACGGCTTCGTCCACCTTTTATCTTCCTTTTTGGGGTTAATTTCTAGAAATTTACACCTCTAGGAAATTTATCCTGATTATCCTAGGCTAGATTGGACTCAGCTCCTTGTAGGTCTTATGACACACTCATGTGTTTTTGTCTTTATATTAAAAGTTTTATTGAAATTACCATCTGTGTTTTGTTTGTTGTTTGTTTCCTTGCTTTTATTGTAGGATTAGCTAAAATCTATCCTTGTGTCTTTGTTGGGAATGGCTGATGCTTAGCCTTGACAGGAATACCCAGCCTAGTAGTCCATATCACTTTATTTTGTGTTTGCATGGAGGAATTTGGTCTCCTTTCCCCAGGCTTTTGTTGTTGTTGTTATTATGGCTTCTTATCATATGAGACACACTTTCTAATACAAATCACAAACATCTCCCTGTTTAATTTTAGATCAAACTGGATATTTTATCATCATTGTTCCTAATTACTTATTACTAGCCAATGAGTCCTATATGCGACTTCTTACGTCCTTGAATTTTTCCATTTACTTATAGTGCTTTCTTTGTTCTCCTTCTGTTTCTGTTTTCCCTTTCCTCTCTTTCTCCTTTTGAGGGGTCTCACTGTGTTGTCCAGGCTGGTAGCAAACTCTTGAGCTCAACAAATTCTCCAATCTTCAGCCTTGTGAATGCTGGAAATATGGGCATATACCACTGTGCCTGTATTCTACAACATTTCAATGTTCAGGAGAGGAAAGCAGGGATGAGGATACAGGGGTTTGTTTTGTTTTGTTTTTTTCTCACTCATTGTTGCAATTCTAAAACGTCCTGAGAGGGCCAAGTGCTGGTAAACTCATTTAATCCCAGCACTTGGGAGGCAGAGGCAGTCAGATTTCTGTGACTTAGAGTGAGTTCCAGGGCAGGCTCCAATGCTACAGGGAAATGCGTCTTGAAAAAAAGAGTTCTGAGAGGAAGGGTGATTAGACTTATCAACACAGATGGTAGAGCCTCTTCTGTACATTAGCAATGGACTACAATGCAAGGGTTGAATTGGAGAATCTGAGCCAATAGATTTACAGGAATGTATTTTGAGTTACTGAATGGCCAGCAAGATGGCTCAGTGTGGCAACATACATACACACATACACACACACACACACACACACACACACACACACACACACACACACCCCAAAAACAAACAGCAGCAACAACAAACCACTGTAATTTAGTGATTAGAAAAAGAGAGGCCCTAAAATTAGTTTATCACCCTGGGGTGAGGGGGTTGGGGGGCTGAGGGAGTGGGGGGTTGAGGGAGTGGGGGTTGCTTTCTAAATTTCCTCATAGCACTTTTCTTAGCTGAGACTGAGATTCCTAATGATGAATGAAGTCTTAGGAAAAATTGTGGAAGCTGGGCAAAGCTTGACTTCACTCTGCGATCAGTCAGAGTGATGACCAGTCCTTTTCCTTAAAATTAAGCACAAGGCTGGATGTTAACAAAAGGAAACTCGGGTTCTTAGGGAATGCTTCCCACTCTTAGGGAATGCTTCCCAGGCAAATGTCTTGCTATTGTATGAAGATTGTCTTTTTTTTTTTTTTTTTTAAAGCTCTATTTGGTTCAGCTAAACCCAGATTTACTAATGATTATAGGCACATATTTCCTAGACACTGAATGAGGCAGAAATGCATCTGATATTATCCATCTTCAAGGAGCTTACTGTGTGGGAGGCAGATAAATGACAGTGATAGCAGCTGTTACTATGCTTGCATCCTTTCAAGCACTGTTCTAAGGCCTTTCTTATTAATCCCTTTCATCTTCACAACAGCCCAATGATGTAAGTACTATATCGCCACCATTTTACACAAGAGGAAAACTGAGAAGTGAAATGGCTCTGTTTAATGTTCCACAGCTAGTGAATGACAGGGCAAGGATCAAAACCAAGACAGCTCTTCTTAACCGCTGGAGAGTGGTAGTCCTCAGCGTGGTCCTCAGATCAGCTACAGTAGCCCCACCTGGAAAGTTATTAAACACACACACACACACACACACACACACACACACACACACACACACACGTTTTTTTTGAGATGGGGGTCTCATTATGCAGTTCTGGCTGTCCCAGAACTCTCTAAGTAGACCAGGATGGCCTCTAACTCCCAGAGATCCACCTGCCCTGGCTCACGCTCTGCAGCAGGGCACAACATTCAGTGTTTTAACAAGCCCTCCAGGTAATTATGAGGGTTGTTGTCTGAGAAACTGCTGAAGAGAAGGTAGGTGTGCTAAAAATGAATGTCATAAGTTCACCTTACTGGTAAGGTCTGAGCATAGTCCATCTCCTAAGTCCTTGGCCTTTGCATAGCATCTGCTAAATAGCAGACTTTGAAAATGTTTAGGACCTGGTTCTGGTGGCACACAGCTTTCATTCCAGCACTTGAGAAGCAGAAGAAACTGGATACTGTGATTTGGAGGCCAGCCAAGGGTACATAGTGAGACCCTGTCTCAAAAATTATATGAATGTGTGTGTGTGTGAGACAGAGAGAGAGAGACAGAGACAGAGAGAGAGAGAGAGAGAGAGAGAGAGAGAGAGAGAGAGAGAGAGAGAAATTTGAACTGTGTTTCACTATAATTATCCTGTCAATGCAGCAGATCAAATGAGAAGAATATGCCCAATGATGTGTGAGATTACCAAGGAAGTAGGTGCGGTGTTGTTTCTGGTATGAAGAGTACCCACACAAGGAACAATGGGAATGACGGAATGATTATGAGAGTGCTTCAGGAGGCAAGCATCAAGACACAGTTACATAGGGCAAATGGACAAGGGAGACAAGAACTGACATTTTTGGCATAAAAGGAAAGGTTTTGACTTAAATTTGAAAAGTTAGATCCAGCTGGAGCTGTCCAGCAGACAGTAGGAAACATGAAGCCGCTACGTGATTTTATATAGATAAACACTTGGGTTTTAAGAGTGGATGAAGCCGTGAAGAAGAGAGTAGAATATAAAACTCAGATCAGAACTACAGTGAACAAAACAACAGGAGTCATTAAAGAAAGCTGAACAGAACAGGCATTAGGAGACTTAGGAAAATAGAGGCGAGGTAAATTCTTTAAAAAAGGAAGAAGATGCTTAGGGTCAGATGCTGCTGAGGAATAATGACGTTTCGACACAAATCGTCATTTAAGTGATTTGGTAAGAGCCAAATTTTGCAGATGAGAAAGTGGAGGCAGGTGCTTGCCGGATCTTGCAGATAGAGAGCTCTGTTTCTACAGTTGAGTTGAAACTGTGACATCTTCCAAAGTAGGCAGGGTCTCTTAGCACATCTGTGGTCTCAAAGCCCGGCAGGCACGCGGCCTGGAAGAGAGGGTGGCGTCAGTGAGATCAGCGACTAGGGACGCAGAAATACTGATTTCGCAGAGGCAGCCAAAACTTAAAGGATGAGAGTGACTGGGAGAGGGTGGGAGGCAGGGCCCCGGGGTGAAGGGATGTTGGCGGGGAAGAGGGCCGGGAATGAGTTGGGAGCCAGGCTCTGTGCCGAGGGCAGGGGCAGCGGGTAGGTTCCCAGGGACCATTTTAGGGAAAAGACAGGGCCCCATGCTGCAGCCGGGGAAGGGGTGTTGCCCAGCCCCGCCCCACTTACGCCACTGCGCGGTTCCGCCACCGGAGCCCTCCCGCCAGGCTGCACGGCCACGGGTGGCCGCCAGGGGCCGCTGCATGGGCCTCGCGCCCCCGCCCCTCTCCATTGGCCTTTGTTGCCGTCGAGCGCCCCGCTTGACTCGTTCCCGTCCGCCCCCTGGGCCCATCGGTCGCGCCTGCGCACTGGTAGCGCTCGCAGGGGGAGCTGCTGCAGGCTCCGCGGCGGCGGCAACGGAGGCTGCGGGGGCGACGGCGCGAGCGGCCGGGCTTCGGGGGGGAGCCGAGCCCGGCCCGGGAGCCCGAGCAGTGCAAGTGCGAGGCACCTAGGCCGCTCACGCTGGACTCCTCAGTCTCCCGGCCGCCTGTCCTCCGCACGGGTATATGGGATGGAAGCGGGACCCTCGGGAGCAGGTAAGGGCCCTCGGGAGCCGGGAGCGGTGTGTGCTCCAAAGCCCTGGGGGCTCCCGCGGGAAGAGCATGGCTGCAGAGTGAGGAGAGGGGCCCTCGGGCGATGGGGGGCCCGATTTGAAGGGGGCGGTGTGCAGTTCCGGCAGAGAGCCATGTGAAGATCTGAGACCCGGGCTGTTTGTCCTAGGAAGCAGTATGCAATCCTGAGGGTGGGAAGTAATCTGCGAGAAGGGCCTGAATGCCCCGGAGTCCTCCCGTGAGGCTGGGGAGGCCCGGCAGGTGGCAGGGGGGCGGGCTCCAGGTGTCCAGGAGAGGAGGGGGCCGACACAGATGGGCCTGGAACTGCCGCTGCCAGGGGCGGGGGCTCGGCCGTGCTGGGCTGGGCTAAGCTAATGTCTCTAGGGAGAAGGCGCCAGAGCTGGGCTCTGTGCTCCGCCCTAACTGGGCCTGAAGCGGGGGTGAGGGTCAGGGGGCGGTGGGTGGGGATCTAGCCCTGGGATTTCCCCCTTAGGCTGGGGACTTGAGTGGTGGCACGGGAGCATGCGCGGAGGTACCAGCCTAAAGGGCTGCCCTGTGTGGTGGGGCGTGGCTGTTTGAATACCCCTACCCCTCCTCTGCACTGTTTGGCTTGGGAAAAGGAGTGCACTGATGTGTGCATTCTCTCTTAGATTCTGTTGGCAGAATACAAATGGAAATTGCCTTCGTCTCTGTCTTGGGGTCTCTGACACTTGGTCCTTAAAGCCCCACAGTAGCAGTTTGCCAAAGAATGGGTTGAGGTAAACTGCCAGAGTGCCTTTTTCTGCCACATGAGGAAAGACTGGGACCGAAGCCATGCTTTGGGAGCTGGTTCTCCCTGAAGATAGGCCTTAGAAAAATGTTGGTCGTTAAGAGACCAGGCCCACATGCTTTTCAAGTTTCTAGACCACTACTGAGGAGAGATGGGAGCTTTTAATCTAAGGATAGGTTCCTTTTCCTTGAACTGGCTCTTTATGTTACAGTGTAATCCCTCTATATTTGTGAGTCCTGTTTCCCAGTGGATCTTTTCCCATGTCAGAGTCATGTCATTAGAACCAAGGTTGCCTAGCTAGTCTGTCTGATAGAAAAAAGTTGTTGGAGGTGTGGGCATGATTATTGATCCCGATTTTAGCCCTAAGCTATTTTTTCCTATTTATAGTCAGGAGAAAAGTAGGTAAGAATAGAGGAGAAACTGAGGCAGAGCTGCCCAGAGAAGACTGGAGTCCTTAGGATGGGCTGTAAGACTTATGATACCTTTTGTGTTGTAGGTCTCTTACCCGATAGTATAGAAAGGACAATCTGGACCCAGAATCCTTTGGGTCAGCTCTCACCACCTCCTTCCATTTGGTGTAGGATGGCAACAGGATTTCTGTTTAGATTACTCTTAAAGATTTTGGGAAACATCCTTGTTTTTCAAGCCAATAATGGTATTGATCTTAAAACTCTCCCAAGTCTCTGATTCAATGATCTGTGATGTTTTCCTCCAAACATAAATTGCCTTGTAAAGTAGAGTGCAAATTCTAGTTTTCTAGGTTGGAGACTGTTACCAACAACCTGCGGACTAGAGTAGGGTGGTGAGCCACCCACATCTGGACACTCTGAAGGCTTGTTGTTCTATATTACTAATGATTTTATATTGATGGCTGTCTAGTGGGGTCTGGATTTGTTTGTTTCAAGAAGCTTCTAGGTAAAAGGCTGGAACATGGGAGTCAGCTGTGTCACTGGGAAAATGTTAGTGGCATGTGGTTTGTCTCATCAAAAGATGTAACAGAAATTCAGGCTGGGAACTCTGATGGAGACCCCATAATTGCCTCCTTCTGGGACTGGGCAATAATACCATTTGTTCTCTTGGAAGATGTTGAAGAATTGTTCTGAGAAGGCTCAAAACCAAGGCAGTGTTGCCCATGTATGGGTAGATGTGCCTTCGGTGTGCAGATGTGTTCAGGCATGTGGACTGGCCTGGAAGCGCATTGAGGGTGGAGGTACTGCCCCACTTATCTGTGGCGGCGGCAGCTGCCTGGTGCATGGAGGCCTTGACACAGAGTGCATGTTTATTAATTGACTCATCACATTCAAGTGTGAGCATATGGTTAAACTCATGTGCATATTCCGTAATTTTTGTCTATGTGAGTGGGTGTTTAATGTTTGTGGACAAATATTTCTGGAGAGATTGGTCTCTTAGTCTTTTCTTACTCAAGGCTACGTGCCCTTTGAGTGGGCAGTCAGGTTCTTGTGAGCCTTGGAGTTGCTGGAGAGGAACCCTGAGCCTGGGCCTTGAGCTCTGTTACTTTTCCTTCTTAGTGCTGGTTGGGGATGGGGGAGGGGGAGTGTCATTTTCAGGGCCCCTCCCTTCTTGCTTTTGTCTGCAGGGAAGGGCCCCGCCCCTTTCCCCCTAGGCTGGAGCTTTGTCCTCTGTGCTGGGGCCCTCATCTGCATCACAAAGTGGCCGTCTGTCCCTGTCTGGGTCTGAGGGGAAGTGTCTTCCTTTCTCAGACTAAGTGCTGGGGGCAGGGCGAGGTTGGGGAGTGGAGACTGTACAGCTGTGCATGGAGCTTTCCAGGGGCTAGAATGGCAGAGAGGTGGTTCCTTCCTCCTGCCTGCTTCCCTAGTGGGGGAATGGTATGGAGATATGTCCCCCATTTTCCCTGCCTCCTGGGGAGGAGAATGCCCTAAGACACTGGTGTGCTGTCCATTTCTGGGGAAGAGAAAGCTCTGAGGGGTGTGTGTGTCCCACCCCCTATCAGTTTTGCTCAATCCCTAGTTCTAAGGGGGGGGTGTCTTTCTCCCAGGATTTGCCTCCCAGTCTAGGAAGCAAAGGTGAATGGAGTCCTAGAATTTGGAAGGGAAAGATATCCCCTGAAGGGGCCAAATGCTTCTCCTGTATAGGGTTTGTGATTGTTTGGGACAGTGGCAAGCATGTTTGTGTGGTTGTATGGTTGTGTGCTCTGGTATGCCTATGGGTGTGCCTGTTCATTTATTGTATATGAGTATACGGAATACCTGTGTTTATGCCTGGCATTTAGCTTGAGTTGTGGCCAAGTCAGGTATGGTCCCGTCTTTTGAAACATTGTGCTTAGAACAGTAGACTTTGAAAGGCTAGGTTGTATGTGATAGGAATGTTTGTCTGCCAGTGGGCTTGTGTACAATACCTGTTCAGCTCTTTCTGGGGTAGAGTAGTTCAGTTTCCTTGCAGCTGGCTTCTGAAGGCCCTTTGCCTTTGGGGTGGACTTGCATTTCCCTCTGCAGAAAGGGGCTGGGGCTGCCTTGACAGGTGTGCGCCTCCTACACGTGGTCTGGTCTCTTCCTGACACCCTTGCTGAAGATGCACTCCATGCCCTCCTACCCCCTTTCCACCCGAGTCTTCTCTGTCTATGAAAGCAGAGCTCTGGTTAAGGGAGGAGGTTCTGGGTTAGTTTATCTCTTTCTCCTTCCACCTGGGCTGGTCCTCCCTCTGCTGGCAAGAACAATAGTAGCTGGGGACAAAGGCTTCACACACACACACACACACACACACACACACACACACACACACACACACACACACACACACACAGAGAGAGAGAGAGAGAGAGAGAGAGAGAGAGAGAGAGAGAGAGAGAGAGAGAGAGAGAGAGAGAGCTGGCAGTAGCAGTCATGCTGGCCTATCTATCCTAGCCCTTTCCCAAGGGTCCCCTCTGTCTTGAAATTGATCCCCTCTGCTGTCTGGACCCTCTGTGGGAAGATTTGTGAAGCATGGGAAGTGTCTTATACTTTCCTGACTGGTGTCTTCCTTACTGTTCTTCCCGCTTCCCAGAGCCTCTAGCTCTTTCTTCACGTGAGCTTTTTGTTGTTGTTCTTCCTTCACACTTCATCGAGATAGCTCCTTCCCTGTCACCCAGCTTTCCAACCCTACCTGCCGAAGCCCTCACTCCTTTTTCTGACCAGTTCAAGCCATTTTCTCTGTGACCTCCATATCTGACTTTTCTCCCACCCCTGCCAGCCTCTCTTCATCCTCGTAGTCTCCAGATGCTATCTCTCCCTCTAGCCTTGTCTTCCTTTATCTCCCTCCAGCTGCAAGCACTCCCTCTTAGTCCTAGCTCAGGCACTGGCCTTGCCATTCTCAGCCCGGCTCTCTTTGGGGGGTCTTTCTCCTGTGCACACGAATAGAGGATGACATTTCAAAGTCCTGATGCCAGTCAGTGGCCTACACCTTTAATCCCAGCACTAGGATGGTTCATAGCAGAGCATAGAACATTCTAATCTGCCAGATACCTGGTAGAGATAGGTGTCTCCCTCTAGTATGAAAGAAGGAAGGGCTTTGTAAACTAGGAACCAGTCTTGGTCCCTTCCCTTCATGTGATAGGAACTCATTACACACTTCTTTGTTGAAGTTTAAGATACACATTCCCTAACTGAAGAAAGGGTTTAAAAACAAAAATAAAAATGGAGCAAACCATTGGAAACCAATGAGCCTGGGAATGTCTGAGTTAGTGGAAGGAAGTCCCCTGCTGGGTTAAGAGTCTGGAAAGAGATCCGCCCATGCTCCCTGGTTGGCCTGGGTCTGAAGGGCCTTGTGCACTCTCTGATCACAGGCATTAGAAGCTTGCCAGAGTCTGTCCTCACTGTCCTTTGTCTTAACAGCGGCAGGTGCCTACCTGCCTCCCCTGCAGCAGGTGTTCCAGGCGCCCCGCCGGCCCGGCATCGGCACCGTGGGCAAACCAATCAAGCTTCTGGCCAATTACTTTGAAGTGGACATTCCTAAGATTGACGTTTACCATTACGAGGTGGACATCAAGCCTGATAAGTGTCCTCGAAGAGTCAACCGGTAAGTGATCCACATGGATGACACCAACTTCAGTTTATTTAACAGGGAAAGAGGGAACATGTTGGCTAAGAGTGAAGTATCACATTCCACCACCATTTGTTGAAATGGATGTGTAGAGAATTTTTTTTTTTTTTTTTTTTTTTTTATTTCTTGAGACAGGGTTGCTCTGGGTGGATTTGTAGATCAGGCTGGCCTTGAAATCACAGTGTCAGGACAGGCTCCAACGCTACAGAGAAACTCTGTCTTGAAAAACAAACAACAACAAAACCCTTAAGAATTGACACTTAAGTTATTGTCCCAGAACACTTTTTAAAACAGTCTTGAGTGTATTTTCAGGTACTTTCTGTGCATGCATAAACATATGCATATGTAGTATTAATGCACAATCCTATATACTTTGCTCTGTATTGCCCATATTAATTTGTGTAGATCTGCCTCATTCATTCTCTTGTGTAGTAGCGCTGTAGATATTTCATGGAATGGCCATATAACTTGCTTGATCTATTGAGGGATATATAGACTGAGTCTCAACTTTTGCTATAAGATTGAAACTATTAGATATTTTATAAAGATACATATTTACATGAGTGTGAGTGTATCTGTAAGATAAAATCCTATGAGTGGATTGCTGGTACAAGACTGTTTAAATTGAGACATTGTCAATTTTTAGAGACAGCATCACCTAGGATTTCAGAGTGTAGGTTTTCAGGCTACATTATAGACCTGCAAATTAGAAGCTGTTTTTCTTTCTTTTTTTTTTTTTTTTCCCCTGTGACTGTGTGGCTTTGGATGCTGTCCTGGAACTAGCTCTTGTAGAAGCTGGTTTTACTAAAACCAATTTTCATTCTCAACAGAATGAATTCTCAACAGAAGAATTCAGAGATTCTATTGCACATACTTATACCAACCTAATATATCCAAGTTCTTTTTCTGTATTGTGTTTGGATAAGTAGATAGTTGAAACATGTATGTAATAATCTGTGAAAGGGGTGTTTCAGATGCTAGCAGGATGAGTCCCTGTGTAAATAAGCGTGTTTGTGATTATGTCTAAGAACTCTGAAGTGGCCTTAGCTGCTAGTCATTGCTCTTTTCATTGCTGTTAGAGCTACTTTTTGATAAAAGGCAGTTAGAAGTTGGTGGGGTTTCATACAGTTAGTCTATGAGGAATATAAGTAGTCAAGGTGAATTTCTTGGTAGTACTGGCCTAACTGGGATCGAAACCATGTGCTTTACCATTGTTTCTAGTGTATGTTTTGAGTATGTAGCAATACATAAGAGTTTGGGTTTAGAAAGTGGAATGGTCAGATAGTTGGGTAGCTGGGAGTTTGAAAATATGATGGCTATGTGGGAACTAAATAGGAGAATGCTAGAAATGAGATGGGGGAAGGAAGATAATGAAGAGAAAGCAGTGGTAGAACTTCAGAGAGCTGGAGAAATGAGTTCATAGTTTCGTAGTTTATTTTATTTCTAGTCTAGTTCAGATCTTTCCCTTTTTGATTTTGCTTGACAGACTGGGAATCAAAGGTTGTGGAAGGTTCAGGATAGACCCGAGAACAAGCCCTTCTCCTCTCCAAGGTCTGTGAGGGTCTTGGTGATCTGAGGACTACCAGTGTCACCTAGGATGTCAGAATGTGGCTTCTCAAGCTACACTCTAGACCTGCCAATCAGAAACTGATTTTAATGAATGTTGAAGCTTGAGAAATACTGTCGTAGAGTAGATGTTAGGAGTGAGCATAGTAAACGGGACTTTGCCTGAAACCTGAGCTGTGTCCATAAGCCCGAAGTGCTATACTCAAGCTTCCACATGCCACGTCTGTCTTCCACAGGGAAGTGGTGGAATACATGGTCCAGCATTTCAAGCCTCAAATCTTCGGGGATCGCAAGCCTGTGTATGATGGAAAGAAGAACATTTACACTGTCACAGCACTGCCCATTGGCAACGAGAGGGTAAGGCTAGGGGTGAGGTTGGGCTTGTGCCATGTCTGCCATGGAACAGAGCTCGTGGAAGCCCACCTAGAGTGCTCTAGTCCAGACATCCTTCTTTTGCTTTTGTGATGGAAAGTGTATGGTAGCTCAGGTTTGGCACTTAGTGTACTGTGTGCCTGTTCCCAAACAGACCAAGATTAGACTTAAAGAATAGACCCAAAGGGTTTCCTTCGGGGTTGAGAGGGCTGGAAGCACTGAAGCATCATCTTCGGAAAGCAGTGTGGGTTTTTGACTCTGCAGTTTTTATTGTGAGTCCCTGGTGACTTTAAGGACGTTATGGCAGGTCTGTGGAAGTGGTGGTGGGGGGGGGACAATGAGTGGGGCAGGAGGACAAGTCTGTGAGAACATGACAGTAAATCCTTTCCTTCTTTCTGTCTTGAAGGTTGACTTTGAGGTGACAATCCCTGGGGAAGGAAAAGATAGAATTTTTAAGGTCTCCATCAAGTGGCTAGCTATTGTGAGCTGGCGTATGCTGCATGAAGCCTTGGTCAGTGGCCAGATCCCTGTGCCCTTGGAGTCTGTGCAAGCCCTGGATGTGGCCATGAGGCACCTGGCATCTATGAGGTACTGAGTGTAGTTATTACCTAGGCTACAGGTGCTTGCAAAACTGCTGGTGGGGGAGGAGGGAGGGAGGAAGTACTCAGGTCCCACAGTGTTATCATTGGGCAAGTAAGTATATTTACATTTAGATGGTTAGATCCCTGGCCCTGTCCATAGGAACCATTTGGCCTCACCCCATCTATCCCTGCAGGGCAGAGAAAAGGTAGAAACTTGTACAAGGTCAGTCTTACTATTGGCCCAAGAACAGAGCTGGCATTAAAGCCCTGGTGTCCTGCCTTCCAGGCCAGGGCTCCTCCGTGCCCAGGATGCCTCACAGGGTGGGGGCCTGTGCCCGAGGGACCAGTTCTCTGCCTGTCCCTGCCAGGTACACCCCTGTGGGCCGCTCCTTCTTCTCACCGCCTGAGGGCTACTACCACCCGCTGGGGGGTGGGCGCGAGGTCTGGTTCGGCTTTCACCAGTCTGTGCGCCCTGCCATGTGGAAGATGATGCTCAACATTGATGGTGAGTTGGGAAAGCTATGGAGCCAGGGGCACCCTAAATCCAGTGACCACACTCCCAGCCTCATCCCTCCCAGCTCTGCAGCCACATGCCTCGTCTAATTCCTGAAGCCTTGGCACACCCTGACCCTCTCCTGGTGCCCTGTAAAGAAGAGGGTATAAACTGTAATGCCTTCAGTTTTTTCTCTGAAAGTATCTGAGCCCAGCTATCTCTCCCGTCCCCACAGTCTCAGCCACTGCCTTCTACAAAGCACAGCCAGTGATTGAGTTTATGTGTGAGGTCCTAGACATCAGGAACATAGATGAACAGCCCAAGCCCCTCACGGATTCCCAGCGTGTTCGTTTTACCAAGGAGATAAAAGGTGAGGACCCACCCAAGCGGGGAAGGAGAAGCTCTGTGTTCTCTACCCCTAAGAGGAAATCTCCCTGGGAGAGGCCAAACAAGGGAGTATGAGCACCCTGTTTCAACCCTGACAAGTCATGTGTGTATCTCAGGCCTGAAGGTGGAAGTGACCCACTGTGGACAGATGAAGAGGAAATACCGAGTGTGTAATGTTACCCGACGCCCCGCTAGTCATCAGACGTAAGTTGGCAGCATTGCTAAGCACAGTCAACTGGTAGCAGAGGGCTAAGCTCTGTACCCACTCCCTTCTCATGTGGTCCTTCAGAATATGACTTGGCATTGGCCTGTGCTTGGAGATAAGAGATACAAATTTGGCATCCTCTCCCTGACCTCCCTAGACTGATTATCCCCATGAATTTTACCTTCTTTTTCTCTTGGTTTCCTCCTTGGACTTTTACTATAAAACATGTGTGGACCACCAATTACTGTTAGGTCTGTAAATATAGAATGTTTCAATGTATTCTTCCTCCTGAAAAAAAGCTAAAGTCAGGGTCCCTGAGTTAGCTGTAGGAAAATCATCAGATTCTGTCCCTTTCTTGATGCCAGCCTGTATGGGACTTTTCTTTAGTATTAATTCTATTCAGGCGTTAGAAACATAAATGAGTCAGATGCGGTTGATGCTTTGGGGCTTGTCCATCCAATCTTTGGCTTTTCCAGTGAAGCTTTCTTTGGTTGGGGCTATAGAGAGATGGGGCTGGATGCTAAGTTATGATACTTCCATCCCTTCCTCCATACAGGTTTCCCTTGCAGCTGGAAAGTGGACAGACTGTGGAATGTACCGTGGCACAGTATTTCAAGCAGAAATATAACCTTCAGCTCAAGTATCCCCACCTGCCCTGCCTACAAGTGGGGCAAGAACAGAAACATACCTATTTGCCCCTCGAGGTAAGGCTGCCACAGAAGGGCTCCCTGACGCTGATCATCGGGTCTGCGGAGCCAGTCATAGTCTGCCCTCGATTTGAAGTTTAGAAAGATGTTCTAGGAAGGTTTAAGGTTGTCTTCATGTGAATTATAGACTTCCCACTTGCTAAATCCTTTTCTTATCCCTGGTTTTGCTTTCGTGTTCTTTCTGGGCTACCAGACAGAAGGGCAAGCTCGCTCATTCATTCATTCATTCATTCATTCGAGACAAGTCTCTAGCCCAGGCTGGCCGTGAAGTTTAGACAGGGATGACCTTGAACTTCTGACCTTCCCATCTCTACCTCCCAGGGGCTGGGGTTCTAGACATAACACTTCCACACTCAGTTTATGGGGTGTTGGGGATTGAACCCGAGGTTTTATGTATGCTAGGCATACATGTGCCAACTATGCATGCACTAGCCTTATGTTTATTATTCCATAATTGGTCAGGACAGAGATATCTGATACTCACACGTATGTTATGTCTTAACTTCTTTTTCTTGCTGTCTGCAGTTAGGGATAATGAGTGACCTAGAAATACAATCATATCTCATTCTGAAGAAAATGGAAACAAATGTTTCCTGTAATGTAAATTCCGTTTCCCTAGTGGTTAATGAGCTCTCTTCTGGGAAAGTTTTAAATCTCCAGACTTCTCATGGCTATGTCTTTCTCAGACCTTTGAAATACAACAGTCAACAAGAGGGCAATAATACTATTTAAGTCACAGAATACCAGTGTCAAATCTCTAGGCAAAGCCTTGTGAAGAATTTCTTATTGCCTTGCTCTCTGGTCCAGTGTGTGGTCATGAAACACCATCAGTGTGCCACAAGGACGGGCATCACCTGAGTTTGTTTAAAATACATCTCTGTCTCTACCTATTGAGTCAGAACCTGTCTTTTAGTAAAATCTAAAAGGAGAGTATATACATTAGAGCTGGAGGTGCACTCACATAGACTCCCCACTTATTCCAGCAGTGGGGGTTGGGTGGCTTCTGTGAACTTAAACCTCAAGCTTTTTTGAACATCTAGGGTTCCAGAACCTATTCCAAGAAAGTGAGACTAAAGGGAGAGGAAAGCAAAACAAGACTCTGGCTTGTTTAGTAGCAACTGATACACAGAAAATGGGATGAAGGCAATATGATCTCGGAGGTATAAACTGAGGTCTTTAGGGACAGTGCCAGCTAAATTGATATGTATTACAAGCTGAAATTTTTGAACAATGTTGTTTATGTGAAACAGTAGTTTTCAAGGTCATTTATATAATTATATACCTTGATTTGTATTGTTGCTTATTTAACATATATTTATCAAGCTTACAATATATGTTATGTATAGTTTTAGTACTAGAAATACAGAAATTAAGTAAATAGAGAGGGTCCCTCCTCTCCTGGAACTTCTATTCTTCTAGAAAGATAGACAACAAATTGGTAAACACATAGGTAGTTTCAAACAGTAATCAGTGCTATAAAAGTAATAAAACAGGTAAAGGGTTAGAAGTAAGGATGAAGGGTCAAGGGACTATTTTAGTTATTGTTGTCAAGGGTGGTCTCTTTTAGGAGACATTTGATCTAAGTCCCAAATTTTGGCTACCATCCTTGTAATAATAGTAGGGACAAGCTTTCCTGGCAGGAGAAACAGCTACTAAAGCTCTAAAGCAAGACAATCTGAATCTTTCTGAGGGACAGAGGGCTGTAGTATATGAGGGGGAAAGTAAGTAATAGGAGATAATGGTGGAAAAGGTGGAGCATTAGATTACATTGAATGTTGTGGAGGATTTAAAAAACATTTTTATAGCTTTATAAAGATGTAACTGACATAAAAATGTGATAATGTATAATTCGGTGGTACTTAGTATATTTATAGAATTATGTAGACATCATGACTAATTTTAGAATGTTTTATCACCCCTAGAAGAAAACCCATACTTTCCCTAATGGTCCCTAGTAACTATTAAGCTGTTTTCTCTGTAGCTTTGAAGCCTGTCCTAGAACTCGCTCTGTAGACCAGGCTATCCTTGAACTTACAGAGATACCCCTGCCTCTGCCTCCCGAGTGCTGGGATTAAAGGCGTGCGCCACCAAGATTGACTGTGGTTTCTCTCACTTAGCATAATTGTTCCAGGATTCATCATCATTGCTATAAGGGTGTTGTTCCATTATGTAGAAACATTGTTTTGTTTCTTCATCACTGACAAGCATTTGTGTTATACTTTTCGCCTGATAGGAAAAACACTGCTGGAAGCATTCATTTACTTGCTCTTCTGAATTCATTTCCATTTCTCTTGAATACATACATAAGAGCGAACTTGTACATAACTGTTTTACATCCTAAGTCCTGTCAGCATTGAATGAGGGCTCCTGTTTCTAGAATGGAGGGGTTTTATTTTAATTGTACTGGGTATCCATGGAAGGTTTAAATAAGAAAATGGATAATTTGAAGCTCCACAGCTAAGAAGTAAAAATAATCAGTGCTACCAACCTAAGTCTTTTGTGTTCCTTAAGTAGTTATTCCAGCCACTGAGACCCAGCAAAATCATTTGTTCATCTTCAGGTCAGTTCATTCCTGCATTAAATCTTTTCTGTTTCAAATTGTAGTCAGCTGTGTATAACATAAAAGTTACCATTTTAACCATTGCATGTAGAGTTCTGTGGCATTAAGTGCATTCACATTGTTATTTGACTCTCATCATTATCTCCAGAACTGAACCCATTAAAGACCAATCCCCCACCTCCAGCTTTGGCAGCCTCTGTTCTGCTTTCTCTTTTTAGGAGTTGACTACTCTAGGTTCTTTATGCAAGTATGGCATATATTTATCCTTTTTGATTGGCTTATTTCACTTAGCATGATGTCCTGAGGGTTACCCGTGTTGTGTGTTAGGATTCTCTTCCTTTTAAAGATGTAATATACTTCTATATGTATAGACCTTATTTGGTTATATTTTCTAGTGCTGATGGACACTTGAGTAGCAACTATGTAAATAATGCTGCTATGAACAAAGGTGTACAGAATACCTGTTTTCTTTTGAGTACATACCCAGAGGGTCTAAGGCATGGCTACTAAAGGATGTTTGGTCCAAGGAAACTACAGATGGTGCCCAATGTGGGCCATAAACAGATGGTCCTCAACATACACTATTACAATGTGCACTGTGTTTCTTCTGTGTATACTCTGTATGAGGGTGCTGGATCCCCTGGAACTGAAGTTACAGACAGTTGTGAGCTTCCCCTGTGGGTGCTGGGAATTGAACCCCAGTCCTCGGGAAGAGCAGCCAGTGCTCTTAACTGCTGAGCCATCTCATCTCTCCAGCCCTTTGGCATTGTTTTTGATGTCCATCTTGTGTGTAGAACAGAGGAACCAAGTAGCAGGATGTTTCTTATACTAACAAAGAATACTGCCAGCCGATGGAAATAGTGATTTCTGTGGCTGGAGATACCGCTCACTCAGTCAAGTGCTTGCTTAGGATGTGTACAGCCCTGGGTTCAGTCTCAAAACACACACACACACACACACACACACACACACACACACACACACACACTGTTCTCCCCAACACACACAAAAGAAAGAAATAATGATTCCTGTACTTTCTGTGTCTCAGGAACTCAAAAGTTTTGAGCTGTCTCTGTTCCTCCTGGTTACAGACGCAGCAATGTACTTCCTGCCACCATTGGAGAGGTGCCCTAGGCATCTGATTTACTTTATTATATTGTGTTTTTAATATTCAAAAGAGCTGTGTACTTAGTCCTTGGGTAAATAATAATGTATGCTATAATTTACTGAGTGCAGGGTTCCAGAACTGTGCTCAGCTCTTTAGTGTTTTATTTAATCTCTAGACACCCAGTGGGCTTGTAATTCTCAGTTAATACATGATACCTGGTCACAATGTATTTTTGTATAAAGGACTCTGTAGTCCCTTTCCCATTTTTAATTGCTAAGGTACTGTTTAAGGATAGTCTGTGCTCAGGCTGCAACTGCTTCTCCCCTCATTTTCTCAGGTCTGTAACATTGTGGCCGGGCAGCGGTGCATTAAGAAGTTGACTGACAACCAGACCTCAACCATGATAAAGGCTACAGCTAGGTCGGCTCCAGACAGACAGGAGGAGATCAGTCGCCTGGTCAGTGGGACTGCTGAGCAGTGCATGCTTGTTCACTTTGGGGCCTTTGGCAACGTAGATGCTTTGATGGTTGGCCCAGCAAGGTCTTCCTTCAGGAAAACCTGTCTGGATTTATTATCTGGGATTTTGCAGGCTGTTCTTGTTTCTTGAGCCTTTAGCTGCTCTTTTTCCTTTTCTCTCCTTCCTAATGCAACTCCCCTTTGCACTGCCACTCCCTTCA
Source organism: Cricetiscus sungorus (assembly GCA_030556225.1). Lineage (NCBI taxonomy): Eukaryota > Metazoa > Chordata > Mammalia > Rodentia > Cricetidae > Cricetiscus > Cricetiscus sungorus. Next base: position 121,063,327 of record JANBXA010000734.1, on the reverse strand, counting down.
TTTTCTGTTTCTCCTGTTCCCTTTTCAGGGCTATTTCTTGGCAGCCTCAGCTTCTTTCTCTTCAGGGCTCTCTCCTTAGGACCCAGAACATGAGCAGTAGTGCCAAGCTACTGGTCTCCTGAGATTCTCCTCTTTTGCCCTGCAGATGAAGAATGCCAGCTACAACTTAGATCCCTACATCCAGGAATTTGGAATCAAAGTGAAGGATGACATGACGGAGGTGACGGGGCGAGTGCTGCCGGCGCCCATCTTGCAATATGGCGGCCGGGTGAGCAGGGTCAGGGCCAGACAACATCTCTGGGGCCTATGGGGGTAGTTGGGCTACATGGCTTAGGGGCTTTTGCTCCCTCTTCACATGGCTCTACTGAGGCTCACCTGGGCACCCCCTCTGCCTGTCCCTAGAACCGGGCCATTGCTACACCCAACCAAGGTGTCTGGGACATGCGTGGGAAACAATTCTACAATGGGATTGAGATCAAAGTCTGGGCCATCGCCTGCTTCGCACCCCAAAAACAATGTCGAGAAGAGGTGCTCAAGTAAGGATGGAAGAGAGTTGGGTTTGGGGTTGGGTGGGTGGGAAGGATCCCAGAGCTGTTGATCTCATAGCCTCTAGGGGTCAAGACTGACCTGGGATCTGCCTTTTTTCTTTTAACTCTGCTTTTTTTTTCTCTCTCACTCACATTTCTGCCTGTTCTTTTCTGTACATATGTGATCAGAAGACTTCAGGAGCCATATCTATATCAGACACAAGTTTTTGGGTATGACTCTACTAAGGGAGGCCTGAGTCATTCTATTGTTCTAATTATCATAATTGGTAATAAGTAGTAGTGGTAATAACCATAATGTTTATGCTAACATTACACTTAAGTGACTAATTTATGTTCTTTCATCTTGATAGTGAGTAGGTGGTGTCTTAATTGCTCTTCTATTGCTATAATAAACACCATGACGATGGCAACTTATAAAATAGTTTATTGGGGCTTACAGTACCAGAGGTTGAGTCCGTTACCATTGTTGCAGGGATATGGCAGCAGGAGGCATGGTTCTGGAACAATAGCTGAGAGCTTACATCTAATCAAACAAGAGGAAGAGAGAACAAACTGGAATGGCATATGCTTTTGAAACCTCAAAGCCCACCTTCTAGTGATACATCTCCTCTAACAAGGCCACCCCTCCTAATCCTTCCCAAACAGTTTTACCAACTGGAGACCAGGCATTCAAATATAACAGCCTTTGGTGGGGGGGGGGGGGACTGTTCTCATTCAAACCACCATATGTGGTAATAATTCAGGATACCGAGGCTGAAAGAGGTTGAATTATTTGTTCAAAGTATGCACATAAGGAAAGGTTCAGAATTAAGATCAGATATGAGCTTCAAAACTATTTCTATTTAGAAACTTTTTTTTTTTTTTTTCCTATCAAGGATCAGCAGCTGGTCCTCTTGTCCTGAGCTCATTAGTACATTTTAAGTGAGATCCAAGTGCCCTGAAGTAGGCACATATGAGTTGAGAGGCCTGTCATCACCCTTGAGAAGCTGGGAGTAGGTGGCAGCAGGGTAGAAAAGATAGTATCAAATGGCTTGATGAAACAGGTTAGAGAATTAACAGCCTGACTGAGTAAATAAACAAAAAGTCACTTGACACGTTTCTTATAGTCTTTAGTTTTTAAGTTTTATTGAGTTAAAAGACTAAAAAGTGTACATACATAAAAGTATTGTTCAGTTTCTTCTTCTGTCTTTTCACATGGTGGCTCTGTAGATGGGCAATGGATTGTTGTATTCTGGCAATGAGGAAGTCAGTAGTAGAGCTGACCATTTTGGTTATGATAAAGGTAATGGAGATTTGTGCCCTCTGTCGTTATAAGAATTAATTCTTTCAGCTCCTGCTGCATCCAGGCCTTCCAGGCCCTTTTCCTCCCTTCCCCTTATGTGCACAGACACATAACCACCACTATCATAATTGTAATTTCTCATCGCTGGAATGAGAACATCTCAGGCTGTTCTTGTATTTGGCCTGGCAGTGTAGCAATATTGGAAGAGCTCTCAGCTTTTTGCCTTCATCCTGTAGTAATTTCATTGGTAGCTCTTTTTCCTACTTCTTTGTCTTGCTCTTGTCTAAGTAGAGAAGTAGAGGAAACTTCCTTAGAATATGTGTAGAAAGCTGGCGGTGGTGGCGGTGGCGGCCGCACATGCTTTTAATTCCAGCACTTGGGAGACAGAGGCAGGTGAATCTCTGTGAGTTCGAGGCCAGTCTGGTCTACTGAGTGAGTTCTAAGACAGCCTCCAAAGCTGCAGTTTGCTTCGGGAAACAAACAAACAAAAAATATGCATAGAAAGTAGACATTGGAAATAGAATTTAGAAAAACTGGAAAAGTAAATGAGGTAAAGGCTCCTAAGGACAGAAGGACTCAGCATAGAGAAAAACATCCTTTTCACAAAGTCAGTGGGGGAGACAGAGGCTGCTGTGGAGTTGGAGAAATTTGTCAGTGATGGATGAACATATTCAATCCTATTAATTATTTTATCTGGCTTTATCACTGTGGTTGTGTCTTTGTTAGGATACAGCTTCCACATTCTAGATAATCTCAATACTTTCCGGTTCCTAGCATTAGGTATAGTATCTTAATCGTAGTCTGGTATTACAGGGAAGAAAGGAAAGTAAAGCCCCATTATTAACGAAATCTGGTTTTTAAAAAAAAGTTGTTTTGTTTTTTCTTTTGTGTTTGTTTGTTGTTTTTGAGACAGGGTTTCTCTGTGTTGCTTTGGAACCTGTCCTGGAACTGACTCACTAACTCACGCTGTAGACCCGGCTGGTCTTGAACTCACAGAGATCCGCCTGCCTCTGCTTCCAGAGTGCTAGGATTAAAGGCATGTGCTACCACCACCTGGCTGGTTAAAAATAAAAGTTTTGATTAAGGTTTTAGTAGCTATACTACATTTGTATATGAAGCAGAGTGAAGAAAGAATGTTAAGACAGTATTCTTGAGACAATGTATCTTTCAGGCTGGCTTCAAACTCATGGTAGTTCTGGCTCAGTCTCTCAAATTCAGGATTCTTAGTGTATGTTTGCCTTGAGACCTGTAGATTATAGGTTTTACAAATGTTATTATTTATTTGTTTTTATTTTTTAAAAATGTTTTTTAAAATAATGTAGCAAACAGACATTATACCTCATTTATGCCTATAATGCCAGTACTCAAGAGTTTACTGTCAGGAAATTGCTTTGTGTTTGAGGACATCTGGGGCTACGTATAGTGAATTCCAGGCTAGTCACGACTACATAGTGAAACCCTATCTCAAAAAAACCAAAACAGTTGTCTAGGGTTTCTGTTGCTGTGATAAAACACCGTGATATCTTGATGCGGGAAGAGTTTATTTTGCTTACGGTTCCACATCACAGTCCATCACTGAGGGAGGGAACTTGGCAGGAGCTGAAGTAGAGGCCATGGAGGAGTGCTGCTTACTGGCTTGCTCAACCTGCTTTCTTTTGCACCAGAGACCACCAGTCCAGGGTCCACCAGTCCCTTCCACATCAACCACTAATTGAGAAAAGGCCTAAAAGGCTTTTCTGCAGGTGAATCTTAAGGAGGCATTTTGTCAATTGAGGCTCTCTCTTTTGAAGATGACTCTAGTTTTTTGTTGTTTATGAAGTTAGCCAGCACATTAATAATAGTAATAATAATGTAGAAATAATAAACTCTACATAGTCAACATAGTGTTATCATGTTTACTTCAGTCTTTTTAAAAAATACAAATTTGACATTCTTTGTCCTGCATTCTAGTTTCATTCTTCTGATGGGGTTGCTGGTGTGAATTACAACCTTCTTACCTAGTTTTTTAATGGATGTTATATGATTTTAAACTTGCATAAAAATGCTTGTCTACCTTACTTATTTTTATTAAATATGTGAAAAAGACATCCTGAACTGTCATTGATACATATGCGGTATGTATTTCTGAAACATTCATTTCTGTTCTCTTTGTTGATTACTGCTTTTATTAATTAAGTTGTTCCGTGCTGAGTGTGAATCCAAGGCCTTGTACAAGCCAGACAAGCACTTTACTGCCAATTGCTTTTCCTTTAAATTGCTTGCCAGTCACTTTTGTCTATTTATGTAACTCGATTATTTTACTGTACGGCAGCCACCCTCTTTACCAACTCTGTTGCCTTTCTTGGGATAAACCTAAAGCTAGAGGGAAGAAACCTGCTTAATAATTAGCTCTTCGCCTTAGTGAGCAAGTGGAGGGGGAGCTCAGTTTTTCCCTGAGCATTTACCTTCTGTGCTCCCATCACTGGTGGGTGAACCCTCATTTACTCTGGCACAAAAGCTTTACACTTAGTCATCTGTTTGTTGTTTGTTTTCCCCTGTGGACATGTAATGGAGTACAGACATTCAAAGGTCTCTCTCAGATAGTAAGATGAGAGCCCTGAGAATTCCCACAAGTCCCTTGTCTGCCCTCTTCAGCTCCTTTAGCGTTCTCTTTAGTTGAGCAAGCTGTCTTGTTTTTCTCTACTACAAATGTAATTTCACATATGCTCTGGTTGGATCTTTCATGTTAGAATCTGATAGTACTGAACACCCAAGATGGAGGCATTTGGCCCATTAGATGCAGTGGGATTTATTACATCCTGCCATGACCATGTTTGTGCTACAGGAACTTCACAGACCAGCTGCGGAAAATTTCCAAGGATGCGGGGATGCCTATCCAGGGTCAGCCTTGTTTCTGCAAATACGCGCAGGGAGCAGACAGCGTGGAGCCCATGTTCCGACATCTAAAGAACACCTACTCAGGACTGCAGCTCATTATCGTCATCCTGCCAGGGAAGACGCCTGTGTATGGTACAGTTCTCCTGGGACAGTGATAATAATGATAGGATTTGCTTCACTATAGCTCTCTAGGGGCTTCTAGGAAGGAGTCAGTGGAGAATTTTGGCTTTAGCCAGAGATGTTTATTAATGTCAGTTTTTTGTTTGCTTGTTGTTTTTTTTAAATCAGAGAAATATTGAGTCCTTTGGTTTTGCTTACCTGTCACATTTCCTAGGCTCCTCTGTGACAGGGTTTTGTGCCAGACTGAGGTAGTGGGATACAGAGTTGGGTCAGGCCTGATAGTTGTCACTTGGGAGTGTGGTATATATTAGGACATTATGAGCTCAAGCTGAATATGTGGTACTTCTACTGTTGTGCCTAATAGTAGTTTGGACTTTTTGCAACATTTCTCCTTGTTTCCTCTTTCTTATTTTACAAATGCCTGTTATTCTCATATTCCGTATCCCCTCATCTCGTCCTGCTTCAGAAGTTGTGCTGTCCCTTTCACTTCTCTTCTGGTTTTGTTCCCATTCAGATTGGGCATCTCTGGGACATCATACCTGTCAACCTTTAAACGTGTTTAGATTAACTGCCCAAAGCACATTGCAACAATTTTGCAATGTCTTTAAGCATCTTTTTTTCCTATTGTTTTCTTTTTTAAAGAGTTGTTCTTCTAATCTATATGCACTCTTCCTCAACCGCCACTTACTCCTTAGCTGGCTTCCCTCTGTCTCATTCTCCTCAATCAGCTCTAGGATTGGGGACCTTGGCTTTTTTCTCTTCCTTTGACTTTCAGATACATTTCCTGTCTATTTGGTCATTACCAGGAATGCATGGTATTCTAAGATTTTCTAAGATTTTCTTTCCTCTTCTTTCCATCTGTTTTATTCACATCCATTTTGGCTGCTTTGGCCATTACCTATTTTACCTTAATACAGTAATTTTTTGTTTGCTTGTTTAAATAAGATTTCTCTATGTAGCCTTGGCTGTCCTGGAACTAAATCTGTAGACCAATCTGGCCTCCAATTCAGAGATCTTCCTGCCTCTGCCTCCCAAACACTGAGATTAAAGGCGTGTGCTACCACCGTCCTTACTACTATTATATATATATTTTTAAAGATTTGTTTATTATGTACACAGTGTTCTGTCTGCATGCATGCCTGCAGGCCAAAAGAGGACACCAGATCTTGTTACAGTTGGTTGTGAACCACCGTGTGGTAGCTGGGATTTGAACTCAGGTCCTCTGGAATAGTAGCCACTGTTCTTAACCACTGAGCCATCTCTCCAGTCCATATTATAATCTTTAAAAAAAGTCCTTGAATTCTCTTTGTCTTCTTCTTCTGCAGATTATCTCTTCCAATCTTCTCAAGGAATTTTTTAAACATTTATTTAGTGTATAACGTGTGTGTGTGTGTGTGTGTGTGTGTGTGTGTGTGTGTGTGTAAAAACCTCTTCCACAGTATGTGAATGGATGTTGGAAGATAACTTGAAGAGTTGGTTCTCATCTATGAAATGAATTCCAGAGATTGGACTCAGGTCCTCAGGCTTTGTGACAAGCACCTTCCCCCATACACCCTTACTGAGCCATTGCTATGTCCTTCATAACTTTCACAAATAGGTTAATAAATCAGACTTTTTAAAAACAACAAAACCTAAAACTTCACTGGTCCTCATTCAGTGCTGCATAAAGGGCTTTCAGGGCCTGATGCTGTTTAACCTTTCAGCTTTTTCCTGTATTCACATAATAAAATTACTACAAGATCACTTGTTCAGAAATGAGAACCCAATTAGTCTTTCCTTTACCAGTCAACCAATTTAGGCAAATTGCCAAACTCCTCTGAGCTTCCTGAATCGGTTATGTAAAAAGCAGCATCTAGCAGAGCCCTGGGCAAGAGCAAGCGCTTTGAATGCTCAGTCTGTGTTTCTGCTTTCCACTCTGCTTGTGCTTTGCTCACATCTTTTCCTTTGCTTGGTGTGTCTGAATATCCTCTTTGCCTATCTTGCCCTTAAAATATTTTCTCCACCTCTCAAAACCTAGTTTAAATTATCATTTTACCGACAGGATGGATATATATTTCATTTTTTTCTTTTTTTCTTTTCTTTTTTTTTTTTTTTTTTGGAGACAGGGTCTTAATAAGTAGCCCTGAATGGGCTGCAGTTTATGATGGCCTCTTGTTGCTGCAGGGTTCTTTCCCACAAGGTCCTGCTGCCCTTCTCAGCCCCAAATAAGCACACAGACACTGTATTAATTATAAAACTGTTGACTGATGGCTAGGGCTTCAGCTGATTGGCTAGCTCTGTGTTAATTATTAACCCATAATTACTAATCTATGTATTTCTACATTATTTTGAGCATGAAGTAGATCTAACTCAGCTCTTTGACATACACACCCAAAGTAGAATCTTTCACTGATGACTTTCAGTAATTCTTTATGGAGGGAAAGTTGTATAACTCATGTTCCCCTTGGATGGACGAAAGGGGGAGGGGGGTTGTTGTTGTTTGTTATTTAGCCAGGTGATGGTGGTGTAACTCTTTAATCCCAGCACTCGGGAGGCAGAAGCAGATGGATCTCTGGGAATTTGAGGACAGCCTGGTCTACAAAACAAGTTCCAGAACAGCCAGGGATACACAGAGAGACCTTGTCTTGAAAAAACAAACCAAAAAAGTTGAAAGAAAAAAAAAAATACTTTTTTAGGACAACTTCCTTGAGTAGGTGTCCATGTTTCTGGTTCTTCCGTCTTCTGTCAAGAGGGGATTGTCTTATTTTAGCTTACCTTAGCTTACCTTAGGTAAAGTTACATTTCTCTCCAACTTTAGACCTTTATTGAGACCTTGAATCTCTTTATTTTACATATAATTCCTTGGTTATACCTTCTGGATGGTTTGACCATCTGTCTAGAATTAAGCCCACAAGTAAGAGAAGCAGTCAGATTCTTCTAAAGACCCTTTACCTTCCCTCCTGGGAGACTGGGTAAGACACACTATCCCTATGATGTTCACATCAGGCTCATATTGGCATGGTTTGGGGGAAAATGTTTGACCTCACATTTATGCAGTGTTGACTTAGTCCCATGCATATTCCATCTCTAATACTTTTAGCTCCTTTTTTTTCTGTTAGATTGATACTATTGGCTTTTAAAAACTGTTAACTTACTCATGTTAATGTATTAATCAATGTTTTAAAAAATAAGTCTTTAAAATTTTTAAAAATTTAATGTACATGGATGTTTTGCCTGCATGTATGTCTGTGCACCATGTACATGCCTGGTGCCCAGGGAAGCCACAATGGTTGTGAGCTGCCATGTAGGTGCTGGGAATCAGACTCAGGTCCTCTGGAAGAACACCCAGTGCTCTTAACTACTGAAAATCTCTCTAACCCTATAAGTAGATCTTGAGGATGCAGCCTAATGATTTTTTTCACCAAGTCTCACAACAGTGTAACAAGTGTGTCTGGTAGTACATTGCTACCACTGGGGTCCCTCACTGTACTTCTCACCTCAAACACTACAAGGTAAACACTTTGCCTATTTGGGGGCTTTATGCAGATGGAACTATACTGTATGTATTCTAGAAATGTGTCTGGGTTCTTAACATTCCGTGTATGAGATTCACCCGTAGTGTATATAGTTGTAATTTCTTAAGTGTTTCCATTGTGTGATTGTGGCATGGTTTATGCTTAGTTTCATTCTGCTGCTGGCACATATATTTGGATTGTTGCTGGTTTCTAGCTCTTATAAACAATGTGTGTCCTTTGAGCACTTGTGCCTATCTGTAGAGACAAGGTCTAGGACTAGTTTTTAAGTGCATCAGGCTTTATTTACTTCCTCCATCAGGGGTTAATAGTTCTAGATGGTCTGTCTTTAATCTTGGCTATCCTGTTTTGTAAAGTGCTTATTCCTGACATTTTAATAATAATTATAATAATAATAATTGTTATTATTAATTATTATTATTATTATTATTATTTACTTAGCTGCCTTTTACTTATTGGTTTGTATATATTTCTCATAATTTCTGTAGTGAATATACATTTGTATCACACACATTATCTTTGCACTGTGGCTGGTTCTTTTTTTTTCTCTCCTCTTGTTGTTGAAACCTCCAACTTGCAATTCCCGTGCCTTGGCCTTCTTTTAAATTTTTTTTTCACATTGCATATTTGGAAATAATCTATCTGTAAAGAGAGAAAACGTTCTGCTGATTTGCTGTCCCCTGGCGTTGCCCACTGCTGTGTCAGAGGCTGGAGTCTCAGCCTTCTGCTCACTCCTGGAGTCAGCAAGTGGACACAAGGAGCATTATCCACAGAGTGAAGGTAGTTCATGGCTGTGAGATTTCCTCCCTCCCTGAAGTTCCAGACTCATGAGTTGTGGTTAGCATTTCTCTGTCATCAAAAAGGTATTTTGTCTGGTTTCTGAATGTTGATTTATAAAGATTTATAGCTAACTTCTCTTTTAGAGTAGCAGAAAGGATTTCTTTAGCTTTTTTAAATGCTCCCGTTGAAAACATACCAAACTAAGCTGGGCATTGGTGGCGCATGCCTTTAATCCCAGCACTCAGGAAGCAGAGGAAGGTGAATCCTAAGAGTTTGAGGTCAGCCTGGTCTACAGAGTGCCAGAACAGCCTCCAAGGCCACAAAGAAAAATCCCTGTCTCAAAAAACAAAAGAAATAAAAGAAAAATATACCAAACTCTTCCTTCATGTTATATTCTTATTGAATATCACTAAAACAGTTCTTGTTTCTACATACTGACTTTTTTGTTGTCTCAGTATGGCTAAATACAAAATACAATCAATGGTTCTCATTTTACCTAATCTCTCAGCTGCATTTGACTTTGTTGATTTCTTGTTTCTTCGTTTCCTTTGGTAGCCATGATACTGCACTGCCTTGGTCTTCCTTCTGGCTCTGGGGAACTTTCCTCCTTTGCAGACGTGTCTTCTTTGGCTTGTTCTGCAATGCTAGATTTCCTTCAAGGTTTTCTTTTTTTCTTTTTTGGCTCCCCAACCCTAAGAACTTGTAAAATATCTTCTCTTCCAACTCTGTCTTTGTTAGTGACCTGTCAAGAACATGCCTTCAGTTACTACTTGTACTTTAATATTGCTCAAATTCACACTTGAGGGGAAAAAAGCTTCTAATTACTATGCTTGTTTGCCTAGTTATGTACATATCCTTACTACACTTCAAACTCAAGGAATGTATGATCTACTTCTGTTAGGAAAACTAAAGACTTAAAGGTAATGCATAGACAAGGTATATGTGTGAAAATACCATAATGAAACCCACTGCTCTCTACTAGACCAAAGTTTCTTTTGTTTTCTGAGACAGGGTTTTTTTGTAGCTTTGTAGCCTGTCCTGGAACTCACTCAGTAGACCAAGCTGGTCCTGAACACACAGGGATCTACCTGCCTCTGCCTTGAAGTGCTGGAATTAAAGGCTTGTGATACTACTTCCCAGCTAAACTGAAAAATTATTGACAAAATAATCCATAAAATTTCATTTCCCTATTCATAGAGTCTATAAGCAAGTTCTCAGATGCATTCGTCCATGTTAAAACACACACTGTACCACTTCCTATGACCCCAGCCCTCAACTACCTGTCTGCGTAAGGTATCTCTCTCTTCTGTAGCTCAGCATCATGGTCACTGTCTTTTGTTATATAAAGTGCTATGAATTACTTAAAAAAATACTGTACTGTTTTCAGTAGACTTTTGCTTGGTCTCTATTTTGTTTTGTTTAGAGACTTACAGTATAACTCAGGCTGCCATTAATGCCATGCTCTTCCTGCTTCAGTCTCCAATTGCTGGGTTATAGGTGTCAACCTTCATATCTGGCTCAGAGTACATTTTTTAATGTTTCCCCTCTGCTTGGACTTTGAAAACCCTGATTTCTAGATTTCTGTTGTCATTCTTTGCTCCTGATTAGGTTATTAACCTCTTATACATTCTCAGTTTAACACTGCTACGTTCTTTGTGGTCTTAAAGGTTAGTGTTAAATATTAAGCACTGTAAGAATAAGAACCAGGAACCCTGTGTTTCTGTTCATTGTGTTCCCTAGAATTTCATATACTGTGTGACATCTACTAGACTTTGAGTAAATTTGCCAAATGCGCTAATCAGTTTTCTCTCTGCCCATAGCTGAAGTGAAACGTGTTGGAGATACACTCTTGGGAATGGCAACACAGTGTGTGCAGGTGAAGAATGTGGTCAAGACCTCACCTCAAACTCTGTCCAACCTCTGCCTCAAGATCAATGTCAAACTTGGTGGCATTAACAACATCCTAGTCCCACACCAGCGGTATGAACTCTTACTTGCTTTTGTCAAGGTAGCCTGCTGGGGACTGAAGAAGAGATAAGAACCCTCTCCAGACAGAGTGACTGAAATAGAGGGGGAAGACTAGAATGGGGACCGGATGGTGCCAACCAGAGAAGACTCAATTCCTCACCATTTTGTTTTTTCTCTTTGCTCAGCTCTGCTGTTTTTCAACAGCCAGTCATTTTCCTGGGTGCAGATGTTACACATCCCCCAGCCGGGGACGGGAAGAAGCCATCTATCACAGCGGTCAGTGATTCTCCTTAACTGGTCCTTAAGAGTGCTGCCATGTTCCATTCCCAAGCCTTGCTCTCAGTGCACCATCCCTGTTACCTGTTAACCTAACTCTGAATGGCGCCTTTTGGAGGTGGTGGTGGGGTGAGTTGGAGTAGTGCAAGTGTAGCCTGTGGCCAGAAACTTTGTCGCCCAATCATTCTTTCTATACATGCATGTTTTTTACTCTAGTTTTGGGGACGGTAAGGTGACTATGTATCTGGTCTCTGAAATCTCTTTTAAGGGATTACTTGATTGTAGGATTGGCCTTCCTTTTACTTTTACTTCACTTTGATTGTCGATCTAATAGATTAGCTGCCTCTCTACTTCCTGTGGTATCTGGAACACTTTTTTTTTTCTTCCCCTTTTATGGTAGATATCAGACCCAGAGCCATGGTCTGCTACGAAACATTTCACCTCTGAACTAGAGAGTCTTGATCCTAGGGCTCTTATTTGTTTTTCTTAAGTAAGAAAAACAATATAAAATGCAGTGCATGAACGTGGATCAGGAGTTCAAGGTCAAACTTAGGGCTCACGTCATTCTCTTGGGCATAGATCTTATACAGGTATGTTCTGTGTACTGCAGGGGCACTGAAAGCAAACGTTCTTGTCACATATTAAGTAAATTCTGCTTTTTTGTGACAGGACAGGTTAAAACCAGTGATTAGGTCCTAATCCCCTACTCAATCTTTTTGCATGGAGACCAGATAGAGACTGTCCTCTGATGCCAAGACTCCTGGTCTAGGAACATATCAAGTGAATTCATCCAGTTAATACAGCATTCTTACTCAGAAGTTCTTCCCTAGCAATGGAAGGTGTTAATTCCGGAGGCTGATACTTTCTCTTTGTTGCCAGGTGGTAGGCAGTATGGATGCACACCCTAGCCGATACTGCGCTACAGTGCGTGTGCAGCGCCCACGGCAGGAGATCATTGAAGATTTGTCTTATATGGTGCGTGAGCTGCTCATCCAGTTCTACAAGTCCACCCGCTTCAAGCCTACCCGCATCATCTTCTACCGAGATGGGGTCCCTGAGGGCCAGCTACCCCAGGTATGGTTCCTAGTGGCTGCTGCATTTTCTTGTTGAGGCCAGAAGGATTACTGTTTCAAAGCTAATGGTGCTGAGAGAGGCCATGGATCACAATGAGGAGTAGTTATCTGTAGACCTTAGTTTCAACACATATTCTCAGTGCCCTTTGGTGGTTAGTGTTGAAGACCATTCAGACTGGTGCTTCTATTTTTTTCTTTTTGGTTTTGTCTCTTTTGAGACAGGGTCTCACTACATAGCTCTGCCGGACCTGGAACTCACTATGTAGATTAGGCTGGCCACAGCTTACCGAGATTCCCCTGGCTCTTCCTCCTGAATGTTGAAATTAAAGGTGTGTGTCATTATCTGCAGGCAGACAGGTGTTACCATGCCTGAACATCACCTGGAGCCTAGTTTCACATAGCCTTGTATTAAATAAAATTCACCCATTTTCACTAAGCATTTAGCAGCTCTTAAGCTCCACTAAGACTTGTATCCCTTCCTTTTTTACTTAATTATCAGTTATCATAGTGGTCATCAGAGAAAATTCTTATTAGTAAAATCAATAGATTTGGTAAAAATGAAACTGGGGGTGTTAAAAAATGTTGAAGTCTAGTTTTAGCTAATTTCAAAGTTCATTTTTTGCCATACAAATAATTTTTTTTCCTTGTAGCCCAGGATGGCCACACACTTGTGATTCTCGTTCTCATGAGTATGCCCAGTTCATAATTTTTTTTTGTTATATCCTTGAGATTGGCCCCAAGGCTGTGTGTATACAAGGCATATGATTTGCCTTAAGTCACATTCTAGTTCCTACCTGTTTTGACTTTCTGTGTCTATTCCCTAGTGTACATCTACTCCTCTCTTGTATTTCAACCTTGTCTACTCTTAGAAATCTTGATCTTAAGTTTGGATTATTCATTTTTTTGTTTGCTTGGTTTTGATTTTGGTTTTTTGAGACATGGTTTCTCTGTGTAATAGCCCTGGCTGTCCTGAAACTCACTCTGTAGACCAGGCTGGCCCTAAATTCACAGAGATCCGCCTGCCTCTGCCTCCTGAGCACTGGGATTAAAGGTTTCACCACCACACTTTTCTAGTTCCATGTCTTAATGTAGTTCTGTAAGATCTCTTTTTGCATGGAGACTGAGTAGGTACTGTCTTCTGGTTTTCTGGGAACATAATAAATGAATATGAGTATCATGACCTCTCATTTCTAATTGTTGAGCTTCAGCTATGAAGCTTATGTGCAAAAAGCCATATACAAATTGTATGTAACGCTTTTATTTTTTACTCCAGTGATGCCTTTGAGTCAAAAAGGGGCCATGTGCCTTTTTCTCCTTCTTTACCTTCTGCCTAGATCCTTCATTATGAGCTGCTTGCCATTCGAGATGCCTGCATCAAACTGGAAAAAGACTACCAGCCTGGGATCACTTACATTGTGGTCCAGAAACGCCATCATACCCGCCTCTTCTGTGCTGACAAGAATGAGCGAGTGAGTGAAGAAGTGTTGAGGCTGCTAGTACCCGCATCCTGTCTCCTTTACCTTGAGAGAGAAGTCTTGAGATAATGTCTGGGAATTTAGTTGGGTTTCCTATGTGCCTCCCTGGCTCTGTTTTCCCCATGGCTTTGTGGCCCATCCTCTACCACTTTCCTTCCCTTAGTGCCTCCTCCCCCCCTCCTTCCCTTATACTTCCTCTCCTCCTCCTAGCTCCCTGGCCTAGACCCTATATATAGACCAGCTCCCAGAGAAGGGAAAGGGAACTACCATTTATTGAACTTCTCCTATGTGCCAGACACTGTTCAAGGAGTCTTCCTCACAGCAACTCTGTGAGGTAGGTACTATTAACATCTCCGTTTAACCTCAGAAAGGTTAAATGACTTGCTAAGATCACACAGCTAGTAAATAGCAAACCCTTGACTTTAGAAGCCTGTTATTTCAGAACCTAGTTCCCTGTGAGAATAGAAACCTGTTTGTGCTTGGCATTCTGAGAGAGTACCAGTAGAATCCAGCTGAGGCCCTAGTCAGGGCCAGGCAGGTCTTGGGATCTTGGTTGTGTTTGTCTCTACAGATTGGGAAGAGTGGTAACATCCCTGCTGGGACCACTGTGGACACCAACATCACTCACCCATTTGAGTTTGACTTCTATCTGTGCAGCCATGCAGGCATCCAGGTAGCTGGGCCATGTCCTGGGGTTTTTATCGGGTCAAGGTTTAATTGGTTATTCCTACTGCATCTAGAATATGTCTCTTATAACTGATTATATTAAAAGCAGAACTATTTATTGTCACTAAGCCCCAAGTACACTTGTAGGTTGTGTCTGTGTCTTATGGGCACAAGTGGGGTATGGTCATCCAGCCTAGCCATATTGTTAATTAGTATTGTTCTTTTGTCAGCAGCCATGCCCTCTGCCCAATCAGGGCCCACTCACCATCTTTTTTTCCTAGGGTACCAGCCGACCATCCCATTATTATGTCCTTTGGGATGACAACCGTTTCACAGCAGATGAACTCCAGATCTTGACATACCAGCTGTGCCACACTTACGTACGATGCACACGTTCTGTCTCTATCCCAGCACCTGCCTACTATGCCCGGCTGGTGGCTTTCCGGGCACGGTACCACCTGGTGGACAAGGAGCATGACAGGTAAACAGCATGGCTGTTTTCTTTTTGCTTCAGCCTCTCATACCAACTCTTTCAGCTTTTGTTGGTAGAAGGAAGTGGATGTTATCCTACCAAAACCTGGGTTAGTATGTGAATTGGCACTGTAGAGATGGGTGAGAGACTTGGCAGCGGTTCAGTTTATCATGAAGGACTTTTCATACTTTTCTTTTTTAGCGGAGAGGGGAGCCACATATCGGGGCAGAGCAATGGGCGAGATCCCCAAGCCCTGGCCAAAGCTGTGCAGGTTCACCAGGATACTCTACGCACCATGTACTTCGCTTGAAGGCAGAGCACTGTTACCTCACTGGATAGAAGAAAGCTTTCCAAGCCCTGGGAGCTGTACCACCCAAATCCAGAGGAAGCAAGGAAGAGGGAGCTGGGGTTGGGAATATAGGAGGCCTTGTTTCTATCTATAGAGGGGATATAAGGGTGGGAAGAGGACCAGCAAGACAGACTACCAGCCAGAGATCTCTGATAGAAACCTCATGCCCTCTACCCTCTCCCCATCTTGCCACAACCGACCCCACTGGACCAGAAGAGGCAGCACTAGTGCCCACCATACACACAGTTGTCTCATGTGATTCAAAGTGCTAAGGACTCATGCTAGACAGCTTGCTAGGGTCGGCTCTGCAGTCCTGTGGTCAAACGCTGGTATGTTTGGGTTTGCTAATTTTGAGAAAGTGAGGGGGCTTGAGAAAGTGGGTGGGAGGGGGGAAGGAATTTTTAGGAGCCTTAATCAGAAAAGGTCTAGATTTGTTTAAGAAAAATGAAAACAGACTCAGATCAATATTTTAGGATACTAGATGTTTTCATGGGTTCAGAATCCAGTTTGTAGGAAGATTTTTAATGCTAATGGTTTGGGTTGCTCCTCCCCAGCTGCTACCCACCCCCCAATTATTCCTCTCTGTCTTTTCTACCCCACATGCCTCTTCCCTGACAGACATCCAACCCCTAGTAACACTTAAGGCACTATGGCACTTAGCTCTGAAGTGACACGACCCTGTCTTCCTTCCGCCTGCTGGTGGGTACAGTGCCTTCCCTGTAACGGTTATGCTGCAGAGCCTCGACCTTCGTACCTTTCTTTGTGGGGTGGGGTGTGGGTGGGAGAGGAGGGAGGGAGGAAGAGAGGGAGGGAGGGGAGAAATAGCCCAATGCCAGCAAGCCTCCAGCCAGAATGCCAGCTATTTCATTTGAAGGAATTGACTTCCATATGCATTGAGCTTTTAAAAAAAGATCACAACCTCAAGATGGTTAAAATCCATTGACATTTGCACTTTCAGACGTGTCAAGTCTCCGAGCTGCTGAGGTGACTGGCCCCTTGGCCTTTCCCCTTTAGCCTCCTCCTCTTTTCGCTGGCCCCACACCCCCTACCTTGCCAGGTCCTGAGTTACCGTGGAAGCATTTCTCATCCGTGGCTTCTTTTTCCCCTGATGGTGAAGTCTCTTTTGTTTCAATATTTTTTAACTGGGGTGTCTAATAACAGAAGATCTTTAGGACTAAAATAAGGAAACAGAAAACTAAATGTTATTTTTATACCATAACTTGAGTCTATTGCCAAAATCTGGAAATCCCTCTCATACTGGATGAGTTTGCATCCCAGAACCATGGAGCCATAGAAGGAACTGTGGCTCTGTTGTATATTCTGGCCTGGCTAAGTAGGGGGTGGTTGTCTCCCTAAGGTGGGGCTTAGCCTATGCCCTCTCTCTCTGCAGATAGTACCTTTTTCTTGCTACAGCCGCCCTCCACTGCCCGGTCCTGCACTCTTTCTTGTAAGTGAATCTTCCCTTTTTCTCACTGGACTGTCCTTTGATCCTTGACTAACGGAAATTCTAGCATGTCCTCTGGACAGGCTAGAGAATTTTGCTGCTCCCTATTGCTTCTGTTTACACAAATGAATTTTCCTGTTTCCCACTAGGGCATGTGAGTGGGTGGCATGGACTTTTCTTTTCTTCCCCTCTCTCGAGATACTGAGGTTCAGCAGTCTTGCAGGACTGGAAAAAGTAGGGTTCTAGTTTTGTCCTTGCTGACCTTGAAGCAAGGCATGTCTGTTCATTTTTCCTGCACTACTGCTTGGGATGGGGGATTTGAACCTTGGTATACAGAGTCCCCTTTAAGGGAGCCTGAGCTTAGGGTTTGCCCTATTCTGGTGATGAAGCCATGACATTTTAGATCTAGCCCAGGCTTAGAGGCCAGCTGGAGAAAGGAAGGTATGAATCCTGGCCTGTGGAGTCAAAACCTCTCCCTAGTAGCCCATGTACAGACCCGGATTTGCTATGCAAACAGTCCAGGTTCAGTTGTGGCTGACTACATTGTTTAGTAACTTCCCAAAAGGTAGCACAAACATTCCTTATGGAAAAGCCCAGGACTGTTCAGTAGTTCCTCCTGTACTTTTTTTTTTCTGCTGGTTACAGTGTGGGGTGCCCCATGGGCACATCCCCAGCTGAAGAACAGAGCAGAGGACTCTGGGAAGAGGCAGCTCACAGGAGAGCCTACATTCCTTACACAAGTGCCTAAAGAGAGTGATGCCAACACTCCATCTGCCCTATCCATCGTCTTCATATACAGTCCACTTCTCGTTCCGTCACCCTTTGGGGAGGGAGCTCTCCAGACGTGTGCTGTCCACTTAGGTACATTTGAAGGTTTGGATAAGGGCACTATTCCTGGAGGGTCCAGTCATTCACCAGCATTTGCAGATGCCATAGGGAACAGGTGGCTGTCACAGCCACAGCAACAAGTTTCTGCTCTTTCCTTTTTTCTTTGCCTCACTATCTCCAGTTGGGTTTCAAGCTAGGGATTGGAAATCAGTTTTAGTCTTTTGGTATTTATGTGCCATTCAAGAAATAAAAGCAAGAGAATGTTGGGCATGGTGGCCCATCTCAGTACTAAGGCTGAAGCAGGAGATTCACAAATTCAGGGTCAGCCTGGGCTGCTGAGTGAATTCTAAGCCATGGTGCACTACATAGCAAGACCGTGTCTCAGAAAAAAATAAAAGGACGAGCAAGAAAATAACATGGGTGATCCAACTTCTTGCTGTGACTTTAAAAAAAAAAATTCCTTGAAATGTAACTACTACTGACCATGTGAGTTCTCCTCATTTGAAGGCAGTACACCATTAAAATCGGTGTTGTAGCAAGAGTCAACTTATTTGGATTTGGTTTAAGTGGCGCAGTGTGCCAAGCTCCAAGGAAGCACTGGAAGAGTCCATCTTAGATCTTTTTCTCCTTTCCCCTCAGCCCCACTGTTTGGCTTTCCTTTTTCCTCTTCTCCATTTCCCTGGCTTTCTTTTCCTTTTCCCTCTTCACTCAGCTTGCTTGCTGGCTGGCCTTCCTGCCTGTCTGCCTGTGTGATAATGAATTCTCTGCATGGCTGCAATGATCCCACTGTTAGTTGGCAAGGTTAGGCTTAGCTCATTGACTACAGAAGACCAAAAACCTGTTTCTCATGCCCAGTGGTGTTAACCCTGGGTTGCACTGTCCTCAAGCTTGCACTAGGTCAGATCAGCAGGCCTGTCTAACTGACATGAAAATCAGTATGGTTTCTGGCAGTTTTAATACCTCTCCATTCTGTGGAACTGATTGCTGTCGTTTCTAGCTCTGCTTCTTTTTCTCGATACCTGGGGCCTCTCTTTGCTGAGAATGTCCTAGAGTTGAAGTACTTGGGTATTAAAGAATAGCCAGCTAGAGGATGGATATAGAAGAGTAAAGAGAACGGAGAGAGATTGGATGAGAGGTGGAAAAGGAGACCGCTGCTTTTATTGCTGCCAGTGTGACCCTTGGTTGAGGTGCTATTATCAGCCACTTGGGATAGGCCTGGAGATACTGTTACTGGGAACTTAATGCTTCGAATATGACTAAAGTTAAACATAACTAACCTAAAAGTTTGAAACTACTCTAAATCGAGTTCTCAACTGCAGCAGAGTTTCTCAATGGCCTCCTTTTCGACTGAGCAGCAATGGTTTTGGACAGTTCTTTTTCAACCAGAATTATGTGAATGATGCCAGGAACACAGTTTTCTTTGCTAGCCCATGGAATGTCTACAAGCCTGCTCAGAGTTGTAGACCTGGCATCAGGCATCACAAAGAAGGATGAAATTTCTTCCCTTTCAGGGCAGAAGAGTCACCTTTCACCTAGCCAAAAGGCAGTTCTGGAAATTGATGACAGGAAAGATTTTGTTCTGTTTTTTAATTTACTGGGCTTTGGATAACCCAGGATGGTAGTTAGGATGCCTTCCTTGGGCAGGGATCATGGCAGGGATATGCAAGGCAGTCTTTGCTATTTTGGCCTTCTAAGCAGACTGGGAAAGGGGGACTCTGGTTTTCTCTTTCTCCCCATTTACTAGGACTTGCCTTCTCCCTGAGCCAGGAGAGAGGCTGGGTTGGTGCTCTCCCCTTACTCTGCTCCTACTGACTTAGAATCTCTGGCTGCTGTACGATAGCCCAGGAAAGGGAATGGAAAGAATGGGCTCAAAACAAAACAAAATAATGTAAGGAAGGTAGATTTCCTTCCTTTAAAAGGGAAATCAGAAAGTCTCCAAGAATCGTGTAAGTAAAGACAATGTGTCTCAATGCACTGAGTCCTCTGGTGTCATAGCAATAAGGAAAAATGAAATGACTTCTGAAGTTGCACTTAGCAGCCATGTGGTGGGCATGTGTGACTACTCTGGGTTCCACTTTATTTCTAAACTTTTTATTCCTCTCAAGTCCAGCATGGATGGGGAAATATCCCTCGAGCCCCGCAGCTGTGTACTTGTTTGCATTTGTTTCCCATTGAGACTTGTGTTTGTGTCCTGCTTTGAGCTGTACCTTGTCCCGTCCATTGTGAAATTATCCCAGCAGCTGTAATGTACAGTTCCTTCTCAAGCAAGCAACAGCAGCAGCACAATTCTGTGTTTTATAAAGACAACAGTGGCTTTTATTTCTAAAGTGCAGTCTCTGGGTTTTTTTTTTTCCTACCAGCAAAATAAACTGTTGGGATTAATTACATCTCCGATAGGTTTGAGGGAAAATAATAGAATGTGGTGCAATCATACTTCATAGGTATTTTTCATTTCACAAACACAAAACTCTTTGGTAGAAGTGTTGTGGGAGAAGGTAGGCACAGTTCAGACCTGATAAAAACAGGAGTCTTTACAGTTTCCTGGGGAGATCATGGATCATAAAGTCTTCCAGTACAAAAGATTACGAGTGGCTGGCCCAAAGCTCTATCGGTAGAGATAGAAAGGAAAGGGTGGATTGTAAAACTAATAGGACACCATGACTGATGGGAGAGTCTAGTAGTAGAATGTAGACAGAGCTTATGTTTCTACTTGAACATGAGTATACTTACTGATATTCTTATCAAGATGGGATCGGTGAGACTGTAGAACGAATATAGTACATCTGATGAACGATAATTAGCCTGGTACAAAGAAGAGTTTTTGTTTGTTTTGGGGGGTGTCTTGTTACATATTGCTGATCACCCTCAAACTCAGTCTTCCCGCTTTACCTCCTGTGTCCTGGAATTTGAAGCCCACAGCACCATGCCAGCCTTAGAGGTTTTGAGATTCCAGTTAAGAATAATGTTTCTAATAAACACACCCTTAGATTGCTTAGTCACAATAGGAAACTATTGTTAATAGTACCGTCCTAAGTGAGGTAACACAAAACCAGAAAGACAAATATAGTATGTACTCACTCATAAGTGGTCACCAGACATAAAAGATACCCATTTACAATCTATAGCCCCAGAGAAGCTAGTACCCTCTTCCAGGAAGAAATGGAAGCAGATGCAGAAATCCACTGCTAACCAATGGGCCAAGCTCCTGGAGTACAAAGTGAGGGAGGATCAAAAATAAGAACAAAAGTGGCAAGACCATGACGGGGAAACCCACAGAATCAGCTGACCAGAGCTAGTGAGAGATCACTGATTAAAGTCTGATATGGGGGAACCTGTATAAGACCAAACTAGTCTCCCCTTAATACAGGTGACAATGATGTGATTGGGACAATATCTGAGGGCACTGGCACTGGGCCCAAGATCTAACACTAATGCACAAACTGGCTTAGTGGAGCCCATTCTATATGGAGATAGCCCTTGCTCAGCCTAGACACGGGTGAGGGGATGGAGAGGTGCCTTGGTCCTGCCTCAACAAGATGATGGGACAGACTTCAGACTTCCTAGGGAGGCCTTACCCTCTCATGGAGCAGATGGGAGGAGGGTGGGAGTGGAGGAGTGGGGAACTGGGATTGGAATGTAAATAAGTAAAAAAAAGATTCCCACTGGAGGGGAAAATAGTACTGGAGTCACACTGGGTAAAAAAGCCATAGGCACGAGGGAGACAGCCTAGAAAAAGAAAGCCCTTGTGGAGGGCAGGAGGCAGGAATGAGGTGACAACCAAGTCACCACTAGGTAAATTGTTAATTTATTTTGGGCTGGTTTAACAAAGCAGGAGAAAAACAGACCAGAAAGGGAGTCCCAGCCGCCACCCTTGCTCAAGTTATCCTATTCCTCAACTTGTCTTGAATCTCATAATGTAAGTGGTCATTCTCTAGAACTCAAAAGCGAGTATTAGGGGAAATTAATAATGAAGCTGAGATTAGGCCTTACAAGTTGTCCATCAAATAACACCACCATCACATTCAAATTCTTGTACTTGGGAGAAAAAAAAAAAAATAGAATACATCCTAATTTTGCCCCTAACCAGTTTCATAGATTGTATGCTGGTACACCACCCAGAACCTAGCTATCTGTACTTACTGTTAGAACTTGTTTTCTCCAGGGACTGTGAAGCTCGAGGAACAGAAACTACATTCTATTTTGTCATCTCTGGACAACAGCAGATACCAGGAAATTTATATTGAGTATGGAAGGGGGAAGGTGATAGTATGGACCGTGATAGGTGTGGTGCACACCTTTAACCCCAGCATTCAGGAGGCAGAGACAGGTGATCTCTGGGTCAAGGCTGGCCTGGTCTACATGGTGAACTCCAGGTCAGAGGTAAAACCCTGTCTCAAAAAAAAAAAAAAAAAAAAAAAAACAACAACAACAAAAATCAACTGACTGACTGCACAGGATTTAGTCTCAGCAATCCTGAAACTATAGGTAAGCTGATATGTAATGTTCCTGCATCTTCTTCAGGTAGGCAGAATAGGAAAAGACTTCTTAGTGTCGGGGTGTTATGTTTTCAAACACTTTCACTCCCAACTGCAGATGTCCCTTGGCTTTGTACCTTAGGCTGATGGCATAGTTGTCGAGCTTATAAGGTCTGGCATCTTCCCTGGTACTACTAGAGCATGGTAATTTCTGAACACTGGGGAAGATGGTTCTGGCAGAGAGCCCAGTGAGGAATCATCACTGGCAGACAGTGTACATATAATAGGTCTAACAGTCCTCTGGAGGCCAAGTGTTATGACTTTGCAAATTATAACACTAAGCCTCTGGTTATCACCTGGCAAGTTCCTGTGGGATATAGCCACCTACACACTGGCCCTTTCTATAGCAAAGCTTAAATGTTAGTTGAATGAACAACATATTCCTGGCTGAAATAAGACAAATTTGACCATGAGGAAGATACAAGGGTGTTTGGGGTTTTTGTTTGTTTGTTTGTTTGTTTGTTTGTTTTTGGGGGGGTTGTTTGCTTTTCTGTCTCGAAAGACTTAACAGTTTGGCAGTTGATCGCTTCTCAAACTTTCGTGGGCTGGTTGGTCCTGGAATCCCGAGTTTTGATTGGAGGCTTTTTTGGGTATCTGTACATACACTTTGTAAAGCACTGGCTCAGCAGCGTTCCCTCTGCTTTATTAGAAAAAATTCTGTAGTATACCCTGTAAGGATGAACATTGTGGATATCTCTTGTCTTAGACCCTAGAATCCTATGACAGTTAGGGTGTAGAGGTTAAAGTTACAGTGAAAAACAGTAGTTAGGAGTTCTAAGCCTCTACCATACTTCCCCAAGCTGCTGATAGGTCTCAGGATAGCTACTGTAATTCCAGGAAGGAAATGATGATGACAAAACAATTTCTAACAGAAGTTAGAAGGACTTATTTCCCCACCTCCCACCCATCCAGTGTTCCATTCTAAAACAAGGAAGTCTTCCCCTGGATGCCCTAGGCTTCACATCTCATTGGCTCATTTTCTTATGTCACTGGCAAAGCACAAATGGGAGTTGGCCTCGAATCATAAGGATTAGGAAGGTTAGTTATGTCTAACAAGAAAGAATCAGGTAAGGACTATTGGGTGGATACCCTGGCTTATGGTGAGTAGCAAAGAACCTTCAGTCTAGGCTCTGTGTGTTCCTAAAGCCCGTTTTATATTGTGTTTGCTGCAAGTGCCAAGCCAAGCCATTATTGCAGAAACTTCTGGTAGAGGTTATAGTTTTCTAGTCTGTGTCTTATCTAACACAGGAAGTAGAGTATACATGCATTAAGGGTAGTAGAACAATAGTGGCAGTTGGGAAGAAAGGGAGCATTCTTAGTCCCTGGGTCTCATTGGTAAACTCTGAGGTCTTCCTGCATATTAAAGCAGGTAGTTAGGCACTCTATCCTTTAAGTGCACTGAATATTTGGTATTTCATTGTGCTTTGCTCCAGCATCTGTCATGTGTCCGTGTACTTATTTGCTATCCTGATATCTTTAAGTTGTTCATATATTTTACTCATTTTAAATTTGGATTGTTTGACTCAGTGAGCTATAAAAACTTATAACATTCAAGTTCTTTGTTGTAAATATATATGTGCATATATATATATATATATCATATATATGTGTAATGTATGTATATATATACACACACATATATACATATACATACATATATATATATCAATTAATCTTTCCTAATCCATGGCTTGCCTTTTCATTTTGGATAGGAAAAGTTTTTTTGCTTCATGTCCAGTTTATTGATTTAAGGTTAAATTTATTGCCTTTTTTTCTTTTCTAGTTCATGCTTTTTGTATAGTATTCAAAGAAAATTTTCATTGTCTGGTGCTTGCTGAGGTGTTCAAAGGGTACTGACATCTCTGCATCTAAGATTTTGTGTTTATAATTCTTCTGAGAACAATCAGTGCCATCAGGAATAAAGCCAGGGTTTTAGCCTGCTTCTTGAGCCCTGGCCTTGCAGCCCACCCGTCCATCCATCCACCCATCCATCCACCCACCCATCCACCCACCCATCCATTCATCCACCCACCCATCCATCCACCCACCCACCCATCCATCCATCCATCCATCCATCCATCCACTCACCCATCCATCCATCCATCCATCCACTCACCCACCCATCCATCCATCCACCCATCCACCCACCCATCCACTCACCCACCCATCCATCCATCCACTCACCCACCCACCCACCCGTCCATCCATCCACTCACCCACCCACCCACCCATCCACTCACCCACCCACCCATCCATCCATCCACCCACCCACCCACCCATCCATCCATCCATCCAGTTATTTAGTGCACTCTTCTTTAAAAAACAAAAAACAAAAAAAACTTACTGTGTTCTCACAGGATAGCAGTAAGCATTGTTTTAGGCATTGAAGCCATGGCAATTAACAAGATACACAAAATTTTGTGTCCTTTGGAAGTATGTTACCTCAAAATGATATTTGGTCAGGGAAAAACCTCATATACCTTGTCTTGGCAAGAATCTCCAAGACCTTTTCGTATCCATGCTTTAAATTTTAATTCATGGGCCTTTCACATGGGCTCACTCTAAAGAGGTGTGGTTCTGCATAGCAGAAGCAGACAGGAATACATCAGAGACATTTGTTGGATTTTATTGAATCTTAAGGCCCAGATCTTATTTCAGTGTTCAAAAAGACGGTACCTTGGGGCTGGAGAGATGGATCAGTGGTCAAGATCACTGGCTGCTCTTCCAGAAGACCCAGGTTCCATTACCAGCACCGACATGGCTGATCACAACTGTCTAATTCAAGTCTCAAAGATCTGATACCCTCTTTTGGCTTCTGTGAGCACCACACACCCAAATGGATAGAGTTATATGCAGACCAAACACCTGTACACATCCAAAATAAAAAAAAAAAAAAAAAAACACCACTCAGTTTGTGACCATACCGTGTTTTATAGAAGCTAGGTAAGCTTGCATTTGTTTAAGGAAGT
This sequence comes from Cricetiscus sungorus, assembly GCA_030556225.1. Classification (NCBI taxonomy): domain Eukaryota; kingdom Metazoa; phylum Chordata; class Mammalia; order Rodentia; family Cricetidae; genus Cricetiscus; species Cricetiscus sungorus. Next base: position 121,038,153 of record JANBXA010000734.1, on the reverse strand, counting down.
AGTCACAGAATCAAGAGACGAGGGTATGATAGGCCCTTGCACAAGTTAGGGATTTACCCTTTGAGCTTCGATCGTGCCATCAAGCTCTGAATTGACTGTTAAGATGAGCTGATGCATCTGGTGATTTGATATTTTAAACATTTGGAAGGGCATTTTCAGTCAATAGAAAGAAGATAGTGAGTCAGAATTGGGGTATCAGATGGGGCTTGGTTCCTCCATTTATTGTACAGTAAGCATATTCATTATGTGCGTCAAAATTGTAACCACGGTAAATATTTTTGTTATTAACATTAGGGAGGGTTTCTTCTGTGAGATTTCTGTGCATTGTACATGTTGGTCTTTTAGTTCTTCTGATGAGGAAACTGAAGCCCAAAGAGATGAAGTGGATAATCCAAAAGTCCACATAACAGGGAGGGAAAGGATAGTGAAAATAAAGTTTCTTTTAAAAATATTATATATACATATTTAAAGTTAAAACATCACTGGTTAATTGGGACACAGGGAAAATAATGAATCACTGCTAACCATGAGTAAAATAAGCCAAGAAATTTTTAAAGGATGTTCTGCTTTCCTGGTGATGGGCTCGATATAGGCTCGGGTATGGAGTACATTCTGATGGGTTGGAGCCAGGTCATAAAGTAGTCCACATCCGTAGATCGGGTAGATCGGGTAGACCAGCGTCCAGTGAGGGTCTGGCATGGGATGGCAAGGGGAGAATTCCTGGGCAAGGGTACCCAAAGGTTCCAATTCATCAGAAAAGCACCTGACCATTTTGGGGGAAACTGGAAGCAGTCCTGATTAGTTGTAAACCAATCTTGAGTCCAGAGGGAAAAGGTCTTGGCTCCTTAGCCAGGTGTTTTAACGCCAGAAAGGATTTTAAGTTCCTCAAGGGGATTAGGAGACTGTTTAAACATCTCCTACTAGTACTCATGTAAGGTCCCATTTCTTAGTCTTCTGTTTTAAAACTACATTGAACTTTTTTTAAAAACCATCTCAAAAAACAAATAAAAAACACAAACAAACAAACCAAAATAGTTGTCAAAGCAACCTTGGGCACTTAGCGAAATCTGTGGTGGTTACCGCCTAGCACTTGTGCTACGAGAGGGCTTGGCGGGTGGAACTACGAGGGAGGATGTCCTTGTATGGTCGTCTGTCACTCTCAGGTAAGCTCCTCGGGGCTGGCAGCGATGTCGCCTCAGGCAGTGGCCCCGACCGGTCCCCGCCTGGAAGGCTGTCACGGGGGAGGCTGGCCTCTCGCTCGGGATTGTCACCGTCAGGCACAGCGGGTGCAGGGCGGCCGCGCGCTCGTGGCTCCGCCCCGGCGGGTCACCCGCCCTCACCTCCCCAGAGTCCTCCAAGCGCTGGCCAAGCGGGCATGGACGCGGTCACCTCACAGATCCGGCTCGAGGCGAGGTGCGGACCCTGCTAGCCGGGCTCGGTCGGGGGAGCGGAACTGACGCGGGCGGGCTTCCGGGGGCGACCGGGGAGAGCGAGCGCCGGCGGCGGTGGCGGCGGTGGCGGCGGTGGCCGGCGGTTCGGGCAGCCGTGCACGCGTCAGCAACTGTGTGCGACGCAAGTTCCGGACCGGGCTTGAGCGTCCTCGCCCCACGCCTCTCCGTGTTGTCGCCTCCTGCGGGCTGTGGCTCTCCTGCCCCGAGCTTGCGGAGGGCGTCCCTTCCTCGCCCCAGTGGCCGCACGGTTCTCTCGCGAAGCACTGCCCCCAGCTCCATGAATGGAAATCGGCTCCGCAGGTAAGTCGGGGATGCCGGATGGGGCCAGTGGGGTCGTTGCCCAACGGTTGTCCCCTGAGCATCCTTGCTCCTTGCATTCCAGGTGCTGTCAGTGCGCGTCGTAAGGGAGCCGTTGGTTTTCGGGCCCAACGCGAGCGGCTGCTCCGCAGCCCCGCAGCTACTCCCCTGGGGCCACTGAGTTGGCAAAACTACCAGGAGTGTTTAAGCTTGGGTTTATCTAGGCGATGTCAACCCCCTAGGGTGCTCCTCCCCTGACGATATAGATGCGTTTGCCCTTGCTTTTGTAATGCCGTTTGGAAACATAACGGTCGTGTGCCCCATGTAGGCTGGACAGCCCCCTTTTCTACCTCGTAAAGTAGTTTGAAGGTATTCTGAGATAACCGATGGGATTAAGTTCGAAATTGGTGTTCCGGCAACGTCAGATGCAGGTTGGCATTGCTTGCATCCCTAGACTCGGAGTGTTTGTGGCAAGGAGCTTGGAGCGGTCCTTTCGGTCTGGATCACCGTTTATGTGAGAAGGTAGATTTCAGAATGCCGCAACCATTTCCCCCCATTTTCAGTCCCCTACAGCAGCAATGGTCACATAACGGGAAATCTGGAATGTAGGAAAGCAGTTTTGTCTCTGGAGAGAAAAATGGCAGCCTTGAGAAAGGTAGCCAGCACTTTCTTTAAAAAAAGTCAGCGGTTCTAAAGTAACTGATAGAGCAACATGAAATAGGTGTTACATAACGGTTTGCTTACCAAGTAATCACCCTTGTTCCCTAAATTTGAAAGTTCTCTTCATTCACAAGATCAGTCATGTATAGTTTCTATAATATTTGGGGGATTGTCTTGTTATTATGGCATAACAAATCCCTGAATGTCCTATCTCCCCTTGCCAATTTGAAAAGTCCCCAAATATAAGGAAAACTAATGTAAAAAACAAAACAAAACAAAACCCTAGTGACATAATTGTCAAATGGATACAAAAAGCCATTTTCTTGATTACATGGAATCTCTTTCTACTCTGTTTCTACTGTTTCCTTCTATGTTCCATTTTTTCTCCACATTTTTCTGAAAAGCAAAATTTGTCTAGACTATAAAGTTTTAGACATATCAATTTGTGTATTTGCAGACTGTCCTTTCCTTGTTCTTAAATTTTACACTTTATTTGTACTTTTCTTACTTTATAAGATACCTGATTATTCCCAGAGACCTGATTTTTACATAACTACCCTAAAACTTTTGAAGATATTTCCCCCTTTGGGCTTTTTGTTTGTTTTTGTTTTTCAAGACAGGGTTTCTCTGTGTCTTTGGAGGCTGTCCTGGAAATAGCTCTTGTAAAGCAGGCTGGCCTTGAACTCACAGAGATCTTCCTGCCTCTGCCTCCCAAGTGCTGGGACTAAAGGCATAGCCGCCACCACCACCCGGCCCCCTTTGGGTTTTTCATGTGAAAACATTGACAACAACCTAGAAAGTACTTGTGGTATCAGACCACCTAGTCAGCTGATACAATTAGCAAAGCCTGATTGAGAAAATAAAGTTTACCTTTACTTTTTGGGTGTTCTTCTGATAGAATATAGAACAATTGATGTGTCTTCACATAACAGTAGGTATAGTTAAGATTTATCAACTGGCTTGGTATGGTGGCTCACACCTTTGGTCTTAGCACTAAAGAGGAAGAGATGGTTCAGTCTCTGTGAGTTGGAGGCCAGTCTGGTCTACATAGAGAGTTCCAGGCCAGCCAGGGCTACATAGTGAGACCCTGTCTCAAAACAAACAAACAAACAAACAAACAAACTAAAATTAAAACAAAACAGTTTGTCAACCATGCTTGGCCATCTTGAAACATAAAAGTCTTTTTTCAGCAAAGTTTATGTGTGATTGATTGTTGTCTAACATCAGGATCACGACTGTTACCATCAAAAATGGTTCTTTGAGGTAGGCATTTTAGCACAGGCCTCTGACCCCACTATTTGGGAGGCAGAGGCAGGTGGATCTCTATGAGTTCAGGGCCAGTATGGTCTACAGAGTGAGACCCTGTTAAAAAGAGAGAAGGGGGAGATGTTTTTTGGTTTTTTGGGTTTTCTTTTTGCTTCTTCTTGCATCTTTTATGTAATTGTTACAGTGAATGTGAGATTGAAAACATAATTAGGAAAATGGACAACTAAGTTTTAAATTCACAATTTGCATATTTTGGTTTAAAAATTTTTAGATATATGGGATGGAGAGTTGGCTCAGCAATTAAGAGCATTTGTTGCTCTTGCAGAGGACCCAGGACCCAGGTTTGATTCCTAGCACCATGTGGTGGCTTAAAATTGTAACTCCAGTACCTGAGGATCTGATATGCTCTCCTGACATCTGAGGGGATCAGGCATGCATATCTTATACATATATACATGCAGGTGAAATACTCATACACATAAAACAATACAATAAGTCTTAAATTTAAAAAACTTAAGCTGGGCTTAGGGCAAGCAGTGGTGGCTACACCTTTAATCCTAGCACACAGGAGGCAGAGACAGGTGGATCTCTGAGTTCAAGATCAGCCTGGTCTATAAAGTGAGTTCCAGGACAGGCTCCAAAGCTACCCAGAGAAAAACCCTGTCTTAAAACAAAACAAAACAAAAAGTTAGATATTTCTTAATAGTCTGTTAGGTTAGTACTGAAAGTTTTGGCTTTCAGATTCTGTTTTTCTTTTGTATAGAGAGTCTCAGGAATCATTTACTGACAGATTGTTTGTTATGTGGATACACAGAATTCTTAAACTTATTTGGTGCAATAGGGGACATTAAATACAAATATAATGACTTTATGATGGAGTATTCCTCACTAAAAATATTTATCCTTCCTTTCCTATTCATCTGAAATATTTTGAGACTAGATTTCATTGTGTAGATTAAAGATGTGTGTCACTGTGCCTAGCTTTGTAGGGGATTTTTCAGTTTTTTCTTATACAGCCCACTAATATAGTACCATCTGTCTTAGGGTTTGTTTGTTTGTTTGCTTGAGAAAGGGTGTAGCTCTGGCTGTCATGGAACTTACTCTGAATACTAGACTGGCCTCAAACTCACAGAAATCCACCTGCTTCTGCCTACTGAGTGCTGGGATTAAAAGTGTGTGCTACCACTTCCTGACTTACAATGAATACTCTTAACAGCTGAATCATTTCTTCATCCCAAAGACTTTGGCAACTCTTAAAAGGAAAGAGTTGGGTGACCAGGGCAACTCTTACAAAGGAAAACATTTAATTTGGGCTGGCTTACAGTTTCAGAGGTTTAGTCCATTATGGTCATGGTAAGAAGCATGGTGGCACATAGTCAGACATGGTGCTGGAGAGGTAGCTGAGAGGTCTACACCTTGATCAACAGATAGCAGGAAGAGAACTGAGACACGAGGCCTGGCTTGAGCATCTGAGACCTCAAAGTCTGCCCCCAGTGACACACTTCTTCCAGCAAGGCCACACCTTTTAATAGTGCCAGTCCCTATGAGCCTCTGGGGCCATTTTCATTCAAACTACCACTCCATCTGAACATTGATTAACCCAAACATGGACTAATTCATTTTTTTAAGTAATAATTTAGCCTTCATGTCTTGATCTTGTAAGGGTACTTCTGATGAAACAATTTTTCTGGTCTAATTAAAATTGAGCTGAATTTCTAGTCTAAAATAATTGTGCTTTGTTTCCATATAAAATGAGAACAGGAAAATCAGGAAATGGTTATTTAAATGCTATTCCGTTTTGAAATCTAGTACTGTAGTTTGTATTTTTAGGTAAAGTCCAGCTGTTGTTCAGAAAAGAATTATACTTAAATGTGAGTATTTCCTAGTAATCTCTGGGAAGATGGGAGAAATTTCAGTTATGGATTGCTTTCCTAGCACACTCCGAATTCCATCCCTAGCAGTGGAGAGGAAGATGCCTATGGAGGAAAAGCATTTATTTTTATCATTAGTTACTAATATGTAAGTTGATTTGTCATGGCTGGTAGTTTTATATGATCTGGCAAAAAGGGGGAAATCTTGTTAAACTTCTTTTTAAGAGTTACTTTTACCATATGAGTGTTCGACTGCATGTTTGTATTTTGCACACCATGCCTGTGCCTGGTGCTCACAGAAGCCAGAAGAGGGAATTGAACCCCTGGAATTGGAGTTACTGAGTATAGTGAGCGGCCATTTGTGGGTACTGGGAACTGAACCTGGGTCCTCTCCAAAAGCAGGAAGTTCTCTAACTGCTGAGCCATCTCTCCAGCCTCCTTAAGTTAAACTTTTAATTCCTCTCTGAACACAGTTGTCCTAGAACCCTTGTATTTTTTTTATTAATAATTTCTTTTGAGTCAGTTGGAAGCCAGCAAGATGGCTGGCTCCGTAGGTAAAGGTGAAAGGACTTGCCACCAACGTTGATCCAGGTCTCACATAGTGGAAGGGCAGAACTGACGCCTAAAAGTTGTCCCATCGATGCAAACGTACAAGGATACAGACATGGGGATGCATGTGCACCCAATACTAAGTAAACAAATAAAGTGCAGGAAAAATGAAGCTCATGTGCACCCAATACTAAGTAAACAAATAAAGTGCAGGAAAAATGAAGCTTATTTGAGGCTAAATTTAAAACCAACAAAAGCTCATGTAAAGGAAGCTGGAACTAACAAGAATGAGACTCAGACTGTCATAATGGGTACTCCTGTCATCTCAGCACCCTGGAGAGATGAGAGAGGAGATTTGTGGCTATGAAGCCACCTCGTCTCAAAATTAAAGGGAGAATTTGAAGAGGAGGTGGAGAGTTATGGATTCAAAATAACTAATAAACACAGTGCCATCAGATTCTTAGTTTAGTATTTAAAACAATCTACCATTTTGAGAAATGTTTATTGTTATATAAAATTTTATTTTTATGATTTGTCTTGAGGGAAAAAATGTTATACTGCACCTTTGTGTGTTGGTTGTGAATTTGAAAATACTAAAGGTTTTTTTCCTACTGTATTATTACTTACAATTTTGTTTGTGCTGTCCTGAAATGGCTATTATAACATTTTAGTATTTGCTACTTAAGACTGGCAGTTTGAATTACAAAAAAAGCATGCAAGGTTATTTTGATTATTGTTTAGAATTTAATTTTCTATCAATGATAAGGTACCTTGAGATAATATTAAAAAGGAGACAAGATACATTATTTTTCTTCTTTTCTTTTAAAGAAATTATAGGTTTATATTATGGGAAATGGTTGGTTGTATTTTAACATTTTCATATATGCATATAATGTACTTTGGTTTTAGGCACCCCTTTTTTCCTCTGAAAGAATTTAGGCCCCGTATGGTGACAAACCACTTTAACCCCAGCCCTGGGAGGATGGAGGCAGGCTCTCGGGGATTATTACTGTCTAGTCTGCACAGTAAGTTTTAGGTCAGCCAGCACTATGTAATGAGACCCTGTCTCAAAAACTTTAAAGACTTCAAAGAACAGGTGAAAACAAAGCAAAACAAATTTAACCTTAAAACGTGGTTTTATAAACATAATGAAGATATTTAAAAGCAACCACAAGTCTGTCATTATGATACAACCAATCTTTATTTAAAAATCAAATTAGAAACTAGTCAACTATAACAAAGCTGCTGTGAAAAACAGCTAAAATGAATAAAAAGATAAGTAGACGCTATTTTCTTTGATTCTTTGGGCAAATTTTCTTCATTAGTTGGTATTAGTCTACACTAGCTATGCTTTTCACTGGGAGCACTGTATTTGTTTGGTTCTGTAGGCCAGGCCAGACAGTATGCAAAGAGACCCGGGGCCCTGTAAAAGGAATAAATAGTTCCTGGAAGAGTTCGCTCTTGTATATGGAAAAAGCCTAACTCAGAGGAAATTCTTTCCACATTGTCTTTAGTTGTTGGATTCTAGTTAAAAATGATTTAACTTTATAGATCTCTAGTTTCATTTGGTTTCTAAATTCTTCAAATACTCCACCTGACAGACTGACTGAAGTCAGTGTTTTTGCTAATCTAACAACATATACTTTTACAGTACTTAAGCCTTAAAAGGTAGTTTGTTTTAAATAGTTAATATATAAGAGAAAAAAAGGCCAAAGTGATAGTTCTGTTTTCAGGAAAGTAAAACTAAAAAGACAATTTATTTGCAACTGAGTCCTTTCCTAGACCTGTTTAAGAATGTCAGGATCAACAGCACTTACCAGACATTCCTACGTTCTAATTCAGTTGTCTGGGATACTCATAGACCCTCTTTATTGGCTCATTAACAGAGCAGAAGTGAGAAAGAATATTGTGTGTTTTCCAACCATAATGATTATGCTGTTAGGACACAAGAACAGTCTTTTTGTATTTGGAATTCCTGTGGTTTTCTACATTATCTATGTTAATATTAATGACTTTCTTTGGCTATCCAATGTTAAAAAAAAAAAAGAGAGAGAGAGAGAGAGAGACTATTGAGTCATACAGTTCACACAATTAATGCTTTCTCTTATATTATAAATGTGGAGTTTTGTAGTTTGGTTGAGCAACTGTTAAAAAGATAAATAGGTGCTGCTTCTTTTATTTAAGGGGGATAGTTTGCTTAAAAAGTTGGTATTGATATTTAATAGTTTATTTTTACACATAATATATTCATTTATAGTTACATTGATTTTGTGGTTTGGTTCACACCTTTGTCTGGGATATCAGTTTAATGAAATCATCTGGAAGTAGCGATTTTATACCAGGCATTTATTTTATTCATTTCATAATTATCAAATTTTTGGGAAATCAGAAGACATTTATAGAATATAAACATGAATGAGACATTTTTATATTTTTCAAATTTTTAGAAGAAAATATGCAAAAATACTTCACAATAAATGTATATACTATTTTTAGTTTTATTTAATACTATTTTTGATACTCTATTCTAGTTGATTTCTAAATCTTCTAACAGCTTAAGTTATGCATAATATTTATTTGAATTTTAAAAATAGTTAATGAACAGATTGCAAAATGAACTACTTAATGTTTATTCTTAATTTTTTTTAAGGGAAGAACTTCTTAAAAGATTCTTCCCTATATTAACATGTGAGGCAGTTGACTCTTAACAGGTTTAATATTGTATAAGGATTATTGGGTGTAAGAAATATGACTATAACTGCTGTTTTGACAAGTTTATGAATAAATAAATTTGGAATTAGCAAATAGGAGCGTACTAGAAGTTCCATACTAGTGTGTACTGGTTAGTCATATGAGCTCAAAGGTGTAAAATCACAGGCACTGCAGGATGTTAAATTTGGTGATGAACTTAAACTTAATACATTTACTTTTCCATATCAAAGACATGTTTTTTTGACTATAGATTAGTAAGTATACACTGATTGTTTTTAAAAGTATGAATGAATGTGAAAATAATATTGTATAATAATATTATCCTAACCTCCACATAAAACTATTAGTCCAAGTGGTGGTGAATGCTGTAATTCTAACACGTAAGTGGCCAAGGCCAGGGATCTCCAATTCAAAGCAAGTGTAGAGAGACTTACCTTTAAAAAAGAGTCTGCTATCTGTCTAGCATATTATTTTTTAACCTGCCTTTCCTACTAAATCATGTATCACTAATATTCCCACCACATCATTATTTACATCTATGTGTCAGTAATGATGACTTTTATGGGTGTATACATTAATTTTTTTCATTACGTTAATCAGTCTTATAGGTAGTAGTTTAGATTTCTTACAGTTCACTGACTTCCACATGCTTGTCCTCACACACTATATAAATAGTATGAGTTAAATAAATACATATAATAAATTTAAAAAGAAACTGTCAATTGATTTTTCAAATGATTCATTTTTTAATCATTTTGTTATCTGATCATTATTTTTATAGATCTATTTCCTTCCTTTTTCTGTCATTTTGTTTTTTTGAGACAAATTCTTATGTAAATCAGTTAGCTTAACTGTGTCCTCCAAGCTGACCTTGAACTCCTGATTCTTCTGTTTTTTCTTCCTAAGTGTTGGAATATAAGTCATACACCACCCCAACTACCCTACATTTTAGTGTGTGTGTGTGTTATGCTTATGTGTATATGTGTTTGTGCAAATTAACACAACTATATGTATGGAGGCTAATATTTGATGTCAGAAAGCTTTTCCTCAGTCTCTTCTCTACCTTATTAATATGTATGTATGTATGTATGTATTTTGAGGCAGGGTTGCTCTACATAGTCCTGGCTGTCCTGGAACTCACTGTCTAGACCAGGCTGGCCTCAAACTCACAGGATCTGGCTGCCTCTCCCTCCTGAGTGCTGGGATTAATGGCTTTAATATCAACTAGTACTCTTAGCCAACTCTCCAGCCCCTCCACCTTATTTTTTGAGACAGGTTTTCACTGAGCCTGAAGCTCAAGGTTTTAGCTGGACTGTCTGGCACACAGGTCCGGTCCTGGGAGTCTCCTGCCTCTGCCTCCAATGCAGTGACCAAGCACCCCAGCTTCTATGTGTGATTTCCCCAAACCAAACAGTTTCTCATGCTTACACAGCAAATACTTGATCCACCGAGTCATCTTTCTAGCCTCCATTTTCCTTTTTTTTTTTTTTTTTTTTTTTTTGGTTTTTGTTAGACAGGGTTTCTCTGTATTGCTTTGTATCTGGAAATAGCTCTGTAGACCAAGCTGGTCTTAAACTCACAAGATCCACCTGTCTCTGCCTCCCGAGTGCTGGGATCAAAGGCGTGTGCCACCAATGCCCGGTTCCCATTATACTTTTTACATTAAATTTTGTTCTTCATCTTCTTTTTCATTTATTTTACTATTGGTCTCATGCTCCCTGAGTCTGACGTGCACTTACTCACTCGAGTTTGGATGACTGTTCTTCTGTCTGTCTCTTCCAGAGCACAGTGATTTGTTTTTAATAAGAATAGAACAGATGAAAGCAATCGAAATGCTAAGAACAATGTCACCTTTCAGAACTAAGTTTTAACATTTATCAGCTGTACCTAGAGTGCTAACCTATTCTGTTTGACAAGAGATGGCTTTTAACTGTATGACACTTTTTTCTCCTCTTTCCAGGACCCATTGGGGCTCAGCCCCTACTCATAGTGCCCAGAAGACCTGGATATGGCACTATGGGCAAACCCATTAAACTGCTGGCTAACTGTTTTCAAGTTGAAATCCCAAAGATTGATGTCTACCTCTATGAGGTCGATATTAAACCAGACAAGTGTCCTAGGAGAGTGAACAGGTAAGAATCATGAAGCCTAGCTGCCATTTGCTGTGTGTATTTGCTTTAGTAAATTATATATGTCTCTCATATATTTGAATAACAATGATAACAGGTAACACTTTGACCAGGAATACATGGTAATTTGTTTTTGAAATTTGTACTTTAGTGGTGGATAATAAGAGAAATCTTCAAAGTTCTTTCAGATTACCCCATTATATATGAGTTTACATGTTATTCATGTGGTAATAGAAAAGGTCCAAGTCATGGTCACATGTCTGAAATCTGCCCAAGTATGCTGAGCATGTCTTGAGTGTTGCTGTAATTTATGTTTGTGTTCTTTCCCCTTCCCCACTTAATCTTACCATTTTCCTAATGCTCCCTTTAAAATGATGGTGGCAATAGTATACCCCCACACACACATTTTTAATGAAAAATTAATAGATAAAAGAAAAGTAAAAAGAAGTTTGTAAGAAATGTGAATATTGGATCAATTTTTCTTGGACTTATCATTCTAGTTACTCATATTTCTGCTATAACTAAAAGTACATGAGTAGTGAGTCATTTTATGTTGAGACAATAACCATGTGAATGTTGGGATTAAGGTATACTGCAGAGCTCTTCTGAGGGCAGGAAAAGTTTTGGAATATAATGTTGGAAATAACCTCTTGAGATTATTTAACAGTTTAGTTAACCCAGTATAGATGAAATCCAGGAAAGTAAAAGGACTTAAAAACATACTTTAACAGAAAAGGTGAAATTAGAACTTCAGAAGACTCACTTGGAAGAAAAAGAATTTAGTTGATATAAAATAATTAGACCCTTGCTGGGTGGTGATGGTAGTGGCATCAGCATATGACTTTAATCCAAGCACTTGGGAGGCAGAGACAGGAGGATCTCTGTGAGTTCAAGGCTAGCCTGGTCTACAAAGCTACACACAGAAACAATTTCTTGAAAAAGCAAAAAAAAAAAAAAAAAAAAAAAAATGACAATTATTAAATCCTTTCTGTCCATCCATCCAAACTGTGTATGTGTTTATGCCATAGCTGGGCATGGTGGCACACACCTTTAATCCCAGCATTTAGGAGGAAGAGGTAGTCAGATAGGCCAGCTAGTGAGTTCCAGAACAGTCAGAACTATGTAGAGAGATCCTGTCTCAAACAAAACAAAAAACAAAACAAAACCTGTTATAAAAGAAAATGCAATAGTAATAAGAAATTAATGCAATAGTAAGGAAAAACAAAACAAAACAAAACAAAAAACAGATGTTGTGTGGAATATTGGTTAACCTTCCCGGTCATCTTGACTAGATTTGGAATCACCCAGGAGACCCTTTATGCACAATACGAATTTACTTATATAGGTGTAACTGAAGGTGAAAGACCCACCCTGAATGTGGGTGGTACCCCCAACAACTCTGGTTCCAAACTGAATGAATGAAAAAGAAAATGTGAGGAAGCCAGCCGAGCAGTAACGTTATTTATTTCCGGAATTTTCCTGACTGTGAACATAGTGTGATGAGTTGCTTCATGTTCCTGCCTCCAAGATTTGTGTGCTCTGATGGACTGCAACTTTTTCTCTGTGAACTGAGACAAACCCTTCTTAAGTTACTTTGGTCAGATATTTGTCACAACTGCAAGAAAAATAATTCAGAAAACTAGTACTTAGAGTAGGTTTGTTGCTGTGATAAACGTAATTGCGGGGAGAGGAGGGAGATGGTGCCTGCCACCAGGTTTGATTGCCCTGGAACTCACGTGGCCAAAGGCAGAACAGACTCACATGCTTTCCTCTGACCTCCATTGTGCACTGTGGCATGCTTCACCACGAATACAAAAGTAATAAAAAAGAATGTAATTTAAAAATTAAAAAAACAAACCCAGGCATGTGCTTTTGGGCCTTTGGAATTGGTTTATAGGAAGAATGATGCCCCTACGTCTCAGATGCTGGACATGCAATGCAGGGTTTGTTGTTTGGCCTACTGGGTTTTGGTCTTGCTGTAGTCTAGAATTTCCTTGTCGTCATCCCAGTCTTCTCTTTTGGACTGGGAATGGGAATTCATAGTGTATACTGTATATTGGAAGGTTTTGGCCAGACTAGCTCTAGAATGCCATTAGCAGAACTTAAGAGCCATGCTGAAGGGACTTTGGAAGACCAAAATGCAGATAGCAGAGACCTAGTTATAAGGTTCCTAGAAGCCACCCCCCCCCCATTCATTTGTGTCATATTCTGGCCAAAAAAAAAAAAAAAAAATCAGCATTCAGCTTGTGTTCTGAAAATTTGAGTGATAATAAATTAAAAAGGAATGGACTATATTGTTTGATAGAGGGAATTTCAAGGCAAGTAACATCCAGGCTGTGACATAATTACCACTCACTGCTCTTTGGCAGTTCTACAGCGAGAGAACAGAAAGATAGTTAAAATGTGTAGCTTGGTGAAGAAAGGAGTATGAGTAAGTTTAGATATACATGCAAGGAAGATGTATTAAGATCAGCTGATTGTATTAAAGGAAGTAATGCCATTAAAGAGAAATCTCAGGGCCTGGCAGTGGTGGCACACACCTTTAATCCCAACACTTTGGTGGCAGAGGCAGATATCAGCCTGGTCTATAAAGTGAGTTCCAGGACAGCCACAGCTACTCAGAGAACCCTGTCTGAAGAAAAAAACAAAACAAACAAACAAAAAAACACCACCACCAAAAAAACCAAACCAAAACAACAAAAATAAACAACAAGATAGAGAGATCTCAGACTGGCATTGCACTGCATGACCTTAACAGCTTCGGAGGTAGAGACAAGAGGATCACCTCAAGTCTAAAGGCCACTCTGGTCTACAGAGCAAGTTCTAAGGCAGCCAGGACCATATAATGAGGCCTTGTTTCTAAGTAAATAAACCTCTCATCCTGTACTGGTACAAGAGGAAGTTGCCAGGAGTTGAGAAACTCATCCATTGAAGAGTCCAGTATCTAAAAACAGTTCGTTTGAAAGGAGAGAGAGCCTTAACTGAGGGTACACTGAGAATGCCCACCCCACCCCTGCCCATCCACCCCACCCCTGCCCATCAACACCTAGGGCAGGGGGCGAAGTGGCCCTGAGGTCACTGAGAGCAGGAGAGCTCTTCCTGTCCCCCCTACCCCGCCCCCACTCGGGACTGCAGGCTCTGCACCTCACCTGAGCAACATAATAGAGCCAGCCCTGTTGGGTTGTCTGTCATGAGGCAGTGTGGGTGGGGAAGAGATGCCCCCAGGCTTAAATCTAATTCATCTTGTCAATAAAAATCAGGAGTCAGATATGGGGTAAAACCGGGAAGAGCAGTTGCTCCCTACCTCTCTCATTCCTCTGTCTGAGAGGCCGAGATCTTTCCTCTGCCCCACCTTATCACTTCCTGTCTCCTCTCTATAGAGACCTCCAGATCTCTGTGGTTAACTAGTGGCTAGATCTGCCTCTGATCCCAAGCAAGTTTTATTTGTCAGAACACAAACAGAATATCACACAACATCCCTTTTATCCGTTGGCTCTTACTGCCTGCAACAGACAAGAGCTGACCCTCCCTCTTAGCCGTAGCACTCAGGAAAGTGGGCCCTGCTCCTCACCTAGGCAACATAGCAGAACAGGCTCTGTTGTCAGAAGTGCTGGTGACCCAGCCCTGATTGTTGTGTGGAAGGATGCTGTTCCCATTACTCATCTGACATTCTGCATGGGTGGAGGAGAGATGTCCTTTCTACCCCACCCCCACCCCACCCCACCGCATGGATGCCTGGGACAGATGGAGGAGCTGCCCCTGGCGTCATGGGAGTAGACGGGCTGTCTCTGCTCCTCTCCAGCTGCAGCGCTGGGGACAGGGAATGGCCCCTGTACCTTGCCTGGATAACAAAGTGGAGCTGGCCCTGGTGTATGTGTGGGAGAGTCGCCCTTAGGGAGAACTGACTGTGTCCCTTGCTCATTGCTACAAGGGATGAATTAGCCAGGGCAGAGCTGGAGAGCTCACCCAGATGGTGAGGACAGGGGGAGAGCTGGAACTACCCAGGGCTGGACCAGAGTTATGACTTGGACCTCAATGTCCATCCCATCCATTATATGCAGAGCCAAAGCTGTGGGATCTCCACAACACAGGGGAGCAACAGGATATCCGAGAAGAGTCCTGGTGAGGACTCAGCATCGATAGTGTAGTGGAAACCAAAGGCCTAGAACCAAACCAGCGACTCCTGCAAGTAAAGATATATGGACAAAGGGGTTTACTGCGTGACTCACTGCAGGTTCCATGACAAGATTTTTAATTTTTACCTTTTAAAATTTGTTTTATTTGGAGTGGGAGGTTGCAGGGTCAGAGAGTAGACGCCAAAGGACTGGGAAATTAATGGGATTAGATGCCTGATGTGAAAGACACACAGAATAAATTAAAAAGAAAGTGTTTTGTTTTAAAAAGACAACAACTGTCCATGGAAGTGTTTCCTTGGGTTCAGCTGCCAGGGTGCACAGAAGCCACTGCATCTGTGATAGAAGAATACCAAACTACATATTGATCTGTTAGTACAACTTGGTGGAAAAAATCAAGGAGTACATGATTCTGAAGGTTTGTATTAAGTTCCCAGAAAGCCACTGAGGCTTCGCAGTATAGGGACAGTGCCAGAGTCCCTCCAATGAGGCCCTAAGAGGTCACTGAATGAAGCTGTGAACATAAAGTCTAAGTTTTAATGGAGACCCCTGATGTTAGAGATGCCAGGACCTTGAGAAGTACATCTAGAAACACTGCAGGCATAGGATAGAGTCAGCCCAAGGGAGGCTCCATGAGCTACAGGCTGTGGAATGGGACAGGTGGGGCTATCCATGACCATTGGAGCTCAGTTTAAGTTACTGTGCGGTACAGATGTTAGCCATGGAACCATAGGGTTTGGCTTTTCCTGCTGGGTTGCAGTCTTTGACCCGGTCTTTACTTACTATTCTCCTATTCCTGTCTTTTCTTAATGTTTACTTTGTAGTATTATTTGTTGGGGATACAGGACTTGGGTTTTTATTTTGCAATAGCTCACCAATAAGAAATCACCTTGAGTCTTAGAAGACACTTCAGACTGGGATGTTTTGAAAGTTAGAACTGTTAGAACTGTTCAGATTTCAGGGAAAGTTCTTCTCTAGATTAACTAAATGCATTTTGCATCATAAGATGCCATGAGCTTTGAGGACTAGGGGTAGAATATTATGGGTAAAAATAATAGGTTTCCTGGTGGTAGTGGTGCACACCTTTAATCCCAGCATTCAGGAGGCTGAGGCAGTCTATCTCAGTGAGATAGAGGCCAGCCTGGTCTACAGAGCAAGTTTTAGGACAGCTAAGATCACACAGAGAACCCTGCCTCAAGAAAACCAAAATAATAATAATATTTCAGAATCATGAATAATGTTTCACAGACAATGGGTGGACCTGAGGTGGTTAGTCTTTGTTGCTAGTTGACTGGTGTGTGCCTGTGATCCCGGCACTTAGGAGACTGAAGTGGAGAGATAACCATGAGTTAAGAGGCCAGCCTTAACTAAATAATGCCTTTGAAGTTAACCTGGTCTACATATAACAAGTTCCAGGCCAGCCTGGACTGTATAAGGAGATCTTGCTTCAAGGGGTCAGGGTAGGGATAATAGGAACTAAAAGTACCTTTTAAACCTCCCACCCCTTTTGAGACAGTGTCTTCCTCTTTCAGTGATCCTCGTTTTCCAGTTCCTTCTGAACATTACCAAAAATAGTTAGGGGTCTAAGTGCAGCAGTTCTGCCTAACTTTTCCAGAATGGATAAAGCTACATCAAATTTTTTCCTATTAATGTAAAGATTGTGTTGCTACTTTCTGTAATGTCAAAGTGATCCTCCTTTTAAGTGACTGGAGTTTTCCAATACTTTATGACTATGAGGCGTTTCTTGTGCTACATAAACAGATATTTAGCACTAAGGCATTAATCATAATACTGGAATAGGTACCCTACCCAAATGAGTTTCCCCTGTAGTCGGAGTTTTCTTGGAGAAATACCCAGGAAATGCTGAGTCATTCTGTGAGTCAGCTTCTCTGCAGACTTACTCTAGACTACTTTTTTGCTTTTGGGTGTATGTGTTGTTGGTCTTGTCTCCTTTCTTGTTGTTGCTTTGATTAAAAATGACTACTTTGTGGCTCAGCAGTTAAGAGCACTGGCTACTTTTGGTGGCTCACAACCATCTGTAACTCAGTCCCAAGGGATCTAACATTCTCTTCTGGCCTCTGTGGGTACCAGGCACATACATAGTGCACAGACATACAGGCAGGCAAACACTTATGAACAGAAATAAAAACTTGTAAATATGAAAAAAGAAAGAGAATGGGCATTTGGTAAGAAATCTGGTTTAATAAGTATATTCAAAACTGTATATATTTTTTAAAAAGAGTGGTCACAATAACTAAAATCCATGTATCTCAGAAATATGACCTCAGGTTTGTCTAGCTACTTGTACAAGGTAATAAACTTGAGTAGACTGTTACAAATGTCTTCAAGTTATTTAAATGTTGAAATGAAATACTTGTTTATCAGATTACAATTTACAGACTGTGCACCACAGCTTGATGGCGTCAGAGGTCTTGGTATTCAGATGTAGGAAAGAGATAGTTGAGGTAGGAGTTGGAAGGTAGGCTGTGGTCCTTTCCAATTTTCAGAGTAATTGACAGATAAATCCTTCATTTTAAACTATAATGTGAAGTTATAGAAAGAGAAAAGAATATTAGTTTATGCAAGAATTGTCCCTTTCCCAGACTTAAGTTTATTAGTGAAAGCCATTAAATTTTGGTTAAAGCCTAGCTCATTTACTTAAATTTTCTTTAGAAAATTATTTTCTTAAACAATCTTTTTAAGTTAAAATGTTGGGCTTCTTGGCCTGGATGTAGTAGCATACACCTTTAATCCTTGCACAGGGTAGAGGAAGTCAGATCTCTGTGAGCTGCAGATAGTCTGGTCTACATAATGAGTTAAGTACAGCCAGAGCCACACAGTAGGACCCCATCTTAAAAAACAAAACAAAACAAAACAAAACAAGGCAAGATGGCTTAGTGAGTAAAAGCACCCATTGCCAAACCTGGTGACCTGATGTTCTGAGTTTGATCCCTGAGACCCACGCGGCCACAAGAGGGAACTGAGTCCTCCAAGTTATCCTCTGGCCTCCACATGCATGCCATGGTATGTACGTCTACATACATACATATATACAAATATAAAAGAAATAATGTAATTTATAATTATATGTATTTTGTTTATGTAGTTTCACTTCTTATAAAGCTAAGAAATTATTTTAACAATATATACAACTGTTCTGATAAAAATTCTACATTTGAACAAAAAAGTCAAGAAACTATATTGCCACCTTCTCTGCTTTATGTTATAATAGAAGAAAGATATTTTATAACTAATAACTATAATATGCTGAACTCAGTTAATAGTTTCTAATAATTGCTAGAATTCATTCTTAGTATTAGAATGTTTGGAAGGTAGGAGAGTGTATGGTAATATTTTATTTATGACCTAACAAATAAAGCTTGCCTGAAAATCAGAGTGCAAAGGGAGCCACACTAGTTAGCCATAGAGGCCAGATGCCCTGGCCCTCGGGGTCAGTCGATGAGGGCCCTGAGGGAGGGAGTGAGAATGAGAGGACAAGAGATGGGAGAGACAGAGACAAGACACTATTCTGACCAAGTCTCCTTTGTTGAATATAACCACAGGGTTTAAGTAGTGGAGAAATGAGGGAATGGGCCAAAGGGAGGATGTGAGGGAGACAGAGCGCCCTTTATAGCAGGATGCAGCTGTTCTGCTATAAGATAAGTTGCTATACAATAAGTCTGCAGCTGGGACTCTTTCAGGGTCAGGCTGTGTATATGCTTAACAGGAGAACAGTCATAGGGGAATAGAAAGTGACCAGTATGTTAGTATCTAAGAGAGTAGTAGGAAAGATGGCTGTTAAGATGCTAACTTTGCTCTGGGTTCCCCACAGCCAGTGGTAGCACACACGTGTGTGCTAGAAACTGAACCCTGTTCTCTGTAAGAACAGCAAGCACTTTGTAATCACTGAGCTATCTTCAAAATGTGTATCTTCCACAATGTCATAGCATTGTTCAACTATGCCTATACTGATTTCTTTCCTCTATATTGTCCAATTAGATGGCCTAATAATGGCTATGAGGATGCATACTTTTTTCTTTAATTCTAACTTCCAAATATGAAAGTAAAACATGTAACATTTGAACATCTGTGTCTGGCTCATTTAGCATGTGACTAGTCCCATCAAGTTTCCTCCAGCTGACAGGATTTTATTTTTCTTAGTGGCTGAGGAATAATATTTATGTATATATCATATGTATATACAAAGATTTAAAAAAAATCTTAAATGCTTCTAATTCTAAGCATTTCAGATAAAGGATATATAACCTGTATTGAAGTAGTGTTTCTTAAAAAGCATATCTAAAGTATGAAACCATAGGTGAAAAAAATGATTAATTTGGTAACATAAAAGTATGGGTTTCAATTAAACAGGTACTTAGACAATGTTAAAACAGTTGTGGGCAAAGATTGTTATAGTGGCTAAGCCTGATTTGAATCACTGTCTAAAATGTAAATGGGACATCTTCAGTTCAACAAGGAGACTGTGGAACTCCAATGCTTGCAAAGGAAATGAAGAGGGAATTTGTAGAAGAATGAACACACACAAACATATTCAAATTCCCTAGTAATAAGTGAGATCTAAATTTAAAAGGCTTTATGTTATGCCCATTAGGCTAATAAATTTTAGGAAGCACCAGTGGTGCACGCCTTTGTTCCCAGCACTCGGAAAGCAGAGGCAGGCAGAGCTCTGTGAGATTGAGAGGAGCCTGGTCTACAAAAGGGAGTTCCAGGATAGCCAGAGCTACACAGAGAAACCCTGTCTCAAAACAAAACAAAACAAAACAAAACAAAAACAAAACTAAACAAAACTAAGGGAAGGAGGCAGGGAGGGAGGAAGGAAGGGAGGGACGGAGGAAAGAGGGATAGAGAGAGACAGAGAGAGAGAGAGAGAGAGAGAGAGAGAGAGAGAGAGAGAGAGAGAGAGAGAGAGAGAGAGAGAAGAAAATATATTAGAAAGCACAATCTTGACTGAGACGTAATGGAACGGAGTGCCAAAGGGTGTGGAATATTATAACCATCTGGGAGAGCAATTTAGCAGTTCATTGTTTTGTTGATAAAATTCTCTGTGCTGACAGTCCTTTTTCTGGGTGCATAACCAGAGGTTAATTCTCATTGGCTCATGAGGATACTGTATGGAAATGATGCATTGCAGCTGTATTTCTTTTATAGCTGGCAGTTTGATAAGTGTAATTGACGGGAGAATGGCTAAATAATGTAGAGTATGTTGTATCAGTCAGAAATGAACTAAGTGACTATTAAATTATTTAAAACCACTTTTCACAGACTGTCTTAGCCAGGGTTTTTATTGCTGTGAAAATATACATGACCACAGCAACTCTCGTAAGAAAAGCATTTAATTGAGGGGCTTGCTTATCAGAGGTTCAGTCCATTATCATCATGATGTACAGACAGATGCATCATGATGCATGGAGATGTACAGACAGATATGGTGTGTAGGTGGAGATGTCCTGTCCCACAGCCACTCTCAAACACACCAAGGCTCATACTAATTATAAATGCTCGGCCAATAGCTCAGGCTTGTTACTAACTAGCTCTTACAACTTAATCCTTTTCTACTAATCTATGCCTTTTATCTCTAACCCCTTTTGTGTCTGAATCAATCTCCATCTGCTGAGGACTCCTCTGACTTCACCCTTCCTCATCCCATCATTCTCAGTTTGGCTTTCCCACCTAACTTTATCCTGTTCAGCTTGTTTATTAAACCAATCATAGTGACATATTTTCATACAGTGTACAGAAGGGTTATTCCACAACATTTCTTCCTTTTTGTCTGATTATAAAGGAAGTTTACTACGTTAACTTTAATGTAGTAAAATTATATACAACAAAACTGTTATCAAGTAAGAATTACAGTTACCATATTCAGTCTATTTGTATTTGGCAAAATTAGAGAAAATATTCTATTATTCATTTTATCTTGGTGAATCTAAAGTTTTATATCTAATTTGTTTTCTATTATAACTAAGGAAAACTTTAACTATTTAGTCTTTAACACCATCAAAGACCTCAGACGGATAAAATGTTACCTAATAACATTGACATTAGTAGCTCTTACATTTTAAATTAACCCATATTTCTTATTTACATTCTGCCATATGGTGACTCTGTAGACAGAAGTTTCTGTCCAGCCCAGTAATATGGCCATTTAGTCACAAATAAACACACAGAGGCTTATATTAATTATAAACTGTTTGGCTGATTGCTAAGGCTTCTTATTGGCTAGCTCTCTCTTAATTATTAACCCATTTCCATGTGGTCTTGGCTTACCAGAGAATGCCCGGGGGTCCTCCTTCCCTTAGCTACAAGGCATCCGTCTCCCTCTGACTCACTCTTTGTATTCCACTTTCCAGAATTCTCCTTGTCTGGTAGCCCCGCCTATACTTCTTGCCTATCCATTGGCCAAAATAACTTCATTCATCAACCAATAAGAGAAACACATATTCATCGCATATAGGACTTCCCCTATCATGGCTCCCTCCACACTGACCGGTGACCCTCTGACTCTGCCCTTCTTCCCAGCATTTTCAGTTTGGCTTTTATCCCTTAGCTATTGCCCAGTCAGCTCCTTTATTAACCAGTGTGAGTAATTCATACTCACAGTGCACAAAGGATTGTTCCACAGCTGTGGTGCTGAAGCTGAGAGGACTACATTTTGCAGGCAACAGAAGTTAACGGAACTGTCGCACTGAGGGAATTTGTGCAAGCGACCTTGAAGCCCATCTTGAAGCGACACACTTCCTCCAACAATGCCACACCTTCTAATAATGCCAGTCCCTTTGGGGGCCATTTTCTTCCAAACCACCATATAGATGAAGCCTTTGAAAAATAGCTATTAAAAAGAAACTGAGCTTGCCATAGCAATATGAATAGGTTTTTAAAAATCAAGTTTAGAAGGTAAAGTTAAAAACACAAGAATACATGGTTTATCAAGCACACCAGAAGGAGTAAACTTGGGAGAATGGGGACAGGCTATGAGATTGCAGGAAGGAAGTCAGCTAGAGGGGTGGGGCTTATGTGGGAAAAAAAAAAAAAAAACGGACAAGAAAGATTAACTCTTTTTTTTTTTTTCTTTCCTACACACCAGGCTGGCCTAGAACCACCTGCCTCTGTCTCCCAGGTGCTAGGATTAAGGATATGAGCCAGCATGCCCAACCCTAACATAATAACATAGACTTTTGTACTTTAGGAATGAAAGCGTTGTGTAGGGGGTCTATTTAGCAGTATGTTGGATTGGAGAAGAAAAAAACTGAAGACATTAAAAACAAAAAACTTAAGTAATTCAAGTTGTAGGATTAAGGTCTTACTCTAAGGTGGTGGTAATTCAGAGTGGAAAGTAAAGACTAATTACTAATGCTACAGAGGTAGAGTCAGCAAGTCATGAGGAAAAGAGATTGGCCAGGTTTCACTCAAATTTGGGTATTGAGGAAGCCCAGAGGCACCATTAATTAAATAGAAGTGATGACAAAATAAAACCAGATTTAACACTGGAGTAAATTTGTTGAATTCAGCTTTAGATGTTTTCCACTCTGTTTTGGAAGGTTACTGAAGCAGACCAACTGTCCACTGCTAGAAAATTTATTAAGGAAGTAATACTGTGTGCTACATATCAAATCAGGATGCTTTTATCTCTGAAGTATTTTGGCCCTTCCAGATCAGTCTCTTCCACATTTTGAGGTTTCAAGTGGTTTGGGCTTCTAGGAGTTGGTAAGCTTAAAAGCAGTTGAGTTTTTGTTTTTTTTTTAAGTAAACATATCCAACAAATAAGATCTTATGTCACTTATTTTATGGTATATAAAAAGATGGACTTTATAAGAATGGCCGCAAAAGGAAACTTTTACTGTGTAACCCTGACTGTCCTGGAACTCACTCTGTAACCAAGCTGGCCTTAAACTCAAAGAAGTCTGCCTGCTTCTGCCTCCCAAGTGCTGGGATTAAAGATTGCTGGGACTGAAGGTGAGTGCCACCACTGCCTGGATCACAAAAAGAAACTTTAAATAGAAATTTTTGGAACCCCAAATCAGATAGGTGAATCAAATCTTTGGTGTCATTAAAGACATGATACTGATTTAAAAGAGTTTCAGTAAAACACAAACTTTGAAAAGCAGGGTGGAAAATAAAGATTTTCCTGCTATATTAGAAGTTTTTCTGGAATCAAGTCAGCTTGGTTTCTTTTTTTGTTGTTCTGGAAAATGCTAATTTCCTTCTCTCCCTTTCCTTCCCACTTCCCTGGGCTAGATGTTAATCTTTTGATTTTAATTTAATTCATACCAGTACTGTACAAATGTACTCTCATTGTGATGTATTGAGAGGGTGTAAACAGTTCCTCTTTATACATAAATTGGCATGTAACCTTTTAAATACCTTTTCACTGTCTTTAAGAATTTGTGAGTAAAGCTAGGCTGTGGTGGCACATGCTTTTAATTCTAGCATTCAGGAGGCAGAAGCAGGCAGATCCCTGTGAGTTTGAGGCCAGTCTGGTCTACAGAGTGAGTTCCAAAACAACCAAGGCTACACAGAGAAACTTTTTCAAAAAACAAAAGGGAAGGATGAAAGGAAAAAGAATTTGTTAGTAAAATAATGTATCGATTTGTAGGTATTTCGTATAATCCTCTGTAGTGCATAATTTTTTTAATGTAAGCCCTTAATGCCTTTTCATCTTACTATATATTGGATCAAAATGTTTGCTGAGTGAAAAATAGAGTTTTGTTTGTTTGATTGTTTGTTTGTTTGTTTTTTGTGGTACTGGGGAGATGGGGAGGACCTGTAAACATAGGGCTTTGCCTATGAGAGGCAAATGCACTATCACTGAGCTCTATCCCCGGCTGGACATTTCATAGCTCCTCACTCGTTAGGTGATGTTAAAAGTGGGTAGGATAAGGAATATGGATGTGTTTGTTGCTCTCAGGAAACTCACCGCAGGAATGAAGAATATAATAATGATACAATAGACTGATTGTTCTAAATAGAGATACAGACAAGATGTATTTTAGCACAGTGCAAAAAACATACTACTGTTTAAGAAAGAAAGATAAACAGAGAGTACTTAAAGAAGATGAAAGAATTTTGAATTAAATTCTAATCATATTTTTCTGGTCAACAGTATCCCAAAATGATTCATTTACTGGATTCATTCTTCTTTTTGTCTTTGGAAAATATGTGTCATCCTTGCCAGTAGTCAGTCTTCTGCTATCTTAAACTATGGCTCTGAAAGCAAAATCTTGTTTTGAGGTAACTGAACAGTGCCAGGAATTATTTCAGTTAATAGTTTTGCATTTCGTCTTGCAGAGGATTATGTGACTGTTTTTTTCCTTCCTTAGAGAAGTTGTTGACTCAATGGTTCAGCATTTTAAAGTGACTATATTTGGAGACCGTAGACCAGTTTATGATGGGAAAAGAAGCCTTTACACAGCCAATCCACTTCCTGTGGCAACTACTGGGGTAAGTTTTGTTTCTTTCTTTATGGTGAAGCTATACTTGTGCTATATCTCCTCTTATTTATTCTTCTTAGATTGTGATGAGCGTTTTGCCTGCATGTCATCTGTGCATCATGTTATGCAGTGCCCAAGGAAGCCAGAAGAGGGAGTCATATCCCCTGTAATAGGAGTTATAGCTAACTAGTCGTGTGCAGCCATGTGGGTGCTGGGAACCAAACCTGGGTCCTCTGCCAGAACAAGTGCTCTTAACTGCTGAGTTATCTCCCTAGCCTCATTTTCTCCTTTATAGGATCTGATACCATTTTAAATTGTAATCCATATTAATGTGATCATTTTTCAACTTCTGTTGAAATAATTTCAGGTTTACAGAAAATCCTCAAGAACAATGCAGAAAACTCATATACACTTTACTCAGATTCACCAATGTCCTTAACATTTGCTGCACTGATTTTAAAATTTTTCTTACTCTCTTGCTCTTTCTTTCATGAAACACACACATATATACTTCCTTTTTATTAACCCATTCACAGTTGGGTTGCATACATTATGCTCCATTAATAATACTTTAATATATTATTTCCTGAGGATAAAGATTTAAAACTATAGGGTATCTACCATTTAATATTGGTACAATACTTTTGTCTCATCAACAATCCATATTCTAGTTTTGCCCATTATTTGAGTTATGTTCTTTGGCATCTTCTCTTCCTCTGATAAAGAATCCAATCCAGGATCATGCTAGTAGGCAGCACATGTCTTTAGTCTTTATTATGCAACAATTATCTAGCCTTTTTCTTTTCTTCTATGATGTGTAGTTGTACCCAGAGGTACATAATATATATTTGTTCCATCAATGCTGATGGTAACTTTAACCGCTTGGTTAAATTAATTTCGTCTGTTTTCCTACCAAGATATGCTTTTTCTCCTTGTAGCTTGTATCTTAAGGGGAAGTGGTTTTTGTTTTTTGTTTTTTGGTTTTTTTGTTGTTGTTGTTGTTGTTTTGTTTTGTTTTTGTTTTTCTTGTAAAGTACAAATAATATTTTAATCATTTTAAAAGTACAATTCAGCTGTCAAGCACCTGTACGGTGTTATATAGTCAGCAGCAGCATCTAGAACTGTCTTTATCCTGTTAAGTTGAAACTCTGTACCCACTAAACACTCTTATTTTTTTTAATTAAATTTATTTCTTTATTTTACATCCGAGTGCAGTTTCCCTTACCTCTTTTCCTCCTTTTTGTGTCTTTGAATTTGACACTGATAGTGGAAACATGAAGCATTTATTATTATGTGGCTTGCCTATTTCACGAAGCGAAGCATCACGTCCTCAAATTATATCTATAGTGTAGCATATGTTAGAACTTCTTTCTTTTTTGAGTCTGAGTAATAGATCTATTACATGAATACAACGCGTTTTGTTTATCTATTTTTCTGTTGATAGACACCATTTAGATCTTATTGTATAACCCAGGACTAACCATTGACTCTTTGTGTAGTACAAAGCTTGCATCTTAATTCAAAACCCACTGCCTTTGCTTTCTGAGGAGCTGGGATTATGGGTCTATACAACCAGGCCCAGTTTCATTGTGGCTTAGATTTCCTCTAAGTTAATGATATTAAACTTATTTTCATGTATTCATTTGGCCATTTTTATGTTCATCAAGACGTCCATTCAAGCTGGTGGTGGCACATGCCTTTAATTCCAGCATTCGGGAGGCAGAGTTTGAGGCCAGCCTGGTCTACAGAGTGACTTTCAGGCTGACCAACGCTACACAGAGAAACCCTGTTTTTAAAAACTTAAAAAAAAAAAAAAAAAGTTCAAGAATTTTATCTACTTTTTAAATTGGGCTTTGTTTTTGCAGTTAATGGTTTTAAGAGTTTTTTTGTTTTGTTTGTTTGTTTTTTTTAATGTTCTAGATGCTAACCTCTTTTGTGGTGATATTTTGTTTATGAGCTAACAAATAAAGCTTGCCTGAAGATCAGAGAAGCAAAACAGCCAGCCACTAGCTCTTATCTTTACTTCAGACTGAAGGGTGATCCTGTCTCCCTAATCCTCAGACTGAATGCTCAGACTGACTGCCTAGACTGCAATGAACTCCTGTCTCCTCCTGCCTTATATTCCTCTCTGCCCAGTCATATCCCTTCCTGTCTCTACCTCCTTAGTGCTGGAATTAAAGGCGTGTGACTCTTCGGTGCTAGGATTTCCTTTGTGTGAGCCCTGTTTGTTTTAGACTGGGTCAATTTTGTATAGCTCAGGATACCCTTGAACTAACAGAAATCCCCTGTCTCCCGAGTGCTGGGATTAAAGGTGTGTGCCACCACAGTCTGGCCTCTGTGGCTAACTATTGTGACTAGCTTTGTACTCTGATCATCAGTCAAGCTTTATTTGTTAGATCACAAACAAGATACCACCACATCTTATCATGTATATGATTCTAAAGATATTTTCTGATATTCCATAGACTGTCTTTCCTCCATCAGTTGTGCCCTTTGAGCCACAGTTTTTAGTTTTGATGCAAGAAATAACTTTAAGGGTCTTTTTACATTTTTTTTTCTAGCAATTGGTGATTCTTACTTGAGAGGATTATTGCCTCTATAATAAAAGAATATTTTTTATCTTATTTATCTGACATAGTTTGTACCAGATACAGTCAATAGACACACCTTTAGGATGATTCTTGTGTTCTTTTGATATGACACACCTTATTACTTTTTAAATTTTCTTAATTTGAGATCAGGTCTCACTCTAACCTGGGCTGTCCTGGAACTCACTGTGTAACCAGGATGACCCCAAACTTGTGCTAATTCCCCTGCCTGCAATTTCATGCATGAACCACTACATCTGGCAAACAGGTTCTTTGTTAACATTTCATTACTTTCTGGTATGGACTATTCTAAGCTTACATTTGCCACTGCAGCCCTGCCAGCAACCATTTCTCAGGGGAGCCCTAGTTTCCTGTTTTGGAGTACAATTTTGAAACCAAAATCTGAGTACCATATATGCTTACTAATACTGGGGTATGCTTCTTAAGCCTCTTATTAGTGGACAGGGGCAATATATATATATATATATATATATATATATGTATATATATGTATATGTGTATATATATGTATACACATATATGTATACATATATGTATACATATATATGTGTGTGTATATACATATGCATGTATGGGGAAAATAAAGCAATATTAAAATATTAACACTTTAATTTTTTAACATTCACTTTATTTTCATTTGTATGTGTGCCTGGGTGCCCATGGAGCCCGGAAGAGGGCGTTAATCCATGGAACTGGAATTAAAAGCTGCCTACTGTGGGTGCTGGAAACAACTGTAGTGTCTGCAATAGCAGCAAATGCTCTTAACTTGAGCCATCTCTCCAGTCCTAATTTGTTTGTTTGTTTGTTTGTTTATTAAGTGTATGTATGAGAGAAAGTGTGTGTGTGTGTGTGTGTGTGTGTGTGTGTGTGTGTGTGTGTGTGTGTGTATCAGAGAGAGAGAGAGAGAGAGAGAGAGAGAGAGAGAGAGAGAGAGAGTCAGGGAGAGTCAGTTTTTCTACTTCCACCATATGGGTCCTGGGGATCAAACTCAGATAGTCAGGCTTGGTGGCATTCACTCTTACTTGCTGAGCTATTATCATTAACTATTTGTGGTTGTTGTTGTTGTTAGACCCCTGCCCCCTACCCTCCACTATCATCTTTTTTCCCCCTTAGTCATACAGTATATATAAAATAGTTTCTACATTTCTGCATTTATACCACTATAGAAAACAAACATACTAATAAGAGGTTAGGGTTTTATCTTGTATGCAGCTGTTCTTCCAAGCGAACTCCTCTGCCTTCACTGCTCAAACTGAGGGTATAATCACTATGTTTTTACTGTGTTTAAGAGTTACTTGGCATCAGGGTGGTCTTATTTTTTTTTGTTTTGTTTTGTTTTATTCATTTGAAATACATTTATATTCATTTGATTCTGTTTGTGCTCAGTTTCTTTCTTTCTTTTTTTTTTTTCTCCACTTGTTTCTGTTGCTGTAAAGAGACACCATGACCGTGGCAACTCTTATGAAGGAAAACATTTAATTAGGTGGCTTACAGTTTCAGAGGTTCACTCCATTATTATCATGTTGGGGACATGGCTTCATGCAGGCAGAAAGAGCTGAGAGTTCTACATCTTTGATCCACAGGCAACAGGAAGTGAACTGAGACACTGCGCATGACTTGAGCATATATAAGACCTAAAAGGCCACCTTCACAATGACATAATTCCTCCAACAAGACCGTACCTACTCCTACAAAACCACACCTCCTAATAGTGCCATTCCCTAAAAGCTTATGGGGCTAATTACGCTCACTACTACATTGCTGTTGGAGACTTTAATTTGAGGTTTCTTGTTTCGATTTTTGGTTTTTTGTTTGTTTGTTTTGGTCCAGAACTTGCTATATAAACTAGACTGGGCTTGAACTTGTGTTTATTCCTGCCTTTGCTTTCTGAGTACTAGGATAATTAACTTGAATCTCCACATCTGGCTCATCCTTGTTGATCTTGAACTTGTGAGTCAAATGATTCTCCAGACTTAGCCTCTCGAATAGCTGAAACGACACCCATGACTATTTAGAATTTTAGAATGCTTCCTAATGTCAAGACTATGACTCCATCCTCCAAAATACACTCTAAGCATTGCTTCTCCCTTCTTTCCTCCCTCCCTCCCTCCCTCCCTTCCTCCCTCCCTCCCTCCCTCCCTTCCTCCCTCCCTCCCTCCCTCCCTCCCTTCTTCCCTTCTTCCTTCTCTTTCTGTCTTTCTTTCTCTCTTCCTTCTTTTGTTTTTGAATTTCTCTGTAGCTTTTGGAGGCTGTCTTGGAACTTGCCCTGTAGATCAGGCTGGCCTCAAATTCACAGAGATCCCCCTGCCTCTGGCTCCCGAGGGCTGGGATTAAAGTCGTGTGCCACCACTGCCTGGCCCCTTTTTTCTATCCCTTCCGTCCTATACCTTGAAATTAACCAGTTTCTTTGTTCCTGGTTCACTTTTCCTTGTGTTTCTTTTTTGCAATAGGAAGCAAATACATGAGTATTTTCTCATTTTTCCTTCTCATGCAAAAGACATTGCCTTCTGTAGTCTTTTGTATTTGGGTTGTTAATAATATGGCTGGAAAATGATCATATAACAGTTCCAAAAGATCTTTCTTTTTTTACAGTTGCCTAAATGTTACTGTATTTAAGTAGTTTTCAGCATTTTAGAGTGATGAATAATACTGTCATGAATAAACTGTATTTGAATTTTAGTATATTAATTTGACATTGAGATTTTTTTATTTTTGCTTGTTGTCTTTTTATAAGTTAAATTTAAAAATACTTACATTTCTCTTTTATAACATGTTACACTTGGATCTTATCCCATCAACAGGTAGATTTAGACGTTACATTACCTGGGGAAGGTGGAAAAGATCGGCCTTTCAAGGTGTCAGTCAAATTTGTGTCTCGGGTGAGTTGGCACCTACTACATGAAGTACTGACGGGACGGACCTTGCCTGAGCCGCTGGAATTAGACAAGCCCATCAGCACTAACCCGGTCCATGCCGTTGATGTGGTGCTACGACATCTGCCCTCCATGAAGTAGGTGGCTCTGCCTTTTCTCCCTCTTAGATTTTTAAATATGAAGGGTCTCTTCCTATGAGTGAGTAGTATAGGCCTCCCTCAGTTAACCTTTATATGTCATATGCTTTTCATTATTCCATTTGTACTATAATAGCATGTAAAATGTACATCATTAGTTTAACTAATCTAGTTTATTATTTCACAGAGAAATTTCTAACCCTTTTTCTTAGGACCTATGAGTCTTAAATAATTGTGTCAATTTGTGTTGAGATTGCTGCTCTTGGGCTGGATTTAGAGTTCAGGCTGGAGTATTTGCCCAGCACACATGAGGTCCTGTGTGGGAAAAAAGGAGTGAGAGGTATTATTGTTTAAAATCACACTACCAGTTCATACTTCTGGACTTATATATGCTAAATAAATATCTTTGAAATGATTAGTATAGCTACCTTGAGATATTTGTAGAAATAATTTTAATGTTTTAAAGTTGCAATGCTCTTATTTTTAAGAAAGTATCTTAAGGGACAAGTGAGGTACCACATATCCTTAATTCCATTCCAGTACTTGAGAGGCAGAGGCAAGCAGATTTCTGTGTTTGAGGTTAGCCTGGTCTACATAGTGAGTTCTAGACTTCCCAGAGCTACACATTGAGACTCCGTTTTAAATAATAATAATAATAAAATAGGTAAAACATACTACTTTGTAAACTAACAGATTCTGAAAATAGACAATTTCAGAAAGGATGCTGATGGATTTCCTCATTTAGAATAACTTTGCTTTCAGGTGTACTTATAATCATAAGTATCATTATAATAAATCAATTGTCTTGGCTTTCATGTCCCCTGTCCTGCAGACCTAAGTATTAGTATTAGTATTAGTATTAGTATTAGTATTAGTACTAGTACTAGTACTAGTACTAGTACTAGTACTAGTACTAGTATTAGTAGGAAAGGATTGAACGTGCCATTTTATTTTTTGTAGATATACACCTGTGGGGCGTTCCTTTTTCTCAGCTCCAGAAGGATATGACCACCCTCTGGGAGGGGGCAGGGAAGTATGGTTTGGATTCCATCAGTCTGTTCGGCCTGCCATGTGGAAAATGATGCTAAATATTGATGGTAAGGGAACTAAAACCATATTCTAAATTGGGTAGTCTATTTCTATAATGCATGCATATGTGGTTTTATTTATACAGTTATATGAATTGGTATCTTAAAGTAATACTTGGATTATATATTATAATAGCCTAATAAAACCTTAGTATTTTTGTTATATTTCATTTGTACATCCTTTATGCAGAACCTGTCTAAGAATGCTACTAAACCTGAAGCAGGCACATGAAAATTGTAAGAGCCCTGGTATATCATTTGAGAATCTTATCTTACCAATAATTTACTTATATTATCTTCACTCTTAAGTTAGCATTTAATTATAAAACTCATGTGTTAAGAGAAATATATTGGTCATACCCAGGTTTTTCTGTTCTTCTTAATTTGCTACTAATTGTAGTCTCATTTTTAGGTGCTTCCTACAAATATTTTTAAACAAATATTTTAAAATATAACGTGTTGAACTGCCATATGTATACAGCCATTATTCATTTTGTCAGGGTTTTTTCTTTTGCCTTTGTTTATCTATATTTCTTCCTCTCTGCAAATATTTTAAGTCACATCCTAGGACAGCATGTTACTTTGTACCTACAACATACACCACTAAAATTGGGATATTTTCTTATTCATTACCAATGTCATTTTTTTACATAATGAAATTCAAAAGAAAAGAAAATTTGTATTCCCCAATTTCCCCAAGATCATATTCCCTTGATGGCCCCAAATATGTCTTTTTCTGCTTAATAGATTTGACTCAAAATATAAATAAGATTTACATATCACATTCCTTCTCCCATTCTCTTCTTTTTAATATCCTATTGACTTTTCACTGAAACTGTGTTGTAGAATATCCCCAAGTCTGTGTTTGTCTTTTATTTTCTTATGACTTCTTTCTCTATTTCCTGTATTTTCTGAAAACAAGTTATCCCTAGAAGTTTAATCCACTTTGGGTAGAAAGTGAATTATACACACACACACACACACACACACACACACACACACACACACACACACACGTTCTGCTTGGAGTCGCAGTACTAGGGGGTCCTAATTGTGGTGCAAGGATGAATCCGTAGAACAAACAATAAGTGGGTTCAGAGGTCTCACCTTTATAAACCCCAACCAAACTTGGTAGGCACTGATGTTGCAATCAGTGATCATTGCTCCCAAGTAATTTATTGCAGTTGAGATTACCAACTTTTCTCTTTCTATTCTTTTTTCATTCAGTGGAATTCTAAGGTACAATGTCCAGTTGATAATTCACCTCCTTTGCTTCCTGGCACAGCAATATATTCCAGGTTCATCATATTTTTTCTTGTTTAGTATCTGGTATTAGCCATCCCTCCATGGATCCTTGGATCTTTACAGACTAATACAGTTTCCTCATTTTTTTCTAGCAGTTTTTCCTTTATGAAAATAATGAGAGACAATATTTAGCCAGGTCTCTTTATATGTGTATTAGGAATTTTTTTATTACTTGCTATCTCTAAATACTATTTTCCATATATGTAAGATTAATTTCTAGAGATTGATAAGTCAAGGATAAATGTTACCTATAATTTTAATCATATTTCTAGATTCCCCTCTGTAAAGCTTGTGTTTTTCATCTACTAGTTAGAATATTTATTTCCTTTTTTTGTGTGCCTTCAAACGCTTAGATTTTTTTGCCAATCAGACTTGCTGTTTTAAGTGTTTTTTGTTTTGTTTTGTATTTTTGGGAATGGGTTCTTGTTTGGTGGCTCACACACACACACACACACACACACATACACACACACGCACACGCACACGCACACGCACACTCGCACATACACACACCACTTATTCATGACTCATGTGATAAGGCTACTCCCACATTTTCAAGACCATTCTTACTTGTTTATGATATAGCCTTTAGAAATACTGCTTCCTCACCCATTACGTAAGAAGGTAGGTTATTTTTACTAAGATCTCATGATATCATCAATTAAATTAAAATTTTGTTGCTTCAGAAAAGTTATAAGATTTTCCTCACATCCAGCCTACTTAATCTTGGTATTCTAGGGTATTTTTTGCATATTGTTGCTATTGAGTGGGTTTAACATTTAATGGTACTTTTACATAATGTAACTGGTTCTCATTTAAACATGAAGGCTTTTAAGTTCTATATGTAACTTTTTAATCTTTCTGCCTTATTGAATTTCATACTTACAGTATTTTTTCAAGTGATTTTCTTGATGTTTCTAGGTTACAGTCATATGGTCTGCCTCTTTTTTTTTTTTTTCTTGTCAGAGTATGTTGACTAATTTAGATAGGATAGTAGCAAGCATCAATGATTGTGCTCTTTTTATTTCTCATTTTAGGAGAAATGTTTCTCTATTAAGTATTCCGCACATATGCATGTTATTATTATTATGTTAGGAACATCTGTTCTATTGTTGTTAAGGAGCATTGTTGTCCTATTTTCATAAGCACTTCAATCAAGAATATATGGTAAGGGGCTGGAGAGATGGCTTAACTGTTAAGAGCACTGCCTCTTCTTCCAGAGGACCCAGGGTATTTCCTAGCACCCACATGGCAGCTCACATCTGTTTCTAACTTGAGTTCCTTGAAATCTGGCACCCTTACACAGACATCCATGCAGGCAAAATACCAATACACATAAAAATGAAAGTGAATAATTTTTAATTAATTAATTTAAAATATCAGTATCCAGGCTCTCCCTGCATACTTTTCATAAGTCACATTTATTCACTATAAAATTTTAATTTTACCCATATTTTCATAGAATTTTATAAAAGTTTTTCTCATTTCAAACTTTTTCTATTGCTGTCATTTTCCCTAGATTTTACTTTTGTATATTTGTGCTTTGTCCTTTTTTCCTTGATTAGTGGCTAGCAGTTTAGTCAACTGATTTTAAAAACGTATTTAGATTTATTTATTTATTTTATTATTTTAAATGTGTGGGTGGTATCTGTGCCTGAACGGATGCCTATGCTCTACTTGTGTGTCTGACGCCCTTGGAGGTCAGAAGAGCATGTTGGATCCCCTAGGACCGCAGTTACAGACAGCAGTGAGACACCATGTGGGTGCTGGGAATCAAAGCCAGGACCTCTGCAGGAGTCACTGAGCCATCTCTCCAGACCCCTACCCCGCCCTGCCCTGCCCCGCCCTGCCCCACTCCAGGCAGAAGACCTAATTTTTGTTTAATTATTTTAGTTCTTCTAGCTTTGTTTTCTATAATTTCTCCTTCATCTTATAAGATTTTCTTCTTTGGTTAGCTAAATTAAAGTTATTTTCCTACCTTTTTGAACTTTTTTTTCTCATCAGTAAAAATATTCAAAACAATGAATTTTCTTCTGGTTACTGAGCTTTTCTGCACAACCTCAGTTTTGTAATGTTTTCACTACATCGTTTCTAGGGACAGCAGTCTTCATTTTTGTTATTTATTTATCTATTTATTTATTCAATTTTTTTATTTTTGGTTTTTCAAGACAGGGAAATCTCTGTGGCACTGGTTACCCTGGAACTCACCTGTAGACCAGTCTGGCCTCTGCCTCCCAAATGCTGGACTAAAAGTGTGCATTACCAATGGCTGGTGTGCAACCTTCAGTTGTATTATCCCCGTAATCCATATTGTTTGAGAGACTTTTTGAATTTTTATTAATGTTTTTATTTATTCCTCCAAGAGAGTTTTTAAATTTTAAGATCTAACTGCTTTCTCATTTTGCTATAAATTTCTAGTTTCAACATGATGTTAATCAGAAAATATGATGTCATTTTTGGTGTTCCTCAGTTATTTAAAAAATCTTAAACATCTTTTTATATTTTGCATGTGTGCATGTGTTCAATCGTATGAGTGGAGGAGCACGTCACCTTTAATTCCAGCACTCAGGAGGCAGAGGCAGGTGGATCTCTGTGAGTTCAAGGCCAACTTGGTCTACAGAGTGAGTTCCAGGACAACCAAGGCTACACAGAGAAGAAACCTTGTCTCAGAAATAAAAAAAAAAGAAAAAAAAATTTTTCTTTGAGACAGTCTTGATAATTTGTCCAGGGTGGCTTGAACTCCTATGGCCTTCAGAACAGCTGGATTACTGGCTCAGGAACCATCCTTGGCTTTGAGAACTAAGACAGGGTATTGCTATGTTGCCAGGCTTGTATTGGTCTCCCAGGCCTAAGTGAGACTCCCCCTCTGTCCTACCACAGCTGGGATACAGGTGCATACCTCTGCACCTGCCTTGGAGCTCTCTGTTTAGAATTTAAGTAGTTTGTATAGCCCAATAAGTGGTCAGTACTTTAATATTTTCTTAAAAAAAATAAAGTATATTTGTTAAGATAAAATTAATAACCATCAGAGCTACCATTTTTATTATGCTGTCATTTATTTACTTGCCTACTTACCTTTGTTCTCTCTGATGAGGAGAAATAAAATTTTTAATTTTTTGGGTTTGTTTGTTTGTTTGTTTTGTTTTTCAAGACAGAGTATCACTATGTAACAGCCTCCGCTGTCCTGAACTCACTCTGTAGGCCAGGCTGGTCTTGAACTCACAGAGATCTGCCTGCCTCTGCCTCCCAAGTACTGGGATTAAAGCTGTGGACTACCATCACCTGCCGTATTTATCTTTTTATGTCTAATAATTTCTGAATGCTGTGATTGTATTGAATAATGTGACTTTCTTATATCTTTTGGGAAAGTTTCACAATTTTTGAAGGATTGCAATCCAGGAAAGCAATTACAGATCTATAGAGATAGAGATAGAGATAGAGATACATATCAGATTTTTTTTAATGTGTTTGTGCTGGGTATTGGGGGCACACACCTTTAATTCCAGCACCCAGGACACAGAGGCAGGTGGGTCCTGTGAGCTCTAGGCCAGCCTGGTCTACAGAATGAGTTCCAGGGGACAGGCTCCAAAGCAATACAGAGAAAGCCTGTCTCGAAACAACAACAACAGAGTATTTGCTTCTGTGGATGTCTATGCATAACCTGCATGCCTGGTACTCGAGGAGACCAGAAGAGGGCGTCAGTCTCCATGGAACTGGAGTTAGAGATGTGAGCTGCCATGTGGGTGCTGGTAACCAAACCAGGGTGCTCTGCAAGAGCAAGCCGCCAGTGCTCCTGACTGATGAGCCATCTCTCCAGCCTCAGTGCCAGCCTATTCACTGAAGCTTGGCCTGTTACTCATTGATTTTAGTTCATCCTCAAGCGTTTCTTCCAGAAGGGTTCATCTAAGTGAGAGTTAGTTTGTGCATTACTGTGTTTATTCCTAAAAGAGGCTGGGATTGCTGAAGATTCTAGAGTTAGAGTGAGTTCTAACTATCTGCTACTACCTGGTGAGCCCTGGCCTTGAAAATATAATGGAAAATAATTTTAATGTGCATCCAGTGTCTTTCTTACTGTACCTTTTGTAGAATGTGTTTAATATACTGAATAGTTAGATCTGCCTTAAGTTTTGTTTATTTGTTTGTTTTTCTGGGGGGGTTCTTTACATTTACTTATTTTGTGTGTATATGGATCTGTCTGAATGAGTTCATGCCATGGCATATGTGATGGTCAGAGGAGAATGTGTGGGAGTTGGTTCTCCTTCCAACATTTGGTCCTGGAGTTAGAACTCAGGCCATCAGGCTTGGCAACAGGCACCTTTACCTGCTGAGCCCTCTCACCATTCCTATTCCTTGAATTCTAAAGGGTTTGCTCTTAGATCTTTCATTGCTCATAGATTTCATTAAGATCTTCTTAGCTGGTTGTGGTAGCACACACCTTTAGTCCTAGCCCTAGGAAGGCAGGGGCAGGTAGATCTCTATGAGTTCAAGGCCACCCTGGTCTACATAGTGAGTTCCTAGTCAGCCAAGACTACATGGTGAGCTCTGTCTCAAAAAAAAAAAGAAAGAAAAGAAATTTATCGTATTGCCTATTTACTTTATTTGTCAGATATAATGCACTGCTTCTTGGTATTTTTTGTTTGAGAGCAGAATCTCATTATGGTGTAGCCCAGGTAGTTCTGAAACTCTGTATCCTCCTGCCTCAGCCTTTGAAATACTGGGATTATGGTATACCACTAAGTCTAGCTTTGCAATATTTAGATACTATCTTTGTATGGATGCCTACTTCCTTTTTGTAGCTCATATTTGAATGAGATGTGTTCACTCAAATCACTGGTAGAAGATGATAGGAAGAACAGCAGTTGCACTTTAGGATCAAAATAAATTTCCAGGGTTCTCAGCCTGAAGGGAGGGGGATAGATTCATTTTTTAAAATACAGCTTCATCTCCCGTGCTTTCCAGTAACTTCAGTGACATAAGTGTTGCAAACTACCAGCTATGAGTTCCCTGGGTTGCTATTCACTTATAGCTTTCCTATACAATTAAAATTGTTTCAAAATAAGAAATTACAAAAATGTTGCAAATGCTTCACTTTTAGAAAGATAGCCCTTCTGAGACTATCAGGGTTATTTTTAACTTTATTTATTTATTTGTTTTGCTTATTTTGGTTATTTTAGACTGGGTTTCTCTATAGAACTCACTCTGTAGACCAGGCTAGCCTGGAACGCATGGAGATTTGCCTGCCTCAATCCCCCAGTGATGAGATTAAAGGCATTCTCCACTACTCTGCTAGGCTGAGACTATCAATTTTAAACTACTCTCCTTATACTGTGATGACACGTTTTTATACCTCCTTTCTCTTTTTCCATATAAGAGCCCCTCCCCCATTCCATCTCAATTCCAAACATGACCTTTAAGATATGACTCTCTCTGGGTGTGAAAATATACTGTTTCCCCATAGATTTCCTTAAATGTTCCTGCAATGTTCAGATATGACTTCTTTTATAGATTTTGATGGTCCTGAATACTTGGGGCTATATTTACTTACAATGTGGCATTTTCTGGGATTTTTAATTGCCTGGTTTTATCAAAATGTACTTTTACTTGTATTTTTTTTATTTGTATTTATTATATATACAGCATTCTGCCTGCATGGTTTCTGGGAATTGAACTCAGGACCTCTGGAAGAGCAGCCAGTGTTCTTAACCACTGAACACTCTCTCCAGCCCCATACTTTTATGTTTATTAGTATCCTCTTTGTTGTTCTGTGCGGTATCTAGGAGAAGGATGAAGAAATTTGGGCTCAATTGCTATCATGTTTCTACCAGAACTCGAAAGTTTAGCTTTCAAGATTATTAAGAAATGGTTTTCCAATAACCTACTAGTTAAAGAAATCACAAAGGAAATTTGAATTTTGAACAAAATGCTAAGTAATAATATTTATTAAAGCTGGTCCAGTTGATTTAAGCAATGCTTAGAGAGAATTTAAAACTTTACTGACCTGTTAGAACAGAAGAAAAGCATCAGTAACCAGAGCATTTGTCTTAAAATGTTAGAAAATTAAACACAAAGAGACTAGAAGAAAATAAAAAATAAAAACAGGAGCTAATGAAATAAAAAGGAAATTTAAACCTATTGGTAGGGAGTCTTGCTGGGTTTTTAAGAAAGGTAGTGACATGATCATATTTGTTTTCCAGAAAGAGACCTCTGGCAGCAGTTTGGAAAATAGATAGAGGAGAAAAAGCTAATCTGAGAAGCCAGTAGGGGGCTTTTCAATCACTAGTTCAGGTAAGAGATGGTGATGTTTAATGTGGGATGGAGAGGAAGGGACACATTCCAAGGATTCAGCTGAAAAAAAAAAAAAAAAAAAGAACCATACCCAGAAAAGCAGAACTTTGGGTATAGTACAACTGTAGTAAAGCTAATCTGAAACCCTCAGAGAAGGTGACAAGGATAGAAACCTCAGACATAGTCTAAACTGCTATATGTAGATGGAATGTCTTCTTGCCTTCTCTCTTGGGGAAGCCTCAGCCTTGATTTTTAGGCTTTTCAACTAATTGAACAAGGCTTACCACATTATCCTAGATAATGTCCTACATGTTCAGTCACCTAATTATGAACTTTTATTACACCTATGAAATAAATTCTCAGCAACACCTATATTAGTGTTTGATTGAATAAATAAAAAGGAATGGCCTATACTAAGTGAAAAACATAAGCTGAGTGTGGTGGACCTAAACCTGTAACCCTAGTACTCAAGAGGCTGGGGCAAAATCTATATATTCTTGTAAGCTTAAGGCCAACCCGGGCTACACAGTGAGTCTGAGGGCAGCTCTGTCTTTTTATTATTTATTTGTTTTTAAGCACTGATCAATAGTTGGCTTATTTTTTTTGTTCTGTGATTTTTAAATCATTGAAACAAGTTTAGTTTTGTTTTGCCTTTGGAGTGGGCAGTGTGTAAAAGTCTGTAGTGGTCGGTGCTAAAAGTTAGAATGCTAAATCCGACATAGTGACTCAGCTGTACTCCCAGGACTCCGGAGTGAACAGGGTGTGGAGTTTAAGGTCACCCCAAGCTACGTGGAGAGTTTGAGGTGCCTGGGTTAAATAATGAGACGTTGTCTTTGAAAGCAAACAAAGCCTCATATGGTGTTGTTTGGCCACTTGGAAGACTCAAGCAGGAAGGGACCTCAAGGCCAGCTGGGCTACTTAATGACTTCCAGGCCAACCTTGGATATAAGTCCTTAGGAGTCATAATACAGATAAAAACCGAAAGAGAAGGTTACAGCGTTTAAGGAAGCAAGAAAAACAAGAGAGCCAAGAGTGATTGCTACAGCACTAAGGGAAAAAATAAGTAAAAACCAGTTCCAAGTTGAAGCCAACAGAAGTATATCCAAACACGAGATAATTTCAATTAAACAAGACCGTTTGCAGTAAAATCAAGAGCAAGAAAGAATATCAGTACCATGGTTTTTAGTCACTGTTGTGTTTTCTAACTCCTGGTCTTCTTACAGGTTGCAGTCTACATGTTACTTCCTTAAGAAGCAGGGTTTGACTCCCTTCTCCCCCAGGCTAGCCATCCCCAAGTCTGAGTTAGGTATTTGTCTTATAGATCCCCACAGCACAGTGTATTCCCCTATAATGGCATGTACTATCCTGAGATGTAACTGTCTGCTGTTCTGTGTCTCTGTTTGGACATAGAGAGTGTTGTTATTTACCATTGTACTCTCCTTGCCTAGCATAACTCACATTAAGTCATAAGTATTTACAGGACTAAGTGATATCCAAGGTGAATAAATAATATAATATAGGGAAAAGACTAGTAGTTT
The DNA here is from genome assembly GCA_030556225.1 of Cricetiscus sungorus. Lineage (NCBI taxonomy): Eukaryota > Metazoa > Chordata > Mammalia > Rodentia > Cricetidae > Cricetiscus > Cricetiscus sungorus. The sequence continues at coordinate 120,997,801 of JANBXA010000734.1, read as the reverse complement.
GGGTTGAAAAGCAGATACCCAGGAATAAGTTTTCTGGAGTCTGTAAAATCCAAAATTCTACTGAAAGATATGAAACAAAGCTTCAAAACAAACAAAGAAAAATGTGTTATATTTATTTAGAAATCCTAAAATGTCAGTTAATCTAAAATCAACCTGTAGGTACAACACTAATTAAATGGGTATGTTAAGGTGCTTCATAAGTCTGTTTGATTTTGTCTTTTGTTTTTGAAACAGAGTTTCACTATGTAGCCCAGGCTCTCCTAGATTCTTTTCATAGACCAGAGTAGCCTCCATCTCCCAAATACTGGGATTAAAGATTTCACCATCATACCAAGCTTGATAAGTCTGTGTTTGTATGGAAGGATAAATAATCATGAGAAACCAGTACAATTTTAAAGAAAAAGGAATTGCCCTACTTATAATGAAACCGTTATACACAGTGCTGTAAGTGTCAGGACAGGCAAGTTAATACTCAGAGAGAGCCTAGAAACAAAGGAGCTGTGTATTTATGGGAATTTTGTAAATGCCTGAGGTAGCATTTCAAGTTAATGGGGAAGAAGTGAGATAATAAGTCGTATTTAAACAGTTATAAACATTTTGAAAAAATAATTGGATCCAGCTGGATGGTGATAGTGCACACCTTTAATCCCAGCACTTGGGAGCCAGAGGCAGGTAGATCTCTGAGTTTGAGGCCAGCCTGATCTACAAAGTGAGTTCCAGGATGACATTTACTCCACTGTCCAGCATTTGTAATACCATTGTTAGGGTGCCAGGTGCCAGAGAGAGGAGGATCCCTGGGCCTTTCTTGCCAGACATTCTACTGCATCAGTAGACACCAAAATCCTGGAGAGACCCTGTCTTAAAACTAAAATGAAGGGTGATTGAGGAAGGGCACCTGACATTGACCTCTGCCCTTCACATGCACGTGCGTGCGCACGAGTACACACACACACACACACACACACACACACACACACACACACACACACACGTTTTGTGTTTTAAGGAAATACTATAGAACTGGTTCAGTGAGTAAATGTGTCTACTGCCAAGCTTGGTGACACACAGGCACAGCAAATAAATAAATGAGAGTTCAAAAAGTCCAACAAAGGAGAATGTTGAATGCAGTGGAACACACGGGAACCATTGGGTTCTTGGTGTTTGTGGAACACTTCCAACAGGAATGACAGTGGTAGAAAGGAAAAAACTGGCATTGGAGATGAGCATGGGGGAAGTACTCTAGTTTTAGTACTCTAAAACAGTTTTTAAACCTATGACCACAGATATCTTGAAATTGTTTAATGACATTTAGTACCCTAACTCTCAATTAAGCAATTAAATTTACTATATTTTTCTAATCTAAGACTCAATTTTTCCCCATATTTCAACTTCTCTGTGATTAAGAGCTGTATTAGAATTCATGATTTGTCACAGCTTGATTTCTTTTTATTGGCATATGACATATTGACATCAATGGTGCCTTAGAATTTAATGAAAATGCAGAGTAATTAACCCATTTTGAGGCCACCCTATTAGTTACTTGGATTTTATTGTTATAATTCATATGTATAAGAAGCATCCCGTCCCAGAAGGTAGAGTTTGTCAGGTTTTTGTTTCTTGTTTTTTGTTTTGTTTTGTAGTTTTTTGAGACAGGGTTTCTCTGTGTAGCATTTGAAGCCTGTCCTGGAACTAGCTCTTGTAGACGAAGCTGGTCTCAAACTTGAGATCTCAAAAAGAGATCTGCCTGCCTCTGTCTCCCAAGTGCTGGGACTAAAGACGTGTGCCACCACCACCCAGTGCTCTCAGCATTTTATGTTGTTATTTTCTCACATAAATTCCCTCCACAGAACTGAGTGCAATGGTGCACACATAATTATGTCTGTGTGGGAGGCTGAGTTGGGAGAATCACATACTAGCTCAAAACAAGCCTGGGTAACAAGAGTGACTGACTCCATCTCAAAATACATCAACCCTCTGCCCCCACCCCATAGTTATACCTCAGACTGAGTAGTATAGAGACAAAAAGCCATTTGTCTAAAGTCACATGATCTTTTCTTAAATGGTGGAAGTCAACAGTTCTGATTCCACAGTTTATAAGTGTGATGCAACTTATACTGCATCTCTTAAGAAGCCAGATTCTTGAAAGGCAAGTCTTAGTCTTTAGACATCTTAGCTTTAAACAGTTTTGCAGACTGAGGAACTCAGTTTAGGGTACTTGCTTAAGGTGTAAATTCCTGGCTTCCATCCAAACAAAAACTTTATTAAGATTTTTCAATAAAAAGCAGCTTTCTATAAAATATTCTTTATCAAGCCAGGTATAGTAGCACATGCTTGTTGCCTAATCATTTCAGAAAATATGAAATATATTAATATTTCAATACAAAATAAATATCATTTAATACAAAATAAATACAAAAAATCTTACATTTTAAAATAATTCTTTGATATACTATCATTTCCCCATTTGTTAAACATGAAAAGAAATTGCACACTAGTAGATGTGTTGAATTTTACATAAGGATTTAAATCTTATCTGGGCGTAGGATTCATGCCTATAATCCTAGCACTTGGAAAGAGGATCAGGAGGTCATCTTCATCTATATAATTAGTTCCAGACCAGCCTGGGCTGGGTGAGACCCTGCCTTAGAGAAAAAAAAAATCAGTTTTAACCGAGTGTTTGATGCTGCAGGATATAGAAAATAGTCAGTGTTTTTCAGAGCTGATCAGTATTTTAATTTTATAACCACCAAAGCTGAGAGCATAGCTTGGTATAAATATATAGTATAAAATAACAAGTAATCTTAGGAGTATTTCATAAATTATTGGATATTCTGCCCCAGACCAAAAAAAATTTTTAAAGGTTTATTTATTGATTTTATATAGTGTTCTGCCTGCATGTGTGCCTGCACGACAGAAGGTACCAGATCTCACTACAGATGGCTGTGAGCCACCATGTGTTGCTGGGAATTGAACTCAGGACCCCTAGAGAACAGCTTGAGCTCTTAACTGCTGAGCCATCTCTCCAGCCCCCCCTTTTTTTATATATGTTTTTAAACAAACTAAAAGTCTTTCAATGATATTTTTATTAGACTCAAGTCAGCAATTTAGCACTGTTTTTTATTTGTTGAGACAAGATCTCTCTTTTAGCCCTTGGCTAGCTTGAAACTCACTATGTAGTCCCTGAACTCATAAGGATCTGCCTGCCTCCGCCTACCAAGTGCTGGTATTAAAGGCATAGGACACCGTGTGCCACTCAACTGTCAGTTTTAAAAATCAAACATTCTAACATAATGGAACTTAAAGGCACACTAATTTGACTTATGCTAAGGAATGATAGAAATAATAATTTTCCCTTTCATAACTATTAAAATATTCTAAATAAAAGCAGAAACTTTGGAGTGCACAGTAAAATTACTACAGTTCTTCATAGTGTATATCAGTCCCTGATTTGAACCAAGGTATTTGGATTACATGGTGCTGTGGTATGTGCAGTTCAGGCTTCTCATGTTGTATGTTCAGAACCAAGGCTGCAGCGTGGGCAAGCACTTGAGGAAACAACTTAGATTCATTACATGCCTGATACTCAATTTTCAGCCATTGAGCCAGAAGCCTTTTATTGTTGCCAAAATTTTCACAGTTTACTGTGAACAAGGTCAGGATCACCAGGCAGTCTGTCCTCAGATTAGAACGGTGTGATGGTGCTAACACTATCAATGCAGCCTTCAGATCGGTTTCCGTTTGACTCTGGTTGAGCGTGTCCTTCTTTTTTGTGTTGGTGTTTGTTTTTTGAGACAGGGTTTCTTTGTATAGCTTTGGCTGTCCTGGAACTAGCTCTGTAGACCAGGCTAACCTAGAACTCACAAGTGCTGGCATTAACGGTGTGTAGCACTCTGCTGGCTTGAATGTGACCCTCCTATCTGGCTTACTATGGTCCTTTTGAGATCACACTTAATTGTTGTCTTGGGCATTCCCTTGTCAAGCAATTCAGAAGCATTAATAGACAGCATCAACTACAAGCTATCTTCAGGACAAAGTATCGAATGAATCTGCTTCAAGGTGAAGTGGTGATGGGGATATTATTCCAAAGCACAAATAACTAAAGACACTATGAAATAAAGCAAACGTTAAGTGAAAGAAGCTCATCCAGGAAAAAACAGCAACAACAAATCCCAGGCCAGGAACAAACAAACAAAAATTATAGAATAAAAAAATACCAAAATGGGCATGGTTGAGGCAGAGGGATTAAAAGCTGGAGGTCATCCTCCACTACACTGAGTTGAAGCCAGTCTGGTTGTACATGAACCCTCTCCAGGAAAAGCAAAAGCTTCAACCATGCACCTACATACTAGAGAGGCAGGACATGTCCCCATAGATTCAGAAATCAGTATCTGAAGGGGTCTGTGGGGACACCTGGCTCTTCTGTCTTTGTGTCAGATGGGGACAGTAGCATGGGTTGGACTGGCTGAGCCTCCAGGGTGTGGGTGAGTTTGCTCCCTCCCATTCTTACAGCGTAAGAAGAGAGTCTCAGCTTGCTCCTTCAGGTTGAGTCCAGTGGCTGGCAGGTTGGGAGCCTCCCAGTCAGGGCAGGGGTCCATTTCTCAATGTTGCCTCTGCAGCTCCCAGCTATGCTGCTCCCAGCTATACACATGGTCTCCAGGGTTCTGAATACAGGAGGTCAGGGAACACCAAACTTTATTATGATTGCAGCCCAGTTCCTCTTTTTTTTTTTTTTTTTTAAGACACTTAAGAGAAAAAGGTATATGAGAGGCAATCTTTAAACACCTTACATACTGAAAAGTGTCTTTTTTAGGTTTCTTAAGGAAGCTAAGCGAATGGTTATGCAGGGAATGAAGAAACAGGATCTCTTGAGCCCAGTGAAGTAAGACTGGGCAACATAGCAAACTTCTGTGTGAGGAATTTGGAAGCACGTCTCCATCTGTAATTGTATTCCTTTTGTCTGCTCTGGCTTGAACCTAGGGTATCGTGAGTGCTAAGCCCTGTTCTGTTTTTAGTTTATACACTATAAAGTCCACCATTTGTCTTTTTGACGAATCTCAGTTTGAGTTACTTTCTGAAATTTTCCTCAGTCTTCTAGCCCTTTGTTCACTTTTTAATTTCTGTTTTAGCAGTCCTTTCCTGTTTCCTGGATACTGGCTTTTTTTAATAGCATTCTATTCTTGTTTTACAAGAGCAGTAGACTCTTTTAGCTCTCTGAGCATAATGATTTACTTTGGATTTTTTCCCATGTATTTTTACATTTCCCTTAAATTCCTGTTTGAGTTTTTGTTTGTTTTTTATTTTTTTACGCTGTTATCTGAACATGCCCTTTTTTATTTACCGGTGGCTCGGTGGGAGTCTAAAACCCTGAATGGAAACCCTGCATGTACAAATGAGGCTTGTTAAACTACATTGTCATCACAGGGTAATTCAGTGGTGGAGGTTGGGAGGCTGTAATCCCTGGGTCTCTTCTGGGCTGGTCAGGTTAGCTGAATGCACCTGTTTAAAGACTGGTCTGGCCGCCTTCTGAAAGCCACCTTGGAGATTGGAGCCAGAGGAATTTCTGATTCAGCAGTTCATGTTTTCAGTCATTTAAGCCCTTGTTTGTGGTACAGTTCTGTGCCTTCAACTATGCCTGGCATCCTCATTCCAGGGAGCTTTTGTTTTGAATTACCTTTTTCAGAGAATGAGCCTCCAAACTTCTGCAAGGACACAGGGCAGCTGTTCTTGTGTGAAAGTCAGAAGACAACTTGTGGAAGTCAGTTCTCCTTCCACCACGTGGGGCCTGGGATGGAACATGTATGGTCAGGCTTGGCAGCGGAGTGATTTTCCCGGTAGGGATGGGTATCTCACTGGTCCCACCACAGTAGCTCATATACTGCTTATGAGAGGTCAGAGATTGGAAGCATTGTGAATCTAAGTTACTCTAAAAGAATTATCTAAGAGAAAAATGTACATCCCTCATGACCCAGCACGTTCACTCGTGTGTGTGTGTGTGTGTGTGTGTGTGTGTGTGTGTAAGCAATGTGCCCAACATGCACAATGGCCCACATCTATAATCTTAACACTTGGAAGGCTGAAGTAGGAGAACTATAATTTTGAGACCAGTCTGTCCTATGACACCCTATTTCAAAAGAGTGAAAGGGATTTAAATCCAAAACAAAACAAATAAAAAAACAAAAACAAAAACAAAAAACAAAAAAAAACAACCCCAAGCCAGGCATGGTAACCCATTCCTATAATCCTAGCAAGGAAAGGGAAACGCAGGAGAATTACAAGGACATTCTTGTCTACGGGTAAGTTCCAGGCGAGCCTGGATTACATAGCAAGACCATGTCTTTAAAAACAAAACCAAAGAAAGGAAGGAAGGGAGGGAGGAAGAAAGAATGGTGCACACCTTTAATTTCAGTGCTCGGGAGGCTGAAGCAGATCAATCTCTGCGAGTTTGAGGCCAATCTGAACTACAGAGCTAGTTACAGGACAGCCAGGGCTACACAGAGAAACCTCCAGAAAAAGAAAAGGAAAGGGAGGAAGGAAGGAAGGAAGGAAGGAAGGAAGGAAGGAAGGAAGGAAGGAAGGAAGAAAGGAAGGAACAAACCGTTGATGGCAATTTTAATATCCTAGGAAAAGTATCAATTAGAATAGTTGTATACATCTCAAAAAAAAATCACACATCAATGAAAATAAAGAAATTAATTATATTTAATTGATTATCATTGAGTTAGAAACAAGCTTTAACTATCATAATTTATGTTTCCAGTTACATAAAATTCAAGAACTGGGAAATCTAAACTAGATTTTAGTCATATGTATTCATATTGTGAATCCATAAAGAAAGAAGACACTAATATAGAAGTAAGAATTTGGCCAGGCAGTGGTGGCCCATGTGTTTAATCCAAGAACTTGGGAGGCAGAGGCAGACAGATCTTAGTGAGTTCAAGGACACCCTGGTCTACAAAGCAAGTTCCAGGACAGCGAGGACTACACAGAACTCTGTCTTGAGAGGGGAAGAAAAAAAAAAAAAAAAAGAAGAAGTAAGAATTTTGTTTCCTTTAGAGTACTATTAGTTTGGGAAAGATAATAGAAAAGAGGCTTCTGGGGTATCAGCAAGATGATTTTTTTATCTTATTTTTTAGGTTATTTTTATGTGTATGATTGTTTTGTCTGTATTTATATATCTGCACCATGTGTATGCCTGGTACTTCTGGGGGCCAGAAGATGTTGGGATCCCTAGAACTGGAGTTACAGATGATTGTGAGACACAATATGAGTGCTGGAAATGAAACACTGGTCCTCTGGTTAGCTGGATGGTGGTGACTCATGCCTTTAATTCCAGCACTAGGGGGGCAGAGGCAAGTGGATCTCTGTGAGTTCGAGACCAGCCTGGTCTACTGAGTGAGTTCCAGGACAGCCTCCAAAGCTACAGAGAAACCCTGTCTCAAAAAAGCAAAACAAAAACAAAATCCACTGGTCCTCTGGAAAAGCAGTAGGTGCTCTTAATTGCTGAGCCATTCTCCAACTCCTAATGGTTAATTTGTAAATGTCACAGTTGTAACATGTGACCATTCAAGATACCTCCCAGCAATATCTGCCTTGCATTAAGTTAGGGTTGTGATATTTTGGGGGACCAGAGTCCATCATATATAGCCATATTTTCAGCTATTAATTTTGATCCAGACTTTCTTGGTACTAAATATTGCAACTACTTAATTTTTTTATTTGCATCTATAATTTTCTGTTGTGTCTGATTTATTTGTTTATTTTTTATTTTGCAGTGCTAGGGATCAAATCTAGGAACTTGTACATACTAGGCAAGTCCTCTGATCATTGAGCTATAACCCCAGCCCTCCTGCATCCTAATACAGTTTTAGTTTGGACACAGTGAAATCCTAATCTCATTTTCATGAGACTTCATACAGTCTCTTCAAAGAATTATTGTGCAAATAATTACTGTACCTTGATGGTTTAATTGCCTGCAAGCAGTAGATCAATGAGAAATTAATGAATAAACCATTCAGAAGTGAAAAAAGATGCTCTGAGTTGCTACCTATTTCAGGTACAAATGGATTCCTTGCATTGGTCATTTCCAATGCTCTGAGAAGTATTTTATTTTATTTCTACGTATGTGTTTATGTTTGTGTATATACACAGATGTATGTACACCATGACGTGTACCAGAAAAGATCATTAATCTCTTGAACCTGGAGTTATGCCTGGATGTGAGTTCTGGGAATCAAACTCAAGTTCTCTGGAATAGTTGTAAGCACTCTTAACTACTGAGACCTCTCTCCAGCTGCAGGAATAGTTTTGTTTGTTTTTTGTTTCTTTTTAACAGATGAATAATTAGAAGTTCAAAGGACTGGGAATGAGGGTCAGTGGTATAGCTTGCTCAGCATGCAAGGGTTCAATTCCAAGTACCGTAACAAATAGATATGTAAATAACAATCAGGAAACGAGTGAGTATTGGGCTAGAATCAAACTCCAGTAAATCCAGTTGGTTTCCAACCCTTTATTTTTTTTCTTTCTGTTAATGTTGATTTTTTTTGTTTGTTTGGTTGGTTTTTGTTTGTTTGTTTTGTTTTGTTTTTGGAGATAGGATTTCTCAGTATTGCTTTGGAGCCTGTCCTGGAACTCACTCTGTAGACCAGGCTGGCCTCGAACTCACAGATATCCACCTGCCTCTGCCTCCTGAGTGCTGGGACTAAAGGCACGTGCCACCAACAACTAGCAGGGGGGTAATTTTTTTTTTAACTGAACTTTTTAAAAAGTGTTCCCTAGAAAAGCACTTGTTTAGTATGCCCAAGGCCCTGAGTTAATCCCTAGTACAATCAGTTGGTCAGCTAATTAATTAGTTAAACAAATGTGCAATAAGTGAAAACAGTAGAGGATAAGTTCCCAACTGAAACAAAAATTTGAATTGGACCTAGCATGTATAGGCTCTAACTTCAGTTCACAGCACTAGGAAAAAACCAAACAAAGCATTTTTACCTTCTATCAATGAGTAAATCTAGGAAAAGATACATGAATTTTGAAATATTTTGTAAAATTTTAATGAAATTAACTTAATAAACTCAGTAATGCAATATGTTCACAAATTGAACTCACTCATAATCTCATTGCCTAATTTGATCTTTTTTTTTTTCCTCCAATTATCTATCTAGATACAGTCTTCACAAACTTCCTTAACTTCTTTATTTCTCAGTGTGACTGAATTCTGGTGCATTCTCATTTATTTTATTTTGTACTATATATGTGTTTATAATGGTTTTTTGTTTGTTTTGTTTTGTTATTTCAAGGTATGGTCTCACTGTGTATCCTTGGCTGTCCTGGAACTTCACTCTGTAGACCAGGCTGGCCTCAAACTCAAGAGATCACCTGCCTCTGCCTCCTGAGTGCTGGGATCAAAGGTGAGCGCCACTACTGCCCAGTATGTGTTTATAATATGATTTATCTCATTCTATTGATTGATGTTTAGGTGGATCCCATTATCTTTTTTAGTTATATTTGTATTTATGGGGGCAGGGGGGACACATCCAGAGAACAATTTGAAGAAGTAGGCTCTCTCCTTCCACCTTAGGGGTCTTGGAGTGGAGTTCAGATCCAGCTGGGCAGCACTCAGGAGGTAGAGGCAGGCTGAGTTCAAGGCCAGCCTGGTCTACAGATTGAGTTCCAGGACACCCAGAGCTACACCCTGTCTCAAAAACCAAAAGCAAAGCAAACAAAAAGATTTACTTATTTTACATTATGTGTATGACTGTTTGCCTGCATGTATGTATGTGCACCATGTGTGCCTGGTAGCCATGGAAATCAAGAGGGTATCTGATACCTGGAACTGGAGTTTCAGATGGTTGGGAGCCATCATATGGGTGCTGGAAATTGAACCTGCGTGCTCTGCCTGAGTAACAAGTAATTTTTTTTAAACTTATGTGGAAAGTTTATTGAGAAAGAGAATAGAGTATGTAAGGGAAAGGAGAGTGGGGAGAGAAAAGAGAGAAAGAGAGGGAGAGAAAGAGAGAGAAACAAGTGCTCTTAACCAATGAGCCATCTCTCCAGCTCTATACCTTATCCTTAAGAATGGTCATTACTAATCTTGTTTCATTCTGTTATTGTCTCTCATTGTTTTATCTTTTTATGTTAACTGTCATATTAGTTTCTTAATTCCCATGGATAGCAGTTGCACCCTATTTGATACATGTTCAGTTGTATTGGTAGAAGTTGTTTTGAATATGCAGATAAATCTTAGAAAAAATGTACATGGATGGGTTATTTTACTGTTAGAGTGTCTCTACAATCTTTCCAAATTAAATATACCTATTACTTCTGTAATTCTTATACATCTTTTATTTAGACTTCAATCCAAGTGCTTTCAAGTTTTTGGCGTGGTCCAGCTAGAGGACTCATTGTGTAAAGGCCCTTGTTGCCAAACCTATTGACCTGAGTTTGATCCCCAGAACCCACATGGTGGGAGAAGAGAATTAATTCATCCAAGTTGACTCTGACTGCCACATGTGCACTGTGGCATGTACACACGCTTCATGCCCATCACACATGTGCAATAAGTAACTTTCAAAAAAAATTAATTTGTAGATTACAAGGAATATCTTTTGAATTAAAGCTTGAGTTGAGGGCTGGAGAGATGGCTCAGTGGTTAAGAGCCCTGACTGCTCTTCCAGAGGTCCTGAGTTCAATTCCCAGCAACCCCATGGTGGCTCACAAACACCTATAATGAGATCTGGTGCCCTGTTCTGGTGCACAGGCATACATGCCTGTAGAACATTGTATACATAATAAGTAAATAAATCTTGAAGGAAAAAAATGAGTTGATTACTAGTATATAAAAATGTAATTTATAAAAAAATGTAATTTATTTTTGTAAGTCTGACAACAGTCCTAGTAATTTATCTACAGAGGAATTTTCTAAATAGTTATGCAGATGACATGCAATCATTTGTTTTCCCTTTTCTTCCTTTTTAACTTTTTATTTCTCTTAATTTGCTTTATTGTGCTAATTAGCAACTTGTATTAAACAAAGTTGGATTTACCATGGAATTTTGTTAGGTGACTGATCAAATTAAGGAAGTTCCCTCCAGCCTTTGTACAATAAGAATGTTAATTGCCACAGTGCTAGGTTCTACCAAGTGCTTTTTGTGGGCTATTATCTATAAAAATTATTTCCTGCTTTTCCTTTTTAAGGAAGGTTTATGTTAACATAGAACCTTTGGTTAGTATATACCATTATGTTTATAGTATATTTGTTTAATGGAGTTTTAAAATGTTAGATATTAACTTTCTCAAGAGTAATTAGATTATTTGTGAAAGGGAAAGATGGAATAATATATATATATATATGTAGGCTTATAAAATATTAGGAGTCAGCTGGCACCGTGATACATGCCTGCAATATCAGCTGGGGGATGGAACAGTTTCTCTGGTTGATTAGCTCAATGGGTAGAATACTTGCTTGGAAACAGAGTCCTAGGTTCAGTCCATACTACCACATAAACCAGACATGGGGTGCAGGCCTGTGATCTGAGCACTTGGGAAGTGGAAATATGGTCAGAGACGTTCAAGATCACACATAAAGAGTGAGTGAGGCAGCCTGGGCTGGATGAGGCCCTGTCTTAAAAACAAACATTTGAAAGGTACACAAAGGGAATCCCAGCAATCTCATCATTAGAAGTTACTCCTATTTAAAACTGTGGTCCCTGATTTCAACCAATTTTTTTTTTTTTTTTTTTTTTTTTTTTAATTTTACATCCCAGCCACACTTTCCCCTCACTCCTCTCCTCCATGGGAGGCCTGCCCTTTCAACAAATCCTTTTTAAAGCTTTGCATCACGAAGTTTAATTTTCATCTCAAATGCCCATGTTACTGTATGTAGTTTAGAAGGTGGTAAACAGTGATATGGTTAGAAATGTAACAGGAAAATACAGTAGAAGAAATAATTGTAGGTTGTTAGTATGATAGTTTCAGCTGTGACTGGTAGTATCCAGTGAAGAATATCTACCTTTAGGATTAAAAGAAAGGTAAAAGTATGTTATTCACAATACATTTCTTTTATCTATTCCCTTCTTAAAAAGTGGCTCAGGCCAGCATGTGCTGAAGTAATGAAACATAATGAAAAATAAGTGTTATATATATATATATATATATATATATATATATATATATATATATGTTTTTTGGTTTTGTTTTTTCTTGTTTTGTTGTTGTTGTTTGTTTGTTTTGTTTTGAGATGGGTCTCACTATCTATCCCTGTCTGGCCATGTAGAACTCATAGAGATCTGCCTGCCTCTGCCTCATGATTTCTGGGATTAAAGGCATGAGTGACCACCTCCATCTTTACTGGCATTTGCTTATGCACAAAAATGCTTCCACATTTTTACTGAAAAAAAGAGTGTCAACGGTTAAGAGTACACTCTTGCTGCCTCCATTCTGTCTCAGGACCCACACTGGGCAGCTCATAGCTACCTGTAACTCCACTACAGGGAGTTCAGACTTTCTTCTGTCCTCTGAGGTGCCACACACTCATATGCACACACCCTCCCATAGATAAATACACACTCATATTTTTTTTATAATCTTAAAAAAAAATAAGGTTAAATGTAGTGGTATATACCTTTGATCCCAGAATTTAGGAGGCAAAGAGAAATAAATGTATCTTTGTAAATTTGAGGCCAACCTAGGCTACACGTTGAGTTCCAGACTGGCAACTGCTACATAGTGACATCCTATCTTAGAGGAAGAGGAGGAGGAGAAAAGAAAGAAGAGGAAGGAGGGAAGAAGAAAAGGAGATGTGTGGTCTACTAACTTATTGAGGTTTAATAAGGATCAGGATAAACAAATAGGCAGAAAAGATGTTTATTCAGGGAGAAATAACTCACAACATAGATGAACACCAGCAGGTTCCTGGTCCCCAGGATGCCTCCGGATGTACTCCTGTCCCCGTGGTGCAAGCAAGAGAGCTCTCGGAGCCCCCTCCTCAGCCTTTTCCCCCCCAGGTCACGTCTGGCCCTGTCTCCACCCCTAATGGGCGTGGTCTAAGCCACAGGTGCTGACAAGGTGAATGTCTCACTACACTGACTTGTAGTTCCAAAACCCAGAGATAAGAAACCATTTTAAAAATAATCATTCTGGTTAGTACACAGGCAGTTAAACCTCACCTGTTGCTCGGGAGCATTTGCCAGTGCCACTTGTATGACCTGTGACTCAGGTTTAATACTGTCTCTTAAGTCCTTACAAGATAATGAAGCTCTCTAGGAGGAACTAACCTGCTAGCATCGGAAGCTTCCTTAAGAAACAATCTTCCCAGGCATTCTTTGGCTTCAAAATCTCTTCTCGTGGAACACTTCCGTGAAAATAGTTACTCATGATGTAAGAGATAGATTATAAAAACTATAGTATTTAACCTTTCTCTTCTTATGCCTCAGAAATCAAACTGCTTCATTTTGGAAAGTGTGTGTGTGTGTGTGTGTGTGTGTGTGTGTGTGTGTGTGTGTGTGTTTGGGGGGTATAAGATGTATAAATTATACACTCCCATAAGGGATCATTTTAACTGTACATAGTTAATTATGGAAATTTACAATGGAGGTTCTGGACCTTTATATATTAATTTATACTATTTGTGTTTTTTCTTAGTTTCTGCCACTGCCTTCTACAAAGCACAACCTGTAATTCAGTTCATGTGTGAAGTTCTTGACATTCATAACATTGATGAGCAACCCAGACCTCTGACTGATTCTCATCGGGTAAAATTCACTAAGGAGATAAAAGGTGAGTTCATTAGCATTTTGAAAACAATACTTTTAGATATCATTTCTAGAGTTTGTTACTAATTAGCATTTAAAACAGCTTGACTATAAAATGCATGGATAAGATAACTTTATATGAAAGTGTTTTTATAATTAGGATCAATCTGTGTGATATGCGCAATAGAACATAGATTAACTATAAAATGCTACATCAGATGCGTTCCTTTAGCTTCTTAGGTAGTGGTTGAATGAAGAATGTGCTAAATAATCCAGCTACATTTTTGTTTTTTGTGAATACTGTCCCATACTAGCTGGAGAAATGAGTGTGTCTCATGGGACAATGTTTCTCTAATACTATCTTTTTAAAGTAAGAATCTTACCTTAAGAACTGTGGTTGGAATGTAAAGTGAAATTAAAAAATAAAAAAATAGCAAAAGAAGAATCTTACCTTAAAAATATTGTTACTTTAGAATTTGACTCACTCTTTGAACATATTCTGATTAATGATCTTACTATTTTTCTAAAATTACAGTTTTTAAAAATCTTACTTCTTTGTAATCTTAGAATATAGAATTCACCAGTTTTATATGTTGCTCTGAATTTGTACCTTAGCTATATAATGCACATTATTAGAGGTGCCTATCTTAGTTAAAATTTTTGTAGTGGTGTTGCATCATATGCTCATTTAACTAAAAAAGTTATATCTATGGTCCCTCAAATTAAAATTACTTTAATAGTGTTCTGATATTATATTCTGTGCATACTTGCACCTTCTATATATTTTAAGTACATTTACAGCTTGTGTTCAAAGTCACTCTGCTTTATCAGCAATTTCAGAGATTTTTAAAAACCAATTTGTGTACAATTCTTTCCTTATTTATGATTTTAGTATGTAATCCTCCTGTAAGATGCAACTCCACTGTATGCAGTGTAGTATGTATTCATGAAGAAACCAGAAAATATCTAGTAAGGAGTAACAAACTTTGTTTATATTAAATGTTACATCTTAAATAGATAGAAATAATTATGTTGTTTTTGTTTTAAGATTTTACCTATTTGTTGCAGATAATTTTCAGCTTGTGGTTTGAAGGAAGCATTCAAGTTTGTTCACTGAACATCTTTCAGTCCCCCAAATCAGTTAGAGTAGGTGCATACATCCTGCCTGTTCCAGTTACCATTCATTCTTTGCCATTCAGTAACAACAAAAACGAGACAGTCATTGTAATAAAGCATTCAAAGGAAAGCCCTTTCTGTTTTGTTAATAAGCATCCATCTATCTCAAGTTATGTAAGTGTCAAAATAAGAAGCTGATCAAGGTGACTGTTTTGCAACCATATCATTGTCTGTTCATAATCTGTTTTAACTGCAGTTAGCATTGTCAGGAGGTTAGCGCATTACCTGCCATTATATATGTGATCATCAAAATGCCATGGTTTCTAGCGGAGTTGCTGCTTAGTTACCACCTCTGGTATCATGCAATCACTTACATTATTTTTCGGTAACTATGCAATCAACTCATATCACCACTCTATCACAGAAAATACAAGATGTACAGAACAAGGATCCAACTGCTGCCCGAAGAGCATGGACTCGGTCTTAACTTCAACTGCTCAGGGGCCCAAAGAAATGACTGAAAAATTGACTAGAAAGCATTATAAAGTTGATGTTATAGTGAAGGTAAAGCCAAGTTTATAGGTTAAATATTTATTAAAGTCAAACGTTTTGGTTGGATGGAGGGTTTGGGGAGGGACCTGGGCAGAGAATTATCTATTCCATTTCTTTATAATTTTGACTTTTTGCTAGCCCCTGGATTTGGTCTAATTGTTAGGTACCTATGATCTTACATTTGGGGTAGAAAATCTGGGTTGTATCTAATTAATAAACTAGTATTTTTTTCCTCCATTCAAAGTCAAGAAGACTTTTTTGAAAAAGGGGAGTCTTTAAAGTACATCATATATCCCTATCACAGGAACTCAAAAAAAAAAAAATAGAGTTTTGGGTTCAGTGATGTTCGGGTTTAAGATTTAACTTACATAAGGAGTTTGCTGATATTGCTAAACAGTACCTAAATTATGTCATAATTAATATAAATTTAGTATATTGATTATATTCTAGTTAAACTTACTTTCAACTAGTTAGTAATAACTTTGGAGTGGGTTTTTTTTAACAATAATTCTTGGAACTTACACAGCAGGAATATTGGGGAAATGTATGGTAATTTATGTATATAAAAGCACTAATTTACTTTTAGTAAAAACTTGTTTTATAAGCAAGTACAACCTTATTTATTTAAACTGGGCAGTGGTGGCACACGCCTTTAATCCCAGCATTTGGGAGGCAGAAGCAGGTAGATCTCCATAAATTCAAGGCCAGCCTGCTCTACAGCACAAGTGCCAGGACAGGCTTCAAAGCTACACAGAGAAACCCTGTCTAGAAGAAAAGAATAACTATGTTGGTTTAAATATGGAGAAAACTTGAAAATAAATAGTTAACTGGCTCAAATAACAGAAACCTATTTTGTTTTTCCCCTAAATATAATATTTTTATGTTGCTTATTTCATATTATTGCTGTTTCCATAAGGCCTTCCTTTGTGTTTGTTTTCTGGCCTCCTTTATAATAACTTAATGAATATTTGAAATTTTAATTTTAGAAATGTAGCTATAATGAAAAATTACTTCTTAGTGATTTAATTTTTATTAAGAATACTTTTAAAGGAAAACCATATGCAATTCTAATTTGTGCTGATCTATCAAAATATCATTTGCTATGAGTGTACTTTATGTTGCTAGTATAGTTAATAATTAGGTAAGAAAACAAATTACACTGTGGTAGGGTTCTCTTGACATTTTATACTGGATAATTTGCTGAGTTTGGAGGAACAATTCTGCACTTTCTAGAATATTTGGAAGTGTCCACCCCCAACTCACCACCTGCCAGTGATATCACCTAGTTTTAAGAGTCACAGAAGTCTTCCTGAGGCTGGGAGTGTACCTCATGCCTAATGTGTGCCACGGCCCTGGATTTGCTCACTGCAACACACACACACACACACAGTTTCTCCAGGCACTACCCCATGTCCCAGAGCCAGAGGTGAGCAAAATCATATTCAGATGAGAATTACTGCGCTATAGGGATTACAAACATAAAAGTGAATTACTTAAAGTAATAACTAATTTCTGTTCAGAAACTAAAACTCCTCCATTTGTACCCTTCTAGACTCACTCTTCAGAGCTAGGCCAGACTTTAAAAATGGACTGGTTTTTCTGTGAAGAGTAGCAATTATATGTTAACTTTTTTTTAATGTTATATTGTTAACTCCTGGGTTACTACATTGGCCAATATGGCAGCTAAGAGTTTGCATAATTAACTTAATTAAAATTAAACTTTCACTTTATCAGGCACATAGGCTGCATTTTCTATAATCAGTTAACATGTTCCTAATGATTGCCACATTAGCACAAATTTGACATCATGCCTGGGTACCTTTAAAAAAATAAAATAAAAAAATAAATAAATAAATAAATAAATAAATAAGATTTTATCTTCTTCAGCTGAAATTTAAAGCCCATTTCTTTACTTTCTAGAATTGGCCTAGAATTCTTGAATCACTAAAATCCATAGATGAACTTCAGACACCTAAAAATATTTAAAATTCTTGACTAGAGAGGTGCCTCAGTGATTAAAAGCAGTGGTTGCTCTTCCAGAGGATCCACGTTCAATTCTCAGCACCCACATGGCAGCTCCTAACTGTTTGTAACTCCAGTTTCAGAGGGTCCAACATCCTCACACAGACATACACGCAGGCAAAACATCAGTGCACACAAAGTAAATAAATCTTTTTAAAAAATTACTTGCTAAATATATGTGTGTATTTTCCTGAGAGTTTATTTCTTTCATCAGATTCTCAAAGGGGTCAGTGACTGGTGGGTCTTTGTGAGTTCTAGGCCAGCCTGGTCTACATAACAAGTTCTAGCATAGCCAGGGATACATAGACAGACCCTGTTTCAAAAAAATACAAAAGAATTATTTGGAGGATTAACAAGATGGCTCAATTGGCAAATCCACTTGCTGACAAGTTTGGCAACCTGAGTTTGATCCCTAGAACCCATATAGTGAAAGAAAAGGACCAATTCCTGCAAGTGGTCCTCTGACCTCTACATCCATTTGTGCATTAGTGCGCATGCACACACACACACACACACACACACACACACACACACACTCACAAATATTTTTAAGAATTAACAATTTTTTAGCTTCCATTCTAGAAGCCACTGTTAAGGAAAAATTAATAAATTAAGAAAAATACTTAATAAAACTGTCAGTCTAGTGCTGATAAAAAGGACCAGATTGTTTTCTGCCTGCTTCATAGATCTATGAAGGACTTCCTTCTTGAACTTCATGGATCTCTGATCTTCAGTCACTGTGTGATGAGAGGCTATTTAAATACTTGTGCTCTCATTGGTGAGTTTATTATAAACTCTTTCTTATTACAAATGCTTTTTTTCCAGAGGAGAAATTTTGTCCCTTCATCTTTGGGCTTAGTACATTATAGCGTTTTCCTTTTTAACATAAAGAGCTTGATAGAGTAAGAAAAATATTTGGTAGTAAAAGGTCTGGCATTATTATAACAATTTTTAGCAATGTTATATATAAAACTTCCTGAGACCACATTGCTTGTGTCACAGAGTTTGTGCCTGCTCAGAGCTGAGGTTTTATAGTAGTGAACAGACAGGGTAAGTATTTTTCATGGAATTTCTGTAACCTTCACTTTTCTTGTTGGGAACAGGTCTGAAGGTTGAAGTGACTCATTGTGGCACAATGAGACGGAAATACCGTGTTTGTAATGTAACAAGGAGGCCTGCCAGCCATCAAACGTAAGGAAAGCTGGTGTTTCCCACAGCAGTGCTATGAAGCCACTTACTCTGTCTGAGTTAGGGGTTGGTAGTTTGCTACCTCGCAGCAGGGTGAGATCTGCTCATGCAGCTCTTCTTTCTTGCAGCTTTCCTTTGCAGTTAGAAAATGGCCAGACTGTGGAGAGAACTGTAGCTCAGTATTTCAGAGAAAAGTACGCTCTTCAGCTGAAGTACCCTCACCTTCCCTGTCTGCAAGTGGGGCAGGAGCAGAAGCATACGTACCTGCCGTTGGAAGTAATGTCTTTCCACTGCTTATGACTAGCTTCTGTTCATCTTTCTCTATGTGCGCATGCGTGCGTGCGTGCGTGCGTGCGTGCGTGCGTGCGTGCGTGTGCATGCATCCATGTGTGTAAGCCACGGGACAAGTGACTTTCCCTATTGCTGTCTATCTATGTCATTGAATCTGGAACTTACTGTTTGAGCTGGACTGGCTGACCATCGAACCTCCAGGATCTGTTTCTCTGCCTCCTGCTCCTTCCTCTCCCCCAGCACTGAGATTACAGGCATACACCACTATGCCTAGCTTTTTACATAAGTGCTAGGGATCTGAACTCCGGTCGCTATGCAGCAAGTACTCGACCTGCAGAGCAACTTCCCTGTCCCTGTTCATCATTCTTTTGGGATCTTTTATGAGTCTCACATTTATTTTGGAATTTGAACAATTTTTAAATTCTAATGTTTTCTAAAATTTCATTAACTAAAATAGTATGTGTGTCAGTCACAGTGCCTGTCGCTGTGATAGAGCATCATGACCGGCATCAGCTTGGGGAGGAAAGGGGAGGAGAGGCCTGCATTTCCACCTCCGTGCTCATCATCAAAGGAGTCGGGACAGGAACTCAAGCAGGGCAGGAACCTGGAGGCAGGAGCTGCTGCAGAAGCCATGGAGGGCGCTGCTGGTTACTGGCTTGCTCCCCATGGCTTGCTCAGCCTACTTTCTTATAGAACCCAGGACCACCAGCCCAGGGATGGCATTACCCACAATGGGATGGGCCCTCCCCTATCAATCACTAATTAAGAAAATGCCCCACAGCCTGATCTTATGGAGGCACTTCCTTAACTGAGGTCCCTCCCCTGAGATGACTGTAACTTATGTAAAGTTGACATAAAACTAGCCAAACAGAATGAAAAAAAGTTCACCCATAGTTCTACCATTGTTAGCATCTATACTATATGCCTTTCAGTCTTTTTATCCTGTTTACCTAATTCTAATCACATGACCATGTGTGATTTGTTCTCTATTTTTTTTTTAACTAGACATGATAGTAAAAAGAAGTGGTTAAATAAAGTAGATTTTAAAATTATATTTAACATGTGATTGGTATTAAGTGAGTGAATTCTAACAATATATGTATATATTGTATAAATTGTGTTATTTCTAGGTCTGTAATATTGTGGCTGGGCAACGGTGTATCAAGAAACTAACTGACAATCAGACATCTACTATGATTAAGGCAACAGCAAGATCTGCACCAGATAGACAAGAGGAAATTAGCAGATTGGTTAGTACATAACTCTAGAAATATTAAGAGTATATTAGAATGAGCTACTCAAAAACCATGTCCTTATCAGCTGATGCCATATTACCATTTCATAAACTGTCAGAATTAAGAGATTATGGAGCCAGGTGTAGTGGCTTTAATCCCAGAGCCTGGGAGGCAGAGGCAGGTGGATCTCCATGAGTTCATTGCCAGCCTGATCTACAGAGTGAGTTCCAGGACAGAAGAAGGAAGACAGGTACCATGGAGTAATCTATGGTGTGGGAGAAGGGTAACATTAGTAAATTATATGAGAAGGGTTTGGTTCTTCTAATATAACTCTAGACAGTTTAAATCTGTGGAACAGACTCATCAAAAGTTAACTGAACCTCACCTAAAAGAAGGGCAAAGGGGAAAACATCAAAGTATTATAATGAGAAATACTAACAGTATAACAATAACAGTCTGTATACTCTGGGTCTTTCTGGGCTACATAAACAATCTTATCTACAAACAAACTGGGCCTTGTAATCCCAGAACTTGGGAGGCTGAGGCAGGAGGATCGCCATGAGTTGGAGGCCAACCCAGCCTAGACTACAGAATAAGAACCCATCTCAACAGCAAACCAGTTTCAATAATGTAGGGCTCCCCATGTCTTATAGAAGTAAGGTACAAGATGCAAGTATCACTTGATAAAATCCACATCACTACTCCACAGTGTACATATACTTCAAAATATCATGCACCCAATAAATATACACAGTGGATTTTACAAGACTCTTGGAAAAAAAAATTTAAGTGTCTGTTGCTCTAGATCCCTCAACTGGTATTCCAGGAAGGGAAAACCATCTTGCTGATATACCATGACTAGAAGAACAACCTCCTGAACAATGTTACATCCTACCAGAATGGAAAATGCAAATTTTTCCATACATTGGCAACTTCTCCATCCCAAAAGCAAACCACGGTGATCACTGTTGCAAAAGAAATACAAAGAAGTCTGTGAGTGGTAGAGCATCCTTTAATCCCAACCCAACCCTCAGGAGGCAGAAACAAGAGGATCTCTCTTGAGTTAAAGGCCAGCCTGTTCCACATAGCTTCAAGCTCCAGGATAGCTAGGACTACACAGAGAGACCCTGTCTCTGTATCTTAGTTAGCTTTTCTCTTGCTGTGAAGAAACACCATGATCACAGCAACTCTTTGCTTGTTTGGAATTTTGTTTTTGTTTTTTTGAGACGAGGTTTCTCTGTAGCTTTGGAGCCTGTCCTGGAATTTACTCTGCAGACCAGGGCTGGTCTCAAACTCACAAAGATCTGCTGGTCTCTGCCTCCCAAGTGCCGGTATGAAATGCATGCACCACCACTGCCTAGCTGACCCAGCAACCCTTACGAAGGAAAAACATTTCATTGGAGTGGCTTACATTTTCAGAGATGCAGTCCATTGTCTTCATGATGCAACATGGTGGCATCAGCAGACGCGGTGCTGGAGCTGTAATACCTGCATCTTGATAGGCAGGCAACAGGAAGTGGTCTGTCTCAATGGTGTGGCTTGAGCATATATAAGACCTCAAAGCCTGCCTCTACAGTACACACTTATTCCAACAAGACCACACCTACTCCATCAAGGCTCTACCTCCTAATAGCACCACTCCCTGTGAGTGCCATTTTATTTCAAACCACCATACTCGAAAAATAAGGTAAGAGGGAAAAAGAAATACAGAGATGTCCTGCTCACCAGCCTGACCATTGCTAAGTTCTCCCAGGAAACCCTGAGCACAGGGAAATGTGAGAGATACTCCCTGAGGAACTGAGTATAACATACCCTGTGGGAGCTCAGTGACACTGCAGTCAGCAAACAGCAGCTTGTCCAATCCCAGTGATGCTGAGGAAACTGCCAAAACCAAGGCTGGGGGTACAGTCACCTCTTCATTTTTCAAGCCTAGCAGCTCTGGGGAAAGAGACAGAATCCATCACTAGAACCATATTTAGTTTCACTTGTCTTACCATGGGATTGAGGATAGTCAGAAGGGCAAAGATGTGGTGTCTCCTGGGCAGGTTACCCTTGAGGTGGCCACAGGGATGCTGTAGAGCCTAAGGGAGACTTCCAAAGTTAGCTATGAGTCCTGAAGCCAGCAGACAGCACAGTCCCAGTTGACTATGTGTACCGATTCATTCTGGGACTTACTACTTCCCAACTCCAGACACTTATGTTATGCAGTCACACAGCAGATAAATTAATAAAATTACTGCCATAAAGAGATTACAGCAACATAGGAAGTGCTTATGTTACACATTACATGAAAACAATTATTTTGTTTTAATTATATTAATAATTAACCAGAAATGATAAGGTAGACTTGTATCAACATATTAAAAACGATGTTTTGGGATAATGGAGTTATAAGTGACATTTATTTTCTTTCTTCCTATTATTTTTTCTGAGACAGGGTTTCTCTGTATACCCCTGGCTGGCCTGGAACTCAGAGATTCACCTGCTTCTGCCTCCTGAGTGCTGGGATTAGAGGAGTGTGCCATCATCACTTGGCTTATTTTCCTTCTTTATTTTTTAATTGTGATTTATCATTTTTATATTTGGGGGGCATGCGTATGTCTGAAAAGGTCTTTGCTAGAGTCGTTTCTCTTCTTCCTCCATGTGGTCCCAGTGGTCAGGGGCTGAACTCAGGTCGTGGAGCTTGGAGGCAGGAGCTGTACTCACCAAGCCACCTCATCAACCCTTCTTCCCCATTTCCCTATGAAGATCATTCATTGCGTTCATGATAAAATATTTTAAAGTTAAAAAATACAGTATTATCTGTTCATTTCTAAAACCTGAATATAAGTAAATAGATTGAGGCTGGAGAGATGGTACAATGGTTAAGAACATCTGCTGCTTTGGGAGAGAACACACGTCAGGAGGCTCACAAGTGCCTGCGATACTAGCACAGGGAATCTGACAGTTTCTCCTGGACTCCATGCCCACCTGGATACACACTGGGCACACACACACACACACACACACACACACACACACACACACACACACACACAATGCACATGCACATAAATTTTAAATAAATTTTTATTTATTCTTATTATTGATAGAATACTCAAAATGGGGTGAATTTTTTGTATTATTTTGTTTTGGGGGGAATCTTGTGTCACTCTCCCCTGAATATCATTAAACTGTCTAGGCAAACAAGGGGATGTGGAATCAATAAATATGAATATATTCCCCAAAACAATTTATTAGCACTTTCAGAAGTTTTTTGTTGTTATTGTTTTTGTTTTGTTTTGAGTTTTGGTTTGTTGTTTGGTTGGTTGGTTTGGTTTGGTTTTTTTAAGACAGGGTTTCCCTGTGTAACAGTCCTGGCTGTCCTGGAACTTGCTTTTTAGATCAGGCCTTGAACTCAAACAGATCCACTTGCCTCTGCCTCCCAAGTGCTGGGATTAAAGTCATGCGCCACCATACCCAGCATTTGCTCAGGTTTTAATATTTCTTTACATGTTTTGTTTTTGAAACAGTTTCTGTTGTCCTGGTAAACAGAAATTTAAAATAGCTTGATAATCTGTCAGATGCACGGTTGAAGGACTAAATGTTGCCTAGCATGGAAAAGGCCCTGGTTTCAGTCCTCAGCATCATATAAAACCATGTGGTAGCACATGTGTGCAATCCCAGCATTGGGAAAGCAGAAACTGGAAGATTAGTTCAAGATCAGCTTCAGCCATATTACAAATTTGAGTTTGAGATCAGCCGTAGCTACATAAGAGTAAAAACCAAACACTATTTTAGAGTTGCTGTTGCTGTGATAAAACACCATAACCAAAGCAACTTGGGGCAGGATGGGGGTGTGGGAGGATTCATTTGGCTTATACTTCCTCCTCACTGTTTGCCTTCAAAGGAAGTCAGGACAAGGACTCCAGCAGGGCAGGAGCTGATGCAGAGGCCGTGGAGGATGCTGCTTACTGACTTGCTCCCTATGGCTTGCTCAGCCTGCTTTCTTATAGAACCTAGGAGCACTATGGGCTAGGCCCTCCTTCATAGATTACTAATTAAGAAAATGTCCTCTAGCCCAATCTTACAGAATTGTGGTTCCCTCCTTTCAGATAACTCTAGCTTGTGTCAAGTTGGCAGAAACCTATCCAGCATACACTGTCCTGAGAGACCTTAAAGATATCTGTTCCATGTTCTACTTCAGTAGATGGCAGACAGGAGAGAGGCTATGTCTGTGCTCAGTGTTCTGAACTATGAACATTTGAGGGACTGCACCCTGGCATTCTGCAGTGCCTGTCAACTCTGTGAAAACTAGCTGTGGGACCACCTCTGTCCTAGCTGCTGCTGGCCCACGCCTCTGATGGCCTTGCACATGCTCATTGTGAGGTAGAAGAGAGACCTGTGCAGAGAGGAGATTGCAGGCAGATGAGTGACTAAAGCTGATTGTCATGTGGCCTTGGGCAGAATGCCCAGCTATGCCAGGAGAAAGCATAGCTCAGTTCCGTGCCCCAAGGCTGCTGGGACAGAGGCAGATACAGCTCTAGGTCATGGGCTCACAGGTGTGCCCACTCTTTCCTAACCAAGAGCCTGCTTGAACCACCTACACGAGGATCCTGGTTCTGGGCTGTTGCACACTTCTAATTCTAGAAGCCCAAGTCTTACATTATGAACTGTACTTTTTCCCAAAACTAGTATAGCAAGGCTGTGATTATCTACAGGACTCACTAGTAGTTAGGTCAGTGATAGTGTACTAGGGGCATGGAAGGCCCTCCAAGATTCCATTCAGCACTCCCATCTGCCCAACTGCATGTGGTCTTAGCCGTAATAATTACATGAGAGGGGGAAATTGGCTGCAGATCCTGTAGCAAATGTCCCAAATAAAATTGTTCATTCTCAAAAACCAAACAAAAAATAGATGAGAAATTTTCTCTGGGCTGGAGAGATGGCCTAGCCAGTTAAGCACTTGCTGATATTGCAGAGGACACAGGTTTGGTTCCCAGCACACACATGGCGGCTCATAATTGCTTGTAACTCCAGTTCCAGGAATCCAACACTCTTTTGGCCTCTACAGACACCAAGCAGGCACAGAATGCTCATATACATACAGACATTCACACAGGCACAAACGTATTTATTTTGTAAGCTGATAACAATTACCCCTTTGCCTTATAATTCTGTAAAAAGTGAATCATAGTTATTACATCTTGTCTAATTAGGAAAATAAAGGTTGATTCTCACTCTAGACGTTTGTCTAATTGTATTATAATGCAGTTTTAAAAGTCTCCTAAAACCTGAAGAGACAGTGACACCTCAAACTCACAGAGATCCACCTGCCTCTGCCTCCCAAATGCTGGGATTAAAGGTGTGCGCCACCAAAGCCCAATCAATCAGAAGATTCTTATCCCATTTTAGAGAAGTATTTGTCTCTTCTGAAATTATTTAATTATTTAAAATTTTCGTTTTCATTGGTCACAAATAATTAAAGTGTATTATTCAACCTCATATCTACATTCACGTTTTGGATAAATTACCAAGATGTTGATAGACTTCCCACAGTCCCTGACTTCACAATTTGCAGGATAATATTCTCTGCTATATAGTCAGAGCAGCGGTGGTTCTTCTTATTACAAAATATATGGTTAGCATAGTGAAAGGTAAAGAGGAAGTTCTCGAAAGTAAAGCAAGCAGTTCAGAGAGAGTCTGAGAATGATGACAAATCTTTTCTGTTGCTAGGTAAGAAGTGCAAACTATGAAACAGATCCATTCGTTCAGGAGTTTCAATTTAAAGTGCGGGATGAAATGGCTCATGTAACCGGACGTGTACTCCCAGCGCCTATGCTCCAGTATGGAGGACGGGTAAAGCCTGCCAGCTATGTTTCAATTAATCAGACATACATGTGTAATTTGCTAAGCATGGAGGGAACAGTACTCGAAGCCTTGAACTTACTGTTATTGTTCCAACAATGCATCGGGTGTTTTATTTGTTTCAAGGTGGATTTCTTTACTTGTGTTTTAGCATAATTTTTTTTACATTGACTCATTTATTGTGGTGGGGTCACGTGTGGAAGTCAGAGGGTAACTTGAGGGAGTTGGGTCTTCTTCTGCCATATGAATTACTGTGTGTGGTGGGTGTTGTCAAACTCAGGTCATCAGGCTTCGGGACGTCAGCTGCCTTTATTTGCTGAACCATCTTGCTGGCCTCTTGGGCTTTCACGGTATAAATAATATTGATTTAGAGCAGTCTGCTCCACGTAGAGTTTTAAGAATGTATCAGCTCAGCAATTTGAAATGCTTACTTGAGCTCACCGAAGTGCATTGTCTGGTAAAGTTTTTGTTTTTCTGTCCTGTTACTTCTCTTACAGAACCGGACTGTGGCAACACCCAGCCATGGCGTGTGGGACATGCGAGGAAAACAATTCCACACAGGAGTTGAAATCAAAATGTGGGCAATAGCTTGCTTTGCCACACAGAGGCAGTGCAGAGAAGAAATACTGAAGTAAGCTATTGTATTGGTTTGGGGACCTTTGTATTTGGAATTTACAAAAAAAAAATATACATATATATATATATGTATATATATATATATGTATGTATGTATATATATATGTATGTATGTATGTATGTTTTTGTTGGAACTGGGGGTGAACCCAGAACCTTGTATATCCAATAAGCTGTATTGCTGAACTACACCCTTAACCCCGAATTCCAATTTTAAATTATTCTCGTCTCACAGTCTAACAAATGTTTCTCTATATGGAGTATATTTAACCAATGAACCTTTAAAACTATTTCTTCCATCCAGCTGAAATCACCTGTCATTCCAGTTACATGGAATGCTGAGGCAGGAAAACCATAAGTTAGCAAGACCCAGTCTCAAAAATAATTTGTGTGTGTGTGCATGTGTACCCATGCATGTGCAAGTATATGTGGGTGTACATGGTTTGTGCATGTACAGGCCAGAGGTTAGCCTTAGACATCATTCGTCAGGCATTATCCACTTCCTTTTTAACAGGGCCTCACATTGCCTAGAACTCATTGAATTATTTAAGCAAAAAGGCAAACTTCATAAGGAAAGAAAAAAAAGTCTACCATTTCAAAGATATATGTTAAGAATGAGTATTTTAGTCAGGCATTGGTGGCACACGCCTTTAATCCCAGCACTCGGGAGGCAGAGACAGGTGGATCTCTGTGAGTTTGAGTCCAGCCTGGTCTTCAGAGCTAGTTCCAGGACAGACTCCAAAGCAATACAGAGAAACCCTGTCTCGAAAAACCAAAAAAAAAAAAAAAAAAAAAAAAAAGGCGGGGGGGGGGGACAAAAAAGGAAAGAAATTATAAAGGAATGAGTGTGTAAATTTATTTGTTATACCTGAGACTTCAAAATTATAGCCACTGATTAAGATTAAAAAAGGCATTAAATTATAGGGTCTAGTAACATCCTCAGTTTCAAACATCCAGTGGGAGTATTGTATATGAATATATATGTGTACACATGTATATATGTGTTTGTGTGCAGATATGTGCATACATGTTGAGGCCAAAAGTTGATTTTAGGAGTCTTCCTCAATTGCCTTCCATCTTACCTTCCTGAGTCTGGAATTCATTAATTCAATTAGACTGGCTGACCAGCAAACCATAGGGAGCCTCCGGTCTTTGCCTCCTTAGTGCCTATAGAACAGACATGTACAGCAAACCTTCTACCAACCAAACTGTTTCCCCAACCCCACTAGGGACTCTTTGTACATAACCCCAAAGGATCAAGGGAGATTACTATAGGTGACTGGTCCCTCTGTTGCCTTTAACATTAGTAATCTGGCAACCTTTTATATATGGAGCAAACACACAAAACAATCTATGCTTCATCCTCCCTCCCTTCCTCTTCCTTCTTTTCTTTCATCCTTTCGTCCTTCTTTCCTCCTCCGCCCCACCCCTTGTTTCCGGACAGGGTTTCTCCATGTAGTCCTGGCAGTGCTGGATTTGCTTTGCAGAGCAGGCTGACCTCAAACTCACTGCCTCTGCCTCCCAAGAGCTGAAATTAAAGGTCCATGCCACCTTGCCCATCTTCCATTTCTTTCTTAAACTTGTCATTACTGTGTTGTAGGTTTGGAGCTGGAGATACAGGTCAGTGCAGAGTAAACATACAAGACCATGCATTCAATCCTTAATACTACACATACAAAAGATACATTTTTATGTCTAGACAAAGGTTTCTTATTTAGTGATTTCACCTTCTTTAGAGGTTTCACGGACCAGCTTCGAAAGATTTCCAAAGATGCAGGGATGCCTATCCAAGGCCAGCCATGCTTCTGCAAATACGCGCAGGGAGCAGACAGCGTGGAGCCCATGTTCCGGCATCTAAAGAACACCTACTCAGGACTGCAGCTCATTATCGTCATCCTGCCAGGGAAGACGCCTGTGTATGGTGAGGACATTTTACAACTGCATTTTTCAGTAGTGTGAGTTTAGCTCTGTAACATGCAAAATAAAACCCCAGAGACTGATATTGGGGTTCAAGCTTCAAGCTGAAGATCAGAGAAGCAAAGCAGCCAGCCACTAGCTCTTCCCTGTACCTCAAGCTGAAAGGGGTGATCCTGTCTCCACAAGCTCTCCTCGAAGCCTCAGACTGCTGCCTCTCCTCAGTGTGCCTGGAGACTAAATCTCAGAATGCAGCCTGAGACACTGAGCTCCTGTCTGTTATATACCCCTCTAGAGCGGGGATTCAAGGCATGTGATCCCAAGTGCTGAGATCTCCTTTGTGTGAGCTGTTTCTCTTTAGGCCTGGATCAATTTGACATAGTTCAGTGTGTCCTTGAACTAACAGACCTGTCTGCCTCTTTCTCCTGAGTCCTGGGATTAAAGGTGTGTACCATGATACACACACACACACACACACACACACACACACACACACACACACACACACCAGCCTATAGCTAACTAGTGTGGCTGGCTTTGCATTTTGATCCCCAGTGACTTAATTAGATCATAAACAATCTATCACCACATAGCTCATTGTGAGAGTGCTGGCTTCAGATGCACACAGACCTGGGTTTGATCTCCAACTCTGAAGCAACAGAAATACTGCATTTTCCCCTTCCTCTGCTTAGCATTGTTTTAGAATTAGATAACCTAAAATTTTCAAATATAAAATATATTTATACCAGGGTATTTAAAACCACATATTATTACTTTAAGGCAAAGTCTGTAAGCTAAATAGTAGAAAAGGAGAGTCTGGGAAATGAACTTTAGTACCTAAAAGAGACATCACAAGCAATGGTTAAGGGAAGAATGTGTAAAAAATGGCCTTGGAGTAACTTGAGTAGCAGGATAAGGTAGTAGGTTAAAAGCACAGATTCTAGAGATATGACTGTATTGCTCATTGTTCAGAGAGTACGGGTTGCGCTACCTGTGTGATGTGGTAATATTTTGTTTATGCTATAACAATAAAGCTCACCTGAAGTTCAGAATGCAGAGCTAGCCGTACTAGTTAGCCATAGAGGCCAGGCAGTGGTAGCACACACCTTTAATCCTAGCACCCGGGAGACAGAGGCAGATAGATTTGTGTGAGTTCAAGGCCACCCTGGGCTGCATAAAATTGATCCAGTCTAAAAGAGAAACAGAACTCACACAAAGGTGATCCCAGCACTTGGAGTGAGTGACATGCACTTAACCCCAGCACTAGGGAGGTGGAGACAGGAAGGGATATGGCTAGGTGGAGAGAGGAATATAAGGCAGGAGGAGACAGGAGGCAGATGCAGTCTAGGCAGTCAGTCTGTGGGTGCATTCAGTCTGAGGATTCCTAGGGACAGGATCGACCCTTTGGTCTGAGGATCCCATAGAGGTAAGAACTAGTAGCTGGCTGTTTTGATTCTCTGATCTTTCAGCTTCCCCCAATTAATATCTGACTCTGGGTTTTTTATTATTAACATTGATTAGAATTCATGCTATAATTACCTAACTGTAGTAAGCTTTACTTTCTTCATCTGTGTAACTGAGAGATACTATAATATCTCTACAAAGCAAAGTTTTGTGAGATTAATAAATGTAATTCCTTGATTCATGGAAAAATTGAGGAAAACATAACTTGTAAACCATCGAATGTAATAAAATAAGTTCACCTTAGAGATGATAGAAGTGTGAGGGTAGGAAGATAGTTTGATCAGTGTGAAGTGCTTGCTGTGCACGTATGATTTTGATCCCCAAGAACCCACATAAAAAAAGTCAGGCACAACAGTGTGCACCTATAATTCCCGCTCAGGAGAGGCAGAAACAGGAATGTCTGGGCTTGCTGGCCATCCATCTAGGCAATGTGAGCTCCACATTCAGTGAGAGACCCCATCTCATAAAACAAAGGGAAGAATGACTGAAGAAGACTCCTTATATCAACTTCTGGCCTCCGTGTTCCAATGCACACATGCACACAAATGTGTACACGCACATGCGTACATGCACGAACGCCTACACATATCCCCTCCCCCCACAAAAAAAAGAAAGAGGAGGGAAGGAGGCAGGAACAATGGTTTGGTGGTTAAGAGCACTTCCAGAGGACCCAGATTCAATTTCTAGCACCTACATGGCAGCTAACGTCTGTAACTTCATTTCCAGGGTATCTACGCCCTTTTCTGGTCTCCATGGGCATCAGGTATACATGTGGTGCAAAGACATCCATGTAGCCAAAACATTCACAGGTATAAAATAAAAATAATTTTTTTTTAAAAAAGGAAAAAGATATGGGAAGGGCCTGAAGCTCTGTGGCCAAGTGCTTGGTTATGAGTCTGTTCCAACCATCACAAAAAGCAAAAAAACAATAGAAGAAAACAAAAACAAAAAAAAATGGCCACATGGAAATTAAGTTTTTGAGTATCACTAATATACTAAAATTAAAATAAATAGAACACAACAAATGGAAACAGTAAGTACTAGCTTATCATTAGAAAAAATTAACATATTGGTTCAACGAAGGCAATTTTTTTCTAGTCTTTTTTTTTTTTAATTAATTATGAGCATTTTTTAAAGGCAGGGTTTCTAGCCCAGGCTGGCCTTGAACTCCCTATGTAGCTGAAGATGACCCAGAACTTCTGATCTTGTTTTACTTTCCGAGTGCTGGGATTAGAGGAGGTGCACACCAGCATGCTCAGGGGTTTATGTGATGCTGAGGACCAAAGCCACGGCCTCTGGCATGTTCGGCAAGCAGTTCGCTGACTGTCACCAATCCCTCAACATGTGTTCTTTGTTAGTCTGCAATTCAGTGTTCCAAATTCTAAGTTCCCATTTGAGGAAATTAATTTGTCTTGCGGATGTAGCTCAGTGATGAAGCACTTGCCTAGCATGTTCATGATCGTGGGTTCAGTGCCCAGCACTGAAAAAACAGAAGCTACTCAGTATTGCTAATCATTAAAGAAATTTTAACTAGAGTAAGTTAATTTTCATCAACAACGATAATACCTGTCTTTTGTTTGTTTGTTTATACCTACATTACATTCATCTCCCTCCAGGCCAGTCTACTTCCAATAGAAACAAGCTGCTGAGGAATTACACTCAAGGCTAACCTTCTCACACCTGTGCACACACACACGAACATGTGAACACATGCACAAACTTCTTATAATGGCTTTAGATTTACAGAGAAATCGAGAAGACAGTCTAGGGAGCTCCTGTATGCCCCCTGCCCTTTGCATAGTTTTTCCTATACAGATACTAACCTTTTTTCTTAATACGGTACATTTACTGAATCAACATCATTCATATTATTAAAATTATTAATTATGAATATTACTAACACATTACCCACAGTTTACATTAAAGTCCACTGTTCATGTTGAATAGCATGGGTCTGGCAAATATGTGTCCATTACTACAGCACCATACAGAATAGTTTTCCTGTTCTTAGATTCCCCTGTTCATCCTCCCTCTCCCTCCCTCAATTCTTGAAGCCACTGGTTTTTTGTACTATCACTCTAGTTTTGCTTTTTCTATATTGTCACAAAGTGGAGTGATTTTGTATGTAGTTGTCTTTCATTAATTCTTTTTTTTGTTTTGTTTGTCTGTTTGAGACAGGGTTTCCTCTGTGTAGCCCTGGCTGTCCTGGAACTTGCTCTCTAGACCAGGCTTGTCTCAATTCAGAAAGATCTACCTGCTTCTACCTCCCCAAGTGTTGGGATGACAGGAATGTGCCACCATTGCCCACCAGGTTATGCAGTTTTTCTAACTTTTTTCACTTATCCATGTACATTTAAGTTTCCTTCACATTCTCTCAGAGAACTGATAGGTCATTTATTTCTTGAACTAATATTTCCTGATATGAATATCCTATTTATTTGCTTATTGAAAGATGTCTTCTTGCTTCTAGACCAATAGGAAAGAATGTAGACACTGAATGGAAATTGACAGCACAAGTTTGATAAGTCTGTGATATATATCTAGAACCTCTGGGCAGAATGTAACCATCTGGTCGTTTAAGTAATTCAGATGCCTGTGATCACAAGGGGACGGTGAGCAAGAGTATGTAGAAAGCAGCAGAAGCCGTAAATCCAGTATGGATAGTGACTCCCTGCTCCAGTTTCAAAAGCTCTTTCTGCGTTGCTCCCTTTGTAACCCCTTTATTTTCAGACCTCCACTCCCTTCTGCTTGCGTTGCTTTTCATACTCCACTTTCCAAACTTCACCAAGACAAATGCAAATTATTCTCTTGAATTTATCAAAAGCTTTTTCTGACCTCCCTAACAAAAATTAAATTCTTTCTCTTTTTTAGTTTTTTATTTTTTTTTTTTATTTTTGGGGGACAAGGTTTCTCTGTGTAGCCTTGGCTGTCCTGGAACTCACAGAGATCTGCCTGAGTTCCCGGATAGCCGGGGCTGTTACATAGAGAAATCCTGTCTTGACTAAATAAATAAATAAATAAATAAATAAATAAATAAATAAATAAATAAATAAATAAATAAATGGAATTTATAATAATAATAGACTAAAATGTAGGCAAGCCCCAATTTAATGTTTTCTTTTTATAAGAGTTGCTATGGTCATGGTGTCTTTTCACTACAATAGAATACTGACCAAGACACAAGTTGGTACAGGGAGCTGAGTATTGCTGTGACAGCCTGATCATGCTGCTTGTTGGTGGAACATGGATTTTGGATTAGGAATCCAAATGGAATGCTTTAAGTGGCACTTAATGGGCTATGTGAGCAGGAACGTGGAAGACAGTGCTGAGGGCCATTTGAACTGTAGGGGCCAAGCTCAAGAGATTTCAGAGGCGATGAATATTAGTAAGTAGCCTAGAGACCACTCTGATATTTTGATAAAGAATTTGGCTGCATTTTTGTCCTTGTCCAAAAAATCTGCCTGAGTCTAAACTGAAGAGTTTTTAATGAATGGCATTAGCAGAGGAGATTTCAAGACAGCCTGATATTGACTGTGTCGCTTGGTTATTAGTGGTCATTCTTATGCAGATTGATCAAGCTAGCAAACACAAAATGTGCAGATTGAGGAGGAAAGGAGCACCGGGAAATATATTGCTGGATCTGAGTTCAGTGTTCAAGGTGATAAATGTTGTAAGAAAAGTCTGACGCTAAGTGGAATAAAGGGCAGGGTGACTCAGGGCAAGACCCCACCCAGCTAAGCTGCCAAATTGTGAAAAGGAATTAAAGAAAAACTTAAGCAAGAGAGAAAACCATCAAAAAAGAAGGCTGATAGAGACGTATTTGAAGGAGGGGGCCAACTTCAGCACAACAAGCCGCAGAACGTGGCAGCTTTTGCCGTGTGGTTCTGGCTTTCAAGTCAAGGGTACCAGAAAGGAGTTACAGAATCTCCCTCTCTGCTGCTAAGGAAAGCTGCTGAGGCCAGATGTGTGTCAGAGTGTGGAGCTGTGAAGGTGAAACATGGATTGTACTGGAGACCCCAAGATATCGGAGATTCCAGAGTCATGGGATACCTGCAAAGGAGAGCTCCTAACAGAGAGTGGAACCAGCCCAAGAATGAAACGTGTATTACAACCCGAGTTGACTCCTCATAATAGACTCTTTGCTCTTGCATCAGATTTGGACTTGTGGTGGTAGTTTGGGGATTCTGACTTTGGGCATAACAATAGAGATGCAGAGTTTGGAGTTTGCCCCGCTGGTTTTCAGTCTTGCTTTGGGCCTGGTATTTCCTCACTATATCCCCTTTCCTCACTTTTGGAATGGTAATGTTTATTTTGATTTTTTATTTTTATAGGGGATTACAGATAAGAAACTGCCATGAGTCTCAGAAGAGACTTTGAACTTTTAAACATTCTTGATACTGTCGTAGACCGTGGGAAATTTTGATGCTGGACTGAATACATTTTTTTTTTTTGTATTATGATATTTCTACAAATGCCTACAAGCCTTTGGGAGCCAGGAAATGGGATGTGTGGTTTGAACAAGAATGACCCCCATAGGTTCATATATTTGAATGCTTAGTTATCAGGGAGTGGCACTACTTAAGAAGGATTAGGATATGTGGCATTGTTGGAGGAAGTGTGTCACTGGGGGTGGGCTTTGAGGTTTCAAAAGCTCAAGCCAGGCCCAGTGTCTCTCTCTTCCTGCTGCCTGTGGATCCATATATAGAAATATAAGTAAGCCCTAATTAAATGCTTTCCTTTATAAGAGTTGCTGTGTCTCTTCACAGCAATAGAAGACTAACCAAGACACCACCTACAAATGTATCTGCATATACATTATGGCACTTAAGAATATTAACTGATGTCATTATAAGTAATAGGAACACCCTGTAAGTTGAGGCTCAGAACCATACTGTTCTAAGTGAAAATGACAATTTGCAAAATAGATGTATAGTACAGTCTCAATTTTAATTTTAAAATATTTCCCATGTATTTTTGTATATAAAAAGTAATGTTAGAACTGGAGAGATGGTTCAGTCAATAAGGCATGATGACCTGAGATTGGATTCCCAGAACCTATGTAAAAAAACAAGCAAGATGGTGCACACTTGAAATCCAGTAATGGTGAGTTGGAAGACAGAGACAGGCAGAGCCCTGAAGCTTACTTATCAGCTGGCCTAAACTCCCTGTCAAAGTTCCAGGCCAATGAGAGACCCTATTTTAAACAAAAGGGTGGGAGGCACCCAAAGAATGACGCTTGAGGTTGTCCTTTCAATTACACACACACACACACACACACACACACACACACTGCAATCTGTGGTACAATGGTACAATTTAGACTTAGATTCCCTTGATGGTGGAGAAAGGAAAGGGAGACCCTCTTATGCTATAATGCTTCGCCTTCAAACTAAAGTTTGGAAAATAGGATTGAAAGCCACAAGAATACCATGACTACACATGCATTGAACTAAGTAAGAAAATTCTAGGAAAGGAATGTAATAAAATGAAGGTAAGTATGTTATTTTCTATATCTTTTTTCTGTTTGTGGTTAATAGTTTTTCATTTATCTCAAAAATAGTCATAGTCGTGACAAACTATTGCTCAAACAAAAGACAGGTTAATGGGGAACAACAGTCCATTTATTAATGTACGCAGCACATGTCATATGAGAAGTGACTCAAAGCAATGGTTTAGGAGTCTGGCTTATAGTTAATCAAAGTACAGTAGATTTTGACAAACAACAACAGCCACAAAAATTAGAACACTAGAAGTTAGGCCATGGAGAGCACTACCAGAAGATAGTCTTCCCAGCCACCTCTGGGCCACCTCTAAGCTGATACAGACTGTGCACCCTATCCAGGTAGAAGTGGAGGAGGATAAACAGGTAATTTGTCAAATCTGCCTGCTTTTAAAAAAGATGTTTTGGGTTAGAGAGATGTCTCAGAAATTAAGAGTGCTGGCTTCTCTGCCAGAGGACCTGGGTTCAACTTCCAGCACCCACACATGACTCTCATCCATCCGTAACTCCAGTTCCACGGATATAGTGTCCTTTCTGGCCTCTTCAAGCACCAGACACACATGTGGTACACAGACATGCAGGTAAAACACCATACACATAATTTTTCTTAATATAAAAAAATTATTTTATTTTAAATCCCATTTATGTCTGTGTGTCTGTGTGTCTGTGTAGGTATATGCTTATACAAAAATAAGCCAATAGAAAAATTATTATAAGTTAATGCTTAAAATTTCCATGCATTTTAATAGCACTATTTTAGTATTGGTATAATTTCAGGTACCCTATAATATACCTTGATATATTTCGGGGTATCCTTCCTCGCTTTATGTCAGTGAGGGAATTCATGTTTTGGGGTCCTCTTTTCTGACTGGGTCATTTGTATTTGTTCCATAGCGGAGGTGAAGCGTGTAGGAGATACACTTTTGGGTATGGCCACACAGTGTGTGCAAGTCAAGAATGTCATAAAAACATCGCCTCAAACTCTATCAAATTTGTGCCTAAAGATCAATGTTAAACTTGGAGGAATCAATAATATTCTTGTACCTCATCAAAGGTAAGCTATTCTATTTCACTATTTGTTTTTCAACATAGGCCTAACTAACTACTATCAGATATTAGAGGCAACCTTAGTGATTCTTCCTGTGAACTGGAAAGACGATTTAACAAGGCTAACAGATTGTTGCAGCCGGAGACATAGCTCAATGGCTAAACACACTTCTTTAATCTCAGCACTCAGGAGGCAGAGGCAGCGGGTCTCTGTGAGTTTGAGACCAGTCTGGTCTACAGAGTTCCAGGACAGCTATAGTGAGACTTGGTCTTGTTAAACAGGAAATGAGCTTCATAAATAAGGTAGGAAATCTAGTCAACACATTCAGGAACTAAGACATAGTTGATATTTTAAAAAATGTTTTATTTTATATGTATCTCTGTGGAGGCCAGAAAGAGGTGTTGGATTCCCCCAGGACTGAAATTACAGAGAGTTGTGAGCCACCATGTGGGATGCTGAGCATTTACCCCAATTCTCTCTGGGTAAACAACTGCTGAGCCATCTCTCAGCCCAGTCCTTTCCATTTTAAAGGATGAAGTTTTAAGATATAAGGAATTGCTAGGACTTTGTGATTATAGTAGACGCCTATAATCCCTGTCTAAAAGTGTGAAATAGGCTAAAACTACAAGTCAAAGGTTTGCAGATTCTTTCTGTCTGAAGTCTCGTAGACTAAAATGTAAGCAGATTTTTTTAAATGATAAAATTTAATGATCTACTATGTAGAAACACCACTTTTACTCCCATTACAAAAATAATTAGCATCATTTGTCTCTTGCAACCACAGTACACCGTTTAAAGCATTCTTACGAGATGTCAGAGAGGTGTAGATTCATGAATTAACAGTTTGTCAGGCCAGGTGTGGTGACGCATGCCAGACCTTGGGAGGCATAGAGTTTAGGACCAGCCTGGTCTACACAGTGAATTCCAGGACAGAAAGCTATCCAGAGAAAGCCTGACTTGAAAAACAAAATAAATCAAGAGTTAGTCAGTTCAGGTCTGTGAAGCTGTCTGTTGTCTGTCGGGGGTGTCCTCTGGACTGTCAGTGGCTTGCCGTTATATTGCAATCATGTGAAACAGATGAAGTAAATGAACTGTCTAACCCTTTAAAAAAATGTGTTTAAGACCTTCTGTGTTCCAGCAACCAGTGATCTTCCTGGGCGCAGATGTCACTCACCCGCCCGCTGGGGATGGGAAGAAGCCCTCCATTGCTGCTGTGAGTATTGTTAGACAAGTCTGCCTCATCGAAAGTCCACACTGAAAGCAACACTTGGGTTTCCACATTTCAAAATTTGGTATTTGATATTTTCATCATGGCTTCTTCATACATATGTGCTATATTCTTTTTCTCAGCCACTTTCCCCTCCATTGCTCTCTCCAGCCCCTCCTCTAGCTGGCCCTGTATTCTCCCAGTTAGTCCCCTAACGTATATGACATACATATGAAATAAATTTTAAAATTTAGGTTCCTTGTATGAGAGAGAACATGTGGCATCTGACTTTCTAAGATTGGCTTGTTTTACTTAACAGTGATTTCCATTGTATCCATTTTTCTGAACATCATGATTTCATTTTTCTTTATTATCTGCATAAAATTGCATTGTATATACATGTACCACATTTCATTTCATTTATTTATTTATTTATTTATTTATTTATTTATTTATTTAACATAAATGTGGAAGTCAGAGGTCAGAAGATAACCTGCAAGTAATGGCTATCTCCTTACACCAAGCCTGACAGTACCTGGAACTCACCCTAACTCAGATTACTGGCTCCTGCAACCCATTTTCTGTATCCATTCATCTGATAATAGACATCTAAGCTGGTGTGGTTTCCTAGCTATTGTGAACAGTCAGCCATAAACACGAAAGTACAAGTATCTTTGTGGTATTCGTTGACTCTAAGTTAGTTCTTCAGGTGTGTACCCAAAGTCATGTGGTAGTCCTGTTTCCAGTATTTTAAGAAAAACCTGTCAACTCGTTTCAGCTGTGGCTGCCCAAGTGTCCATGACCACCAACGATGAGTACGGTTCCTCCTTCAACACATTCTAGCCAGCATTTATTGTCATTTCTTTATTGGTGGTAGCCATTCTGACAGGGTGAAATGGAATCACACCATTTTTCATTCCCCTTAACGTTAAGGATGTTGAATCCTTCTCCAAGTTTGTTTATTGGCTATTTGTATATTTTTTATTACATTTATTTGTGGAGAGAAGTACACATTCGTCCTACGGCAGGCTTGTGGAGATAATTCTCCTTCTACCATGTGGATCCCAAAGATCAAATTCAGCTGCTGGGTTTGGCTGCAGGTGCCTTTACCTGCTGAGCTATCTCTGACCCTGTGTTCTTCTCTTTAGAACTGTGTGTTCATTTTATTGGCCCATTTACTGCTGGGATGATTTGGTTTTTCCCCTTTAAGATTTAATTTTTATTTATGTATGTGAGTGTTTTGCCTGCATGTGTCTGTGCACTACATGTGGGCAGTCCCCATGGAGGCCAGGGGGCATTGGGTTCCCTAAAATTGGAGTTAACAGTTGTGAGACACCATGTGGGTGCTTGTTACTGAACCAGGTTCTTCAAAAGCAGCCAATGCTCTTAACTACTGAGCCATCTCTCCAGCCACTGATTTGTATTTTCCTTTGGGTGGTGAGGGGTTAGTGTTTAATCTTTGCAGTTCTTTAATGATTTTTCTTGTGGTCAACTTTGATTATTGCTCTTTGGGTTTGAGAGTTTTTGCCAAGATAATTATTCTGGTTTTGGGGATACAAGTTCTTTATAATTTACCTATTAAATCTGCTAACTTCCTTAAATCTCCTATAACTATTGTAAGTTGCCTGCTTGCTCTTTCTATAACTGTGTAATCTCTGCCTCTCCTACATGTACACACACTCACATGTAGGGGCAGCATATACATGTACCCAAACATATGAATATGCACACATGCATACCATACACACATGAAATGGAAAAAGAAAAAATGATAATTGCTTTTGACACTATTCTTTACTGAGAATTATCTGATTGTTATTACTTTCGAAGTAAATTATGATAAACAGTACTACATTAAAATACATATGTAAATGAAGATAGTTTATTTTTTACTGTTTTAATTCCTTTCTGACTTTTTCTAACCTAGGTTGTAGGTAGTATGGATGCCCATCCAAGCAGATACTGTGCCACAGTAAGAGTTCAGAGACCCCGGCAGGAAATCATCCAGGACTTGGCCTCCATGGTCCGGGAACTGCTCATCCAATTTTATAAGTCAACCCGATTCAAACCTACTCGAATTATCTTTTATCGGGATGGTGTTTCAGAAGGACAATTTAGACAGGTTGG
The DNA here is from genome assembly GCA_030556225.1 of Cricetiscus sungorus. Classification (NCBI taxonomy): domain Eukaryota; kingdom Metazoa; phylum Chordata; class Mammalia; order Rodentia; family Cricetidae; genus Cricetiscus; species Cricetiscus sungorus. Next base: position 120,957,912 of record JANBXA010000734.1, on the reverse strand, counting down.
TTGACTGGAATATATTTAGACCATAAGTAAACTAAATGCTATGTTTATGATGTTGTATCCAGTTCTGAAGGTGAACACCTGAAATTAAAAGTTCACAAACATCCAAGCTGATGCTTCAGTAAATTTTCCCTTTTAAAATGTTCTATGGATATGTGAGCCTTCATTGCTCTGCTCATAGTTAAAATGAAACGGAGAAGCATATTGAGCTGTAAAATAAATCACGTTAAGAAGTCCTGAGGCAGGACTGGAGAGAGGCTGCAGTTAAGAGTGCTTGCTGCTCTTGCAGAGGACCTGAGTTCGGGTCCTAGCACCCACATCAGATGGCGTACTACAACCTGTAGCTCGAGGGGATCTGATGCCTTCTTCTGTCTTCCAGGACACCCGTAGTCATGTGAACAAACTCACAGCCACACACAGATGCATGACCTAAAAGAAAATGGATCTAACCAGGCGACGATGGCACACGCCTTTAATCCCAGCCCTCAGGAGGCAGGGGCAGGCAGATCTCTGAGTTTAGGGCCACCCTGGTCTACAGAGTGAGTTCTAGGACACCCAGGACTACACAGAGAAACTTTGTCTCGAAAAAACAAAGCTCAGCCTAAATACATGGGGGAGGGTCTTGGTCCTGCCCCAAAGTGATGACAGACTTTGTTGACTCCCCATGGGAGGCCCCACCCTCTCTGAGAAGTGAATGGGGGGAGAGGTGAGAGGATTGGAGGAGAGGGTGGGAGAACTGGAAAAAAGATAAAGAAAAAAATAAATGAAAGAAGTCACTGGGCGTGGTGTCACATGCCTTTAGTCCCAGCACTCAGGAGGCTGGCAGATCTCAGTGAGTTCCAGTGAGCCTGGTCTACAAAGTTCAAGGAAGCCAGAGCTGTTACACAGAAAAACCCTGTCTCAAAAAACAATAAATAATAGAAGCCATGAAGTTACAATATTACTTTGGAATATGTAGAAGAAACAACTGGCTGTGTTCAATCTTTCTGTTGATTCTAGGTATTATACTATGAGCTACTGGCAATTCGAGAAGCCTGTATCAGTTTGGAAAAAGACTATCAACCTGGAATAACCTACATTGTAGTTCAGAAGAGACATCATACACGACTGTTTTGTGCTGACAGAACAGAAAGGGTAATTTAGATATAAAATGTAGTCGTAATATTGTTATGAGCCAAGCTCCTGACTCACCGTCAGGGTTCCCATGTTATCTCTCCCTTTCCCATTCTCACTTTTTTCCCTGCCCCTCCTTCCCTCTCTCCTTTCCTATCTCTATCCCTCCTTCCTTCTTTCTCTGTTACACAGAGAAACCCTGTCAAGAGAAAGAAGGGGGGGGGAACAGAGGGAGGTGAGGGAAAGGAAGGGAAGGAAAGGAGAGGAAAGACTTGGGGCTGGAGAAATGGCTCAGTGGTCACGAGCATGGGCTTCCCTTGCAGATGACCTGAATTTGACTCACAGCACTACATGGTGGCTCACAACCATCCACTATCAGTTTCAGGGGATCCAATGTCCTCTTCTGACCTCTGTAGGCACCAGACACACATACAGACATACATGTAGGCAAAACACTCATGCACACAAAGTAAATAAATAAACTAAAATAAGAAAGGAAGGAAGAAAGCTACAAAAATAGGAATGAGGGAAACTAGGGTAGCTCAGTTGGTAGAGCACTTTCCTAGCATGCAGGAAGTTCAGGGTTCAATCCTCAGCAGCACATAAACCTGTTCATCCTTAGCTACATAGAGAGTTGGAGGTCAGCTTGGGCTATGTGAAACTTTCTCTAAAAACAATAATAAAGAAGAAGTCAGGGCTCAAGAGCATTGGCTGCTCTTAAAGATATTCTGGGTTCAATTCCCAGCATCCACGTGGTAACGCACAACCATTTGTAACTCCAGTCCCAGAGAATCCAACACCCTCTCAAACCTTCGTGGGTATTCCATACACATGTGCATACAGGCAAAACACCCATGCACACAAAATAATAACTTTTTTTGAAGATTAGGAACTAAGAGTATATGAGGGCTGTACTTAATAGTTGCTTAAGTAATATGTAGCGTGAATAATAAAATCCCAGAGACATATTGGAGTTCAAGGTGAAGATCAGAAAAGCAAAGCAGCCAAGCCACTAGAGAATTCTTACCTCTACCAAGGCTGGGACAATCCTGTCCTCAGTGTGCCTGGAGACTCAATGTCGCATGAGATCCTGAGCTCCTGTCTTATATGCCTCTCTAGCGCTGGGATTAATGGCGTACACCACCACTGTCCAGCCTCTATGGCTAACTAGTGTGGCTGCTGGGATTAAAGGTATGTGCCACTACTGCCTGGCCTCTGTGGCTGTGGCTGGCTTTGCATTCTGATCTTCAGGCAAGCTTCATTAGATCATACACAATATATCACCACAGTAATTTTTCAGGCTAAAAGTAGTGAAATGTGGGGTCACTTTATGTATTTGAACATTTTTAATGTGCATTCTGATACATTTTTTAAACTCTTGTCTTGTTGATTTCAAATTTGATCCAAAATCATCTAGGTTGGGAGAAGTGGCAACATTCCAGCTGGAACCACGGTTGACACCGACATTACTCACCCGTATGAGTTTGACTTCTATCTCTGTAGCCATGCTGGGATACAGGTAAGCTGGCTCCTAGGTCAATGCTCTCATTTAGACTCATTTAGAACTGCAATAATACTCTCTCTGCATTCCTAGTTATTTCCACATGGAACTTTTAGTGAGTGAATTTTTTCCTTTTCCTTACTTTGAAAAGGAATTTTTTTTTTTTTTTTTTTGATACAGGGTTTCTCTGTGTAGCTTTAGAGCCTGTCCTGGAATTCACTCTGTAGAGCACACTAGCCTTGAACTCACAGAGATCCTGCCTTTGCCTCCTGACTGCTGGGATTAAAGGTATTCACCACCACTGCCCAGCTGAAAGGGAAATATTTTTATGAAAATAGCAGGATTAGCTTAATAGAATGAGTGTTCCTACATTTGACCCTTAATTTAATGCAAAACTTAATGAAATTTTGTTTATTTATATCCATTTTAATGTTACTATACACATTGATGGGCTTTATTATGGCATTTCCATATGTATATGTTGTTCTGCCATGCTGCATTCATTCCCCTCCTCTGCATCCTCCTGCTTCCTTTCCTTCTGCTGTGCCTCCCACCCCACTCCCACTTTCATGCCGTGGGTTTTCTGTTACTCTTTCTCTCCATCCTTTGAGATCTCTTCCTCCTTTCTGATTATCTCCTTTCCAGTTTTATGACCTACCCATGTGCACATGTGTAAATAGACACATTTATATGTATATGTACACATAAGTATGTATATGTATACACATATATAATTTTAAATCTCTATTTCACACGTAAAAGAAAATATCTGGTGTTATCTTTTTTGAATCTGGCTTATTTTACCTAACATAATGACTTTCAATGTCATGATCTCACCATGCTTTGTAGCTGCATACAATTCCACTGCATGCTTGGGTATGGTGGTACAAGCTTGTGATCTCAGCACTTAGGAGGTGAAGGCAGGAGGATCAGGAGTTCAGAGCCAGTCTTGACTACATAGTAGTCTTGAAGACAGCTCGAGCTTCATGAAATCCTGTCCAAAAAAAAAAAAAAAAAGTGTATGTACCACATTTTCTTCATCTATTCATCTGTCCATGGACATCTAGGCTAGTACTATTTCCTAGGTGTGCTCATTCACCCAAAACCAAGTTCTCAGCACAAAGGAGATTTGCCCCAGAGGGACAATGAGTAGAGAATAAGAGACAAAGATGGGAGGAGATAGATGAAGGAGAAGGGGATGGAAACAAGGGAGAGGGGTCAGGGATGTTTGTCCCGGAGGGACAAAGGACTGCCTCTGGATAGAGAGGAGGCAGACATAGCCCATGGGAAGTGGTGGTCTATAAAGGTAAAAAGGAAATCCCATGCATATAAGATAAAATAAGTAAACTAAGATATCTGCCCTGATTTCCTCAGTGACCCACTGATGATTCAGATGTGGATTGTTCACTCCCGTGCATTGGTGTAGTGTCTGTGGTTTTCTTGCTATGAATTTCTGCTTTTGTTGTTCTGTGATCTGAAAAGACAGAGGAAATTATTTCAAGTTTTTGTGTTAGGTAAGACTGGGTTGGTGACCTAGAATGCTGTGTTTTAGAGGATGTTCTATGGCTACCAGGAAGAACGTGTTCTGTATATTTGGGTGGAATACTCTGTATATGCCTACTAAGTCTTCTGATCTATAGTACACTTCAACTCTGAGGTTTTCATGTGTGTGTTTTGGATGACCTGTCTGGAGGAGAAAGCACTGAATCACTCGCTGCTATTTTATCAGACCTTCTGACATCTTATGTTCATTTATTTGTGTTTGTTTTATGGACTTGGAAACGCTAATGTTTGGTACATATATATTTGCAATTTTTATAGTTTTTTGATGAATTATGTTATACCTTTTTTAACTCTTTAAAGATACACACCTTTGATCCCAACATTCAGGAGGCAGAGGCAGATGGATCTCTGAGAGTTAATTCCAGGCAAGCCAGAGCTGCATAGTGACATCCTATCGCAAATAAGTAAATAATTAATAAATAAATAAAAACAAACATTTGCTTAAGTCTAATTTATTAGATATCAAAATCACTATGTCAGTGTCTTTGGCTTGCATTGACTTGTTTTTCATCTTTTGACTTTGAACTCTATTAGTGTCTTTATCAGTGAAGTATGTCTCTTGGAGACAACAGAAAGATCTAATTTCAGGTTGACTTTTTTTCACATTTTTATTTATTTATTACATATGCCATGGGTCACATGCCATCATAAGTATGTAGTAGTATGGAGTGGAGGAATCAATCTCTCTTTCCACCATGTGGGTTCTGGGGATTGAACTAAGGTCATCATGAAACTTGGCAGCAAACACCTTTATCTGCTAAACCATTTTGCTAGTCCTAGATCTAGTTTTTAATCTAGCCATCCGGTCTATGCCTCTCTCTTTTTTTAAATTATCATTTGTGTGTGTGTGTGTGTGTGTGTGTGTGTGTGTGTGTCTGTGTGTCTGTGTGTCTGTGTGTTTGTGTCTGTGTGTCTGTGTGTGTGTTCCTGTGTGTCCAAGGAGGTCAAAGGATGTCAGGTCCGTAGAGCTGGACTAAACACAGTTGTGAGCTGCCTAAGTGTGCTGGGAATCAAGCTTAGGTTCTCTTGTAGGCCAATGTGGACTCTCAACTACTGAGCCATCTCTTCAGATCTCTTTATTGGTGAGCTGAGGTCATTTTTACTCAAGTTTATTACGGGGATACATTTACTGATTCATATGGTTTTGTTGCTTGTCTTCTGACTGGTTAATTTATTTATTGTTTGTCATTTTCTTTCTCCCTTATTACTTTAGGGGTTTTCTGGTTTATTGTATTGGGTATGTTAGATTCCTTCCTGGCTTTCTTTTGTTGTTCTAATGAAATGTATTTTTTGTGTGCTTTGATGACTGACACCGGTCATCTGTGCACACATAGGATTCCTTTATGAGTCTTCTGTGGTGTGGGCTCTGTGCCCTTGAACTGCTTTTGCACTTGCCTTCAAAGATCCTTCGGCCTACGAATCAATTTTAAATGACAGTTTCTCTGAATATCTTGGTTGGCTATTATATTTTCTACAGCTTGAAACATATTCTGTGCTTTCTTGGCTCTTAGGGTACCTGCCAGGACATTTAGTATTATTCTGATATTCCATCCTATATAGACAAGTTGGTATTTTTCTCTTTACAGCTTTTAAATATTTTTTGCTTTGTATTTGTTTGCTTAAGTTTCTTTTTTTTTTTTTTTTAATCCCAGTAGCCATATTGGCTAGCCATAGAGCTACGTGGTGGTGGCACACATTTTTAATCCCAGGACTCAAGAGAAAAGCAGATGGATCTCTGTTAGTTCAAGGCTACACTGAACTACACAAAATTGATCCAGTCCTAAGAGACAGCTCACACAAAGGTGATCTCAGCATTGGGATCACATGCCTTTAATCCCAGCATTAGGGAGGCGGAGACAGGAGTGATATGACTGGGAGGAGAGGATATAAGGAGGAAGCAAGTCTTAAAGATTTATTCTCCAGCCACATTGAGGAGAGACAGCAGTCTAGGATTACAGTCTGAGAATTTGTGGAGGCAGGATCCCCATTTTGGCCTGAGGTAGAGGCAAGAGCTAGTGGCCAGCTGTTCTGCTTTTCTGATCATCAGCTTGAAGTTTGAACCCCAATATCTATCTCTGGGTCTTTATTATTTGTGTTACACTTATTATTTAAATGCAGTGTTTCATCAACCTGTCCTTCAGCCCTGGTAGCCTTTCTCCTGGTGGTCAAATCTGTTGACTACTTTCACTGTGCTTTTTATTTGACTCAGTGAGTTTTTCATATCTGATATTCCGGTCCTACCCCACCCCCAATCTTAGTTTCCTTGAAATGCTTTAATGTGTTGTTCCATGTTTTCATCCATGTTGCTGATTTTTTTACATTCACTTTGCTTTCTTTTCCCTCTGTGTTCTGGCCTTCTTGAGGTCCTAGACTGCTTTTCAGACACTTTTGAAATCTTTATCTGGCAGTTGCCTATTTCATTGCCTTTGAGTTCAGTAGTTGAGGAATCGTGATCTTTTGGGGAAATCAGTGTTGTCTTACTTACTGTATTCTTGTATTTCTGCATTACAGTTTATGCCTATGTTTGGAATCTCTTCTGCCTTCTTTGGGATCTTATTGAGCAACTTACTCTTGAAGGTTCAAAATAGATGATCTTTTGGCATACACCTCTTTTTGATGGTCATGGTTTATTAAAAATTTAGACGTTTCCTAGTAGACAGTGGGCATATAAAAGAATGCAATTTTAGAAGTTCCCCTTAAGTGTCAGTTAAATAATTTTAAGTGTGTGTGCAGGTGTGTGCAACTGTGAGCATTTATTCTCTCCTACTATGTTGGTCCCAGGGAGCAAACTAAGGTATCATGCTTGCTGGCAAGCACCTTTACCCACTGAGCAATCTTGTCAGCCCTTATTTTGTTAAGAAATTCATGACTCAAAATAATAATACAATAAAAAATTTTTAAGCTGGGCAAGGTGATACATGCCTGTTAATAGTATCTTCTAGGAATAAAACTAATTTCAGTGGATAATGTATTTTAACCTAGTATATATTTTAACCTATATTAGCTACCATTGTAGCTTTACAAAAACAACTTTAAAATTTAAAATGTATTTTGTGTGTGTGTGTGTGTGTGTGTGTGTGTGTGTGAAGGGAGGGGCACATGTGAAGGTCAGAGAACAACTTTTGGAAGTTGGTTCTCTCCTCCCTTCACTAGAGTTCCAAGTGTTGAACTCAGGTCATCAGGCTTGCACACAAGAGCCTTTACCCACTAAGCCATCTGGAAGCCCCCATTGTAGCTTTTTAATAAATATCACAGAGGAAAACAAAGATTCTCTGTTGATAAGTTTTAGGAATGCTGGTTTAACAGGTTTGTTATTTTAGAACTTGGGAGACCTTTGTTATGCAAATAGTCATCCTGAGCCTTCGCCCCAGAACTACCTTATCCAGAGCCCTTTGGGTCACTTGGAAACGTCTAGTTCACCTGACTGAATGTTGTCCTTCCCACATCTTCCCTGGTTTCTCGGGTTTTTGTTTTGTTGATACTGGATTGCCCCGAGCCACCTTGCCAGCCCACCAAAGGAAAGTTTTAAAAAGGAAGAGAAGTTTAGAAATGAACAGAGTATCCCATTTCTTCTCCGCAGGGAACCAGCCGTCCTTCTCACTACCACGTCTTGTGGGATGACAACTGCTTCACGGCAGATGAACTTCAGCTGCTGACTTACCAGCTCTGTCACACCTATGTGAGGTGCACACGCTCCGTCTCCATCCCTGCCCCTGCATATTATGCCCACCTGGTGGCGTTCAGAGCCAGATACCACCTTGTGGACAAGGAGCATGATAGGTAATACAGACGCATAAAGAGTGGAGATGCTCAAACCAAATCCAATACACTCTGATTTCTTAAGCCATTTCTGTAAGCACTTCTGTGTGTGTGTGTGTGTGTGTGTGTGTGTGTGTGTGTGTGTGTGTGTGTGTACCTCTGTCTGCCTAAAATCTGGCCAATCAGAATTAAAGTCCCACAGACTTCCAGACAATCAGTGTACTATGTGGAAAGTGATAACAACTGATGGCCCAAAAATAAGATTTTCTAATAAGTATATTGTGGTCTGGGGCTGGAGAAATGAAGGTCAGTGGCTGGGAGCACTAACTGCTCCCCTAGACCCTGGACCCAGAGTTCAATTCCCAGCACCCACATGGTGGCTCACACCTGTCTGTTAATCCAGTTCCAGGTGATCCGTGGCACCAGACATGTACATGGTGTGTGTGTGTGTGTGTGTGTGTGTGTGTGTGTGTGTGTGTGTCTATGTGTGTGTGTCTGTGTGTCTGTGTGGGTCTGTGTTAGTAACTTAGTTGCTTCCCCAAATTACCCAAGGAAGATATTGTTAGTAGAAATTAATTATATATGTGTGTGTATGTATATATATATATATGTGTGTGTGTGTGTGTGTATGTATGTATATATATATATATATATATATATATATATATATATATTAATGAGACAACAATGAAATGCTGTCTGGAATTTGTTTCTAATTAATCCTGAGAAAATGAAAGAGCCAAAGTAAGATTGGCCATATGGAAGCTAAACAATAGACACAAAGCTCACTACATCCGTTCCTCTTTTCTAGAATTTTTGGAATTTTCTACATGTAATATTCTTACATGAGAACAGAGGCTTATGCTTGTGTTCACTAACCTTTCTCTTACAGTGCTGAAGGAAGCCACGTTTCAGGACAGAGCAATGGGCGAGATCCACAGGCTCTCGCCAAGGCTGTACAAATTCACCAAGATACCTTACGTACAATGTACTTCGCTTAACAAGTCCAAGTGCATTCTCTGAGAGCACGAGCTGAAAGAGGGGTCAACATACAGTGTGTTTCAGTGGAGTCAGCTCACCGGGGTGCTGCAGCCATCCAGAAGCCAACACTGTAAGGGTCTGGTCCTTGTTGATCCAAGGAAAAGTGTTTACTTTGTCAAGGAGCGCAGTACCATGATGCACCAGGAAGCCAGCCAGCTGCTTTTTTGCAGTCTCCTGTAGGAAGCATCGCGGTTGTTTGTTTTCACTGTTACAGTCTAACCCTTTTAATGCCTTTCTTTACCTCAAGTTGCTTGGCAGCACAGATATCTTTGCAAAAAAGAAAAAGTGAATGATGGTTTAAAAACACACACACCTACAGGAATAATGATTGTTCAGTTGTATGTGCAGGAAATTAATGTGCGTTCATCTGTTCTTCTAAAGCGTCTGTACTTTAAATACACACATGTATACTTCCTGTGCACATATACCTAGATCTAGATTAATGATATATGTGTGTCTGTGCATATGTTTTACAGTTCATTCCACTGGGAAACTTTCTTTTCCCTGTGTCGCTCCTCATGCCACTGACATTTCCCTTCCTACTTGCCTTCAGCATCTACACTTCTGTCCGTATTGCAACAAATGCCACTCTTATGGTCATATATATGATTCGTTTGAAGCAAAGCACGGCAAACTAATTTGTTTTTATTTTATGTACCCTACTCCTAGCTCCTGTCTCACACAATTCTGGGTCCTGAGCTTCTGAGTGTCTGCTCCTTCTTGCTCTGGGCTTCCCTTTGCCATGTGCGCTGTGTATAGAACAGCGGCGACCCTTGTGCTACTTTCTGTACCGCGTTTGCTGAAGCTGCTATAGTACAGAACCTTGTCAGAAGTCTTTCTGGCCAGTGACAAATGTTTGTGTGAGTTATACCTGGAAACCCCTTAAAGCTTTTATAAAGGGTAAATATTTAAAAAATCTGAAACTCTATAGTAGGGAGAGGGAAGGAATTGGGGGGTTCTTGTTTTTTGTTAGTTACTACCCTCATACCTTAATGTAACTTTCAAATATATATATTTTATATATGTGTATGTGTATATATAAACATATATGTATGTTGAAGTATAGCTCCTTTTGCCTTTATATTCATTAGACTAGTACTTTAACAATTATAAACTGCATTGGCTACATCTCTTATGGAAATGTAATCATGTTTAAGAACAGACTAGTTTTTGCTCTTTTAGTGCAATAAGCAATTTTAAAGGAAAGTGGTGTCTGTTATCTTTCCCCACGGACAACAGGAAGAACAGACACCTGTCATTTAAAAGGGGGCAAAGTAATACACATACAGCCTTAACTTGAGGAGAGTTTCATAATGTTCAGTTTTAGAGCTTGTCCTTCGACAACCACAGTCAAGGAAGCAAAGCCGGCCGGACAAGCCTCACTAGAGGTCAGGAACACAGCCTGCTTCAGTTTTTAAAATGCTGGTGATAGCCGGGTGGTGCTGGCTCACACCTTTAATTCCAACACTTGGGAGGCAGAGGCAGGCAGATCTCTGATTTCTGAGTTCTGGCCAGCCTGGGCTACAGATCAAGTTCCAGGACAGCCAGAGCTACACAGAGAGAAACCCTGTCTCAAAAAGAAAAGAAAAGAAAAAAAAAAAAAAGACAATGAACAGCTTAAGATTTGAAGATTTTTAATTATTTGAAAATAGATCTTGCTTGTTGAAGAATTATGCCTCTTTGACCAGAAGGAATCAATATACTGGGTAATTTTTTTTCTCTTATCTTTTATCAGTGTAACTTTCTCTTTAAAATTAAGATGACAATGGCAAAGGAATTTAGGAATTTAGAAAGTTGGTTAAATTTCTGAAATATGGGGGGAAATTTTTAAAAAACAATTTACTTTCCTCCACTTCTTCAGTCAATAACTTTAGTTGATAACTTTCAGGCTGTCAAAGCTAAGTTTCTCAGTAACGTCGGGGTCGGGGGACTTTGTGCATCGTAAGTCATGAAGCTGCATTGAGCTTCCTCTGTTCTTGTTTCCACCCCGGTTCTGAGGACAGACACTACAGATGTTTGCAGTGGTGCCCTCAGCCTTCAGAACCCCATCTGCACCTGACGAGCAATGGCTTTACAGCCTCATTTGCTCTCTTACTTGTAATCCACTGTTATTGCCAATTTACTGTACTGTGAGCCTGAAACCTGAGCCTGTGTCTTCCCACAGGCATGCAGTCTTTTGTCCCCCTGACAGAAAACTAAAAAAGCACTGCATTTTTATGCTTTTTTGCTTTGAAGTATTGAAACTGCAATTCTCAAAACTGTTTCAAAGCACTTTACAAAGGATATTTGTGTAGTTTGTACTTGGTTTTTTTCCTTCCAAATTTTCCCATCTCCTCCCTGGAAAAAGAAAAATTCCTTACAACATATTTGGGGCTGGTCTGTTTGCCTCCTTGTTTTGAAGACAAAGTCTCCCTGTGTTGCCCGTGCTGGCCTCCACCTGGGCTCCAGCAATCTTCTCCCCTCCGCCTCCCCGGTAGCTGGGACCACAGGGTTCCTTCCACCGTGTCTGGCTGTTTGGGGAGATGGGCGAGAAAAGAGAATAGTACAGCCTGTGTCTGTCCAGTGTAAGTAAAACATCTTCCTTCATCCAAGGGACGTTAGGGAGCAACAGAGACACCCTGTCTTTTTCTCGAACTTCGATCTCACACTTGCCAGAGTGAAGCCCTTACTTTTAACTCTTATTTGGAAGGAATTTTTTAATGGGAAAAACATTTTTCCTACAATATAATAAGGTTTTATCTTTTGAATGGTTTGATTTTTAGAATGCTCTTACATTATTGTCTTGCTAGTTTAAGATAATTAACTTAGAAGAATATGTATAGTATATGTATATTTTGCCTACAATAACTTGGTATACCAAACTTAATGCCAACAAACTTTGTGTTTAGAATTTTAAGGTAAAAGGCTTATGGAAAATACTTCTTGAAATTTATAGTAATTATTTTTGTGCTTCTAGATAAAATTCCTAATCTTTTTCTTAAGTTCCTTTTTTAAGCATCATGAACCATAGTACCTTTTCTTTCCACCCTGCTCCTGCTGTAGTTGATGAGTGCTGGCCTGCGGGCCTCATAAGATGGACTGCAGAGTCAATCTAAACAGCTTGTGTAATTGATTTCCATGTGAAGAAGAGGTGGGAGTTTAACGTATGTTCTTGATGGCAACCGTGCCTCAAGAGTGTCTGTGTATTACAGTATCACAGTACTGGCATTGAGACCTTACGCTGAAAACTGTGTAGCTGCTATATTTATTTAGGTAGAGTCTGACATTTGCTGCACTAAACAATAAGGAGGTGTGCAAGGTGCCAGGCGAATGTCAAACTCTGGGTTTTTTAGGGAAGGGTAGGGACATAAATTACAAAGGTAACAGCAGGTATTTGAAACTGTTCTGGTTTCAGTTTAATAACAGAATACCTTTGCTTTAGCCTTGTAGTAGGTTGTTTGTTTCTTACATTGACAGTTTGCAAGTGGTACTTGACTTTTTACAGAAATGTGGATACCTTTTGCTTTATTAATAATTGTCTGTTAAGTTTTCCAGGGGAAAAAATGTCTAGAAATATCTCTTCTCTACTTATGAGAAGTAACTTTTAACTTTTCTTTTTTTAACTTTTAACTTTTTTTTTAACTTTTCTTCCTGAAGAGAATCCAGCAGGGATTCCAGTAGGAATGCTCTGTGCGTTTTGGAAAGGTACTTGATGAAGACACATTTCTGCCTTCTAGCAGAGACTCCTTGCCTTCTAAAGACCCATACTAGTTTCCCAAGGCAGGTTCTCTGTGGTCCCCATAGCCTGATATTGATGGCATGTTGTCCTGTGGATCTTTGGGTGCCAGACGTGAAGTGTGTCTTGGGAAATAAGGAGCCAGCTGCTGTTGAGTAGAAATGGCTCCAGTCTCTCATTCAGAGGCAGTGTAAGCACTTGCAGGCCAGCAATAGACGTGAAACCCAGAGACATCTATCCTAAGCACACGGTGGGGCTTTTCCTATGCTTAATATTTTATAAAATTCAAGGACCTGGCCACTTGGACACTAGTAGAATAGTTTTATCCCTTTCTGTTTCAAACCTAGATAATAGTGTTTGCCAAGTTGTTTAACTGATATCTCTGTATAATTTCCACTGGGTGTCATTAAACTGAGTTATATGTTCAATTGAGCCAGGCATAAGGTATACCAGTTATCCCAGCACCTGGGAGCATCAGGAATTCAAGGCCAGCCTCAGCTATATGAGACCATGTCTCAAAACAAGAGCAAAAATTCCATTTACCTTATCCCTGAAGGTACTCTCCTGTTGCCGAGAGGCTACTCTTAGTAGTTCCTGTAGTTTACTTAATTTTTATGAGTTAAGTTTGTCAAAGACAGACAGTTCACTTGTCCAATGTTCTTGATTCAGCTGCTCTATCCATATGAAGTGTTAGGCCTTCTCATTTTTTTTGAGGGGGGGAGGAATTTGTAGATATTTTTGAAGCTTTAATAAAAATAATTGAAGAACTTCACATCAAGTGAGGTCTTCCTGAGTGATGCTATACCCCTAACTTAGAGGGCTTTTGTTTTCCTATTTTCTTTCCACCTAACACATAAGCATTTCTGTGGTTCTCTAAGAGCCAAAAACAAAAAACAAAAAACTGGGGCGGGGAGGGGGGTTGGAGAGATGGCTCAGCCATTAAAAGCCCTGGATGCTCTTCCAGAGGACCAGGGTTCAATTCCCAGCACCCACACAGCAGCTCACACCTGTCTATGAGTCCAGTTCCTGGGATCTGACACCCTCACACGGACATGCAGGCAAAACACCAATGCACATGAAATAAAAATAAATTAGTTTTTAAAGAGAGTAGAAAACTAAGCCATAAAGAATTATATAAAAGTCAGTAAAAAGGGTGGGATATGGCTCAGCAGGGAAAGGCACTCACCACCCAGTCTGACAACCTGAGTTCAGTTTATGGAGAAACAACTCCCATAAATTGTCCTCTGGCCCCCATACATGTGCCATGGCACCATTCATGTGTGTGCACATGCGTGAACACACACACAAACACGCGTGTGCGTAATTTTAATTTTTTAATTTTTAGTCATTATAGAAATCATTAAGACAGCTGAGTTTAGCACATGGCTGTGATCCTCATACTCCAGAGGCTAAGGCCAGAAGATCTTGAGTTCAAGAGTTTGAGGCCAGGCTAGGTTACCTAGCAATACTCTGCCCTCAACTCTGCCAAACCCAAAAGAAATCAGAAAGAGAATTGTCTCTAAAAAATCTTGGCAATGATAGAAATGATACTGTGATTAATTAAACACAAGCTGAGTCCCAGGGGAAAGAAAGTGCCCTATATATAAATAAAATATATCACAAAAGGAAAAGATATTTTTACTTCTAAAAACATTACATTTAAGTTTAGAATTTTCCATATAAGTCAGCGATTTTTAAACGGACAAGGCTTCTGTTGATTATCCATAGTCAGTTGAAATTTGCCTCACCCATCAAAAGGAGTGCCCTAGAGTTTTCTATTACCAATTAAGTCTTAAGAATCTTTTGTTAAAGCAGGGAAGTTAATGACTTTAACTTGAATAAAAGGATGGTAAGCTTCTATGGAAGGTTGGATTACCAGTAGAAGACCCTGTCAAAGTTACAGGTAACAAACAGTGTGATGGAGTCAGGATCTTCGCAGATTGTCCAGCTGGCCAGTGAGCTCTCTTCCTTTTTGAAGTCAATGTCTAAGGTCGCCAGAATCTGCTGTTGTGCTACAGTAGGGTCTCAGTGAAGAGGTTTTTCAGGGTAGATACTGAACTTGATTTTCAAATCAAGGAGGTTCTTAGAAAGTGCCTTTTCTAAAGATGGTGCTGTAGATTTTTATTTTTTAAATGGCATAAGCTAAAACGGATTTTAAGATAATTTACAATACCAAGAGTATGACAGTTTCAAATAATGTTATTTGTTGTCCTGAATTTGGTCTAGAGAACCAAGGGGCTTTTATGTAATAGTGTCTAAGTTAATGCTCACCAAATTGATTTTGTAAATTTGAAAACAGTTTTTAATTCTCGGCTATGTTTGAAATAATCTATAATGTATATAAGGTAACAGATATAGATAGTTTCAGTGCCCGAGGCAAAGGTACCATGCCAGGAGCTGTGTAGTATGAGCTGCTTTTCCTTTTTTAGCACAGTTATCTTCTGACCTAACCTTTTCTAATGACTGGTCATTAAGAGAGTACTTACAGAAAAAGAGCTACATCACTGACATCAGTTTAAGAGAGAAAGCAAAATGATTACAGCTTGGTCTTCAGGGAAATTTTGTTTTTGAGATACTGGGGACTATTTTAAATGATTCCTGTTTTTCCAGGGTGGGAGGACTGGAAAATGACAGGAAGAGGTCAAGAACACTTATTTCTCAACAGAATGCAGGCTGAGGGTTCATAACTAATTGGTAGAGTACATGCTTAGTTAGCATATACAAAGCTCCGATTTCATCCCTAGCACGAGGGGAAGAAATTTGGGCTGTGGCAGGAGATAAGCAAAGTGAGACCCATTGCTGTGAGAAAGCAGCTTGTCCTTATATCAAGAAGCAGTGAAGAGCGTCAGTGGTCAGCTTAACCAATTCCTGCTTGTGAATTTGGTGAGCATTCCTCCAGAAGATAACTAGACTAAAACAGAAAACACCACACCTCAGTAACCTTGTATTGCTGCATTGTGTAATGACGACAGTAAAATTATACTGATTGTCTGGCATGTACTGTGCCTGTTTGCACATTAAACTTAGTCATTTTTGTAATGTCTTAATAGCGATTATTACTTTATTTTCTAAGATTAATTTTTCTATTGGGATATTTATATTTATTGGCAACTTTTGTATTTTGCCCTAGATGTTGGATTTAAGGATTTTATTTTTATAGCTATTTCTAGCTTTTCTCTTTCTTTGTAATATTAGCAGAAATTAAGATGGTGTGATAATATATAAACCAAACTAATTAAATAGAGTTTGGATTTTTACCAATAACCCATTAACGCTATTTCTAATTTAGAATATTTAATGTTTTATATAACGGGCATTAAGGACAGTTTTTAGGTGGCTTTCTGCATGTAGATAGGAGGCACTTCTTTGTAAATTAGGTTTGTTTTTCTCCTTCATTTGAAGCAAACTAACACTAACAAATGGGACTCATTTCACCTGATTCTAGTTTGGGGGGAGTTGTCAAGTAAATGATTGTTTGCTTTCTTTTTCAACTTGAAGCACATTATCTGAGATTGGGATTTATTTGTATAGTCAGGAAGACAAATGAAAAACATATATTATAAGTCATTGATAGTTGACTTTGAAATGAGATTTTCCTTCCCATAATTATTTGGGGGATTTGCTACCCTGGTCTTTCCTGGAATAGTTTAAAGTCAATTCACCACTGAGTATCAGTGAAGAAAAGGAGTGTAGGTGTTTGGAAAGAGCAGGCATAGAACAATAGAGTATTTCAGCTCATTAAATTTTACCTACGTAAACCAGGAGTGGTGGTGCAGGCCTTTAATTGCAGAACTCAAGAGACAGAGGCAGGCAGATGTCTGTAAATTCCAGGCCAGCCTTGGCTACTTAGTGAGTTCCAGGCCAGCCAGGCCTACACAGTGAGACCTTGTCTCCAAAAATACAAAACTCAACAACAGAATTTTAACGAAATAGTAACATGAGCTAACTGGAAAGTAGTGAAAAATATAATTATATAATATTAATTTCAAATGTATATAATCACTGCAGATTTTTAGTGGACCAATGTCATATTGGCACATTAAATTCCTTTAAAAATGTGAGAAAGATGTATTATTCACTTAAGGTAAAATATTTCCATTTTATTTTTCCACTCTGAATTTGCTTGGTAAGGGATTTTCTTTCCTGGAGAAATGGAAAGACAACTTTTATCCCGTCTTGAATTTTTAAATGTCAAGTTATTAAGGCTGGATGCATTTTACTTCTCTCTATATTCTGTTCTTCCGCTGAGAGGGAGAAAAATGGGACAGCTTTAAGTACTCGGAAATATTGGAATATTTTTTATAATATGTAAAAACGTACACTATAAAATGAATCAGCATGTGACTTCATGTGGATATTAGCTAAATCATCTGAATTTTTCTAATTACATACTTTGCTTTATAACATACCGCTGAACTCCTTCCTTAACCCCCAAGTGACTACCAGTACCCTGATCACACGGGACTTGTCCTCTCTTAGCGGAGACTGTTTCGAGTGGGTGAGGTTTGTTTTGTTTTGTTTTGTTTCTGCAAGTATAGATAGATCCCTTTTGAGGATGCTCACTACTTGTAACTTCAGTTTTACTGTGTGTCAGTGTCCCTCTAGGTAGAAGGGCATATACTTCTTTCAGACTAATGTTTTTAGGGCTGGCTGTCATCCAGTTTTCTTTTTCCTTCTGAAAGCTTTTGGGTACCTGAACGTCCGTGGTAGGCTCCACATACCCAGATACCTGGCCATCAGTGCTACATAACTATGAAATACAGGGTGACTTGTTTTTACAGGCCACCTCTTCAGACCCAAGTGTCTGTGCAGTGAGGTGTAGGGCATCTCATAAGTGAATCTTCAGGGACAGCCAAAAAAAAAGTAAAAAAGATGAGCGAGTTGGTCAGTAGCTATTTCCCAGTCAAGGGGCTGTGTGCAAGTCTGTAATTTTGTTTACACAAGGCTTCATCTGTGGCTGGGGACGTGGGGATGCAGCTCATGGCTCACATGCATGAAGCCCTGAGTTCAATCCCCAGTACCTCACAAACTGGGCTTGTAGCCTTGGTGGTACACTCCTGAAGCCCCAGCACTCAGGAGTAATAGCTCAAGGTTATCTTTGATTGCATATTAAGTTGGAGGCCATCCTAGGATAGTCATAACTGGCTTGCTTCAGGGACTAGAGATGAAATTTACTCTGGTATTTCACGCTTAAAGCTTTCATTTTCCTGACTTTTGTTTGGAGAAACAAATTCCCTGGAGTTAGCCACTTGGTAACCGTCAGGTCAAAGAAGGAATGGCTCAAATGTGTTGTGTATGGGCTCCACCTTTATTAAAAGGATCTGTGAAAACGGGACATTCTGAGAGTCTAAACAGCGAGACTGTGAGTGTGCGCAGTGGGCAGAAACACGGATACTTCTTCTTTGCTGAGATCCTAGAAACTGCGTAATTAGTATTTCCCAACTTCTCAGAGCCACGGGTAATGGAGCAGTTGTTGCTGTTTGACACAGATGACAAGGAAGGGTCCATAATGGAGACCTGTGTTAGCGGCTTATCCCAATCCCAGAGCTGTGCCTGTTCTCAGCAAGTTTGTCTTAGAAGTCACCTCTGAATTATAGTGAGGGTTACATGAAGCCTGGCATTGCTGTAGCTTTGGTGGCTCTCTCCTTAGAAAACACCTAGCTGGGCCTTTCCAGAGTTTTCTGTGAGGATTTGGAGGACACTGGTGGCTTGGAATGAAGGAAGAATCTTAGCATAGATGGTTTTACCTGGTTAATGCATCCCGTTTGGTCCCGGGAGGTAACAGGAAGCTTTGGTCTTTGTAGCATAGACTTGATCTCTGATGGTGGCTACTTGTAAATGCCACCCTTTTCAGTCAGGAAGTATCTCACTGTTGATGAGTTCCCTGCAAACTTACATGTGTCTTCTCGTATTCAGAAACTGGGAACATAGAGGGCTGGCAGTATACTTGGGTGGTTAAAGCACGTGAATTGCAAGCCACCTCCAAAACACCACCACCAAGAACAGCCAGATGTGGTGGCACACACCTTTAATCCCTGCACACCCGGAGGCAGGGCCATCTCTGAGTTTGAGATCAGCCTGGTCTATATCACAAGATCCAGGCCAAGAAAAAAGTTCTGGCTTATTTTATACATGGCTTCTTAAATATATTTTTAATAGGTTGAATGGATTAATACTTTGACAACGCATTCCTCTTAACATACATATTTATTTGACTAAAGTTATTATATAGATATATTTATCACATTTGACCTCTTGGTACGTAAAAAGTTCCATAAAAAAATAATTATTTTAGGGACGAGAGAGAGAGATGCTCAGCTGTTAAGAGCACTTACTGTTCTGTCAGAGAACCACAGATCAGTGCCCAGAACCCTCAGCTCACCAATGCCTGAAAGTCCAGCTCCGAGGGATCTGATGGCCCCTCCTGGCCTCAGTGGGCATGTACACACATAAATAAAATAACATAAATTATACATGTACACATGCCAGGCACACATTTGAGTTTCTGGTCAGCCAGGGCAATGTAAGACCCTGTCTCGAAAGAAAAAAAAAAAAAAAAAAGAAAGAAAAAAAAAAAAAATCAACCCATCTCTAGTCAGGCCTGAGTTAGAAGGGAGACTAAGACATTTTCAAGGGTGTCCTTTAAAAGGTCACAACTGAAAGAGGACTACCGCGAAGTCGTGTGTGCCTCTGAGGGTTGAAAGGGCTGTAGAACCCGAGCCAGAGACTTGGGGGTCAGCCTCACTAGCTCTGCCTCAGGCATTTCTTCCCTGGCTCTGTGTCTCCCTGTAGTGATGGTACCTGCTGCCCTCACCTACCTCACGAAGCTCTCTTGAGAATCAGTCTGTGAGTAAGGAAAAGCTATTCAGAATTCAGAGTGTGGAGAAGGTTCTGAAGGTTCTTTTCCAGTGGGCCTCCGTCAAAAGTGTCTTCACTGTGGCAGGTTGTTCCTGCCAACGTCCCGCACATGGGCACATTTTTTTTTCTTTGTAATAACCCCTAGCAAAAACATAGTTTTCAAACTCGAACTCCTTTCAGTGGTGCTAAAGCCTTTGCAGTTGCATTTTGAGTTAACGATGAAGACACCCGGCACTCAACGTTTTAACCTGACCTGTCTCCAGGCACCTGTGCTTCCTGTCTGCCTCAGCTGCTGCTCTGCGAGGCTTGCCCTGTGTTTCTTGGCAGATGTTGGGTACCTTTCCCTTGGAGAAGTGGGTAGGCTCTAAGAAGGAAAGTGTGCCGATTTCACTATTCACTTTACAGAACTGAACTTCACTTTACTTTCAAAATTCTGGTTGTCGTTCATCTACAAAAGTTAAGACGTAAGCCAGACAAGGTGGGGCACCCCTAGTCCCAGCATGCAGGAGGCTGCGGCAGACAGATCACAAGGTCGAGATAAGCCAAGCTTACTTAGTGAGACCCTTTCCCAGAAGTCAGAGAGAGACTGGCTGCAGTGGTATACAACCCGGTACCTATGGAGTGCTAGCAGGACCTTAGATTTCAACAGGGAACCCATTAATTTCCTTGTAAGATGGGGGCTCCTCTTTATAGGAAATTACAAAGGGCATATCGCCACAGCTATAAACAATTCCTTTTTGCAACAGATAAGTTTGTTGCTTCTGTTTTTGTTTGTAAAGAAAAATGAATATATGTTAAATATACAAGGTATGGATGAATTCAGCGTTTACTCTTATCTCTACTATTACTGACCTCCTAGTCTTGCAAGAATTTAGCCCTTCCCAGCTTCTCAATAACAAAGCTGGTATCTGTGGTTTAATAGAACAATTAGAATTACAAGGTGTGACATTTATACCTACAAATAAAAAAGCTGGGTGTGGTGATTCACATCTGCAATCCTAGCCCATGGAAGGCAGGGGCAGGAGGGGCATCCCAAATTCCAGGCCAGCCTTGGCTATGTAGCAAGACCTTGTCTCAAAAGTAAATAAAAACGCCTATAGTGTGCCGTGGGATAGCTAACACTGACACATCAGAACACTGTTAAAACAGCTTTTACCATAATGTATACCTTTAATGTTTCTGTCAGTTATGAGCCCATAAGAGTATTACTGTATCCTGTAAGTAAATATCATGAGTGTGAACTAATATGTGGATGCATTTGTAGGCTGTGGAAAGCAGTGGTGTGTGTATGTGTGTATGTACAAATACATTATAACACTACACGGATTGAGTTTAAGTAGACAAAATAATGTGTTGTTTCCTTCATGTTGGGAAAAGTAAAATGGCAGTATGACCATTCCGTCAGGACCCTGCCTCTCTCTCTAGATTCCCTTAACACAAGGCAAGCATTACTAACGCTTTAGACAATGCTGTTGCTTTTGAACCAAGAGTAATGGAGGAAGCACCAACCTTTTTCTTAAAGGGACCTTTCCAAAGAGTGAAACGTAAATTATAAGACATGCAGGGAGGCTGGAACCACCCACAAAAATGTCCTCCATGTGGATAGCCTTTTAAATTTTACCTTTTAATCACCTAGACCATGTGTGCCTATTTGCATTGCAGATGTGAACTTCTGTTTTAGGGTTAATAACAGAATGCTTTGAAACTGAGCTATTACATTAATTCAGAGTAATCTTCCTCCACCATCTTCTCATACTCCCCGAGTTTGCCAAATATTTCTACTGACACCAGGGCACAACCATGGATGGGGCTCTGACTTCCTTTTTCATCATCCCTGCCCAAAGGAGCTTTGTCATATGCCTGAGCTCACCTCATATTCCTGGTTGGCTTTTCATAAGAAAGAACAGTTTGCTGTAGTATTTAAAGACCACAACATTTCATAATGTTTGTCTACCTGCTGCCTTTTTGCATATTTGGCTACATGCTAACATCAGTTAAGACGGTGTGGGTCTGATCTGTAAGTTACTATGGGACCAGAAAAGATACAAAATGATGAACTTGGCTGCCATATTTATGAAAGGAATCGTAACTCTGATGTGTGTGATCACTGTGTCATTCGATTCACCAAATGCTGTACTCTATCACTGTGTACTGGGGGCCAGGCTCTGACTTGTCACGTTAACTGCTAAAGATGATATGTGATTATGATGAGCAGAAAGCAAATACAGTTTTTAATCAAAAGTGTTTGTCTTCGCTATTTCTATTTTAGTATTAAAATTGCTACTTTGGGCTGAACCATCTAACCCTAAAAAATTATTTCACCTCCCATGTGAAGTTGAGCTTGAAGAAGCTAGTTTTAAACAGTTCACATGGAACATTTATGTTAAAGTGCTCATGATTCTTCCACCAAAATGTCCTGTGACTGAACCATGCATATCTATGCCATTCTGCAAACAAGAAGTGTCTGTGTTGTTTTTACTCCATCATTTTAAAAAAAGTAATGGTCTTCTTGTTGCTTATCCTCAGTTTAAAGTGTAACTTGTACTCATACCTGCAATAAAACCATAACTTTAAAAAGCCATTTTAACCTTCTCTTGTGTCATTATTATTATAAATCTCCACGAGTTATAACTCTGCTACAGTAGAAGGAATTAGGTTTTATGGTCATGAAGTCCTGGGTTCAAATCTTCACTCTGAGCAAAGGTCCTGAATGTGGTGATATATTGTTTATGATCTAATAAAGCTTGCCTGGAGATCAGAATGCAAAGCTAGCCACAGCCATAGAAGCTGGGCAGTGGTGGCACATACCTTTAATCCCAGGACCCAGGAGACAAAGGCAGATGGATCTCTGTGAGTTCAAGACCACCCTGGGCTACATGAGATTGAATCAGTCTAAGAGAAAAACAGCTCACGCAAAGGTTGTCCCAGCATTTAGGATCACACGCCTTTAAATTCAGCACTAAGGAGGTGGAGACAGGAGTGATACGGCTGGGCAAAGAGAGGAATATAAGGTGGGAGGAGACAAGAGAGATGCAGTCTGAGGAGTCTTAGAGAAGGATGCAGTCTGAGGCAGGCAGTCTGAGGAGCACGCAGGCTGAGGACAGGACCACCCCTTTGGCCAGAGCATTGGTAGAGGCAAGAGCTCTAGTGCCCACTCTGCTTCTCAGATCTTTCGTGCCCACCCCTCACCCCCCCCATAGTTTTTATTATCAAGACTAAAGGGAACTTGGGTTACAAATCCCAGCACTGGGAGGTGGAAGCAGCCGCCCAGGAAGTTCATCTGTGGCTATCGAAATTTGGAGGAGAGCCTGGCTGCATGAAACCCAGGCTCAAAGACTGTTTGACCTCCTTTGTATTTTGTGACGTGTGTATATGGGGTGTAGGCAGAGGTGTCCTGGGACCAAGTCCAAAGTCTCTGTTATGCTAGGCGAGTGCCCTACCACTGAGTTTCACCCCCCAGCCCCTCCCATTCATTTTAGCCAAGGGACTTCCTCTTTTTATACACAGTGCTAGGGGATGGTCATTCCCACATCTGGAGCTAATATCTACAGTGCTGCAGAGGGAGCTGCAGTTATTTCTCTGGCTAGTGTTCTCCACAAAACTAATTCGTCTCAACAAAATCTCAGACTTAAAGATGTCAGCATGAATTGGGGAAAAAAAAAAGCAAGATCATGGAGTTTCTTCTGGAGTGATCATACACACACACACACACACACACACACACACACACACACACACACACGTGTCCAAAGTGAGAGAATATAGCTCTTCCCACCCACACAATTTTAAAAATACTGCCATGGGGGATAGAGAGATGACTCAGCAGTTAAGAGCACTCACTGCTTTTCCAGAGGACGTGAGTTCAATTCCAAGTAACCTCGTGGTGGCTCACAACCATCTATAGTGGGATCTGACACTCTCTTCTGGCATAAAGTTGTTCATGCAGATAGAGCACTCATAGATAACATAAATAAATCTTTAAAAAGTAAATGTTTTTAAAAAATCTCCATTCAGTGTAACCCGATTTGCTGTGACTGTGTTGCTAACACAACAATAACAGCCCTTTATGTAAAAATAGCAAGGACCCAGGCTCAAGACCTGAATGCACATGACTTTGGGTAGGGAGCGCCTCACTCTTTCCCCATTCCTGAAAATCTCCAACAAGACATTTGTTTATAGTGTCCTGCCAGATGGCTCAGTCTGAAAAAGCACTGGCCAAACAGTCTGAACTACTTAAGCCCAGCCTTCAGAAGCCAGGATGGAGGAGAGAACCAACTCCTAAAGGTGGTCCTCCGATCTCTACCTGGGCACTGTGGCAAGAGAGCACCAATACACGCACAAGACGCCAACGACAGTGACAAGGTTTTAACGAACACAGCTTCATTTACAATAAAGACAATTCACCTCCCGGCATCGTGATCTAGAGTTTTCACTTTATCGGTTCTAATCCTATCAGGTCCCCTCAGGAACCACTGCAGATCATAACCCACCCAAAGTCTATGTATCACTTGCAAAGACAATAGCACTGCCTCTCAGATTAAGCCCTAGCTCTCCCACATACTGCAGAATCCAAACTCTTTTCTTCTCTCTCTCTCTCTCTCTCTCTCTCTCTCTCTCTCTCTCTCTCTCTCTCTTTTCTGTTAGATACACTGTTGCTTTTATATGAATGGTTGAAAGGGACATACATATTCTAGTGGCACAATTCATAAAATGCATATTACAGAACCATGGTGGTATAGAATAATTGCAAAATTCTGCCATCAATTGTGATACTGGCCTAGGTAATTTAGGCAGTGTCTTAAAGGACATTTCCAGGGACCATGCTTGATGATGGCTACCAACCCGCAATACGGAGATTATGAACAGTCTCTGTATTTCACACATGTGAGCTAGTCTGAAGGATTGATTTAATTGACTCTGTCAGACATCTCAGTCAGAAGGAGAAACTGTGAAATCAGTCACTTGCTTATTTCCCTTCACAGAATGTTCAGATAAACTTTGAACTTGTCCCATGCCTCTTGCTTTCCTAAGATATTGCCAAACGCTCTTTTCTAAGTTGAAGCTTCAATCTCAATTTGGCCTGAGTCGAGGTCCCTAAAAGATTAGAGTACTCAGGCTTCGGTAGGTGACAGTGAAGCATACTTCCTGCCTCTGTCCCCTACATCATTGACACTCTTAAACAAAACCTGCAAATCTTCCAGAGCCTAAAAGAGTGTTAACTCACTGGATGGTTGGCCAGTCAGTGTCAAACACATGGAATGAGGCTTGAAAATCATTTTCACAATCACAGTTCTCACGTCTCCAAAAATAGCAACTTCCAACAAGCAGAGCTGAACTTACCAGTAAACCTCAGCTGAAATCTTGGCTGTGATTTGTGAAGCAAGTTAAGTTGTTTAGACTAGAAAAGACTCGGCACATCTACAAAGGGCAAACACAAGAATGTATTTATAGCTTGCTATTGTCAGGGATCTTTTTCCAGATAGAGGGCAGTTAACATTCAAGAAATTACAACCTTGGGTCCAGTTAATTTTTAATGCCTGGTCATGCCTCTTTGCACATTTGTGAGCATCTGTCCAGCCGTTGCTTTCACTCACCGTGGACCCCAATGCTGCAGCTGCCACCGTGGACCCCACTCACACTCCACTCCTCCTAATGCTGGGCACAGACGAACCCTCTGCTGCCCAGGGCTTTGTGAAGTGTGTCCAGTGCTGTCTGCACAGGGCCATCTGACCCTGTTGCTGCTGCACCTGATGTGGGGGACCACACCACCTGTAAACAGTGATGTCTACCAAACTAACTGTTGCTTTTTTACACTTCTTTTTTTAAATGAAGTATGTAAGTGATAGTAAAGTTGGACTTCATCGTTTAAATAACATTTGATGGCGATGGGGGGATGAGTCAGCAGTTAAGATGGATTGCTGCTCTTTCAGAGGAACCAAGTTTGGTCCCAGCACCCATGTCAGATGGCTCACAACTGCCTGTAACTCCAGCTCCAGAGAATCCAACATCCTCCTCTGGACTCCTGAAGCACCTGCATTCACGTGAAGACACACATGAATAAAAATAATAAATGTTTTAATTTAAAAATAAAGCTCTAAACAATACTCTCCATCACCATTAAGGTACATAGAAGAGTGTTGGGCAGGAAAGACAGATGTAATGGTAAGTAACACTATCTTTGCCTCTAGGCATTGTAAATACACCTTTAAAATAAGAACGTTTTGTTGTTTGGGTTTTTCGAGACAGGGTTTTCCTTAGCTTTGGAGCCTGTCCTGTAACTGGCTCTGTAGACCAGGCTGGCCTTGAACTCACAGAGATCCACCTGCCTCTGCCTCCCAAATGCTGGGATTAAAGGTGTGTGTCACCACTGCCTGGTTTAATGGAAGAAATTTTAGGGAACAATAGTGCAACTGGCCTCTCCTCACATCAAACAGGCTGTGTAAGCAACAGTGTCCTCCACAGATGTTTACCATAACTGTGTCCGGAAGCTGGATGTAGACGATGCTCACTGAGACATTACTTCTCTATCAGAATATATCATCTGAACAAATATTAACTGAAGTGCTTTAAAGAGCTGAGGGCCAAACCTCAAACTCCTTCTCTTTTGATTAAATGTCAATCACTTTAAAAGTTTGCATTTTCAGTGGGAAGTGGTGGCACACACCTTTAATCCCAGCACTTAGGAGACAGAGGCAGGCAGATCTCTGTGAGTTTGAGGCCAACCTGGTCTACATAGTGATTTCCAGGACAACCAGGGCTACACAGAGAAACCCTGTTCTGAAAGCAAAAACTAAGAAAGTTATACATTCTCATGCTGGGGGTGTGGCTTCCTTGATAGAGATCTTGCCTAGCATGCACAAAGGCCTGGGTAATCCCTGACATGCATAAAGCAGACAAGCATAGGGCCATAGCTTTACACATGTCCCTCTTCTAACCATGCAGCTGACAACCTGGGACTCCACCTGCATCAAGCTACACAAACATCCACCGTAAAAATGCAATGTTTCTCAATTTATTTAACTTTATTTTATGTGCATTGTTATAAAGGTGTCAGATCGCCTGGAACTGGAGTTACAGATAGTTGTGAGCTGCCATGTGGGTGCTGGGAATTGAACCTGAGTCCTCTAAAAGAGCAGCCAGTGCTCTTAACTGTTGAACCATCTCTCCAGTCCTCATGGACCACTCTTATTCAAGAATAATTCTTGAATAATTATTCAAGAAACAATCCTAAATATTTGAGGGTACAGAGTGAACAGACCCATCCAGCCTAAACTGAATGAAGGTAGGTTGCAGTAAGGCAAACTGAGTTCTGAGTAAAAGAGGGAAATCCCTAAGAACTATGCAAAATTAGGCATATGAAAAATTAAAGTCAGATACATCATGGGAAGGAATGTTCAGCAGAAAAAACAGTATACATAACCCAGAACCGTCAATCAAATAAGAGAAGTATCCAAATTTTATATGTGTGGGTGTTTGCATTTTGTTTTGTTTTATTTTGCAGTTTTCAGACTTCCTGCTTCATGGTCTGTCTCTAGGATCCTTCTCAATCCGGAAGCCTCCTGGACAGTCAGGGCCTGTAAAACCAAGGACAGCACAGCATACCTACAGGTCTGAAGAACAGGACCTGTAGTCAAACCTTTGAGCCTAGCAAGGGAGAACTGACATCCTTCACTGCCCTCAAGAGTCAAAGGTGGCTAATTATCTAGAACAGTGGTTCTCAATCTATAGGCGGAGACACTTTCACAGGGTTCACCTAAGACCATCAGAAGACACAGATATTTACATTACCATTCATAACAGTAGCAAATTTTACAGTTATTAAGTATCAATGAAATAGTTTTATGGTCAGGGGTCACCACAACATGAGGAACTGTATCAAAGGGTCAGGGCATTAAGGAGGTTGAGAACCACTAGAGTCTAGCTCTAGGAGCCCTAAACCTGCTGAGATTGCTATTCCTCGGTTCTGTTGAAAACCAGACACACCATTGCCTGCCTCCTCAGGAGTCAATGCAAACAGGCCTGTCAATCACCGCCTACACAGAACTAAGTCCCGCCCTCTTCAGGAGCCAATGCAAACAGGCCTGTCAATCACCGCCTACACAGAACTAAGTCCCGCCCTCTTCAGGAGCCAATGCAAACAGGCCTGTCAATCACCACCTAGACAGAACCAAGTCCCTTGGGAAAAGCCACTCATTCTGGAGACAGGCACAGTTGTTGTCCCTTCGGCTGGTGTCGATTCTCAGCCGTTGGGAGTGTGCTAACCTCTACTTTTCGATAAATTCTGCCCACTGTGCTATGTGTCTCGTCTTTCATCAAAGATGATAAAGTGTGAGGAGCCAACCTGAGTCCACCTGAGATCACATTGATACACGCTGTGTAGACACACCTTATCTCCAAAATAAAGAAACAAGCAAAACCTATACACAAAGTATTGCTAAAATTTGTCGGCTGGTAGTGGCTCAAGCCTTTAATCCCAGCATTCGGGAAGTAGAGGTGGGCTAATCTGAGTTCGAGGTCAGACTGGTCTACAAAGTGAGTTCCAATCAGGACAGCAAGGGCTACAGAGAGAAACCCTGCCTTTAAAAAAAAAAAAAAAAAATGCTAAAAGTAAATTTCCTATCCCTTGTCCCCACAAAGCTACCAAAAAGATTCCAAAACAAAACCAACTTAGAGACCATGATCATTCATATGCCAGTACTGTTATGTGTCATTCCTGGCTACCCCAATTCGGCCATTTTGCTTAGCTCTGATATCCCTTCTTTCCAATGATAAATGCCTTCTGGTGTGAACTTCCTTCCAGCAGAAAAGGGGAAGAATTGTGGAACTAAAAGAGCTCAGAGGACCTCAGGGCTCTCCTTAGATTCCACCATAGCAAATAAATAGCTGTCTGGTGAAGGGGCGAGCGTGTGCCAGAAGCTCACCAAAGCTAGCAAGTCCTCAGCAGTGTGCTCACACACCACACAGGAGCCCAGCTCACTGAAAGTGGTGGACAGCACAGTAAAGGTACCAGCTGCCTGGTTTCTAATACAAAATGACAGACCACGGTATCACATACTCATGTATGTATGCCTAGAAAGGCGGCAGCACTCTGTCACTGGGACACACTTCCCGTCAGTCACTCATCCCTACCACGCCTTTTTTCCTGGCTAACTCACCAGCTGACTGAACTCTGGAAACACCTGCTTCCCTTGGGTAGGATATATAGAAACCCCGGGGAGCAGGGCCACTTCTGCCTCAAAGGAGCTTACTGAGCCATCCCACCTCTGCCCTCATAAAATGTTCTCAAAAAAGCAAGCCAGAGTTAAGGCTAGGGATGTAGCTCAGTAGTGGAATATATACCCCCAAATCTATGAAGCCCTAGGTCCAACCCCTAATGCCCCCCCAAATTAATTCATTAGTTTAAAAATTGACCACTTCTTCCAGCAATTAATTTGTCTGGGTTTTTTTGTTGTAGTTGTTTGTTTGTTTGGTTGGTTGGTTGGTTGGTTGGTTGGTTGGTTGGTTTGGCTTGGTTTATGTTTTATTGTTGCTGTTGGTTTTTCTTTTCTTTCTCTTTTTTTGTTTTTCGAGACAGGGTTTCTCTGTGGCTTTGGAGTCTGACCTGGAGCTAGCTCTTCTAGAGTAGACTGGTCTCGAACTCACAGAGACCTACCTGCCTGCCTAAAAGCATGCGCCACCACCGCCCAGCTTGGTTTTGTTTTTTTCAAGACAGTGTTTCACTGTTATAGCCCTGGCTGTCCTGGAACTCACTTTGTACACCAGGCTGGTCTTGAACTCACAGAGATCAGCCTGCTAAAGGTGTGGGGCACTACTGACGGACTTGTCTGTCTTTTCTAATCCTTGGGAAAGAGCTCCATCACAAACTCCTGTTCATGCCCCATTTATGAGCCATATATTAGAAATATATAGCCTGTGGTGGTTAACACACAGTTCAGCACTCAGGAGGCTGAGAACGGACTTTGAGTTAAAGCCAGCCTAGAAGTGTGTAGCGAGGGTGGGGGACGGTGCTCTAACCCCAGTCTTTCTTGGGCTTCAGAACAAATTTGCAGGAAGGATCCCCTACAAGCAAGCACCTCCCACTTCTTCCCCAGCAGCGCCATCCTCCATTTGCCCGCCAAGTCCAGACACCTCTACCTACCTTTACACTTGTAAGAATAACACGCTCTGCCTGAGGGTCCCTGCCTCCATGGTGCTGGGGATACAGCAGTGCATCACCACGCCCAGTTTTTGCTGTGCTGCTCTGTCAAGCTATGCCAGCACTCTAACCAATGAGCCTCGCATCCGTCCCAACCCACTAAAATGCCAACGGGTTCTCTTTTACAAAGTTGTGATCTCTTCAAAAAGGGAATACCTTTTGTGTGTGTGTGTGTGTGTGTGTGTGTGTGTGTGTGTGTGTGTGTGTTTTCAAACACTGGTAAAATTGTTCAGCAAAATAGGTCAAAGAAATATGTGTTAGATATTTGTCCAAGGTATATTTTTTGTTACACCATCCATTTCTGGAAGGAGGCCTGGAAGGAAAGCGAGCCTGAACGCGAGGCCTTTACTGTACCTTCGCACTATCCACACTTAAAATCTTGTCAGTGTAAACCGTTGATCAAAAATAAAATGTACAATTCCTATGTCCGCAGCTGGAACTCAGGTGATAGCCAGGGCCGCCACAGGTGACTGCGCAAGGAGGGGGCGGTTGCTAGGCAACCCGAGACGCAAACAACAGGCGTTCTCAGACTGAGACAACGAGGACGAACCGGTAGATTAGGTGAGGGGATTCGGGCGGTGGGAGAGTCCTGAGGCCGCGCTCCTAGCCCAGAACTCTGGCCTGTGTATTGATTGAAACCCCAAAGGCAGAGCCTGAGCAGGGGAAGGGTCCTGCTGGGCATCGGACTCTGACCCCAGCTCCTCCTACCCGGCGGCCAGCCTGCTCCTCCTCTGTACCAGGCGGGGCAAGCGACCTGGCGCCGTCCCTACCCAGGTAGCTGGTTCCAGCCTGGATGCGCCAGCCCAGTTATACCATCCTGGAAAGGAAACAATGCTTCTTCTGGCCCACAGCCTGGGAAAGAGTGTTTGTTGGAGGTAGGGGTGGAAACAGGATTAGGGGTACGTTCCCTGCCATCCCTTCACTAGGCATTTGACGCCTCCTAAACACACACACACACACACACACACACACACACACACACACACAGCACACACGGGCCCTCTTCTTCCCTTTACACGCTCCGGGGCTTTGTGCCTGAAGATGGGCCACTGAGGAAATATGTCAGACTGTTAATTCCTCATAGGAAGTCGAGCTGGGGACTAAATTGGGACGCTTCCCAGCAGACTCTGCGGGAAAGGGCTTAGCGCCTAGAGGACAGGATCCGGGTCCAGAATGGCACTTTGCTTTTCTTCTGCAGGTGGTGACCTGGAACAGACCTAAGGGTTTCAGACCCTTGGCTCCTTAGCCATGGCTACGCTCAGCGTCAAGCCCGGCCAGCGCTACCAGCTCTCAGACTGGCGCACCAACAGCTACCTGTTATCCACCAATGCTGAGAGGCAGCGGGATGCTTCTCACCAGATACGCCAGGAGGCCCGGGTCCTCCGCAACGAGACCAATAACCAGGTTGGCGGTGCCGCTCAGCCCCGTGGGCCATGGGAGAACCCTTAACCACAGACACACAGACACCCATGTTATTTGGTTCTGTCTCTTTCAGACTGTATGGGATGAACATGACAACAGGGTTCGCCTGGCAGAGAGGATCGACACTGTCAACCGTTGGAAGGAGATACTGGACAAGTGTCTAACAGACTTAGATGCTGAGATCGACTCCTTGACACAGGTGTCGATACCAGGGCCGGGTAGCAGTAGGCTCTGAGGCAAAGGCCTGCCCCTCCCACCCTACTCCCAGGTCTGGGAAGCCAGGCTGCCCTCTGGAAGGGAGGATCGGAGTTACCTGGCAGTGCAGCCCGCCACCAGTCCCTCTGCCCTTCCTTTCTAGATTAAAGAATCTGCAGAGCAAAACCTGCAGGCCAAGAACCTGCCTCTGGATGTGGCCATCGAGTGCCTGACCCTGCGGGAGAGCCGGCGAGACATTGACCTCGTGAAGGACCCTGTGGAGGAAGAGCTCGTTAAAGAGGTGGAAGTCATTGAAGCCACCAAGAAGGCCTTGCAGCAGAAGATCAGCCAGGCCTTCCAGCAGCTCTGGTGAGGCAGAGGAAACCCTGAGCACACGCACAGGCATTCGAGGCATCACAGGTTTTGTGAGCAAAGAGCAACTGGCGGGATGCTATTCTCTGTCCCTCCAGCCTTGTGGCAGAGACCACTGGTTGTCTACCGCACGCTTTCCACCGCCTGCTCCCAGTTAGGACCCTGCCCTTGGCAGCCACTGCTCAGTGGCTCAAAGCCCCTGCCTCTGCTCTCAGCACCTTACTGTAAGTATGCGTGCATGCACGTGATGCCACGTCCCGGGTGTGCTTTGTGTCCTTCCCCAGCCTCCTGCAGGAAGTCCGGCAGCAGCTCTGCTCTGACCACCGGGACAAAATGGAGTCCCTGGATATCGACAGGGGCTGCCTCTCTCTCAACCTCACTTCTCCAAACATCTCTATGAAGGTTAACCCCACACGAGTCCCCAAAGAGTAAGGAGATTATTTCAGTCCGTCCCTCCTCTGTCCCTTGGAGGCCGCACCCTGCAAGCCCGCTGTCTCCTCGCCTCCACAGCTCCACCACGTTGCAGCAGTGGGATGACTTCAGTATGTTCAACAAGAACCAAGCGGAGACTGAAATGAAGGCGACCATAGAGCTGAGAGAAGCCATCGCCCTAACTATTGCTCAGGTGCCGGAGCCCATCACCTTTATCTTTCCTTCCTCCCTGACCGTGTTAGCCCTTCTTCACAAGGCCGTGACCTCCCTCTTGCCTGGCCCGCCCTTGTCACACAGACCAACAACGAACTTGAAGCTCAGAGGGTCGCAACAGAATTTGCCTTCAGGAAGCGGCTTCGGGAGATAGAGAGCCTGTACAGCGAGCTCAGGTGGCAAGAGAAAAACGTGAGTCTCGCCCTGCCCCGCCCTCCCTGCCGTGAGGCAAGGCCTCAGGTGTCCTGGAAGCTCACAGTAGGGGGGCCCGAGTGCGAGTCTTCCTGGTGGAGAACAGTGTTTCTGCCACAGACCTTAGAGGAGATAACCCAGCTGCAGGAAGACATTCGGCGCCTGGAGGAGGACCTGCGCAGGAAGATGATGAACTTGAAGCTCGTACACACCCGGCTGGAATCCAGGACCTACCGGCCCAATGTGGAACTCTGCCGGGACCAGGTACGAGCGTCCCGAGTGGGAACCGCCCTCCTCTGCTAAGGAGTCCCCAGTGTTATCCCTGCACGGGTTCCTGATGGAGCAAGCATTCTGGCCCAGGGCAGCCCTGAAGCCTGCTGAAGAGCAGTTTGGCTGGACTACAAATCCCGTCCTGCCCCTCTGCCTCCAGACACAGTACGGCCTCATCGATGAAGTCCACCAGTTGGAGGCAACCATCAATGTCTTGAAGCAGAAGCTGGCCCAGACACAGTAGGTTTAGAGAACGGGCAGGAAGGGTGGGAGGCATTGCCCAACCATGAGCCCTTACTGCCTGCTGGTCCCCCCGGGCGTTACGCTGGTGAAATGGTCTGGCCCTTGAAGCTTCATGCGTGGCTGTGATGCCTCCTCTACAGGGATGCTCTCGATGCCCTGTTCAAGCACCTGGCCCGGCTGCAGGCTGACATTGCATGCAAGGCCAACACCATGCTGTTGGACACCAAGTGTATGGACACCCGACGCAAGCTGATGGTGCCGGCTGAGAAATTTGTGCCCCAGGTGGACACCTTCACGCGCACGACAAACCGTACACTGAGTCCCCTCAAAACCTGCCAGCTGGAGCTAACCTAGCCTTGGTGGCTGAGGGAGGAGGGGAGGGTGAGTGGGAAGTGAGGAGGGGCAGTAAACCTAATAAAGATGGAATTCTCAGACCAGGCTCTTCTCTGCTACCCATGAGGGTATCATGAGACGCTCCACTTGGGGGATGGAGTGGCCTAGGCTTCTTAGGGGTAAGAGTCCAAAGAGACTCCAGAAGAAGTGTGAGTGCAAAGATGGGGAGGTTTCACCTGCGGGCAACCGTGGCATGGAGTAGGCAACATTCTTGTTCAGATTCTTTTCGAAAGGTCCTCCTTTTGACACTTTAGGGAGCTGTCACCCATTTGTGGGGCCATTTGTGGGTAGGGAGCGCCAAAACGAAGTAAGTGTGGACTGCGGAGCGCTGCGGCTCCGAGACGCTTGGTGGCGCTGTAGGCTGGGACGCATGCTGACTCCAGGCCACAAGGGGGCGCTGTGGGCGTGCGAGGAGAGAGGACCGCGGGGGCCGCTGCATCGGCGCAGGAAGTGACGACAAGCCCGCGCGCGGATGGCGGCTGCAGCGGCGGCGGCGGCGGCAGCGATGACGGCGGCGGGCGGCGGCGGGGCTGGTACGGCCCGCTCTCTCTCGCGTTTCCGAGGCTGCCTAGCGGGCGCGCTGCTGGGAGACTGCGTGGGTGCCGTCTACGAGGCACACGATACTGTCAGCCTGACGTCAGTCCTGCGTCACGTCCAGAGCCTGGAGCCGGACCCCGGCACGCCGGGCAGCGCGCGGACAGGTGGGCGGGGCGCCACCCGCCGGGTCCGCACACCCGGGCGAGGGACGAGTCGGAGGGTCCCTACAAACGTTGCAGCTTGATCCTGGGTACTGGCCCTGAGTAAGGGAGTGGCGGCAGGAGATGGGTGGCTGAGAGTTATCGTCTGATAAAGCAGGAGGTCCGTCACCTGGGCCGGGACGGAAGAAAGGTGGTTCCCTCGGGAGATCAGGTCACAGTGAGCAAATGGAGGGAGGACAGACATTGTTCCCCTCACCCGCAGGGATGTGATTGAGGATAGGAGACTGCGACAAAGAGCAACCCCTTATCCAGTGTACTGGGATGGCCTTGACCTTCGCCCAGGCTGGGGGAGTCTGGGAATGTGGTTACTGCTAAGAAGCTGGGATACAGAGGTCACCAGAGAAGAGGGAAAATGGAGTTTGGGCTGCATAGGAGTGGACTGACAGTTTGAGGGATCAGGGAGTCCATTCTCTGTAACTCGTCTTTTCTCCCCTGAGGCCAAGTCACTGTCCCCAGCAGGTTATAGCCTCTTGAGTATGGCATGTTAGAAGCATCAACATAACTGTGTATGGTGTCACACACCTCTAGTCCCAGTACTTACAGCAAGTTTGAGGCAGGCCAGACAGAAGTACATAGTGAGACCCTGTCTCAAAGACAAAACCAAAGGGGCTGTAGAGATGGTTCAATGGTTAAGAACAGTGACTGCTCTTCCAAGGACCCAGGTTCAATTCCCAGCACCCACACGGTGGTCTACAATCATCTGTAACTCCAGGCCCCTACAAATAAAATCAGTTTAAAGGAGGGGGGAATCCCAGAATACCTGCAGCTAGGGGAAAAGGAGATGAGGTGGGGGTAGGGTGGGGTGAGGGGCAGCCCTAGCTGGAAGGACTTGACCCAAGTGCAAGGATTGGTCAAGGGAGATGGAAGATGGCCAGGAAGGAAGGGACCGAGGTGGGAAGGATTTGGATACCGAGCCATGAGTTGAGACCTCTCCCTGAAGCCAGCAGACAGCTGTTTTGATCAAGAGAGTGAAAGGAAGAGGGCAGCATCTTTCTGAAGAATGTGATAGCGCTTAAAGCCAGCACTGGGGGTGGGAAGGAGCTCAGCCCGACCAGGCCATACTGACATCATTGGTAGTGAAAGTTTCCCTTCAGAAATCAGCAGGCTGTCTAGACTGTTGTGTACTAACAGTTGCTGAAGATCCCAAGGATCTGAACAATTTCTAGTTTGCAGGAGGAAGGGGTAAGAGGTCACAGCAGGGTCACGGTGGAGGTCAGCTGTTGGGCCACCAAGAGGAGTAAGTGGGCCTTCTGCCCGAGCCCTGTGGGTTGTTCTCACCCCACCACCCTCTCTCCTGCAGAAACATTGTACTACACAGATGACACTGCCATGGCCAGGGCCCTGGTGCAGTCCCTGCTGGCCAAAGAGGCCTTTGACGAGGTGGACATGGCTCACAGGTAAGGGATGTAACCCTGGCCTGAGGCAGGCAGGCAGTGGTGCTATTCCCTCTAGAGAGAAACATTACCTGTGCACACTGAGTACCCGCTTTCTCATCAGGACCCTTTGTTAAGGCTGACAACAGCTCCCCAGCTAAAACTGACAACACTGTTGGTACAGGCGCCCTAGGCACCTAGCCTCCCCTTTCATCCAGCCCAGACTTCTTCTAGCTGTGAGAGACATCTTTGAGACTCATCTGTCTTCTTTCTCTTCACCAGGTTTGCCCAAGAATACAAGAAGGACCCTGACAGAGGGTATGGGGCTGGAGTCATCACTGTCTTCAAGAAGCTCCTGAGCCCCAAGTGTCGTGACGTCTATGAGCCTGCCCGGGCCCAGTTCAATGGAAAGGGCTCCTATGGCAATGGGGGTGCCATGCGGGTGGCAGGCATCCCACTGGCCTATAGCAGTGTCAAAGATGTACAGAAGGTACTGGGCAGCCTGGTCACAGACACCCCTTTCCCGGCTGATCTGTAGAGCGACATGTGACAGTGGCTCCTCCTCTCCGTAGTTTGCCCGGCTCTCGGCCCAGCTGACCCATGCCTCCTCCTTGGGTTACAACGGTGCCATCCTGCAGGCGCTGGCTGTGCACCTAGCTCTGCAGGGTGTGTCGTCCAGTGAGCACTTCCTGGAACAGCTTGTGAGCCACATGGAGGAGCTGGAAGGTGATGCCCAGTCGGTCCTGGATGCCAAGGAGTGAGTATGGGCTGGAGCCAGGGCTGAGGCTGGTGTGTGCAGGGCGGGGGTGGGTGTCTGGCATTGCTGTCTTCTCTGGGAACTGTTTGCAGTGGTGGGAAGCGGCCCCTGTGCCTCAGTGGATTTATGGCCCCCGGTGTCCCAGAGAGCACACCGTCTCTAGCCCTCTCCCAACACTGTTAAGGCATGTGCACCTGTGTGGGTCCTGATGTCCCCAGTTCCCCTGTATGTCTCTGCATGCCCACTCTGACCTCTGAAATCGCTTCCCAAACCCCAGGTTGGGTATGGAGGAGCGTCCATACTCCAGCAGGCTGAGGAAGGTTGGAGAGTTGCTGGACCAGGATGTGGTGAGCCGACAGGAAGTGGTGTCTGAACTAGGTGAGTGGACCCAGGTGACCTCAGAGAGGGCTGTGGGATAGCTAGAGCTTCTCTTTGTAGGACCCTGGCAGGGCTGCGAACGTGGTGCCTGCAGCTTCAGGTCCCCAGAAACAGCCGGTGTGATTGTGGATGTTGGTTTCCCTGGTGCCTGTGCCCTGGACACTTGTAGAGTACTTCACAGTGACGCACCTCTCAGCGGCCCTGGGAGGGAGCAGGAATCAAAGCCAAGAACAAGGCTAAGTGGGACCATGCCTGGCTGCCAGCAGACTCAGTGGGGCCCCATAGTCTGTGTAGAGCTTGAGACCTCAGGTGTGGCCCTGCACAAAGCTGGGCGCGCTGGCTCTTGGCAGATGGCCTGTGGCAGGGAGGAAGGTCATGTTCCTCAGCTCCGGCTCTCCCACAGGGAACGGCATTGCTGCCTTCGAGTCTGTGCCCACCGCCATCTACTGCTTCCTACGCTGCATGGAGCCTGACCCCGAGATCCCCTCCACTTTCAACAACCTCCAGCGGACCCTCATCTACTCCATCTCACTTGGGGGAGACACAGACACCATAGCCACCATGGCCGGGGCCATCGCTGGAGCTCACTACGGAATGGAGCAGGTGCCAGAGAGTTGGCAGCAAAGCTGTGAGGGCTATGAGGAGACAGACGTCCTGGCCCAGAGCCTGCATCGAGTCTTCCAAGAGAGTCTGTGAGGGCCACAGCTTCAGTGGCCCTGTCAGGCCCATCAGGACCAAGGACAACGCAGATTGCAACCAGAATCCCCTGAAGCTGGCTTCCCTGCTTCAGCATTCCTAAGGGCAGGCCGAGGGCGCCCTTGGGGCTGGAGTCTCAGGACAGTCTGTGGGGCGGCGAGGAACTGGTGCCTTCTTGGAGCTGCAGCTCTGGCTCGCTGCAGGGCTGTGACACCCCAGGGTCCTCGGAAATATGAGGGGTCAGGGCAGCTTTATTTTGGAGGGTATTGTGGCTTCTTTCCATGTAGGACCTGGGACTTCAGGAGTTGGAAATGACCTGTGGAGCACATCACTCCCTGTTGGGTTTTAACCAATGTGACTGGAAGCCTCTTGTCAGACTGGGCAGAGCCAACAGGTTGTGTGGCTCTTGAGACTGGCAGCTACATCCAGCCCATCCATTGCCAACTGGCCTGGCCCCTCTCTGGAATGGGGCTCTTTGACAGCTGCTAGTGGAAGTCACAGCAATAAATGTTTTTTTTTTTTTGTAAATCCCAACATACGCTCTTTGTTTCTGCTGGTGTCTTAAGTAGCGACTCCCTGCCTGGACTGTACTTCCTAGTCCTGGGACCCTAGGCCCGCAGCTGCTGTGTTGTGGGGCAATCGTCTGCTTCCAACCCGGAGGGGCAGAGTAGGCTGGATCAGTGACTTTTACTAGAGGACACACAGTACTGTCAAAGCATGTGAGCAAATGCTTTGCTTGAGACAGTGGGTAGAAACAGGCTTATTGTTCTGACCTGACTGGGCCAGGAACAGGGTCCCTGTAGAATGGTGCAGAGCACCCCCCTTTGATGGGAGTGGGGCGTCACCCAGCAATCCCAGTAGACTGTGGTATGCCTCCTGTACCTTAGGGCCCAGGCTGAAGGCCTTGGCTTGCAAGAAAGTTTTGTACAGGTGGGAATGGTGCTGCACGCCTGTAATCCCAGCACTTGGGAGGCAGAGGCAGAGGCAAAGGCAGAGGCAGGTGCATCTCTGAGTTCAGGGTTAGCCTGATCTATGTAGTGAGTTCTAGGACAGCCAGGGTTACATAGTGAGACCCTGTCTCAAAAAGAAAAAATAAAAGGACAGTTGAAAAGACCTTCCCACAAGCCATGAGTATGATCTCTGAGCATCCTTCCAGGTTCAGTGAAGGGAAAGCACACACAGCTAGCTCAGTGGTTGGCCTGAGGCTTCAGGAACATCAGGAAGCTGGCTTCCAGCCAAAATGAGGTTCTACCAGGGTGGGCAGTTGACAGGGAATGGCTTTTAGCACATCCACTGCCCCAGATCCCCTAGCCAAGGGCATGAGCATGCTGCTACTGGGCCTGGCAGGCTATGAACAGGTGCTTACTGGGCGGGGCAGCTTCCCCTACCCTGTCCTCAGCACTGGGCCCCATCAGGACCAGAGAGTCACAGTTTCATTCATAATTTGTATCAGATGTTGTAACTTGGCCCTTGGGATCCTGAGCCAATTGTCATGCTCCACTGCTCCTGAGAGCTTGTAGGAATGTTCCGGCAAAGTTCAATTCGGCTCCAGCCCCCGCCCTGCTTTGCTTTCACAGAATGCCTCCAAGTTTGCCTGGTGGTGCTGAGACAGCGGCCAGCAGGGAGTGGCTGGGAGTTGAGTGGGAAGCTGCACTCCTCAAGAGGTCAAAGTGCCTGGACGGCCACGAAACCTCTCTGTATTGAGGCTAGTGTCACGGCAGTGTTTGTACAACAGGTTTTATTGGGGGTGGTCAATACAGCCAATACTGTAGTTTTCTTTTCAAAAGAAATTTCATTTTCCTGATTCCCCAGGGTATTTTCCCTAAACTTGACAGGGGGCACATGATAAGTAGAAACTTCCTACACCAGGTTAGAAATGAAATCACAAGTGGAAAATAACCTTAATATTAAAAAAAAATTTAAAAACCCAGAATACAAAACTGTACAAGGTAAGTGTGGTTGTCATAGTTAAAGCCTGATAGTGTTTGTCAAAATTGGCCAGTGACACCTACAGCTCCAATCCACAAACATTTCAAAATCGCCAATCCTTCCCTAAGGGCTTCAGGGTGGAGTCTGGCAGCTCTGCCCTGATAGGACTTTTTGGGCTCCCTGGTACCTTACTCAACCCCCAGGCTTCCTCTGAGAGCTGACTAGAACCCATCCTTATTACGTCAGATTAGTGGCTTTGACCCGGTAAAGAAGGAGGCTGGACAAAAGGCCCAGCAGGACACTCTGAGATACTAGCTAGTTCTCTTGGAGGAAGCAGAAAAGCACAGAGCTCAGGCTGAACTTTTTCTGGCTGCCAGAGGCAGGCTCCCCCTTGGGAGCTGAAGGAAGTGTCATCTAGGATGCTATTGAGGAAGGAGAAGAGGCTGGGCCCTCATCCTCAGCCCACTGGCCTGGCAGTTGAATGGGCCCAAACTGGAGCACAAGATGTGTTGCCTAATGAAAATGCCAGTTTCACAGTTCACACACTGATGTGGGCTGAGTGAGGATTGAGGAAGGTCATGGACCACAGAGAAAGCAGCCATCCTGACATAGGCAAGAGTATCTACCATCCCTGCCCCCAGCACTGATCCCAGCCTGAACTGGGGCCACGGGGCCTGGAAGCAAGCCCGCCTGTTTCCTTGCAGGAGAATTCTGATTAGGGGGAGTGCTGGAAGCCTCCAGAGCCAGCTCATTCCAGTGGGGCCTGCTGACATCCTTTCCTTCAGAGCCTTAGCCTCCTGGGCCCTACCCTGCTTAGAGCAGGAAATTGGAAGCAGAGGGCTGAGAGGAGAGAGGAAGTACCCACAGAGGAGCCCCTCCAGTAGACTGAATAGCTACATCAGGGTTCTTACTAAGAAGAAACAGAAGTCTGCACACACAACCTTGTGTGCCTCTGTGCAGAGGGCCAAGACAGAAGCTCTCTGCTTGAAGACACTTAGTTTGGGCTTGGCAAGGGTCCCCTAACAGTCTGATAATGAACAAGAATATGAACCCACCCCCAGCAGGTGAGAGGAAAGAGGGAGGGGCACTCATGTTTACAGATCATTGGTCCTGGTTGGCTCTGCAGTCTGTAGAGACTACACAGAGTTCCATCTCAGCCCAGGGCTGTCCACCCTTACACTGAAGAGCCAGAGCCAATGGGGATAGCCAGGGAAACAGAAGAACTAGCAGCCTGCCTCAGAATCCACGCCTCTCATCCCTCCCAGACCCCTCCCACACAGACAGCTGCTTCTGGAGTCTTTCAGGGGCCAGTAGCAAGGGCCACACAACTGTCCCCACCAGGACTGGCCTGAGTCCACAGCATGATTCCAGGGGTCTAGCCATACTGACTGCCTCCATGGTCACCATTCCCTTCTTCCTTTCCCCCAAAAGGAAATAAAAACCTCGGGGAGCCTCATGTCATATGCTGGAGACCCCTGGGAAGCTGGAAGAGGCCCTGGCCCCTTCCATGCCATCTAAGGCCAACAGGAAAAGCATCTCTCCCAGCAGCTTCCAGGACTCACGAGGGGGCCGTGAGTGCTCTTGGGTGCTGGCTGCAGACCAGGCAGGTCCAGAAGAGGGCACAACCCCCACAGTGCACCGGGGGAAAGGAAATTAGGTCAACCTCTTCCAGAAACGACTTCAGCCTACACACGGGGAAAACAGGTCAGTCTCCTCGGGCCAAGGCCCGCCGCCGCCTCTGTTCAGCGTTTGGTTGTTTCCTTCAAATGGAGATCTCTGTAACCGGAAAGGTCTCTCTATCACTAAAGAGGAGGAGGCCAGGGCAGCAGGCCCCCCACGGGTTATGTGGGACAGAGCAAGAACCCTGAGAAGGAGGAGTGGATGTACTCGGTGGAGTAGAGGCCGTTGGCCTGGTCTGAGGGCATCTGCACCCACACCTGGTCGTTGGGCCGCAGTTGAAGCACAGCCCCTCCCGACGCCTGGTCCAAATAGCCCTTCTTGTACTCATCGTAGGTGTAGGTGGCTGGCACGTTGTTCTTGTACAAGGCCACCCACACATTGGTGCCCTTGACGTGCACATGGTAAGCAAAGTAGTAGACGCCTCCCACGGGACAGGTGAAGATACCAGTAGCTGGGTTGTAGCCGCTGTGACCGTTGTAGAGAGTCCGGTCAAACCTAACTGGCATGCCCGAGGCCGGGAAGGGGGAGGTGAGCACAGCGGTGAAGGCTGGAGTGGCCTGCGCTGACAGCTCCCCCAGCCCAAACTGTGGCTTCCCTCCCTTGCCCAGCACAGCGCCCTCCACTCCGCCATTGGCCAGGTGCAAGCCTGCAATACCGGTTTCATCAAAGGGCCCAGGCGGCCCAGGTGGCCCAGGGGGCCCAGGCGGCCCGGGAGGACCTGTGAGCCCTGGGGAGCCAGGGACTCCAGGGGGTCCTGTGGGCCCAGCAGAGCCAGGCTCCCCCACTTTTCCTTCTCCGGGAGGCCCTGGGAGGCCAGGTTCACCCTTCAGGCCTGGCAGACCCTGGGGCCCAATAGGGCCAGCTGGGCCCTGGAGTCCTGGAATTCCAGATGGGCCCCTCAAGCCAGGCTGTCCAGGAAGCCCCAAGTCACCTTTCTGTCCTAGGGCTCCTGCCGCCCCTGGTCCTCCAGGGCGGCCGGTAAAACCTGGCTCACCCTTGGGCCCAGTTGGTCCAGGGGGCCCGTGAGCCCCAGGAAGTCCCCTCTCACCAGGAAGACCAGGCTTCCCCGCCAGACCATTAGGTCCTTGGTCACCCCGAATGCCAGGCACTCCTGGGGGACCTCCAGGTCCTACCTCCCCCTTGGGCCCAGCGGGCCCACGCCTGCCAGGAAGCCCTGCAGACCCCGGAAGGCCAGGTGGACCCCCAAGGCCCTGTGGACCCTGCTCCCCTGGCTCTCCATCCTCCCCTGGCTCCCCTCTGTCCCCCAAGAGCCCCGGAGCCCCGGCTGGGCCCCTGTCTCCCTTCGGTCCTGGTTTTCCTGGCATTCCATAGCCCATAGGGCCTATCAGGCCAGGGGGGCCCCGGAGCCCTGGCTCCCCTTTAGCCCCTACTGGGCCCTGAGGCCCTGGTACCCCTGCTGGCCCTGGTACCCCCACACCATCTACCCCAGGAGGGCCTTTAGGACCTACAACTCCTGGCTCACCCCTAGCGCCTGGAACCCCAGGGGGCCCTGAGTCACCTTTGTCTCCCGGGGCTCCTGGTAACCCATCCGAACCTGGTTTGCCCAAACCAGCAGGGCCAGGCAACCCAGGGGGTCCAGGAGCACCTGCCTGCCCTGGTGCCCCAGGAAGGCCTGGCTGGCCCACTCCATTGTCCCCCTTGAGGCCCCTATCTCCTCGGGGTCCAGGCTCTCCCTGGGGCCCCGGCTCCCCCCTAAATCCTGGAGGCCCCGGCACCCCCTGCGCACCTGGTTTCCCAGGAACAGTAATGCCTGAGGGACCAGGAAGGCCAGGGGGCCCTGGGGGCCCCCGGAGGCCCTGGTCCCCTCGTATCCCTGGTTCTCCCCGCAGCCCTGGCTGTCCTGGTGGTCCAACCTTGCCTGGGAGCCCTGGGGGACCAGCCTTGCCCATGCGGGAGAAGCCAGGCGGGCCAGCAGGGCCTGGCTGCCCATGAAGCCCAGGTTTCCCAGTGCCGGGCTTTCCCGGGAAGCCAGGAGGCCCGGGGGGACCCCGAGGTCCCGGCTTCCCAGGGGGACCTGGCTCGCCTTTCAAGTCCATTGGCAGCAGCGGTAGAGGCATTTCTGAAAGAGAGAGAAGGGAACAGACAGTTAAAGGGCTCGGGCAATGGAAGCTGGGACCTTCATCCACCCATCCCCAATGGCAGTGTGTGGCACTGGGGAGAAGGCAAGGCTCTGGATCCGCTCACTCCCAGAACTGCCTCTCCATAATGGAAGGAGCCCAGAGTGGTTCTGTTGCTGTCCTGCGGACTGCTGTACGTGCCCTCCTCCAGGGCTCCTCGTACCCAACTAACCAGCCAGCCAGGCCTTGCCCTACCAACTTCGACTATTTTTGCAAGCCCTGATGGTGAGACGGCCACTAGGTGGCACCAGTGGGCCGCTTTACAGACCAATCAATCGGCTTCATTTCCTATCTACCTTCCTGCACCCCCATATGAAGACCACCTGCTCCAGACAATCGGAGCCAGCTGCTGGCCCCTAAATCTGACAGGCTCTGGTTTAGCTGTAGGAAGAAAAGTAGAGTCGGGATTTCTGCTGGAC
Organism: Cricetiscus sungorus; assembly: GCA_030556225.1. NCBI lineage: Eukaryota > Metazoa > Chordata > Mammalia > Rodentia > Cricetidae > Cricetiscus > Cricetiscus sungorus. Next base: position 120,914,310 of record JANBXA010000734.1, on the reverse strand, counting down.
ACTGAAAAGCTGTGGCCTGGAGGGGCGGGAGGGGCTTAGGGAGCTGAGGCTTGTCTTAGGTAGTGTAGGGTAGGGAGGCTCTCACCCAAGTACTGGCCCTTGCCCTCTCGGAAAGGCGGTCCCACTGGTCCTTTCTGCATGGGCTGCACGTACTTTACCGGGGCATAGCCTGCTGCGCCCCCAGCTCCGCCACCAGAGGACACTCTTGGCCCGCAGCCCAGCAGCAACAACAGCAGTGAAGGCAGAGCCCCCTGCATGGCGTCTGGGGCTGTGCTGCGGGAAGAAGAAGGTGTCGTCAAACCAGCCCCCAGGACCAGCGGCTCAGCTAGAAACTCAGTTGTTACCCGAAAGCAAATCTCAAAAGCAGGGGTCTGAAAATGCTGTCTGGTAAAACCTCTCCCTAGCGTCTCCCCCGGGCTAGACCCGGCAACCAGACAGAAACTTCTGGAAAGCCAGCTTGACCTCAGCACGTTCTTTGCTAAAGCAAACCCCCTCCATGTGCAGACCAGCTTCTGCCAGGTACCACCGGGGCTCTTCAGAGATATGCATCCAGTCATTTCAATACCAGCATACTGGTGTCACTGTCAGATTCCAGCGGAACAGGGAAGCCAGGTCTGGGATGGGGTCCTCACGATCCTCATCCCCATCATGTTGACATCATTCTGGATTCCACCCTGCCAGAGCCAAGGCCTCATCTTCAGCCTCGCTCTGCCTTCCTCTCCTGCCAACCTTTACTGTCAGGTAGAGCACCAGCCTCCAATTCAATGAGACCCGCCTGCCTCTGCCTCCCGAGTGCTGGGATTAAAGCTGTATGCCACCACTGCCTGGCAGCTGCTGCCTCTTCCTCCTCCTCTTTCTTTTCCTCCTTCTAACAGGTCCTCATATAATCCAAACTGGTTTCAAATTGATAGCTAGCTGAGGATGACTTAGAACTCCCAATCCTCCTATCTCTATCTCCTGAATGTTGGGATTACTCGAAACATATCACACTGTTTTATAGGGGGCTAGAGATTGAACCAGGGTTTTGTGCATCTAAGCAAGACCTTTACCAACTGAGCCACACTTCCAGCCTACAGAAGTGCTGATTTTGAAGAGTATGTCCTTTAGAAAAGGCACTGTCACAAAACAGCTACCAGCAGAAACATTAATGGGAAAGAATATATAAGGACACTCTTCCCAAAGACACTTCCTTGGAACAGAAGGAAAATAAGGCAACTGCAGGGACCTGTGACTCGGCTGTCCTCCCACAGGATCTACACTGTGGCTCATAACCAGCGGTAACTTCAGTTCCAGGGGATCCAGCGCCCTCTTCTGGCCTTTGTAGGTACTGCATGCACATGATGCACATGCAGGCAAAACACCCACACACATGAAGTAACAAAAAATATTTTTTAAAATGTTAATCCCAGCACTTAGGAAGCAGAGGCAGGCATATCACCGAGACTGAGGCCAGCCTGGACTACAGAGCAAGTTCCTGGATAGCCAGGGCTACCTCTGGCCTCTGTATGCATGCGTTCATCAACCCTCTCAGCCGAAAAATCACCCAGATCTTGGCAGGAATGGATAGAGGGCTGTAGGGAAGACACATGGAGCCAGTGCCAACCTCCAGGGTTCAAATCCCAGCTCCGCCACTCACAGGGTCTGTGACCTCAAAGGACCCTTTGTTCTCCCTGTGCCTCAGCCTGACAGTGGGACCCGTCACTGTGGGTCCCTGTGTGACAAACTCAAGCTGACCTTCTCACCGAGCCCAGTGAGTTCATGCAAAGGTAACTCTTGTGCTACAAATATGGAAAGAGACTCTTAGGGGCTACAGCACAGCTTGGGGTTAGGGCCTTCCCTAGCATGTATGAGGGCCTGGGTTCCATGCTTAGCAGAGGGAAAAGTGGAGAAAGGAGGGAGGGAGAGAGGAGGGGAGCTACTTAAACTATAAACAGCTTGCTCAGGGGCTGAGGCCTCATCAGGAACCTTCCCTGAGCACAGGCCACCTGCCTCATTGGCTGTGACTGATTCCAAGACTCAGTGAGCCTGCGATGTACAGGTCTGGCTCTCTTAGATACTGATGGTGAACCAGACCAGAAACTGCCCCAACTGCTCACATACAACACTCCCTACAGCCTGTGAGGATGCCATTGTAGTCCAGAGGAGAGGAAAGGGGTTGAAGGTCTTCATTAACAAGACTACAGTCAGACGCTAACACTGGGCAGTGGGCAGGGAAGCCCCGTCCCTCTGCCTGCCTCCCCTCTCTGGGCAGGCAGGGCTGGGCCCTCTTGCACTGGTTGTCTGAACCAGGGCACTCTAAGAGCCCTGTCTGTGTGCACCTGTCTAGAGCCACAGTGTTCTGTCTGGTGGATGGACAGGGATGGGGGAGCAGAGGGAAAGCGTGGGGGAAGGGGACTGAGTGAAAAGCAGGTAACCGGTGGAGCCAAGATGGCTTCTGGCTGACTTTAGGCCAGGGCCAAGGTCATGACACCATCACACGAGACTGGGAACAGACCTGGCTCAGGAAAGTCAGACCTGTTTCCCACACACAGGAAGTGGTAATGGAGGGTAGAGTCAGGAGGGCACCCAGGCAAGCATGGCACCAAAGGAAACACCCCAGTCTAGGCAGGAGCAGAGCCTGCAGCACACAGAGCCATCCAGCTTCAACTTCTGCTTAGTGTGGTCCTGCGAAAGTGCCTTTCCCTCCTCCCCATAGCTCCTAGCACTTCCATTCTAGTAACCTCTACCCAACACTGGTGTATATGAGAGAGACAGACAGACTCCCTCTAGGGTATCAGGACAGGTCTGATCCAGGCATATATTTGCAGAGTGAGGAAAGTGATGAAGGAGGCATGGCCTGGGAGTTCCCCCCACCAAAAAAAGAGGTACTGTTTGTGACCTTCTCCACGAGTAAGACGCTGTCGGGCCTGTCTGCAGATAAAGAGACAGAAGCCTAAAGAAGCATAGCACAGGTTGGGAGACAGCGACGTGTGACAAAGCAAAGCTTTAACCACTGGGATTTCCTGCCATGGGAGTCAGGAGCATTCAGGGAGCCAGGCCAGCCAGCAAAGCAGCCAGGGGCAAGTCTTTCTTCCCCGCAGGCTGGGCACAGGGCTGGGGAGTGGAGGCTGAACCTGCTCAGGGGCTGAAGAAAGAGGCAATCGCCTGGAGGGGGCGCTATGGGGACACTGTGGGCTCTGCTTACTCTGCCCCCTTGGCCCTTCTCCACCTGGGTAACTCACTTGTCCTGACATGCTGGAGATGCCAGGCCCGTTGGCTGCCTCACCCAGCCTCTGCCTCTGTCTGTGGAGTCAGGCCCTGCTCTTACGTCCTTGTTTAGCTCTCCTTGTCCCCACATGGCCAAGCTGGCACAGCGAGGCCCCACCATGTGTGACCAGCTCAAATTACCATCAGACTTAAAGAACACACAATGCTAGATACGGTGGCACACACCTGTAATCTCAGAAAACGGGAAACAGAGGCAGGAGGGGCACAGAATATCTAGGTCATCCTGACTGCTTGGCACGTTTGAGAGAAGATAGCTCAGCCAACCATCAAGAACATAGCTGGACCGTGGTGGTGCCCACCTTTAATTCCAGCGCTTGGGAGGCAGAGGCAGGCGGATCGCGCAGAGGCAGGCGGATCTCGCAGAGCCAATGCCAGGGCAGCCTCCAAAGCTACACAGAGAAACCCTGTCTCGAATCCCCCCACCAAAAAAAAAAACAAAAACAAAAACAAAAAAACAAGAACTCCAGCCTTTCCCCAGTGACAGCCTGAGGAGTGTGTGCACAGACACGCCTCCCTCCAGAAGAGTGGGTGGGGCAAAGGGGACAATCCATCTGTTACTTGCTCTCCCAGAAGGGACTGTTGGCCAAGTTACGGGGTCAAAGATAAAAGATGGAGTCCTGAGGCTCCAGCCATCTCCGCCCACGACTGGCTGTGTGACCCTGAGCAAGCCATCACCCCCTCTCTGGTGACCTCTCTGGAGGTGTGGACAGACCGAGGCCAGGGCTGGCAGGGGAGCAGTCTCGGAGGTGGAACGCGTTCAGGAGACGCTGATTCAGGGGATTGAGCCCTGGCGGCGGCGGGACAGACGCGGTGTTTGGACAGCTGCAAGTCCTTAACGGGGATTTCCCCCCTTTTCAACAAATCGCCGTAAAACACCATTTCGTCCAAGTCAGCGTTTCGGGGCAGCCTGGCCTCCTCCCAGGGAGGCGGAGGAGACTGGCTGGGAGCGGGCGCCCCGGGGCTTCCAGACCCTCGTGGGAGGAGGCGCTGGCCGACCCCTCCCCAGGGTCTGGGCCCCAGGTGTGTCCCCCGCTCCACCCCACCCCCCGCCCCATCCCCGGCCGAGCGGTCTCATCCGAGGTGCAGAGGGACCCGAGGGAGGGCGCAGGGTGAGGCTGGTGTGACCCCGCCCCGGGGTGGAGGCGGCTGGAACCCGACCCGAGCAGAATCCAGGCCCCAGCACCGCAGACGGCGGCTCCGCGAGTTGCGGCGGGGAGGCGCGGCGGCCGGTCCGCCAAACCACAGGTATGCTGTGCGCCGCTTCCTGTGGTGGAGACGTTCTGCACAGCCCCTGCCCGCTGCCTGGTCCCCACTCGCCCCTCTTCCTTCTCCCTGGTCTCTTGCCCATCTTCCCTCGCCTATCAGGTGAGAGCATTTCCCAGCCCCTCCTAGAGCCTCGGCCTCCCCAGAGCAGCTACTTAGAGCTCAGTGACACTGGGCAAGTGACTAAACCTCTCTGAACCTCAGTGTCCTCAGCAAAAAGATCAGCTGAGATCACACGAGCCACCAGACCCTCCGGGTGTGCTGCCTTGGCTTGTCCTTCATGGCCAGGAAGTCCTTCCTTCAGTCCGGCCACATACCTGCCTGCCGCAAAGTGACACCCTGCCTCCACTCAAAGCCTAAGGTCTTGAGGAATGAAGTCTGAATGTCCATTTCCTGCCCTTCTAGAGCTTTCCCTGGTTAGTCAAGAGAGAACACCGACCAGGTTTGTCTGTAGGGACAACTAAACTAAGGATCCCCGGGTGAGCAGAGAAGATGGCCCCAACCTCAGGCCCTCAGCCTGCACTGCAAACCCTAAGCCCTCCCCGTTCCCTGCGTCCCAAAAGGAAGGTGGTCTCCTTCTTCAGGGGCTCAGGGTGGACACCAACCCTGTGGCTTCCAGCCTCTTGCCCACCTGTCCACCCACAGTCCAGGCATATTTCTGCCGTCGGGTGCAGGGTCTCTTCGCCCCTTCCCTGACAAGCCTTGCCCCTCTCCCTCTGCCTGCCCGCAGAGCCAGGCTTCCCCCAAGCTGGCTCAGGCCCGTGGCCTCTGGACTGTCCTTGTAGTTCCCGGTCTCCCGGTGGCCGGCTGTCCACGGCTCCACCACCCGGTTCCACCACCGAGCCTGGCACACCTGTCTCCAGCTTCCTCCTCCCGCTGCTCTTTAGCCCCGCCCTCTGCCGTTATTTCCTCCCACTGCTTCCTCCTCACACACACACACACACACACACACACACACACACACACACACACACACACACACACACGCCCCCAGCCCCTGGTGCCCAGGATAAAAATCTGAACATCATTGCGGGCTCTTCCTTCCTTATATGGTAATATAGACTGTATACCCCTACGTTGCCTTGGCAGGGTTAGGAGAGGCTGCCCTCCCTTGCAGCCCACTTGGCCCTTTCCTAGAGGTTCTTGTGAGGCAGCCACCCTGTGCAACTATATGTAGCACCCCACAGATCCAGGCCTGTGGACATTGTCCCCTCCATGCCTTTCGCTTCTTCTTCCCTGAACAGCCTCTGCCTGGATAGAAACCTTATACTCCAGAGTACAGACCAGCCTTTAATTCCAGCGCTTGGGAGGTGGAGACGGGGACTCAGATGTTCAGGGTCATCCTTGACTACATAGTGAACTCAGGAGACGGAGACAAGGCTGGGCTAACGAGGCTCCCTCCTCTCTCTCTCTCTCTCTCTCTCTCTCTCTCTCTCTCTCTCTCTCTCTCTCTCTCTCGTGTGTGTGCGTGCGTGCGTGTGTGCGTGCGTGCGTGTGTGTGTGTGTGTGTGTGTGTGTGTGTGTGTGTGTGTGTGTGTAACTTTGCCACAGCACACTGGAACAGCCACAGGGCTCTCTCATTCTGCCATCCTCCACATCTCCTGTATGGACTTCAACCACACTTCTCAAACCATAGCCGGTGCCAGGTCATCAGGATGGATGTGGCTGGCGTAGACCCAAGTCTGCATCTCGCCAGGCTCCTAGGCTATGCCGATGGGTCCTGTCTGTGGGCCACCTGTTGCCACAGCTCTGTCCAAGGCTCTCATGGATTGTCTCCTGGCTCCCTGGCATTGACAGGATAAATCCATGTCGTTCTGCCATCCGTGTGTCTTCTGGAGGAGGATGCACAGAGTGCATGGAGGGGCCATCGACGGATTGAACAACCACTGAGGCCCACACCAGGAACGTACAGCAGGTCTAAGACCTGGGGTGGGGGCTCTAAGGACCTGTGTGCCTCTGTCACCATCCCCATGCGTCTCCACCTGTGACTCCTTCACTCTCTCCCAATGCCCTCGTGACAGACTGAGTTGTCCTCAGACTGAGTCCCAGCTCTGCAAATCTTGAGGAGCTGGTCATTTGACAAGGCCTTCTGCAAGGCCAGTGTGAACAGGCCATTCCTCTTTATGCTTGACCCCCAGCTCTGTCTGCCTCCATGGAAGAGGTGTGGCTAGAAGTGTGGTGTATGCTGTGGGGCATGTCTGAGTGTCTACATCTCCCTGACTCAGCCCCTAGTTTAAATGTGTGAGCTAAGGGCTGCCCTACCGCATGAGGGCCGCCTGCAACCTCATCACCCAGGTGGGTGTCAGCTCAGGAATACCCCTCTGCTCATAGCATCTGTCCTACCAGGCTGAAGTTCCACTCGAGGGTCCCAGTGTCCCACACCTGACTCACAGCACTGGAGGGAGACTGCAGGGTCACTAGCCAGCGGGGACAGATACTGGCAGAAGGATGGGACATCAGGGAAGGCTATGCACTCTCAGAAAGCACCAGCCACCTAGTGGCAATAGGAGAAATCTACACTTGGGGACAGAGTTGGCAGCCATGCTTCCGCGCTGGGGATAAGACAAGCCCACCACAGCCCTGGGTGCCCTGACCCTGCCACAGTTGCCTAGAACCCCCTTTCTTCCTTTTGCTCCCAGAAAACTTCTCATTAAGTCCTTCCTGAGTGCCTCTTCCTCCAAGTAGCCTTCCCAGCCTCCAGCCCTTTCAACCCTCCCTTCAGCATAACTCAACAAGTTCTCAAGAGAGCCTGCAGGGATGGGGCGGTGGGGAGGGGCTGTCGGGAGGGGGAGGGGTGGTCCAGCGCAGGCTCTGCCCTGGCCCCCTCTCACCTGGGTCCCAGCCCTAGGAGTCTGATCAGGGACTTCTCTGTTGTCCTTCCTGACAGGCCTGGGCCACAGAAGTCTAGTCAAAATGCCCTCCCTCCTTACAGGTGACTACATTTAATGCCAGTCCCCTGGCCCCGGCCGTTTGAGTCTAGACACCTGCTATCTATCCCCTGGAGGACCATCTCGTTGCCATCAAGCTTCCAGCCAGGGAGGTAAGAAAGTCCAGGCTGAGACAGATGACCCCATGGCCACCGCACCCTCAAGGCAGCTAGCCAAGAAAGCTGGCTCCTCCCACCAGGGGCTATGGGCTCAGCGGGTGGCACACTGCTGGCTTCCAGCACAGGTCTTGAGCCTCTGACCAAACGGACTGGAGGGTCTCCAGAGCCTCAGTCCCGGCAGGCTGGACCTCCTCAGCCTCCAGCTCTTCGCCTTCTGGTTCCCATTTGCAGCCTTTCCCGGAGCGCCACCCTCGGCCGCTGTCGCTCCAGCCGGCCAAGATTCCTGGGCCTCGCGGCTTCCCTGCGTGGTGGCGGCGGCGGCAACAGGAGAGGCCGGGTTGGGCAGGGAGGGAGCCGGCGGGAGTGCGGCCAGGCCACTGCACTCTGGCAGGGCCAAGCAAACACAGCCGCGCCAAGGAGCAGGGCGAGATAGTTCACAAATGAGAAAAAGCTGCTTCCGACTTGGGCCGAGGTTTTACAGCACTAAGAGCTGAGGTCACCTGCCGGAGAAGCAGTGGACAAGGGCATCCTAGGCCTGGGAGGGGCTGTTGCAGCCGCAGGAGCCAGTGAGTTTACAGGGCGAGACACACCTTCTTTTCCAACCTTGGGTGTCAGAAAACCCCGCCCAGATCTAGCTTACCTTTTTTTTTTTTAGGTGGGAGGGGCCACGAAGGTCGTAACAGAAGCAGGGCCTGGAAGATGAATGACCCAGCAGTGAGAGAATGCCCAGGGAAAGGAGAGTCCTTATCCTCCCCCAGCTAGCCATGGCACCCAACCAGGAGCCCTGCTGGAGTGGGCCCCTCCTCAGCCTGGTGCCTCAAGCCTGCGCTCTCAACCGGCAGTGCCACACCCATCTTCTCCTCTTTCACTATTCACACAGTGACATCCTGCTATGAGGCCCAAAGGAAGCCCTTTCTGTGTGCCCTGTTGTTCTGGCCAGGTCCCACCTCTACGTTAGGATTGGCTGGGGTTGACCCCTAAGTTGGGGAAATGGTCTGGCTACAGAAGTTCATACTGATGTCTCCACCCCTGCCCTGGGAGACCTGAGAGCATCAGTCAAAAGGCTATCATGTGATTGATGGTCCTTAATCTCAGTACTCAAGTGGATCTCTGTGAGTTCAAGGCCCCACAACACACACACACACACACACACACACACACACACACACACACACACACACACCGTTGGCTAAGATCCCTGGGCAGCACAGAGCAGAGAACACGGCTCAGAGCAGTCTCCCCTAAGGCTTCACCGAGGAAAGGACATTCAAGCTAGATTCTGAAGGACAAATAGAAATCTGAGCAGCAGATGGGTGAGTGAAAGAATTCCAGGCTGTGGGAAGTCGCTTAGGAGATTCAAGGATGGTCTAGAAGTCTTTGGAGCAGAGGCCAGCAAGAACTGGGTGGGAGTGGGGTATCGGGAGATGAGCTTTGAAAGTCACACTTGGATTCACTAGAAATCAATAGGGAGTCATTGAAGGTAGTAGATGGGGGGGGGCAGAGCTCTGGATGACAGAGCTTCCCGGTTGTGCCTCAACTAAACATGGTACCAGGTTCTGTCAAAAGCCCTGATTGAGGGCTTTTGAATCAGGATGTAATGTAGTTGGTAGCATGCTTGCCTAGCATGCACAAAGCATTTGGTCCAATCCCCAGGACTGTGCATAGCTGATATGGTGGTGCATGCCTGTCAGCCTAGCACTTGCAAGCTGGAGCAGTAGAATCAGTTACTCAGGTCATGCTCATCCCCATCATGAGTTCAAGGCCAGCTTGGGCTACCTGAGACCTTGTCTCAAAATATTTGTCAAAATCCCTAGTCTAGGTACATAGAGGAGCTGGGGCTATTGTCCAGACCCAGACATGACTCCTGGGCGGGTAAAAAGGGGACACCCAGCCAGCCCACCTGGCAGGAAGAGCTGAGGTTCCGTCACTCTCTCCTCCAGCTGCTTGCTTGCCTCTGCCCGATCCCATGGAAACTCTGACAGCCTGGCCTTCTCTGTGGCTGCACAAACAGCTTGATGCCAAAGCCTGTGGCTCCTGGCCGTCTCTCCACCTTGCTGAGCCCTGAACACCCTGGCTTCAGTAAACATCAGAACCCCAGCAGAGGCCACTTTCTGAGCTCCTGGCCTGGCTGCTGGGCCCTGGGTGGGCAGTCTCTATCACTCAGTACAAACTGCCCACCCACCCTCCTCACTGGGGTTGATCTAGGCTGGATCAGAGTTTTGGCTACTAACATGAACTGAACTGGCTGGGAGTGAGGACAGGCTGTCCAGGTCAGAACAGAGCTGAAGGTGTGGTGTGTGGCAAAGCCCTCAACATACACAAGAAACAAAGCAAAAAACCCAGGGAGACAGGATAGTGCTCATTGGCCAAGCATAAGGCTTGGGTTCGCTCCCCAGCATTGCACACATATGTATATACATATGTACACGCACATGTACACATATACAAACTAGCCTGGGGATGCAGTTCGGTTGGCAGAGGTTTGCCTAGCATGCTCAAAGGCCTGCATTCATCCCCAATACCAAATAAACTCAGTGTGGTAGCACACGCCTGTAATCACAGGACTCAGGAGGTAGAGGGTCAGAAATTCAGGGCCCTCTTCAGCTACATAGCCCACACATGGAGTTCAAGGCCAAAGCTCTTTACCACTGAACCAGCACCACCCCTTTAAATCTGTGCCCAGGCTTACATGTGCACTCGTGCTCAAGGTCAAAGGACAACTCTGAGGAACTCTTTCCACCATGGCTTCTGGATATCAAACCCAAGTCACCCAGCTTCTATTGCAACCATTCGTACCTGCTGAGCCATCTTGCTGGCCCAGGCTCCAAACCACGATCTGTATAGATGACTTCACCTGAGAGGGCTCCCAGGGTTCAGCTGAGGAAGGCCTTGAGTATCAGGGTCAGAGACTTGGGCCCACCCAACCCAAAGCTGGCTCCCTTTCCTCTACCCATGCCTGCCCAATAACAGGCTCTAAATCTCAAGAACACCTAGAATGATCGAGTCCTGGGCTCAGTCCCCAGCACCACAAATAAATAATAGACCTTAAATCCATCTATACAGAGAACAGCACTGGCCATGTCCCAGGCATAACTTAAAATACAAAACAAACAAAAAAACACTTTGATTACATTTTTTATTATGGGGGAGGGTCATGCATGCCACAACTCTGGTCATGAGATAATCTTCTCTCTCTCTCTCTCTCTCTCTCTCTCTCTCTCTCTCTCTCTCTCTCTCTCTCTCTCTCTCTGCCAGTTTTTCAAGACAAGATTTCTTCGTATAGCCCTGTCTGTCCTAGAACTTACTCTGTAGACCAGGCTGTCCTTAAACTCTGAGATCCTCTACCTCCCCAGACAAGAATCAAAGGTGTTTGCCACCACACCTGATGACCAGACCTGCTTTTCAAGAGTTGAATCTCTCCTCCCATCATATGGATCCTGAGAGCAAACTCAGGTTGCCTGGCTTGGGGGAAGGCACCTTTAGCCACTGAGCCATCTCAACCCCCCCTTAGTCCCCTCCCCTCTGCATAACTTTACCAACACCTCCCTCAGCCCTGCAAGACTGGGACTGCTGTCCAGTTTCACTGGGGAGGAACATGGAAGCCCAGAGGGGCCACATCCATTCTCCAAGGTCCACCTCAGGGAAGGCAGAGCTGGCCAGCCCTTCAGTGGCCGCAGCCCCTATACTTGGGCTTCCTACAGATTGGGGTCCTGCTGTCACCTCAACCCAGGTACTACTACTCTAGGCAGACGACTCTGGGCACAGAGTGGGCAGCCTCTACTGAGGACAGGAGCCTCCTCCCATGATGCTACAAAGTAGGAAGCTGGGTAGACGGGTGCACCAGGGCCCTGTCTGAGCCCCCTTCAATGGGGCTCTGTTCTCAATGCCCTAATCCTCTTCTCCCCCCTCCCCTGGTGACATCTCCCCGTTGCACAGCTAAACCCCACAGCAGATATGGGAGGGATCGTCTGAACCCCACCTGGCAGCCTCTGAGAGCTGCAGAGTCCCCAAGTAGGCTAGCTTGGTGTCGGGCTGGGGTCTCACTGCAGCTCTCCAGATAAAGGCCCTGAGGGAAGAAAACCCAGCTCCTGACAGAGGCGGTGTTCACTTCTCATCAGAGGAGGGTCCATTCTATGCCCTTCTGTGGGCAGGTCTTTGCTACCATCTCAATTTAAAAGTCCTTGGTTTAGACTTATTTATTTCTACATGTGTGTTCTGCCTGCAGGTCGGTATGGCCCACAGAGGCCAGAAGAGGGAGTTTGGTCCAGGAACTGGAGTTATGGGTGATTGCGAGCTGCCAACTCTGGTCCTATGCAAGAGAAACGGTCTAATTTGTAAAACTCATGGGTTCAAGAACCTTTCAGGAGCTGCACAACTGTGGTTTTGTTTTGTGTTTTGTTTGAGGCAGGGTCTCCTTACCCCAGCTGGCTTCCGACTCAGTTGTAGCCAAGGATGACCTTGAACCTCTGATCTTCCTGTTCCACATACCAGACACTGGGAAGCTGGCTTTTTTTGATTATTTGTTAGTTTGTTTTGAAGCAGAGTCTTGCTATGAAGCCCAAGCTGGCTGCAAGCTCACTATAATCCTCCTGTATCAGCACACCGACTATACTGCACACCTTATTTTTTTTAATATTTATTTATGTACTAAGGGGAATGGGTTGTGTGTGCCATGGGGCCAGTGTGGAGGTCAGAGGACAGCTTTCAGGAGCCAGTTTTTTCCTTGAATCATATGGGTCTCGTGTATCCTATACAGGTCATCAGGCACAGCACATTACTTGCTGAGTCATCTCAACAGCCGCCTGAGTATCCTTACTTAGAACCGCACTAGCCAGGGTCTTGACTCCTTCACAAGTGATACGTAAACAGTCTCTGCTTCCGAGAATTTGTGTGAGGATTAAACATACTATTTTTGAGTGCCTGCCTTTAATCTCAGCACGCAGGAGGCAGAGGCAGGTGGATCTCTGTGAGTTAAAGGTCAGCCTGGCCTACAGAGTGAGTTCCAGAACAGCCAGGCTACACAGGGAAACCCTGTCTTAAAAAATCAAAACAAACAAACAAACAAAAAAACCCACAAAACCTACTTTAGAATACTGGGCTTAGTGTAAATTGTCACACAGGAACTCAATACATGTCCATTACAATGATTTAAAATATCACCCCCATGACATCTCCCAGCAGACACGGGCAGTGTTCTAAACCCCACTTTACAGGTGAGAAACTGAGGCACAGAGGGTCACTTGCCCAAGTTCATCAGCAAGCGGTGCAGGATGGTCCCAGAGCTTGGCGCCAAGCTGGGTAAGTCCAAAGATGCTGAGGACTGCCTTCCATCTCCGTCCTCCAGCTGAGGCATAGTGCTCCTGGAAGCACCTCTCCAGCTTGGCTAACCCCAGCACTTCCACCCCCTCCCCAGCCGGCGCTGCCACTGCAGGAGGGACCTCTGCATTCCTGGCTAAGCAGCAGATTTACTGTGCCCCAGGAACTATGAGAAGAATGCTTGCCACGAACTAATAAGCCCGTGGTCGCCTGTCAGGAGTGTGGCCTGGAGGGCCCGCGAGAAGCTCTGCAGCCGCCAGCACAGTGGGAGAGAAGGAGGCTAGACAGAAGGGAGAATTTCCTGGTCTTAAGGACTGGGATGCTGGAAGGAGTGGGTGCCAAAAAGTTGGCCTCAGCCAGGCGTGGTGGCTCACGCCTGTAATTCTATCTCTCAAGAGGCTGGGGTAAGAAGATGGTGAGTTTATGGTCAGCCCAGGCTACACAGAAAGATCCAGCCAGCCCAAGCTACATAGGGGGAACCCCCCAAAAAAAGGAGAGAAGAGAGTAGGTGGGCTCCAGGGAGCTTGCAGAGGAGAGATTGCTTCCCACCCCACAGTCTCTGGGGAGAGCCAGGCCAGCATCACTAGCCCATCTCAGAAGAATGGCCCCTGAGGTCTCACAGTAGTCAGGACTGACAGGAGAGGCCGAGACCCCCAGCTCGAAGCCCTTGCTTGAAGGAATTGGTGTCCCTCCCTGCCAGATGTCCCTGCCAGGGGCCACTAAACAGTCTCAGATACCCTTCCTTTCCAAACCCTCCCTATGGGCTTGACTTTCTGGTACCTGTTGCTTCCTCCTCCCTGGGGTGGGGGTGGGGACCTCGTGCTAGAGAGATGCCTAGCACACTAAAGATGCTGAGCCCAAAGGTCAGCTCTCCGCTCCTTCCCCAAAGTAAAAACATGGGTCAATGTGAAGGACTAGAGAAGCCGACATCACAGACCTGGGTAGGAATTCCAGCCCTGCACTCAGCAAATAGGCTGGCAACTGACCTTGCAGAGCCACCCCTTACCCTACTCTTTAGATGAACTCCCTTCTTGTGCTATTGCTACAGGATTAGAAGTACTTAACAACAGAGCTAACAACAATAAATTCCCAGCAGACTCTTAACTGTTAAACTCTCTCAAAGAAACAGAAAGAGGAATTGAGATGACAGGGTGGAGGGATAGATCAAGGGTTAAAAGCATTGGCTGCTCTTCCAGAGGACCTGAGTTCAGTTCCCAGCAACCACATGGTAGCTCACAACTGTCTGTGACTCAAGTTTCCTGGAATCCAACATCCACTCTGGCTTCCAAGGGTACTGTATGCATATGGTGCACAGACATATATTTGGGCAAAACATCCATACAATAAATACTTTTTAAATTATTTTTATTTTATGTGCATTGGTATTTTGCCATGGGTGTCAGACCCCTGGAACTGGAATTACAGACAGTTGTGAGCTACCATGTAGGTGTTGGGAATTGAACCTAAGTCCTCTGGAAGAATAGACAGTGTTCTTAACCACTGAACCATTTCTCCAGCACCAATAAATACGTTAAAAAAAAAAAAAAAAGAGCCGGGTGGTGGTGGTGCATACCTTTAATCCCAGCACTCAGGAGGCAGAGGCAGGCAGATCTCTGTGAGTTCAAGGCCAGCCTGGTCTATAGAGCTAGTTCCAGGACAGGCTCCAAAGCTACACAGAGAAACCCAGTCTTAGAAAGAAAAAAAGAAAGAAAGGTAAAAAAAGAGAAAGGGAGAAAGAAAGAAAGAGAGAGAGAGAGAGAGGAAGGAAGGAAGAAAGAAAGAAAGAAAAAAAGAAAGAAAGAAAGAAAGAAAGAAAGAAAGAAAGAAAGAAAGGACGAAAGAAAGAAGAGTATCAGATAATATGAATATGAGGATGTTCCCTCCACCTAGGCCCTGCAGGCCTCTAAGAGAAGGCAGACTTTGTGGCCTTGTAGACATACCCAGGCTTCTGTTCAAACTCAGTGACCCCCAGACCTATTTCCAGTCTCCAGTCACTCATAGTGTATAAGACTAGAAGCCAAACTCGTGTTTTCTTCACACCTGTCTGCTGTGGGGACAGGTCACAATGCTGCAGTTCGAGGCCCCCAGCCCTCTACTGACTCCATAATCAGATGAGTACATCTTCATGAACCCCTTCCTCTCGTTATCATGGCAATCACCTACTTAGCTACCGTCACCTTTCTCCTCACACTGACTGCCCTCCCCCAAGATCTCCCTGCCTGGAAGATGGGCAAGTCCCCTTCATCTTTGGCACAGAATATCCAGTCACCCCCAGCTTGCACCACTAAGCAGCTCACACCCAGTCTCTGAATAATAACCTTAGAAACCTGATGGCAAATAGTATGGTCCCACAATGGTGCACACCTTTGACCCCAGCACTCAGGAGGCAGAGACAGGCAGATCTTTGTGAGTTCGAGACCAGCCTGGTCTACAGAGTGAGTTCCAGGACAGCCAGGGCTACACAGAGAAACCCTATCTCGAAAACCAAACAAAAGTTAAAATAAAAATAGTATGGTCCCTACTCCCTGATGTGTGGCCCAACTGACAAAACTCTTATCTTTGAAAGCCTGGCAGTGTCACTCCTGCCCCTCCCCATACTCACAGCCCCTCATTTTGGCTTGCATAGTACCTCACGTCCTTGTTACCACAATGGGCACTCAGGGACCATAGCTGCACTCCCCTTTTGAGATGGTTGTGTCCCACAACTTTGTAAATGCTTTAGGACTGGCTCATCTGAGGCCCTACTTCCCTATGAAGAGCCCCATGCCTGTCACTGGGGTTCTGGAGGAAGCTCAGGGCCAGCAAGGCAGAGAGGTTGGGCTCACATCCTTTGGTCTGGCTGGGGCCCAGAGCAGGGAAGCAGTAGGGTTTGGGGGCTTGGGCTGACAGTCCTGTGTGTTGATATCTTCCCCCTCCCTCCTGCTAAGAGACACATTCCCTTCCCATTCTTTCCCTCCCTCTGGGCCAGAGTGGAAACAGTCCTGTTCACTGGGGTAGACAAAGTGAAACCAGAGAGACCCTAGCGAGCATGTAGAGTGTGAACCCTTGTGTGTGCCCTGTCCTGCGGAAGTATGTCTGGCTGAACCACACGACCGTGCATGCGTGTGCGTGTCACTGTTTTAGCATTTGTGGTAAGAGTGTGGTCGTGTCGTGTGTGTGTCTAATGTGTCTTTTATTCAGTGTGTGACTGCATGTGAGTCTCGGTGGGAGGGAGCGTGGCTGAATGTGACAGTGCTATATGTTTCTTATCTTTGTAAGGGGATTTGTGTCCAAGTCTCTGTCTGGGTTCATCCGTCCAAGGAGAGGCTAGCCCTGAATCTTTGTTCCCACCAAGACTGCCAGCTCTCTCTGTGGTCCCCACAAAGGAGAGTGAGGATCTGCTATCTTCACTGTCTCTACTGAGAGACCCCATCTGGACACCCTCCAGCACCCCCATATCCCCCCACAACTTCTGGGAAGTTGCTTTGCTATGGCAGGCAGGTACCACAGCTGGCACAGCATCCTGCGAGTTCAGAGGTGAGATTTCTGTGCGAGGAATCTAGTCTGTTCTTCAGTACAAGGTGTCTCTAGGAAATACACTAACACACACACGTGCACATACACTCCAAGCAAGTTCAGCGGGGCTGTCTGTCCGGGTACAACTCCAGAAGCCTTCTGTCTACATAGCTAGCTGTTCACTATCTGGGAGCCTCCTGGGACCCTTGTGGTGTTGACACCAGAAAGCTGTTCCAAGGACCTGGGACCCCAGCCACTCTTGGCCAGGCACAGCCCCTCAATTCCTATAAGTCTCAATGGGAGTGGGGGGTGCAGAGCCTCTGGCAGGGACATTCCTCAGAACCTCAGTCTCCGGTGTCGGGTAGAGGCTGCCAGATTACCCAAAATAGAAAGAACTTGGGGTAGAGACAGAAAAGTAACTTGGAGGTCTCTGGAGAAGCAGAAAGATGGGGGGGCGGTAAGGTGGAGGCTGAGTCCCCTCCTCATCTCCTCTCCCTCACCGCAAAGGCAGTTTTTTGGTTGTTGTTATTCCCATTTTACAGGTGAAGAGACACACCCCGAGTCACTGTCCAGTTTTGGAGAAGGAAGAAACAGGGGGCTCTATCTTCATTACATCCCGGTAACGCGTGGGCTTCCCCTCATCCTCCAGCTAACCCCCAGCACGGATCACCTCCAGGTCCTGTCCCAGCGGGCGGGACACCTGACCGCATCTGGCCCTCGGAGCCCCCCCAACCCCAACCCCAATCCCAACAACACTGCCCACCTCTACCTGCAGGGCGGCCTCCGGGAGGGCTCGGCTCCGGCGCTCGAGGGCGACCCGGCCAGACGGCGCAGACGCGGGGCTGGGGCGTCGTCGGGGACCTAGCCGCGGAGCTTCGCGTCGCTCTGCCCGCTGCCCCGCGCCCCGGCAAAGTGGGAGGGCGGCGGGAGGGGCGCGGTGGGGCGGGGCCTCCGCCCTGCTCTTTCCACAGCCACAGCCAAGGGCGCACGCCCCGCCCGCAGCGCAGCCGGCCCGCGGCCTCGGAGCTCCGCAGACCCCTGCCCTAGACGGCTGCCTGGCAAGGGAGGAACACCCGCGCTGCAAAGGGGTGGCGTGCGCGGAGTGGTCTGTGGGGCATCATTCCTAAGGAATCCGCACTAGACTCTCCCAACCGTGACCTAGGCTGAGCCAGGAAGGCTAAGGGAGACTAGAGGAGGTCGTGATGACCCAGTTGGCCTTGGGGAGCTGAGCGGGTGTAGCCACGAAGTCAGGCAGGGGCCTTGCTGAAATTGGTTAGATGTCACTGTCAGGGAAATGGGGGGCCATGGACAACTCTGGAGGGATCAGGTTCAGGTTCAGGTTTGGACTTTAAAAAACGCTGCTCTCTGCTGCGCAGATAACAGAGAGGGCCTAGGTGGGGAATTGGAGGGAGGGTCAACTCTGAGAAGTAAAGAGAGAGACAGGTTTTGGGTGTTGGAGGAGGTGTCAAAAGGGGGGAAGTCACATGTCACATGCCTTTAATCCCAGCACTCAGCTGTGAGTTCGAGGCCAGGTCTATATAGTGAGTTCTATGAAAGCCAGGACTGCATAGAGAGACCCTATGTGCGGACAAGTCTGTGTCAACTTGACAGGAGCTGGAGTTATTTGAAAGGAGGGAACCTCAATTGAAAAATGCCTCCATGAGATCCAACTATAAGGCGTTTTCTTAGTGATTGATGGGGGAGGACTCAGCCCATTGTGGGTGGGGCCATCCTTGGGCTGGAGGTCCTGGGTGCTATAAGAAAGCAGGCTGAGCATGCCATGGGGAGCAAGCCAGTAAGCAACACCCTCCATGGCCTCTGCATCAGCTCCTGCCCCAGGTTCCTGACCTGCTTTCCCTCAGCAATGACCTGTCACTTGGAAGTGTAAGTTGACATAAACTCTTTCCTCCCAAAGTTGCCTTGGTCATAGTGTTTCATTACAGCAACAGAAACCCTGTCTAAAAAAAAAAAAAAAAAGTCTGAGTTTCCATTTAGTGGCCTGGGAATGGTGGTTAGAGCCCAGGAAAAGGAGGGTGGGATTTTGAGGATCCAAAAGGCAACAGAAACTTCTGCATTAGTATTGAGGAATCCTTGTGGACTTTAGGCACATGTTGTCATGGGGTGTGGAGAAGCAAGGGGTAACAGGGAAGCAACCCCACCAGGACACAGCACAGGCCACTGCATCTACCCACTGTCTAAGGACAGACAGAAGAGGGGAGTCAGCAAAGCACTGAGAGATATGGCCACTCTGGAAACCAAGAGCCAGAGAACAGCGGAGGGTTTTAGATGGATTTAAGTGAGGCAGGGAGAGGTTTGGGTGGGGGTCCACGTGTCTCTTCTAAGCTGGCAGGAGCTGAGGGACCCACAGGACAACAAAAGGAACAGAGAGAGCCCAGGGCTGTCAGTAGCCCCTTCCCCCTCCTGCCTGCCCTCCAAGGGCCTCCCACTTCGCTGTCCCCCTGCCAAGGTACACAGCAGCCCCACCACTATTCAGCAGGGCCTCTCACCCCCACCCACTCCCAAGCCTGGACCTGCTCTATCCCACCCTTCATATTGGGAAGCTACCAGGGAGGTCTTTGGGTCTTGCTTCCTGGCCTGAGCCAGCCCAGAGGAAGTCATGGAGCCTTGCTTGGGGAAGGGGAGGAGGCCTGGTGACAGAGCAGTAAGAAGACACTGGCAGGAATGGAAAACCGAGCCCTAGCTGAGGGTTAAGTAGCGGCTGAGCTAACAGCAGGGCCTGACAATGATACCACACACTCTGGCATTAGCTTGTCTGGGTTCAAATCCAACTGCCACCACATCGATATGTACCACGGGACCAATCGCTGAACTTCTCCTGCCTTAGTTTCCCCATTCAAAAGCTCTAGTGGACTGCTGTGAGATTCACACTTATTAATCCATGTAGATCATGCAGTTCTGAAAATAAGTGATATGGACAGATAAGGATAAACTGCTTGGGAGGAGGCTCCCATGGGGCTTCAAGAGGCAGACACCCCCACCCAACTACAAACCCAGCTCTCCCTCTCTCTCTCTCTCTCTCTCTCTCTCTCTCTCTCTCTCTCTCTCTCACATACATACATACATACATACACACACACACACACACACACACACACACACACACACACACACACGACTGGGATGTCAACTCTGAGTGTCCCGATAAACTAACTCCCTCCACCTCTCCAAGCCCCTCAGACCTGACTTACAGAGCCACACACCTAGTGGGCCCTTCCTCCTGCCTTGCCCAGTGCTGTGCAACCAGCCTGGAAAATGCCACATGTGGGCCTTGTCCTTGGCCAGGCACTGTATCCCTAGAGCTCACTAAGCTTAAAGAGCCCCTTATCCCTTTTGAGGTCCTGCTGCCCAGGACCCAGCCTGCTGCCCAGAGGCTGAGACAGCCCTGCCTGATCTCATGGCCATGGTCTCCTTGTCCACTCGCCTTTTGTTTATTAGAACCAAAAGACCAGAAATAAATGTCTTGGGTGAGCCAGAGGCTGTGAACTGTCCCAAGGCTCAACCCTGGGCTGGGCTAGGCCAAACTCCTTACCAGACTGCCCAGCTCAGAGCTAGAGGGCTCACCTTTGTCTCCCTCTGGTGGTGTCTGGACATCTGTGGGTCAGCTCTGCCTCTGGCAACCTGCTCCACAGTCCTTTCTGAACTTTAATTTCCTTCGCTACAAAAATTAGAGCTGGGGCTGTCAGTGAGTAAAAGTCTTCCCATACAAGTCTGACAGCCTAAGTTTGATTCCTGGAACCCATGTTCAAGGCGGGGGGGGGGGGGGGGGGGGGTGGGGATGCGGGTGGGGTAGGGGGGAAAGAACTTTCCCATGAAGCTGCACAAGATGGCAGGGGTACAGAGCCACCTGGATGCCACTGTGGTCAAGCAGGTAAAGCTGGGCCAGAAGGTGGTGGGAGGGCATCGACATGCCTGGAAATTCCTACAGAAACAAGTTAAAGTAGCTGGCCCTTCTCTGAAAACTGATGAACACCAATCCCTCCGGAGGCCCTTGCCACTTCTGAGCCCTGAGTCGCATTTCTTGGCCCCTGTGTGAGGCACCCTGCTGCACAGGACCCAGTGAGGCCAGGCTTTCCTGGTGTTGAATGGGATCCCTCTGCCTTATGTCTAGAAAAAGTGGGTGGTGGCTCTCTTGCCCTCAAGATTGTGCAGCTGACGCCTACCAGGAAGCTTGCATACCTGGGGCATCTGGCTCAGGGGGTTGGGTGGAGGAAGTACCAGGCAGTTACAGCCACTCTAGTGGAGAAAGGGAAGAAAAAGGCCAGGATCCAGTACGGGAAGGAGCTACAGCTCTTGAGACTACAGACATAGGCAGCAAAGAACGCGGAGAAGGAAACCAGCAAGTTCACAGACATCCCCAAGGTCAACCGACTCCGGTGTTATCCCCAATTAAGTCTTTATTGTACTATTTGTGCCTCATGCCTGCCCTTCCCCCACCACCGATGGAGGGTGGGGACAAAAGGTGCCTTAGTCCCTGCTGCTGCAGGAAGAGGGAACTTTTAGACAGCTCTGAGAGCGTACCACCTGCTTGTTGAGTTTTATTAAAGTGGTAACTGTGGAATTACTTGGGCTTCACATTTAAAATGAAAGAGTGATGGTGCCTTGTTCTGCAGCTGTGAGAATGGGGGCCACACTCCCGCGCTGCCATTTAGAAGTGCACACAGGGAGACAGCCAGCCCACAGGCACCCATCTGCTCCTTCCCAAAGCTGATCAGAAAGCATTTTCTTTCCTTGTGCAGGATATTTATCTGCTAATTAACTATTTGATGTTTAAAGGGAAATAAAAGCCAATTGTGGTGGCATGCATCTGTAATCCCAGCACTGTGAGGAGGGGGCAGGTAAGGACAGGTGAGACCCCTGAAAATTCCTGGGCCAGCAAACTTGGAGTGAGTACAGTGTATGACAGAAACAAGAGAGGAAGGAGACATGAGGAAGGAAGAAGAAAACCAGTTCCTCTGACTCCCACACACGCACACATACACAAAGACATATACATAGACATACACACACAGACACACACAGCACAGACATACACAGAGAGAGAGACATATATATAGACATACATACAGATATGCACACAGAGATATACACACATAGTCACAGACACATACACACAGATTTACACACAGACATACACACACATGCACACACACAAACACACACAGACATATACACAGACACACCAGACATATACACAGACACACACACACAGACATATACACAGACACACACATACAGACACACACACAGGCACACACACAGACATACACACACACACAGACATACACACACAGAGATATAGACACATAGTCATAGACAGAGACATACATACAGATAGACACACACACACACACACAGATACACACACACAGATACACACACTAAGAGACATACACACATGCACACACGCACACATATACACACAGACATATATACATAGACACACATACACACACAAAGCTATATACATACAGTCACACACACACACACACACATAGACATACACACAGGGAGGTATATACACACACATGCAGACATACATGTACACAAGGCATACATACACATGCAGACATACATACACAGACATACACATAGACATACAGCTATACACAGACACATACATAGGTATACACATATACATACATAGACATATATACACACACACACATAAATATTTTTTTGTTTTTTTGTTTTTTTGAGACAAGGTTTCTCTGTTTAACAGTCCTGGCTATCCTGTAACTCACTCTGTAGACCGGGTTGGACTTGAACTCTCTGAGATCCACCTCCCTCTGTCTCCTGAGTCCTGGGATTAAAGGCATGCACCACCATCGCCCAGCCACACATATACTTTTTTTTTTAAGATTTGTTTGTTTATTTATTTATTGTGTATGCAGTGTTCAGCCTGCATGTCAGAAGAGGGCACCAAATCTTGTTACAGATGGTTGTGAGCCACCATGTGGTTGCTAGGAATTGAACTCAGGTCCTCTGGAAGAGCAATCAGTGCTCTCCAGCCCCCACACAAATAATTTTTAAAGTTTTTTTTTTTTTAAACTGTAGGCTGAGCCAGCCTTGGGAGGCAGAGGCAGGCAGATCTCTGTAAGTTCAAGACCAGCCTGGTTCCAGGACAGAATCCAAAGCTACAGAGAAACCCTGTCTCTAAAAAACCTAAAACACAAAAACAAAACAACAACAACAAAACTGTAATCTGACCAGTGGGAGTCAAAGACCATTCTAGGCCTGACTGAGCAGAGGTATCAAATGGAACAGGTGCTTAAACTGGACCAGACCAGGCATATAACCTTCCCATGTCGCTCCCTGGCAGCACCTGAACTGCACGGGTCTCTGGGTTCAGGGAGCAGGATGCAGGGTCAAACAGACTTAGTTTGTAGTCCAGTCCTCTCTGATTGTGGGCAAGTGACCTCACTTCTCAAAGCCTCAAATTTCTCCTCCACGAAGGAGGACTCTATGGGGACAGTCTCTCATGACTGTGACACTCCATGAGCACTTTGCCTGTGTTAACTCATTTAACCCTTAACAACAATCTATGAGGCCAGTGGTAACCCTTAACAACAATCTATGAGGCCAGTGGTACTAACTAACGTCTTCACTTGGCAGATGGGAAAACTGAGGCTCAGACAGGTTAACTGACGCTTTCGTGGTCATGCAAATGAGAAGGGAGTGAGATGGCTCCCCAAGGAACTCCCCCTTAAGCACTGCACTAGGGGCCTCTTAGAAGAGAAGGTAAGCTGTGCCCATTACCAGAGGCTACCAGAAGTCAGTCTATAAGTGTAAGCCTAGATGGCTCCACCAAGAACTTGACCATTCTGGCACTCAGATCTCAGACTTCCAACCTTCAGAACTGTGAGAAATGAGTACAGTTCAAGCGAGAGAGAGAGAGAGAGAGAGAGAGAGAGAGAGAGAGAGAGAGAGAGAGAGAGAGAGAGAGAGAGACAGAGACAGAGAGAGAGACAGAGAGAGAGAGAGACAGAGACAGAGAGAGAGACAGAGAGCGACAGAGAGAGAGAGAGAGAGAGAGAGAGAGAGAGAGAGAGAGAGAGAGAGAGTTTAATAAAAGTCTGGTGCATAGTAATGTTCAAAAGTAAGCAGGCGCTGAATTGCAATAAATGTCTGGAATCATTGCCACCAACATTTAATAACAATTCATGTTAGGAGTCCTCATTTCCATGACCATGATTCCCCATTCCTTCTAAATGTGTTCTGTTTTACCAATGTAACCCCCCCCCCATCTCCAGACACTCCCGTTGGAGCCTGTGGAGGACCTGGGTGAGAGCTTCCCCTTTGCCACCCTTCTGTCTGGCAAACTCAGGGGAGGGATGTTTGCACAGATGTGAGGCCCGGGGCATGCAAATAGTCTAGGGAGGGGGGTGTGGCGCTGGTAAATTCCTGTTTCACCAGGGTCCACCCCAGACTCCCACATCTGCTACAGGACCAGACTCCTGGTTCTGAGATTCCTAGGAAGTTGCCCTCTAGCGTGCTGCTTTCAGCCATTTGGGTTGCCAGGGGCCTGTTTCTCCACAGCTGGGGAAAATGGCGACCCCTTGTACAACTTCCACCCCAGGAGATCTTTTAGCTCCAGCTTCAAAAATCCCAGTAATGCAGTGGAAATTAAAGTTACCTTAACTATTCTAATCTTATAACAATTTTGCTTCAATCAACATCTAAATGTGACCACATGTGCCCAGACCACCCGGTGGCATGGGTGATGGTGAGGGGGATAGAAGGCAGAGGGAGGCTCTCAGGCATGGGCCTGGCTCTGGAGGGGTCTTCCTGGGTGTGTGTGTGGGAGGGGAAACTGGCCACTGGGTCTCTCTTCTGCTGTCTTCTGACCTGCCCATGCTGAGCAGCCTTCCTCTCAGCATGCTGTCTGGGGCAGGCCCTTTGCTCTCCCACAATAAGTAGGCAGTTGTCCCAAAGGAAGGGCCAGGTGATGTCCACAGACAGGTGGATATTAGAGATGACTTTATGGGGTTCCCCCAGGGCTCCACACTCACATAGGCATGTAGCCCTGCCAGTCATCTTAAATCAAACAAATTCTGAACATGTTCCAGTCTCCTCCCTCTCTCTCTCTCTCTCTCTCTCTCTCTCTCTCTCTCTCTCTCTCTCTCTCTCTCTCTCTCTCTCTCTGTGGGGGGGGGCCTTGGGTGTGCATATGCCATGGTGTGGAAATAGAAGACCAAGGATAACCTCTGGCATCTGTCCTTGTTTGAGACAGGGTCTCCCGCTGTTTGCTACTATCTACACCAGACTGTCCTGCCTACACCATTGCATTTGGATTTATGTGGATTTTTTGTGCAAACTCAAGGACTTTACCTGCTGAGGCATCTCCCTGGCCCCACGTTTTCCTTTTGTACTGAGTTCCCCCAATCATGCACTTGGTCCTGTGGACCTGCCCACATACTCCTCTTTCCCAGAGCCTTTTCCACAGCCTTACACACAGCACCCAGTCAAGGAAAACTTACCGAGCACACACTGCACTGGAGAGCTGTGCTAGGTGCTTGGGGATACAGTGATGAGCAACATAGATATGGCATCTTCACAAGACGATGCTCCCACAACCCTCCTACACTCACATGTCCACATAGTGCTTTGCCATAGTAATTCTAACTGCCAACTAGGGAGTACTCCGTATACACCAAAGTCCATGTATTTCCTTTTGTTTCGCCTTCCAAACAGCAAGGTAGGTGTTTTCACTCCCACTTTCCCTAAAAACACAGAGGTTCAGCATTCACAACAGCTGTCCAGTGGCCACAAGTAGCAAAACTGAAACTTGCTTATCATTTTCTTTCTTTCTTTCTTTTTGGTTTTTTGTTTGTTTGTTGAGACAGCGTTTCTCTGGCTGTCCTGGAACTCCCTCTGTAGATCAGCCTGGCCTTGAACTCACAGAGATCTACCTGCCTCTGCCTCTGCCTCCTGAGTGCTGGGATTAAAGGGGTGCCCCACCACGCCTGGCACTTATCACTCACTTTCAGCCTCTCCTCTCTTACCTTGCTGTCAACTGCCTTCTTGTGGGCTGAAGTTCTGGCAAATAAAATGGCGTCTAGACCAGCTACATATCCCCAGCCCTACCATAGGTCTACTCTTTAAAAATAAATATTAATTTACGTATTCTTTCTCTGTGTGTGCCTGAGTGCATATATATGAATTACATTCCTGCAGGCACCCAAGGAGGTCAGAAAAAAAAATCACTGGATCCCCTGGAAATGGGTCACAGGCAAGTTGTGAGCTACCATGTGGATGCTGAATACTGAACCTGGGTCTTTTTTTTTTTTTTTTTTTTTTTTTTCTTGTTTTACATATGGATTCCAGTTCCCTCTCCCTCCCATCCTCCCATGCCCCCTGACTCCTCCTCCTGAACCTGGGTCTTCTGCTAAGTACTCTTAAGCTCTAAGCCATCTCTCCAGCCCCACAGGTCTATATTCTTATTCTTGTATAACAAGTCTTTCTCCAGCCAGCCAGCCAGCTCCCAAATAATGATACAAGGACTTATTATTAATTATGAAAGTTCAGCCTTAGCTTAGGCTTGTCCCTCTCACTCTTTTTTTGCTTTTTGTTTTGTTTTGTTGTTTTTTGTTTGTTTGTCTTGTTTGTTATTTTTCAAGATGGGGCTTCTCTGTGTAGCCCTGGCTGTCCTGAAACTCACTCTGTAGACCACGCTGGTCTCAAACTCACAGAGATCCACCCACCTCTGCCTCCCAAGTGCTGGGGTTAATGGCGTGCTCCAATAATGTCCAGGCCCACTTACTCTTATAACTTAAATTAACCCATAATTTTTATTAATCTAGTTCTACCCTCTGGCTTTTACCTCTTTCATCTTGCATCTCCTGTTTCCCCTCCCTGTCTGGCTGGTTTCTCTGCCTCTCTTCTTCCCAGAGTCCTCTCTGTGCCTGGAAGTCCCACCTACACCTCCTGCCATTTGGCTCTTGATTAAATCAATCAGAAGGCACCTTGGCAATGACACATTTTCACAGTGTACAAAAAATTTATTCCACAAATTATTGGTCTCCTATAACCCAAGCTGGCCTCAAACGCACTACGTAGCCAAAGATGACCTTGAATTCCTGATTCTCTGCCTCCACATCCAAGACACTGGGATTACACATAGAGGCCAAGACTTCCATCGCCATCAAGTCTACACTGCTTGTCTTTCATATTTGTGTTGTCTTTTGTTTTGGAGATAGGATTTCTCTGTCTAGCCCTGGCTGCCCTAGAACTCACTTTGTAGACCAGACTGGCCTCGAAATCACAGAGATCCGCCTGTCTCTCTGCCTCCCCAATGCTGGGATCAAAGGTGTTCTCCCCATCAACTGCCCAGGTGTTTGGGGTTTTTTGTTTGTTTGTTTTTGTTTTGTTGGTTTTTATTGAGCTGGGGTTTCTCGGTGTAACATTCCTGGCTGTTCTGGAGCACACGCTGTAGAGCAGGCTGCCCTTGAACTCACAGAGGTCCACCTGCCTCTTCCTCCCAAGTGCTGGGATTAAAGGCGTGCGCCACTCCCAGCTGGCTCACTTTTTGTTTGATTAGTTTTATGTGTATGGGTGTGTGTCTGCATGTATGTCTGTACAGCTGAGGAGTGAAGTGCCCAAGGAAATCCGAAGAGGGCATCAGACTCCTTTGGGACTGGAGTTACAAAAGGTGAGCCACCCTGTGGGCGCTAGGAACTGAACCCAGGTCCTCTGGAAAAACAGCCAGGCCTCTTAACCACTGACCCATCTCTCCATCCTCTATTTTCATTTATGTATGTGTTTGTATGTATGTATGTCTGTGAATGGATCCTACATGTGTGCAGGTGCCCTCAGACGCCAGAAGGAGTTGGATCCACTAGAGATGGAGTTAGAGACTATTGTAGGCCACCCAACAAGGGTGATGGGAATTGAACTCTGGTCCTCTGGAAGAGCAGCAAGTGCTCTTAACTACTGAGCCACCTGTCTAACCCCTGGTTTTTGTTTGTGGATTTGGTTTTGTTTGTTTTATTCGAGACAGGGTTTCTCTGTGTAGTCCTGACTCCCAAGTTCTGGGGTTAAAGGTGTGTGTCACTACTCTGCTAAAATTTGTTTTTTATGTGTATGGGTGTTTTGCTTATATGTCAATCTGTACACTACATGCATATCTGGTGCCTGTGGAAGCCAGGCAAGGGCTCCTATCTCCTTAGAAATTGAGTTACAGACAGTTGTGAGCTGCCATGAGGGTGCTGGGAATTGAACCCAAGTCCTCTGGAAGAGCAGCCAGTGCTCTGTTTCACTGAGTCATCTCTCCAGTCCTCTGGGTTTGTACATTTTTTATTGTGTGTACACGAGCATGTGTGTCACATGCATGTGTGGAGGTCAGGGAATAACGTCCAGGAATTGATTCTCTCCTTCTAGCACGTGAGTTCCAGGGGTCAAACTCAGATTGTCAGGCTTGCTGGCACATGTCTATGCGCACTGAGCTATTTTGCAGGCCCGAGTCTACATTTTTTTTCCAGTATTCTTGTTTGTTTGATTGATTTTTGTTTTTGAGACAGGGTTTCTCTGTGTAGCCCTGGCTGTCCTGGAACTCACTCTGTAGACCAGACTGGTCTCGAACTCAGAGATCTGCCTGCCTCTGCCACCCAAGTGCGAGGATTAGCAGCATGCATCACCACTGCCCAACTTAGATTTTTATTAAATGAAAATATTCAAACTGAGTGTGGTGGCACATGCCTGTGATCCCAGCACTTGGGAGATGGAGGCAGAAGGATTGGCAGTGCAGGGTCACCCTCTGCAACACTGTGAGTTTGAGGCCCGAGGCCGTGCTGAGCTACAAGAAACTCTGCCACAGTAAAATACAAATTAAAACTTTTGAAGGCTCACACTCAGACAAGCACAAGGAAACACAAACACGTATGAGACAGTGAAATGTCCAAGTCCTGATTATTTGTGCTCAAATCCTGAGTTTACCATGTATCAGTGTATACCTCCGTTTTTTATTTTGCAAGGTGGAGTAGTGATTAGGTTGTTGTAATGCTCGCTCGGTGGGGCCTGCTTACCCAGCACTGCCATACGACCACTCTGCCACAAATATTAGCAATTGTTATAGACCGGGTTTGTCCATGCTCACACGTGCTCTCTCTCCTCCTGGCCCTTCCTCTGGCCCAGTTCATTTGGAGATGCTGGTTCAGCTGACAGTCCTGGCCAAAACCATTAGAAAGAAACAGCTGGTTCCCTGCAGCTCCTGAGCTAACCTGGGCTAGCCTGTGTGATAGGAAGGCACTGTGAATACCATCCGAAGCTTCCTGGAGGAGGCCTCCACCCAAGCCAGGTAAGGGAGCCAGGTACAAGCAAGAGGATGCTGCCCTGTGCCCTGTGCATTGGCTTCCTCCGCGGCTCTTTACAACACTTCCCCCCAATCTTTACTGCGGTACCCCCTCCTTTCCCCACAGAAGAAACTTTCCTCTACTCCAGCCAGAGTGTAAATTGCCCCCAGGAATGTGCTGCACCCCACCGCTCCCCTAGCAGTGGCCAGCGGCTGTCCCGGGGTCAGGCCTGGCCCCACATCAAAGGCTCAGGAGCGGCAACAGCAGTAACAGCGTGTCTCCGCCTGCCGCCACCCTCCCTCCCACTAGCATCAGCTTCCAAGGAACAGCACATGGTAGCACTTAAGCTCGGGAGGACTGAGGACGCTTTCCCTGCACCCCTGCCTCCCACCAGCCACAATGAACTACTTGTTAGGAGACTATTTTAATTTCACTTAATGCGATTTCAGCTCCTAAGGCCTCTGCTGCCGTCACTTCTTGGACCTGGATGCCCGGCGTAAATGTAAGGGAAGCCAACCTCCCAGGAGGTGTAGCCTAAAAATGGAGACTTCACTGGGGTGGGGGCTGGGGCTGGGGCCCTGAACTCCCCTCGGGAAGTAAGGGGAACTGGCTAAGGGAGGTCTCAGAGCTAGTTTGTACAATTCAGGAGGCCAGCCTGACTTTGGAGTGTGTGCTACCAGACAGCCTTGGCCAGTAGAACCTTCCAGTGCCTTGAGTTTGGCAGACGGACAATTAGCCTAGTGGCCATGTGAGCTTTGCTGTTGGGTCTCCTGAGGCTAACTAGAGAGGATGCTCCAAGATCCCGGAAGCTTCTAAGATTTATTCCACCAGGTGCATCTTCTAACAAATTAAAAAAAAAAAAAAGTCTGTCCAAATAGTCGCTTCCTGAGACAGTAAGGTAGTGATCTGGAGACCCCTGGTGGCTAAAGGCTGTAAAATGTAATTCTCGAGAGCTTTGCCCAACTGGCCTGACCTAAAGGCTGTCCTTTAGCCCCAGAATTCAGACTCAAGCTGGGCTCCCCAGAACCCCTCCGGACTAGTTACAACACTTCCCGAAAGAGTCCTTCTATCGTGCCTCATCTTGCTGGAAGAAAGTGTACGGTACACCAGGGAGGGTGAGAAAGGGCTGAGGGCTGCCCAAACTACATTCCATTAATACAGGTGTAGTTGCAGGGTGGGGATGGGGGTAGGTCGTTAGGCTGCGGGGCAGCCCCTCGTTTCCTCTAGTACCCCGGTGTACACACCACTCAACTGTGGGGCTGTAGGTGGGAAAGCCACTAAGGATGCCTTGTTTCACAGCTTGCAACTCCCATGACGGTTAAGTTGTTTCTGGGAAAGGAAATACCTAAAACCTCACATGGAAATGACTGCTGGGAAGCAGAATGTGGCACGTGGAGAGGAAGAAAGAGCCCCCATTCAGGCAAAGGGCAGGGTGGTTGATCTTTTGACAGGGTCCTTGAACACCACACAGAGCTTTTCCTGTGAGTCCCAAATCAGCTCCCCATCCCTTTCATTCATTCATTCAAGTCTGGTGTGACAGGACCAGCGTTGTGTACACTGAATCCTAGCATTGCAGTTACCAAACCAAGTGCCCAGGCTGCATCTGCAGGAAGAGCAGGATTGACAGAGGCCCCAAGGATGGAATTCTAGATGCTGACCCTCCCTCTGTTTGGGAAATAAACATGACATCACTCCCCAGCTGTGAGGCCAGTCTTGGGCACAGCACCTCCTTGCTGAGGCCTCAGAGCCCTGATCCTGTCCTCAGGAATCAGCCATGTTTCCAGCATGATGCACCTGTGACTGGCTCTCCTCAGGCCTGTTAACTGAGGAAAGTCTCAAGTCCAGTTTCCCAGTGACTTCCCCAAGCTCAAGGCCCTAGGCTGTCCCAAAGAACTGGCCTGAGGCAGCCTCTGCCTCCTCCCTTTAAAAGCTGCCTCAGGTCTGGAGAGATGGCTTAGTGGTTAAGACCATTACTCAGTGATTCTTCCAGAGGCCGCTAATTCAATCTCCAGAATCCACAGTGTGGGTCACATGCAGACAAAACACCTATACACACAAATCAATTTTTAAAAATTTATTTTATGAGACTTGGTGTGAGGGTGTCAAATCTCCTGGAACTTGAGTTACAGACAGTTGTGAGCTGCCATGTGGGTACAGGGGACTGAACCTGGGTCGTATGGAAGAGCAGCCAGTGCTTTTAACTGCTAAATCCACATAAATCAATTTTTTAAAAACTAAAACAGCTGGCAATTTTATTTTCATTTTTCACAATATAAGTGAGTGTTGTACTTTTTTTTTTAATCCCACTTCTCGCCTCCAAAACTACTCTCTGTTAGGAAGGAGGAAGCCTTCCTTGTCCTGTAACTAGAAAACACTCAGCCTCAGCATCATGACCTCCTGATGAAACAAGAAATACAAAACTGATATAGATCCTCTCTGCTCATCTGTCTGGCCAAGTCAAGCCAGGCCAAGTAGACACCATCAAAGGACGAGCAGGTCTCATCATTGGAGGCCCAAACACCGTGGGCATGTGACCACCCATGGGTGACCTCATTCCAGGAGCAGGCCCCACGGGCATCACCCCAGGAGGAGGGGGCCCCATCATTGGTATCATGGGAGGGTATCCCATGTGGGGTACAGGCAATCACGCCAGGGCACAGTGGACACGGGAGACTGGGGGGAGGTGGGCTCATGGCCCCGGCAGGAGGAGGGGCAGAGAATGTTGCCGGAGGTGTCGGCCTTTGTTGAAATGCAACCGTTGTTATGTCAATCAGGCTCTGGGCCTGCTCTTCCATCCATTTCTGGTAGAAGTCTTTCACATTCTCTTTGTGTTTCGACCACTGCAGTGTGTCTTCCCCACAGATGGAGAGTCATGGGTAAGATACATATCACAGTAATCACAATAAAACTTAGGCATGTTGTTCTGTAGGCCGTTGGCTACCAGGAAATCTACATAACTCAATTTTAAAACTTAAAAAAATAAGTAAATAAAATCCAGCTGGGAGGTGGTGGTGCACGCCTTTAATCCCAGCATTCGGGAACCAGAGGCAGGAGGATCTCTGTGAGTTTGAGGCCAGCCTGGTCTACAGAGTAAGTTCCAGAACAGACTCCACAGGGAAACCCTGCCTAAAAAAAAAAAAACAAAAAACTAATTAAATAAATGCAAAATAAAATACTAGCTGGGTAATGGTGGCGCACACCTTTAACCCCAGCATTTAGGAGAGGCAGGATACCGCAACTTTTGAGGCCAGCCTGATCTACAGAGCTAGTTCCAGGACAGCTAGGGCTGTTACACAGAGAAGCCCTGTCTCAAAAGAAACAGAAACAAAACAACAAAAGATTCTATCTGGGGCCATCGAGATTGCTCACGGGATAAGGGCACCCACTGCCACACCTGACAGCCATTTGATGTGTGCTAACCCCAAGTGCTAACTGGGCTTCAGAACAAGTCAAGAACAAGAACAGGGGCTTTGCTTGTCCTTGCTTCAAAGCCTGGTGTCCCTCCACTTGATAGCTTTGTGACCTCTGGCAGCCTGAACTGGGCTCCTCCATGAGAACAGAATCACCAACCAGACATCACTAGAGCAGATCCAGCATCTGTGGAGTGCTCCCCGAGTGCTCCGAGCAGGACCTGGCCCAGAGCTCAAAAGCTCTTTTCTACTCCAACTTCACATGCTGAGCAGAAGGAAAACACACAGGACTGGGATTTCACACAAGAATGCATCTTTATTGAAGAATTTGTAAGAAAAAAGGATGGACCCTCTGTAAAAAGAGGGTATGTTGCCTCCAAACAGCAGGGAGGAATGAGACCTGGGTGGCTTCCCAGAAGCCAGTGCTTCCGGCATGACTGGCTTCCGTGGCCTGGCAAGACTACAGTGTGTCACTACAGCCAACAATTCTTCCCCACCCCTTCCCCGCGTTCTCCCTCCCCTCCACAGCCCAAGACTTCCTACAGCCATTTGCCAATAGCTTCGTGAAGGTGCAGGAGTAGGTGTGTCAGGCTTGTCTCTTCTCAATGGGGTCAAAGTGGCTTTTGCTTTGGAAAGTTCACAGGAATGTAAAATGTTTGAACTCTTTTAGTCCGCCCAGGGCAAGTACCTCCTGCCCCTCTGAGGGGAACGGAGCAGAGAATCCCCCTCTGGAGTGCATACTCACAGGGCAAGCAGAGTACCCCTCTGCTCTTCATTAGCATGGAGAATGGAGATAAGGTTAGAAGAATATATAACATTAAAGTCACTGAGTTCCAGGGACAGAGGGAGTGGCCACCTTTCTCACCCCCGCAGGTGCTGCTCCCGGCTGCCCCATGTTCTGCAGCAGCTTACTCTTCTCCAGCCGGGAGATTGTCTTCAATCCTCCTGAGGAACCTCATCCTGATCTCTGTCACACCATCTCCCTTCAGAGTGTCCTGGACAAACTTGGCCTCCACAGCCATCTGGACCTGAGGAACAGAAAGGGTGCATGTCTGACCACAGCATCTGGGGAACCCCTGAGAGTGAGGATAGATCACAAATGCCCATGGACTGGTGTGTGTGTGTGTGTGTGTGTGTGTGTGTGTGTGTGTGTGTGTGTGTTCGCGAGCGTAAATGACTAACATTCACTATATAAACCATATAAATGTATAAAACTTCCAAGGCTCGGTGTAGCCTTGGCTGTCCTGGAATTCCCTCTATTAACCAGAATGTCCTTGAATTCATAGAAATCCTCCTGCCTCGCCTTCCGAATGCTGAGATTAAAGGTGTGTTATCACTACCACCTGGCTCCAAACAATTTATTTAGAGGGACTAATTTCCACAGGGATAGGGTTGCCAGCCCCAATATTCTAACACCAAAGACAGTGGCCTCAAACTGGATGTGGTGTCATTTACCTGTAATCCCAGCACTTGAGAGGAAGGGGCCGGAGGCAAATTCGTAGATAGCCTGGTCTACATAATGAGAAATTGAGTCCTAAGCTAATTAGGACTCAACTGAGGCAAGAAGAGGAGGAGGAGAAGCAAAAGAAAGACCTCAGTCCACTTCACTGTGGCCCAGGGAACACATCTGGGAAGGGGCTGCCCTCCACAGCTGAGAGCAACAGTCTCGGTGCATCAGGAAGACGGTGTCTGCCGTGGCCCCCCGTATCAGCATCACCATCCCCTCGGACAGCAAGGGCTGGGGAAAACCAAAGCCCTTTCTCCCATCCAGGCAGCATTAACCAAACACCACCACGCTGGGAGAGGGCTGCACTCACCATCTCCAAGGCCCCCCGCAACACCCCGCACAGGAGGTTGGAGTAAATCAGGGATGAGTGGTTATCGGGAAGCTCCACGAAGTCCACCAACGGGTTATTTTCCAAGATGAGGGAGAATTCGTCACCAGCTGGGCTCCAATTTGTGATGCTTGGAGTGATGCCTAAGTACATCTTGAATGCCACCTGTTAGGGAAACACACAACAGCACTCTGGGGAAGAATGACAGAACTATACAACCGGGAAGTGTCAGCGCAAAGTCACTAAGACAAAAGTGTGGCCTCCAAATCTCTAGAGGTCTGGGGAAAGGGAAGTGCCCACACAGGGCTCCATCTCTCTTCTCCAGGCACCACACATGACACACCAACCCACTATCCGCCGCATGTCTCCCTGAAGGGCCTTCAACTGAAATCAGGGTTAGGCCTGAGTCACACCTGGCCCAAAGTGTATATTCCGCTACACTTTCGTTTTGTTGTCATTTGCTTGCGGTTTTCGAGACAGGGTTTCTCAGTAGTTATAGAGCCTGTCCTGGAACTCGATCTGTAGACCAGGCTGGCCTGGACCTCACAGAGACCCACCTGCCTCTGCCTCCTGAGTCCTGGGATTAAAGGTGTGTGTCATCAACACCTGACTGTGCTATACTTTCAAAACGGAGGAATTTGGGCTTTAATTTCAATGAGACAATGGGCTTTGTCTGTTTGTACGTAGGATCTTGCAATGTAGCCATGGCTGATCTAGAATTTAGTATGTAGGCCAGATGGGCCACAAACTTGCTGTGACCCTGCTGTGTCTGCCTCCCAAGTGATGGGATCACAAGCACGCACCACTACACTTAGCTACAGAGGGGCTGTAAAGCACAAGAAAGACCCAACCACTCTCGCCTCTTTCATGATCGATTATTTCCAAACCACCAGGAAGGCTTCCTTGATCCAAACGGCTGCCTAATCAGTCTTTTGAGAGATTAAGGGAGACATTGAGAGCAGTAGGTAGTGCCTCCCAGTGACAAGCTTCAATGAGACCAAGTAGCTCAGGTAAATGACCTTAGCAATGACATCCGCAGTTTCCCGAAAATCATGACATCTTCCAACATTTGAGCGTGCCAAAAAATCTTCAATTAGTCGGACTCCAATGTTATAGCCCCTTGGAAGGAAATCACAGAACAGACCATTAAGGGGTCAAAATGTCTTATAAACAGACAGAATATCTTATATCTAAACATGAGACTGTTGTCAGCTAAGGGAGAGGATGGAGATAACACCCAAACACCCTCATGAGTGAGCTCAGTGGAAACAGCACCCAAACACCGCTTCCCAGGGCAGGACAGTGCGCACTCGGTGTGCTGGGAGCCTGCTGCTGCTGCCTCTTGCGAGGAAGGTGCTCACTCACATTCTGTCCAGCTGCTTATTCACGTCTTCATCGTTCTCATAGTCCTTGCACAGCTGGGTGACAAGAGCTCCATAGGTCAGGGTGAAAAGCTCAGAACTCTGAAAGAGATCCAGAAGGCCGTCAGGACCCAGCAGCACAAACCAAGGTTTAATGAGGGCCTACATCAGCCTGGCTACAACCACCACAATTCCAAGGGAAGGCCACCTGCATGCCTATGTCCAGAGGACATCACCCCTGTGGAGTGGCCAGCATGGCAAGGCTATAACCACACCCACTACAAATTGCCTACAGAAGACACATCTTCTAGCATCAAAGGTGACCTCTGCCAACCCAGTCTACCATGGTGTGGGTCACCTGAACCTGGAGTGGGAGGAACAGCCACTCACTGGATTCTGTGAAAGATGGAGCCAAGGCAGACACTTTCACACCAGCCTCTATGTATTGGCAGGTGTAACCAATGGCTTCCTCACACCTTAGAGCAATTGTTCTCAACCATAAAAAAAAAAAAAAACAAAAACAAACAAAAGAACAAAATAGATATTTACATTCCATTCATAACAGTAGCAAGATTACAGTACTGAAGTAGCAATGAAAATAATTTTAATGTACTGAAGGCTCACAGCATTAGGAAAGTTGAGAACCACTGCGTTAAAGGGTTCTGACAATGGGGTTAACCCAAGGCTTGGGTTCTCTGCTGCTCATGGGAAGAGCTGGAAAATGAGGGACAGACTGGGCTGGCAGGCAAGGAAGTCCTAGAGAGCTTAGTACCCTGAAGACAACCTCTCCTCAAAGCCACTAACATGAGGAAAAAATTAATAATCCTCTTGACCCATTGCTAAAATATTTCTAAAAACTGCATAAATTTAAAAAGAATAAAATACTGGAGTGGGGGATAGGTCATCAGTTAAGGGGTCTTATCGCTTTCCCAGAGCACCCAGGATTAGTTCCTAGGGCCCACATCTGGTGGCTCACAACTGCCTATAACTCCATTTCCAGGGGGTCCAACAACCTCTGGCCTCCACAGGTACCTGCATGCACACGGTGCAAATAGACTCACGCAGGCACACACACATACACAGATTAACCCTGTCTTTAAAAGCAAACCAATCAATCAATCAATTAAAATAATAAGCCAGGCAGTGGTAGCCCACGCCTTTAATCCCAGCACTCAGGAGGCAGAAGCAGGTGGATCTCTGTGAGTTTTAAGGCCAGCGTGGTCTACAGAGGAAGTTCTAGGACAGCTTGGGCCATGCAAAGATACCTATCTTTAAATAAATAAATGAATAAATAAATAAATAAATAAATAAAAATTAAAAACTTCAATTACATTGTGTGTGTGTGCACATATGTACTAACTCATGTATGCATGCTCATGTGTACCAGGTCAGAAGACAACCTTTGAAATACGTTCATTCCTTCTATTATGTGAGCTCCAGAGGTCAAACTCAAGCTGTCTGACTTGGCAGCAAGCACTTTTACTTCCTGAGCCATTTCAGCAGCCCAAGAAAACACATTCTATATACGTGGGACACAATACTGACCCACACTGGTTTCTATTACTGTGCTGGTTAGTCTGTTGTTGCCTCTGTTATCTGGGAAGAAGAACCCTCAATTGAGAAAATGCCTGCATCAGATTGCCGGTAGATAAGCCTATGGGGATATTTCCTTATTAATTATTTTAAACATGTAAAAAATATTTATGGTATGGATGACTGCCTGCATGTAAGTGAGTGATCCCATGTGCATGCCTGGTGCCCATGGACATAAAAAGACAGCAAAACTAACTCCTGGAATTAAAGTTAGGGATGGTTGTGAACCTCCATATGGGAGCTGAGAATTGAACCCTCTTAACCACTGAGCCCCTTCTCCTGCTCTGTGATTAATGATTGATGTGGGAGGGCCTCCCCTACTGTCAATGGTACCACCAACCAGGTGGTTCTGGGTGGTATAAAAAGAGCAAGCTTGGTCTGTGCTTCAGTTTCTGTCTACGTGTTTCTGCCCTGACTTCCCTCAATGCTGGACTGCAATTGCATCACACAAGCTAAAGAAACCATTTCCTCCCCAGGATGATTCTTTTCGTGGTCTTTATCACATCAGTAGAAAGCAAACTAGGACAGAAACTGGTTCCAGAAGTGGAGCACTACCGTGATAGATCTCCCACGTTAAAAGTCACAGAAGGTTTCTAAGATAGAGAATCTTGCTGGAGAGATAATTTGGTAGTTAAGAGCATGTACTGCTTTTGCAGAGAACTTGAGTTTAGTCCCAAGCATCCACATCAGAAGGTTCATAACCGCCTATAACTCCCAGCTCCAGGGAATCCAACACCTCTGGCCTTCTTGGGCACCTACACTCAAACACACATAACCAGCAAAGTCGGACACACATACACATAATTAAAAAGAAAGCAAGAAAGAATCCTGCTAGGACTGGGTATCTTAGTTCAGTCCATAGAATACTTGTCTAGTAAGCACTGAGATGATCCACAGCAATACACACACACACACACACACACACACACACACACACACACTTACATGCACATACATATACACACACATAGTGAACTGCAAATAGTAACACCCCAGAATAAAAACACCAAGACTGCTGACAGCAGAAAAGGCACTATGGGAGTTAAAATGAAAAATGTGTTTGTGTTCATGGTGCTGAAGATCAAACTCAGGGAGAGCACTGGGCACACCAGGCAAGCACTCCACCCTTGAGGTACATCCCCATCCCTGAGAAAATGATTAACAGCACATTTAGTCCAGTGGAATTCCTCGGAAATAAGGCTGAACAACAACAACAACAAAATCAATCTGTCCATCAAGATTGCCACCTTGCCACTCCCTTCTGAAGAGAGGCTTGTCAGGCATGGAGGAAGTCACTGTGACTTCAAGACTTCTGATGAAAGAACCCCAAGTATGGGCCACCAGGCCAGAACAAGCTACTTTTCATTATCTCATAAAAACTCAGTAAAGCAGAAAGTGCAGTAATCAATCCAGAAGAGACACCAAGGCCAGAAAGAGGAGTGATCAGCTAAGGTTAAACAGCTAAGTACTGAAAAAGAATCCAGGGGGACAAAACCCAGGTGTGTCCCAGGCAGTGTTCACCATATCCACTCTATCCCATGACTGCAATATTAATAAGCCCCCTCAATTAAACAAATCTTAGATGCACTAGAATCAAAGAAAATCAATTTTGGGAGCAGGAGGCTCTCTGAACTCAACTAAAACAGTCAGATGAGGGCACCTCCAAGACACCATTTGCCAAATATGGCAACTGAAAGGAAGCTATTAAGGAGAAATGATTTTTTAGTAAAGTCAAGGATTTGGCACTAGAATGGCCTGATTATGAATGGATGGAGGCAATCCAACAGTTACCAGTCCGGAGAGTTGGCACGAGTGCATTCAATCAGAAGAGCTTTCCTTCCATTATTAATGAGCCCTTGGATGAACTTCAAGAGCCTCCGCCCACCACAATTGCCAAATTATATGCAAATCACAATGCTGTGATGCTCCTTATACATGCGGCTCCCCAGTTCACCAGCAAGAGAAGGCAGGGTCCTGGACAATACAGATGTGCCTGGAATCTGGGAATAGGCTCTTGACTCAGGCTCTCCACATCTATTAGTATGCAAGTCTATCTCCAGCTTCAGTTGTGAACCTAGCCTATTTAGAACAAAGAGCAACATGAATGTATAACTTAAATGGTGCAGAGACAGAGAGATGGCTCAGTGGTTAAGAGCACTAGCTGGAGCTCCTGGAGCACAATCAAAGTGAGGGAGGAGCGATAACATGAACAAAGGAGTCAAGACCATGATGGGAAATCCACAGAATCAGCTGACTCAGGTCTGACAAACGGAGAACCTGCATAAGGTGGAACTAGACTCCCTTAATATAGGTGACAATGGTGTGTGATTGGAACAATATATGAGGCCACTGGCAGTGGGTCCAAGATCTAATTCTAACGCATAAACTGACTTAGTGGAGGCCATTCTATGTGGAGAGATATCTTGCCCAGCCTAGACACAGGGGTGTGGGGGTGGAGAGGTGTCTTGGTCCTGCCTCAACTAGATGATGGGATAGGCTTAGTAGACTTCCTAAGAGAGGCCTTACCCTCTCAGAGGAGCAGAAGGGAGGTGGGGGGTAGTGGTGGGAGCAGGAGGAGAGAAGGGAGGGGGAACTGGGATTGGAATGTAAAAAATAAATTAAAAAAAAAAAACTAAGCCAGGTGGTGATGGTGCATGTCTTTAATCCCAGTGTTCAGGAGGCAGAGGCAGGTAGATCTCTGTGAGTTCGAGATCAGCCTGGTCTATAAGAGCTAGTTCCAGGACAAGTGCCAAAGCTATAGAGAGAAACCCTGTCTTAAAACGCCAAAAAAAGAAAAAAAAATAAAAAAAAATAGAACTGACTGTTCTTCCAGGCCCTAGGCCCTGGATTCAATCCCCACATGGAGGCTTGGATGTTCACAACTGTCTACAACTCCAGTCCTAGGGGATCCAATGCCTCCTCAGGCACCAGTCACACACATGGTATGCAGACATACATGGTAACAACATATACACATAAAATAAAATGGAAGTGGGTTAAATAAAATGATGTGGTTAAAACAAAGAAGCATCATAGAAGGCTCACTAAGGTGGTATTTGTGTGAAAATGTGACTGTACATAAAGACTAATAACCCTACTAAGACAGCCAGCTGACAATGTCACCTGTGTATTGTCAAGACAGGGTTTCTCTGGTTGACAGCTCTGGATGTCCTGGAACTTGCTCTGTAGACCAGGATGGCCTCCAACTCACGAAGATCCACCTACCTATGCCTCCTGAGCGCTGGGATTAAAGTTGTGCATCACCACCATCCAGCCCAGATGGACTGTTTCTGTTAGGAGGGACTAAAAAAAGTAGACATCAGATTACCTGGGTCTCTGAAGGTTTAAGTGAAATATAGTAATTATGCGCTCAAGACAGCCACTGAAGGGGTACTGTCCCCAAACAGTGAAAAGAAGAACACCTAATATTCTAGGTACGTTAGTTCAGTAGGCAGAGGTACCTGCTGCAAGCTATCTTCTGACCGCCACACAAATTCTGTGACACACCCTCCCCCCCCTGTACTGGCTAATTCTAGATCAACTTGACATAAGCTTGAAAGGAAGGAATCTCAATTAAGAAAATGTCTCCATAAGGTCTGACTGTAGGACATTTTCTTGACTAAGGGTTGACAGTGGAGAGCCCAGCCATCCCTGGGCTGGTGGTCCTGGGTTCTCTAAGCAAGCAGGCTGAGCAAGCCATGATGAGCAATCAGGTAACCATGGCCTCTGCATCAACTCCTGCCTCCAAGTTCCTGCCCTGATTGAGTTCCTGCCCTCACTGCTTTTGATAATGAACAGTGAATGAAATAAACCCTTCCCTCCCCCAGGTGCTTTTGGTTATGGTGTTTCATCACAGCGATAGTAACTCCTAACTAAGACATTCCCCAATAAGTAAGTATGTAAGGGAAAAAAAAAAAAGGAATAGCTAGGTATGGAGGCACATGCCTGTGACCTCAGCACTGGGGAAATTGAGACAGGAGAAATAGGAGCTGGAAGCAAGCCTGGGATACACAGGAAAACCTTGTCTCAAGTGCATACACAAGTGGTGGTGCACGCCTTTAATCCTAGCACTCGAGAGGCAGGCGGATCTCTGTGGGTTCCAGGCCAGCTTGGTGTACAGAGCAAGTTCATGGTCAGCCAGGGCTACATAGAGAGGCCCTGGCTCAAACAAATAAAACAGAAACAAACATCAATACTGATCCCAGGAGAAAACAAACACTGGAAACAAGATACAAAGGAATAAACGTCTCTGTTCCTATCTGCCAAAGAAACACCATGCCTTAAATTTAACACTATCTCATCTAATTTGAGTATCACTGTCCCCATTTCATAGCTAAGAAAATTAGTGACCCCCTGAGAATGCCAAAATACACATGCATTTTCTTTGACATGACATTGTTTTCTAGCACAACATTCTCTTCAACTACTGTTACTCCTTCCAGGAATTTCTTTGTGTGTGTGTGAGTGTGTGTATGTGTGTGTGTGTGTGTGTGTGTGTAATGTGTAGCTACATCCTCAGTCCCCTGAAAGCAATTCTTAACTTGTAATTCATAGAGTATATTAAGAGACCCATGAATCCCCAGGAAAGGTAAACAAATGTATTTGTATCATATAAGTTTTTGCATTTTGTGTTTGCAGGGCTAGGATCAAACCCAGCTTCAGTCATTGAGTATGTATTTGTGTATTTAATATTTGTGTAGAGTTGATGCATTGCTATCACTGGTTTCTCAAAAGCGGTCTGAGAGAGAAAAGGTTAAAGCCTGTAATAGCAGAACTTCCATCCAATTTGTGGTGGCGGTTCTTGGTATAAGCTTCAACGGTGTGAGGGGAACCTAATCATCCTGTCTACAGTGGAATACCAACATAGATCCCCTGATTGGTGGCAGCACTAGACCTTAGACTGTCTGGCTGATTTCTGAAGACTGAACTCAAGAGTACCCTGCTATGCATGGTGACACTGAGCTACGTCCACAACCTGATGCTCTACTGCTGTGACCCTCCCTCTCCTCACCCTCTGTATGTCTGTGTTAAAGAAGATTTCAAGTAGCCCAGACTGGCCTCCGTCTTATTATGGGCTGAAGATGCTGACCCTGAATTCCTGACCTTCTGCCTCTACCATCCCAGTGGTGGAATTACGGACATTTGTGACTGAGCCCAGTTCATGTGGTGCTGGGAATTAAACCTGGGGCCCTGTACATGTTAGGAAGACACTCTATCAACTTGAGCTACAAACCCACCCCCAGGTGCTCAATTTTAAATTCCAAAACAAAGGCATGGCATGGGCAACATTGCAAAATAAACTAAAGAAGCCAGTGGTGGTGGTGCACATCTTTAATCCCAGCACTCAGGAGGCAAAGGCAGGCAGATTTCTGAGTCTGAGGCCAGCCTGGTCTACAGAGTTAGTTCTAGAACAGCCAAGGCTTCACAGAGAAACCCTATCTTGAAGAAGAAGGAGAAGGAGAAGGAGAAAGAGGAGAAGGAGGAGGAGGAGGAGGAGGAGGAGGAGGAGGAGGAGGAGGAGGAGGAGGAGGAGGAGGAGGAGGAGGAGGAGGAGGAGGAAGAGGAAGAGGAAGAGGAGGAGACGATAAAGAAAGGTAACACCTGCCAGGAAAACCTCCTATCTTGAGAAAATTAGTATCTACCTTTCTCTCCAGACCCAGCCTGCCTTGGGGGATTATATTCTGTCCCACGACTCCCAGGATGGGAAAGGAACCACAGCAATCCTCCCTTATCCTCGCAGCAATCCTCTCAGTAGAGGGGCCACTGAGTACTCAGGCTGGCTCACCCCTTACTGTGTTAGATGGAAAGTTCCCTTCTGACAAGACCACCATCTAAGCTAGTCTTTAACAACACCCAGAGCACAGTGAGAGACTGTGTACTCAGTCTGAAATATTCACTCTGGAGGTGAAGAGGCATGGGTTCTAGGCTGACCTGCTGCTGCTGCTGGCTATCTGGATGGGCGAGTCCTCCTTGTCTGGTGGGACCCAGGGCCCCCCGCACCTGTGGCCCCATCATCAGGAGCATATCTCTTGAGTCCTCCTCAGCTTGGGGTCCCAGCAATAGCATAAGCCCCTGCCTGTCCCAGAGCAGCAGTTTTGGGGTACCTAGCTGGGGTGTGTCTGTATCACATAACTTTCCCAGGCTGTAAAAGGCCATAACATTACTCACCTAGTAGGGTTTCCTTGTAATGACATAATGTAAGTAATGCCCTAGTGTCAAACACACAGTAAGAGATCAGTAAGTGGTTGTTACTGTTATTGATTACCGTCGCTGTTATTGGTCTAGTACAGAGTTGCACTTGACCTCGAGACCCCGGAGTAGCGGACTCAGGGGTCCTCCAACCTGCCCCAGAGCTGGACGCTTAGGAACTGATCTATCATGGGACATCCCCATCCCACAGCTCACAGCTGGACACTCTGACAATCACTTGGAGCGCCAGCACCAGGCCCTCTCCCAGGAAGCTTCAATTCCGCCCGGGCTGCCGGGTCACGCGCTCAGAATTACCATTTTCTTGCTCTCAGTGCCACGGTTCGCCTGCCTCGACATGGTGCCCGCTGCGCAACGCCGCCTCGCCTCTCGTCGTCGCAGCCCAGGTCCCAGACCCCTACAGACTCCAATTTAACCCAGCCACAGCCCCTCAGCCTCTGGGA
The DNA here is from genome assembly GCA_030556225.1 of Cricetiscus sungorus. Taxonomy (NCBI): domain Eukaryota; kingdom Metazoa; phylum Chordata; class Mammalia; order Rodentia; family Cricetidae; genus Cricetiscus; species Cricetiscus sungorus. The sequence goes on along the minus strand of JANBXA010000734.1, from coordinate 120,870,766 downwards.
CTGACCGGCTCCGCTTCACCACGCCTGCGCAGTCTGGCGCGGAGCACCATGGGACTTGTGGTTCGACCGATCAAAATCAGACTACAGTACCCGACATTCCTCCCGGAAGTCCCGCCCATTGCTCGGCGAGCGACGCAACTTCTCGAGTGCTTGAGCGCCGGCCTGGATGTGCCATTATGGCCGCTAGGTGGCACCCGCACTTTGGGATAGTCCTGTATTGTCCACAGTGTCCTTATTTCCCTCCCCCACGACTGGCTTTGAGAGGCTCTGCAAATTCCTTTTCCGGATTGGTCTTGGAAAGTGCCTGTTTTGAACTGGCTTCTTCTGTTGCAGCAGTTCAGTTCCAGAAGCTCCCAGAACGTCTTGGAAAACTAGCAATGGCTCATACAGAGATCTAAGTTCATTGTAAAAAGTTGGGAGTGCTTGTCTAGCATGCTTGAGGTTCGGGGTTCGATCCCCAGTCCTGTTCCTCTATAATAATAATAACCAAAAGGCTCTGGGATAGTTATTTATCTCTGTGAGTTTGAGGCCAGCCTGGTCTACAGAGTTAGTTCTAGGACAGCCAAAGCTGTTACACAGAGAAATCCTATCTGGAAAAAAACAAAAACAAAACAAAACCAGAAAAATAAATAAACAAGTTTTTATGACAGCATACTCTGTGTCAGGCTAGTTAGTAGCTTTCTCTTCAAACCCCAAACACAGCCAGTCCTGCATCCTACCACCTGTGGCCTAATGGTCAAGCCTTTAAAATAAAATAAATTCCCACTCATCACTTTCTCACCCTCCCATCTCTGAAACAACAACACTGCCTGATACCCAGAAAACAAAGGTGCCAGCTGTGGTGGCAGTCAGTGCCTAGTTCTAATCCCAGGCTTGCCATCTGTAGTTCTAGTTGCTACAAAGATTTGATGAGATAGGAGCACAGAAACTAGGCACAGAGTAAATGGGATTCCTTTCCAGCTCTGCTATCAAAACACAGCCTAACAAACATTGAGGAATGTGCTTGCTGACCAACCCCTCCTCCCCATCACCCAGGCAAAGTGCTATAGTCATTGACCACAACCCTTGGGTTTGGCTCCAGGCATCTCTCCGCAGTGGTCAATCCTCAGGGTACTATGCTGGAAATTAAGGCCTTCTCACTTCAGCCTGCTTGCCTGATTTCACTGCAGCTGTATACTGTGGTGTTCTCCACCACCTAGCCTTCACCGTGACCACTGGTCTGCCCAGATACTGAGCTAGCCAGGCTGGGAGAAGGCTGGAGGGGCCCAGGGTTCTTCCAGTCAGTCTCTCCCTAAGGGTATAGGGCCCATCATTATTATACCCTTCTCCCTGTGGCACAGACATTCTGGGGCCTCCCTAGAGGCAGAGATCCCTGACTCTCCATTATATGTCATGACCTCGGGGCTAAAACGTGAGGCTCTGGGACTTAAGGGTCTGTGAAGGGGGCAGAGGAGAGCAGGGGTCTGCAGCCTTGGGAGACCAGCGCAACTAGACAAGACCCTTCTACATTCCCAGGAGAGAGGACAGCTGAGGTGAAGATTGCACTTGGCCAGCCTGTCGGTCGGTCTGGGCTCCTCCCAGCAGGCTGCCTTGGCTGCCCACAGAAACCTGAGTCACAGTCAGGGCCAGCCGCCTGACCCCACCCAGCCTGCTGTCAGGCAGGGCCGTTCTGGACAGACTGGAGGCGGGGCCTCTCCCTGCCTGTCTCCCTGCTTTCGGATTGTTCGTCACTTTGCCTGTGATTCCTGAACTTGGCCCTGCTTTCTCTTTGAGACTCTTGGGACTCACCCCCTCAGAGTCATCAGTTTTGAATTAAGGGTGGGGATGGGGCCTGTGTATTGATCTGTCGGATCTCAAACTGCTCATAGTGAAACCTAAAAATTCCTTGGGGAGGGGGTATGGCTGGCTCAGGAGTCAAGTGCATGCTTTGTACCGGCAAGGCCCTGGGTTTCATCTCCAGAACAAACAAAACAAAACAAACTCCCTCCACAGCAGGTCCCAAGTTCTCGGGACTGTTTCCATTATTTTTGAACTCCAACCCCTTCCCACCACCTCTAGGGAGTAGGACATTTAGGAAACCAGATATCCCTTCCACACCCTCATCTCCTGTTCCCTAAAAAAGGCATCAAGAACCTAAGAAACTCAAGTTCATCCTCAGCTACACATGTGTTCAAGGCCAGCCTCCACTCCAAGAGACCCTGTCTCAAAAAATAAATAAATAAATAATAAAAAGGAAAGAAATGAGAAAAGAGAAGGCTCCTAGTAGGAACTTTGAACAAAGACTTCCTCCAAGACACCCAAAAGCTTGACCTCTGTAGTACTGAATTAGTTCCTCCAGCTTTCAAACCTCTGCCCTTCCTCCTACTCAAGAGCTGGAGGGAGAGAAGCGGCTGCCCTGAAGGACATTTCCCAGCCCCAGTCTCAAGCAGTGGGCCCTGGAGGCTAAGGCTCTTTTGGAAAGGCAGTTACAGCCCCTCCTCTTCTTTGTGCTGTGAGGTGGGGGGTGGAGTGGGAATGAGAATCTGGTAGCTGTTCTTTCCGCGGCCCCCCAAAAGGCTCCTCCCACTTCCTATTTTGTGGGGGTGGAAGCAAAGTCCCAGGCCTCTGTCCTGAGATTTCTATCTGACTCAAATCTCCCAGCTATTTTTTTCAGTGCTTGGTGGGTTCATCCTGGGCTCTGCCCCGTCAAACTTAGGAGGTTGGGGGCGCTTTTGCTCCAGCCTCAGATCTGCAAGGGGACATAGTCCTGATCTCCAATCAGACTTGCCCTAGCCCAGCCTTGTGAAGATACTAATGACTCACTCACTTTTGCCTATTTCCGTGGAGAGGGAGGAGACTGCCCTGGGCAGCAGAGACGACAAAGTCCCTGCCCCTCGCGGGCAGGATATCCTCTTGGGGCTGAAGCCCCAGACGTTACACATACCCATGCTTATACCTTCTTTGAGAAGAGATGTGGAACCCCAAGAAACCTTAGCCCAAACATAAAGATACCAGTCGTTTTTTGTGAGACAAGGTTTCTCTATTTAACAGTCCTGATTGTCTCAAACTCACTTTGTAGACCAGGCTGACCTGGAACTCACGGAGATCCACCTGCCTCTGCCTCACGAACACTGGGATTAAAGGCATGTGCCACTATGCCCAGTAAGTCTTAACAAATAGTTAAACAAATCATTGTTAATCCTCAGATGCTGGGCTTGGGATCCTAGTCAGATACAGGGAGAAAAGAGAAATGCCTTATGGGCCCATCAGCTGTGTCAGAACCCTCTAGCCAGGAAACCTGTCCCTCCCATTGTCTAGCTCCCAGATACCCTGCTGGTTTGAAGTATCAAAGATTGTGAAGGGGTTGGTTACAGGAGTCGTGATCTGAGAGGCAAGGGTTATTTCAGCTTTGGTACCCTGAACATTCCATGTCTGCTAATTTTTTGTTTCGAGGACAGACCGTGTGTTGCAGGATTTTTAAGCCATATTTCATTCACTGGATGCCAGTAGTAGCTCCCACAGCTGTAACAACCAAAATGTCACTAAATATTGACAAATGTCCTCTAGAGTGTCTGTGTGTGTGGAAAGATGCCTTTTATGGAGGACCATCTATATAGTCTAACATCAGACCCCCAAGCTGCCTGGTTCAGAGAACTTCCCAAAGCCAATCCTATATAGTTAGGTACAACTGCAGATTTCCAGTTCCTATATTTTCTCCAGCTCAGAATCTCTTGATCTTCAACATCTCCCCAGGATCTATATCTGCAAGTCAGTGACATGTAGGTCCTCCCTTCTAAGTCCAGTGCCCCCTCCTTTATGCTGGAACTCTTGCACTCTAGAACTCCTACTTGTCCCATCTTTACCCATGTAATAACCTCAAGACCCAGGCTGAGAGGTAGAAGAGCCACCCAAGGAGGTCAGCCCCTTGCTGGGTTCTGCTCCTTAATTATTCAGTATAAACTGCAGGGTTCAGTTCTGGACGATGCAGACCTTTAGACCTCTGACCTCACAAGGGACAGTCATGGATTCCATCATCCATATGGTCATTTTGTATCTCAGATGGTATGACTAACAGCAAATGTGGAGGGCCTTCCTAATCCTCTTTTACATTTGAATTCCCTCATCATTATTACCATCATATTTACTCACTCAGCACTTCCTAGATGCCAGGCTGTACATTAAGTATGTTAAGTATTTCATTTGCTTTGTTTTATTTAATTTTACAATAACTCCCAAAATACCTCATGGCACTATTTTTAAAAATTATTTATTTATTTTTGGTAAAGCAAGCCTAATGCATCCCAAGTTGCCCCCTAGCCAGGGATTTTTACTTATTATAAGGCCTTTTGTTGTTTTGTTTTGTTTCTCAAAACAGGATTTCTCTGTGTAGCCCTGGCTACACACACACACACACACACACACACACACACACACACACACACACACATATATATATATATATATATATATATATATATATATATATGCAGAAATTGGTTCTCTTCTTCTACCACATGGGATCCAACTCAGATCATCAGGTTTGGCTGAAAGAGCCTTTACCCAGGCCAGGCAGTGGTGGCACGCGCCTTTAATCCCAGCACAAAGAGCAGGAAGATCTCTGTGAGTTCGAGACCAGCCTGGTCGACAAGAGCTAGTTCCAGGACAGGTTCCAAAGCTACACATAGAAACCCTGTCTTGAAATGAAGAGAAGGAGGAAAAAGAAGAAGAAGAAGGAGAAGGAGAAGGAGAAGAAGAAGAAGAAGAAGAAGAAGAAGGGCCTTTGTCCATTGAGCCATCTCCCAGAAGAAGATCTGACCCTCCTGCCTCCACCTTCCAAGTGCTGAGATTACAGGCCTGTGCCATCATACCTGTTTTATGTGATGCTGGAGGTCAAACCCAGGGCTTTGTACATGCTAGGCAGACGCTATCAACTGAGCTACATACCAAGCTATTATTTTCTTGACGTTAGCGTTTCAGGAAAGTTGTCACTTATTCAAGATTAGCTCTAGTTGCCAGCCTTTTAACCATCTTTTTCTAACCATACTCTCCATCTCCAGTCCTCCCAACCTCCCACAAGATTCAAGGATCCAGTTACTACACAGTTCTAAAGGGGGCTGCTCCTAGGTTGCCTAAAACCTCTACCATCTTATTCGCCACCTTGTCCCTCTGAATGACTGCTCCATGGATGAGTTGCTATAAGGAAGGAGGATCGAGTGGGGAAGGTGGGGAACTCAGACAGTGCCTCACTGGCCCTAATCTGTGGACAACTGGAGAGCTAGAGACCTGATCTCCAGGTCAGGACAAGGAGCAGGGCCAGGGTCGACAGAGCCCAGCTGCCCCTCCTCCCTCCCTCCAGGATGGTCCTCCCTGTAGCGGCAGGCACCGGCCACTATCGATCCACTTTCCCAGCAAGCTCTCTGCACTCTGTCCCAGGCCAGGCCTGACTTGGCTTGAGGCCCTCACCTAGGCTAACATGAACCAGGGGGTAGGAGAGCCCACTCCAGAGCGTTGAGCTGAGGAGGGTGAAGTGAGGTTTACTACCCTTTACGGCAACATGCCACGGGATGGAGGGTGCCTTCTGGGGAGATGCAGGAGGAGTAGGGGTCTTCTGATGAGAGGGGGTTCAAGGCTAGGACCACCCAGTTTGGACCTGGGAGGGCCCCAGCAGATTAGAGACCTGAGTAAAGCAGCCTTGCAGGGCTGTAATTACCCCCAGAGAAGCAGAGAAGACACCAACCCTAGGGTGCAAGAAAGGCGCCTTCGCGCAGCCATCACCAAAAAAAGAGAAAGGATAGCCCTCTGAAGGGTCTCCTTGAAACTGTTCTGCAAACCCTGCAACGTCTGAAGCAGGCTTGGGAGAGAATCTGGACTTGATGCCGGAGCCTCCAGCATCCAGGGTGGGAACGGGGGATCCCAAACCCGTCCCCCACTCCCCCAGTCCCAGCAGCGGGTGAGTCACCCGAGAGCTCCCTACATAGTCTTCAGGCGCGCGGCCCGTACCATCGCGCGTCCGCAGGGGGGCACAGCGTAGCCGGCATCGATCCCCCAGCTCGGCGTCTGCCCTGCCCGGGTACAGAAGGAGTATAGTGAGGTTCCCCAGTCTGCACTGCAGGGAGGAGTCAGGAACCTTCGGGTTGTGCCCGCAGTGGCTCCGTACTCCATCACGGCGGGGGTAGCCGTCCCCTGCGCACTTGGTACATGCGGAGAGACCAGGCCCAGCCCGGGCTGTACAATAGGGTTGGGCCGCGACCAGGACTGGGCCGGCGCGGGGAAAGAAGCAGGATCACGGTTGCGGAGAACCGTCACTGAGTAGCCGGCAACTCGTAGCTTCGCTGGCCACCGGCATCTACCTCTCCCACACCGAGCGCAACCGCCTCTAAGTCCTTGCCCGCAGGGCGGGCCGGGCGGGATGCGCCGCGGGACCCCCGTCCTGGCCTCGGGCCGCCGTCGCCGCCGCCGCTGAGACCCCCCAAAACCTCCAGTGACGCCACAGCCATGGAGAACGGCCCGCGTGCGGAGCCCGGGCCGGGCGCACCCGCAGGTAAGCCGGGAACCACGCAAGAGCGAGCCCGGAGGGAGGCCGAGCAGCCGCGGGGCGGCTAAGGATGAGGTTGGCGGCTGGGCGGGGACCCCTCCCCCGCCGCGCCCTCTGACCACTTAGAAGTTTAAAAATAAAGGCAGCGGCGGCCGCCGCGGCTCGGGGCCACGGACGCATCTTCTGACAGCTGCCTCCTCCCCCAACCCCGGCGCCGGGACGCACGGGGCATCGGGATCCGTGGGGACCCGGCCAGGGAATCGATGGGGTGACCCTTCTGCCGCAGCCCGGTGCCATCCTCTCTTCCCCACCCCCACTCTCCCTGAGTTCCACCCCAGACTCTGAAGATCCTCTTTTACTGAGCTGGAGCTGTTGTCCCTCTCCATCCTCCGTGGGCACGTGTGACTTTAGCCTGAATGTGTGTGTTGGGGGGCCCAGACTCTCAGGCTTGGAACCCTGCATACCGAAGCTAGGCCCTTGTACCCCCACGCCCGGGCCCTGGCACAGACCTCGCCCCCACCCCATCCGTCCAGCTGCCGCGCAAAGGGCCTGTTGCTGTTGCCGGCCGACCAGGAGGGGAGGGAGACGAGGGGGAGGTCTTTAGCGGTGGCTGCCAAGTAACCCGCCGGATAAAGGCGAGGGGGAGGGGGAGGCGGTATTGTTTGGGGCGCGGGCGGGAGCTGGGGAGTGGGCCGCCTTCCCTGAAGCCAGGCCTGCTTCAGAGCCCACCCAGTCCGATTTGGGACAGGAGTGGCAGAGGTAGATCTGCTGGCCCTGCCGGCACCACTTCACTTCTTTGGGGCCAGAGTCGCATTGTAGAATGAGGTGAAGGCTCAAGGATGGCACTCCCGACATGCCACATCATTCCCCAGACTGAGGTTTTAGGATGCTGCCCCCGCGCCCTCCCCCCACACACACACTTACACACCCTTACACACCGTGCTCGTGCACACACACACACACACACACAGACACACACACACAGACACAGACACTTCAGAGGCACTGGACCACCAAAGCTCTCCTTTTCCACCCCTCACCCCACCAACCACCAGTGCCCCGGACTTCTGCAAATCCCATTCGATCTGGGAGCAGCTGATGAGGGGGTGGGGACAGAATTCTGGTTGGGCCTAGTGTTGGGGGGAGGACTCTTCTTCCTGGAAGGGGAGGGCAAAGCATGACTACTGAGGATCTAGTCCTGACCCACTGACGCAGAGGGGGGAGGTGGCCCCATCTCCCACACCTCCAGAGAGTCCCCAGCCTAATCCTGCCACCTCCCTGCCCCCCTGGGGTGTGGGCCTAGGATGAAAGAGTGTCTGTGGGTGCGGAGAGCACCCGAGATGAGGTGGGGCTGCTTGGCTGTGGGTGGGCTCCTCCCCGTGTCAGCGTGGGTGCTTGGAAGAGACGAAAGAGACGGTGTGAGGACACGGAAGGGTGGTGGGTTTCAGGAGGTTTAAAGGCTGTGTTGGCAACAAGGGTGGATGGGTTTGTCCTGGCTCTACGGAGCCTGAGAGGGGACACCTAGGGAGGTCCAGCCTGTCTATCCATCTGCTTACTGGGACTCCACACCTGAGAGTCCTTGGCACTGGGGTGTGCACAAAAGCCTGAATGAGGGCATGGCACAGCCTCAGCAGTGGTGCGTTTATAATTAGGGCACTTGGATGGGTGGCCTAGACTGAGTATGAGGGCAGGCAGGGGTGGGATGCTTGGCTATACTGAGGGCCTAGGTAAGAGGCGAGGGCCACATGCAGAAGCCTGGGTTGGGAAGACTTTTCTATACATAGGGGTCCAGATGGAGTCACATAAGCTGGATCGGGGTCCTGGCTTGCCCCTACACGTTTAGAATCTGACAGTGACTGGCGCAGTGGTGGAGGAAATGACGTGCCATGCCCATAGTGTGTGCTAGAGAGAGTTTGGGCCAGTGGTCTAAGTCTCTGAACATTGGTGATGTGACCCTGCTGTCTTTGGGTGCCTTTCCTGTACTTGTACGCTGAGCAATAACAAACAGCAGACAGCATGGGTAGGGGGCAAGGGTGGCACCCACCTTAGAGTCAAAGACCTGGATGGAAACCCCAGGCAGCTGTTTCCTGGCTCCCGCAGAGATTCTGCCCCTGGAAAACAGAGTTTGTGCTGTGAGCCTCATGCGGTCAATGTGAGGGCTGGAGATGATGAACCTAAAGGCACCTGGCACGCAGGCACCAGACACCCTCAATAAAGTGTGATTACCATTATTGTGGTTAGGCTCATTAGAACTGGTGCCAGCAGGGAGGCATGAGCTATGGGGGCGGGCAGGGCGGGAATTGGGAAGCAGTTTAGAGCGTAGACTCTGGAATCAATCGGAGCTCCGTGTCATAATCAACACTGAATGATGGGAGCATGTCTTAATCTGAGTTTCAATTTTCCCATCTATGGAATGAGAATAATGCTAGAAACGATCCCTCAAACACATTAGGCTGTTTAAATGAGATGAATACATACACTCGGAGCCCCTGGTACTAGCCTAGGTTGGTTGGTTGGTTTTTTGGTTTTCTGAGACAGGGTTTCTCTGTATAACCTTGGTTGCCCTGGAATTTGCTGTGTAGATCAGGCTGGCTCTTAACTCACAGAGATCGCCCTGCCTCTGCCTCCTAAGTGCTGGGATTAAAGACCACCAATGTCTGGATTAGGTTTGCTTTTTATTGCTATCATTTCTAATTCTATCAGAAGTCTGAATCCCAGCAATACCATTAGAATGGTGTGTGTGTGTGTGTGTGTGTGTGTGTGTGTGAGAGAGAGAGAGAGAGAGAGAGAGAGAGAGAGAGAGAGAGAGAGAGAGAGGGAGGGAGGGAGGGAGGGACTTGTAGACAGATGTGAGGCAGCTGGAGTGAATCTGCAGGAGAGAAGGTGGGCTGCTGCTGCTGGGCAGTAGCAGGAGGAGAGAAAACAGGAGACAGGCCTCACACCTTGTCCTGTGGTCCCACCATGTGACAGCAGGGTGCTGGGTGTGCTGAGGTGGTGACTGCAGCAATCCCAGTCTGCACCTGCTGGCTTAGTGGGAGAAGCAGATGTTTGCCTGCTGGCATAGTGTCACAGTCCATGGGATTTGTTTGTGGAAGGCCGCACAGAGCAGGAGGAAGCATTGGAGTGGATGGACCTGAAAGGGCTGAGTAGAAATTGGGGAGACTGGCCCAAGGGGCCACATGCCACAGCCAGCGTGGCTGACATCTCCTCGCAACAGTCCCCCTCCCTGGACTGGTGGGCTCAGTAATGAGCCCTTAATGAGCCTCTAATGAGCAGTCATGCATATACAAATGAAGAGTGAGGGCACTAGGCCAGCTTAGCCCTTCTCCCCCTAAGGATGGCCACTGGCTATCAGTGAGACAAAGGTGAGGTAAGGAGCTGGAAGCTGAAAGCATGGCCCCAGACTAGAGTGGTGGCACTTGAGGGCAGCTGGGGTGGGTCTCAAGTGTGAACGAACTTGACCAGAGGCCATAAGCGGCCTTGGGAACCATGTCCTTGGGTCCCCTTTGGGCCAGAGAGGCAGGCTTAAATAATGCAGCTTTGTTGGCTGGTGGTGGCTCTGCCTGGCACCCCCGGGGCACAGCCTCCAGTGTTTCTCCCACCCCCTGTCAGCTGCAGCTCTTCCCCAAGGGGAGTAGGAGCTTGCAGTAGGGAATTGGATATTCCATGGACGGGGAAGGAAGTGATTCCTTGCCTCTCCAAATGTATTGTTGTTGTCCCCTCCTCCTGCCATTTGTCCATGACCTTCTCTGTGCCTTCTCTGATACACACAGTATATCATGTGTATTGTCTTGTTTGCGCCTCATGACAATCCCATGAGTTGGTTGCGCAGTTTATATAGATGAGACCCAGAGAGGCGAGGTTGCTCGCCTAAAGTGACACAGCTAGGAACTGGCAGAGGGCAGATGTGAAGTTTAGGCACCAAATCTTTATACAGAATGATGGCCATGCAAGCCAGTGACGGGGTCTGGCCCACCACTTTTCCAGAATTTACTTCAGTAGACATCATGGTCCAGGGGCCCCTGGCCATTTTTTCTTGCAGACGCTGGTAAAGCCAGCTAGCCCTTGGGTTCCCTGTGATCCTATCAGCTTGAAGACTGAGCAAATGAGTGGTGATGATAGTTTAGCTAAAAGCCCATTCTCCAGGCATTGGGCTGGGGCTGGGGCTGAGGGACCTGGTGGAGCTGAGCTGCGGGATGGGGTCATTTCCTGCTTCCTAGAATAACAGGAAGTGGGTGCTCCCGATTGGAGACTGGAAACAACGGCCGCCAGTCCTGCCAGGGAGCTCCTTCAGAGCCTCTGTCTTACTGAGACTACGGAAGCTTCAGCCTACTGTCAGGACCCTGCTTCTACCTCAGGCGAGGCTGGCCTTCCCCAGTGCACTGCTTAAACTGCTATGTTCCTCTAGGCCAGGCCTGACGCTGCTGTCAGGAAACATTAAGAAACACCTGTCTAGGCTCAGCCAGGCGTCCCTCAGGAATGTCCCTATTCTTCCAGATCTCTCTAGAAGGAGAAATCCAGGAGGTGGCCCCATATGATAACAGAATGAGGGGTGGTGGAAACAGTTAACCTGAATCTGTGCAGAATCTGTGCAAACCCCACCTTTACCCTTCCCCAGCTGTGTGGCTTTAGCTAGTGTCTGGATGTCTCAGAATCTGTTTTCCCGATTTGTAAAGTGGGGTAATAGTATCCCCCTCTTAGGATGGTAACAAAGATTGAATGAACTGATGAGGTTATTATATACTTAGCTGGGCCAGCCACAAGCCTTAACTGCTACTGTTATTAATCAGACTTCCTCTGGCCCCAGGTAAAGGAATGCCCTGAAGGGGGAGGGCAGAAGCAACAGGGACAAGGCTAGAGAAATACACCAGGGGAATTGGCTCTCTATTTGCTGTGTTTCTGAGGCTTCGCCTGTGATTCAGAGTGCGTACCTGGCTGCTTGTGGGCATGTCTATGTGGGTGCATCTGTGTCTGTTTCAGAGTGTGTGTATGTTTCTGTGCGTGTGAATTAGGTATCCAAGTCTTTCCTGAGACACAAGAATGTCTTGTCTCATCATTGTGTTCCCTCTCTTTCACTCCCTCTCAGTCTGTCTGTCTCTCTGATGTTTATGTCTGTCTACCGCCACATGTCTTTGCTCTCTCTGTCCCTCCGTCCGCTTGTCTTTATCTGTGTGGCCTAATGTTGGCGCCTCATAAGGCATTGCAAGAACAGGAGGTACTTATCTGTCCTGTCTCCTTAGTCTGCAGCATGCCTGGGTTTCTCTGCTGCTCCCCTCAGCTCTCACCTGGACAAACTTTGCTCTGCCTTGGAGATGGACCTCCCTTCCTTGGTCTGGGACCTCACTTCCTGCCTCCTGTTGGCCAGCCTGGGCAGGAGCCTGCCTATCCTGCATTCCTGAGCTCTTAGCTCAGGGCCTGGCTGCCCCACCTGCACCCTTCACTTTTGTGGGGGAACCTCAGGGCTGGGGGGGGGGAAACCACCGAATCACTTCCTTCTTAGGGAACAGGCAGGAGCCTGAGGGATTGATGACATGATACCTGACAGAAACAGCATGACATAAGATTTTGTCATCAAGCACCACTGGGGTTCAAACCCTGCCCCTGACATGAACAATATTTAATGAGTAACAGTTGTCTTACCTAGGAAGGAGGTAGGGGATGTATGGTACTTTCCCTGGAGGATCAGTATTGAGTGACATAAGAGAACATGGCTTAGGAGTTGGCAGAGGACAGCAGGATCTTGATATGGTCATGACATTTAGAATTTAGAGAAACATCTATGTCTGGCAGCACCTTGGAGGTCTTACTATTTTTTAAGACACTCTGTTTTTTAAGACAGGGTTTCATGTAGCTGAGGCTAGACTTGAACACTTGATTCTCCTGCCTTTACTGCCAAGTACTGGGACTACAGGTGTGTGCCATCAAACCTGGCTTGACTACACACTGTGTGGGTAGTTTTCCACATATGTCCATCTGTCCATCTATCCATCCATCAGTTTAGATGTTCACTGATCAGACTCAGACACAGGTTCCTACTGTATCTGATCTGGGCATGTCCTCTGTGTGTGTGTGTGTGTGTGTGTGTGTGTGTGTGTGAGAGAGAGAGAGAGAGAGAGAGAGAGAGAGAGAGAGAGAGAGAGAGAGAGAGGGAATAAGTAATCTGGGCATGTCCTGTGTGTGCTACAGAAAGGACTAAGGCTCAGTTTCTTCTCTCAGTGAGCTTTTCCACTGACAGGGTGGACATGGCAGGCAGGCAGACACATAGTGGGAGTCGGGGTAGCAAAAGAGAAGAACCTACATGAAAGGACTGCCAGGAGATGGCGCCCGTGAGGCAGGGCACCAAGGGACCTGAGCCCATCTCTCCACAGACCCCCACATGCAGCCTTTTAAGGGCTCTTGGAAAGGCATGACTTTCTGACACCACCACATAACCAGCTCCTGCACCTCTGCCCTGCAAGCATTCTTTGTGCCAAGAAATAAATACAAATTATCAACTGCTTATCCAGTTCTTAGCAAATACTTCTGGTGGATAGCAACATAGCAGAAGAAAATTGGCAGTGGCCGAAACCTCACAGTCTGGCACAGTCCAAAAGCAAGATAAAATAAAGGAACCTAAGGATCATATTTGATTGAGGTAAATAATCAGAAAAGAATCAGCCATATTGAATAGATAACTAACCAGGAAATTAATTTGAATTAACATAAGTTGTATCAGATAATTCCATCCTGATGACATTTTGTCTGGGTTGGCGCAATTCTGAGGGGATATTTGTATTCGGGGTCAGTAGCCTGCCAGGTCACGGAAGTAGTTGCAAGTGTCCTGTTTGCCTCTTGAGAAGTTTTTCTTGTTCAGCTGCTGGAGTAAACACTCAGTATTATTTTTGTTAAAGTCTACCTGAGTACCTTAGTCCAGGGTACTGCCCAGACTCTGCTGAGATGGAGGTCCTTTTCTTCCTTTCAAGTGTTTAGCACTGCAAAATACATTTTCACGCTGTTCTTTCTTTTTCATTCTCTCTCTATTCCTTTCCCTTCCTCCCTTTCTTTCCTTTCTTTCTTTTTGGTCAGGATTTCTCTGTTATATAGCTTTGGCTGTCCTGAACTCGCTGTGTAATCCTGGCTTCACTATGTAGACCAGGCTGGCCTCAAACTCACAGAGCTCCTCCCTTGTGCTGAGATGAAAGGCATGTGCCACTACACCCAGCAGATCTGTTCTTTATGAGAGGAAAATTTTTCCTTCATATGTACCTGCTTTAGGCTAGGGTGGCCTCATGGTGTGGCACTTTGTTGTCATTCAAAGCTCTTTCTGACAGTCTCCGTGAACGTGGCAGTTTGGTAGCTGCTGCTGATGCAGCGATGAGCAAAGCAGATGTGACCCAGCCCTTGCAGGGCTTCCTCACTGTCTCGGCGGAAGGAACCACACAAAGAAACTTGACAATCTGTGACAGTGCTCCCTAGAAAAATGCCTAGAGCCACAACTGTGTGTAACAAAGGATTTTGTGCTGATCAGAGATGCCAGGGAATGCCTCTCTGAAGAGATGGTGAGTAAACCAAAGAAGAAGGAAGGTTCACAGAGAAAGGAAGGGAAAGGACATATGCAAAGGCCTGGTGGCAGAAGGAGCCTGGATAGTTATCCGGACTTAAAGGACGGTCGGTAGAGTTAGACTTCAAGGGGCAAGCAGTGATCAGGGAAGGTAGAGATTGAAGATGAGTGGCGGAGAGCCATTGCGCCTTTAGACCGGCAAACCTGGAGCTCAGCTCTAGAGTCTCACCTTTATCCTCAGAGCAGTGGGACCATCGAAGTTTCCGGTGTTCTGTGGAGAGCAGAGTAGGGATGGGTGTGGAGAGCAGGACTCTGAGGTCCTCCAGGTAAGAAGTGGCGATCTCCCTGCCAGGGTGGGGCTTCTTCATTTCCCTAGTATTTATGGGGCATTTACGTCCCCATCTCTGTTGGTGCTAAAGATAAAAAGAGACAGACAAAGAGTTGTGGCCCTTGGAGAGCATAGGGTAGTGGTGGGATTATTGTAAGGTGGGGTTTGTAAGTCAAATGTGACAGTGGATGCATGTCACCTCAGTTTTCAGGAGGTTAAGGCAGGAAAATGGCTGGAGCTCCCGAGGTTGACGACAGCCTAGGCAACATATATCTAAAAAGAGGCTTTGGTGGTGACCAGTTCTAGAAGATCCTACTTTGCCAGGGAGGTCAGATCCCACTGGCCTCTGCCCCTCTCCAACGTCAGGCCTCAGAATAAAGTGATTTTTGCCACAAAACAATAGACAAATATAAATAAAGAAAACAAAGGGGAAATGGCTCAGGGGAAAATGTCCTTTCTGCTCTTCTAGAGGACTAGAGTTTGGTTCTCAGTAACACACACACACACACACACACACACACACACACACACACACACACACACACACACGTGCGCGCGCGCGCGCAAATAAAAAAGAAATCTCAAAAAGGTGTCACCAGTTTGTAACCCCAGCTACTCAGCCAGCTGGGGCAGGTAGATCAAGATTGCAGGCCTAACTAGAATCCAGAGAGAATCCTAAGTCAGGTTGGTCAAGTTACCAAGGCTCTATCTCCAGATAAAAAGTGGCAAAAGCTGAGGATACAGCTCAGTGATAGAGTTCTTGTCAGAGGCTCCGGGGTCAAGCCCCAGTACTGAAAAACAAACATGAGGTTGATGCTTATGTAGGATGACTGGTAAAGGAAAACAAACAGAGAGGAGAGGGGGTGTGTACAGGTGTGCACTGACCCAGCATGCTGAGGGACCCAGGGATGAAACTCAGGCTATGAGGCTTGTGCAGCAAATGTGTTTAGCCACTGAGCCATCTCACTGGCATCCTTTTAAATCAAGGCAGGCCTCGCTGAGAATTGAGGCCTGCAGGGGCTAAGGGAGTAAAGGCTAGCTGAAGCTGGGGACAAAGATATTCCTACAGAGGACTTGTAAGTTGCAGCCCAAGGCAGAGGGACATAAAGGACAGTGGCTGGAGGGACTGAACTCCAGGAGAAGGGGATGGGGAGATGATGTCCCAGAAGTGACAGGCTGGAGAGGGAGGGAGGGTCCTGGAGAGCCTGTGCAGCATTGTGGCCACTTTGGGTTCTCATCTTCATGCGATGGGGGGATGTCCTGGGCATTTCAGGGAAGAGTGATGTGATATGATTTACTATTAATTGATCTCTCCAGCTGTTGTGCTGAGAAAAGAGCAAGGGCAGGGAATGGAACAGGGCTGGGCCGCGGTGATGGAGATGGGGTAGATGCTGGGCCATGGTGGTGCACAGCTTTGAACCCAGCACTCAGGAGGCAGAAGCAGGTGGATCTCTGTGGGTTTGAGGCCTAGTCTATAGGGCTAGTTCCAGGACAGCCAGGGCTACCCAGAGAAACCCTATCTTGAAAACAAACAAACAAAAAGAAATTGAAGTAGTGAAGAGTGATTGGATTTGGGGTATATTATGAAAATAAAACAAGAAAGAAAGAAAGAGAGAGAGAGAGAGAGAGAGAGAGAGAGAGAGAGAGAGAGAGAGAGAGAGAAAATAAAGCCCAAAAGATTGGCTCAGATTAGATAGTCTGAAATGACTCCAAGGTCTGAGAAGCTACTAGCTAAGCTGGGAAAACCTGGGGCAGGAGTGGTTAAGTCTGTGACATCTGTGAGACATCTAGGGTGTTAGGTAGGTAGTTACAGGAGTGAAACTGGTCCTCAGGGAGAAGTCTGGGCTGGAGAAACAAATTTGGTGCTGTCAGCACAGGGACGGTTTTTAACATGGTGAGTCTGGATGACATCACCACAGAGTGTGGGACCAGCGAAGAGGTGAACTCCTGGCAGCCCTGGGGCACACAGCAGCATGGAAAGGTTTGGAAGTCAGGGAGGGGCTGGCAGAGTGACACAAGTCCCAGCCGGCAAAGCAGAAGGAAAGCCAGCCCTGAAGTGTGCCGTCTCCAAAGTGGAGTGAGACAAAGGCTTCAAAAAGCACCACAGGGCTGGCAGAATGAGACAGATAACCAGCTCCTCAACTCAACATCCTGGAGGTCCCTGCTGACCCTGCAGAGAACAGGGTCAGGCCCAGGATGAGGGTCTGGCAGAGGGGAGTGGATGGCTTCTTCCGGACAGGTGCTACTTGAGGAGGCCAGAGATGGCGTGGACTCAGAGGTAGTTTCAAATAGGTTCAGGGTTCCCACCCATGGGTCAGCCTGTCGTCTGTACAGCCAGCGCCCTTGACTGCATCTGCTGCTGTACACCTCACTCCTCCCAGCTTCTCTTTGACCCAATAGTCAGGCCTTCCTTAGACACTCACCATCTTACCTGGTGGCTGTGATTTGCCTGGGTGTAGACAAATACCCGCCTTGCAAATTTCCTTGCAACACCTGTTAGCACACACAGGCGCTTGAGGAAGGACAGACACTACTTAAACCTCACACTCAGCCTTTAAGCTGAGACTTACACACCCAAACTTTGGCCTCAGGCAGCCCTGGGTTCAAATCCTGCCCCACCAAATACCATTTTTATGACCCTGAACAAATCCTCTCATGGAAGGAGCTTTGCTTGCCTCATCTATGGAATGGGGGAAGTCTCTGTCCCTAGTGAGTAGCAAGGGGACTGTCACTAGTATTGCTGGTGAAGTTAGTTGAGGAATTTGCACCTGGCTGGGAAGTGACTAGGCCCAGCTCTGGTTGCTATGAGGAGCACCCGTTATGGGGCTGTCAAGGTTGAGGAAGACAAGGCCGAAACGTGGGCTCTTACCTGCAGCCTAGGAAGCTGGCCAGGAATGAATGAGGACAGAGTAGAAACCTGGGGTGGTATAATCGTCTAACACCCATACTGTTTTACCTGACGCTAGAGGTCTGTGGAGAAGGGCCTAGAGCAAGGGATCTCAGCCTTCCTGATGCTGCGACCCTCTACAGTTGCTCGTGTTGTGGTGACTCACAAGCATAAAATTATTCTCGTTGCTACTTCATAACTGTAATTTTGCTACTGTCGTGAATTGTAATGTAAATATCTGATATGTGACTCCTGTGGGAGTCATGATTGGCATGTTGAGAACCACTAGCCTAGACTCTGCTGGTGACGCTGGGTTCAAATCCAGGTTGGATCATTTCCTAGCCACATGATCTCAACTGGGTGTGGTGGCACATGCTTGGAATCCCAACGTTCAAAAGGAGGAGGCAGAGGACACCAGCTCTCACAAGGGCAGGCTAGACCTCTTAATGAGACCTTGTCTCAAAGGAAACAAAAGGACTCACCCTAGTCTGTCTGTGCTTTACTCTCTTGCCTTTGTGAACATGTCTTTATATATATAATATGTCTTTATAATGTCTCCTTCATAAACAGTGAGGTTAGAACTAGAGCATGTAAATAGTATATAGGGAACACTCAGTAAAAGATGGTGGTGCACTCCTTTAGTTTTAGTACTTGGGAGGCAGAGATGGGTGGATGTCTTGTCAATTTGGGGCCAGCCTGATCTACACAGCAAGTTCCAGGACAGCCAGGGCTACTTAGAGACCCAGTCTTCATTCTTATGTGTGAATGTCAGTGGCTGTGTCTGATGCTGTAATGTAGGTAGTATTGATGCTTTTAGAAGAGCAGCTGTAGCTCAGATCAAGTCTGCAACTATCCAAGGTCACTCAGTCTGCAGGGAAACTGGGACCCATGCTTGCATTGCCTGGCTTTGAGCCCAAACCATTAGAGGCCTTCCTCCCAGAAGAGGGTATTTAGAGAACCAAAGACAGTTCCCTGGGGTATCTCCTCCCTGCAGACAACTTGTCTCAGAGTTCCCAGAACAGAGGACTTGGCATGTCAGATGTCCCCAGGAAGAGTGAAAATGTCACCATGATACTGTCTATTCCCACCTGTCGGTGCTGTGTCCTCCTAACTTCCTAAGTGGCCAGAGACCCCCTGCAGATGGCATAAGGGCTCAACATGAAGAAAAGCATTTTCTGGGAGAACTGAAAGTCGACACAAGACCTACAGGGAAAGGGAAGTAGAGGCACTTAAGTAGGTTCATTGTATCCATTTACCCATTTCACACAGAGGGGGATGGGCAGGGGGACAGAAGCTTGGAGTTCGAATAGCATGCCTCTCTGTGTTGAGATAACACAATTAGAACAGGGCAGTTAGCCTGCCATCTGGTTTTAACCCGCCCTTTGTGACACGCACAACACGAGTGCATACGCATGTGTATTTACCAAGTTCTCTTTTTTGAGACAAGCTAGCATAGAATTAATTGTGTGGTTAGATTGACCTTGAGCTCATAGCAGTCCTTCTCCCTCAGCCCTCCAAGTGCTGAATTTACAAGTGTGTGCCACCATGCATCGGTGCATATTTATGCTGTTGGGGAGGGAAGGAAGGAAGTTTGAGTCTCACTGTTTTAGCACAGGCTTACCTCAAACTCATTACACAGTCAGGCTGGCCTTGAACTCATAGTGGTCCTCCTGCCTTAGCTGTCCTAGGGCTGAAATTAGAGTTTATGCTGCCACCATGTTTAGCGGTATTCATACCTTATTCATATCTTTTTAAAAAGATTTGTTTATCTTTATATGTATGGTATTTTGTCTGTGTGTGCACCACATGCACGCTTGATGGGGGTAGAGGTCAGAGAGGATGTCAGATCCCCTGGGGCTAGCATTACAGATGGTTGTGAGCCACCTTGTGGATGCTGGGAAATGAACCCAGCTCTTAGCCACAGAGCCATCTCTCTAGCCTCTAATATTCATACCTTTAAAGATTAAATCTAAGGGTTACAAACAGACATATCTATAGCTGGCTACTCGCCCCATTGATGACTCCGGCAGTGCAAATGTCCTGTGAGCACCATGCTTTTGCCCTTTCTCTTGGTTGGCCCCATGTGTCCACCCCGACATACTCTGTGAACTAACCAGTCTTTGGGTTGGACAGTGTGACCAGAGGCAGTGCAGAAAGATGATGGAAGGGGCAGCAAGGTGTCTCAGCGGGCAAATCACCAGTCTCATAGCATGTATCCTCCTGTACATACACACGCCTGCATGCACACAAGCAAATTAGTGTAATTTATTTTCAAAGGGAAGAAAAAGAGAGGCAAGGGAGGCAGACATAGAAACCAACAATCATAATTTGATGCTACAAATTTGTTCTCAGTCTTCCAACATACCTAATGTTCCACCTGCCTCTTTGTAACCCGCTCTTCCCTGCCAGACCCTTTCTTTGCTTTCCCAACTCCTGCTCATCCTTCAGATCACAACTCAGTTGGGACTTCTTCCTGTGCAGATTAGCCGTGGCTGCCGCACTGTGCTGCATGTGGTACTTCTCTGCTGCCATTAGTCTGTCTGCCCTACTAGAGGGTGAGCTCCCTAGAGCCAGGAATCTGGCTATCTTCTTACCATTATGTCCTTAATATCTGGAATACAGTAGGCCTGACAAATGGATAAATGTCTATGAATGAAGGAATAAGTCCATTGACAGATTGCTGTCTGTGCAAATCAGCAGTGCGTGTGTTCAGTTTGACCCTCTCTTCTCTCTTTCAGCTATGATAACCAGGATCCCCTCAGAGCCAAGACCTTCTCCAGAAGGTGACCCTTCCCCGCCACCGCCACCAACGCCTATGTCAGCCTTGGTTCCTGACACTCCCCCAGACACCCCTCCTGCCATGAAGAATGCCACTAGTCCTAAGCAGCTCCCACTGGAACCAGAGAGTCCCACTGGGCAGATCTCGCCTCGGCCAGCTCCCCCACAGGAAGAGTCCCCATCCTCAGAAGCAAAGAGCAGGGGACCCACCCCACCAGCCACAGGCCCAGGGGATGCCAGGCCTTCTCGAAGGAGTAGCCAGCCATCCCCAACAGCAGTGCCGGCCTCAGATAGCCCTCCCACCAAGCAAGGTATTTATAATGTCCTCAGTGGGTTGGTGACGTGGAGTCTTCCTTGCTGTGGAGGATGAGGACAGGAAGGTGGGGTGGGGCTAGAGGGGGAGTTGAAGCCAGTTGTCCAAGAAGACCTTTTGACTCTCTGTTCTTCCCTCTGCTCAGATGTAAAGAAGGCAGGAGAGAGACACAAGCTTGCCAAAGAGCGACGAGAAGAGCGGGCCAAGTACCTGGGTGAGTGAGTGAGTAGTGTTATCTTCATCGACATTCCCCCGCCTCCTGTGAATAAATAATACAGCCTCTTCGAGAATACTGTGTGTGCGTGTGCTGATCTCACTTAATCCTGAGCACATTTTGAGGAGGAATCAGGTTAGAGGAGATGACATCCCTTGCCTAAGAGCTGGTGAATAGCTGAGATCAGACCCAGATAGACCCTGTATCTTACCTCAGATCCATGGACTACTACCTGTGGGTCGTGACTCCCACAGGGTGGAGGATATCAGATATTTACATTACGATTCATGACAGTAGTAAAATTATAAGTGCTAACGAAATAATTTTATGGTTGGGGTCACCACAACATGAGGAACTGTATTAATGAGTAGCAGTGTTAGGAAAATTGAGAACCACTGCTCTATACATGCCGTCATATGCTGAAATCTGTCCAGTAGGCCCCCAAATCATACACAGGAGGACCTCACACTGGTGAACTCACTGGTCCTCCAGGCTGATAGATGTGAGGCCAGTGCGGGAAACAAGTTTCCCTAGACCTGCCCTAAAAATAAAACATGGACGGGGCACCTGAGGGCAGAGGCCTCACAGAGGCAGGCAGAAAAGGGGTGGCTCAGGGCTGAGGTAGCTGACCACTGCAGGGAGCTGCTTCAGGCTCAACCATGTCCCTCTCTACCCCAGCGGCCAAGAAGGCAGTGTGGCTGGAGAAGGAGGAGAAGGCCAAGGCACTTCGGGAGAAGCAGCTCCAGGAGCGCCGCCGACGGCTGGAGGAGCAGCGGCTTAAAGCTGAGCAACGTAGGGCTGCCCTGGAGGAGCGGCAGAGGCAGAAGCTTGAGAAAAACAAGGTATGTTCTTGGCAATCCCAACCGGGTTCACACAGATCTTCAGGCCTGGGTAGTGGCGTTACAGACACACATCCACACATGTCCCCATGTGCTCTGTGCCTGGGCAGTCCCATCTGCATCCACCTCTGTGGCTCTGTCCCGTGGGTCATGCAGATGCATTTGCTCCCACATGTGCTTGGGACAGGCCCCGGGGTCTGTTCTATGTATGCAGATATCTGTGGACAACCCTACTTCCATCACGTGGATAGAGCCTGGTTTGAGCATTGTTGAGGCTATGAAGGACACGATAGCCTAGTCCTGTCTTGTAGCCTCAGCTGAAAAAAAGAGCATGACCCTGCCCAGGAACTCCAGGCAAGGCGAGTCCCACCCATCCCAGGAAGTGAGTCAAGCCCAAGAAAAGCTCTTGAGAACTGTGGATAGGATCTGTCTGTCACACCTGGGCTTGAATCACAGTAGATTCAAGTAGCCTGCATTGAGTCAGGAAGAGCTTAGGATGGGGGAGGACTTTCTCCCAGGTATGATGGCTGATTCTGAGCCCAGACCGCTCCTTTCCCCCCATTGGATTCCAGGAGCGCTATGAAGCAGCCATCCAGCGGTCAGTGAAGAAGACATGGGCTGAAATCCGACAGCAGCGCTGGTCCTGGGCAGGGGCCCTGCAGCACAGCTCTCCCAGACGTAAGACCAGTGAGTGGGCTGGAAGGGCTGGTGGGCGGCTGGGCAGGGCTGAGGCCTGGTGAGGTGGGGAAGGAACATTTTACACAGGAGATGCTCGCTACTCCCTGCAGCAGGCGTGTTTCGCTTCATGTATCTTCTGGAATGGTCTGTAAGCCCAATCATGCCTTCCTAAGGACTTCCACTATCCAATCAGATGGATCTATCAACTTGGTTTGCTTCTCAAACCTGTCATCTTAGGAGTTGCTTAACGTGCTTTCCTCCTGTCAATCATTGTTAGTTGATGATGTGTAGAAAGAGGACTTTAATGCTCTGCAAATCCTAGATGATTAAAGAGAGCTGTCATCTGTTTCGGAAGGTAGTTTTTTGTCGGAGTTTTCTTCACATAGACACATTATGGATTTTGGTCTGATTCCTTGCTGGCATGTATGTACCACTGTGCTCGGATGTTTTTATGCAGTGGCAAGGTTCCGTATCTCATGTATCTTGCCTGGTGTATGTGCTCATAGATATGTTGTGTAGCCCACTCTGTGAGGCTGTGTCTCAGGCTTTGTGTACCTCAGTGAGGGCTCCTACTTGGGTTCAAACTCTGCTACTTATGTGACCTGACTTCTCAAATTTCACTTTCTTCATGTGTAAAATGGGGATAACAGCACTGCTTGCCTCCAAGGTTGTAGGTAGATGTTTGGAGGATCAAGTGAGGTAACATGTATGTGGTACCCAGCACAGTGCCTGGCCCATGGTAAGCTGTCATAGCTGTCATGGCTAGGTTACTTCATTATGTTTCTGCCTGTGTGCATCTTACTTGTGTTCCTCTGTTTGTGCATGTCAACATCCCTTTGTGCATGCATAAATACCCACCACTCTGTATGCCCATGTTTGCATGTCTTTGTCTTTTTGTATCTAGAGGAATATGTGGATCTGTGCAACTGTGAACTGTGTAGGTCTTCTGTTTAGGAACGTCTTTGCATTGTCCCAGTATGTGGGTGTTGTATCCATAGCGCCTTGGCTGGGCAGTGTCAGCAAGTGCCAATGTTGGGTGGTTGTGGGTAGGGGTTGCAGCACCCAGCACTAGGCAATGGCTTCCTCTGGTCTGGCCAGGAAGGCTATAGCTCTAGTTTTCCACCGTTACTTCCCTCTGCTCCAATCAAGGTTGTTTCTGATCACCTCCTTTGTCCCCTCCCTCTCCCAGGGCCAAGTCAAGCCTCCTCTCCCCCGTCCTAGCCTGCCCACTCCTTCCTCTCCCACCCTGCCCTCAGAGCATCCTGCATGGAAGGCCTCAGTGCCCCCCCTGGCTCCCGTCCGGCCCGGCCCTAATGCCGTGTCTTTTCCCCTCCAGGTGGGAGCAGGTGCTCCGTGTCGGCAGTAAACCTGCCCAAACACGTGGACTCTATAATCAACAAGCGGCTCTCAAAGTCCTCTGCCACGCTCTGGAACTCCCCCAGTAGAAGTAAGAGGAGGCTCAGCCTTCCCCCTCCAGAGCCCCTTGTAGCCAGCTAGCCCCCTCCAGAGCTCAGCAAGAATACTCATCCCTGGAGCCCCCATACTCCAGGCCCAGAACCCTACTCTATGCCACCCAGGGTTCTGGGCCCTTTCTGGGAGCTGGCATTTGGGTCTGGACCTCAGGACATAGTAGTATCCTGTAGGAGAGGAGAACTGAGACAAAGGACAATGACCTAGAGGGTAGAAAGCCTGGCAGGGCCTCAAAAGAGAATTGGGCTAAGGGCTGGGGAGGTAATGGGCAATCAGCTTTATCTCTCTAACCACAGCCAGCTGGCCGGGGCCAGCCTTAGACAGGTGGCTTTGCCCCCAAGTGTCAGGCTAGCTTGGATACTAGGGTGGGGGGTATTCTGTCTCCACCCTGGAGGGCCGTGCAACCCTGCCATCTCTGCCTCTAGAGCACCTGCTTAGGCCTTGGCTGGGTCCAAAGTTGGGACCAACCAAGGTGGCACAGCTCCTGTGTTCCCACCATGCTCTGGGGCTTACATATGAAAGAACCATGGTTAAAGTTATTTATAAGTTTCTCTAGCTTTTATTTGGTTGCTCTGCTGCCTAGCAACCAAATCAGCTGCTGCACCAACCCCACCTGACTGAAGCTTAAAAATAACACAGCAGCTGAAGGGACAGAGCAGGGTAGCCCAGGGCAGCCGGGCCTTCAAGCAGCCTCTTTGGTACACTCCTGATGTCTGGTTAGAGGAGCACAAGGACTCTCACTACCCCAAACCCAGGAAGCATGCCCCTCCCGCCCCCAGGCCAGCATCATGATGAGGACAAGAGAGGCAGGCTCTGCTGTGGGACCTGGGAGAGGGCAATTGGTCTTCCCTAGATCCTGTTTGGCTCCTTCCTTTGCTTACAGCTTTGAGCCCTCTCACCTGGGGAGATGAGTAGGAGGCACTCTGAAGTGATGCAGGGTGTTGGCCTAGGATTCCCCACACACACACTCCCCGGTTTGGGGAATTGAACCTAGGGCCTCTTGCATGACAGCCAAGCGCTCTACCTCTGAGATATATTCCCAGTCCCTTGCTCAGTGTGTTGTTGCCTGTGTCTGCAAAAGGAAAACCAGATCCCAGGGAAGGAATGTGTGACCCCGCATGACTTGGGGTGGGGGTAACAGTCCTCTTGAGAATCCTTGGGCTCTTTATGGGTTCAGTGCCTAGTCTCCACCTGTGCCTCCGCCCACCTTGACCTGTTCTACCTGGTATTTTCCCCCCAGATCGCAGCCTGCAGCTGAGCGCATGGGAGAGCAGCATTGTGGATCGTCTGATGACGCCCACCCTCTCCTTCCTGGCTCGGAGTCGCAGCGCGGTCACACTGCCCAGAAATGGCCGCGACCAGGGTAGGAGCAGCGGCCCTGGGAGACGCCCCACAAGGGGCCGGGCAGGGGCCAGCCTCGCGCCTGGGCCGCACCCCGACCGCACTCATCCCTCTGCAGCCGTGCCAGTGTGCCCACGCTCAGCCTCTGCCAGCCCGCTAACGCCTTGTAGCGCCCCTCGGAGCGCGCACCGCTGCACCCCGTCGGGGGAGCGCGCGGAGCGACGCAAGCCCGGTGCTGGCAGCAGCCCCGCATTGGCCCGCCGCCGGCTGGAAGCCGCTCCGGTGAGTGACCAACCGCATGATCGCAGCTCAGATGGGGACAAGCTAAGCTGGGCTGGAGTGCGGGTGCGCTGACCTCTCGTCCTCCGCGCTCCTATCCCGCGCCTCCAGGTGCAGAAAAAGGAGAAGAAGGACAAGGAGCGAGAAAATGAGAAGGAAAAGAGCGCCCTGGCCCGAGAGCGCAGCCTCAAGAAGCGCCAGTCGCTGCCAGCGTCTGTGAGACCCAGGCTCTCTACTGGTGCTGAGCACAGGTGGGCGGGGCTCCGCGCCTCACCTGGCCATTCCCTCTGTCAATCACTTCCAAATACTTCAAGTTACTAAAGTGCAAGTCTTCTGTTTTCTTGTTCCTGTTTCCCCGCCCCCCCCCTTTCTTTGAAACAGAGGCTCCAACTCTTGAGCTCCCAGACTCTTACCTATATGAGCTCAATACTGGGAATAGAATTCCCCAACCTCCTAGATGATTGGCAAGCACCCCATCACTGAGCTATATCCCCAGCCCCCTTTTATTTTGTTTGTTTAAGATAGCATTTCACTAAGTTGCCCAGCCTTGAACCTGTGATTTTTCTAAAGTAGCTGGGGTTATAACAGACCTGTGCCACCATGCCTTCCCAGTGTGTGTGTGCATGTGTAGGTCAGAGGACAGCTCTTGGAAATCAGTTCTCACTCAACCATGCAGGTCCAGAGATTAAACTCAGATGGTCAGACTTGGTGGCAAGCACCTTTACCTGCTGAGCCATCTCACTGGCCCCTTCTTGTTGTTTATTGAGCAAGAATGCCATGTATCCTGGACTGACCTTTAATTAGCTTTATAGCCAGTGATGCCCTTGAATTTATGATCCTTCTGCCTCCACTTCTCAAGTGCTGGCATTACAGGGCTGTGCGTGTGCTCAGCAAGTATTGTGCCAACTGAAATGACATCTCTAGCCCTTGTTTGTTCTGTTTGTTTTTGTGAGGCAGGGTCTCCTTAGGCAGTTCAGGGAGCCCTTGAACTGATGCTCAGCCTAGGCTGGCCACGAACCCCTGGGCCGTCTGCCTGCCCTGCATTTTCACTTTTCCCTTCTTTCCTTCATCCTCTACCTCCCCCTTTTCTCTCTTTCATTTTTTGATTATGGACACCCCCATCCCCAGCTCCTAAAACAGTAACACTTGATAAGCAACTCAGTACATACTTAATCAGTGTACAGCTTAACCCTGTGGTGTTCTGGGTGCTGAGGACACTGGGCTAAACCAGGCTTGGGTTTTGCTCTACTAAGTGTACGTGCTGTTGGGGAGGCAGGTGTCAATCAGGACCTCTCCAGATGAATGTATAATTGCAAACTGAGAGGAAATGAATGATAACACTTTGTGAGTGAACAGGAGGGGATGCAACCCAGCCTGTAGAAGGTAATATTGGAGGCTGGTAAGGTGGTGCAATGAGCCATGTAAGCATTATGAGCCAAGTTAAATCCCTGGAATCCATGGAAAGATGGAAAGAAAGAACCACTCACAAAGCTGCCTTCCTGCTTCCCACGCCTGCCCACACGTGCACAGCCTACACAACAATAACAATCTTTTTAAGGGAATACTCCTAAGAAGTGACTTGGAGGGGGGTGCCTGTTCAGGCGCCCTGCCCTCTGGTTTTAACCCCTTTCTTCTCTCTTAGCCCTAAGTCCAAGGCCCGGCCATCCTCTCCCTCTACAACCTGGCACAGACCTGCCTCCCCCTGCCCCAGCCCAGGACCAGGCCATGCCCTTCCTCCAAAACCACCATCCCCGCGAGGCACCACTGCATCGCCTAAGGGGCGGGTTCGGAGGAAGGAAGAGGCAAAAGAGAGCCCCAGCCCATCAGGGCTTGAGGACAAGAACCACAGCAAGAGCAGAACCACCGAGGAGAAGGAGTCAGTGGTCCTGGCTTCACCAGCATCCTCACCAGCGCCCTCACCCACCCCAGCCCAGCCTCAGAAGGAGCAGCCCTCAACAGAGACCCCTGCAGGTGCACAGGAAGTGAGGGTGGGCAGGGCAGAGGTGCCATTTTTTCCTCTGTGTGGGAAGTGGGCCGCCACAGACACTGTGTTGAGGGACAGGAAGAGGGATCTCCTGCTCATACCAGTGCCAAGTCTTGGACACAGAGATGGCAGCAATTGGGCTGAATGAGTGGGTGGGTCATTGAGGAGGTCCAGAAAGCATATGGGTGTGTAGGGGTGATGGCGTTGCCTGTTCCGATGTGTGCTGACTCCTGGTCTTGGATCTTCCTCCAGACACTGCTGTCCCGACTGCCCCTCCTACCACTGCTCCCCCGGTAACCCCTAGCAAACCTATGGCCGGCACCACAGACCGAGAAGAAGCCACCCGGCTCCTGGCTGAGAAGCGGCGCCAGGCTCGGGAGCAGCGGGAACGCGAAGAGCAGGAGCGGAAACTGCAGGCTGAAAGGGACAAGTGAGTGTGATCGCAGGGACTGTGCGGGGCCCTTGTGGACCCTGAAGAAGAGGCGCACACCAAGCTTGAGCTTTCTGGGTTCTCCAGGCGAATGCGGGAGGAGCAGCTGGCACGGGAAGCCGAGGCCCGGGCTGAACGAGAGGCCGAGGCTCGGAGGCGGGAGGAGCAGGAGGCTCGCGAGAAGGCGCAGGCTGAGCAGGAGGAGCAGGAGCGGCTGCAGAAGCAGGTGCCCGGGCGGTCGGGGGGCACATCTTGGATGGCTCTAAGTGGGTTTGGCCTGTAGGGAGCCCAAAGCTTATGGGGGTCTTTGACAGAAAGAGGAAGCTGAAGCTCGGTCTCGGGAAGAAGCTGAGCGCCAACGCCTGGAAAGGGAAAAGCACTTCCAGAAGGAGGAGCAAGAGAGACAAGAGCGAAGAAAGGTGTGTGGGCCCTGAGTGGGCTGGGGGCGGGGCCGTGTTGGGGGCGGGGCTTGGGTCTGGCTCCAGTTCCTGCAAATATTAGCGATGAACCAAAGGGCCTGGGCTTGAGTTTGTAGAAGATAGAGCAAGGAAGTTCTGGTATGGGCTGTGAGGTACCAGCTCTAGAATAGGCCAGCTGGTGAAGTTGAGGATTAGGTCTGGGTGAGGCCTAACTAACTGCCTTGACCACCCCACAGCGGCTGGAGGAGATAATGAAGAGGACTCGGAAGTCAGAAGCTGCTGAAACCAAGGTCAGGATTCTCAGGTTGTGGAGTGGGAGTTGGGGAAAGGAGCTTGCAAAAGAGGCTTCAGAGCCAAGGAAGAATGTGATGGAGGAGGCTTTTCTGACTGAGAGGGGAGAGGTTCGGAAGATGGTAGAATGGGTTCACACAACCCTGCACCTGACCGCCCTTCCTTTTGAAGCAGAAGCAGGATGGAAAGGAGACCACGGCCAACAATTCCGGCCCAGGTAAAAGCCCCTGCTCTCTCTCCTCATTTCCCTTGCCCTGGTCACCCCTGAGCTCCAGTCCCACCCTTCAACAGCCCTAATTGATGTCCTTTTCTTCACCGTGGTTAGACCCTGTAAAAGCTGTAGAGACTCGGCCCTCTGGGCTACAGAAGGATTCTGTGCAGAAAGAGGAGCTGGTCCCTCAGGAGCCACAGTGGAGGTACCAGCTCCCAACCCCAGGGGCTCTGAGCCCAGCAGGCAGCTGCAGGCTGGAGCTATGGACTACGGGCTCCTCGGGGAGGTGAGGTGCTAACCCTGAACCCCTACATCCACAGCCTACCAAGCAAGGAGATGCCAGGGTCCCTGGTCAATGGCCTGCAGCCTCTCCCAGCACACCAGGAGAATGGCTTCTCCCCAAAGGGAACCGCTGGAGAGAAGACTCTGGGTCGAGCACCAGAGGGACTCCTCCCGTTTGCAGAGGCAGAAGCCTTCCTCAAGAAGGCAGTGGTGCAACCCCCACAGGTCACAGGTAGGCACTGTAAGGACCCCCACAAAATCCATCCCCCAACCTGGAACTCCCCGGCCCTGACTTTTTTCCATCTCCTTTCCCTCAGAAGTCCTTTAAGCACTTGCCTTGGACCTGGGTGCAGCTTGAAGGTTCCTATGTATCAGCTCTTGGGTGTCTGGAAGAGAAAAGAGAACAAAGATGGAAGTGGCCTGGGCCCCCGGGGTGGGTCCTCTCTGTTGTTCTTAATCTGCACCTTATAGACTGATATGTCTTTGGCGGGAAGCAGGCTCTGCCCCTCCGTGCATTTGTGTGCTCACACACTCAGACACCCATCTTCCCCATACACACATACACTCATAGCCTCTCTGGCCTCCCCCCCGGGGAAGGACCACTAGTAGTGTTTGCCTTGGTTTGGTGGGGTCCAGTGGATGTGAATACTGTAAATAGCTTATGCTCAGACACCTCGACATGGAGGAGGCGGGTGCAGGAGGCAGCCCCTCCTCCCAGGGCTCCCTGGGGATCTTCCTCTATTTAACTGTAGCCGAGGGAGAACCCAGGTCTGGGAACGAGGGGGGCACCTTGGGCCACAGAATACTGGTT
Source organism: Cricetiscus sungorus (assembly GCA_030556225.1). NCBI lineage: Eukaryota > Metazoa > Chordata > Mammalia > Rodentia > Cricetidae > Cricetiscus > Cricetiscus sungorus. Next base: position 120,841,157 of record JANBXA010000734.1, on the reverse strand, counting down.
GCTTCAGGGGTAATGCCCCCTGTCCTCACCTGGAATCAGTGTTATTACATCTGATCAAACTTCTCCAGAAATAAAGTGAGAATAATTCTGCCAAACCTGTGTGTCTTTGGAGCTGGGGGTGAGGGCAGGAACAGGTGACCTGAGTTCTGAAACCTTGAGGAGCTCAGGGTTTGGGGCTGTATACCCCTCACTGGTGGTAGCAGTCCTGGACTCCTGTCCTGTGGTCTTCTAAGTTTAGTTATGAATTCATTCATTTATTCTCTGAACACATTAATTACTACACATAACCCTGCAAGTATAGTAGTAAGAAAGACATTACCATGGCCGGAGAGATGGCTCAATGGTTAAGAGCACTTGACTGCTCTTCCAAAGGGCCTGAGTTCAATTCCCACCAAACACATCCGTAATGAGATCTGGTGCTCTCTTGTGGCATACAGGCACACATGCAGACAGAACACTATACATAATAAATCTTTAAAGAGAAAAGACAACTTCTGTGCTTGTGAAGTTTCTACTCAAGCAGTGAGCATCATAAACACCGGGGCTGTGTGCTCAACATCCCTCCCTGTTGCCCCATCCTCTTTCCCGATGGACTCTCTAGATTACCTAGAACCTCTCCAGGTAACCAGGCTCTTCTTCCCAGCACTAACCCACACCTCAGCAGAGGTGGCTCCTAGCCCAGGGGCGGTGACTCTTGACCATGATGAGCCATAAAAGGATGATCCTGAGTCCCCTGTGAGCGATTGATTGGCTTTCAAAAAGAAACCCTGTGTGTCAGGTAGTTCTTGATATGACGTGACCTCCCAGCGTCCTGAGTGTTGTAACTGGTTGTTGTAACTGACTGAGTAGCCAGTAGAATTGGAAAGAATGGTGTTTCACTCAGTTGAGGACCCTGCCTTGATTACTTTTTTATTCTTGGGTCACTCGGGCTGGATGAAGGCTGGGTAAAAATAAAGAGTCCTTATAAAAGAACTTTGTACCCAGAAGCCGAAGCCTCCTGCCAGCACTTGTGAGACTAAACTTGGAGACAGATGGTGCTTCAGCCCAGGCCAGCCTTCAGACCACTTTAGGCCTGGCTGACAATGTGACTGTCACCTTATGGGACACCTAGAGCTAGAACCAGCCAGTTTAGCCACCACAGAGACTGAGACACTGCCCTAAATTGCTACTGTGCTTTGGGATTATTTGTCATACTGCAATAGTGACATGAGCAGAGAAACCCTGCGATGCCAGGAATTAGGGCATACCCCACTAACCAGCCTGAAAAACAAAACCACATCAAGGATGACAGTGTTGAGAACCTAAGCCCTTGAATGCTATGTCTGTTTTTGGTTTTTCTTTTTTGTTGTTTTTCACAGTACTGGGGCCTGCATGCTTGTTAGGCAAGTGCTCTATGAGTATTTAAGAGCCCCAAAACTCTTAAATTCTTGAGTACACCACTGAATTAACCAACCATAAAACAGGCCTATCTCAGGCTGCTGGAGTGGCTCATTGGACAAATGTGCTTGCCATACAAGCCTGGCAGAGAACTAACTCTGCAAAGTTGCTCTCTGACCTCCACATGCCCACACATACGTCATACACACTCACACACAATAATAAATTCAAAGCCAAAACATTTTCAAGCAAGTCTGTCAACAAAGAACTTCCCTTATTGTTTAAGCCAATGCAAACTGAGTTTTCTGTGTGGCCCAAAACTTCTAACTCATCTGGGGACACATAAAATAAACAAGTGCAAGAATCTGTTTCCCTTTTGAGAAACAGAAAAGGACTCGAGTTCTGGGCATGTTGGCATGATCTTTATCCTAGCATTTAGGGAAGCTGAGGAAGGAGGTATAGAAGTTCAAGGCAGGAATGGCTTGCCAAGGGGAAAGCTTCCAGTAGGAGTCAACATGTGGGAAGCTCTATGGGTGCGTGCAGGAGCTGGTTTGTTGGAACTGTGAACGGTGCTTTTGAGAGCAGCTGCAAGGGACTGGGAAGGAGGACAGGGTGCAAGGTGCCAGTCACAGGCAGGTCATGGCTGGGGAGGCCAGGGAGAGGTGAGCCATTCTGAGCCACAATTGAAGTTCCTTCCTACAGCGTTCCCAGCCCCCCAGCTCAGGCAGCGGCATCAATATCTCCCTGAAAGGCAGTGTCCTCTGAGTACTCTTGGGAAAGCATTTACTCATTTGTTCAGTCAATAAATTGTCTGTGGAGCACCCGCTAAGTGCCAGAGGGATGCAGTGGTAAGCAGAAACCAAGCTTGGCTCCTGAGCCCCTGCAAGCAAAGATGGACATTAACCACACAAACACATGTGAAAGTAAAGCATGTGGTTAGCTCTGTGAAAGATCCCAGGAGTGTGAGCAGGCTGGGAAGCCAGGCCAGATAGCCAGGTGGCTTTCACTTGGGGAAAGGTGGAAAGGAGAAAGATGCCCTCTGTTTGGTTGGTTGGTTGGTTGGTTGGTTGGTTGGTTGGTTGGTTGGTTGGATTTTCAAGACAGGGTTTCTTTGTAGTTTTGGAGCCTGTCCTGGAACTCGATCTGTAGACCAGGCTGGCCTCAAACTCACTGATATCCATCTGCCTCTGTCTCTGCCTCCCTAGTGCTGGGAATAAAGGTGTGTGCCACCACTGTCCCACGAAAGATGCACTTTCTAGGTAAGGCCAGGGGAAGGACTATGGGAAACAGCTATGTGCCAGTATCCAGAAGACTGAGGATAAATATGATGAAGCCTGGGGTTCTCCCCTGAAAGTAGTGCCCACTGGCCAGCAGAACAGGCACTGGCTATTTGTTGATGTAGACAAGATCCTTGAGATGGAGCTTACCTGAAGGAAACCACATAGGCAAGGCCTTGGAAGGCTGTGCTTAGGAGCTTGGGTCTTATTCTCAGGGCCCTGGGGAACTGCAGACTGTTAAATAGGGATGGTGATTTAATGAGACTGGAGATCCATTAGCACACTCCTGACTTCTGGGGGGACCTCATCTGCAGGGGTCCCTTATACACTTGGAGGCAAGAAGTGATTGCCAAGTTTCAGACAAAAAAAAAATGGCACTGGGTTAGCCTGGGAAATCGAGATGAAGAGGAAGTGGATTAATCAGCTCAGTCAGTCCTTAAAGAAACAAGTGGCTGGACGAGCTCAGTGCACACCTTTAATCCCAGCACTGGGAGGCAGAGGCAGGTGGATCTGTGAGCTCAGTACTAGTCTGGCAGACATAGGGAGTTCCAAGCCAACTGGAGCTGCACAGTGAGACCCAGTCTCAAAAAACAAAAGTGGTCACCTTGAGAGCTGGGGAGAAGGGACAACTGGTAAAGCACTGGGCTTACAAACATGAGGCTCCAAGTTTGGACCCCAGCACATGAGCCACCAAGTCACCTCAACTGCCCTGGAGATTGTTTTTAAGTGGGCAAAACTTGATGTGGTCCTTCCCCTAATAGAGGTCTATTAAAACTAAACAGTGATACAAACACATAATTACAGCTCTGGCCACCTGTAAGCAGCTAAGTGTGTGGTGCTAGGAAATGAGTAAGGGATCTGATCTAGTCATGGGGATGAATTAGGCCATCCCTGAGAAAGGAGAGCTGGAGCTGAGGACTGGAAGCAAAGGCATGGGGTTCCAGGCAGAGGGAGCCGTGCAAAGGTCCTGTGGTGAGCAGGGTCAGTATAGAAGGTGCCTAGAAAGTGAAGGGAGCATGGTCTGATGGAGCTGGGAAGGGCCAGCCCATTCAGGAAACCTGCCATGCAGGAGTCTGGTGTTTCTTGTGAGTTCATTGGCGTGGCTCATACCCGTGATCCCACAATCCCAGCACTGGGCAGGCAGGCAGAAGAATCAGGAATTGGAGGCCAGCCTTGGCTACTTAGACTCTGTTTCAAAAAGTAGCTGGTGGTGATGGTGGTGGCACACACCTTTAATAAACCCAGTACTTGGGAGGCAGACACTGATGGATCTCTGAGTTTGAAGCCAGCCTAGTTTACAGAGTGAATTCCAGGATATCCAAGGCTATACACAGAAAAACCCTGTCTCAAACAAAACAAAATGAAAGAACCAAAAAGTAAAACTCCTGGGGATGGGGACAACATGAAGGCTCTTTCTTTTGTAAGATGGATGAGTTAGACCCGGGGAACCCATGTAAAGAACAGACTCGAAGGCTGCCCCTGAACTCCCCATGTGTGTATGTACACACTCAAGTAATAGTAACTTATTTTTTATTAAAAAGAAACACCAGGCCAAGTGGTGATGTGCACACCTTTAATCCCAACACTCGGGAGGCAGAGGCAGGCAGATCTCAGTCTGTTCAAGGACAGCCTGGTGTACAGAGTGAGTTCCAGGACAGCCAGGATATTTCACAGAGAAGCTCTGTCTGGAAAAAACAAACAAACAAGAAAAGGGAACTACTGGACAGGCTCAGCATGTAGGGGGACATTCCCCAGTTATCAGGACTGTCACCTGGAAAGAGGTACTGGAGAAAGTGTGACAGTGGTCCTAGTGAAGAGATACTGGGCACGTTTTGGCCCAGCACACGTGGTAGAAACAAAGGGGGGGGGCTCCCTTGACATGGGGAATGAAACAGGAACAGGGGATCAACGATGGCTCCAAACTTTTCAGGTCCAACCCTGCAGACACTGACATTCACGAAGAAGGAACTGGGAGAGGCCTTAGGGGACATACAAATGTGTCCCACGGAGAAGAGTTCCACTGTACAGGACCCATGCTTACAAGGGTCTGACCCATAGCCAGGGACACGGAAAAACACCGCGGCACTTCTTAGAGACAGCAGACTCAGGAGCCTGAGGGTGGTTCCCTTGGCACAGCTGAGCTTTTCCGGGAAGTCCTGGGGCAAGGGTCCATTCGACAGAACCGACTGGGCTGAAAGGAGGCTGGCTTGAGATCTGATTTCCTGGTTTTCTTGCCAGAGAACTTAGGAATGTCCGGTCTGCTGCAGGCTCCGAGTGAGCTTCTCGGAGGAGACTGGAGGTGGAAGCAGGGGCCGATTCCTTTAGAGAATCCTCTTTTTCCCTGGTGCTGCCCTTTTTCCCCAACAGGGCCAGACAAGGCAGAGCCAGGAGGCCACAAAACGCCCTTGGCTCCTCTTCCAGCCGCCTACGTTCCTGAACCCTGGTTCTCTTACAACACCTCCCACAACCCCTTACACACTCTTTCTGCACCACGACTCCCCAGGCTCGCTAGATGTGCCCTCCCACCCTGTCCCCAAGCCGAGCCACTCTCAAAAGAACATTCACTGTAACCTTGGCGGGTACCCGGGCCTCCCTATCAGCGGGCATCTGGCGCCTCCTGGTGGTCAAATGAGCTTGTTCAGATGGACGAATTGACAGTGGCAGTCTCGGGCCATCCTGCTCTTTACAAGGCCTGATTTTGTCAGTTTCTGGTTCCTCGCCTGCAGATAAGGGTTTGTGATGGAGCAAAGCCATCCTAGAATTAACACACAGAAATCTCGACAGTCAATATGGGCGTGGTGGCACATGCCTACAACTTCAGAAAGCGAAGGCAGGAGGACCAACGGTGCCAGTGAGCCTCTGCTGATCTCCTGAGTTCGTGGCCAGCCTGGGCTACATGCACTATTGTTGTGAAGCCTCTCCCCACCTTTAAGGACGATGACAGCCTCAACCCGTCCGGGTACCACCAGCCATTCCCCAGATCACTCGACTTTGAGCAGCCATACTAGAACTGCCCTGATTGGCCAAAACATTAAGCATGATCCATCTTGTCATCAGAAGGACCAGGTTCTTGACTTAATTTGCTGGCTAGAAATTATATATATAAACCTATAATTATGCTAGGTTGTGACAGGTCAGTGACAAAACGAGGCAAGAGGTGTTCTAGGATCTAAAAGAAAATAGTTATCCAGATTCCAGAGGGGAGACTGGCACAGGAGGCCTCCTATTGGATCCTGAAAAGGTCCATTGAACCAAGAGCTGAGGGCTTGATGGCTTCCCAGAGGACAAATTCAGTCATTCAGTTCTGGTCAGCAGTTTCAGGACATATTAGATCCAAAACTGCTAAGAGCTACCTCCCTAGGATAAGGTGATGGGCAAAGTCTGCCCTGGGCATTGGTCCTAAAAGTATATCGTTGTTAGGATTTGAGAACACACAAAAGGGGCTGGAGAGATGGCTCAGTGGCTAAGAAACAAGCTTGTAACTCCAGCTCAGGGAATGCCTCTGTCCTCCTTAGGCACACACACTAATAATAAAAATATTTTGTAAAAAAGAACAGTGCCATTAAGAACACTGACTGCCCTTCCAGAGGGTCAGGGTTCAATTCCCAGCATCCACGTGGCAGCTCACAATGGGTCTAACACCCTCACAAAGACATACATGCAGGCCAAAAATCAATGCACGTAAAAATAAATAATTTAAAAAGAACATGTATCTGGGCAGTTGTGGCACATAGTTAGAATGCAGAGAAGATTGTGTGCCTCCTCTATAGCTTTCTTTTTTGTTTGTTTTGTTTTTCAGATGTGGTCTCAATATGTAACCTTGGCTGTCCTGGAACTCAATATGTAGACCAAGCTGTTCTCAAACTCACATAGATTCTTCTGCCTCTCCCGTGCTGAGATTAAAGGAGCCTCCATTCTCAGCCCCATCTCGTTGTTTGAGACTATCCAGTACCTGAGAGCACACCCTTTCAGTTAGACTTGGTGGCTAGTCCCTGGGTTCCTCACATCTCCGCCCCCAAACCCGGGGTTTACAGATGTGTGCCCTGCCATTATGTCAGCTTTTTACATGGGTCCTGGGTACCTGAGCACAGCACCTCATGCTTCACTGTCTGAACTATCCCTAGCCCTTGTTTGTTTCTGAGGAGCTGTTTAAAAATCAAGGTCTCAGCCAGGTGATGGTGGCACATGCCCTTGATCCCAGCGCTTGGGAGACAAAGGCAGGTGGATCTCTCTGAGTTCGAGACCAGCCTGGTCTACAAGAGCTAGTTCCAGGACAACCTCCAAAGCCACAGAGAACCCTATCTCGAAAAACAAAACAAAACAAAAATCAAGGTCTCCACGAAGTCCAGGCTAGACTCCAACTTTAAGTTCACTAAATACTGGTCTGCCTGAATACTAGGATCATAGGCTTGTGCCATCGTGCCTGGTAACTCTGGCTGGCTTCTTTTTGTTGTTGCTTGTTTTTGTTTTTTGAGCCAGGGTTTCTCTGTGTAGCCCTGGCTGGCCTGGAACTCACTCTGTAGACCAGGCTGGCCTCAAACTCAGGGATCCACCTCCCATTGCCTCCTGAGTGCTTGGATTAAAGGTGTGCACCACCCCTGCCTGGCACCTCTGGCTTCTTAGACAAATAGAGTCACTTAGGATAATATGCTCAGACTTTGGCCATATTGTAGCTCATGCTGAAATTTTCAGGCTTTTCGGGTATGAGGTAATGTCTTCTTTTTCCCTTTTCTCTGTGGACATGACTGTTCCTCCCTTTTGGCTGCTCAGAACAGAACTGCTGTGAATGTGGGTACCCATATCTGTTTGAGTCCTTGTCCTTGTCTCAGGGGCGTATATCCAAAGGTAGAATACTGGATCATATGGCAATTCTATTTTTAATGTATTGAGGCAATTCTATATTTAATGTAGTATACCTTTTTGCATAGCAGCTGTGACACTTTATGCTCCTACTCTGGCAATGGCAAAGGCACTAACACTTTTTATTTTTTATATATATACTGACACATACCCCATTGGGCACAAAGAAGCAACTCTTCCTGTTTTGTTTTACTGTGGATTTTATTTGCATTCAGCGATGTTCAGCATCTATTCTTGTACAAGTGGATTATATGTATGTATGTATGTATGTATGTATGTATATGTATATGTATATACATATTTATATATTTATAAATGTCAAATCCTTTGCCCATTTTAAAATTAGGTTTTGTAGCTGGGCATGGTGGCACATGTTTTTATTTCCAGCACTCAGGAGGCAGAGGCAGGAAAGTTATTGAAAGTTCCAGGTCATCCAGGGATATATAGGTGAGAGTCCATCTTAAAAAAATATTTACTGGGTGTAAGGATTCAGGCATTATGCTGGCCTGCCCCTGTCAACTGGCAGAATGCACTCAGGCAGTACTCTGGTCAGCCCAGCGTTCCATGAGTACCAGTCTGCAGGCAGGTGTAAAGGACCCCTTTAAAAGTCACAACTCACTCACTCACAATCTCTTTTGCTCTTCCTTTTACCCTCTCTCTCTCTCTCTCTCTCTGGTTTCCACTTCTAAATAAACTTTTAACTCAAGCTCTGTCTGCCTGGCGTGTTTTTCCCTCCGCCACGGTCACCCTCTCCTGCTATGGAACCTGCTATGCTCTCTCTCCCACATGGTTCCTTATCTTGGGACCCCCACTTGGAACATCCTCCCCCTTCTCCATCTTTTTCCTATAACTGTAACAAAAGAACAACACTGGGGCTGGAGAGATGGCTTAGTGGTTAAGAGCACTGGCTGTTCTTCCAGAGGACCTGGGTTCAATTCCCAGCACGCACATGGCGGCTTCCAAACTGCCTGTAACTCTACTCCCAGGAAATCCAGCACCCTCATTCAGACATACATGCATGTGAAACATCAATGCACATAAAATGAACATAAATAAATGTTTAAAAAGTATTTATTGAAACAGGCAGTTGTGGCATGCACCTTTAATCCCAGCACTTGGGAAGCAGATACAAGTCAGATCTCTGTGAGCTCAAGGCCAGCCTGGGCTACAGAGCAGGTTCCAGAACAGTCAGTGCTACACAGAGAAACTGTCTGGAAACAAAACACATGAGCATTCACATTTGCCAAGGCGCTTGTACGGAGGGCAGAGAGAACTTGTGGAGGAAATTCTTTCTTCTCATCTTTACATGGGTTCTGAGGATCAAACTGAGGTCACCAGGCTTACTCAGCAAGCATTTTTACCTGATGAGCCACCTTGCCAACCCACAAATAGAATCCTGTATAAGAACAGGCCAGGCAGGTCTGGTGGTGCATGCCTTTAGTCCCAGCACTCGAGAGGTAGAGGCAGAGATCTCTGTGGGTTCAAGGCCAGCCTGGTCTACAAAAGATTTCAGGTCATACCATGAGACTCTGTCTCAACTGCCTGCCCCACCCCCAAAAAGCTCCAGTCCATATAATCGTTTATCTCTACCTGCTGAATGTCTGGACTTGAATGCCCCCCCCCTTTCTGAAAACAAGGTTTCTTGTGTAGTCCTGACTGTCCTGGAACACTGGAACTCACTATTTAGGACAGGCTGGCCTTAAACTTAGAGACTGGCCTGCCAGTGCCTCCCTAGTGCTGGGACTGAAGGCTGACTTGAATGTCTTTCAAGAACCTTTAACTCGAGTCTGAACTTAGAAAGTCCCTTCCAGAGAACAGGACCAGAAGCCACTAGCCACCCAAGCTAGATGCAGAGATCACCCTCATTCCTGTCTCACCTCAGCTCTGAACCATCTCTGTTGTCCTCACCTTACTCCAGGCTGTCATGGTTTCTACCACCCTAGAAAGATTACCAGGGCTTCTCCAGTCCCGAACTACACCACAGGGTGCCTGGGTGCCCCTCCTTAGGTCCCTCCCCAAATCCTCTTTGCCCTCAGAATAAAAGGCTGGATCGATGAAGTAGCTTCCAGAGGGCTCCTGATCTGTGGCTTTTAATGCTTGTCCTTGTGTGTTTCCACCTCACTGGACTCAAAATCCCTGGACAGGGACTGGGGAGATAGCTCAGTGGGCAGAGTGCTTGCCCTGAAATCATCAGATACCAGAGTTCAAACCCCCAGAATCCATATAAAGGCTGAACATAGTAGAGCATAGTAGACCTAAAATCCTGTTGCTCCTATGGTAAAACTGGAGCAGAGACAGAAACATCCCTGTAAACTCACCACCAGCCAGCTACTCTGGAGTATGCAGACATGAACAAGAAGGAGACTTGGTCTTAAACAAAGTGAACAGTGAGAATTGACACTTAAAATGACCTCCACACATGCTGCGTGTGTCTGCGCGCACGCACGCGCGCACACACACACACACACACACACACACACACACACACACACACACTTCATACCCTCACAAAGACTGCTCTCCAAGACTCAGGGCCTTTGACAATCTGTCCCTGTGCCTGGGATACTACTTGCCTGTCCCTTCTTCTAGAAGGCTCCCTTTGACCCCAGCATTCTGGATCACCCTAGGACCACAAGCACCTCCTTGTCACTGTTTGCCTCTAAATGCTCCTCTGCCAGAATGTGAGTCATAGCAGCAGAAATAACCCAGTCTGGCAATCCATAGCATCTTTCCCAGCCCAGGGTTGGAATGCAGTAGGTTCTGTCCATGCGCAATAAAGGATAGAGAGAAACATGAGTGACACAATGGAAGCCAAAAGAGGCTGCAGAGCCTGGACACTTGTAGGCTGCTAGAGTTTCTGCTGTGGACCCTGAGGAAGGGGAAGCTGTTGCCACATATCCTAAAAATGAGCAGTACTCTGTGCTGCAATAAGTCAGAAAACTGACTGTGGGTAAGGAGAGGTAGAAGCCAGTGTTGATGGGAGGTGGCCAGACTGGAGGAAAGAGGATATAGGGATGAAGCTGTGGCAAGAGTTTCCAGGGTCCACCCCCAACCTGAACTAATGCTGACTCCTATGTAAGAGGTTAAATTAAGCCAGGTTAGGGAGATGGCTCAGCAGGTTGAAGCTCTAGCCATGTGAGCATTCCATGGCCTTTGGTGTGGATTTCAGAGAACAACTTTCAGTCCCCAGAACCCACACAAAAAGCCCAATGCTGCCAGGTGGTGGTGAGTTCTAGGATAGCCAGGTATACAAAGAGATACCCTGCCTCAAAAAAAGAAAACAAAGCTTAGCGGTGGGGGGTGGCGCACACCTTTAATCCTAGCTCTCAGGAGGCAGAGGCAAGAGGATCTCTGTGAGTTTGAAGCCAGCCTGATCTACAAAGTGAGTTTCAGGACAGCCATGGCTACAAGGAGAAACTCTGTCTTGAAAAACCAAACCAAACCAATTAAAACAAACAAACCAAATCAAACAAACAAAGCCTAGTGCAGTTGTATGTATCTGTAATCTCAGCACTTCTAAGAAAGATTGGAGGTACAGACACAATTTCCCAGGAGCTTTCAGGCCAGCTAGCTAGGAAAGCACACCACAGCCGCAGAAACAGAAGACACCCTAGCTTAGCAAGATGCAAGACAAGAACCGACTTCCATCCTGTGGTGTGTAGTGCGCCAGCACTCTCTCACACATACACACGATAGACAGACAGACAGACAGATCGATCAAATTCTGTTGAACCAGGGTCAGATTCTGCAGCCGTGGTGGCTGACCTAACTCACAGAGTTCCACTTGCCTTTACCTCCAAAGTGCTGGGATTAAAGGTGTGTGCTGGGCACAAACAGTTTCGTGTGTTTGTTTGTTTGAAGTAAAGTAAGGCCGATGAGAAGGTTCAGCTGGTAAAGGAAAGCCATGAAGCCTGGGAGTCTGGGGTCTATCCCTGAGACCCACGTAAAGGTGAGAGAACAGGGTAGATGCCATAAGCTGTCCTCTGACCTCCACACGCAGGCCATGGAAGGCACACCTATGCGCACACACACACACAACAATAAAATAAGGGGCAGGGAGATGGCTCAGCAGTCAAGAGCCCTGACTACTCTTCTAGGGACCTGAGTTCCAGTCCCTATACCTACACAGCAGCTCAGACTGTCTGTAACTCCAGTTCCAGGGACTCCAGTGCCCTCTTCTGGCTTCCTCTGTTTTTACATGCATGCGATGCACAGACATACATGCAGGCAAAACATCCAGACACTTAAAATTTGAAAAAAAAAAAAAAAAAAACAATAAATTTAAGTGAAAATAATAAAAGAAACTAGACCCTCTGAAGCTGTTCTTACCCCCAAAGCAAGCCGTGTTAGACACATTCCCTGATTTCCTGTGTCTCTACCTATAGCTATAGAAGAAGAAGAAGGAGGAGGAGGAGGAGGAGGAGGACATGGGAAAGGATTGATTGTTGCTCATTGGGGCTGAACTGAGCACATTAAAACAAGTGCTCTGGCTGGCCCACCATGGCACACACCTTTAATCCAAGCACTCAGGAGGCAGACACAGGCAGATCTCTGTGAGTTTGAGGACAGCCTGGTCCTCAAACATTAAACAAAACATTAAATAAAGATAAATTATTATTATTTTTTTAAATCTAAACTAAGCGTGGTCACTCATACAGAACTGGGGAGGCAGAGGCAAGTTGATCTCTGTGAGTTTGAGTCTAACCTGGTCTACACTGTAAGTTCTGGATCAAGAAAGGGGTACATAAGCTGGATGGTGATGGCACACATCTTTAATCCCAGCAGAGATAGGTGGCACTCTTTGAGTTCAAGGCTAGCTCTGGTCTACAGAGTGAGGTCCAGGACAGGCTCCAAAGCTACAGAGAAACCCTGTCTTGAAAAAAAGGAAGCGAGTACATAGTGAGATCCTGAGATCCTGTCTCAAAATAATAATAATAATAATAATAATAATAATAATAATAATAATAGTAATATAATAATTTGTTACTTTCCTGAAAAGTTAAAAAATATTTTTTTTTCTGAAAAATCTTTCTTTTTTTTTTTTCCCCCTGAAAAGTAAAAAAAAAAAAGTACTTTCGCACTTACTGGCCATAGCATCCTGTATCTGACCCGGCAAGCCTGCCCACTCCCAGTCCTCGGTCTTCCTCCTCCTTTACCTCACTGGCCTTTTCCCCAGTCTTTAACTTTTATTTTCACTTGAATAAAATTGTACTTCAGAAGTCCTTAGGAGCCAGGTGGCGTTGGTGGCGCACACCTTTAATCCCAGCACTTGGGAGGCGGGAGCAGGCAGATCTCTGTGAGTTTGAGCCTAGCCTGGTCTACAGAGCTAGTTCTAGGACAGGCTCCAAAAGCCTCAGAGAAACCCTGTCTCGAAAAACAAAGAAGTCCTTAGGGGCTCAGTAGTAGAATGTGTACGGTGTTGGTTGTAGGACCGGGGGTCTTGCTGAGTACCTGCCTCTGGACCACACTAGCCCAGCACACAGTAGCCAGAGCCAGTAGGGCCTGTCAGTGAGACGAGGAGGGCTGGAGCAGGCCACTCGGAAGGCAGGCCCTGGTGACAGGCCCTGGTTACTAGGCTGCAGGGTAAACCCTGTGACTCAATAGTTTAAACCATGTCCTGGCTCTGGACGCTGCACTCTGGGTTCTGAAAACTAGGTCCAGGGCAGAGGTCACAGGCTTCAGGTGTTTTGACTCTGGAGGGCACTAGGCTCAGTGGCAGTCATGAGTTTGGTGTCACTTGCTACACAGGGTGGGACCAAGATCGAGGAGCTACCCAATCCCCACTTGTTTTGTAACAGCTATTAGACTAGCCTAGACGAGAAATTTAGGGAGCTGGTGTGTGTGTGGGGGGTGTCAAGGGAGAGGGCACAGAAGGTTAGACACACACTTAGACCGAGGTCCTGGGGTTGTGAGCCTGGCTAGCTCTAGGCCTCTCAGGGCCCTCACAGGGGAACGATGGGTGGGTGGGAAGACTGGAGGTCTTCCAGGTTCTTCGGCTTTTTACCCATCCCCTTTGCCTGCCACTTGGCCCAGCTCCCAGGCTGAGGTAGCCAGAGCAGTTCCGGTGGGTGAGGAGTCTGCTTGCCCAAGTCTTGGGCTGGACAACACAAAACACAAGAATTCTACCAGAACAGATGGCAAGATGCAGAGGGAGAAATAGAAACCAGATAAACAGAGGCGCAAGCAGGGACATCACTGAAGAGACAGACCACAGAAGCTAGTCAGAGACTAAATAAAAGTTGGAAGGCCCGCAGAGAAAAATGGATATTGTTGCTCAGGGGAGGGGTCAGTAAATCTAGGTCAGCAGCCCTCAGCCTTGAGTCCTCTAAGATTTGCCTTGTTCGAGTTTCTCCTCACTGCGTCTGGGTCCTAGTGTCTCCGGTTCTATTGACTTTGAAACAGGATTTTTTTGTTTTGTTTTTGTTTTTTGAGACAGGGTTTCTCTGTGTAGCTTTGGAGCCTGTCCTGGAACTTGCTCTGTGAATCAATCTGGCCTCAGAGTCATGGAGATCCACCTGCCTTTGCCCCGAGTGCTGGGATTAAGGCCTGCACCACCACTGCCTGGCTGGAACAGGATGTTCTTTGTTTTTCCCCCTTGGTTTTTCGAGACAGGGTTTCTCTGTAGCTTTGGAGCCTGTCCTGGAACTCTCTCTGTAGACCAGGCTGGCCTCAAATTCAGTGATTCTCCTTCTCGGCCATCAAGTGCTGGGATTAAAGGTACATGCCACCACTGCCCAGCCATGTGTCTATTTTCATTCCATCTAGAAAGGATAGCAGTGTGTGCTGTGATGTACTGGGACATGCTCCTTAAGAGAATAAAGTTGAGCCAGGGAGTGTATAAGGTACTTATAGCAACAAACATATATTTTGATTGTTGGCTTTTTTTTTTTTTTTTTTAGGCAAAGGCTTATTATGTCTTAGAATTTACTATGTGGATCAAGCTGGCCTTAAAGAAATCATCTTGATTCTGTCTTCTAAATGCTTGGTTTGTATCTCAGCATGTCTTGAAAGTGTGCATTTTATTCAATAGAATTAGATGTAAGAAACACCTCATTTCAGGGTGTGGAGACACAGCCTGTGACCCCCAACACTCAGGAGTTGGAGGTAAGAGAATGAGAAGGCCATGGTCAGCTTCGCCTATGTGGTTGGTTAGTCTTCTTTAGTCATTCTAAGTCTGCTTGTCTGTTGGAAACTCTCCGCCATGCAGGCTGCTGGGGAACTCAGTGAGGTTTTGGAGCTCTCTGGCATGCTGGTGGCTTCATACAGATGGTGTGAGGGGAGGATGCTTTCCAGAAACACAAGGTTTGTAGAATTCTCCAGTTTTCAAGACCAATGTCAAATCATCAGCCTGTAGGTGGGGCTGGGAAGAGGTAAACTAGTACAATACATATATACAATACATATGTAGAGTTCACACCACCTGAAAGTAAACAACCTTAGGAGCTCTGATAATTCCAGGTTGGTGGTATACACCTATAATCCCTGACATAGGAAGATCCTGGGTTCAAGTCTAGCGTGAGCTATATAAGGAGACCCTGTCTCAAATTACAACAATAATTGATAATAGGAAAACAAAGGAGGGCCGGCCATTGAGATGGCTCTGTCATCAAGCTTTACTACCTGAGTTTGATCCCCAGGACCCATATGGTGAAAGGAGAAAACTGACTACTGTGAATTGTTCTCTGACCTCCTGACCTCCATACAAGACCCAAGTTCAGTTCCCAGCACCCATCTTGAAATGGCAACCTCTGGTAACTCCAGCTCCAGAAGATCCAACACCCTCTTCTGACTTCTACAGGCTTGCACACGCATGGCATACTATCATACACACACATACACACCAAACAAACATCATAGCAAAAGTTTCAAAAACAAAATAAAAATAGTAAAATAATTAGGAAATGATTCCCCATTCCCTGAATGTTAATCTTTGGATATGCTTTAAGGTATACAAGTGTCCTATCTACATCTACAGAAGGGGGCATCAGATCCCACTACAGATGGTTGTGAACCACCATGTGGATGCTGGAAATTGAAGTCAGGAATTCAGGAAGAGCAGCCAGTGCTCTTAACCTCTGTGCCATCTCTCTAGCACCCTTTGGATATATTTTAATTATAAGTTTTTATTTATTTGTTTGTTTGTTTGGTTTTGGTTTTGGGTTTTTTGAGATGGGTTTCTTTGTGTAACAGCCCAAACTGTCTTGGAACTCACTCTGTAGACCAGGCTGGCTTGAACTCAAAGATGTGCCTGCCTCTGCCTCCTGAGTGCTTGGATTAAAGCCTGTACCACCACTGCCTAGCATGATTATAAGTTTATAGTTTGTTTACAAGTTTTGGTGTCAGATCTGAGTTTCTATCCATAACCTTCCTCTTTCTTTATCCTCCTTCTTTCTGTTAGAAATTGAACAAAGCCTCAAGCATGCTAGACAAGTGCTTCACCCAAAAGCTATACCCCATCCTCCCTTGGTTGGTTGGTTGGTTGATTGATTGCTTGATTGATTGATTGAGACAGGGTTTCTCTGCATAACAGTCCTGGCTGTCCTGGAACTCACTCTGTAGACCAGGCTGGCTTGAACTCAGAGACCTGCCTGCCTCTACCTTCTGAGTGCTGGGACTAAAGGTGTGCATCACTACCACCTGGCTAAATGTATTTTTTTTTTCAGATTTATCTCATTATTTTATATCTATGGTTGTTACGCCTGCATGTTTTATATGTACCATGTACATTCCTGGTGTCCTTAGAGGTCAGAAGTGGGCACTGGATCCCCTGAGACAGGAGCTATAGATGATGTGAGCCACTGTATGGGTGTTGGGAATCTAATCTGGGTCCTCTGAGAAAGGTTTCCATACCCTGATATTAAGTTTCTGTACCGATGCAATAAACCAAATCAAACCGAATTAATAAATCCAGATTTAATCTAAGCAAAGCAACTCCTGAGTGGTAGAGGTGGTGGGAAATCATTTGGTAGGTCTAGGTGAAGGGTCTTAAATACCCTGTAGGCATAGTCCTGAGCATCTCAGGGTGAGGAGCTGCCACTTGGCCTTCCCAGAGGTGGCAGGGTTTGGAGACCCAGAGTGCTGAGGGGGTGCTTCCACCTACACTCTGCTAGAGCAACAACTGTCTCAACTGCTGAGCCACCTCTCCAGAGCCTGTAGTCTTTAAAAACTTCTGCGTAGGCAGGGCAGTGGCGGTGCACGCTTTTGATCCCAGCACTCACTTGCAAGGCAGAGGCAAGTGGACCTCTAAGTTTGAGGCCAGCCCGGCCTACAGAGGGAGTTCCAGGACAGTCAGAGCTACACAGAGAAATCCTGTCTTGAAAAACCAAAACAAACAAAAAACCAAAACACTTTTACAAGGCTGATTAACTGATTAAAACTTCAGTATTGAGGAGAGGTTGGAATGTTGCAGGTCCAGAGTCTAATTCAGTTATCTTGGGCTATCTGTAGTCCCTATTTCTTGCTTCTGAGTCTGACCTAATATTCTGACAAAACCTTTAGAAATGTATTTACCTAACAAATCCCCTCTTTACACTTATTAAAAGGCTAATAGTGTTCAAAGATAGTGTCTGAGGCCTAGAGGGGACATATCCCCCCTTTTCTATAGCTGCCTACATATTTCCACAAATGTATTTGAAAAGTCTCTTGATTTGTGGCTTTCTTTTTCTGTTACTATAAAAACTTCAAACTGTTACCACATTGGGACATAGAATTCTGGGTGATTTAAATCTGTGTTCCCCATCCATGGTCATTCATGTTTGATTCCAGAATAAACTATACCTTATCTCCTTTGAAGAGAGAGCTGTTTCTTTTGCTGACAAGTATGCGATGCCTGTATCACTCAAGGACAGGGACAGTAACAAAGACAGCCAGATTTGTGTTGGTTTTCTCAGATGGGTGTCTTACACACACACACACACACACACACACACACACATACCACGTGCACCAATCTGGAAGCCCTTGTTGGCTCTGAAATAATCCAGCTCCAAGTCTCCTGGAGTCTGGCCTTAACAAACAATAGCCCCAGCTGGGTAGATGTCTTCTGGTGCCTAGCAACTTATGGTTTTGCCCTGGCAACTCTTTAAGCCTTCAGTAACCTCTGTCTCTACCCTGAGGCAGGAAGAAGGAAACACACCCACATCAAGGAGACCAGAATGCAAATTACAAATTAAAGATCATCCCAGTGTGCATGTGTTGGCAACTGGCAGAACAGGCTCTGAACTAAGAAAACAGTTGAGCGTAGGAAAGGAAAGACAGTCTCCCCCTAGGCCTCAAGAAAAGTCTCCTGCCTTCCTAGAGGGAAATGGAACACAGCACATTGAAGTCACATTTAAGTAGAAAAGCGATCCCACTCTAGGCTACCTAAGTGAGCAGTGATGGTTGACTGAGTCCCCTGAGAGCCTGTAACTTCTCCTGGCCCCAAATAAACACACAAAGACTATATTAATTATTAAACTGTTGGTCGGTGACTAGGGCTAACTATTGGTTAGTTCTGCTTAAATATTAACCGGCTCCTATTAATCTGCATTTCCACATAGTCTTGTCTTCCTGGAGAAGGGTCTGGACCTCTAACTCCTTGGCAGCTGGCTCACATAGTGACTGTTCTGGCAGGCCCTCTCTGCTTACCTTTTTCAGAATTCTCCTTGTCTTTTCAGAATGTCCCACTTATCTTCCTGCCTCACTGGCCAAACAGTGTTTTATTCATTAACCAGTAAGAGAAACATATATACAAAAAGGACAACCACCATCATTTCCTCTTTTCTGACTAAATAAAAAGAAGGGTTTTAACTTTAACATAGAAAAATTATATATAGCTGGGTGTTGGTGGCACATGCCTTTAGTCCCAGCACTCGGGAGGCAGACAGGCAGAGCTCTGTGAGTTTGAGGCCAGCCTGGTCTACAGAGTTAGTTCCAAGACAGGCTCCAAAGCAATACAGAGAAACCCTGTCTCAAAAAACAAAAACAAACAAAAAAACAAAAGAAAGAAAGAAAGATTATATATAACAAAAGTTATCAAGAACTATAGTAAACAATATTTAGTCCATTAAAATTTGGAAAATATTCTATCATCTATCCTATCTGAGTCTAAAGTCTTATATGTAACTTATCTTTTATCATTACTAAGGAAAACCATAACGGTTACTATCTATCTTCAACTCCATCAGAAGGATAAATGTTAACTCTAGAATTGACAGAGACATCTTGTTGCCTGGACAGTTACTCAAAGTCCTCTGTAAAGTCTGAGAATCCAAAGGTCACAGTGTGTCTGACAGACTTCTCAGTAAGCAGGAAGTTTTTTTGTTTGTTTCTTTTTTGAGACAGGGTTTCTCTGAGTCTTTGGAGGCTGTCCTGGAACTAGCTCTTATCGACCAGGCTGGTCTTGAACTCAGAGACATCCATCTGCCTCTGCCTTCTGAGTGCTGGGATCAAAGGTATGTGCCACCACTGCCTGGCTGAAGCAGGAATTTTTAAAAAACTGTCCACCAGTATTGGCAGTTTGTCAGTCATTTTTCTCTGTGTCCTGCAGAATGTCTGGCAGACTCTTCCATGAAGCAGGAACTCTTCAGGACTGTCCTATTGTTTTTTCAAGTTCAGCAGTCACTTTCCTGTGGGTCCTGTATGTCCAGTTTGAACAACATACAGTCAAACAGTCCAGGCAAGAACAGTTTCTTGTCCAAATGGCTAGTCTTGTCATGTTGAAGGCAAACTCCTAACAAGTTTCTTCGATGCCCATCTTCCTCTCTGAAGTAATTGGGTGTTGCCAGGAGCAGTTGTGCCTCATTGTTAAGGAAAAACCTAAACCATTTTAAATTCCATATTCTGAAGGTCTTTGAAAGATTTGAAGAATGTCCATCCATCTCAAATATCTATCTAGAAAACTTAACTAACCTAACTATAAGTTTTGACTATTATAGGTGACTACAATCTGTATTTAATTATATATTACATTTTAAAATGAGCTATATAAACACAATACCAAAACAAGAGGAGAAATATACACATAACAAAATTGACCTTGAATTTTTAGCAATAAACCCAAGTCCATAACAATACAAAGTATTCATTTCTATATGAGTGCTCCACCACCGCCTGGCTTTCTCCTGATTCTTAACTACACTAGGGTGAAATCAGATGAGTAGCTGGGGGCCTGGATCTTATATGACAGTTCTTCTATTTTTTTTTTCCCAACACAGGGTTTGTCTATGTAGACCAGGCTGGCCTTGAACTCAGAGATCTGCCTGCTTCTGACTCCCTGGGATTAAAGGACTATACTGCCACAGTCAGCCAGTTGTTCCATTTTATATACAAGAAAACTAAACCAAGGTCAGAGAAGACTCCTTTCCCTGAAGCCATGCAACTGTGAAGGTTAGGCTAGCCACAAACTTGCCTTAACCCTATACCTCAGTTTCTTTTTGTTGTTGTTGTTTTTGTTTGTTTTTTGGGACAGGGTTTCTCTGTGTAGCCCTGGCTGTCCTCCCTTTGTAAATCAGGCAGGCCTTAAACTCACAGAAATCCACTTGCCTCTGCCTTCCCAGTGCTGGGATAAAAGGCCTGTGTCACCACCACTTAGCATGGAAAGTTGTTGTTTTCCTTTCAGAGACAGAGTGTCTCTGTATAACAGCCATATACATAAAAACATAATTTAAAAGTCTGAAGGGCAAGCAGTGAGATGGCTTAGTGGGTAAAGGCGCTTGCTGCCATGCTGATGACCTGAATTTGATCCCTGGAACTGTATGACAGGAGGAGAGAAGTGACAGTGACTCTCACAGGTTGTCCTGACCTCCAGTGTGTACTGTGGTATGTGTCCATTTGCTCCATGTATAAATATACCTAAAATAAAGAGGTTTTAAAAGGAGTGCTAGCTGGGTGCTGGTGGCGCACACCTTTAATCCCAGCAGCGTTTGGGAGGCTGAGGAAGGTGGATTTCTGTGAATGGGAGCTCTGTGAATGTGAGGCCAGCCAGGTTTACAGAGTGAGTTCCAGGACAGGTTCCAAAGCAACACAGGAAAACCCTGTCTTGAAAAACAAAAACAACTAAACTGTCTCCCTTGTGAGGAACTCAAAGCCTAGTAAAGATGCAGACATAAGAGGTGGGTGGTAGTAGTACAGGCCTTTAACTCCAGCAGTTGGGAGGCAGATCTCTGAGTTCCAGGCCAGCCTGGTCTACAGAATTAGTTCCAGGACATCAGGGCTACATTGAGAAACCCTGTAGAAACAAAAAAGAAAAAAACAACCACCAGCCAACCAAAGAATGCAAAGACACAAATTACTACAAGTCATTAGAAAATGCTGTATTGGAGGGAAGGAGAGTCCGTTATAGACAGTTTCAGTTTGACATTCCTGTGTGAAACCAGGGCGCTCAATGGCTCCCAAATGTTTAGAAGTGAATTAAAGGATTCAAAGAATGGAGTGATGTAAAAGGCTCCTGAACTTACTGGATCAATTGAGGAGAAGGGACTGGCTGACACTGACTGAATGAAAAAAAGGGTAAAAACTGGATCCATGAGTCTCTGGGCCACAGGAGGGGTCAGATGGTACTTATTTAGTTTACCACTGTGTTTGCCGTATTTTTGCGCTGGGCATGGCATTTAGTAGACAGCCAGAAAACCTGTGCACTGAAAATCAGATTGAAACTGAATGTCACAAGTGGTACTACATAGTATGCCGCTTGAAGGAAATGCTCCCGGAGGAGAAGGAGGAGAGTGTGAGTCAGGTGGAATACTGCTGAGGACAGAGAGCTTCGGGACAACAGTTGTCCCATGACAAACAGGTTACAGATGTGTATTTTGTCTACTCTGACCTGGTTTGTGCAGAAATCCATCAAAATGCATCTGTGTTCTCAAAGAGCTCACAGTCGGGTGCAGAGAAAACATATGTAAGAGTATGCAGAGATTGAAGCAGCTAGCAAACACACGACAGAAAAGGTGTCGTTTGAACTCTTACATGAGATCACTAAGCAGCCACTGCAGAGGAAACCAGCCTGCTCTAAAATCCAGATCAAATTTGTAGGCGTGATTATGAGAAACAAAATCTGGTGGCTCACATCTGAGACCTCAGTAGTCGGGAAGCTGAGATAGGAAACGCCGCCTCCGGCTTAGGGACAGCAGGAGACTACCTAGGATTTCTAGGATGGCCTGGGATACAGAAGAAGTCCTATTCTAAAAATCGAAGTTTTTTTTTTTTGATTGTTTGTTTTGTTTTTTTAAGGAGGGGGATGAAGAGATGGCTTAACAGTTAAGACCACTGGTTGCTCTTCCAGAGGACCTACCAGGTTCAATTCCCAGCACCCACACACAGTTATCTGTAATTCCTGTTCCAGAGGTTCCGATGCCCTCAGACATGCATGATGCATGCAGGAAAAAACCAATATACGTAAGATTAAAAAAAAAAAAAAAACCCAGCCAGGTGGTGGTGGCACAGCATTTGAGGTAGGTCAATCTCAGAGATCGAAGCCAGCCTGGTTTAACAAGGCAAGTTCCAGGACAGCCAGGGCTAAAAAGAAACCCTGTCTCTAAAAATAAAACACAAAACAAAAACTTCTTTGGGCTCCCACGGCCATGAAAAGGGATGGGAGGCGCCTGCTGGAGAGAGCGCAGTGCATCCGGGCTTCTGGGTCCCCCGAGGTCACACTATCAAAACAAGAACTCTTCTCCATTTTCCGTTGTCCTTTCGCGATCCCTGGTGCTCATTAAGTGCCTCCCAACAACTCTGTGAGCTACAAATTACGAACTCACTTTACACACAAACGATTTGCTCAAGGTCACAAAGCGGGAAGTGGGCACTCTGGAGAATGAAAACCAAAACGCCGGATAGCCTCCAAACCGAGAAGCTCGGAGCACGCAGAAGGCGGGCGAGTGGGTGGGGCTCAGGCCCTCCTTCATCCGCCCGAAAGGCTTCTCCAAAATGGTGGGGGCAGTGGCGTCAGCAACGCCCCCGCCCCTTCCGTCCACCTCCCTCCCTCTTCCTCAGGCCACCCAGGCTGGGGGGAGGGGACGCAACGCAGCCGCCCACGTGACCGTCGATCAGCGGGCGCGTGACGCAAAGCGGCGGGCCCAACGTTCGCTTTGCTTTGTGGGAAATGAAGTTCGAGAGGACGTCCGGTGAATCAGGAGAGGTGACTTTTGGACTACATTTCCCAGGAGGTAGCGGACCGAGGCGGTAGCCGTCGTCGACTGAGAGCGGGGACGCGGGGCGCGCTGTCGGGCGGGGGCGAGGTTCGGGCCGGTTGTGCCGTTGCGAGACTGCTGCTGTAGTCGCTTCGGCGGGTCCAGGTGAGTGAACGCGGCTGATGCGAGTTAGGACACCTCGACTGGTCCCTGTGTTTTGGGGTTTTTCTCTTTTCTCAGCGGCGGCTGGTCCCCGGCGAGAGTAAGGCCTAGCTTGCGGCGACTCCCCTTGCTCTCTCTGCTCGGGCCTGCTCTGAGCGGGCCTGCTCGCTCGGCTCCTCCCCCTCCCCGCCCTTCATCGCTTCCCTCCGCTCCGGCCTAGTTCGCCAGGCTCCATCCGACTTCTCTCTGGAACAGCTCGCAAACTTCTTTGCACTCTGCGGGAGGGACGGCTATCACCAACTCCACCTTCTCCCTCCACTGGTCGGACGAACCCCATTATTTGAATTGTTTTTCTGGGAACTCTTAAACGCCCTTCCCCCACCTAATCTCGATTGGCCTGGTTCTGTCTTCTGGGGCGCGCATGTGGTTGATAATATACTAAATGCTAATATTTTCTTTTCGTGTTTATTCTTCCCTCCCCTCCTGCCGTGTGTCTCAAAGGCATAATCCAAATTTATTTCCTATCGGAAAAATAGTGTTCCCACTTTTTTCCTTGGGTTGCAACTGAGGCTGACTTGCATTCCAGTGGTAATTGGCTTGTGTCCTGCCAATGAGGGGCAGTTGTGTTCCACACTTAAGCAGCTTTTCTCTATATTCTTTGCCCTTCTGATTCTTAACGGGTGGAGCGTGGCAGCGGTAGTTGGCGGCAACACCGGTGCCCCAGAAGTTGGGAGTCATCGGTGCGAGTACAATGTTAACGGGGAAGTTGTTAAATGGGTTGAAGGAAAAAGTGTTGGGAATATGGCAGGGACGTAATAGCAGAGAGCCAATAAAGAAAGTTGGCTTTACCAGTTGGTAATTTTACATTTCGGTCTTCACTTTCGGGTAACTTCAGTTGTTGGCTTTTCTAAAATGGCAGTACACAATACTGGCAACTTTGGGTTTTTGTAACATTCACTGAGATTAACTGAAGATCGTTTAGCTTCTGTTACCCGTGTGTAGGAGTTTTGATTGTGAGTCCTGAGTGGAAAGGCATGTAGTAGCACACTGTCATTTTTCAGACCTTTCCTAGTTTTGTTTATGGAAATACTGTTCCTTGTAGTCTGCTCCGGTAGATAGCTCGATGTGTATTTTACATTCTGTATAACTGTGGTAAAGATGGCTGGTGCCTTGAAAGTTGTGGAAAAACAGGGTTGAGTTCTTTGTTTGCAGATGTGTATTCTGAACTACTGTTAGTACTTAAGTGGCATAAAAAAGAAGGCATGATGGCATTGTTTTGTTTGGGGGGGTGGTGAGAGGAGGTCCAGCCTGGCCTGTAAACTGTATGTACTTGAGACTGGCCTTGAATTCTTGACCCTCTGTCTACCTCAGTGCTGATTTTACCGGATTTTGCTACCACGCCAAGCTTGGTTGTCCCTTCCCCTCCACCCTCCCTCTCTCTCTCTCTCTCTCTCTCTCTCTCTCTCTCTCTCTTTTTTAAAAAAAGACAGTATCACTTTGTGTATCTGGGTGGTCTGGGACTCAAGATCCCATCCTTCCCCTGCCTCCCAAAGGCTATCTCCATCACTGGCATGATTACATTTTGTCAAAAGAACTGTTTGAAGGTTACTGCATGGTTGAGTGGTGGTTCTTGCCTTTAATCATAGCACACACCATTGTTTTTGTTTTTAGTTTTAGCGCCTATGAAGGATCTTCAGTTTTAGAGATAGATGGCTAGATTGACTTGACTGATTTAGAGACCAGGTCTGGAATCAGTTAGGTAGGGCGTTTCCTCCTGCCTCTGTCTCCTGAGTATTAGTGACTGCTGAGGTGAACAACCACACTTATTAAGGTTGGTATTTTAGTCTGCAGACTAAGTACAGTTATTTGAGTGGGTTCTGGTAATTGTTAGTGTTTTAGTTTCTTTAATATAAAGTATGGGCACTTGATACTGAGTTTGGGTTAGTCAGTGAAGCTGTGGATTGTCACAGTCCTGGAGAGTAGTTCAGTGATAGAGAGCTTTCTTAGAGTACTCAAAGTCCTCTGTGTTTAAAAAAAAAAAAAAGAAAAGAAAAGAAAAACTGTGGGCAGCTGGTCTTGGTAGAGTGTGTCTTTAATCTCATCTCTTGAGAAGCAGAGACAGATGGGTCGATGAGTACAGGACTAGCCTAGTCTACTTATTAAGTTCCAGGACAACTAAGCCCCTCTCTTTCAAAAAAAAAGTGAGTAAGTATGGATTATGAAAAAGTGATCTACTTTGTATTAGTTAATTTTTGGAAGAAAACTTTGGGAGTGTGTCCATATTGTACAAAGCAGGCATTGGACTCCCTGGAGGATCGAAGACTAAAGTTTGGGTTTTTTGTTTGTGTTTTTCTTTGAGACAGGGTCTCTGTAGTCTAGGCTGTCCTGATGTCTCAAGGACATTTAGCAATCATGACTGGCTTTTGTATATTTTAGAATGGCACCCTGTTTCTTTTGAGCATTGTAACGGTGAATTAAAGGAAATGTAATTAATACTATTGGGTCAAATACTAGATTTTGGTGGTTTGCTTCATAAACATCTAGGGTTAGTGAACTGCTTGACTATGAATGGGTGAATGATTCAACAAATAGTGCCAGGCAGCTTACCCACTTCTCAGTTTGTGTGTTTAGGCCCTCTGGACACACTGCAGGAAGCCCTGACACCACTTCAAGGCCTGCCAGGCAGGTGTTCTGAGGGTAGTAGAGGACAGAATGTGAGCAGGTAAATTAGAAATTGAGAAAAGGGCCATGGAGGTATGAAGCAGAGTAAGACCTAATAGCTGTCCGTGATCAGAGTGGGTTTGTGTGTGTGTGTGTGGTTTTGCTTTTTGTTTTTGAGACAGATTATCACTGTGTATCTTTGGCCTGGAACTTGATATGTAGACCAGGGTGGCCTTGAACTCAGAGTTGCATCTGTCTCCCTCTTTCTCCTTAGTGCCTGGATTGGGTGTGGAACATGTCTGGCTAGAGTTCTTTTTGAGGGAAGCGAGGAACCAGTTTTGTGGGGTATTGGAGAGAGTGATACTCAGGTGGAAGGAATAGCAGGTGCTCATACAGGAATAGATTGTTGTCCTTTCTTCCTCCCTCCCTCTCCCCTTCCTCTCCCCTTTCCTCCCTTTCTTCCCCTCTCCTCCCATCTCTTGGAAAGATAGATGGATGACGTGCATGACAGGTATGCCTGTTTAAGATGAGTTAGAGAGAAATGGTAGGTTGGTGAAGGGATTTTTCACTAGTACAAATGAAGATTTGTGACTGAGGTTGGGGGAAGAGATGCATACCTTAGATGACTTTTGCTGCTTGGGTACACTGTAGGGGTGGTTACTAGTCTAGCTAGGCTGGAGATGTAGAGTGATGGATAGAGGTATACGAAGAAGCATAGAATTTGGGGATTAGCTTTGTGCTTTCCAGTCAGGACAGTATTACTGTATGATTCACAGAATTTAAGAAGCTATGTAATTTTTATGCAGCAAGCACATTTTTAAAAAGTTTCCGCAATATCCATATAAATGTGAAAAAAAAAAGTTTAGGTGCATGAGAGGCTAGGGCAGTAGGATTACTAAATAGTTCAAGACCTGCCTGGCAACTTTGGAGACCCCATCTCAAAAGAAAGTCTATTGTAGTTCTTGCCTTTAATCCCAACTCTCAAGAGACTGAAGCAGTTAGAGGCCAGCATGGTTTACTTAGGGAGAGTTCCACATCAGGCAAATACTGTCTCAAAAAAAAGGAGTAGGGATAGAGCTCAGTGGCATAATACTACCCTCTTAATGCAAGCCGTTGGGTTCAGTACCCAGTACCACAAAAAAAAAGCTTTAATAACCACTGCTCTAGGGGAGAGGGGAGGGAAATTAGCAAGGATTATAGAGGGGATGATTATAGAATGATCAAAGTTTATTACATGAAGTTTGAAAAGTCATAATGAGCTAGCTGGTAGTGTTGGTGCTCAACTTTAACCCCAGCACTTGGGAGGCAGAGGCAGGTGGATCTCTGTGAGTTTGACGCCAGCCTGGTCTACAGAGCCAGTTCCAGGACAGCCAGGACTGTACTGAGAAAAACCCTGTCTCTGAGAACTTAAAGAACACTCCCCCCCCCCCAAAGTTTGATAGCATAGGGTATACCTGCTTCAATTGCCACTGGAACATCATGTCTTTCTTGTTATGGTGGAGGTTGAAAATTTAAGCTCAAGTACAGTCTTCAAATTGATTTTGTTTGGCTCACACAGAGTTAAAATTTGAATTAGTTGTCAGCAATTAAAAACAGGCATATGGGGCTGGAGAGATGGCTCAAATTAAGAGCACTGACTGTTCTATTTGAGGAACTCAGTTCAATTCCCAGCACAACTGTAATTCCAGGATTTGACACCCTCACACAGATGTACATGCAGGGAAAAACCAAGGCATGTAAAATATAAATACATCATTTAAATAAATAAAAACAGGTATATGTAAATATGGATTCAAGCTGCTCTTGAAAAATTAGTTCTACCAAGTTGTGGATCTGTTCTGTATCTCTTGTAATTAAGACATTTCTTTTCCTGTTTGCCACAGACTTTAGCACCTACTAGAGCTTTATTTCTTTGGGCTTTATTTATTTAGGCTTTTTTTTTCCCCTCAGATTTTTTTTCTGATTTTATTTTTTTCCTTCCATTGAAAATATTTTTTATCTTTTTCTCACATAATATGTCCTGATAGGGCCTCTTTCTCCCTGGCTGCCCTGGAACTCACTGTAGACCAGGCTGAATTACTAGAGATCACCTGCCTCTGCATCCTGGGTGCTGGTATTAAAGGCATGCACCACTGTGGCTGGCCTAATAACATCCTTTAAAAAGATTTTTTTTTTTTAAAGGGAGGAACCCCTAAAACATGGAAATACTTTGTTTTGGAACTGAAGCCCAAG
The DNA here is from genome assembly GCA_030556225.1 of Cricetiscus sungorus. NCBI lineage: Eukaryota > Metazoa > Chordata > Mammalia > Rodentia > Cricetidae > Cricetiscus > Cricetiscus sungorus. The sequence continues at coordinate 120,813,481 of JANBXA010000734.1, read as the reverse complement.
GAGTTTTAAAAGGCAGAGCCTTTAAAAAGACATTAAACTGCCTTCTGCCCTTGCCTTTTTTAGCTGGCTTATGTTCAGAGTCTCCACTTCGGTTCTGCCTGGTTTACTCTGTAGCATCTGGAATGTTGTGACTGCATAGCTTATCCTGCCCCAGAAGACAGGCCAAGCAAAGGGAAAGGCTAAGTATGAGAGTTTGGGTTGGTTGTCTGAGGTGTTTGCTGTATGTGTAGTATTGCCTTCCTCTATTTCCAGTGGCTTCTGAAGCTGAGGCAAGAGGTTCACATGTTCAAGGCTCTCTGGGCTATGTAGCAAGTCTGAAGTAAGTCCTGGTAGCATAGCAAGACTGCCTCCAAAAGATGAAGGGGCTTTGGGTATAGGGCGCCTACCTCGCGTTCAAGAGCTCTAGGTTCAATTTTCAGTGCTGCCAAAAAATAGTTTGGGAATTATTTTTATTTTGTTTGTTGCTTTATTTATTTGTTTACTGGTTGTCAAGGTAGGGTTTCTCTGTGTAGCCCTGCCTGTCCTGGAACTTGCTTTGTAGATCAGGCTTGCCTCAAACTCAGAGATCTGCCTGCCTCTGTCTCTTGATTGCTGGGAATAAAGATGTGTGCAGGATTTATATTTGAACCCATGGCCTCAAGCATGTTAGATAAATACCATGGAGCTATAGTCTCAACCATATCTATTTTTAAAAATTTATTTTTATGGATAAGAATGTTGTCTGCCTGCTGTCTGTGTGTCTGTATGTATGTATGTATGTATGTATGTATGTATGTATGTATGTATGAGGCCTCATGTCCTGCAAGACCCCCTGGAACTGCCCCATTAGAGTTGGTTGTAAGCTACCTTGTGGGTGCTGGAAACTGAACCTGAGTTCTCTGCAAGAACAGCAAGTTTTCTAACTCCTAAGCCATTTCTCCAAACATTCATCCAGGATTTGTATATTTACTTACTGTTTATTTTGATGCTTGACAGTTTTATTAGGGTTAGTGGTGTTTGGTTTTTTTCTTTGTTTTTTTTTTGTTTGTTTGTTTGTTTTTATTATCTGCCTCCAACTAACAGACCTAACTGCTTCTATTGCTCTTTATTAATACGAGAGTAATGACTGGTCAGGCAACTAGCCACATGGCTTCTAAGAAAGAGCAAGAAAGCCTGTGACCAAAAAATTGAGGTTTGGAGAAAGAAGAAGGAAGTCAATGCTGTTTAGAAAAGTGGGCGAGCCTAGCAGAGCTATGAGGCGGGGACTCCATAAGTGATTGCCCAGAAGAACTTCTATTTTTAAAATTAATACATGTATGTGAAATCTATTACTTTGCTTTTAGTAATTCTTTTCTTTTTTGCTTTTAGTAATTCATTTTTTTAAAGTTAATGGTTAATAACCGGCTTCTCTCTATTTTAGTAGAAAGGTGGGATTAATAGGGAATTGATGGAGTAGTTAGCTGAATTGAGGGAGTTTCCTAAATTCACTTAGGAATTTTCATTGCCAGAAAGCCAGCATTACTTCAGGAGGCTATGGGTTTCACCTTCAGTGCCAAAGATAGTAAAGTTGTACAGTATCCTGGCTTCCAGACATAGGGGAATCAGGGAAGAAAAAAGATGCTTGCCACTGAACCCGATGATCATTCAAGAGTTTGATCTCCAAGCCCCATGTGGTGAAAGAAGAGAATTGACTTCTGCAAGTTGTTTTCTCTAATTGCTCTCTCTCTTTATCTCTCTCTCCCTTCCCCTCTCTCCCTTTTCTCTCTCCCCCTCCCTCATCTCTGTCTCTGTGTGTGTGTTACCTGTTTGTTGGTCTGCACCATCTCTATGCTAGATCCCCTGGAACTGGACTTAGAGGATGATTATGAATGTTCCTTGGGTACTTGGGATTTAAGTCAACCCAGGTCCTCTTTAAGAGCACTTAGTGGACTTCTAAACCATCTCTCCAGTCCCTTTCTCTTTTCTGAAACAAATGTTTATTGTGTGTGTGTGTGTGTGTGTGTGTGTGTGTGTGTGTGTGTGTGTGTGTGTGTAGGGAATGTATGTGAAGGTCTGAGACCCACTTTTAGGAGTTCTTATAGATTCTGGGGAAATCAGGCTAGTTGTGACATCAGGTGCTGTTATATCTTGTGAAGTGCCCCCACCACCATTTTTTTGAGACAGGATTACTTTGCCCACTCCTAATTGGCAATTTTCTCGTTTCAGCCTCCCAAATGTTGAGATTGTAGGCAGGTACCACTTACCTACAAACAATAGAATTCTTTTTAGTGGGTTGGGTTGAGGCAGTAGCTATGGCTGTCTTAGAACTAGCTCTATAGACCCAGCTGGCCTTGAACTCATAGAAATTTGCTTGCCTTTGCTTCCCAAGTGCTAGAATTATTGGTGAAATTGTTTAACTGTTAATACTGGTCTGTAATACTTCTTTACCCTCATCCTTTTCTTTCTTTCGTTTTGTTTAAGCTTAGGTCTTCTAACACTGACCCCACACACACACACACACACAAATAAGCCATCTCTCTAGCCTCTAAAGTAGAATTTTTGTTGTGGTTTTCAAGCAATAATAGAATCTTTGAGCTATAGTAGGCATTTTATCACTTCCTCTCATTCCAGAAATACACCGACTGTAAATTGGAGAAGCCAGTGGTGCTGCTGGTGTTTTTCAGAGGCAGTTCAAGTTGAATTATTAATTCTACTAAGGTAAATGCCTGGGAAAAAAGGATTTTAATAACCTCACTCATTAAAAAAAACTTTTATATTTTTAATTAGGGCTTTATAGTGAGACTGTCTTAAAAACACACACGCCAGTTACATTAAACTTTTTATTGAGAAAATTTGTAAATAGGTTCTATGGTGTGTGTCTGTCTAAACATGCCTTTGTACATGCAGAGGCCTGGGTAAGGCATTGGGTATCTTCTTCTGTTACTCTGATGTAGTCCTTCCATCAGGGTCTCTGAATCTGGAGTTCTTTATGTTCCTACTGAACCCCATTGATTATTCTGTCACCATCTTCTCCCAAGCTGATGTTGCAGGAACTGGTGGGATGCTCAGCTTATATGGGTACTGGTCCTCATGATTGCACAGCAAGCTGTCTTACAGTAGTAGTAAATTAACATAACAAAATAGATTCAAACCAGAGATGGTAGTACATGCCTATTAATTTCAGCATTTAGGAGGTAGATTAGGCAGGATCAAGGCCTTCAAGGCTAATTTCAGCTACACAGTTAGATGAGACCCTGTCTCAAAGAACTAAAAATAAATACACTTACATGTTTTTCTTCTAAATCTCTGTGGTAAGTTTGTAGGAAGAAGACTTGCTCTTTAAACATGACTCATGTGTAGTAAAGTGTGGTAGTGTGTGCCTCTAATCTCAGCACCCTGGAAGCTAAAGCCTTAAAAACAAAGCACGAGTGTGTATAAAAAGATGTGAAACTTTCTTTTCTCTTGCCATGACAAAGGTAACTTGAAAGATTTGGGGTTCACGGGTTCAAGAGGATTGAGGTGTATTATATGATCATGGCGGTGAACATTGCAGCAAGCAGCAGGCATGGCACTGGCGCAGCAGCTGGGAGTTCACCTCCAGATCCACAAACAGGAAGCAGAGAGAAGATAAAGACACTGGGCCTGGCCTGGGCTTCTAAACCTCAAAGTTCACCTCAGTTGACACCTCTTCCAACAAGGCTATAAATTCCTAATCCTTCCCAAACAGTTCCACCAACTGGGGAACCAAATAATCAAATTGTGCCGATGGTGGCCATTCTCATTCAAACCACCACATTATCTTTCCTAATAGAATTGTAAATAAGTTTTGTATATTAAAAAAAGAAAGAAAGAAAAAACCCCACAAAAGTGCAGGGCATTGGTGGTACATGCCTTTAATCTCAGTACTCAGGAGGCAGAGGCAGGTGGATCTTGGAGTTCAAGGCCAGCCTGGTCTACAGAATGAGTTCCAGGACAGGCTTCAAAGCAATACAGAGAAACCCTGTCCTCCCATCTTGGGGAGGAAAAAAAAAATAAAGTGAATAGCTATGTATCAGTGGTGGGAGGAACTGTTATGTGTTATAGAGACCATGACCTATTCAATCTTTGGAATATTCCACTTCAGCCTCCCCAATAGCTGTGACTCTGGCTTTGCACCAGTGAGCTGACTCTGGTAATGATTTTAAGAAAATAGATAAAGCTGAAGAAATGGCTCAGTGTTTAAGAGCACTTGCTGCTCTCTAAGGGACCAACAATCAACCTAAATTTGGTTCCTAGCAAACTTAGGTTGGGCAAACTATGTAACTCCAGTTCTAGGGGATCCAACACCCTGTTCTGGCCTCTGTAGGCACCCATACATGTGCACACACAGGGGGAGGGGGAATGAATTGATTTTTTTTTTTTTTTAAAATGGTGACTATAACAATTGCCTGCCAAGTTAGTTTAATAATGAGAACTGAAAGGACATCATAGACCATTAGTTAAGTTAGAAAAGCTCAACGTTTTTCTAAGAAATGAGAAAATATTCCCAGTGGTAATGCATACTCATTTAAAATGATTGCAGTCACTCTCTGAGGGACAAGAGGAGCCTCTGGGATGAGTCAAAGATGTCTAAATTGCCCATTCTATTGTTCATTCTCTTTCTCTACTGATGAAACACTAATTGCATAGATGATCATGATCTTAATAGAACCTTTGTATTGAGGATATTCTCAGGAGAAAACATAGCAAGTTGCTTACACTGGAGACTTTATAGGGGAAAAGTTTTAAGTGAATGGCCCCTCAGCTTAATGTTGATTTCTGCCCACCAACAACATCAAAGTGGTTTTGTTGTTGTTTTCTTTCTTTTGTTTTGTCTTGTTTTATCAAGACTGAGAATTCTCTGTGTATCCCTGGCTGTCCTGAAATTTACTCTGTATACCAGACTGGCCTGAAATTCAGACATTGCCTGCTTCTGTCTCCTGAGTACTAGTATTAAAGGTATGTGCTGTCACCACCACCACCTGTCATCAAAGACCTGTCTTGATACAGATCTTTTCTCCTAGTGTATTTCTTTAGTGTAGGACTGGCCAATAAAAGAACCAATAAAACCAATAAAAGAACACAGCAGGTTATTTTGTATGAGAGTATATCTGACCACTTATTAAACAGAAGTAAATCACAATAAAAATAAAATATCTGAAATCTGAGGAAGTTTTCTCAGTATGCCCTCTGGCCATCCTAAAGCAAAACATAGTTTAAAGATATATGGGGTACCAGGTGCTAGAGTGTTGACTCTGCAGTAAGAACTTACTGCTCAGCTGGGCAGTGGTGGCGAATACCTTTAATCCCAGCACTTGGGAGGCAGAGGCTGGTGAATCTCTTGAGTTAGAGGCCAGCAAGTTCCAGGACAGCCTCCAAAGCTACAGAGAAACCCTGTCTTAAAAAACAAAAAGCAGCCAGGCAGTGGTGGCACACGCCTTTGATCCCAGCACTCGAGGGACAGGGGCAGGCGAATCTCTGTGAGTTTAAGGCCAGCCTGGTCTACAGAACGAGTTCTAAGACCGGCTCCAAAACAAACAAAAACCTTACTGCTCTGGTATAGGACCTGGTTTCAGTTCCCAGAACCCACATAGCAACACATGACCATCTGTAACTCCAGTTTCAGGGGGTCTGACTGGCATCTGAGGGCATCAGGCATGCATTTGATGTACAAACATACAGGCAAAACAAACTTTTTAAAATGTATTTTGTGCCATATCCTTTTGTATGCAGGTAAAAATTTTTATTTAAACCGAACTGTTGTTTATTTACTATTCCTTTTGGATGGAGCAAGAAATGGTAATTCTCAGTTTTCTTTGTTTTGATTTTATTTTCAGGACACAGTTTCTCTGTGTGTAGCCTTGACTTTCATGGTATGCTCTGTTGACTATGCTGGCCTTGAACTCAAGAGATTTACCTACCTCTGCCTCACAGAATGCTGTGACTAAAGATGTGTGTTGAGCTAGGATTTTCTTCTTAAGTATCAGATAGGGGTATTATTCCTGGCCTTTATTAATACACGCACACTCTTTCTGAAAATTTAATTTCCTTTTTTTTTTTTTTATTAATTTTTGTTTTGTTTTTAGCCAGAAAATTGGGCTAGAGAGATAGCTTAGTGGTTGAGAACACTGACTGCTCTTCCAGAGGACTCAAGTTCCAGTTTTAGCACCCACATGGCAGCTTACTCCTGTCTGTAATTGCAGTTACAAAGGATCCAATACCCTCACACAGAAATACATGCAGGCAAAACACTAATGCACATAAAATAAGATATATATCCAACACACACAAACAAAATCCCAGAAAATTGTGTAGGTAGTGGAGTTAATGGATTTGCTATAGCTAGCTATTATAACAAAATGTGTTAGTGCCTGATAGTTCTGTAGGTCAGAAGTTCAAAATCATGGTATTGACATGACAGGTTGTTGGTTCAATCTGAGACCTGCAAGGGATGATTTATTCTTTTCTTGGTTTGTGGTTGGTCATCTTCTCCCTGTGTCTTAGGTTTTTCTTTTGCATGTCATATCTGTCTCCCAAAATTCTGTTTATAAAGATAGAGTTCTATTCCTCAGTAGTATCTCTATCCCCTAATAAAGACTCATTCTAGGGTGCTAGAGACTGAGGACTTCTTCATTTGGAATTGAGAGGGTGAGTGGGCCACATTGTTACAGAAATGGTTTCTCTGTACTTTGGGCCTGGTTTTCTGCTGTAGTTAACATATTAATATTCTGTGTCATATTAATAAGGTGTTACCTTATTAACAGCAAGAAGATTTAAAAAGAAGTGATGCAATTTGGGAAAGCTCTCTGGTGTTTTTACCACTGTTTACCAAAATAAACCAGAAAATTTCCAGAAACAATTTTCTACCTGTAATTACAGTGGGACAGGGAACTTGTCAGCTTTATTTTCTGTATTTTCAAACACAAGTATGCATAGGGCAGAAAGTGTTCAGTGAATCTTGATAGAATAAGAAGAGTGCGTCAATGTATTTTATTTTAAATTGTGTGTATGTGTCTGTGGGTATGTGCACCTGAGTACAGGTGTCCTTGGAGGTCAGAGGCATTGGATCCCCTGGAGCGGTAAATTTCGAGATGTCCAGTGTGGGTGCCAGACACTAAGCCCAGGTCCTTTGCAAGAGCAGTATGTTCTCTTAATGGTTGAGCTTTCTCTTCAGCTTCTAATTTAGGTTTTGTTTGTTTGTTTTGGAGACAGTCTTACTATATATAGCCTTGGCTGGCCTGGAACTGGATATATGTAGACCAGCTGGCATTAAACTCACAGAGACCTGCCTGCCTCTGCTTCCTGAGTGCTGGGACAAAACGTGTGCACTACCACTCTATAGTGTTTAGTGTGGTTTTGTTTTTTGAGATAGTCTCTCTGTAGCCCAGGCTGATCTCAAACTTGCCCAATCCTCCTGCCTTGATTTGGAAGTCCTGTTGAGATAACAGGACTGGGCCTCCATTCCTGGCATTATACCATACTTCACTATACTATCTTTATTCTATGTTTTGAATAACTTTTAATAATGTGAAGGAATGCCAGCTGGAGGGCAGATGGGTTTATTCTGGGTCACAGTTGTCAGGAATACAGTCTGTCCTAAGGGAAGCTGTGGCAGCAGGAACAGAGTGTTCTAGTCAGTGCTCTAGTCATGTAGTATGGGAGATAGTTCAAAAGCAGTGATGAATGCTTGTGTTCCTGTCGAACCTCAGGCCATGGGATTGTACCATACCATTTATATATGTTGGGTCTTCCCGCCTCAGCCTAATCTAAAAACAAAACTAAACAAAAAAAAAAAAAAAAAAAAAAACTCTCCTAGACAGACCTAGAGATTTGATTCTATAGTGATTCTAAACCCTGTCAAGTTGACAAGATTAGCCATCAGTTAAATTCGGTATTTTCATTAAGTTGTACAAATCTTAGATTCTTATGTGAAAATCAGCCTTGAAATATTACTCCCCTCTGCCTATTGTATTGTGTACTTTGTGGACAATAAGTAAAAGTTTTTTCTGCCTATTTACTGAGAAGTAATATGGCCCTGTTCCTTAAAAAAGCGAGCAGTAGATAGTTGTTTGAAATGTGACAGACTAGAAACTAATTCACTCACTGGAAGGAAATGTGGCCTCACCAGTCCCTCAGCCGAGTCCCTCACCAGTGAGATCACCACTTCTTCCAGTGACCTGATGCTTCTTGTACTTGCTCTTGGTGTATTACCCCACACACATTTTAGTGCATTTAGAAGTTAAATGGTCCAGATGGTTAGTGCCTTTGTTTTCAGGTAGATTGGCTAGGTTTTTAAAAAGGAGCAAAATGTGTGAATTGGAAATGATTTTTTCTACTGTATGTGTGTATTTGTGTGTTGTCTTTTAAGAGCAGCTCAAAGCTCTTTTTTTTGTCAGTAATAAAGAGCTGTTCTGAAGTTTAAGACAGGGTCTTGGAACTCATTATGTGCGTTAGGCTGGCCTAAAACTCAACAGAAATCTATCTGCCTTCCTCCCTGGTTCTGAGACTAAAGGCTTCTCTTAATCATGTCTGGCTTCAGATCCTCATTTTATGGATCAGCAAGTACGGTAGTAAAAACACGTGCTCCATAAATAAAGGTTTTGGCTTATTTGAGAGCAGTTATTTCTGTAAATTGCTTTCATTTGGTGAGCCCAAGTCTTTGCTTGCTACCAGTTAGGGATTTTAGATTTTAGTTGCCCATTTGTAACAATTAGAAAGATTGTTTGACTTATCCATATGGGTGTTGATATTATCAGGGAGAAGAAAAACAGTTTTCAGTAGCTAAACAAGGAGCCAGAATGATATCTTTCATTAGTGGGTAGCTGGTAGTTGGGCTTAAACTCACTTTTCCCACCCACTCACAGAATACAGGACATCCGGTAGTCTTTGGAGGCTGAACTCTATTAGAATAGAGATTGGCTTAAATAGCCAATAATAGCCATAATGCATCACAGTTCCCTTAGAAAGGAATCAGCTATTATTCTTAAATTTGGGGTGGCAAAATTTTGAACACCATCCTCCACCCAGTCTTGGTTTTTCAAGAAACAGGCCTGCCGCAAATCGGAGGTCTGCTTGCCTCTGATTCTCCTCTTTTTTTGTTGCACAGTTTAGCATGAATTTTCTGAGACTAGTTACTTGATGTTCCAGTTTGTCATATGAGGAAATACCGAGGGTAGAAAAGGAAGAACAGACTGACTTTTGGGATTGAACCACTGTGAATAATAACTTGGTTCAATGTCAGTATTGTGATGGTTTTTTCTCCTTCCTTCCTTCCTTCCTTCCTTCCTTCCTTCCTTCCTTCCTTCCTTCCTTCCTTCCTTCCTTTCTTTCTTTCTCCTCTTTTGGTTTTTTGAGACAGGGTTTCTCTTGTGGCTTTGGAAGCTGTCCTAGAACTAGCTCTTGTAGACCAGGCTGGCCTCAAACTCAGAGAGATCTGCCTGCCGCTGCCTCCTGAGTGCTGGGACTACAGGCGTGTGCCACCACTGCCCTACTAGGTTTGTTATTTCTTAATTGTTGTACTTTAGGCAACAGGAGCTAACTTAGGCATTCTTTCACTAAGCCCTGTGCTAGATTATTTTAAGTGTTTGTGTGTGTGTAGTATAAATAATGTATAAATGTATAATATACAAATGTATTTGTATCTATTGCTTATTTAAAAGCAAACCTTAACCAAATTGCATAAAATTAAAAAAGTAATAAATAATGTCTTTATTAATCCCAGCACCGAGGAGGCAGAAGCAGGGAGATCTTGAGGTCAGATTGGTCTAGATAGTAAGTTCCTGGTCAGCCAGGGCCACATAAGATCCTGTCTCAAAAATAAACAAAAAAGTATTTCAATACTTCATTGATGAATAATTTTGTCTTTATAGCATTCAGATTTTAAGAATCTTCAAGTTGTTTTAGCAGTGGAGTTACCAGAAGAATGACTCTTAACCTTTATGAAAGCGTTTGATGCATGTGTGAATATTTTCTAAAAATTGTAAGACCTGAATTAAAATTTTTTTACTCATCAGCACAAATTAATATATGAGCCATTTAACAGCAGAAGGAGTCAGAAAGAGATTTGTACCTGCTTCTTGAATATAGGTGGAATCCAAAGTCTTTGAAGTGTTCCCTAGAGGTATCGCAGCTGCTCTTAATGTTGTTTCCCCTCTCTCCCCTCTTCTGTTACTCTGGAGAGCACAGTCTCTGGAGAAATGAGGAAAATAGTAAACACATTTAAAATTTCACCTGAGCTCTGCTTTCCTACCCCATCTACCCTGAGGCGAACAACACACATAGGGCATGCTGTTTTAATTTTGTACCTGGTGTTTCTTTTCCCCGTTTTTCTTTCCATTCCCTCCCTTCATTTTTTGAGGTCAGGTGGTCTGACCTTTATTTGACTTCTTATCCTTTTGTCTATCTCCTCAGTACTAAGATGACAAACATACATCACCATATTCAAGTTTTATTTGCTTTGGAGATTGAATCCAGGGTCTTGTGTGTGTTAGGTAGCCACTGCTAACTGAACCATATATAACCTCAGCCATATTTCAGTTATCTGTTGATAGGAATGTCAGTGTACTGCCTTTAGCATGGCAATTGAAAGTTCCCTTCTTTCTCTTCCTTTTTTTGGTATGCCAGATCATACAATTTGGTTCTGTTGATAATAAATATCTCAGGGAGGGGTTGGAGAAATGGCTCAGTGATTAAGAACACTATTGTTCTTGCAGAAGATTCTAGTTTGGTTCCCTGAACCCATTTAGTGCCTCTTTACAGCTATCCCTAACTCTAACTCTGAGTTTCAAAGCACCTGACACCCTTTGCTGCTGGCCAGGAATGCTCCTTGTGCACATATAGACATGTATGCAGAATACTGAAGCACATGCAATAAATCATAAGTAATATACAGTAGGAATAAAAATATTGCAGTAGGAAGCCAGGAGGATGCTCCCTGGGAGAAATGTTTGCTCTGCAGGCCTAGCAACCTAAGATTGGTTTCCCAGAACTCACATAAAAGCCAGATGCAATATGCAAGTGCTTTTTGGTGTTTTTAATTGACACACTGTCTTTTTTTTTTTTTTTTTTTTTTTTTTGGCAGAGGGAGGGGAACACAGGGTCCCATTTTGTAGCCCTGGCTGGCCTCAGATTTACAGAGATCTGTCTTTGCTTCCTAGTGTAGTGATTAAAGGTGTGTACACTGTTCTTAGCCTTGAGATTACTTGCTCAGTTTGATTCTCCTAAAGAATATGGAGACTAGCCTGGTGATGGTGGTGTACTCCATTAATCCTACTCCTCGGGAGGCAGAAGCAGGTAGATCTCTTTGAGTATGAGGCTAACCTGGTCTACAGAGCTAGTCTAAGAGAAGTCTGTGCTACACAAAGAAACCCTGTTTTGAAGAACCCTCTCCCCCCACCAAAAAAGGATATAGAAACTAGAAAGTCAGTGAGTCTGGAGAAATGGCTGAGTTGGTAAAATGCTTGCTGTGGAAGTATGAGGCCTTGAATTATGATTGCTAGCAGCCACCTAGAAATCTAGTCTGGGGCTAGAGAGATGGCTCAGTAACTGAGAGGTTGTACTATGGTAGGGGATCTGAGTTCAATTCCCAGCACCTTCATTGGGCAACACACAACAGTCTACTGTAACTCTTAACTCATGGGGATTTGATGTTCTCTCCTGGCCTATACGTACAGACAGGGTACACATGGTTGTGAGTCACAGTGTGGTAGGAGCTGAACTAAGGTCCTCTGTTGGAGCAGTAGTACTTAACCACTCATACATTTCTCTAGCCTCAAATAATGTAACAATAAAAAGTAGTATGAGGTAGTTTTGCTTTTTGAGTTGGGGGTCTCACTATTAAGCTCTGACTGGTCTGTAACTAGACAGACCCCTATCCTCTTGCCTCTCCTCCCAAGATCTAGGATTTTGGTGTTTATGAACATTCCTGGCTATGAGTTGGTTTTTAAAATAATTTTGTTGTGCCCAGATGACCCCACTCCCCACCCCCAGTGCTTAGAGAAGTTGGGATTTGTAGACTCATGCATTTGATTGAATGTATCCTCTTACATTAGGTATTATTGAACATCGACCTTCTCTTCCAAGATGTCAAAAACAAACAAATCCAAGTCTGGGTCTCGCTCTTCTCGCTCAAGATCTGCATCCAGATCTCGGTCTCGATCGTTTTCCAAGTCTCGGTCCCGAAGCCGATCTGTCTCCCGGTCAAGGAAGCGCAGGCTGAGGTAAGGGGGGTATGGGTTTGTATGTTGAGATGGTGATTTGTTGTTTGGAGTATTGGAGGACTTTTGTCACTTTTATTCATATCACATGGCAGTTAGGATGGGCTTTCTTTCTTTGTCATGCTGTTTGCTTAATTCATGTTCTTTGACCATGCAATATTTCCACTCACTTTAGAAGTTTGTGTTTATAAACTCCTTGCTTGAAATCATATATCTGATTATCTTTACTAATGTGATTTTGAAGGCTTAAGCCAAACATCAGCAATGAAAGGACAAGTAAGAGTTAATAGTATTAATATCATTGCATTGGAGAGATACCATAATACACTAAACTCAGAAATCATGGGTATATATTTAATGTGCTGGTCACTGACAAGTAGCATTTATTTAACAAAACAGATCTTAAAACTAAAAGTCAGGCCAGGTGGTTGGTGGTGCACACCTTTAATCCCAGCACTCGGGAGACAGAGGCAGTCAGATCTCTTGAGTTTGAGAACGGCCAAGGCTACATAGAGGAACCATGTCTCATTAAAAAAAAAAAAAAAAAAAAAAAAGATCTAGGCTGACATTGAACTTGAGATTCTTATGTCTCATCCTCTTGAATCCTAGGACCAAAAGGGTTTAAATTTTCTAAGGATTGATTTTTAAATAGCATTTAATGCTTATAATTTTTTTTTTTTTTTATGTGAGTAGTGGGAAATACTGAACGGGATCTTTGTGTAGTTTTTTTTTTCTTTCAAATCTTGCTGGCAAGGTACTACTGTATCATTTTATCCTTTTAGAAATCTCCTAATAAGTATCTAGAGAATCTTTTTCTTGAGAATTTATTATGACCTTAAAGCTTCTTTAGATAAAGAATAAAGTTTTATTCTTGATGGCTTCTGTAGCTCAGTATAACACTTAAACATTAAATGTGCATTTGGCTAAAGAAAAATTTATTCCCTTTCCTAATAAAAGTAAGTTAAAGCTCAATGGAATCTGTGGAAAGCCAGAAATTAAACAAAAGGGGATATAAGAAGACCAAAGGGGAAACTACTGATTTTATGTTTATACCTCAAGAGATTATGTTAAGGCCATTGGATGGAACAGAGAGGCTCATCCGTGAGCTCTGTCTTGTACCCAGTCTTGATTTAGGCGACTTAAATTTCATTTCAGTTCATTTTGTTCTGAAAGATACTGTTTTAAAATTTAATTCGTTAAATGGAAGGTAAATAATTGGTTCAAAGCCAAGCATGACTGAACAGCCAAAGCTAAACAACAAAGTTGAACTGACAGACCAAATTGAAACATGCCAACCATCTCTGAAAACAGCGGGAATTCTGGGCAGATCTTCTTTTCTGATTTGGCTTGACAGTTGACTTGAAAAATGGGTGGGTCTAGAGCCATTTTGTTACCTAGTAGGCTGTTAACTCTGGAAGAATATTTTTTTTTTTTTGCCCCTAGAAAACATGCTTTTTATCTTGACTGTTGCCTGACTTCTGTTTTTAAGAAGCAGATAAGTTTGCCACTGTATGCTCACTTTTTAATTTCTGGCTTATCTGTTTCATGGTTTTGTTTTTGTTGTGTCCTTTTGTTTTCCCTCTCCTACAAGGAAAGTATCTATCCTGAGAATTTGAGAAACCATGCCTTTAAATTAACTAACTGCTGCGTTCTACCGAATTGGAGAAAGTTCATTTTTTTTCCCTTCATTTCACAGACTGTATCCTTTTCAGTGACTCCTTAAATAACTTCCTTTGCAGTCTGCAGAGCCTCATGTGACTGCAGGTTTGGATGCAGGGGCCCACAGGGTCCTCCCTTACTCTAGTGATTGGTAACAGAAGCAGCAGTAGGCCTAAGTGCTGGTGATGGATCAGCTCCTTCAAACAGAGCCCTTCATTGGGGTCCTATTCCATTTCATAACCTGCATCTGTTTCTCCTTTCTTTTCTTAATTGTTACTGGTTCTGAATGAAAAATATAGAAGGTAAGTTTTTATTCTTGACTTTAAGTTTTGCTTAAATAGCAACCATTAGTCAGATAGTAGATGCATCTTTGCTAGTTAATTCTTTGTGGTGTAGATATATGTCTGAGAACGTTGAGCAATACTAGAAAACCAGTTCTTGGGCTGGAGAGGTGACTGAGAGGTTAAGAGCACTCTTCTAGAGGTACTGAGTTCAATTCCCAACAATCACCTGGTGGCTCACAACCATCTATAATGAGATCTGGTGCCCTTTTTAGGTATGTAGGCATATGTGCAGGCAAAACACTGTAAACATTAAAAAAAAAAAAAAGACAAATTTTCTTGTTCCTTTAAACTAAAAGTTAGATGCAAGCTTCTCCTTAAAAATACTATTTGCTTCATTTTCAAGTCCTTAACAGTTCCTCCTTGTCTACACGGATACTGTCCCAAGACTAGTAGTGTATACCTGGTACTAGACCTGATCCCTATACACAGTACTGTTTCTTCCTATATACACATCTCTGATAAAGGTTAATTTATAAACTAGCTATAGAAAGAGATGAACAGAATAAATAATTAACAATTTGTCACAATAAAAACTATTAAAACATGGTAAATGCTGCAGAACTGGCTGGCAAGGTAGCTCAGGGATAAAGGAGCTTTGTGGTGCCAAGCCTGAGGACATGAGTTTGATCCTGGCATCCACAAAGTAGAAGAAAGTGTTATCTTCAAGCTCCTACACATAATACACTGTGGCGTACACAGACCCACACAGATGCAAATAAATGGAGGCGGGGCACTAAAGAATTGTTTATTTCTGGAATTAACCACTTGGTAAGAGACTTTGCAAAGCAAGACCTTGAATAAAATAAGGAGAGAAGAGCTTTTCAAAGGTTTGTTTTTATTTTATATGTGTGTGAGTGTTTTGCCTGTCTGTGTGTGCTTGTGCACCTCATGCACACAGTGACCTTGGAGGCCAGAAGAGAGGCAGATTCCCTGAAACGAGTTAACAAATATCTGTGAGCCAGCATGTGAATGGTGACTTAAACCCAGGGGTGACTGCTTTGAAAGCAAATGCTTTTAACCACTGAGTCATCCTCTCTAGCTCCTTATTACTTTCTATTGCTTTTATTTGTGTGTATGTGTATGGGCAAGCAGTGCTACAGTGAACTTGAGGTCAGAGAACAGATTTCAGGAGTTGATTCTCGGCTTCTGTTATGTGTGTCTAGGGATGGAACTCTGGGTCGAAATGCTTGGTGATAGGCACCTTTTCTTCCTGAGCTTTCTGACCAGCCTCAGGAATTATCATTTTAAAAGCAAATGTAGCCAGGCATTCTGGCACATGGCTTTAATCCCAGCATTTGGGAGGCAGAGGCAGGCAAATCTTTTTGAGTTTGAAGCCAGAAACAGTCAGACCCTGTTTCAAAAACAAAACAATAAAAGCAAACATAGTACAATGTTTCTCCATGGGAGAGTGCTTGCTGAGAGTGTATACAGGTCTGTGTTTGGTTACTAGCACCAAAACAAACAAACAAAAACCCCAAAACCTCTCAGGCCAGTTTATTAACTAGAAAGACCACATTTAAACTGAAGTGCTATCCCTGTGTAGTAGGTAAATGCTCTACTAGTGAGCTACATCATAGTTCCTTCTAAATTTTGTTTTCAAACTGGGTCTTGCTCAATCCCCCAGGCCATCCTCTAATGCCAGTTCTCTCTCCTACCTAAGCTCCCAGGTTACTAGAATTGCACATACATATTAACATACTTATCTGAAGGGTGTGTGTGTGCGTGTGCATGTGCGCGCGCCTGAGCCTGCAGAGGCAATGTGAAGACATCTTTTGGAGCTGGAAATACAGATGGTTGTGAACTTAGGCTGTGGGCGCTGGGAACCAAATTTTGGTCCTCTGGAGATAGCAAGTGCTTTTAACCACAGAGCCATCTCTCTATTCCCTAGTTTTTTGTTTATTGAAACAATACCTTCAAACTTGCTGTGTAGCCTCAGGATATTGTTGCCTTCTCTTGGCTTGCTACTCTTGCCTTCACCTTGAAAGTGTTGGGGTTATAAGTGTGCACTACCATGCCTAGCTAGATTCTTATTTTAATTAGTAAAAAATAATGGATTTTGTTGTGTTGTTTTTATATATGAATACAATATCATGCTATTGTTCCTGAAACATTTTTAATATTTTGAGAAAGTATTTTTGCAGTATTCCCTATTAATACCATAATTCACAGAATAAATGGTATTCAAGAACCTTACCAAGTGCCCTTAATCCTAGCACTTGGGAGGCAGAGGCAGGTGATTCTGAGTTTGAGGCCAGCAAAGACTATGTGAGACAATGTCTCTTAAAAAAGAAGGTGTGGGGGGGAGCTCAATGAATTTATACAAACCGTTTTTTATTTGTTGTGTACATGTGTGATGTACATGTAGGAATCAGAGGACAACTTGTAGGAGGTGGTTCTCTCTGTCCTGTGGGTATTTGAGATCAGATCACTGAAAATGGAGCTCAGGTTGTCAAACTTGATACTGACTGCCCTGATCTTTAACTTACGGGCTGTCTTAGTTAGGGTTACTATTGTTGTGATGAAACACCATAACCAAAAGCAAGCTGAGGAGCAAAATGTTTTATTTGGCTTACACTTCCATATTGCTGTTCATCATTGAAGGGAGTTAGGCCAGGACCTGGAGTAAGAGCAGATGCAGAGGTAATGGAAGAGAGCTGCTTACTGGCTTACTCTACATGGCTTGGTCAGCGTGCTTTCTTACAGAGCCCAGGGATGGCCCCAACCCCTAATGGCCTGGGCCCCCTCCCCTGTTTATCACTAATTGAGAAGATGTCATCCAGGCCTGATCTTATGGAGGCATTTTCTCAATTGAGGTTCTGTCCTCTCTGATAACTCTAGCTTTTGTCAAGTTGATATAAAACCAGCCAATAGCCATATATTGGCCCTGTCTTTGGCCTTTTTGATGGCTTCTGGTTGTTCACAGCTTGTGTTCTTGAACATTTTATAGTCTCCTATGAGTCCCCAAGATTCTGTCAGTGGCTCCTTCAGAGCTCTGTATTAAAATGAACACAGTGATGGCCTTGAGCTGAGCTGAAAGGACCTTGTCCCTACCTCAATTGCTCTAGTCCTTTTGCTTGAGAGCCTTATGGTCAGATAGTGCCCTCTTGTGGCACCTCAGTGAGAATATTATGTGCAGCCACAGAAATTTGACCTAAATAGATGATTTCCAGTTTCTAGTACAGAATTAGTGTTTTGTGTTTTTGTGATCTGATTTTGGCAGATTCTTTAAAGTTTTTTGAAGGGGGGGGGGTGTTATGTTTCTGGTTTTGGTTTGGTTGGGTTTGGTTTGGGTTTCTCTGTAGCTTTGGACCCTGTCCTGGAATTTGTTCTGTAGACCAGTCTGACCTCAAACTCAGAGATCCACCTGCCTCTGCCTCACAAGTGCCAGGATTAAAGGCGTGCTTTATCACTGCCCAGCTCTTTTCAGTATTTTTTAATAGCTGTGCTTTTTGTTTGATCGTAAGCTGTTATAGTTGTGCTTTTACAGCCTCAGGTCTATTTAAGAAATTCGTAATCTACCAAGAAGGGGCTAGTGTAGAGTGGATGGACCTAAAGTGTTTGAGCCAGAGATCCTGAGTGGTCTCCCGTGCCTGTGTCTTCTTAGTTTACAAAATTGAGGGGGGGGGTGGATGTTTTAAGTTTATACACTGACTTTCAAAACAAAACTGAAATGATAACAGTAGGAATTGCAGTGTTGTCTTTATTGGCAGTTGTTTGTTGTTTGTTTTTAAATAAAAGTGCTGTATTAAAAAACATTTTCCCCATTCCCTTTCTCTGCAGTTCTAGGTCTCGTTCCAGATCATATTCTCCAGCTCATAACAGAGAAAGGAATCACCCCCGAGTGTATCAGAATCGAGATTTCCGAGGCCATAACAGAGGCTACCGGAGGCCCTATTATTTCCGTGGGCGAAACCGAGGCTTTTATCCATGGGGCCAATATAACCGAGGTGGCTATGGAAACTACCGGTCTAATTGGCAGAACTACCGGCAAGCATACAGCCCTCGTCGTGGCCGATCCAGATCCCGATCCCCAAAGAGAAGGTCCCCTTCACCACGATCCAGGAGCCATTCTAGGAACTCTGATAAGTCATCCTCTGACCGGTCAAGACGCTCCTCATCATCCCGCTCGTCATCCAACCACAGCAGAGTTGAATCATCTAAACGCAAGGCTACAAAAGAGAAAAAGTCCTCTTCCAAGGATAGCAGGCCATCTCAGGCAGCTGGTGATAACCAGGGAGATGAAGCCAAGGAGCAGACATTTTCTGGAGGTGCCTCTCAAGATACAAAAGGGTCTGAGAGCTCAAAGCCATGGCCAGATGCTACCACGTATAGCACTGGCTCTGCATCACGGGCCTCCGTTTCTGATCTGAGTCCCCGGGAGAGAAGCCCAGCTCTCAAAAGTCCCCTCCAGTCTGTGGTGGTCAGGCGAAGGTCACCGCGCCCTAGCCCTGTGCCAAAACCTAGTCCTCCACTTTCTAATACATCACAGATGGGCTCATCTATGTCAGGTGGTGCTGGATATCAGTCTGGAACACACCAAGGTCAGTTCGACCATGGCTCTGGGTCTTTGAGTCCATCTAAAAAGAGCCCTGTGGGTAAGAGTCCTCCAGCCACTGGCTCTGTATATGGTTCATCTCAGAAAGAGGAGAGTGCTGCTTCGGGAGGAGGAGCAGCGTACACAAAAAGGCAAGTGTCATTTTCCCATCCCCATGTGGTTATCACTAGGTAGCAGCTTTGTTGTTGTAACACCTGAATTAGATCTCTGATTAATGGTAATAAGATAATTAATTCCTGTTTCCTCAGCTTTTCATTAGCTGACATTGAAAGACTCACCCAGGGAAACTTTACTTGATTCTAGCTCTCTTAAATTTGTATTGCTGCATAAGCTTCTTTAAAAACTTGCCTTGGATTGTACCAGTCTAAGCTAGAACACAGTAGAGGTTCTTGCATCAGCTACCAAAAATATGTCTTTGCCAAAATGACTGGCCATTGGAGCTGTAGACCTTTAGGATCCACCATCTGCCATGATTGATACACATTGATTGGGGTCTGTGATGAAGAACCATACGCTGAGGAGACTAGGCAAAATAAGAAAGTCCAAGGCTTAGTCCAAAAACACAAGGTGGGCGTATGCCCCTGTAGAAGCTCCCTGGCTTCATACTAGGAGAATGCATGGCAGTACTTTGTTCCTTTGTCCTGGAAGAGGGCATGGTAAGTTTGATACAAATTGTTCCTGTGTGGATTGGATGAAATGGAAGGTTACAGGAAAGGTGCCAGGACCATGTTTTCGTCAAAAAGATAGCAAGAGATTCCTCCTTCCATTCTTTACTGTTACTAGCACATTCTCTGGTCTCTTGGTTCTTTGCCATGTTTATTAATGTAACTAGTTTGGTTTAGCAGTGTTCATAGTTAACATATGTTCAAATTCTGTACTTCTCTGTAGTTAGAGAGTTTGCTTTGCAGTGTAAGTTTTGTTCCTTGCCAGGACTGAATGTAGATAATGTAGATTTGAGTCTGGTCTCTTTTTTCCTTTAGGAGAATAATGATTTTGCCACCTCTGTACTCTTTCACCTATTAACAAGTATTTTGTTTTTATGTGTTCACAGTATATTTCATTGTGTAGATCTTCTAGGTGACTTGAAGCAAATTTGAAGTCTCATTTTGAGACTTGTATTTCCAAATATGAGTTGTATAAAATCAAAACAGTCCAAGGTTGAACATTCTGTTAACTTTGCTGAAAGCAGATTTTAAATGAATGAGTGAAAGTTGGGGTGAGACTGTAGTTGTTTTCCCCTTAGACCACATAACAGGTAAGTAAAAACATTTTTCAGTATCCTAAATAACTTGCTCTTCTAGCTCTTTTGTTGTTTTTATGAGGTACAATTCCACTGATTTTTTAAATGCCAACTTCATAAATCCATGAAGGATTTTTTCAGAACTCATTAAACAAGAACCAGGTAGAAAGTTCTGGTAATACTGGAATCTACAGATATGTTTGCTCAGAGATTAAAAACCAGATCAGGAACAGATCAGGTGCTTCTGTGGTCAGCAGGATGCTCAGTAGGCCTCTTGTGTGTCCTCTTGTGTCTTTATAACTAGGTATCTGGAAGAGCAGAAAACAGAAAATGGGAAAGATAAGGAGCAGAAACAAACAAATACTGATAAAGAGAAGCTGAAAGAGAAGGGGAGCTTCTCTGATGCTGATATAAAAATGAAATCTGATCCATTTGCTTCCAAGACGGACACTGAGAAGCCCTTCCGAGGCAGCCAGTCACCCAAAAGGTATAAGCTCCGTGATGACTTTGAGAAAAAGATGGCTGACTTCCACAAGGAGGAGATGGATGAGCAAGATAAGGACAAAAGTAAGGGAAGGAAGGAACCTGAGTTTGACGATGAGCCCAAATTTATGTCTAAAGTCATAGCTGGTGCAAGCAAAAACCAGGAGGAAGAGAAGTCAGGCAAGTGGGAGAGCCTGGTGCATACGGGGAAGGAAAAGCAGAGGAAAGCAGAGGAGCTGGAGGAGGAGCCTTTCACAGAGAGATCCAGAAAGGAGGAGCGTGGAGGGGCCAAGAGGAGCGAAAGTGGGCACAGGGGCTTTGTGCCAGAAAAGAATTTCCGAGTGACTGCGTACAAGGCGGTCCAGGAGAAAAATTCATCACCTCCCCCGAGGAAGACCTCTGAGAGCCGAGACAAGCTGGGAAACAAAGGAGACTTTTCCTCAGGGAAGTCTTCCTTTTCCATTACTCGGGAGGCCCAGGTCAATGTCCGGATGGACTCCTTTGATGAGGACCTTGCACGGTGAGGAGTGCTCCTTGTTGACCCTCAGATGGGTTTCCTTACTCCTTCCTAAGTGGGAAATGTTCCCTTGCTGCCACCTGTCTGTGTGGATAGCCCTATGTCTGTCCCTGAAGTGTAGTGTGTCACTGAGTGATTATAGCTCACAGATTGATTGTGGTCCATAGGCATTGCTGGGGTAGAGAATGTCTTCGACCATTAGTAGCTGCCTTTCTTTGTTTCTGGGAACTCAGAATTACTATTTTGATCTGTCTTCACCTCCAAGCCAGTTCTCATCCACATTATTTCTTTTACCTGTGAAGACACTGGAGAATCATGTCTCCATTTTACTTGGGTTACCAGAATCTGATATTTTCCCCACCATTAAATAACAGAAAATTTCAAATTGATGGGTCCAGTCTCTTCCCTTCTTCCCTAACTTCAGGGAAGCATGATAGAGCCCAGACTGGCTGCTTTTGATTTGGTATATATAGTCTACCCAGCCAGGTGGAACTCGTTCAGTGGCGTTGTAGCCACACACTCCATTTTTTGCCACCTCTGCTTAAGAAGGGGAGAAGGGCACATGTTTTGTGTGGTGGTAGAGCACATGTGCCACCGCATGCATGTAAAGGTCAGAGGACATCTTTCTGGAGTTTACCCCCCCTCTTTTTTTTTTTTTTTTTTTTTAAAGGTTTGTTTATATAGTATTGTGCCTGCAAGCCAGAAGAGTGCACCAGATTTTATTGCAGATGGTTGTGAGCCACCATGTGGATGCTGGGAATTGAACTCAGGACCTCTGGAAGAGCAGCTAGTGAACCATTTTTCCAGCCCGAGTTTTCTCCTTTTACCATGTTGGTCCTGGGATCACACTCTGGCTTAAAGGCCATTGCCTGTGCTCACTGGGCCATCTCACCAGCCCCACTCCTTGCTCCATGCTGCCTCATTGAATGAACTTGCCTAGCCTCGCTAGTTGATCTTTACAATTATCTTTGTTATGTGTTAAGCAGCAATAGGAAATACAATCACCAAGTGTTAACACTTCCCAACTTGAAGATTCTCAGTGATGAAAGATTTTTGGACCAATCTTTCCTTAGATGTAATGTGTTAATATTACTTGGACTTTGATAGAGAACAATAGATATTATGGATAGATTTAATAAAACACTTTGGAGCTGGCAAGATGGTTCTTTGGGTAAAGGTGATATCACCAAGCCTGGTGATCTGAAAGGAAAGAACTGACCCCTACAAGGTGTGTTCTGACTTTCACTTATGTGTGCCACATAAGTTCATCCTCCTTCCCTGGCCCAAAATAATAATAGGAAACTGGTTCAATGTTGGAAGACTCACATACTTAGTATGTACAAAGCCCTGGCTTTGATTTTCTTCATTCTGTACCCTCACCCCCAGCCCATAAAAGCTGGCCCATTCATGCAGCCCCAGTACACTTGAGAGGCTGAGTCAGGAGGATTACAAGTTCACAGCCAGCCTTGAGTTATATAGGGAAAAAAAAAAAACTGTCAGAAAATTAGTATATTTTCATAGTTAAAGATTTGGACTTGGGGGGCTGGAGAAATGGTTCAGAGGTTAAGAGCACTGGCACCTTCAATTCCACCCTCTTGGGAGGCAGAGATGGATGGATCTTTGATTTGGAGGATAGCATGGTCTACAGAGCAAGTTAATGGACAGTCATGGCTACACAAAGAAACCCTGTCTGGAAAAACCCAAAAAGAAGAAAGAATGTAACTTTTTGTATCTCTTGTTACACTGAATCTTCTTTATTTGTCTTTCAGACCCAGTGGCTTATTGGCTCAGGAAAGAAAGCTTTGTCGGGATCTAGTCCATAGCAATAAAAAGGAACAGGAATTTCGTTCCATTTTCCAGCACATACAGTCAGCTCAGTCTCAGCGTAGCCCCTCAGAATTGTTTGCTCAGCACATAGTGACCATTGTTCATCATGTTAAAGGTGAGTGGAAACATTTCCATACATTAGTCTTCTTAAAACAATGAAGAGGGAATGAGGAAGCTAAAGGCTGTTAAAAAAGAACATACTTCGCTGGGCAATGGTGGCACACACCTTTAATCCCTGCACTCTGTAGGTAGAGGCAGGCAGATCTCTGAGTTCCAAGGCCAACCTAGTCTACAGAGCTAGTTACAGGACAGGCTCCAAAGCAATACAGAGAAACGCTGTCTTGAAAAAACAAAACAAACACAAAAAGAACATACTTCAGGGAGAAGTTTGCATGTTTTAATTAGTGATGAATGTTCTGAAATGCTAGCAATCTGGTTTCATAATAAACAAAACCTTCAACATGAAGTATGGGGAGTGACTTCTTAAATACTTTGTGTGTGTGTATCTGGGGTGGTAGGCTCCCATGGATGCCAGAAGGTATCAGATCCCCTTGGAGCTAGAGATACATTTGGTTGTGAGCCTTCTGACCATAGGTGCTGGAAAGCGAACTCGTGTCCCCTGGTAAAATAGCTACCTTTCTTAATCTCTGATTAAGAAATTCTTAATCTCTGATTACCTTTCTAGCCTTTAGGAAGTGACTTTTCCATTACCTCTTTTCCTTTATATCAGTCTCTTGTAGACTTGGTGATAATGAATTTCTTTCCCAAATTGTTCTATTGTCCCCTGGACAAATGGAGGTGAGCAGGTTGAGAAATGGCCAAGAGCAATGAGAAAGTTGAATCGGGCTGGTTACAGGCTCCACCTAGAGTTAAAGTCAGTAATAATTGGTCCTGTGCCCCACTTTTCCTTCCCTTTTTCAGTATATTATATGGGTTGAATAATAAATTTTGTCTCTATGGCTACAGGTTCATTGAACATTGTGTCTGCCCTTAATAACAGGTTAATATATTTCTCTGAATATTAACAGAACATCACTTTGGATCGTCTGGAATGACATTGCATGAACGCTTTACTAAATACTTAAAGAGGGGAAATGAACAAGAAGCAGCTAAAAATAAGAAAAGCCCAGAGATACACAGGTGAGATCCTCAGCCTTACACTGGGGGTTGTAGTAAAAGAGTTGTCATTTAGGGGTTGGAGAAATAGCTCAGTGTTTAAGAGCACTGACTGCTTCTCCAAATGTCTCAGGTTCAGAATCCATCACCCACTCCAGTTCCAGGGGATCTGACATCAAGCATGCATTACAAAACACCAGTGCATATGAAATAAAAATAAATCATAAAAAAACTTGTTATTTGATATTAAACTAACCTTGTTGCATTGTCCTGCTAATGTACTTTTGATCAAAAATTTAGGGTAACATTGTCTAGGGCTCTTGGATATCTGGAGACATTGTATTTGAGAATGGAAAGGATGTTTTGAAGACTGTAGTCTCTCACATTGGACCCAATAACCTGAGATTCCTGTAGTAAGAATAAAAACTAAATTCTCTAAGCAACCTTATCTATTTCATTTAGGAGAATTTTCTGGGGAAGAGGGTTGAGGGAGAAGCTTTAAATTTACTTATCTCAGGGGGTTTAAATAAGGCCCAGTAAGTTTAAAGATTATCCCTTGTAATTGAGGGGATCTGTTAGGCACATGGAGATCTTGTCTAGGAACAAAGTTGACCATACCTGTAATTTCTTAGCACTCAGCTTAGTACCTAGGAAAATCCAGTTTGTAAAACAGTTGTTGACTTTGCTTCAGTCTGGGGCGGTTTCTCACCTAGAACTGGTGTTTACAGAGAAATAATGGTCCATGTGTTCAGATTCTCAAAATGGAAACTGCTCTTTGAGTTTAGCAGAGAATGTGTGTGTATTCAGGGCAGTAGATGTGATTATAAGCAAATCTAAGGTCAAATCTGCCTTGCTGACAAGGAACAGAGACTGGGCATGGTGGCACACATCTTTAATCCCAGCACTGGGAGGCAGAGGCAGGCAGATCTCTGAGTTTGAGAACAGCCTGGTCTGAATAGCAAGTTCTATGACAGCTAGTACTACTTCATAGTAAAACAGAACAGGAATG
Source organism: Cricetiscus sungorus (assembly GCA_030556225.1). Taxonomy (NCBI): domain Eukaryota; kingdom Metazoa; phylum Chordata; class Mammalia; order Rodentia; family Cricetidae; genus Cricetiscus; species Cricetiscus sungorus. Next base: position 120,788,540 of record JANBXA010000734.1, on the reverse strand, counting down.
AGTAGAGTGCCTGGGGGCCATGGTTCAGTGATAGAGAGCTTGCCTAGTATATGCAGAGCTCAAAGTTCAATCCCTTGTACTGTTTGCCCCCAAAATAAAATAAAATAAAATAAAGGAACTTGGGCGGGCAATAGGGCTGTAGCTTGTGCATTGAAAACGCACACCTGCACGAAGAAGTGAATACAATACCTGTCTTTTCAATTATCTTTACTTTGGGTGGGGTGAGGAGGCATGTTTCTGTTAAAAGTCTAGCTCAGTAATAGAGTGCATGCTATTAATCTTAACACTAAGGGGGGGGTATAACTAGTATCAGTTAAGCTATGAAAAGTAATTGTGTCTATGACTCATTGCCTACATTAGGATCTAGAATGTTAACCAATAATGTTCTGTAGAATAGTACACAATTTCTGTGTTTTTAATTTTAGGAGGATAGACATTTCCCCCAGTACATTCAGAAAACATGGTTTGACTCACGAGGAAATGAAAAGTCCCCGGGAACCTGGCTACAAGGTGAACTGTTGCTTTGATCACTAATTCCAACATAATGAGTGCGTTGGGCATGAACTTGACAGAAATGTGTTTGTTTAAATTACTCTCTACTTAAGTTTGTGTTTTTCTTTTAAGGATGGGCATAATTCTAAAAATGAACTACAAAGGGTTAATTTTTATTAAAATGTATCAACAACCTTTGTGAAGTGGTTAGAATATGGTAAATGACCCCAGAGTCTGTTGAGGTGAGCTTGAGAAAAAAAAGAGAGGCGTTTTGGAACAAGTGCCCATGATGAGAGAAGAAACTTTTTGTGATATTTTTCTGCTTGTAAGTATTATCATATCAACTGTCTACATGCACTATTTCCAACCATGATTTCAGAAAGACATGCATGTCAGAGCAGAGTGAAATATTCATATCTTAACTCGGTAGACTGTGTTCAACGGCTGGTGCGCTTTTTTGTTTTTTTCCTAACATTGTACCATATCATCTGTCGATTACTGTTACTTTAAAATGGCCTGGCTACATTTGCAATGATGTGCACATAACACTGTTACTAAGAGGTTAGACTCATATGCAGTCTTTACTGTGAAATAAGTTGATGGAGTTTTTAAGATCTTAGTATTTATTGACTATTATTCATATATACAGATGACTTTTGAAATGAGATGGCTGTTCTATGCTACTGAAACCTTTTTTAAAATACCACTTAAAAATTTTCTAAATAAATTTTGTCTTTTTGGTTGAAAGTGTTGAGAGACACTCTTGTGCAATCTCTCACCTTCCACTCCCGTTTTCCTGTCTCTACATGCCCTCAGCCTGGCCTAGTGAAGCAGCAGAAGTCTGTGCTCCATGCTTCCAACGGTTAGCTCCTCAGTGATACCCTCCAGTGACTGAAGGAGTAGTGGCTACGTTTGTCTTTTGTTGTCATTATTTGTTTATTTATTGGCTTTTGGAGTCTCTGGAGGTCTTAGGCTCTCAGAAACAAATTGATAAAATAATAACCCTTCCTATCATTCTTGCTATTTAAATGAAATACTGCCTCAGAAAGTTTATTTTCATGTATATAAGATGTTAATACAGTATGGGCAGCTTCCTTTTAGCAAGAACTTACTTGCATTAGTGCATGGTGTCCCTGAAGCCATCTTAGGTATTTTCCCTCATGAAGTTTCCAGGAGTTAATGAAGGCCATTGCAAAGGTGATCTAGCCAGTGTTCTTTTTTGTCTTTGCTTATTATTATACTTTAAGGTGATTGCATACAGTAGTGGGTGGCTACTTTAGGTAGGGAAAAAAAATGAGTATTTCCTATAAGCCTAACAAAAACACCTTCCAGAGCTGATTTTGGCCATCTCAGCATATACACCTAGCCAGAGGCATTATTGGGATACAGGAAACAAAGTAAAAATCACATACAGCATTTTCAAGAGCATTTTCTTTAAAAAAAAAAAAAAAAAACTGGCTGGGGTGAGGCTGTTAAGATTTTCAGTGCCTCCATTGGTAGAAACCACATTTGAGAGTGAGCGAGCGAGCAGTTCTGGATCCCAAAACCCTTAATTTTGACATCTTTTTCGGCAGGCTGAAGGCAAATACAAAGATGATCCTGTTGATCTGCGCCTTGATATTGAGCGTCGTAAAAAACATAAGGAGAGAGATCTTAAACGAGGCAAATCAAGAGAGTCGTTGGATTCCCGAGACTCTAGCCACTCAAGAGAAAGATCAGCCGAGAAAACAGAGAAAACTCACAAAGGATCAAAGAAGCAGAAGTACGTAATGCCCCTGCCTATCACCCTAAATTCAGAGTAGTCTCTCCTTACTCGAGTGCACCACTCTCTGTTGGTGGTAGTTTGTTTTCACCTTTTTACCACAGTCTGAACACGGAAGCCCTTGCTGGCCTAGAACTTACTATGTAGACCAGGTTGTTCATCCCCCACTCCCACACACACATAGAGAGTGAGGCTGGAGAGGTGGCTCAGCTATTAAGAGTTTGTTCAGTATTAAGGAATTTGTTCAATTCCCAGCCTGGGAAGAGCTGTGCCCTCTTCTGGCCTCCTTGGGCACTGCATGCATGATTGATTCAAGTGAAAATGTTTAATCACTATGCTCATTACCATGTCTTTGGACAATTCATACAAACTCTTTTGACTTTTTTTGTCATGGTTTTGGTTTCAGTTTTTTCAGACAGGGTTTCTCTGGGTAGCCCTGGTTGTCCTGGATCTTTCTTTGTATATGAGGCTGGCCTCGCTTGAACTCGAAATCCTCCAAGGTTTACGCCACCACTACCTGGCTCAAATTGAACAACTTGAGAGTCTTATTTCTGAAAACTTGCAATGGCACTGAGTATTAGTGGCTAGATTTTCACATTCTGGTTATGATAAGTACAACATCGTGGCTTTCCTTTTCATAAGTAGATACTAAAAAAAGCAGAAGCTGGGCAGAGCATGTTGTGTTGTATGTGTGTGTCTGTGTATATGTATGAATGTTTTTCTCATGTCTGTGTGCTATGTGTATACCTGGTACCCAAGGAGGCCAAATGAGAGTGTTGGCACCCTAGGACTAGAGTTATAGTGGTTATGAGCTGTCGTGTGGGGGCTGAGAGTCCAGCAAGTGCTCTTAATAGCTGAAACAATTCTCCAGCCCCAAGTGCTTTTTATCAATGAAAAACTGAGGAATACCTTGGTTTCTTCCTGGGAGCTTGTTCCTCCTGACACCTTAGGGTCATTTAGTAGCTTCTGATGCCTTTGGTAGGGCTGGCACCAACCTGTACTGTATAGACAATGAGTCATCATATTAATTTAATTTGTCTAGTCTGTAATTTCCCCCAGATGAAGGGAAAGGGAAGAGATAGTACTCCAGGAAGAGTTGCTGCAGATTCTAGGCTTAACAACACAACCTGTTTGAACTCAGTAGGAGGTGCTTGTATAGTTAGGGGCTAATTAGTACTGGGTTTGAATCCAGACTCTGCTCAGCTCTGTCACCAATAAGCTGAATGCAGAATTCTCTGGTCATTTCATTGTATACTTATCAGTAAGGTGCTTAGACATTTTATTTCACCTTAAGAGTCTTGCGCCTGCCTGAAAAACAGCATTTGAATGCTAGAGTGAGAGCACACTAACAAAAGGGTTTTGCTTTAGTATTAGAGCCAGCCAGTATGTCTCACACAAACCTATTCACCTCCTCTGTTGGTACACGTGTCAGACTGATAACTGGAGGCCATGATTGTTTTATGTGCTTTATGTTTGATATATATCACAAGCTCAGAAACAGATATATTGCTATAAATTGCTCACAGGAAGCCCTGGGTCTGCTGGGTGGGTTGGGGGGGAACAAATTGTTGATAACCCTGGTTGCTTGGTAGTTTATCTGTGAGTCTTCCAGGGCCAGTCTTGATTTTCTTCTTCTTCTCTTCTCCATGTAGGAAGCACCGAAGAGCAAGAGACCGGTCTAGGTCCTCCTCTTCCTCCTCCCAGTCCTCTCACTCCTACAAAGCAGAGGAGTACCCCGAGGAAGCAGAGGAGAGGGAAGAAAGCACCACGGGTTTTGACAAATCCAGACTGGGGACCAAAGACTTCGTGGGTCCAAATGAAAGAGGCGGCAGAGCTCGGGGAACTTTTGTAAGGGCCTCCCTCCCTCTTTCTATTAGCCTCTGGCTCCTTCTAGTCCTGACTAGACTTCAGTAGACACCACTTCTTTTGCCTCTGGTCCAGGCAAGGCAGTTGTACACTCGAGATTCTTTGGTTCCCTCAGCTTCTATGTTCACTTGTTTCTTTGTTTATAATCACTTCCAAAGCCTTATAGCTTCCCATCCCAGAACTTCCCCCATTACCTTGGATTTTGCTCGAAGGAAAGTTCTGTGTCTGTGTGTGTGTGTGTGTGTGTGTGTGTGTGTGTGTGTGTGTGTGTGTGTGTCTGTGTGTGTGTGTGTGTGTGTCTGTGTGTGTGTGTGTATACGTGTGTACGTGTACGTACCTCCTTGACTGTTGGAATCGAGGAAAGAAATGGCTAGGAACTAGTTTAACTGTTTGTGCCAGTTTTCTATTCCCTGTCAGGAAAGTGTTTTAACAGGGTGAAGGGGATTTTCTACTGCTGATGTGGACCTTGTTCCTTTTGCTTCATTTATTTCTACAGCAATTTCGAGCAAGAGGGAGAGGTTGGGGCAGAGGAAACTATTCTGGTAACAATAACAACAACAGCAACAATGATTTTCAAAAGAGAAACCGGGAAGAGGAATGGGATCCAGAGTACACACCCAAAAGCAAGAAATATTACTTGGTAAGTGTCTGGGACTAACCAGGAAGGGCCAGAGAGCCTTTGACACACAGTAGCTTTGAAGGCTTTAATTGGGCTGTCTGACCTTGTTAAATTTGTATACAGGTTTAGAGAACTGTGAATGTGCTAGTATAGTGCTAGCTAGATGGCTCTTCTCTGGAGAGATATGTCAGTCTATCTTTTGAGCTGTTTATGGATTCCAGAATAAGCAAGAAATGTTACGTTTGCCTTTCTTGTCTCAATTTTGACTCCTGACTCATTCCCAGCCTGTCACCTTTTACTACTAGATTGACAGGGAAAGCAGCTCTAGAACTGTTTGAGGAAAGAAAAAGATCATTACCATAATGAAATGCCACTGAGGTTTTTCTTTTACCTATGTTGTGAGTCGTTCCCATGCTCCTCTGGCTGTTACCTAGTCAGTAACTTTCTTGGCCTTGCTGTGATTCAGCAAGCCTGTGTAATTCCTGGGCGTTGTGTCTAACTGTTGGGAGCTTATTTGAAGCTTCTAGAAGGCCCTTCTCTGTTTCTGTTTGCCACCTGAAGAAGTGTTGCCAATCTGACCTGGTTATTGTGGCACTGCAGCCTTGTACAGAAGCAGCTAGCAGTCAGCCACACTGACTTCAGGAGCCTAGCCTGGCTTAGAATGGCTTCTGTGCGTGGATGGCTGAAACTGAATTAATTCTAATTATTAGACAGAAGAAGTTGCTACTGCCACTCTTCAAAATGCTTCCATCATTCACTCTTGCTATATTTCTGCTATGGAGACTGTCAGAACAGGAATTGTTCAAGATGTAGACTGTTTTCCTCCTGTGGCACACTGCCTTCATATTACTGAAGAGGGCAGCCTGGGATGGGAGGTTTGGAAAGTGCTGGAGCCCTGGGTATGTCTCTTGTGTGCTGTTCCTTGTCTAATGACCAGGTTCCATTTCACATGTTAGATTGACTTTCGAGTTTCTTCCTTTGAGAAATGGTGTTCTAGGGCTGGAGAGATGGCTCAGCAGTTAAGAGCATTGACTGCTCTTCCAGAGGACCTGGGTTCAATTCTCAACACACACAAGGATCTCACAACTGTCTGTAACTTCATTTTCAGGAGATCTCACACTCACACAGACATACATGAAGGCTTAAAACACTGGTTGATGCATATAAAAGTTGGATAATTTTTAAAGAGAGAGAGAAATGGTGTTCTAAATAATAGTTTCATTTATACAGTAGTGATAGTGGCAGGATAGACAGGAGGGTTAAAGCTGGTGCCTCTTTTGTGGGGGCAGGGGTCAGGGTTGAAACAAGGTTTCTCTGTGGCTTTGGACCCTGTCTTGGAACTTGCGCTGTAGACCAGGCTGGCTTCTAACAACAGAGATCCTCCTGCCTCTCCCTCCAGAGTGCTGGGATTAAAGGTGTGCACCATTACCACCTGGCCTTTTTTTCTTTTCTTTCTTTTTTTTTTTTTTTTCATTTATTATCTGTACAGCATTCTATTTACGTGTATGCCTGATCACCAGAAGAGGGCAACAGATCCTACTGTAGATGGTTGTGAACCACCATGTTGTTGCTGGAAATTGAACTCAGGACCTGTGGAAGAACAATCAGTGCTCTTAACCTCTGAGCCACCTCTCCAGCCCCTAAACTGATGCTTTTGTCTTTGTGCTTTGTCAAGATTTTCTATTACTCCAACACTGTTGTTGTAATGTCCACCCTATTGCCTTAGAGTTTCTTAGGTACCCGGGGTGCTCTTGGATTTGTGCCTGTGGCAGTTTTGGGATAGAATGGGTGAAAGGCAGCAGAGTGTGGATGGTTACAGAGAAGAGAGCCCTAGCACTGATGCCTGTCTTCTTTCCTTGCAGCATGATGACCGGGAAGGTGAAGGCAGTGACAAGTGGATGAGCCGAGGCCGTGGCCGAGGAGCCTTCCCCCGGGGTCGGGGCCGGTTCATGTTCCGGAAATCCAGTACCAGTCCCAAGTGGGCCCACGACAAGTTCAGTGGAGAGGAAGGAGAAATTGAGGATGATGAGAGTGGGACAGAGAACAGAGAAGAGAAGGACAGTTTACAGCCCACAGCTGAGTAAGGGCCACTCTTGATGGAGCCCTTGCCCAGGGGAGAAAGGCACTGGGAGAGGCTGGTGGAGCTCAACAGGGAGCCTCAAGAAGATCCTGCAAATCCCACCCCACAACCCACCAGCTACACAGAACCCACAGCAGCAGAGTACACATCCCTGGTGCTGTCCCACTGCACAGAGGACGCTGGCCACGGAGCCTGGGATCAGGCCCATGTTTTAAGCAGACCATAACACACTGGGCTCCCGCTGTTTGTTGTTTGTTATTGGTGTGGGGTGGGGGCAGGGTAGGGAGAATGATGCTGATGCTTGGATTTGTTCTTTTGTTTTTTTGTTTTCTTTTTTTCCTCCATTAGAAACCAAGTTTTCTTCATTTGGAGCTAAAAGAATGAACTTGGTTTTCAACCTTCTCCTGTCCTGATTTTTTTAAAAAGCCCTTATATTTTTTCTTTGCTTTTTCTTCTTTTTTTTCCCCCTTTTTACTGGATATGTAGTAATATTAGCAGAAAGATTTAATTTGGGCAACTTTGATTCTTAAAAGAAAACAAAGCATGTGAATAAACATTGAAGTGTTCGCCTCAGTTTGGGACCAAACTGCTTGGATCTTTGTAAAAACCGGTTTTGTATGTCACGGAGGAGTTTAAGGCCTTTCAGACCACCTTGTGTTCCCCTTTCTGCACAGCCATGTGTCACATGGAGTTGCTCCCAGCCTCCCCATGTACCCTGCTCTTGTCTGATTTCTCCTGGGCTGGGCTTCTCGTTTTCCACCAGCAGCTCCGGTATCCTAAACTTTATAGCCCTGCTGGTCCTCAGCAGAAGGAATGGAAACTGGAGGGCAGTTTCTGGTCTGTTTTCTAAGAGACTTCTGAATTCTATTATCTTTACAAATAGAAGATGAGAAAATAATTTTTCAATATTTTTTATTGATCTTTTTATAAAATGAAAAGAAACTCCTATGATCGATTAAGGATGGTGGTTATGGCTGGGTGGTTTCTGGGGTTGTGTGTTTGTGTTTTCTTTAACCTTACGTTTTGAGTTGAAACATTTTCAGATGTTGGGGGGGGCATTCTCATAAAAGGGTCCTTGTGCTTGCCTTCCGGGGAGGGGAGGGGTCCCGAGCAGGTGAACCGCGGCATTTGTTGCATATATCCTATGCCGACTACACCTTCCTCTTCCCCTAGCCTTTGCTCTTGGGTTGTTGCTACTTCCCCTTACTTTGCTAATTTCTATAGTTAAGTTGGTTTTACTTGAATGATTCATGTTTAGGGAAGAAAAAAAAACACCCTTAAGTTTTTGTTTCAACTCCTCCTGCAAATAAAAACAATAAAAGAAGTGACAGATGTAAATGGACTGTGTTCGCTGTCCTCCTCACACCTGCATGAGCCGCCCTGGGGGCGGTAGGTCCCTCCCACAGAAGTTTCAGGAAACCTACACAGCTGTGCTCTTCTCTGGGAAGAGGTACCTCTTGTTCTCAGTGGAGTCCCTGCTGTCTCTGCTTTTGCTTTTAATATCCCAGTACCAGCTCACTACAGTGCAACGAGCAAGGACTTTGGCTTCCTTCGCGGTGAGGCGGGGGTCAAGGCTGCAGTCAAGCAGCTCGGCCTTTTTATATTCACCCAGCACGAAGATTATTTATGGTCTAGCCAAGCCCAGCTGGTAGCCCTAACCTTCAGACTCTTGCTAGCCCTGGGCTTGAATAGGCTTACTAAGGTTCTTCCTGCCTTCCCTCAAGGAGAATCTGTAAAAACGCAGAAACCTAACCAGGCCCTCAAATGAATCAAAGCTCCCACCAGTGGGGTCTTTAAGTTGAGAATACACCGGTAGCCCATAGCTTTTCAGAGACTAGAGCTACCACTTTCTCCTGGGGTTCTCTTCTCTGGAATGGCTCCGCCCTGGTATGTATCTCTCTCCACCTTCCCCTGCAGCTAAGAACTTGGCGAGCCAGTAGAGGGTGGGCCAGGAAATGTATAAAAGACATCAAGTCTGGTCTAGGTTGGGAGACTTGGCCAAAGTAAAGTTTAGTAGTCTCGGAAGAGCACTTGGAGGAGCTGTTACCCTAGTACTGAGTTGAGACCCTAGATGAAGACTTGTCCCGGAACTGGGGCCCAACCTGCTGAGCCAGGCCGCCCACTCCTAGCACCTGGATCCTGACCTATGACTGGAGTCTCCGCCTCATCCAGTCTACAACCCAGCTACCCGAACCGCCCTCCGCTCTCCCAATACTCAACCATCAGCCCGACCGCCAGGCTGTGCGGGGGTCCTCAGAAGTTATGGGTATGTGTGCGGACCTCGGGGTGGCTCTTCTGGATGTCAGGGACGTCCCTTCAGCCTTTCTTAGCCTGCCCTCTGCCTGCAGAGGTCCTGGCCCTGGCCAGATATCGTGCGCAGACGGAGGACGAACTGAGCCTGGCGCCGGGGGACGTGGTCCGGCAGGTTTGTGCCGGGGCAGCCCGGGGCTGGCTGCTTGGGGACCTGCGGGGCCGCCGCGGTCTCTTTCCCAAGAACCTGGTGCAGGTGAGGCCTGATACGAGTGAGACCGTGTGGGGAACGGGCCCGGCCCGCTTTGGGCCTTCTGCTGAGTACCGCCCCGTGCGATCTTCCCAGGAGATTCCTGAGGCCCTGTGGGGCGTCACTGAGCCCAGACCGCGCTGTGCGCGCCGCCGCGGTGAGTCGGGCGCTGAGCTGGTGGGGGCTCTCTGCCCGCGTGGAGCGTGACGACGGCGGGAGGGGCCGCGACTCGACTGTGCCGCTCCCTGATTGGCTCCAAGTACAATGCTCCGCTAAGGGGCGGGGCTTGAGGCTACTAAAGGGCGTGCTCGGGGGCCCACCCCTTCCCTAGTACTGTGGACAGGGCCACCTGCTCGAGCTGCTCCCCTGCTTGTCTGGCCTAGGTCACCCGGTCAACTCTCAGGACCCTCAAAGATGGTGCAAAGTGAACTTCAACTACAGTCCAGAGCAGACAGACGAGCTGAAGCTTCAAACTGGGGAGATTGTGGAAGTGATAAAGGAGGTGAGGGGGTACGATGATTAGAGGACCTAGAGAGATGCTGGAGCTCTTCACAGAAGAGAATGAAGTGAGGGTGGGGACCATGGGAAGGGCGGCAGCAGGGGAGGAGGCGACCCTTGGGCAGAACCGAGGGTTGACACTCCAGTGACTCTTGGACAGAATCAGATGCACCCACATCCTTCCCCCTCCCTAGATTGAGGACGGCTGGTGGCTGGGGAAGAAGAACGGGCAGTTGGGAGCCTTCCCATCCAACTTTGTGGAATTGCTGGACAGTGGGTCCCCAAGTGAGATCGTGACCCTGTGATCCCCTGGGACCAGACTCTGCAATCTTCAGTGATCTTCCCAGTGACCTTCCTGACCCTTTTGACCCCTTTGGCCCTCTCCCAGGAGCTAGCTAAATTAGCACCTCCCTAACTTCATTGTCCCTCTCCAGGTCTTGGAAACATGCCTTCAGTCCCTAATCCACCAAAGCCTCCTAAGGTAAATTGGGTCAGGGTGGGCACAGCCAGCAAGTTCTTCAAATGGCTTCAGACTCCTCTTATTCTTTCTTTGTTGTGCCCTTACTAGCTGAGCAACTTGACCTATGATAGCCCTCCAGACTACCTGCGGACAGGTGAGCATCTAGCCAAAGAGCCCCTCCCACAGGGCCAGGCGGCACTCTGCCTTGTGGGAGGGGAACCAAGTGTTGGAGGGGCCACTGGCCGATGGGAGAGGCTGCACAGAAGAATACCCTTCTCTCAGTCTCCTGTCCTGAGACCTGCAGGGTCCTGTTTGACTACCATCCCGAGGCCCCGGATGAGCTGGCGCTGCACAAAGGGGACCTGGTGAAAGTCTTGAGAAAGGTGTGAGGATTAGGGGTGCAGAAGGGTAAGGCAGGAGTGGGACCAAGGCAGGAGGAACTTGAGTGAGGCTCATGTTCCTACTGGCTTGTTTTTCAATCAGACAACAGAGGATAAGGGCTGGTGGGAAGGAGAGTGCCAAGGCAGAAGGGGAGTGTTTCCAGACAACTTTGTGCTCCCACCGCCCCCGGTGAGTATCCAAACAGGCCCCGCGAGCACAGGGAAAGGCTAGTTTCAAAACAAATTGGGAAACAGTGTATGGTGGCACACACCTTTAGTCCCAGCATTGGGAAGGCAGGGACAAGCAGGTGCCTGAGGGTGAGGCCAGCCTGGTCTATAGAGCATGTTCAGGATAGCTACACAGAGAAACCCTGACTCAAGTAATAGGGAAAAGAAAAGTCGGAGTCCATGCATTTGCTAGATCACTACATAAAGGGACACAGAACTCTCTAAGAACACCCAGGGATAAGCTGAGAGGATGTGGCTCAGGCCTAAAGTGTTAGTTTGGATCACTAGAACCCGTATAAATGGCAAGTGGGCATGGCAGCCCTCTGTGTTTCCAGCCTCAGGAAGGTAGACAGAACAAACCATATTGTTGAGCGCTGTGTTTGATTGAGAGACTCTACCTTAACGAATTAGGGAGAGCCAGGCCACAGTGGTGGGGGCACACCTTTAATCCCAGCATTTTACAGACACACACACACACAGCAAAACAAAACAAAAAAACCTAGCAGGCATTATGGAATTCCTTGAACCCAGCTGGAGGGTCACCCCTAAATAAGGCTAGACCTAGAAGTTTTAGTATTTCTCCTTGGATACTCATATATCTTTTTTGTCCAGATCAGGAAGCTGATCCCACGAAAAATTATATCTCGGGATATATCAGGTGAGTGCCTGGGGAGCGTGGGGTTGAGGGCTGTTCTATGGGAGGTCCATTGCCCATAAACACCTGTAGTTCCCCACCAGTTCAATACACCATAGGAACATCCTCCCCAGAGGAGGAAGGGGAAGGATGCAGGCCCTTGTAAGAACTGTGAATCCTGTGTGAGTCGGATCGTGTTTGTATGCTAATGTTTCTGCGTGGTTCTTGACATGGTGACTATCACGTAGCCCTGTGTGGTGTCTATTGGTGGTGGATCAAACCCAGAGCTTTGCACAAACTAAGCAAGTGCTCTACCACTGAGCTATAGTGCAGCCCTGGATCTGTGCTTCAAAGACTTTATTGTTAGAGATAAATTCTGGAGTGCAGAGATGTCTCGGTGAGTAAACGGCTTGCTGTTGTTAGATTAAAGGCAGCTGTAGAGAGAGACATAAAATGGGGAGAAAGTGACAGATGACCAAAATGCCTACAAAATATGGGATCTGGCCCCCCTCATAGAGACATGAAAATGTCTTTCAAAGCCTCAAGAGAAGCAGGGAAAGTTGTAGCCTTTTCAACAGGAAACTATCATTCCTAACTCTGAGAGGATATAAGAAAATGCTGGCTGGGTGGTGGTGGTGGCTCACACCTTTAATCCCAGCACTCAGGAGGCAGAGGCAGGCGGATCTCTGAGTTCAAGACCAGCCTTGTCTACAAAGTGAGTTCCAGGACAAGCTCCAAAGCTACACAAAGAAACCCTGTCTGCAAAAACAAAAAACAAACAAACAAAAATCACAAATAATAAATAAGTAAATAGTAAAAAGGAAGGACAGGAATGTCATAGTCGATTTCTGCTGAGGGGATAGTTCTGGGTCCATCAAAGAGGAATCCATTGGTCATGTAGCAGCATGTAGAACAGGCTGGCCTCGAACTCACAGAGATCCCGCCTGCCTCTTCCTCCTTAGTGCTGGGATTAAAGGCATGTGCCACCAACTTTTAGAGGTTACCTGAACTGCATATAGGATCTCTGTAACTGCCTCAAGGTTGACAGAAGGGCCATGAGGGAAGCCCAGTTAGAATGCTTCAGAAGAGGGTCCATCCAAGGGGCCATGGCAAAATTTAACAGTTGGCAAAGATCCAGAAGACAAATTGGGAGGAAATAACCATACAATTTGTGGGGACAAAGTTACTACAATGGGTGGTAGTGGCTCACAGACATCTATAATGAGATCTGGTGCCCTCTTCTGTCATGCAGGTGTACATGCAGGCAGAACACTGTATATATAATAAATAAATAAATAAACATTTTAAAAAAATTAATAAATCTTTTTCAAAAATTAAAGAACCAGGCAGTGGGAACACACACCTTTAATCCTAGCCTTTGGGAGGCAGAGGTAGGAGGATCTCTGAGTTTAAGGCCAGCCTGGTCTACAAAGCAAGTTTCCGGACAGCCAGGACAGATAAACCCTGTCTCAGGAAAGAAAAAAAAAAAGCTCCTCAAAACTAGCGCTGTCTGTCACTTTTGCTTGCATTCCTAAATGCCTTTGGCGGTTGAGACAGTTGCTGCAAGTTTGATGTCAACCCAGTCTACATAGCTAGAACTACAGGACAAGACCCTCCCCCACTCCCACCTCCCAAATACTAAGATTACAGGTACATGCCAACGTGCCTGATTGCAAGTGGATGCTTCCCTCTTGCCCTCCTGAAGTAGCATTTTCTCTGCCTCATTCTGTTTCTACCTAGGGTTGGTTTTGTCTGTATTGAGGAAGAACTCAGGACCTCTTGGCTGTTAGTTAACTACTCTATCATTGAGCTGTATATCAAGCCTGTATACTTAGAGATTTTATCAAAAATTGGCATTGAATTTTCCCAAATTGTCTATCTGAATCTTTTGGAAGGATTCTGTTTTCCCACTAATATACCAATTCTATGAGTGAGACCGGTGTATGCATGCGTTTGTATGTGACGCGGGTGCATGTGTGCTGTGGCGTGTGTGTGGAGGCTTGGGTGGCAGTCCTCATCTTCTGTCTTGTTTGTGATCGCATCACTCGTTCTTCAAGGTCCTTTCTCTACCTTCCATCTTGATGTAGGAGTGCTCCTTTTTTTTTTTTAAACTTTTATTTATTCTTTTGTTTTGTTTTTGTTGTTTTTTGTTTTTCAAGACAGGATTTGTCTGTGTAGCTTTAGAACCCCTCCTGGCACTCGCTCTGTAGACCAGGCTGGCCTTGAACTCATGGAGATCCTCCCTCTGCCTCTCCAGTGCTGGGATCAAAGGCATGCACCACCACTGCCCGACATAACTTTTATTTATTCTTTATTTGTGTTTGTATGTGTGTTTGCATATGATATGGATGCTGGGAATCGAACCCAGGTCCTCTGCAAGAGCAGTAAGTACTCTTAACCACTGAGTCGTCTCTCTAGCTCCTAAGTCCTAGAGTTATAGATGCACGTTGTGGGAGTTCTGGGTATCCAAACTCAGTCCTCACACTTACATGGCACGTGCTTTACCCACTGACTGTATCCCTAGTCCTCAGGGATATGTGTGTGTGTGTGTGTGCGCGTGTGTGTGTGTGTGCACACATGTTCTCATGTGGTTCGCGCATGCAGAGATGAGGATGTACTCACCTATTTGTGCACATGTAGAGGCCAGAGGGTATCTTCTGCTGACATTCTTTTTTTCTTTTTGAGCAGAATAAACACAGTTTTATTAGTACTTATTAAGAAAAAGTGAGGAAAGAACTCAGGAGAATGGGAAAGGTATCATGGGAAGTACCCACCACCCTTGTTTGTGAGGGAGTTTGACAATTATGCTAGACTGACTAAACAATGAAGCCCAAGGATCCAGTCTCCACCTCCCAGGCTCTGGGATCCCAAGCATGCTGGGATCCCAGCTTTTTATGTAGGCTGGGGATTTACGGCAGATCCTCATGCTTGCATAGCCAGCAAGCACATTGCTGGCTGAGCTCTTTCTCTTGCTCTCCAACCTTTTTTCTTTCTCTTTTAAAATTTGTTATTTTGAAGCCAGGCAGTGGTGGCGCACACCTTTAATCACAACACTCAGGAGGCAAAGGCAGGCAGATCTGTGAGTTTGAGGCCAGCCTGGTCTACAGAGTGAATTCCAGGACAGCAAGGATATACAGAGAAACTCTGTATTGAAAAACAAAAAGGCTTAGTTTTTATGTGTGTGGGTGTTTTGCTTGCGTACATGTCTGTGCAATATACATGTGCCCAGTGTCTGTGTAGGACACAAGTGGGTGTTGGGTCCTCTGGAACTAGAGTTACAGATGATTGTGAGCCTCCATGTAGATGCTGGTTATCGAACCCCGGTCCTCTGCGATGGCAGCTGGTGCTCTTAATCACTTAATCATCCCTCCAGCCCCACCACACCGTTATTTCAGTGCTGGAGCCCCAGGACTTAGTGCATGCTAGCCAAGTGCTCTGACACTGTGCTAGTCCTTGGCTCTTGGAGACAGGGTCTTACTACTTAGTCCAGGCTAACCTTGAACTCATGGCCCTTGCAAGTGTATGAAGAATCTCAGGTTCTCCACCCTCACGTCATCAGAACCATGCCGGTGGACAGCAGGGTGTCTTGTGGTTTCTGGGACCTCACGGTGTTGAGAAGCCTTTGTTTTGTTTTGTTTTGGGGACTGGGTTTCTCTGTGTGGCCCTGGCTATCCTGGAACTAGCTTTGTAGGCCAGGCTGCCCCCCAAGCTCACCCCCTGCCTCTGCCTCCTGAGTGCTGGGACTAAAGGTGTGTGCTGCCACCACCCAGCACTGAGAAGCTTTTCTTGTGGGAACTTTCTAGTTGGGCTGTGTTCTTGACTACTGAGTTACAGGAGTTCTTTATGTTCTAGATGAAAGGCTAAGCCTGGAGCTATAGCTGTGTGATAGAAGCCTGTCTGGCAAGCATGAGACAGGCCCTAGCTTCAACCCCTAGTACACCGAAAATGATGATGATGATGATGATGATAATGATAATAACGATAAATAAATATCGTTTTGTGATTTTTTTCCCCCTAACTTTTCATCTCATTGTCATCCTCTTTTTTTTTTTTTTTTTTTGAATTTGTGTGGGTATTTTGCCTGTCCACCACATGCATGCAGTACCTATGATCGCCAGAAGAGGGCATTGGATCCCCTGGAACTGGGGTTACAGATGGCTGTGCGCCACCCTGTAGAGGCTGGGAATTGAAGCCCTGAACTCAGGAAGAGCAGCAAGCAGCCAGGGCTCTTACCTGCTGGGCGGTCTCTTCAGCCCCAGTCATCCATCCTTTGTTAATGCTGTCCTTTGATGGACAGAGCTTTACAGAGCTTTGTTTTTTGACGAAGTACCATTCATCTACTCTTGGGTTGGTTGTGTTTTTGGCGGGTGGGGGGGGGGCTGTTACATGAGTGAGTTGCCTTCACTGCAGTAGATCGGCTGCTCCTCAGAGCCATCAAACCCACACCTGAAGCCTTCCCCACCCTGCACTGGAGGCCCATTCTGTGGGCCATTCTTGGGGAGGGACACTATCCTATCAAACACAGACTCTTCTCACATTACCTGGCTGCCCTGGACAGTGTCTGTGGCACAGATACACTCATCTTGTCCTCTGCCAAGACAGGGCTTCTCTGTGTAACAGCACTGGCTGTCCCGGGACTCACTCTGTAGGTCAGGCTATCCTCAAACTCATGAGATCCACCTGCCTCTGCCTCCCGAGTGACTGCTGGAATTAAAGGCCTGCACCACCACCACCTGGCTTCTCTGCTCATCTTCTTAGCTGCCTTTCTGGGAGAGAACTTAGGCACCCCCTCACTGAGAACATTGTTCTGAATCATATCCCCCACCCCACCCACTTCTCATTTAGAAAGTCTAGCTTTTGACTGTTTACTCTGTTGCTGAACTTGTGCCGTAAATCCTGTCTGTACACATGTTGGTCGAGGGCTTGCGTTGTGTGTCTTTCCAGGAATGTGCTGTCATCTGTAGTCACGCAGTTTCTGTTTGCTTTTCATAGCCAGGCCTTCTGATAATACTTCTGTTGCTTATACAGCCTTCATTTCCAATGTTCTCACCTACACGTGTCATGCCCTTAGCTGAGGATCCAAGTGTGTGAGATCAGTAGGGTCTACTGATCGCTCATTGTGGTTTGCCTTTGTGTGTGTGTTTTACTGTTAGGAGCTCATGACTTGATCTTAGCTGTGGGAACCTTGCAGGCCTTCCAGAGGACTTCTAGGAGGATTTGATTTTGTTTCTGCCAGCAGCCAAGGGACACCAATTCCCATTTGGCTTTCCCAAGGAAAGGTGACATGAGGTGACTGAGCTTTAGGCCTGCTCGTAAGCTAAGGGAGCAGGGCTTGGGACTCTGCCTCACCTCACAGGCCCCAAGCTCAAGGCCAGAGCAGAGTCACCTACGTTACCACATGTCGACATGGAAAGCAGCCCCGATGCGTTGTGGGTAACACTGTAGGGAGTCCAGAGCAGTAAAAGGAGAAGGCTGGCTGAGAGACAACAAGGAAGGATCTTGGTGCTTATTTTCTCTCTGCTCTTGTCTGCGGATTTGAAGTTTCCTGCTCTGACTTCCTCAAAATAATAAACTGTGACCAGGAATTGGGAGCTAGACAAACCCTTCCTCCTTGTGTTGCTTTTATCAAGGCCTCTGTCATTGCAACAGAAATGAAACTAGGGTGTACTTTCTGGCCTCACTTCTCTGTTGTCTGCTGGGTTTGTTTGTTCTGACGGGGTTTCTCTGTGCTGGCTGTCCTGGAATTCAGGCTGTAGACCAGGCTGGCCTTGAACTCACAGAGATCCACCTGCCTCTGCCTTCCAAGTGCTAGGAATAAAGGTGTGAGCCACCGCCTGCCTGGCTCTATTTGTGTACTTCTCTCGCTTTTAATTGTTTATGTGTGTGAATGTTTTGTTTGCATGCATGTCTGTGCACCATGTTTGCCTGATACCCATGGAGGCCAGAAGAGGGCGTTAGATCCCCTAGAACTGGGATTACAGATGGCTGTGTTTCTGTCATGTGGGTGGTAGGAATCGAACCCAGGTCCTCTGGAAGAGTTACCTGCTGAGCCATCTCTTCAGACCCTGTCCTACCCTCTTTTAAATCCCTTTTAAAGTGTCAGAAAACTATCCACAGGAGAATAGGATTGCTCTCTAGTGGGAGGGGCCTACAGATGTCCTGGTGCCTGCCAGTAATCCCAGCCTCCAGGAGGGTGGAGGTAGTTAGATTGCTGGTAGTTCAAGGCCTGCTTGCTTATTAGTCAAATAATAAGCAGCAGAGTTTAGGATTAACTATACTCAGTTCTGTCTGCTAAGCACATATGTATTGAATCTCTCAAGCCTCAGCATAGCCCTTCAAGGTATACACTGTTACTGTTATCCATGTCTGGATGATGCGGACACTGGGGTACAGGGTTCACCTGCCCAACTTCCTACACCACTGGCAAGAAGTAAAGCTGGCAGTAAAGCCTGTACTTATTATTGCAACAAGCTGTGGACTTAAGTCAGTGTGTGTACCATGTGTTAGAGTGGCTTTGTCTGCTGATATGGATGCCACTGTGTATGGTGGCCTTAAGGGCTCCCTCCAGTGTCACTGTCACCTTCATGTGGCCTGCTCTGACCATTGTTTGGGATTTTTTTTTTTTTTTTTGAGACAGGGTTTCTCTGTGTAACAGCCCCTGGCTGTCCTGGAACTCTATATAGACTAGGCTGGCCTGCTCACAGAGATCCACTTCCCTCTGCCTCCCAGATGCTCACATGCTAGGAGAGAAATGATCCCCTAATTGGTCCTCTGCCCTACACACCTGAGCTAATGCACATATATGCCTCTAAGCACACATAGGTATTTAGAAGGTTACTTAAAAATTAAAAATTGTGCTGGGCAGTGGTGGTGCACATCTTTAATTCCTGCACTTGGGAGGTGGAGGCAGGTAGATCTCAGTGAGTTTCAAGGCCAGTTTGATCTACAAATTGAGTTCCAGAACAGCCAGGGCTATTATACAGAGAAACAATCCCCAAAAAGCAAACAAAAATCAGAGTTCTTCATTGCCTTACCCATGCCGCTGAGTAAGTGGGGGGGGCACAGGGACAGTAGAAGTGAGGAAGCTGGGACTTGTATCCAGATGTCATGCTGCAGGTGCTGGTGGCGCTCCAAGATGAACTGTGTTTTGGGACTCAGCCCCTGTGCAATCTAGTCATCCTGCGAGCTCATGACTTTGTGAGAAGGCAGCTGGACATGACAGAGACGAAGATGTGGGAGTCATTGGCTTACTGATGATGATTAAGCCCTTAAGACTGGGTGAGATCACTTAAAAGCTGTGATAGCAATAGAAGCTAAAGTGAGATGAGGAAGGGGAAATTAAAGCTGGATATAGTGGCACACGCCTTAATACCAGCACTCGGGAGGCAGAGGCAGGTCAATCTCTGTGCATTTTGGGGCCATCCTGGTCTACATTGTGAGTTCCAGGTCAGCCAGAGCTACAAAGACCCTGTCTTGGGAAAAAAAGGGAGTGAGTGTGTGTTGTTGTTGTGGTTGTTGAGGTCAAAAAAGAAGTGAGGACTGAAGAGAATTTGTTATGGGCACCAAGCAAGGGACAGGTCTTCAAAGAGTGGGTCAGAATCTGGTGGAGGGCTGGAGATGGCTCAGTGGATAAGAGCACCAGCTCCTCTTCCAGAGGTCCTGAGTTCAATTCCAAGCAACCACATGGTGGCTCACAACCATCTATAGTGGGATCTGATTGATGTCGTCTTCCTCTTCTGGCATAAAGGCAAACATGCAGGTAGAACACTCACATACAAAAAATAATTAAAAAAAAAAGTGGCAGAATAGAGAGCTGTTTCCCCCACGAAGCCTTCCCTGATGCCTATCTGCTATTGTGTTCCTTTGGGGTCCTTCTCAGCTCCCTAAGCCCAGGGTGATCTTCTAAAGTCAGATGGAAGTCACACGGCCAATGAACTTTACTCCTCTCTCTCCTCCCAGCTTCTGTTAAGGAATCAAAAAAACTGATGCCCAAAACATCTCTACCCTCTGTCAAGAGGCCAGCAACTACCTCTGCACCTAGCAAAGCCAAGTAAGGGAGAAAGGGGTGTTGGGGGGAGGGAGAGGTACTGGGGAGGAAGTAGGAATACATTGGGGAGGAGGGAGGTACAGAGGAGATAGCCCTTCCACCCGTTTGCTGTTACTGATGGAGATGTATTACAGGACATCTTCAACAGCCAGTGGGGACAGTCAGAAACGCCCCTCCCGGGACTCGGGTGAGAGCTCCCTTCCTACAGTGGAAGACGGGTGGAGGGGGCAGGGGTGCTGAGGGATCAAGATGAGCTTGGGTCTCTGAAGCTCTACTCTTCACAGGCTTCAGTGGCAGTTTCCTCAGTGGAGGGCCCAGGCAACCTGGGAGAAAGCAAACCAGAACCCAGGCACCCCAACAGAACTCTGTGCTCAGCCAGGTGAGGGGCCAGATAATGGGAGAGGGAATTGCTGGGAGGTGACCACACGTGTGTTATACAAGGGTAAAAAATTCCAAGGGGAAGAAAGAAGCTGGGGCAAGGCATCCAGCTTTCAACTGCGACCCCCCCCCATCCCTGCCATCACCACAGGAGAATGAACAGAGAAGCCCAGGAAAGGCCCCTTCCACAAATAAAACCCCCACTCCAGAAAAGACTCCGCTTCTAGATAAGACCCTTGGCCCAGCAAAGATCTCAGCTCCTGACAAAGTCTCCACTGCAGAAGTCCCTGTTCCAGAGAATGCCCTGGATTCTGACAAAGTTCCCACTATGGACAAGGCTGTCACTACAGAGAGTGCTCTTGCAGTGGACCAGGCCCCTGCCTTAGTGGCCCCAACTAAGGATGAAACCGTTGACCCAAAGATGGCCCTTCATGTGGACAGTACTCCTGCTCTAGAAAAGATCTTCACCCCGGAGAACATTGTTAGAGACAACACTCAGTGCCAACATTTGCCTCAGGAAGAAACCACACAAGCTTCTAAGTCTCTTGCATCTCCAAATGACATCGAGGTGCCAAGAGAGTACCCTCAACAGTCTAACTCTTCAGAGAGCAGGTGTTGCTGTAATATGAAACATGGGGACAGCTCCCCAGCGCAGTCCAGAGCTAAGGATGAGGCTACTATGGAGGAAGCCACCCTTCTGGAGGGGCTACCAGCCAAAGATGAGACAACCCTGAAAGAGCCACTCCCCAAAGAAAAGCTGCCTTCCGAAGAAGGAGTGGGTCCCCAAAAGCAGTTTCTGGAAGGGCTACCAGCCAAAGATGAGACAACCCTGAAAGAGCCACTCCCCAAAGAAAAGCTGCCTTCCGAAGAAGGAGTGGGTCCCCAAAAGCAGGTGCCTCCTAAAGAACCAGTCCCCACTCCCCAATTACCACATTCTAATAAGCAGATTCCAAATCCTGAAGAAGCCCCCACACTTCATCCCGAGGTCCCACTAAAGTCTTCCAAAAGCAAGAATGACAGCGTGGATGTAGCAATGTTAAAGGAAGAGGTGGGGTTGCTAAAGAGCGCGCTGGAGCTTCTGGAGTTGAAGCTAGAGTAAGTGGGCAGTAATGCAAGGTGGGAGGGGGCGGGAGATAAGGGTAAGGGTCCATTGTCTCACCGGAAACCTGTATCCACAGGCAGAAGATGAGTGATGTCTGGGAGGAGCTGAAGACCGAGAAAGAGAATCTCCAGTCCCTGGAGGTGGGTAAAATGAGGATCCAGGCGGGGAGGGCAGTAGCCGGTGGCTCTGGTATCTGATGCCCTCTCCCGACTAGGTTCGGTTGACACAGAGGACCCAGAAGTCCTTCAAGCACGCGCAAACACAGACGGAAACGCAGACGGAATGAGGGCGGGCTCAGGTGGAACCTCAGCCCGACCTGCAGGGACGTCCATCCTGCTCGGGCCACCCGCTCCTTGCACACAACTTTTGAGAAACTCCAAGGAAGTAAAAACTCTGAACTCTTAGACCAGCCTGGTCCGTGTGGGGCGGGGCCAGCCAGCACACCACCCTCCGCATTCCTGGCGCTCTCTCCCGGGGCACATCTGGCCAACATGTGGCTCCCATTACCATTCTCAAGGCCTGTGCAAGGCTATTTTTATCCACCGGATGGTTGGGGGCAGGGGTTGTCTCCTTAGGACGCCAGCCCTGTGCTGGATGCTGGGTGGAGGGGTCCAGACCCTTCTGGATTCAGGAACCCAGCTGTGTGCTGGAGGGGTGGAGCCAGTCTTCTCTGGGCCCAGCTCCTCCCAGTTAGCTTCTTCCCTAAGGGATTCCTGTGTCCACTCACTTGGAATTATACTCCGAAGCCAAATCCTGATTTCGCTCAGGCACTAAGTCTAATAGAATTAGCACTAAGGTCTAAGCCTTAGGTTTCCCTGTGTGATTGCAGTGATGTCTCAGGGCAAGGTCATAGGGCAGGGGACTAGGTGATTTGTCCAAGTGTTGGATAGTAAGGAACATATTTGTGAGAAATGCCTGGAATACCTGTCCTGTGCGCAAGCACAAGAGGCGTGTCTTGGCCTGGTTCTTTGGTCTGTGAAGTGAGCACAAGCATGCACTGGATGGACCCTCAGTGACACCCACAGCCCCGGGACTCCCCTACCAGGCCGGAGCCTGGGAGCCTGATGAAAGTGGTAACCAAATGAGAGACTCAGTCGCTGAAACTAGCTTTCATTGGTCATTCATTATTACCAGGAGGAGAAGGTGGGACCTGGCATCCTTTTCCCACCCACACCTGCCCAGTGAAGAGTGCTTAATAGGCGGCGATCCACGCCCAATAGCACCAGGAGAATTGGGGCAGAGGCAGTTTGAAGGCCCTGGGGCAACACTGGTTCAGTCCCATGTCCAGTACTCTGGGCCCCACGCTGTGGTTTGTGTGTCAATAATAGTGCATACGGCCCAGAGTGCCCGTGGCTGTGGTTCCGGGCCCGAGCGTGCCGGTACCCAGCAGGTCTGGCTGCCCAGTGCGCCAGATCTCCCGCAGGATTCGCTCTCGCTCCTCCAGCCGCTGTGCCCGCTCCAGCTCTTCTGCTGAGGTGAAGACATTGACACTTAGGGGCCCGTCGGGCTCATTGGACAGCTCCTGGCCCGGGAGCGTGTCATCAGGGCCCAGCCTCGTCATGGTGTCCTCATCCTCGTCGTCATCGTCATCTTCCGGCTCTAGGGTGCTGCTGCGAGGGTCCCGGCGCGGAGCAGGGGCCCGGGGCCGCGAGCGAGGTGCGCAGGAGATGCTGATGACTAGCAGGCACAAGGTCAGCAGCAGACCGAAGCAGACGCCAAGCACGAAGTAGAGGCCGAAACTCTCGGGGTTAGCTAGGGAGCAGGGAGCGGAGGTCACAGGGGGGCCTGACAGGCGGGAGTCGTCCCATCTGAGATCCAGGGTCTACGCTTAGGACACAGAATGGAAGGGCAGCAGGGAGCAGGAATCGGGATAGGACTGGGGATGAGCAGCTGGGAGTGGAGGGCTGCCTGGCTTATGATGGACGGGCTCCGTGCTCCCAGGCCTGGCCCTCACCTCGGATGTGTGCGTAGGCCGCCAGGCTGTTGCTGAATAGCTCCATGTCCTTCCTTGGGGCATCCATGGTCCTGGGACTGTCAGCCTGCGAGGTCAGCCAGGTCAGGTCCTCCGAGGCCGGAGGCATTCACTCCTCGGGCAGCTCCTCCACCCTGGGAGAGAGCATTTCCCCTCATTTGGTCGCACATCTGGGCTCTGCTAGATAGAGCCCTTGCTTCCCCGCAGACGCCCCTTCATCCCGGGGAGCGGCGGAGAAGCCGCACACGCTCCGCCCCCTCGTGGGGTCCCTAGGCGAGGCCCAGCGCACGGAAGGACGAGGCGGTGCCTCGGGGCTCCCCTGTCGCCTCCCTCCTGCACCCCTCCGCCAGCGGGGCCGAGGCCCTGCTGCTCACCCGTCAGCGTCCCGCTGCCTGCCCCCGGCAGCTGCGACTTCCCGGTGGCTGCATACACCCGGGCCGGGCCGCCCCGTCCGCCTTCCTCGGTTCGCACTGTGGTGCGGCCGGACACGCCGATGGACCAGCCGGCGGAAAGTTTCCTCGGAGGAAAGAGGAGGGACGGGACGGGGCGGGGCGGGGCGGAGAGGCGGGAGGAAGAGCGCCTGGAGGAAGGGGAGAGGGGGCGGCCCCTGCTCCCCTACAGGAAGCCGCTGGGGAGGCCGCTCACAGGGGCCGCCCCCGCCAATACTAACAACAACACTAGTTACTAAACATCCCCAAGGCCTAGGCGCAGGAACTAACATCTCTCCCAGCACAGACGTTGCTTCTTTTAAGCCTACCCTAGACTGTGGCTATCATTAAATTTCCAATTTGCAGATGAAGTAAACCGAGTCATAAAGATCTTGAAGAACTTTGCCACATGGCAGGACTTGAACCTATAACTCTCTGGCCATAGGGCCCAGGCTCCAAACTACTTCCCTGTGCCTGGCTTCTCCTGTGATGAGAGCGGGTCTAAACCGGTTCATCCCTGGAGCTCTTTCGTAGACCCAGTGGAGTCAGCCAGCATCCCCATGTCCTCATTGGTGGTCCTGAGAGAGAGAGAAACTCTTGAGCCCCTCCTCCTGGTGGCCTGGCTGAGTGTGTCCAGCTGCTGTGGTCACCCGAGGTTAATGATTGTAGAACTCGGCGGTGAGCCAGGCCCCAGAACACTGCAGACCCCTGCCTGCGGGGGCCCGTGCCTCTGCAAGCTCATGGAACGTCCTAGCTGGACCTGCCCAGACTCACACGTGTGCTTCCACCTGGGCTTAAGACTTGTACAGAAGTGTGCTGGGGGTTCTGCAGCTGGGCTTTCCTTTCTGCTTAGTCTGTCCACCCCCCTCCCCTCCCTAAGCTGGATCTGGGGTGAGGGGGAGGCCTTCTTGGCGGGAATCTTGGGAAGGGGGAGGGAAAGAATGAGGAGAGGAAATTGCAGGCATAGCTGTAGGCGCTGCCTGAGGGCCATTAACCCCCTCCTCGTCCAAGCTGCAGGACAACCCCCCACCACCTACGGACTCCCCCAGGCCAGCCTGGGTTCAAGTAGGGGACAAGAGGAGACGGAGAAAGGAGCGGGCTGATTCGCACCTGGGTGTATTTGTGATTGTTTAGTCTGCTTTGTGAGCAGATAGAAGCCTCTTGGCCCAAGTGTACTTACCTATTTGCACATAATGCTGCTTCAGCATTTCGGTGTGGGATGAGAACAACACTCTCACAAACCCCCACCCCCATTAGTAGATGGCTGGCCCCTCCTAAGAATGGAGATTCAGTGTAAAGAGGCTACAAGCCCTTAGGAGTAGGCTCCCGTAGAGGCTGAGAGGTGCTGAGGAGGTGATGGAATCCACTAATGTGATGGCGAACATCTTGGGCAGCTCTCACAAGAACATTCCAGGTAAGAGCTGAGTCCTGAGGAGAGGCACCCATGCCAAGACCCGGGGGAGAGTGTCTAGGCAGGAACAAGGAGTAGAGATGCTGGCTCCCAGAGAGCTAGCGCCCAGGGCCACGAAGGAGCTTTTGCAGCAGCTCAACAGGGAGCTTGGATGTCATTTGCAAGTGAATTGGTAAGCCCCTGGGGTCCTAAGTAAGGGAGCATCAGTAAGCACACAACAAGTCTGGAAAGACTCAAGTGGCTCTAGAGAGGCCTGGCCACAGCGGGCTGGAGACTGGCTTAATCCAGAGTAACAGGAGGGGGGGAAGGCTGGTGGTGTCCTAAAGGGAGTTCCTGTGTGGAGGTGGCTTTGAGTGAAGAGGAGTTTAGCCTTGATCTTGGGGGGGGGCAGCATGTTTTTTGGGGGTTTTCCCCCCAGGGGGCAGGGGGCAAGGGAAAAATTTTAGATTTCAGATTCATGATACCCATGATTGATACCTGGGTGTGGGTGTTAGAGAGGCAGATGTAGCCCCACCCTCAAATACCATTTCCAGCAAGGAAAGCCGTTTAGCATCCTGGGAATAGCTGGGACACCCAGTTAAAGAGAACAAGGAGAAGGGAGTTTGTCTAAAGCCTGAGCCCTGATCACTGACATTGAGGGGTCTTCTGGAGGGGGATCCTCAACAGCAAGCCAGCAAGGATGTGACCCTTTGGGTTATACAAGGCTGAGGACAGAGTGAAGACCAGAATGGAGCAACATTTCAATATCATCAGTGATGCCCACGGATGACCGTGGATGGGCTCATCCCTGCTCCAAGGCATGTGTGACTGGCTAGTTGGACACATACCCAATAACTAGTGTCTGCCAACCACATAACTGTTGGTACACGCTGCAGCTCAGCTTGCACAGCTGTATATCAGGAGTCGTTTGTGTGGTGCGCACCTGTTCTCTGAGGGTCCACAGGAAGAAGATGTGAGATTTGAGATAGGTTCCTGCAAACCGATCTGCATCACTGTGCCTAGCAGATCTGTCTCTGCCTGTAGGCAAATGTGCGTTCATATCTGGGCTAGGTGTGATGGCCTTGGGGAGACAGAGACTATGCTGAAATAAGTGTTGAGATTGTTGCTGGACCCTGCAGAGGGATACACACTAAGAGAATGCTACCTTATGAGCAGCTCCTTGTGGTTAAGCATGAGAAGTGACACTGTGGCCCGGATAGACTTTGAGAAGTAGAAAACTATTAAAAGTTCTGGAGAAGGGACCTTAAAGCCTTTGGCTGAGATGGCTGTCCACAGTGGCCAGCTGCCTGCCTCTGCAGACATAATTCTGTCCAGCCCTTTGTTTCTTCCCTGTGGCTGGAATATTTCATGTCTGCCTGTCTAGCCTGCATCCTGTCCATTTACCTGTAGACTCTATTTGGCCAGGATTCTTCTGCTTGCCTGGCCATTTGTCCGCGGCTGGCCCATCTCTGCCCTCCCACCTGCTTGTGAGATCAGAGGTTTGTCATCTTGGAAGGCCCAGACAGGAAACAGGAAAGGCAGGTCTTGGCAGGTTAGGGGGCTAAGGAATCCAGACTGGAAGAGGCCTCAGGAGTCTGTCCCTGCCCAGGTTGGCCCTGGCTGCTGCGCTGTGTGCCACACTCAGGCTTCCCCCACTCAAAGAGCAGGATCTTAGGTGGGAAAAGGGGGCTTGCTCAGGGCTTCCTGCAGCTTGTCAAGTTTCTCAGTGTCCCCATGCCCCCAGCACCTAGTCCACTGGCTAGGTAGGGCTCCTGGGGAAAAGTTTGCACAGGGTAGGGGAATGGTGATATAAAATGTCTTCTGTCCCTGTCATTCCCTGTGCAGTAATGTGGCTTCTATTTGACAGAGGAGGAAGACAAGGCTTAGAGATACAATGTGTGGAGGTCCACATTCCCTAGGTACTAGTAGTGGGGCCCGGCGGCTTTGAACTTGTATGGAGACAGCGCACCTTTCTGGGTGCTTCCTATTGTGCTTTTCATGCTCTGAAGTGAAACTGGTGCACCAACCCATCTTGTCCTATGATGGCATGTATGGGGGCTGGAGAGCTGGCTCAGTGGTGAAGAACACTGGCAGCTCTTCTAGAGGACCCAAGTTCACGGCCATCTGTGACTCCAGTTCCAACGGATCCAGCACCCTCATACCGGCAAAACCAAGAGACGTGAAAAAAAAAGGAATTCTAAAGTGAACGGTGGTCATCGTTAAGAAAGTGAGTCATGTGTGACTGTTGCTGGAACACTGCTGTAGGGGTGATTATAGTGTGACTAGTAGAGTTCTGAACAATATAAAGTACAAATTCCCTCCGCTTTACCCAGGAAATAGCTGGGCATGGTGGCCCACTATCCTGGCACTCGGGATCCAGAAGCAGGCAGATCTCTGTGAGTTCGAGGCCAGCCTAGTCTACAAAGTGAGGTTCAGGGCAGCTAGGACTGTTACACACACACACACACACACACAAAATAAAAATAAAAACAAAAAATCCCAGAAAATTCCCAGTTCTCTCTGTGTAGATCCAAAGATTTTCCTACTACCATTTATGGGTCAAGACATTTCAGAAGGGGAGGAATGATTGGTAGTTGAACATACGGGAACCAGGTAGACTTCCAGAAGAGAGTGAACTGGAGTAAAGGCTTTGAGGAAGCTCCGTGGGCGGGTGGGGGAAGAACGTACCAAGAGAAGGCATCAGAAGGACAGGCTGCAAAGCTACACAGAGAAAGCCTGTCTTGGAAAACAAAACAAACAGAAGACTTGAGTGCTTAGAGATAAACAAGAAAAAAACAGTTATGGTTTGTGATGTGTTGTATGTGCGGTGGAAAGGGGGTCAGTTGCACTGGCTAGGTTTTTGTTGACACAAGATGAGAAATGCCTCCATCAGACTGGCCTGTAGGCAAGCCAGTGGGTCCAGCCCACTGTGGGTGGTGTCAGCCAGGCAGGTAGCCCTGGGGAGTTAAGTATAAGGAAGGTTGGTGGCATGCCTTTAATCCCAGCACTCAGGAGGCAGAGGCAGGAGGATCTCTGTGAGTTCGAGGCCAGCCTGGTCTACAGGCTCCAAAACAATACAGGGAAACCCTGTCTCGAAAAACAAAACAAACAAACAAAAAAAGCAAGCCGGAGCTCGTCCATGGCTTTGCTTCAGTTTCTGCTCCCAGGTTCCTGCCTTGACTTCCTTTGATGATGGAGCACAAATGGAAGCTGATACAAACCTTTTCCTCCCAAGCTGTCTTTGGCCGTGGTTTTTATTATACCAAAAGAAGCCTAACACAATCACTATGGCAGGCCCTATACCTGAGGCTTGTTATTTTGTGTTTTGCCTGCATGTATGTCTGTGTACCATGTGCCTGCCTGGTGCCTGAAGAGTTCAGAAGAGGGGTCTGCTCCCTCTGGAGCTGGAGTTTAGAAAACTGTGAGCCACCATGTGGGTGTTGGGAATCAAACCTGGGTCCTTCGTAAGAACAAGTATTCTAACCGCTAAGTCATTTCTCAGCCCTATTCTCTTTATTTTTAAATTTATTTTGGTGTTTCTGTATGTATATCTTTGGCTGTCCTGGAACTCACTGTAGACCATGCTGGCCTCGAACTCACAGAGATCAGCTTGCCTCTGCCTCCTGAGTGATGGAACTAAAGGTGTGTACCCCCATTGCCTGGCTGAAGTTTGATTTTTGAAAAACAAATTTATGTATATGTGTCTGTGTGCTATGTATGTAATGCTCGAAAAGGCCAGAAGAGGGTATTGTAGCCTCTGGAGCTGGAGTAACAGGGAGCCACGAGCCAGCGAATGTGAATGCTAGGAACCAAATTCAGGTCCTCCAGAACGTTAAGTGCTCATAACTGCCATGCCATCTCTCTGGCCTCTGACATTTTATACATGTTAATAATGTATTTTGATCAAAAGCAATTAAAATTTTTGTTTTTGAGAGTTTTATGGCCTCTGGGGATGACCTTAAACTTAGGATCCTATGATTTTCCACTTCCAATGCTGGCATTACAGGGATGGGACCAGTTTATGTACTTCTGGGGATTAAACCCAGGCTTCCTGTATGCTAAGCAAGCTCCAACCCCTGGCTTCACTGTGTAGTCCTTACTGGCCTGAACTCACCACATAGATCAGGTTGCTCTCAAAATCAGAGATCAGAGATCACGGATTACAGGCATATGCCACTGCACCTGGCTATACCTAAGTTTGAGATGGCTCCTCTGGTCCCTGTGGTGCCTGGACTGCTGGGGGTTAGGATAGGGGATTAGTGTTGCAAAGAAATGAAGACAGGACAGAAAACTGGGATCAGGTGGTCTAGGCTCCTGGATGGAGAAACTTCAGCTTGCTTATTATATAGTTGGAAAAAAGAAATAAAACCTGAAGATTAGTAAAGGACAAACAGTCCCAGTACGGATCAGTAAATCAGAGAGATGGCTTGGAGGTTAAGAGCACAGGCTCACTATCACCTGTAACACCCATTTCAGGGATCTGATGCCCTCTTTTGGCCTTTGTGGACACCAGGCACACAAGTGGTACCGAGACATGCAGGCACAACAGCTATAAACTTAAAAGATAAAAAATTTTTTAAAAAGGAAGGCATAGTGTCTGAAGAAATAGGGTTGATTTGTCTAACTGCAAAAGAAAAACAAAACAACCGAGGATTTTCTGAGCACCAATTGAGGCCGGACTATTTCTAAGGACTGGATTGGGAGACCTAGACAGCCCCGGAGACATCTGTACCCTTTGTTCTGTTTTTCAAGACAGTATTTGTGTGTGTCACAGCCCTGGCTGCCCTCGAACTCAGAGATACGCCTGCCTCTACCTCCCAAGTGCTTTGATTAAAGGAGTGTGCCACCACTGCCCAGAGACATCTGTACTCAAAGTGAGGAGTTGTGAATGGAGACCAGGTCCAGGGCAGCAGCTAGCAGTGGTGGATGAGAGGAAGGGCGTCTCTCGGTACTGCACCTGGATCAGGCAGTACAGCCATGAGAATCAGGCCCATCCGGGAGAGGCTTCATTTGCTGTGTTGCCTTTTTCTTTCTTGCCCAGCGAGGGATGGTCTAGCCTACCTCTCCCTTCACCAAAGTGTTAGCTGTTTCTTGG
This sequence comes from Cricetiscus sungorus, assembly GCA_030556225.1. NCBI lineage: Eukaryota > Metazoa > Chordata > Mammalia > Rodentia > Cricetidae > Cricetiscus > Cricetiscus sungorus. Next base: position 120,758,609 of record JANBXA010000734.1, on the reverse strand, counting down.
CTTTGCTGGGAAGTACATTCTATAGTCTAAACTTAGGCAACGGAAGGAAGGAGAAAGGCGGGCACCCCTGGGTTTCCCAAGGAGGAGGGCAGTACAGGAAATGGCCAGCTCCGGCTAGCTCCTTACCCCGCCTCCCTGGAACAGGCATGTGGGTGCACGGCTGCCTCTGACACAGAACTTTGTAAAGAGGGGACTGATGGCTTTCTAGTTGTCAAGGCCCTGTTACTCTTCTGTTTTCAGTGGGCAGAAGCAGGGTCTGGGCAAGCCAAGCTAGACGCTGCCATTGACCATTGGCAGGAGGCAGGATATTCTGGTCCCTCCTGCTTCTGATAGCATGACTTAACTATTTGCTGGCCTGAGGTCACAGCGCACCTGTTGGCAGGACCTGCCCTGCTGGGATAGAGATGACAGGCTTGATTGAGGACAAGAACAGAGGCATTGCTGCAGGCAATGGTGGCTCCAGACCAGGAACTTTTATTGCTGACATGCAGGAAGAGTCCCCATGTAGTACAAAAATACGTCTTTATACAAACTTTTTTGTGACTTTTCCATTTTTTTTTTTTTTTTTTTTTTTGGTCTTTTCTTTACAATAGGACTTCTCAGTGTGTGACACCAGTGAGGGTAGGCCCAACCTCCTCTCATCTGCATTGCCAGGAATACCATCAGACCTAGGGCTGACCTTGGCAGGAGCCGGGCTGTCTGACGGACTCTGCAGACCTGAAGGTATGGCTTTTAAAAGGAGGGCTGTGGATGAAGGCCTGAGACACCAGGCAGGGGCTCTACCCAGGAGGGCCCTTAACTCGGCCTCAGAGCCTCACTGGAGGGCAGTCATGGGCTGGAGCCCAGGCTGACTGCATTTCTGCTCCCTTAGGAGACTTTTCATTATCAAATAAATATAGAAAAGAGCCCTCCCCCCACCCAGCACCATGCCCTGACTCTCTGCAGCAGGATGGCTGAACTAGAGGCAGGGCTGGGTGCTAGGGGATGTGCTGGGCCCAGGTGGGTTCCTGCAGGCCCAGCAAAACAGAGGCACAGGCGCCCAGGGCTGGATAGGAGGGGTGGGGAGGAGGGGCATGGGCAGCCCTGCTACTGCTGGCAAGAGGTGGCCCCATTTTTTCCAGATGGGGAAACTGAGGCACAAGGAGGTTTGGGAACTTGCCCAAGGTCACTCACAGTGAGTCAGCTTTTCAGGGGGTGAGGGACAGCTCACACTCTAGGAAATATGGCCTCCCCGATTGGAGAGCAAGAGGCAGGAAGAGTCTAGGACTGCCAGGAGGGAGACATTGTGCTCTCTGAGGGTACACAGGGTGTAGGCCTCCAGAACTGGTCTTTGCTTGATACTGGGTGTGCCAAGTCCAGTGCAGGGAGAGGCATTCTGGAGAGAACAGCATTTCTGGCAAGACGGGCATCCACTTCAAATTTTCGGCTCAAAAAGGATAGCAGGGCTGTTCTCAAGCCAGGTAGGTAGGTCCCGATCCCCACAGGGTTCCTCCAAGTCTTTCACCCCTGGGTAGACGTCTGCCCAGGGTTGCTTCTGAGGCAGGGTGGGAGGGTCTCTGAGCATAGTGGCCTGTCCCCACAGGCCCGAGCGTCCTCCAAAGTCACCACAGGTCTGTTTACACCATGCCCATGTTATCCTGGGTACCACTCCAAGGATGGAGGAGGCAGGGCTAATGCACATGTGCAGCACCTCAGAGACAAAGAAAGAGCCAAGTGTAGAAATAGGCCCAGCAGGGGAGAGCAGAGAAGAATAGGCAAGAGAACTCCTAGGTGCCTGGGGGTGAGAAGGGAGCCTGCATATACATGTGGACCCCATTATCCAGCCAGGCTGGGGGCAGAGAAGTTGAGTTCAGTAAAAAAATAAATATATTTGAGTCGGGCAGAAGATGAGGTGAAAAGTGTTTCAAAGCTTAGACTGAGGGCAGGCCCTGGGGGAGGGGTGGTGAGGACATGGACAGCGGGAAGGGGTGCTCACTGGGGGCCAGTAGCGAGCTGCATGGTCAGCTTATATGGACTGTGGGGAGCAGGGCTGGCCAGGCTGTAGCTGTCCCAGGGCCTGGATGACGAGCATAGGCTCCCCTCTTTCCTCCCAGCAGTCGGTCCAGAGACAGCGTGGTTAGATAAGACAGAGGTAGATTAAAATGTCATGATTAAAAGCAGATCAGTTATCTAGAATTCTCAGATTTAAAAAAAAAAAAAAATCAATCATCCCAAAAGGTAGCTTTGTGGTACCTCTGTTGACCCTGGCTGTGACCTGGGCTGTCCCTATCCCTGCCCTGTCCCTATAGCAGCCTGGGAGTCAGTCCAGCTCAGCTGGGCTGGTGCCCTAGCTGAGGGCACTATTTCCGAAGATAGCGCTGTGCCAGGACAGCTGTGTCCAAAGAAGTCATGGGCTGCGCATCATGGCCCAGCCGCCGCACCGGCGGCATGCTACCGAACTGCCTCTTGGGCACCCACGTCCGGGCCTCATGGATGGAGCTTTTCTCTTCAGCAAGCAGCAGTTGCTGTCGCATGTAGTTCTCGAACTCGTACTGGGAGCATTCCTCTGTTACCTTTGCCTGTGAGAGCGAGACCAAGATAAAGACAATACAGGGCCGGGCCGGGCAGCCTGGTTGCTGAGGGCATGCTTCCCAGGCATCTCGATTCGGGCTCTGTCTCCCTAGAGGCTAAGCGTGGGGCCCTGAAGTCCTCCAGCCAACTGGCCCTCACCTTGCTGGCCGATGTGATGACTGTAGGAGGCCCTAGCTGCACACAACCTTATTCTGACTTGGATCTCTACCTTCTGGGTTACATTAGCATTCCTCACTCATGGTGGGGGCGTCTATGTGTATGAGGGTGGGGGTTTGGGTGGTCTCCTCACAGAAGGGTCTCTGAACTCTAAGAGGCTGATGCATGTCACAGGTTGAGAGCAGGGCTACTCTCCATCCGTGGCCTCAAGCCGAGCACCCTGCTGTGCAGGCGGGCAATGCGAGACTGCAGCAAATGCAAGACTGCAGCAGCAGGCCCTGACCAGCGGAAGGAAGGCAGGGATCTGGGACCGAGGCACAGCTCCCCTGCTGCCAAGCTGTGTGACTGTGGATGCATCACTTTACTTCTCTGATCCTCAGGCTCTTCCTTTGTCAGTGGGATCAAAACGTGCTCCATAAGCCTTAGGGTGGACTGATGGGAGCTGGCTAGGGCTCCCAGGCATGCCCCCTCCTGGTCCTACCTGCCCACTGCTTGCTAGGGAGCTCCAAGGGAAGACCTCTGTAACAGCTCAGGCCCAGCTTCCCTCCTGGGGATGCTCTCAGACCACCCATGGCTGCTGACTAGCACTCCTGTCTCTGTCCCCACCCATTGCTCAGCACTTCCTTCAGTGAAGGGAATAGGGAGAAGAAAGACAAATGAATCATCTAAAAAATGAAAAGCAGGAAGGGTGAGAGAGGGAGAGGAACGGGACTTGGATGGGAAGAGGAACCCAGGTGGCTGCCTGGCACTGGGGCCTCCCAGGAGCTGACTCTGTCCGTTGTCAGCTGTCTCTTCTCAGACTGGGGACCTCTGATGGACAGCCCACAGTATCTTTCTGCTGCCAGGGCTGGGGAAGGAAGTCCTGTACATACCTGCCCTTGCCTCCCTCTCCACACTCACCTCCTGGGAGCTGTCAGAGTTGCTCATTTGGTCATCAATGTCAGGGACCACTTGTAAAGGCCCACTCAGAGAGGACAGGGACTGCCTGCAGGGAAGAGGGACATGTCAGATTAGACAGGTTCCTACTGCTCCTAACTTGTCTCAAATCAGTCTAGCTTAGGACCCGGTCAGGACCCGCCTAACATGCTGACTGCTCTGGGTTGTGGTAGAAACTTAGCAAGGCAATGCCCACCTCACAGCTGACATGTCTGGCAGGCAGGAAATGCTTACTCTGCCTATATCCTCATAGCCCTACCTTTAGGATAATCTGAAGCTGATGGTGTAGCAGAGAAATGGGGTGCTCGTTTGTGCAGGGTGGCAGAGCATTTGAGCTCCTGGCCTTGTGCAGACCCACTTACCACGATGCAATGATGGCACTGAGGGCCTCTAGGACATCCGCAGCAGCCAGGCGTTGCTGAGGGTCAAGGACCAGCAGTTTCCGGATGAGACACACTGTGTTCTCAGAGACCCTCCCATCCTCGGGGATGGTGTATTCTGCAGCCTTGATCTTGCGGAAGAGCTCCTGTGGGATGCTGTCGTAGAAGGGGAACTGGCCGTACAGCATGGTGAAGAGAACCACACCCAGGGCCCACATGTCACTAGGCTTGCCCCTGTACGGCCGGCCTGGGGACAAAGCACATGCACACTTACTTGGATTGAATGAACTAACTCAGGCAGCGACCCACTCCAAACCCCACCTCTGCTTCAGGGCCACTCTTACTCCCATTCTTACTCCAGGGCAAGCATGGAACAGTCCCTTAAGCTCCTGCACGCTTGCCAGTCCCCTGCTCCCTGGGATGGTGCCTGGGTGTGTGCAGCCCACCCACCTTGCCCTGCTCTTCTCCATCAGCTTAGGAGACTCTGGGAGCTAACTACGGCTCCCACACCCAGGACAGCAGCTCACAGAGCAGGCCGTCAGTACATCTGACACAGGTGTTGTCACCGTGCTCATTGCCTGGGCCCAGCCTAGCCTTGCACATTCACTTTATCAGCCTTGTCAGTTCTATGGTCTGCATGTCCCCACTACAGGGAGGAGGAATGGGAAAGGGACTCGTGGAAGATGGGGGAACAGAGAGCTATGGGAGAGGGATGGGAAGGCAGATAGGAACAAAGCATGCGGATGGAGATTTTATATATATATATATATATATATATATATATATATATATACATACATACATACATACACACACACACACACACACACACACACACACACACACACGAAAATGTCACAGGGAAACCTATCACTAATTTTTGAAGGTGCTAAACAGGTCACCTTAGCCTTAGTGTCCTCATCTGTAAAAAGGGGTTTTGAGACACTGTCCTTAGGTTAATAGTATAGCTTTATTGGGCACAGGAGTGTTGAGATTGGGTCTTGTTATATGGCCCAGGCCAGCCTAGAACTCAAGATCCTCCTGCCTTTGCATCCTGAGTGCTGGGGTGCCAGATGTGTGACACCATGCTTAAATGCCACATCTTGGGAAAGATATCTTAGTGCCCTTATATGTTCTTTTGGAATGCCCTTCTTTCTCTCATAGCTCTAACCTGATGTGGGCACATGGCCATTAGACCAGAGATCTTGTACAGGGTGGGTCAGGACTGGCTTGGGCTCAGGAAAGCCCAGCACCCAGTCCAGGGTCTGCCCACAGGCTACCATCTGTCTAAAAAGTACACTGCCACAAAGCGGGACCACACATACCACTGAGCACATCGGGACTGATGTAGGCAGGGCTCCCCCTCTGGTCCTTCAGCAGGTCCCCCTCACTCACAAGATGTTTCCCAAGGCAGAAGTTGGTGATAGTTATCCGATGGGTCCTAAGAATGGGAGGCAGAGTGAACACAAGCAGCAGAGCCAGGCTCCCTGCTGGGTCAGATCCCTATTCTAAATAAAAGCAACCAGGCTCCTCTCTTCAAGAGGACAGCAGCCTCCTCCCCTTAACCTGCTGCTCTGGCTCAGTGTCAGGGTACAGCTGGGAGCTGGAACAATTCCCAGAGATTTTCATCAATACTCAAGACTGGGAATAGCTCACAACTTCAACATGGTTCCCGAATTCCCACATGCAAGAAAAAGACCAGCAGACATGAAGAACCTTAACCACACCCCCACCCCGCCTCACTGCGTGTGGACAGTGGACAGGTCCTGAGACCCCCCCCCCATCACCACTGTAGCCATCCTCTCTCTCTCTCTGCAGAAAGCCCAGTATACCAGGCCTGGGCCTCACAATGGGATTCTGTCCCACTGGAAGTTTCCACATGCTCTGGTGGAGTGTGGAAGCTGATTCTATGCCATACCCTCCAGCTGACAGCTGTGTGTATGTCTGTGTGTGTATTATGAAGGCCAAATGTCACAGATGGTATGTATTTGGTTTTCTTCTAACCCCCCAAGACAGAGTTTTTCTGTGTAGCTCTGGCTGTCTGGGAACTCACTCTAGAACAGGCTGGCCTCAAACTCACAGAGATCTGCCTGCCTCTGTCCCCTAAGTGCTGAGATTAAAGGCGTGTGTCACCACCACCTGGCCTTTACATTATTTTTTGAGACAGGTGTCTTACTGGACCCAGAGCTCACCAACTTGGCAAGCCTACATGACCAGCAGCCCCAGGGATCCTCTTGTTTATTTCTCAACAGGGATGGGATTATAGGCTCATGCCACTCACTATTCTGGCTTTTTGTGCTAGGGATCTGAACTCAAATCCTCCAAACTTACCTGGCAAGCACTTAACCAACTCAGCTATCTTCCCTGACCTCAGCCTTTTTTCTGTGGATTAGGGGGAGGCAGGTCTCTCCAAAGAGCTCTGTCTGGCATCCATCTGATAAGGTGATGTGCCATCTCAGCTCTTCTCAGTCCTCAGAATCCTCAGAGCTAACAGAATGGGAATGGAGGGTACCAGCACAGAACAATGGTACGATTAACCATTCCAGCCACCCGGAGACGCAGCCCTGGGAGGGTGGAGAACTTGTGCTTCATGGGAGGGCATGCCCACTGCTGTTGATGTTGGCTGGCTAGCCATGAGCCCAATGGCTAGGAGATGGCAAACAATGAAGGTCTGGGTCTTTACTGGTTCATGGCCTCAAAGACAGAGTTCACTCCAGGAAGGGAAGGCATTGTGAGCTGATGTTGCCAAGGCTAGCTCTGTCATGTTGGGGTTCCCTTTGCTAACTGTTTCAAGTGGGTAGCCTTTCTTTGAAAGAGTTCTGGGGTCCTGTTGCATGGGCATGCAGTGGCTCAGGATGTAGAACCCACACTGCTTTGTGAATGAGGCACTGTCCTGAAGTGTAGTAGGTCACTATGGGCCACACTGAATCATGCACACAGCTTAGACACATTTCAGAGTCACCCACGAGACAATGTGTTCTTTATTTTCAACAACCTTTGTGGTTGTTTTGTGTTCTTTAGTGCTAGGGGTCAAAGGCAGGGCTTGTGCACACCAGCCCTATGGCCAAAACTTATGAACCCTAGCACTGTCACTAATAGCAGAGGTGCCTGAGAGTCCTCATTAGGAGCAGCAGGGCCTTTGGGAGGTAACAATGACATCAGTGAGGAATGTGGCTCCCACAGAGTGGGCAAGAGTCACTTAGTAAGCTGGGGCCAGCCTCCCAGGAGAGCCTGTGGCACAAGGAGGGGAGCTGAGGCGAGCAGACGGTGCTCAGCTGTGATGGAGGGAATGATGGGGTGGCACACAGGAAGCACAGAGCTAGCTCTGGGGCCTACAGAGCACGTCTTTCCTTTCGCCAGGACTCAGGTGGACTGTTTTCATTTATCCCCACAGCAGCCTGGGAGGGAGACTTTATTGGTACAAGTAAGGTCTAGAAGTAAAGGGACCTGCCCAAGATCACACAGCTTGAGAAAACTGGGAAGTAGGTCCAAGCCCAGGTCTGTTAGGCCCCAGAGCCCCTGGGAAGAGCCCAGCCGCCAAAGACTTTTCCTTCCATCCAGGCTGACTCATCTCTCGACTTGGGTTTCAGACTGCCTTGGCCTAGAAAAACAGGCTCTTCTCCGAGAGTCATCAAGCACGCAGCTTTGGGCTTGGAACCTTTCTAGGAAGCTCGTGGTGTGGTCCTCTCACTATAGCTGGGGGTGAAAGGGAAGGTGGCCCTTGCCAAGAGGACCAGGGGAGCACCAGTAAGGAGGGGTGTGTTTTCCCTAAGTGCACTGGCCTGTGCTTACTGGCCGAGCATGGCAACTGGGGAACAGTGGTAAGCTGTCCAATGAAGGGCATTGTACACCTCTTTCTAGAATAGTCTCCAGGGCAGGGTATGTGGCTGAGTGGATTTCCCCAAGAGCTACATCCAAGAGGCTCTGAGAGCCCTTCAGCTACCTCAGGGAATTCTGCTGGCAAAGGGCTTAGCACAAACAAAGGCCAGTCTGTATTCCACATTCCCAGTGGAAACATGGGCTCCAGCTCTTACCCAAGATGCCCTGCAGAAACCTGCCTGGTGGCCTGTAGGACAGAGCCTAAGAATGTAGACAAAGGGTTCCAGCAAGGATCATCTACATGTTGGGATGCAAACGCCCTGGCTGTGAGCCTCCCATGTCACAGGACTGTAAGGGTTTACAAACCAGCACTAACTTTCTGTGCTGGCCACTGCAGCCACAGATACATCCTGTGGTCTCTGAGGCTTGGGATGCTGGCAGGATTGCTTGAGCTGGGGCGACCCTGCATCTGCCATTTCTTTGCTATGTGAACCTCTTGCTAAACTCCTATTGAGGGGGAAAATGGCAAAGCCTGACTCTGGATCTGACTAGGTAGGAAGATGGGCACCGTGGGCACAGAGCTCCAAGCTTGCCGAAGGTAGCTGCCAATAGCCTCTCCTTCCCTGCCAGCTGGCATGCCTAGGACAGCCTAGGAAAGACACTGCTGTCTCTGACATGGTTGATAACCGGCCCTGGAACACACGCATTTACGTTACTCTAGGTCCTGCCAGCAGGACGCCCAACCTTCTGCCTGTGGTGGCTGTTCTGCCCCTGAGATGCCCAGCGTCCTTCCCACAGCAAAGCTTGGTAATGCTTGCCTGCCTAGCCACCACCACCCACGTTGGCAATGTGGCATACAGCTCCCCAGGAGCCCCAGTCCCCCCCAGCTGGTCCTGACAGGAGGGCAAGGGCGTTGAGGGTGGCAGGGTGATGTGCGTCAGCAGGAGTTGCTTTGAGTGAGTCACACTTCAGCTATGGCCCCTGGGCTACCACAATGTTCTGCTTTTCTAGGAATTGGAATGTAACTTGCCTACCCAAGAGGAACGAGGAAGAAGAAACCCACAGCCAGCCTCATATAACCCCAAGGAGGACTTCTTCCCATTCCCTTCCCTGGGGCTCTCATCCCATCTGTCTGCATTCCACTACTGAGCACGAGAGCCTGGCAGTGTGGGTAGGAAAGGGCTGGCATGCCAAAGATGAACTGGGAATACGAGGTGCTTCCCATGCTATGTCTACTTGTGCCTTTCCTGAGTGTCGTGGTACTCAAGTGAAAGGTAGCTCGAATCTGTCTAAGAGGTACAATGCCCTGAAACCCAAAGGTCACTTGAGACCTGCCATAGCTATGCCAAGGACTCTAGAGGTACACCATCAGACCATGTAGCCTGGGCGCCAGGAGCAGGGAGAAGAGCAAAACCACCAGTGGAAAAGAGGCCATGCACATTAGTGTAGTTAACAGATAGCCCCACTGAGTTGTTTCCATGACGACCCTCGAGATGCTCACTTAGAGCCAGCAAGCCAACAAGCAACTGTTAAGAAGAGCCTGGCTGGTTGGGACATGGGTTCTTTAATGTCCCACAAAAGGTCTAGGGCAAGTTATCCTCTTTATTATAGTTTTTTTAAAAACAGGATCGTCCTTGATTATTTATAGAGCTCAGGCTGGCCTCAAACGTGTGATGCCCTTGCTTCTGGCTTCTAAGTGCTAGGAACCAGGCCTAAGTCCTTACATTGGTGTGCTAAGATAATACACTCTCCACAATTTTGGGTCAAGGTGCCCAGTGCCCTCCAACTCCTGCCTTCCTCTCCTGAGTCCCAGCCAAGCCTGGGGGGACTGCAAGGCCCTCAGCCTCATCTGAGGGCTAGGAGCTCCTGGCCTCTTCTGCCTCACTCATAGGAACCTCAGGGCCTCTTAGAATTGACACTGGGGGTGTGTTCAGAAAGCACCAACCCCCACCTGGCAATTTTACACCTATCTCTATCTCGGGCTGCCCTTTGCAGGAAGGTAGGATCACTCCACTCTACAAGCTCTGAGTGTTGGTAACTGGACACATGGATGAATTCACTTAGCAAGTAAAACGAAGCAGTCTCCAAATAAGAGACAGCGCAGGATGGGCTCTGAGCCAGGTCCGACCCCCACATCCTGCCCCTTCATCTTCCCTGACTCCTCACTTAGCCAGATGGGGTGAAAGCAGCCTTGGAATTTCCTGTTTCCTTCCCTCCCCTCTGCAGAGTGCGACACTGGGTTCTCTCAGGCTGGCAAACCTTTGCTCATCCTTCCTAATCAGCCAGCTTCCAACGTTGTCCTCAGTATGTGATGTGATATTTGGTTTTTGGCCGGCACCCTATCACCAGATGGCAAGCTACCTGGGGGTAGGTGTTGCGCCCCAGAAACAAGTCTGCAATCCCCACACCAGGGAGCCGCTGTTGCACAGCACCACCCATGGTGTGCTAGGCTGCAGCTTTGAAGACTGGCCCTGGCCTCTCCTGGCTGGCCCACCTCTCCACAGCTTCTTTTACCGTGACCACAGAGACTTTGGCTACTGTACAAGGACAGTGTTGGGGGGGGGGGCCCTCCTGGACTGAGCACATCACGGAACAAATCACTACCATGACACTTGTGCCATGTGCTGCTGCCATTCTGCCCTCTAACCTACCACAAGGGGAAGAAGGGAGGGGGCGGCTCAGAGAAGCGGGTGAGGCGGTACCTCTCCCCAGTGCCGCCTGCCTTTCTAGGACTACGGCAGCCCAGAGAGTAGTTCTTCCTCCCCTGAAACCTTCCACCACTGCCCTAATCACGGCTGAAGGGGGCAGTGCCCAAGAGAGCAATGTGCTGGACGTCCCACATCCGCTCCAGGGCCCAGGCAGCTCCGCTCCAATGGGAGTGCCAGTGCCTTTTCCTTTCCATGACTCGCAGCTCCTGGTACCCCCAGAGTGCCAGGCTGTTCTGAGTCAGAATCCCACAGACACTGTTGAGGACTCGGGGCTGCAGCATGCAGCTCAGCTTGACGGCTGTGCAGAGAATGGACACTTACCTTTTATTGAGCACCATGTTCCCAAGCTTCAGGTCTCTGTGCACAATGTTTTTCTGAAAGTCAAGGAGGGGATGGTTTGCACCAGAAAGTGAGGAGTGGGGTGGGGTTCACTTTGGAAGATGGAGGCTCATCAGTCAGGATCCGGGAAGGCAGGAACGCCCTAGGACCTGCCTCTTAGGTCTCATCAAGCATGCACCTGAGGTGGGTTAGAAGTGGCCTAGCAGTCCCCTCAGCTACTTCTCACCACAGAGCAGCAGATTGAAGCCTCTTCTCCCTCACCCCATCAACCACCCATGGAGACAAGCTGCAGCCTGGAGGTGGGGGCAGGGAGCCAGAGCCTCCCTTCTGTAACTGTCTGTTACAGCTATCCCTAAGCTGGGAGGCTGTAATTTAGCCTCTCGAGTGACTGGAAATTACTGCACGGGGCTCTGCTGGGCTGCCTCGCCCAGGGCAGCAGACACTCTTTCCTTGGACACTGGTAAGGTTGGGAGCAAGCGTCTTTCTGCTGAGTTGAAGCCCAGAAGGATGCTTTTTCTGTGGCACACAGGGCCCTGGGTCTCACCTGGTGCAGGGCTTCCACCACTCGGACCACATCGTAGAAAATGACCACGGTCTCGCGCTCGCTGAGCCTCTTCTCCTTGATGACATAGTGCTGCAGGTTGATGAGGTCAGCAGTTTTGTCACTGAAATCGTGTGCACAGAGGCAGTCAAGGACGAGGCAGATACGTTTCTTCATCTTCTTCACCATCCGACCGGACTCCGTGTCCTCAACTGCTTCACAGGTGCGGTCCTGAGAGGGAAAGAGACAAGCCAGGACAGGCCAGGGGTTAAGACCCTCCTCCGGAGGTCCAGGCGGAAGTGGCTGAATGTCTGCTACCCCAGTGAGCTACACACAGGTGGCTCAAACCACTGAAACAAGACCTAGGCGGCCGACTGGGGTAGTGCTCAGCTTCCTGCCGGCCAAGCAATAAGCCCAGCACTTGCAAGTTCAACACCTCAGGCGAAGGCTTCATCACACAGCAAGGGCTGGCCAGCTGGCCCTCTCAGCCCACTGCAGCAGCAGTCAGGCTGGGGCTCCGGGGCCCGCCTCCTGCTGTAGTTGCAGATTCTAGCATCTCTTTCATCCATATCAAGGACTGCTGGTGCTTCTGTTTCTCACTTATTGAAGACAGGGTCTCACTATGTGGTTGTGACTGGCCTGGTACTTGATATGTAGACCACACTGGCCTTGAACTCACAGAGATCCATCTGCTGGGATTAAAGTTGTGTGCCACCACTCTAGGCATAAGACTATACAGACGTTTAAGAGTGGTCACTCCCGGAAAGCTTCAGGGGTCAACACAGTATTCTGTGTGTCAACGTGACTGCAGCTGGAATCAACTACATGCCAAGTGGTGTACTCGTGAGGGATCTTCTTAATCTGATTACGTGAAGCAGGAAGATCAACCTTAAATATGTGTGCCACATTTTCTGGTGGTAGCCCATGTAAAAGGACATGGGAGAAGGAAAGTGAGGGGTAGGCAAAGTGGATCACACCTTTAATCCCAGCAGTCAGGAAGCAGAAGCTAGTATGAGGCCAATCTTGTGTGCATTTCCAGTTCTAGGTTGGTTAAAACTACCCAGTGAGCCAGGCAGTGGCAGAGCAGGCTTTTAATCCCAGACTCAAGAGGCAGAGGCAGGCGGATCTCTGTGAGTTTGAGGCCAGCCTAGTCTACAGAATGAGTTCCAAGACAATCTCCAAAGCTACACAGAGAAACATCTAAAAAAAAAAACAAAAACAAAACAAACTAAACAAAAAAAGACTACATAATGAGATCCTGTCTCCAACAAAAGAGGGAGGAAAGTGCTTGTTGTCTTTTGCCCTCACTCTCGCTGGCAAGTCCATCTACCCTGCTACTGCAGTATCCCTTCGCCAGTATTAGGACTAACTTTGGGCTTCCAACACAGACTGAAGACCAGCAGCTCTCCTTCAGGCCTTCAGCTCCGGACTGGGACTGCTGAAGTACCCAGCCCTGTGGAGTGAGCTACCAGATTCCCTGCCTTCCTGTCCTAAGGCAGCCACTACTGTTGTACTACCTGGACCCACAGCCTGGGAGCCAGTCAGTAAATCCCCTGTGTTCTGTTCCTTTAGAGAACCCTATCTGTCTAAGATAATGGCTCTCTGCAAAGGCTACAGGACTGCTGGGCAGTCACATAAACGGCAAGGGTTACATTGCTGGCCTCATAACTACACCTCATGAAGTCTAGCTCCTCATGCATAAAGGGGAGCTAGCAATCCCTACCTCCTTGATGTCAAGGACAGATAAGCCAACTGTGGCCTGCAGCAGTCAGGGGTCAGTTGCCAACACTGAGCCTGCAGCCCTAGTCACTCTCCTTACTGCAAAGGAGCCCAAGTGTGACAAAAACAGGTGCAACATTATGCTGGGACCCTGCTGGCCAGAGAAGTCCTGGTCATTGCCAGCAGATAGCCAAAGCCCTCTGGGGAATTCCTGGAGGACAAAACAGCCAGATTCCTCCTTAAAAGCAGGATAAGACCTGTGCTTTACTTGCTTCAGGGTTTAGGCCCTGTGTCTAACACACAGATGACTGTTCAAGGTACTTTTAGTCACCTCTGTTCTGTTATCCAAAAGAACACAAATGAAGGACAAGCATGTAGAGATACCAAAATTGCATATAAAAATATCAGAATCAGGATACTAAAATAAACTGCATTTCCATTTAAGGAAAATGCTCCAATTTTGGAGTTGCCTCTAATGGCAAGTCTAAGAATAAGACCTTGGCAGGTGTGGACGTGGGTGGGTGCCTTATTGTCATCCCCAGGCTAGGAAGCTGCAGCTCAGCCCCATTAGCATTTTCCACTTGCTTTATTGGTCAGGGATCAAACTGACAGAGAAACAATGGTGATGATAAACAGGTGTCACGAGGGCCAGGACTGGGAACCCGCCTGTTCACTACTGTGCATCTGCCTTGCCTACCAGCCTTAGGGCAGGTGCCACTAGATTCTCCCCATTCTATAGAACATGGGTCTAGGGCTCAGAGACCTGAAATGATTTGCCTGAGGTCACACAGAAGATGCTTAAGGACATCTGCAGAACAACCTGAAATGCCTGGGCAGGCAGGCCTGCGGTATAGTCACACAGTGAGAGCTGAGCACAGGTGACCCCAACTCTTTCTTGTTCTGCCTTTCAATGTAGTCTGCCAATCTAGACAATAGCTGGAAAGAGCACGGAGACATTAAAGGTGTTCCTTTTCTCCCTCAGAAAAGCAGCTCTTCCAAGCAAGCCTGGCTGCTCTAAGTTGTCCTTTGTGACCAATCCAGGTAGGCTGAATTACCACGGGGCACTGTAGCAGCCGGCAGGGAAGGAGTACTGTCACCTGTTGGAAGCTGCTCACAGAGAAGATGCAGCAGAGCAAGCAGTGTGGGCCACTCACCTGGAAGAGCCCATGATGGTGGACCACGCCGTCCTGTGTGTGCAGCAGGGAGAGCAGCGAGTACTCGGTGTGCAGCAGCATCTTGCCCTGCCTTTCCTCTTGGCTCTCTATTGCTTGCTCCCCTCTCTCCTCAAGGGTGAGGATCTTTAGGAAAGCACAAACAGAAAAAGAGCACAGGCCTTTACCTGGAGAACAGCAGGGCAGGGGAAGCAGGCCGAGTGATGCCTGCATGGCTGGCAGCTGCTTTTCTTGACAGCCTGTAATTCACACAGCTCTTTAATCAGGAGCTGAGTGAGATTGTGACCTTGAGTTGTTTCTGGGGAAGTCAGGCTACTCGTGCTCACAGGTGATGCAGGGGTGAGAGCAAAGAGGAGGGGAAGCTGCTAGGGCAGCCCTGGTTCTGCGGGTCCCAGCCTGTGCTTGCTTACCTTCAATTGATAGAAGTCATCCGTGCCATCTTTCCTTGCCAAACACTGCACAATGCTTGGTACCGGTGAGTTGCCCAGACGGGGACCTATGGCACATAAAGCCATGAGCATATTTTCCAGAACATTACCACCACAGCCTTCTCGATAGATGTTCTCTTTATACCTACTGGGCTGCCCCGCAAGTCTTCAGTGAGAGTTGTATGACTTACAAAGTAGAGGAGGGTGTGTGTGCACCTGTCTGACACATTCCTCAGAAAGGGATCCAGTGTCTGGTGTGCTGCCCAACTGCAACCCCAGCACTCAGGAAGCTCATGCACGAAGATGGACAGCTCGAGGCCAGCCTGAGCTAGACAGTAAGGCCTTTCCTGTCATCACTATTCACAGACCCTCCTCACATGTGTCCACATCTTGTTTTATCTCCTTTGAGTAATCAGTTGGAAGTCTTTTTTCCCAAACACACGTTAAATTTTGTGAGGACAGAGTGGTCTCTCTTCATCACGATTTACCTCTCCACCCCTGCAAACAGCATAAGGTTATCTGCTGGCAACAGGTACCATTAGGAGTTATTTGCTGGGTGTCTGAAGTTGGGACTAGGCAGTGTGTGTAAGTCTCAAAGGCTGTCCTAGAGCACAAGACCCACAAGACCTGCAGCCCTGACCAACATAGCCTGAGCTGGCTGAGCCTCAGACACCACGCAGAATGCCCTGATGCTCCTCAGCCTGCGGAAAACGTTCAGTTCCACAGGGTTTCCATAGTGTTCTATAAGAAGTTCAGAGCCAAGCATGTTAGCACACGCCTTTAATTCTAGCATTTGGGAGGTAGAGGCAGAGGCAGACAGAGCTCTGTTAGTTCAAGGCCAGCCTAGTCTACATAGAAAGAGATCCTGTCTTAAAACAGCCCTCCCCAAAACTAAATAAATATAAGAAATTCAGGGAAATTCTATTGAAAAACACTAAAATCAACCATGTCATTCATGCCTTATATGTTTTGACACGCTGGGGTTATCTCAGGGGAGGAGGTGAGAGCCTGGCTCTTGATCCAAAGCTGACATGGTGACAAAAACTGACAACCTCTGCCATGAAGTGACCTCAGCCCTGGGTTTTCCATTGGTCAGTCAGGGTCCTGCGCAGCTGTGGTGGGTACCTCGCTCTGTTGCCGACAGATCAGAATAAGAGCCCTTGTGCCTGGCTACACCCACTCCCCCAGGGAGACACTTACCCAGGATGAAAGGCCCTGCTCTCTTGGCATTATTTCCAGCAATGCCACTCCCTAGAGCCTTGGCCTTGGCCGATGTTTCGCCAGCTCCTCTGTCTGATGCTCTCCGCTTCATTCTCAGTTCTGGACAAGACAGAAAAGAGCCTTCTGTTGAGTAAACCAAGCACTTTCCTTACATGAACCCAGCCAGGAGCCTAACTGGAGCATGCATATATACACTGCTGCCACCACCTTCTTCCCACCAGGAGGAGCATCCAGGTCCTGAGACAAAAGAACCACATTTACACCAATGGCAGATGTCATTAAAGCAGCAGCCACAGATCACAGAGGGAGTAAGGGTGGGCACACCTCCTGTAAAGGGGTCAGAGGATGAGAGGAGGGCAGGACTGTGTAGATGCGGAAGACAACCTCTATACAGACAGCCCAGGCAACCACGCCCCAGCCCTGAGCAGCTGTTCTCAAAGTGGCCCCCACCTCCAATGTAACCCCCCTTGCCAGGTCATCACCAAGCAGCGATGGGCTGGGGGACCCTGGGAAATGGTGTGTTATACATGATGCTTAGTATTTCTTGCCCACAAAGTTTGAGGAGCACTAACCTCTAGTTTGTTATGTAGTCAAGAATGATCTTGAATTTCTCTTACTTTTAATTAATGAACTACCTAACCATCATGACCACTTAAAAGTATTAGATGCAAGATAAACTTTTTTAAAATGAATACTAACTTTCTGATTCTTTTGACTCTCAAAACAGGGTTTCTGTGTCGTCCTGGCTGTCCTGGAATTGACTTACCCTGTAGACCAGGGTGGCCTCGAACTCAGATCTGCCTGCCTTTGCTTCCTGAGTGCTGGGATTAAAGGTGTGTGCCACCACCGCCCAGTATAATGAATACTGACTTTAAAAAAAATATTTACTATGTTTACAGTGTTCTGCCTGTGTGTATGCCTGCAAGCCAGAAGAGGGCACCAGATCTTATTATAGATGGTTGTGAGCCACCATGTGGTTGCTGGGATTGAACTCAGAACCTCTGCCAGTGCTCTTAATCTCTGAGCCATCTCTCCAGCCCCATGAATACTAATTTTTAATTTGTCCTCTGTAAGAGTAGCAAGTGTTCTCAACCGCAGAGCCATCTCTTCAGCTCCAAGATACTATCCAAGAGAGAGAGAGAGAGAGAGAGAGAGAGAGAGAGAGAGATTGGCATTGTCCCTGCCAATCAATCCATCCCCTCTAGGACTTCTGTACAAGGGAAACACAGGGCATCAAATTCTGCAAGACATTAGCCTCATGACATAGATAAGAGAAGCATCAAGTTCTTGTTCTCCAAGCCAAACTCCTTGGGGAGACAGCCCAGGTGGCGGGAAAAGGCAGAGGTCAGTGCAGGCTAAAGCTCAAGGAAAAATTAATCGGGGTTGGGCTGAGAAAGTATCATAAGCAGTCTTGGAGAGGAGACCATGAAAGTAAATGTACAGTGGCCATAAGCAACAAGTTCCCAAGAGTCTGTTTCTGAAAGTCTGTTGTGAGGACATAGGGAATGGGGAGGGAAGGAAGTCAGGTGAGAGGACTAGAGGTTTGTTAGGACTATAGCCTTGGCTACTCCTTACAGGGCTGAGAGATAGAGATACACAATACCAAACTCCTCTTGTGATTTCTTTTTCCATATGGAAGTAATGGCATTCCCTGCACCAACACTAAAAAACAAGGCCAACATGAAAACTAAGGAAGCTAACCTCACCACCTAGATGCCTGCTTTCCAGACAGGCCTTTGTGTCTCCCGGGTTTTCAGTGTCATACAAAATAAATCAATGAAAAAATATGGACCATACTCTTGATGCCATTTTGCAGTTTCTCCCTACCTCAGGTAGAATTTTATAGTTTGTGAAATATATCCTATTAAGGCTGTAAAAAAAAAAAAAAAAAAAAAAAAAAGTGTGTGGGGGGGGAAGACTAGGTTTGGTACATGTCATTTCTTTTTTTTTTGCTTTGTTTTGTTTTGTTTTTTTGTTTTTGTTTTTTGAGATAGAGTTTCTCTTGTGTTGCTTTGGAGGAATTTGCTCTGTAGACCAGGCTGGCTTTGTACTCAGAGAGATCCTTCTGTCTCTGCTTCCCAGACGCTGGGATTAAAGGCGTTCGACACCACTGCCCAGTTGGTGCATGTCTTTAACCCCAGCATTTAGAAGACAGAGGCAGGCAGATTACTGTGAGTTCAAGGCCAGCCTGGTCTATACAGAGAGTTCAGAAAAGACTGTCACAAAAGGAAACAAAACAGAGCACTTGCCTAGAGTGTCCAAGGCCTTGGGCTCCATCTTCGTCACAGAAAAAAAAAATTAAATAGGTTTGCGCGCGATAAAAGCACCCTGACAATCTTGTGCAGACAATCTCTCACCCTGTGAGAGTCGGTCTCTCTCCTGCTTCATGGACACCCGCTTCCTTTCATGGCCACAAATGTGCCTGTGTATTCATTCTGGCTCTTTCTTTTTTCTTTAGAGTTTAAACTCAAGGCAGACAAACTGTAAATATCAGCAGCTATGCAGGGGAGGGAACAGACCAGGGAAGGAACAACACCGTGCATGCAATTTCAGCGCATGGAGGTCAGCCACATTGCAAGCAGCCACCTGGTAGGATGGGGAATGTGAGAGACTAAGGAGCCCAAAGTACTAGAAAAGCAAACCTAGGTTCTGGCCAGCACCAGAGAGAAAGGGGCAAAGAAATACTTATTCCTTTCGGAGTCAGGGCTCAGAAAGGTGGACAGACCCAGAAGAACCTCATGGCAGCTCTCAGGGCCTCTTGGCATTCTGTTCTCTCTCTGGGGATAAATGCCAAGAAGCAAGGCTGCAGAGTCAAATGGGGCAAATAACTTTATTCTTAAAATTTTCATTAATTTTTTCAAACAGTCTCACTCTAGCTCTGTGGTTCTCAACCTTCCTAATGCTGTGACCCTCTAATAATTATGTTGTAGTGACATCCAACCATAAAATTATTCTTGTTGCTACCTTGTCACTGTATTTTTTGCTACTGTATGAATTGTAATGCAAAAATCTGTGTTTTCCAATGGTATTACGAGACTCCTTGAGAAATGGTCATTCAGCTGTCAAAGGAATTGTGAACCACAGGTTGAAACCCACTGTGTCTAGCCCATGGTGACTTAAGAGTTTACTATATTGTCCAAGCTTCAAACTTGTGGTGATACTTTCTCAGGCCTCCAAGTGTTTAGCTTATAGGTAAAAGCCATCCATCCTGCCTGGCAGCGTGAACATTTTTTCAAAGTGTTGACACACAGTGGCAGACTATTCCCAGGAAGGCTATGGCAACAGACAACAGTGTCACTAGCCAGTCACATGAGGAAGGAGACCACAGGTCCTGAACACGCACCAGGAAGCCGCACTGTTTCCTTATTCCGGCAAACAAACCATTCCATAAAGGATATTATTACTTTTTGAAAATTATTTTTATTTTATGTGCATATGTATGTCATATGAGGGTGTCATGTCCCCTACAGCTGGAGTTACAGACAGTTGTGAGCAACCATGTGGGTGCTGGGAATTGAAGCCAGGTCCTCTGAAAGAGCAGCCAGTGCTCTTAACTGCTGAGTCATCTCTCTAGCCCTGATATTATTACTTTTAAAGTCATAATTCTTTTCCTTTTTCATTCTCTCTCTCTCTCTCTCTCTTGTTTTGTTTTTGAGGCAGGGTTTCTCTGTGTAGCTGTGGCAGGTCATAATTCCTTTATGTCTGAGGCTTAGCTTGCTCTACATGCTTCCTCTCTTTTTAAATTTTCTTTATTTTGTTCTCCATTTTAAAAAAGATTACATTTTTTATGTATATGAGTGTGTGTATAGGTAAATACACATCGAAGCAGACATGGCATTGTGGGAAAAAGCTTTCTTCCTCCATCACGTGAGTCTCAGGGACTGAACTCAGCTTGCCCATCCTCCATTTTTTATTCCCATGTGTACGAAAGTGTAGCTGTTTAAACTGTTATCCAGTAAAATATCTGTCTGTTCCTTTAGCCTTTACTGGTATCCTGGAAATCTTCGTCATGTAGTCGGTCACAATTCCTATCACTAGGGCCTTCTAACATCCAACAGAAGGAGTGGGAGCCATGGCTAGATCTGGCTATGAACTCTGCCAAACAAGTTCATGCTGAAAGCAGAGTGGTGTGAAATAGCTTTAGAAACACTGTCCCTGCTCTTTGCTTGGCTAATTTCTTGGCATCATCAATATACACATAACTTCCTCAGAGAAGTCAAGCTTGACAGCTCATTGCCAATAGCTCTCACCTGTTCTCATACTCACAGTGTCCTGTGATTTCATTTATGTACTTCCCCCCAAATTTTTTTAATAATGTATTTGTATGTTTATGTTTACTGTCACCACCACTAGAAAAAGAACAAGAACACACACACACACGCACCACTGCACCTTGGTAACACAGTTGATGACAGTTCTTGCCAGGGCTAGCAACCTGGTAGCAATTGGTATCACTAGGTTGATCCTGTTCTCCTCAGGGTTCTGGGCTTACTCTTTCTTCCACAGTTCCCCAGAGAGTGCCAGGCAGGCATATCACATCTGTGTAGATGCTGCTTCTTCGCCTACACACAGTCTAGACGCCAGTTTGCTGGGAGCAGCTGTGGCCCAGACAATGAGTGGGCTTAGCCTGACCCCTCCTACCCCACTCAGGATTCAACTCAAGCAAATGGCATGGGAACAGCTCCAAGATGCTGGCAGACAGAAGGATGGGAGCAGATGGGCAGGGAGAGGAAAAGATGCAGGCGGGGAAGAGGTACCCAGGCTGCCCTCCTTCCTGAGCATCATTTCCTGGTACCCAGAGCTGAAGAGACAGGCCAGGGAAACTGGAGGACTGGGCTTACAGACACAGACCTCCTTGTCCCTACTCCTGCAGACGGCAGGTACTCAGGGAGGCTATGCCCTACCCTCAAGCCACCCTGGTAAGGAATGCCTCCAAGTGTATCTCTAAATGGTTCACAAAAAATGCCTGTGAGGGCTCTTGTACCTGTGGTGAGGCAGTAACAGTTTTGGCTACTATGGTCTCAAAAAGACTAAGGCATTGCCCTCCCAGACAGCTGCCCTCAGCCTGGGGTGGAGGCTCCCCCAACCCCTCTGATTTTGGTTAACATTTCCCAGGTTGAGGTCTCAGCAGCGCAGGAGGAACTCAGCAGTCTAGGCTTTCAATTTGTTAATTTTCCTATGTTCTATCCACACAAGTCGGTGCCAAACCCCTTAGAACCTCAACAGAAAGCTTGGTGAGATAAAAATGGGAGTTATAGGGTACCTGGGAGGGGGTGTCACCTTAAAGCCACCAGGTAATGTGAGCCTTCAGCCAGAGCTGTAAGTGGTAAAGAAGACTACAGCTAAAGATGGCCAGAGCCCAGGGGTGTAGGTACAGGGGGCAGGTACAGGGGGCAGGTACAGGGGTGGGTGGGTCCAGGCAGGCCAGACACAGTTAGACTTTGTGAACATACCTCCACATCTCCAAAGGGAGGTGGGCTATAAAGACAGATGGTTCTGAGCTAAGAACACTCCCCCTAGCTTAGTTTGGCCTCAATTCAACACAGCTAGAAGGAACTAAGCCTGGTTGTAAAGGATCCAGCCTCTCCCACCCAGAAGCATCCACACACCAGCATGTGGGCTGCACAGGCCTGACGCCTGTATATGGACAGAAAAGTACTACACTCAACCTCTACTTTTCCTGTTTGAGATGAGAATCTTTCCATGCTGCCCAGGCTGGCCTTGAACTCATGAGTTCCAGCAATCTACTTGTTTTAGCCACCAGAGTACCAGAATCACAGACACCTCCTAGCTTGGTCCCAGGCTTCTTGAAGCAGCCACTGGGTTTCTGAAGAGTTGGGTGGCCCTGCAAACCAACACACTGAGGCAAAAAGCAGGACAGTTCTGGCTAGGAAACAAAACTGGTCCTGGACAGTGAATCACTTACTATGTGAACACATGTCTCTGTGTGTGCCCATGGACACAGCAGCTGGGAGCTGTGTTTGTCGGCAGCTGCCAGTGTCCACTAGACTATTCCAAATCTGAGGGTCAGGTCAGCCAACAATTTCCTATGCAAGCTGTCCCTGCCAGTAGGTCCAATCCCCACCCTCAGGTTCTTGGCTGTCAAAAACATAAGTCAATAAAAATAAATGCTCCTAGGCTGGAGAGATGGCTCAGTGGTTAAGAGCACTGCCTGCTCTCCCCAAGGTCCTGAGTTCAATTTCCAGCAACCACATGGTGGCTCACAACCATCCATGATCTGGTGCCCTCTTCTGCCATGCAGGCAGAACACTGTATACTAAATAAATAAGTAAATAAATCTTAAAAAAAAAAAAAAAGTGATCCTGAGTTGTGAATCAGCGCTATCTTCTAGTCTTCAATCTCTAACATTTTCCACTGAAGGCAGGGACTCTACACCTCTAGCTACATCACCTGCACCCCATTTGCCATGCATTGGTTAGGAGTCTTTGTGTCCAGACCCACTCCAGATTCTCCCAGGGCACCAAGAGCACTGTGGCTAGAACAATGTATCTTAGTCAAAATTGATGAGTCCCAGCTGACTCATGCCCCGCCTACCCCCCTGAGCCACAGAGATCACCATATGTTGGCAGCCAAAGAGTTTAGAGTAAGTGAATGGAGACTCAAACCCAGCACTATCAGTGGTGATGAGCTCTTGGGCAAGGGTCTTTTTCTGTCTATATCTGGAGAATAGTACTTTCTTTACTCCCACAGTAGTACTCTAAATTAGGTGGATAACGCACACAAAAGTTTAGCGGAGGACCTGGTGAGATCGTATAACCATTTGATAAATTGTGCTATTAGAAGCTTAACTACAGTTGGGTGTGGGCGTAGTGGCACACGCCTTTAATCCCAAGAAGCAGGTGGATTTCTGTGAGTCCCAGGCTAGCCTGGTTTACACAGTAAGTTCTAGGCCAGCCAGGGCTACACAGTGAGACAGAACAAAACAAACAAAAGCCCAACCACAGTAGCACTGACTTCCTCCTGTCCAAGGGAAAGCGACATCACAGACCTGGGAGCTAAGGAGAGCAGTAACCAGGGCTGCCCTGGCTTGGGGGTGTTGAATGTACCTGCTGCCTCAGACTACAGGCCCGAATGTTTGGTAGCCTAGCTAGCCTGAGAGCCATGCCCCACCAATGGGGAGAAAAGGAAGCCCAGAGAGCTGAGCTGCTGAGGGTCTGGGGCAGAGCTGGGCAGAAGCAAATGTGTCTGCTGCAGAAGGCTGAGCACAGCTGTGTGGGTCAACAGGACATCTGCTCTGCTGAGTGGAGGCAGAATTACATCCTCCTGTTCTCTGGTCCTTCAGAGAGCAGAGGCACTCTATCCTGCAGGCCAAGACTGGCACACCAGCGGACACCACTCTACTTAGGACACAGTAAGGGGCCAACCAGGATGATGAAGCCATCTTTGACAGTTTCGCCATCCCGTTCCAGTCTGGGTAGAGGGTGGGCTTAGGAAAGAACTGGAATTGAAGAGAGTGTCTCTAGTCTAAGAGCACCTGCAGGAGGGCTGGGAGAGGTATGCGTGCTGAGCTGTAAACCTTCCTACTGCCAGACTTCCTGCGGAGCTAGTTCTAGGTGCACACATTTCTCAAAACAACTCTCAGTCAAAAGTTCTGTGCAATTCACTCCAGCAGATGAAGAGCAAGTTGCAATCAGTCAAAATGGAGGAAGTTACTGTCCTTGATAATGGGAAACACCACGGGTCTCCCTATATGGTACATTTACCAAAGATGTCTCCCTTACTTATACTTCTTTGGCAAAACTGTACAAAACTAATCTGACTGTGACAACCTTGAGTTGAGGTGTGTCTGTCTGTCTGTCTGTCTGTCTGTCTGTCTGTCTGTCTCTCTCTCTCTCTCTCTCTCTCTCATGTATTGGGGTGGTGGTGGCTTCAGAGGCAGAGGCAGGGAGAGCTCAGTGAGCTCAAGGCCAGCCTGGTCTACAAAGCAAGTTCTAAGACAGCTAGGGCTGTTACAGAGAAACAGGCGGGAGGGAAGGGGGCACACTGAGGTGGGGATGCTGGTTCATGCCTGACATCTCAACACTGGGATGGCTCAGGCAAAAGGACTGTTCTGAGACTGAGGCAAATAGTGAGTTCTAGGCCAATACGAGCTACCAAGTGAGTTTTTGTTGGCGGTGTACACTTTTAAACCCAGCACTCGGGGAGGCAGAAGCACGTGGATCTCTGAGTTTGACCTACATAATTGAATTCCAGACTAGCCAAATCTACACAGTGAGATCTGGTCTCAAACAAAACAGCCAAGATAAATGCAAGCACATAAATGCAAAGGTTAATTCTGGAGAAGAAAGTCATAGAGTTCATAGGCAACCAGCAAAGAATAAAGATACCCCCATCGTGTGTGTGTGTGTGTGTGTGTGTGTGTGTGTGTGTGTGTGCGCTGTATCATTTATACTTCCTTAATTTATTTTTTATTTTTACTTATATGTGTGTGTGAGTGTAGACCATGTGTGGATGTTCTCAGAAGAGGGCATTAGAACCTCTAGAGTCCAACTTACAGGCAGTTGTGAGCCCCCTGATGTGGGTGTTGGGAGCCAAGCTCAGGTTCACTGGGAAAGCAACAAGTGTTCTCTTTACCACTGAGCCATCTCTCCAGCCCCAGTTACATTTCCTGAGTTTGAAAAGCATGCGTGGGTTATATAACAGACACACAGGTGTTTAGGGGTGGACACGAGCCATGTATTCTCTGAGACAAAGGACAAAGTCCAACCAACTGGAATAGCTCCCAAGACTCAGCCCATAAGCTTAAAAGGGCCTGTCTTTGGGTACCTAATTACAGTGGGAGAACCTGAAACCTCACTCTTGCCTGGCAGAGTCAACCTGACAGGAACAGATTCAGTCTTATATGGCCAAGAAATGAGGAGGAAAATGAAAAGCTGTAATCTTCAGGTCCACCACCTGGTGGCGCCTATCCACAATGCATCCTCAGTACTCTGCACCAAGGGCAGGGTAGTGGGCCACTGCTCTCCTTCGGGCTGATGCAGGGACCACTCCATCAAAGACAAGGCACTGCCTCTGCTAGCTGGGTAATGGGCTGGACAGACGGAGTTCACCAGGTGGCCTGGCCAGCTATCTGCTGTAGAGGTTCTCCAAGGCTCCCAGTTTTCAGCAAGAAACCCAAGCTCCCTAGTGAGGCTGCCAGACCCAGGCTACCTCCCCCACCTCCCTGCTCTTATATGACGCTAAATGTAGCCTGTGAGTCATGGGCGCTGTATGTGCCCTTCTCTATGGCCTGCTTGTTCTTTTCTCTGTCCTCACTGAGTGTCTGTCACCTATAACAAACTCACAGCCATTTGCCAGGACCAGGCAATCTTCTCTACCACCCAGGGCACCTGTGTGCGCAATCCTGTGCTTTCTCACTGGGCTGTGACTGTTGATTTGTGTAACTCTCTCATCCCAGGCTGTGGGCTCCCAAAGAACAAGTCCAACTCACGTCTACTTGCCTGAGCCCAGTCCAGTGCCTGCTAAAAGGCCAGGAGAAAACAAGCCATGCATCCATAAGGCATGGAGGCCAATGTTAGGGCAGGAGATAGAGACAGCTGGACATGGAGGCACAGTGTGATTCACAGGAGAGCCCTGCCCTCTGTCAGGCCAGGATTGGTGTGGGAACAGATGGGAACAGAACAGGGCAGACTAGGCAGCGTCTACCAGGAAAAACATCCCCTGGCAAACTGGGTGTAGTGGCACATGCCTATTATCCAACACTCAGGAAGTAGAGGCAGGAGGCCAGACAGGGTCACATTGTGAGAACTATCCCCCCCCCCCAATAAAGCAAAGAAAAACAAAAAGAAAGCGAGAGAAAAGTACCCCAGTGCTATTGAGGTGGAGACAAGAAATCACCAGAATTCAAGCTAGCCTGAGCTACAGTGAGACCCTTCCTATAAAAAAACAAAATAAAGAGACTCATGTCAGAAATTCATGGGCAGGACAAGGTCTAAACTGGCTTGTTTAGATAGTGGAGAGACATCCCAACCATTGAATCAAACCCATTCATGTGTAGACATTCCCCCCACACACACAAACAGACCAATTTGCATGCACACTTTCTAGAAAAAGAAACAGATGCTAAGAACCTGCCTGAAGTCAGAGAGCTAGCTGGAAATGTGGAGGCAGGGCCAGGAGGGGTTGCATATGCCTTTAAGCCCAGCACTCAGGAGGCAGAGGCCAGCCTGGTCTACAAAGTGAGTTCCAGGACACCTGGGACTGTTTCACAGAAAACGCTGTCTGGAAAACAAAACAAACAAAAGGGTTGGGGCAGAACTTAAAGTTTTCCAATGCTAAGTTTGTTGCTTCCTTAACTGTCCCCACTACACCTGCGACAGCCAACTTCCCTACAGATCTGTTCTCTATATACTCAAGAAAGCAAGAGGAATTCACGGCCCACAAGCAAGGCTTTCAAGCCACTGGCCAGTTAATCAAATGCCAGTTGGGAGAGCAAGACCACTAAGAGGTCGTGTAAACCAGGGTTCAGGGTTAGTTCCCATCACTCACTTGCTTTGTGACCCTAAGTGAGTTAACCCCTACCCTTTGTAGGCCTTGGTTTCCTCATTTACTAAAAAAAAAAAAAAAAGGGGGGGGAGGATTGTAACATTTCTTTCACAGGATGTCCAAAAGATCAGATGTTATCCTGGGGCCAGCAGGAGAAAGACAAGTGTCCCTGCTGGGTGCATAGGTGACCTGGTAAAGAATCTCTCCAAGCACATGAATTTTCAGCTTGTACTTGAAGGGCACCTTCTAATTACTAAGGACCCATTCTTAGCAACACCCCCCTCCCCAAAATGCGGGCTTTACTCAATCTATAAACCAGGCTGACCTCAATCTCCTGATTCTCTTGCTGCCTCTGCCTTCCAAGTACTGGGATTACAAGCCTGCACTACCATGCCCTGCCTGGGTTCTTTCTAATTCTTACAATTTTCTCATTCTCATCCATTCAGCTGTTTGTTACAATGCTGGGTATAGAACTCAGGCCTTATGCATCCTAGGCAAGTTCCCTACCACTAAACTACACCTGCAGAACCCATGTCTGCCTTCCCTTTCAGGACCGAGAAACCAAAACCAGCAGCTCCTGGAGGCCTGCTCTCTGCTCTTGCCCTGGTGGGAGTGAAGAGTAAGTCTGTTTCAGGGCTATCCCTTCGAATCTGAATGGCAAGTATGCTGAAGGAGTATGAATTCTCTCCCAGGATCTCAGAAGAACCACTGGAAGCCATTTGCTTTGTGTTCCGGGTGGATGCTGGGGGGATGGGAGGTGGATTGGAAATCCTTTGACTTCAGCCAGGATTCCCTGATGACAAAGACTCATGCATGTGCTGTCGTCCTCACTATTCCCAAACAGAGTGATGACTCTACCTTTTACATGCAAGAGGACACACATGGCTCCAGTTTGTTAGGAAAATACACCATCCTATCATTCTCTACACGCTGCACTGTACCGCATGGGGTTACTACAGAGAGGGCGACCCAGAGCCAGCCTCACCGACTGCAGCCGCTCTGCTCTGGGCCTGTGGTAGACTACCTGCTGCAGCCAGAGAGGAAGTGACTCAGCCAGGGGGAAGTGGGAGGGGTGCTCACAAAGGGCCTGCACAGCTCCCCTTAAGTACATCCGCTGCCATCAGGCAGCCTTTCCTCAGCAGCACTTGGTCTGCAGGCTGGGCACCAGAAGGGGCCTGAAAGCCCAACTCTGCAGCTGTCTCTCTCCTCCAGGAGGCAGGCTATACCATGTAGCCCAACACGCGGAGACTATGGAATCATTTCAAACCTTCAGGACTTCCCAGTGGAATCCACTAGGAGACCATGGTGCCTGCCAGGGTGGGCCAAGAGCAGTTTTAGAAAAGCCATAGATAGGGCTGTGCACAGGAGGCAAACAGGCCCCCTATGTGGTTTTCTGGGGAAAGACAGTGCAACACGTCCCTGTGGATGCTGAAGGGGGCTGGCTGCTGCTGAGGACAGGTTTCACCAGCAATCACTTTTAGAAGCCACTAGAATGGGATCCATGGCATTGTGGCCAGTCCTGTCACTAACCGACCCCTCCTTCCTGCCTCCGGAAGCAGCTGATGTGACAACAAAAAAATCTGTCACAGCGTGTGGGTGTCAGATGAAGGGACCGTCTTAATAGCTCTTTCTTGAGCTGTGCTGGCCTGGTATCTCCCACCAGAAAAGGAACCAAGCACACTGGCTTGTTGACATTATTTGTGATGGGCTGTAGTTCTGCAGGGGGCCTTGTGCCGTGGGCAAGGAATACTGGAGCAAGTCACTGACAGCTCTCCTGTTCCAGCTCACTGGCTAGAAAAGAAGCTCACAGCATGTGACTCAGGGGCCCTTCAGCTCAAAATATCAGTTATGGCTTTGTGTAGCTGACTCAACCCAAGAACAGGCCTGCCACAGGGTCTCATATAGAGTTCAAGTATTGTCACCCAGAATAGCAGAATCAGGCAAAGAAAAAGCAACAAGAGCTCAAAGAAGGGACGGCTAAGTCTGAGAGTCACCTTTCTGTCCACTGAATATACATCACTGCTCACAGCTTCCTCACCTGGAGGTCTGGTGCCCCCAAGAAGTACCAGATCAGCTCTGAGAACCAACATAAGGCCCCAGGCAAATGCTGGCCTGGACTTTCAGAATGGCACAGGAAAGCCAAGGCTGAACACACATGCAACAACTTCTCCCTTATACAACACTTAAAAAAGAAAAAAATCAGTCCCGCAAAAAAGGCACTTGGATCAGAGCCAATAAACAACCTCTTTTACCCTGCCTCTGTAAAATGTTAAGTCAAATCTCACAACTTTGGGCTGAAGATGGAGCTCAGTTGGTAGGGCGCTTGCCTAGATTCCCCACACCTGTAAGAGACTGGGTATTGTGGCGTACACCTGTAATCCAGGACTTAAGAGACTGAGGCAGGAGATTCACAAGAACTAGGTCAGCTTGAGTGATTTCCAGACTAGCCTGGGCTTTGGGACCCCATCAATCAAAACAAAAACTAAACCAACAACAACAACAAAAAACACCCTAACTTCAACAGTGAACAACACAGTTTGATCTTATGAAGTTTCATGAAATGCTCTTGTCTGTGTAGCTGCCTGCAGGATTACGGTCAGAGACAGGTAGATGGGACCATGTGTGCTCTGAGCCACCAAAATGCTAGAGCAAGCCTATCTCAAGGACCACGAAGCTCCACCAAGACACAAATGTGAGCACACATCTTGCTTGAGTAGATACTGCTTGAGGGGTCTTCACCACAAGTCATGGCCACTCAGCAGCTATTCAAAAAGCCACATACTGTGTATGAAACCAGAACCAGCAAAAGAAACTCATATGCCTGGGGCAGAGTCATTCCAGTAGTTCTAGGGATTTATTCTCCAGATATGAGCATACAAGTTCACAAAGACCAATTCAATTTGGGTCATAAGCATTACAGAAGAGAAAAGACAAACTACACACATACAAAAATCAAAATACCCACAGAGCCAGACAGGAAACGATTTAACCACCCACCAAGAAAAAAAAAATGGTTAACCAACTATGTTCAGCTAGAGAGTGAAATACTATGCAGCCTTTGAGACTAAATTCATACCAATAGAGGAAAATGTCTATGATACATTACCCCCTCAAAAAGTCCTCTTTTGGCTAAAAAATCAAAACAGCACAAGGCAGTGGTGGTACACACCTGTAATCCCAGCACTGCCTAAATCTCTGTGAGTTCAAGGCCAGCCAGGTCTACAGAATGAGTTCCAGGACTGGCTGGCTCTATAGCTTCTGAGAAACTGAGAAACCGAGAAACCTTGTCTTGAAAAACAAATAAATAAAAACACCCTTGAATATGCACAGGAAATTTTTAGAAGAATCCAAAGAGGGAAGAAAAACTTTTATATTTCTAATTCATATTCTTCTATATTATTTGACCATTTACCTACCTCTAGATTATTATAATTTTGTTGTTGTTGTTATTTGTTTTGTTTTGTTTGGAGACAGAGTTTCGCTATATAACTCTGGCTGTCCTGGAACTCACTCTATTGACCAGGCTGGCCTGGAACTCAATGATCACCTGCCTCTGCCTCTGCCTCCTGAGTGCTGGGATTAAAGGCATGTGCCACCATCACCCAGCTATAATAATAATTTTTTATGAATCTGAAAATTTGCTGAATTGATTGGAACTGTGCAGTGATGGCATCCAGTGAAGCTGGGCATCTTGTGACATGGTGTCAGGTGGAAGATAAATACCCCAGATGCTGAAGCAGATTGTGTGTGTGTGTGTGTGAGAGAGAGAGAGAGAGAGAGAGAGAGAGAGAGAGAGAGAGAGAGAGAATGCTGGGTTCTAAAGGCAGGTCTGATCACTGGCTAACATGCTTTCAAGTGTCCCTACCTACTTCCCCAGGGAAGAAAGAAAATTGACTCTCTAGGCAGTGACAGTTCCATTTTCCAAGATTCTGTGAACAAGGCTTGCCAGGGCCAGAGGCTGGCCAGGATGGGAGTAGCATGGGTTCCAGACTCACACAAGGATGGAGGGAAAGTCCCAGCTCTATTCTCATTGGCTGTTTAGCACAGGGCAGACTCCTTAATCCCTCTGATCCCAGCCAAGCTGTTCGGTAAAACTGAGACAAGCCCAGCCCC
Organism: Cricetiscus sungorus; assembly: GCA_030556225.1. Lineage (NCBI taxonomy): Eukaryota > Metazoa > Chordata > Mammalia > Rodentia > Cricetidae > Cricetiscus > Cricetiscus sungorus. Next base: position 120,728,000 of record JANBXA010000734.1, on the reverse strand, counting down.
TCAGAGGTCACACAGTGTCCAGGATACTCCACAGGGGATCTCTGGTGATGTGAAGCCTTTTGTTGTTGCTGACTTCCTTCCTATTTCTTCAAGAGAAAACACCCATTGCTCACCAGATGCCCCCTAACCCAGGATGCTGCCAGCACTGAACATAATGCAAAACTAGCAGGGCTTTTTTGGCCTGACCTGGAAGGTGACAGCCATGGTGTCCAAAGTCTCACAGAATGCTGAACCAAGTCTACCCAAGACTCAAGTAGTCCTCTCCCTAAAAGTACTGCTGCCCTGTAACACACATCATACCAGCTGTGTCCAGACAAATTAGTAGTAAGTCAATCCTGCTCTTTCCAATTCTCACCCTATCTCTGATAGTTCACTCTGTTCCTTTTGAGCCCGTGGGCAGCAAACTTTTTCAAAGGCTAGAGTCTGTATCTATCCCTCTTGAGGGTAGGTAGCAGTTTGCATACACATTTAGAGGGGACACCACCTCAGTCTGTTACCTCTGTTCCTGCATCCTGACAACTAGGATGTCCTTGAAGTCATCAGGCTTGAAGAGAGCTAAGCCCCAGGAACCCACATTCCCACCCACCTGCTTATCCCCATATCTGCCTCAGGCAGGAGGGAGATGGTTGGCTTTATCTGCTCACTCAGGAGCAGATAAACTTGCTGGGGTTTAGGAAGGCTTGGCATTCAGGAGGGTGGCGAGTTCAAGGCCAGCTTGGGCTATGTAGTGAGTCTGAGGACAACTTTGGCTATTATAGAAGGACCTTGTCAAAGAAGAAGCAGAAGCAGCTCTTTGAGGCAATGGCCCTTCTAGGCATTTGTCCCACAGATACTTATGGTGTGCTAAATCATATGTATGAAGAAAGAAATGGGTTGGAGAAATGGTCCACTGGTTAAGAGCATCTTACTGCTCTTGTAAAGGACCTGAATTCAGTCCACAGTACCCGTATCAGGCAGCTAAAACCACCTGTAACTCCAGCTCCAGGAGGTCTGACACACTCTGACCTCCATAGACATAAACTCATGCAACCTCACACACACACACACACACAGACAAAAAATAATTTGAAGAGGGAAAAGAGAGCCCAGCTAAAAGCCTGCTCAATAAGTTACATTCAAGATGGTGCATGATGTATCCTAGAATGACAGAATGCACCCCTATAAATGGAACCATCTCTAAAATAGCAAGTCAACCACCAATGCAACAGTAGCCTCTCCCCCTTGATTCCAGGGCTTGGGCAGATTGGGCAGGGAAGTCTGGGGGCTACCTTGAAGCTACAATCTTACTTGAGCAGGTGGGGGGGGGGGGGGGAGAAATGCTCTTGCTTCAGGCCACTTTTTAGACAGGTCTAGTGTATCACAGGCTGGCTTCAAATTTGCTATGTAGCAGACGATCATCAATTTATAAGCCTCCTGCCTCTACCTCCCCAGTGCTGAATTACCGGCATGCACCAGTACACCATTTTTATGTACTGCTAGGAACTGAACTAGGGGTTCCAAGTATGCCAAGCAAGCACTTTACTAACAGAGCTACCAATACTCTACCAACATCCTCAGACTTTCAAATTTTATTTTTAAGAGATGTATATAATGTGTTTTGATCACATTCTCATTCTTTCTCCTCCCCACCTTCCTATACACTATTTTATTTTTTCAGACTGTTGCCCTTTAGCTGGACTTGAACTCATGGCAATCCCCCTTCTCAGCTGCCCTGGTCCAAGCCCCCACTAGCCTTACTGTGATTACTGCAGTACTCACTCTCCCTAGTCCATTGCTCTTCTGAAGCCAGAGGGTCCTTTGGAAGATGAAGGGTTAATGTGTCTCCAGCACGCAGGCACAACAGAATAACAAAGCTGGAGCATGTTCACTGGGTGCCTACTTACCTCTCCAGCATGTCCTCTAACATTCTATGATAGAACCCTTGTGGTACCTAATCTGCCACACACACACACACACACACACACACACACACACACACACACACACACACACACACACACACACACCCCGTGTCCCACTGCTCCCACTGCTGAAAGTTCTTCACAGAACCCCAGAAAACCATCCACTCCTCAAAGTTCTGAGGGTTCTCCAAACTTCTCCTCAATGTCCTCATCCCCAGGCAACTCATTCCTTCTGTCCCTTGATTTGTACTTCATACTGCACAGACTTCTGGGAAAGATTGCCTGTCTGTGCAAGTGCCAGTGCATCTGGGGTGTCTGTCTCCACTGGACACATCCTCCTCTACAGCCGAGTCTGTCCTCCCCTCTTCCTTGTCCCTGTACCCAGTATATGACAGTCATATGGGGGGAATTCACAAGTGTACAGCAGAGACACTCTAAACTTTGAACCACCATATACCTAAGTATGTGCACATACACATATCTGATGCACCACACACACATCAAGTGTGATGTATTCTGAAGATGCTAACTCAGGTTCCAGACCAGGCTCATTAATGGGGACTCCAGAGAACTTAACGTACATTTTCCCCAGATCATACTTTAAACTGCAATTTATCACTGGGTGGTAGTGGTGCACACCTTTAACCTCAGCACTCAGGAGTCAGAAACAGGAGAATCTCTGAGTTCGAGGCCAGCCTGGTCTAAAGAGTGAGTTCCAGGACAGCCTCGTCTACACAGAGAAATCCTGTCTTGAAAATCAAAATAAAACCAAAACAAACATAATACTATTTACCAGCCAAACTTGGAGGCACAAGTATGTAATCCTATCACAAGCAAGGCGGAGGCAGGAGGATCAACACAAATTTGAAACCAGGCAACAAAGAGAGACCCTGTCTCAAAAGGCCAAAACAAAAAAATTTTATTTCTCAGCAGTTCTACTTTTCTGGGGGTTGGGGTAGGGTTAAGACAGAGTCTCAGTCTCTCTCCTCCTCTCCTCCCCTCCCCTCCCCTCCCCCCCTCCCCCTCTCGGTTTTTCCAGTCAGGGTTTCTGTGTGTATCTCTGGCTATTCTGAACTAGCTCTTGTATACCAGGCTGGCCTCAACTCACAGAGATCTACCTGCTTCTGTCTCTATAGAGTGATGGGATCTGTGTGTGCTACCACTGCCAGGGAAGACAAGGTCTCTATATGTAGCCTTAATTGTCTTAGAACTCACTAGGTACAGCAGGCTGTACACGAACTCAGAGATCCACCCGCCTCTGCCTTCCAGTGCTACTGTGCTTAGCTCTGCTTCTACTTTTTAACATGGTTTTATGAAAGAGCTGAATGTGCATTGCTTCTATACAGACTGGTCAAGTCCCTCCTTTCTTTTCAGAAAGACTACAACAAAATGCAGTGCTCTCATAACCCCTCTGGACAGTCCTGACAACTCAGAGGGACACTGCTCTAGTTCCCTGAACAGCCTTCAAGTTGTTTCCAGATCTCTCCAGCAGGGGAGGTAGTCCTACTGTTTCTTTTTATAATGAGAATCTGGGCATAGAGAGACTATGTAGTTCCAAGTGGCTAACAGGGCTGGAATTAAAACCAGATCCGCTTGAGCCAAACAAGCTCTTAACCTCTACAACCTACTGCCTTATCCATTAAAGGCACAAGAGTGAGAATGTAACACCCTTTACAACTGGCTTTCTGAGAGGGAAGCCCTACCTTGACAGCTGCTTAGGCAACCTGAAATATGAGAAAGAAAAGGGCACATGTGCCAAACACTGCAAAGGGTTAGCCACCTAGCACTGGTTGCAAATGGTGCCTACTCAACACAGACCCTTTATGCCTATGCCAACTCTCCTCTTGGAGAAGTGAGGTGGTCTCTGACAAGGTCTCTAGCTTTCAGCCCCCAGCTCTTCGCCTCTCTTGCCCAGGGAAGAAAGCTATCTAAAACATGGATCTAGTCCTCAGCTAAAAGCTTTTTGCTAGCCTCTCATTGCACTGGGCATGGTGTCTCAAACTATCAATGAGATAGATGTTCATGTCCCCATCAACTTATTTCGCTTCACTTTGTACTATGTCAGCTTCCATACTATACTGAACAAGCTGAGGTTTCTGAAATAAACTCAAAGTGCCTGCCTATCTTTGCCTCTCAGTAATTCTTTCCATACAGCATCTTCCACTTTATCCTTACCTGGCTAAGATCTGCACCCCCCCCATCCCATCCGTCATTCTAGACCTGACTCCTGTCACCACTGTCCACTCTTCCGAGGACATCCCTCCACTCCATGCTTCCACATCCCAGACTGAGCTAGCAGCTGCCCTTACTGGGTCCCCTCAGCATTCAGTTCCTGCTGCTTTTGTAGATCACATTTCAACTATCCACTTGCAGGTCAGTTTCCTTTAACGAGACAGTAAACTAGTTCAGATAAGAATCTCTTTATTATGTGTTGTTAACTTAACTCTCCATAATAATTCTTTATCATTACAGATGTTTTCCAAATGAGGACACTGATACAAAGGGTCCAAGGTCACATAACCAGAAAGCTGGGCACCAGAATTTGAACTTAGGGAAGAATGAGGCATGGTGGCACACACCTTTGATTCCAGGATTTAGGGAGCATGAATCCAAAGCCTACCAATACTGCACTGCCCTTGCAGGCAAGACCCTTTTGTTATGTGAAGACTGAATGAATGAACGAATGAATGAGTGAGTGAGAACCATCTCTGGCAAGTCTAGGTCTAATCTACAAACAACTGGCAGAACAGGACCATTAAGGAGGGCAAGAGGAACTCCCAGCACTGTTTACAAACAGGGCCTCTCTGGGCCCTACGATTTTGCTCTTCCTTATCTCATGCAAAACTACTCAGCCAAGAGGGAAAGGTGCCCAGCCCAGCATGACTACCCTCTTCCTCAATGATTCTCATAACCAGCAAAGCCAACCGGTTTCCTTCAGTGACTTAAAACGGAGCAAAGTCTATCCTGCCACTGAAGGTGGCTGTCATCTCTTCCTTCCGCCAACAACCTGGGGGGTGGAGGGTGGGCAGAGAAGCCACCGGGAATCCGAAAGCTCCTACTCAAGGTTGAAAGGTGGGGCCAAGCGGCGTAGGAATGGGCGGGCCTGAGCAGGACGGCAGGTGAAACACTGACCACAGCAAGCTCTCTCCCACAGTGAAGACCGGCCCAACGTGGATCTGGCAAGCAGGTAGCTGTGACTCGCACCTAAACGCCGCCCAGGATGTGAAAATTCCCCAGCAGCGATGGTGTCGGTGCCAACGGGTGAGGGCTCAGGGAGGAAAGCCTTGGCTGGCTCTCCCTGGGGACTCGTCCTAACTTTCAAGTCACTCTCTAGGTCAGGAGAGAAGCATGGCGAGGAGAGGGTCTCTTTAGGGGGAAACTCAGCGCGGGTCAAACGCCCCGTGCGCCAGTGACAGTCTGAGTGGGTCTGGGCAAGGCGGGTAGTGCCCACTCCCCAGGGCTGCGGCGAAGACCCAGGCTCCTGGCGGCCGCCGCCCCCGCCGCCGGGAAGGACAGACCCCCGAAGGCGGAGGGAGCATTCGCTAGTGCCGTTTTTGTCGCTCTGAACAGCTTCAAGCTGTCACCGGGGTCCCTCCGCCACGGTCACCGAGGCCCGTCCCGCCGGCACTCAGCCCCCATCCGGCTCGGAGTCCCGGGACCCCGGACTCACCTTTCCCGGGGGTTCAGCGCTGCTCGCCCATAGTCCGCAGCCCGGAGCCGGGGCTGCTCGGCTCTCCGTCCCGGTGGCCGGGGCCGGGCCGGGGGCGTGGGAGCCACTCACCGCTGCCTCCCAGCGCAGCCACCAGAGCCGCAGCCGCTGCCGCCGCCGCCTCCTTCCATGGCTGCGGCGCCGCCACCTGACAACGGAAGTGACGCATCGTCCCGCGGCCCCTCCCCCCGCCCCCTCGCCTGAGTCGGGGTTTGGGCCGCCATCTTGAGGACGGGCGGAAGCCTTCAAGCAGGAGGCCCACATGAGATCGCCGATTGGTTCTAGATGGAATCTGGGTCCAAATCTGTAAAAGGATTGGACAGCCAGGGGGCGGTTCTTACTACTAATCTACATCTACCGGGGCTGGAACAGAGGCGCCTCCCAGCCTTTGGCTCTGCCGAACGTTGCCGACCCTACGGTTGGGAACGTCTCTAGTAGCTGCAAGAATCGCCAACTGTACTGCATTCATTAGAAAAGCGGCATTTCCTTGATCCCCATTTCTCGGCCTCTGGGGATCTGTGCGATAAAGCGCTTAGGTTGGGTTCAAGAGAAGACAGAAATACTGTCTCTACGCCCACAATTCATTTCACTTTAGGCTCGCTCTTTAGAAACCCCGAGAATGGCCAAGTTCTCCCTGGACATTCCGACATTCCTAGAGTCTTGTTCAGGGAGATTACAGTGAAGAGTTCCAATGATCGATTTCAGCCGGCTATCTACCTCACTCCCTCCTGGCAGTTTCCGTCCCTTTCTCCTTTTCCAGCAACCACGCCCTCCATGAATCAGCTTCTTGCACCAGCAGATGAGCCCTTTAAAGGGATTGCATCAGTCTGGTGACTCACTGGGGGCCCTCAGAAAACCTGGCTTCCCTCCACTGCCATGTAGAAGCAGCCAGAAGGGCTCGGTGGCAATACCAGCGGCCATAGTCCCCACTCCTTTGTCCCGGCGTTAACAGGGTGCTTGGTGCCTCTCTGTTTTTTTCCTCCCCTCCTCCGGGTCATTCTGTATCCACGAGTAGACACACATGGCCCCGACTATGCTCTGCTAGGGGTTAAGCGTGAGTTTGTCATCTCAACAAGGTATTGCCAGGACATGAAGGCTGGTCTAAATGAAGTCTAGCTGTCCCAGCCAAAATCCCTTTCACAGTCCCTTTAAATGCTTGGTGGCTACTGAGCTGTAGATAAGGCTAAAAGACAATAGTAATCAGAGCAGCTCCCAAGGTCACTTCTTATGCAAAGTGAAGCACTTTAGAGACCTGCTCACAGTTGCCGAGCTAGTGCCCAGAGAGGGGCGTAACCTTTGCAATGACACTCAGCCAATAATGGTTGGGCTGAGGTTTGACGAAAGTTTGATGGATTCCAAAAGGCTAGAGTTTGAATCGTCGTTGTATCACTTAACGCGGTAGGTAATAAGTGCAAATCCTGGCTGTGCAAATGGAGATAAAACACATCACACCATCTCTGTGAGGGCCCAATGGGATTCAGATCCGGCTCACCACACCCTATAAATGCCCACTGATCTCAGTCAGGGAGCCTCTGTGAGGCGCATGACCCAAAGGCAGGCATCCCGGAGCCAGGCCCACTTAGCTCCTCTCTCTGACAAAGGGGAAAAACTAAGGACTCCGGAAGCCCTGACTCTGACAGGAATGAGTTTTGGGTTTTCCAGATGTCTAATTATCACTAAGATCAATCACTGGGTGCTGACACCACCATCCCCACTCCCCGTAGACTCTTAGTTGACTCAAAATAGAGGATTTTTTTTTTTTTTTCACAAAGCAGAGGAGGGGAAAGAGGGTAAGAAATAGAAACTAAACTTGCCAGCCAGAGATTTAAAAAAAAAAAACAAAAAACTGTCGTCAGGACACCAACTCAAGGATCTGTGGGACATACACGCATGGTGACAGTCTCCTGCTGGCTCTTCAACTCCGGCTCACTGACAGATGGTGCTGCCATAACACCGTGACACCTGTCATAACAGCTCAAAACGGCTTCTAGACAAAGTATAGGCAGATTGGACTATCACAGAAGGAGGGGAGAAGACCTCATCCCCAGAAGCTTCTTCAGGCTTCAGAACCCCAGCTCTCCTTAGTGGCTGCTTTTTAACTTCTCTGTGTCCAAATTCCAGGGCCTGAGTATGGCAAGGTTTGGTGTTTGTTTCTGCTGTTTTGGCACTTGAGATTGAACCTATGGCCTCTTCTATGTAGGGAGATACTTCACCTATCTCCACTTTATCTCCACTGCTTTTGTTTTTGAGAGTCTCAATAAGTTGCTCAGGCTGGCTCTCCATTCAGTCAGTAATACTAGCTGGCCTTGTACTGGTAACCTGCCTCAATTTGCTCAGCAGCTTGGATTATAGGCCTGCACCCACGAAATCCAGTGGTCTATCAAGGGTAGATGATGGCTAGAGATGTAGCCCAGATGCTACAATGCTGGCCTTGGTATGTATGAAGCTCCAAGTCCCACCCACTCTAGTATTGCAATAAACCTGGCATGCAATCCCAGTGTTTCAGGAGGTGAAAGCATCCTTGGCTTCACAATAAATTAAAAGCCAGCTTATGCTACATGAGACCACATATTAAAAACAAACAAATTTTATGGACTCTGGTACTAGGCAGGCCCGACTTCAATTTCCCTCTCTGTTGTTCACTTTGAGCACATCATTTTGTCATGTACCTGATGAGGCTGCTAATCCACAGGGCGAGATGGCAGCTCTGCCCCTGTGGAACTCAGCAAGCCCCCAACACAGGGCGTATAGGCAGTGACTACTTCTGACCACCACTATACAGCCCAGTGCAGCATTCATTTAACTGGACCATGGGCTGGGGAAGAGCTCCCTCCTTCTTTGGGCCTGTTTCTTCTTGGGTCCATGGTTCTTAGCTTTCCACCTTTAAAAACTTTTAAGAACTGGCCTTTCAGGGTGGTGGTGGCACAAGCCTTTGACCCCAGCACTTGGGAGGCAGAGGCAGGAGGATCTCTGTGAGTTCGAGACCAGCCTGGTCTACAAGAGCTAGTTCCAGGACAGGCTCCAAAGCCACAGAGGGACCCTGTCTCAACCCCACTACCACCACCACCAAAAAAAAAAAAAAAAAAAAAAAATGGCCTTACCTCTGAAAGGTCATTTTATCCTTTTCCTTGTTAACAGCCCACCTACCCCAACTTGGGAGACAGGATCTTACTACAACTCATTGTGTAGGCAGACCAGGCTGGCCTTGAACTCAAAATCCACCTGCCCCTGGGCACTAGGATTTAAAGTCATGTGCCACCATGCCCAGCTGCTTTCCTTACAGGGTCAGAGTCAGCTATCAGCACGCCCACTTTACAGAGTAAATCGCTTTCACCAGTCTTCACGAACTGCACTGGATCTCTGGATCCTTCTGGAACATTAATGAGAAAGAACTTCAAGGGCCCTTGCTACCTTTGTTGGCCCTTTAGCCAGACTTGTGTGACTAGAGCTCACTAGATTGTTGTAAGTCCCACCTGCTCAGCCACGCTGAGGTGGAAATATCAAGGTTCCCTGTGTATCTCAAGTGTGAGCGGGCTTCTAAGCTATATGCTTTCTGAGCTTCTGTGGACCCCTCCCTGCAAACAGTACCTCCTTCCCCCCAAATTCTCTCCAAGAATGAAAGATGGGTATGAACAAAGCTATTTGGGCATTTAGAGTTCTTGGGGCACTACCATCAATGGGACCCCCACTTTAGTTGCAGGAAAGGTGGATGTGAAAGCTTGAGCAATTGCCATGGCAATCTAGACCCCAATGCCATCTTGAAACACACTGAAATCTTTTCCTCAGTGTTCCTGGGTCCCTCTTGTTCACAGCTAGGCCACCCTCCATTTGTTACCTCACAGAATAGAAGACACAACAGAATGTAGACACTATTTTTAGTTTCAGTTTCTGAATTCCAAAAGCCCAGCCTTCAAGTAGGAATGAAAAAAACTTCCATGTAGAAATAAATTTAGAAAACCATGGAAAAGGTAAGATGTGGGAGCTTTAGACTGGTGTGAGAGAGAGGAGAGAGGAGAGATAGAAAAGAAAGAGGAGAGACAGAGGAGGAGAGAGAGAAGAGAGGGAGAAGACAGGAGAGAGGGGGAGGAGGAGAAAAGAGAGGGAGAGGGGAGAGAGGGATAGAGGAGAGGGAAGAGAGGAGAGAGGGAGGAGAGAGCAAGAGAGAAAAGGGAGACAGGAGTAGAGGGGAAAGGGTGAGAGAGGAGAGAGGAGGGAAGGAGAGAGAGAGGAGGAGAGAGAGAGAGAGAGAGAGAGAGAGAGAGAGAGGAGAGAGAGAAGAGACACAAAGCACAGCTGGGACTCAGGGCTGCCAGGAGACAGGAGTGAGCTCATTTCCCTCTATGAGGCAACAAGACCCTCCAGAGAGATGTAGCTCTGGAGCTATGGGCTGCATCTGACCTAACTGATCTAAGATCCAAGAACTTCTCTGGCCTAACAGGACCTGAAGAGAGCAAAAAAGAACCTGACACCTAAGCTGGATACAGTGGTACGCTCCAGCAACACCATCACTTGGGAGGTGGAAGCAGGAAGATGATGAGTTCAAGGCCAGGTTAGGATGCTTGAGACTATCTCAAAAAATGAACAACAATAACCTAACGCTGCTGGGTGTGGTAGAGCTTGCCCTCGATTCCAGCACTTCACAAGCAGGGGTAGAAGCAGTGAATTGGAGGCCAGTCTGGTCCACATGTAGCCCAGGCTATACAGAGAGAAACTGTCTTTAAAAGAAAGGAGCCAAGCCGATCTCTGAGTTCAAGGCCAGCCTGGTCTGTAGATTGAGTTCCAGGAGAGTGAAGGCTACAAACTGTCTCCAAGACAAAGCACAACAAAGGGGAGAAAAGTCTGTGCTGGGGAGACGCTTAGCGGTTAAGAGCACTGGTTGCTCTCACACAGGACCTAGATTAGTTCCCAGTGCCTACATGATGGATCACAACTATCCATAATTCCAGTTCCAGGGTAGCCAATGCCGCCTTCTGACCTCCAAGGACACAAGATACATACACAGTACCTGTACATCCATGTAGGCAGAACACTCATGGAAAAAAAATTAAGGAGCATGAGGTGGCGCTTACCTTTAATTCCCCAAACTCAGGAGGCAGAGGTAGGCGGAGTTCTGAGTATGAGGTCAGCTTGGTTTACACATCAAGTTCCATGACAGTCAGGGCTACATAGTGAGACCTTGTCTCAAACGATAAAATAAACCTAACATTTGAGTCAGGAGTGACTGATGAAGGGGTCTTCTGGTCAAGGAGCAGCAACCTTTGAAGGTGGGTATCAACCACAGAATTTCAATGGATGGAATGCTAATTAGATGACCCCAAATGAAGGGAAGACCATAGGATCCAAATAAATTTCTGATCATTATATTTCTGAAGTGGGCAAATCAGAAGTAGAGTGAGTTAAAGAAAACAAATTCTACTTTTTTCTGTTTGTTTTTTGAGACAGGGTTTCTCTGTATTGCTTTGGAGCCTGTCCTGGAACTCACTCTGTAGACCAGGCTGGACTTGAACTCACAGAGATTGGCCTGTGTCTGCCTCCCGAGTGCTGGGATTAAAGGTGAGCCCCATCAAGGCCAGGCAACAAATTTTACTTTGTTGTTGTTAACAAGGCCTGAGGTGTATCCAGCTTGTAAATCTTTGTGCTTAGCATAGACCCTGGGTTCAATCTCCAGCAAGGCCTCCTCTCAATTGAAGCTGTAACCAGATCTTTCACACAGCTTCACCGAATTTATCTCACTTCTCTGCCCACCTGCCCTTCTCACCGTAGACACAGAGAACTGCAGTTCACCCCAAGCTTTCCTACCTCAAGATCTTTGCACGGGCAGTCTCCACTCCCTGTCTGTTTTACTTCCTCAGACCATTTTCTTTCTTCTGTTTGTGTTTTGTTTTTCAAGTCCAGGTTTCTTGGTGCAGCCTTCAATCCCCTGGAACTTACTCTATAGCTCAGGCTGACCTCAAATTCACTGAGATCTGCCTGCCTCTGAGTGCTGGGATTAAAGGCGTGCACCACACTCCTGGCTAAAATGCGCCCTGGCTGGCTTCAAACTCTGTGATCCTCCTGCCTCAGCCTCCTTCAGCAAACGCTGCTGATGTACACAGTCACAATTGGCCTGCTTTTGTTTCTTTTCTCTCTTAGCCCAGGCTGGTCCTCCTGCCTTAGCCTCCTGAGAGCCAGGATTATACCTGTGAGCCACTACGCTTGTCTGGGACTAGTTTTTTGTTAGCTGAACTCTCTAGCCTAAGGAGAGGGCCCCAGGATATACTAGACTCTCAGCTTCAGGAAAGAGCAAGATGACAGCCTCTTCCCCAAGGACTCTCAATGGAAAGGCCACTTTGCACCTAAATGCACACGAGCATTCCTACTAGATTTCCTCATGATGCCTGAGAAACCTAAACTCCTACTGCTTGGACCACATTCTAGGCAAGCCTGATGTGCATCCCATCTTGGAACCTGCACTCTGCTATTACACAGGAGCCACAAGGGGCCCAGTGTACACCAGACAGCATCAGGCAGAGACTTAGATGTATCCAAGTTTGGTTTTATGAGAAAAGAAACAAATGCCAAGAGAAGTGAGGAGTTAAAGCTGATTCACTCCAAACACAGTAATCCTCACTGGTCAATCCGTAAATGGAGATTCCAGATGCAAATGATCAAAAAAGAGGGATTGTCACCTACCCCAAGGCCACAGACAGAAGGAATTCTGGGTCCCAGAATGTGTCTGCAAAGTGGAACCCTATGAAGGCAGCTGTGACAAGTGTCTCTCGGATACCAGGTCACTGGTAGGGAAGGACGGCAGGGAGTTGGCTCAGAACACTGGAGGACCCTGAGGTGGTGCTGGAAGTTCAATGAGGACACGGCCTCACGGCCTTTTGGAGGGAAACTCTCGTCGACCTTGACCCTTGCCACCAAAGTTACGAACACGATGGATAATCTGCAGCTGCTGCTCGATGGTGGCAGTGACGTTCACGCCATCTGGGATATGGACATACCGGACATTACGACCTGTCACAAAGAGGTCATCCAGCTCAGCTTGATGCCCCCAGCGGTCGGTGTAGGTGACACTGGCCAGGCGGATGTTCATGAAGGCATCAACGTTGTCAATTCGTCCTCGGGCCGAACTCTCATCTCGAAGGTCCACGGTGGTTATCTGGCCCTGGAGGCCCTGCAACAGGATGACCAGACTGTTCTCAGAGATGGTTCGCTCCTTCACGGAGTGGCTCAGTGCCATCGTTCCACATTGGCTGGCTGCTCTCTGTGGGCAGGAGCACATAGACAGATGTAACTCACCTTTGCCAAGCCCTTAAACGCCACTAGTGGTCCAGAGGCCCCATTCTGCACTGGGGCACCACCTGTCCTGGCCTCCACACCACATCCCACACATGCCAGATATCTAGATTCATTTGGCTGTGTGGGAGAGGCCCAGATTTTTTGTTTTGTACTGTTGTGTTGTTTGCTCCCCCAGCTCCCCCAGCCAGGGTTTCTCTGTGCAGCTCTGGCTGTTCTGGAACTCACTCTGTAGACCAGGCTGACCTTGAACTCAGAGTTCCACCAGAGTGCTGGGATTAAAGGTATAGACACCACAACTTGCTTTTGGTTTTTTTTTTTTTTTTTTTTTTTTAAGACAAGGTCTCACTATATGGTCCTGACCAGCCTGGAATTTGATGTGTAAACCAGTATGGCCTGGAATTTACAAAGATCCACCTGCTTTTTCCTCACAAGTTCTGGGATTAAGTGTGTACCACCACATTGTGCGAGGTATCCTATTTTTAAATTATTTTGAGATAGAATCTCTCTATACAGTCCTGGCTTCCTGGGACTCAAATTTGCAGACCAGGCTGGAACTCAACGAGTTGCTCCTGCCTCTGCCTCTCCAGTGCTGGGATTAAAGGTCTGCCCCACTATACTTGTTTTATATTATTTTCTAAAAGCTCCCCAGATAATTCTAAATGTGCCAATGAGCTTGAGATTGTAAATTGTGGTTGATGCATGTGCTTTCTGCCAGGACCTGTTAATATGTAACCTAGCCAATCATGGTGCTGCACACTTGTAATACTTTCAATCTAAAGGCTGAGGCAGTAGGGGCAGTTGGCCCCATCGTGAGCTCCAGGTCAACCAGGACAATGGAGTGTGACGTTGTTTCGAGAAAAAAAAACAAGCCAAATCTAGCCAAGACGCTGGCCTTTAATCCCAGCACCCAAGAGCCAGAGGAAGACGGATATCGAAGTTCTAGACCAGTCTGGTCTACAGAGTGACACCCGTCTTTACGACAAAAAACCAAAAGAACAGTCTTGAGACTTGCAGGCAGGTTCAGACTTTAACTCTGGCTCTACCACTTCCAGGAAGAGAGGCCTGGGGCTTGCCACTAGCAGTCAAGCTTGTTAGTTCCACCCGGGGAACTGGGTGCCCCCTCCTCACCGCGCGTAAGGGGTTTGGGAAGAAGAGTCCGCAGCCAGTGCTCCACGGGAAGAGGCAGCCTGGGTCTCAGCGCGCCCTGGTCCCCACAGTAGACTGCTCGACCCACGGCGTGATGCCTTCCGCGCGCGACGCCGCCAAAGCCCGCCCGCGTCTAGCTGCGTCACTCACCTCAGCTCAGAGACGTCATGGCAACCGGGGAGCCCAAGCACGGCAGAGCACGCGCCTCGCAGGCCACGGACTACAAGTCCCAGGAGGCTGCGCGCCTCACGCCCCACCCCTTTCCTCCGTCGCTGTCTGGTTTCCCACCTTTGTAGGCTGGGGACTTGGAGTTGTAGCATTTAATGGCCTGCTGAGCTGATGACTGCGTGGGAGACTGCATCAGTAAGAAAATAATCCGGGGGAAAAAGAAAAGATAAATGTTCTTCACCTGATTAAAAACATGGGAATGTGTGCGGGCGTAGTGGCGCACTCCTTCATTCCAACAACTCCAGAGGCAGAGGCAAGTGGATTTATGTGGGTTCGAGGCCAGCCTGGTTTGCATACGGAATTCCAGAACAGCAAGGGCTACAAAGATAGACCTTGTCTCAAAAAGGAAAACACAGGACTATGGAGAGGTGGTTTAGCTGCTAAACTTTGGCAATAAAGTGTAGGGGAAAAGGGCCAGCCAAAGAAACACACCTTGACCCTGCAACCAGAGCCAAAGAAACTCAGCCTGACCCTGAAACCAGTGCCAAAGAAACACACTTTGTCCCCAGAATCAGAGCCAGTGAAAGAAATACACCTTTTCCCTGAAACCAGAGCAAAATCTGACCCTGAACCTGAGCAGAAAATCACAGTCCCTGAGCAAAAGATCTACCCAGTCTGAGCTCAGGGACTGAAATCCCAACTGTGAAAATCTCCCTGGAAAAACTCTGCCCTAAGAAGCTCTTTATAAACCCTGAGCCTGTTCAGTTTCTGGCTCTCTGGGTGTCTCCTTTCACCTTGGCAGAGGGCAGACACTCTCCTGGATTCTTTTCTCCCAATAAATCTCTTGAATGAGGTGAGACCTTCCATTGCTAGAATGGAGCGGAGGAGATAAGTAACAACTTTTCACTGTCACTGGGGAAACCTTCCCCTTAGTGAAGCAGCATTGCTACACTCTGGCAGACTGGGACTGAACTGTAACAACTTCGCTGGGGAAGCCTTTCCCTGAAGCAGAGCTGTAAGCTGCTATGCTTACTGTGACCTGTGGTATTCCTTGGCTTCCCCAGAATACTTTTCCATCCGAGCTGTAACACTTAGTATTCTGTGGCTCCCAAGTGCCAGAATCCCTGTCCATCCGCTGCAATGCTTACATTAAGACCTTATACTATTGCAGATGGTCAAAGTTTGGCCCATCTCATAACTGCCTGTAACTAACAATTAAAAATAAAATCTAGTAAGAATTATTTTAATTTTTATATATTTTCTTTGTTTTTGCTTTTTTTTTTTTTTTTTTTTTTTTGAGACAGGGTTTCTTTGTGTAGCCCTGGTTGTCCTGGAACTCACTCTGTAGGCCAATGAGGTCAGCTTGCTTTACTTCCTGAGTGCTGGTATTAAAAGCATGCATCACCACTGCCTTGCAGATTTACTTCACCTGTTTGTATGTGTGTGTGTGAAGGTATGCCACATATGAGAGGTTACTGCCCTCAGAGTTTAGAAGGCAGCATCAATTCCCAGGAGCTGTGGACAGGCACAGGTGGCCGTAACCACCTGACATGCATGTACACGCATGCTGGGAACTGAACTCAGGTCCTCTAAAAGAGCAATGTGTGATCTTAACAGCTGAGCCATCTCTCCAGTTCCTAAAAATAACATCTTTACTTAAAAACTGTGTGTGTGGGTGTTGGTGGCACACGCCTTTAATCCTAGCACTGGGGAGGCAGAGGCAGGTGAATCTCTGTGAGTTCGAGTCCAGCCAGTTCTACAGAGCTCCAAAGCAATACAGAGAAACCCTGTCTCAAAAAAACAAAACAAAACAAAACAAAACAAAACAAAAAACAAAAAACAAAAAAAAAACTCTGTGTGTGTGTGTGTGTGTGTGTGTGTGTGTGTGTGTGTGTGTGTGTGTGTTAGTCACAAGGATCAGAAGAGGGTGTCTGATCCCCTGGAGATAGAGTTTTGAGCTTGTTGTAAGTTTCTTGATGGATGTGAGTCCTAGGAACCCAACTCAGTTTCTCTGCAACAGCAGTGAGTACTCTGCTTTCTTTTTTTAGTAGGGCAAGGTTTGAGAAAGGGTCTTTCTATATAGTCCTGGCTGTCTTGGAACATGTTTTGTAGACCAGACTGGCCTCAAACTCACAGAGATATGCTTACCTCTACCTCCCAAATGCTAGGATTACAGGTTTGCACCACCACTCTTGGATAGAAAACAACTGTACTGATATATTATTTGTGATCTAATAAAGCTTGCCTGGAGATCAGAATGCAAAGCTAGGCTACAGCCTTAGAAGCAAGGCAGTGGTGGCACATACCTTTAATCCCAGGACTCAGGAGACAGAAGCAAATGGAGCATTGTGAGTTCAAGGCCACCCAGGGCTACAGAAGAGTGAATCAGTCTAAAAGAGAAACAGCTCATGCCTTTAATCCCAGCACCAGAGAGTTTATAAGACAGGAGCAGGGTCTAAGGAGCTAATATTCAGTATTCAGCATTCAGTCTTGGGAATTAGTCTCCAGCCACATTGAGGATAGGATTGCCCCAGCCTTGGTAGAGGTAAGAGCTCTCTGGTGGCTTGGCTGCTTTGCTTTTCTGATCCTCAGCTTGAGCCCCAATATCTGTCTCTGGATTTTTATTATTTCTATTACAAATGTCTTAAAAAGTGAGTTATTTGTTCTTAGGGAGATTTTTGCTTTGAAAATGGGTCTCCTGTAGCCCATGCTACCTTGAATTCATTATGTCCTGGAGGCCCTTGAACCTGATCCTCTGTTCTCTGCCTCCCAAATACTGACTGGGACTGTGTCCACAGGGCACCTTGTTGGCCCTTCCTTTTTCTATCTGATCATATGGTTACTGAGTAAGGCCTACTTTGCTCACTGTGTGTTATGCCAAGCACTGAAATTATGAGTTTTGGGAAAAGAAAACGCTTATTCATGGGACACCCAAATATGAGACAGAGTCCCCCACTCTCAAACCAGCCTTCCCAAGACAGATGACTCACCTGCAGGGAAAACAACTGGGGGAAAAAAGACGTGAAATGACTTGTGTACTGCACAGGGGTGATCGGATTTCCTGCCTCACAAGATACCTGTTTAGAAAATTCCCAAGCTTTCCTGTTTGTGGAGTTTGGTCCAAATTCAAATGTCATCTTCGGGACACTTGCACAAGACTAGGGGGAGGACTGGTGGTTTCAACCAGGGTGAGTGGCTTTCAAGTTCCTTAAAAACAAAAACAAAACACAAAAGAAAGGAGACAACTATTCCCACCACAATCTGGGTCAGTCTTATCTGTGCAGTAAAGCTGCTGGAAGTAAACTAAGCCAGGTAACCTACCTTCAGAGCTGATGGCAGGGCTCTATCTGGTTTCCCGGGACCTAGTGCCTCCTTCCATGCTGCTTACTCTGCCACTCTGAGTCCCATGCCCAGCACTCATCCCAGACTGCTCCTCAAATGTCCTTTCTCCAGGTATTGATGTGGCATATTTTCATGTCCTACTGGCACTTAGAAGTCACCAGGGGCAAATTCACCTAGACCTTACCCAAAGTAGGTTTTCTTATTTTTTTGTGCTAGGTTCCTTCAGCAATGGCGATTTCTGTAACTCCTTTTCTTGCCCCCCCCATACCTCTGCCCCTCCCTCCCTTTTCTTCCTTTTATATAATTTCTTTATGTGTATGTTCACTGTGCTTGTAAAGCACCTGAGGAGGCCAGAAGAGGGTGTCAGATCCCCCAGAACTGGAGTTACAGATGGTCCTGAGCCACTATGAGTGTGCTAGGAAACCCAGCCTGGGTCTCTGGAAGAACATCCAGTATCCAGTGCTCTTAACTGCTGGGCCATCTCCCCACTCTTCCTCCCACCCCCAATGTCCTGCTCTGCCATTTCTTTTGATACAGGGTCTCATGTAATCCAGGCTGGCTTTAAACTTCAATGCTCCTGCTTCTGTCTGTTAGTACTAGATTACAGGTCTGTCTAATCCCTATACCCAGTCTGTTGTTTTTTTTCTCTTTGTTTTTTAGTGCTGTTGTATCCTGCTGCAAAACCCAGTTACATGAAGAACAGGTGGGTCTCTGTGAGTTCTAGGCCAGCCAGGGTGACAAAGTAAGACCCTGTGTCCATGCTCCACTTTTTTATTTATTTACTTATTTTTTACAATTCCAGTTCCCCTCTCTTCTCCCCTCCTGATCTCTCCACTGCTCCCATACTCCCCATCTGCTCCATGAAGAGGGCAGGGCCTCCCCTAAGAAGTCTACTAAGCCTGTCCCCTCATCTCATTGAGGCAGGATCAAGGCATCACTCCATCCCCACATCCCTGTGTCAAGGCTGAACAAGGTATTTTTCTCCATATAGAATCTTGGACCCACTCCCCATGGCCTCGTGTATTGTCCCAGCTATACCATGGTTAGTTGTGGATTTCTGCATCTGCTTCCATCTGTTTCTGGAAGAGGGTTCTAGCTACTCTGGGGTTGTAGACTATAGGGTAGGTATCTTTTGTTTTATGTCTGGTATCCACTTATGAGTGAATACATACTACATTTGTCTTTCTGGTTTTGGGTTACCTCACTCAGATTTTTTTTTTTCTAATTCTGTCCATTTACCTGTGAGTTTTAGGATGTCATTGTTTCTTATCACTCCATTGAATAAATATAACATGTTTTCTTTATTCTTCAGTTGAGGGGCATCTAGGTTGTTTCCAAGATCTGACTACTAGAATAATGTTGCTATGAACATAGTTGAGCAAATGTCCTTGTGGTGTGAATGTGCCTCCTTTGGTTACATGCCCAAAAGTGGTACTGCAGGGTCTTTAGACCACTTCCTAAATAGAACCCCAGTAGCACAGACACTGAGAGCAACAATTAATAAATGGGACCTCCTGAAACTGAGAAACTTCTGTAAAGCAAAGAACACAGTCGACAAGACAAAACAACTTCCTACAGATTGGGAAAAGATCTTCACCAACCCACATTTAACAGAGGGCTGATCTCCAAAATATACAAAGAACTCAAGAAATTAGACATCAAACTATCAAATAATCCAATTTAAAAATGTGGTACAGATCTAAACAGAATTCTCAGCAGAACATTCTCAATGGTGGGAAGACACTTAAGGAAATGCTCAACATCCCTAGTCATCAGGGAAATATAAATCAAAATCACTCTGAGATTTCATTTTACACTGATCAGAATGGCTAAGATAAAAAAAAAAAAAAAAAACACCAATGACAGCTTATGCTGGAGAGGTTGTGGAGAAAGGGGAACACTCCTCCATTGCTGGTGGGAGTGCCAACTTGTACAGCCACTGTGGAAATCATTATAGTGATTTCTTGGAAAATTAGGAATTAAACTGCCTCACTCTTAAAGTGTGTTTGTGGCTGGGCAGTGATGGTGCATGACGTTGATCCCAGCATTCAGGAGGCAGAGGCAGGCAGATCTTTGTTAATTAAAGGCCAGCCTGGTCTACACAGTGAGTTCCAGGACAGCCAAAGTTACACAGAGAAACCCTGTATGGAAAAACAAAAAAGAAAAAACAATCTGGAGCCAGTGACAACCCAGTAGGATATATAACTGCTCAGTGTTGGTTGGTGTTGGTGTCCCATATTAATGCACCTACGCTTGTATTGGGCCTAGGTAGCTGAGGCTGTTGTTAAACTACCAATCCTCTGGCCTTTACTTCCCAAGTGCTGAGATTAAAGGCAAGTGCCAGTATACCTAAAAGTCTTACCTTGCTTTTATAATTTTGGAGAAGGGTTTGACTCCCTTCTTCCTGTCTCAGCATTTTAAGTGCTAGAATTCAGACTAGAGAGATAGCTCAATGGGTAAGAGTATTTGCTCCTCTTCCAGAGGGTACCAGGTTCAATTCCCAGCACCCACATGCCACCACACAACTGTCTCTAACTCTAGTTCCAAGGGATTTAATGCCTGCATCAGTGGGCCCAGCCTGCATGTGCTACACAGACACATATGGAGGCAAAATACCCATACACATAAAATACAATAACAGCAAAAACAACAAAGTGAAGATGGGCGATGGTGCACACACCTTTGGTCCCAGCACTTGGGAGGCAGAGGCAGGTGGACCTCTGAGTTTGAGGCCAGTCTGGTCTACAGAATAGATTCCAGGACACACAGGGCTATACAGAGAAACCTTATCTAGGGTGGGGATGTTTGGATTAAAGAAGTGTGCAATCAACCCCAGCAAAAGTTTTACCATCTAAAAATGGTTAGATACTTTTGTGGACAACACCAACAAATAACTTCCCTTTTTAAACTGAGTGCTACATAGTTTTTCTCTTCTCTTTTAGTCCAGCTTTCTTTGGGCAACTATTAGAGTCTTGTCTTTGTTACAGCTTTGCTTCATTTACCTCTAGGGCCTCTTAATTCTGTAAGAATAAGAGAGGAGCCAGGTGGTGGTGCACACCTTTAATCCTAGCACTCAGGAGGTAGAGGCAGGTGGATCTCTGTGAGTTTGAGACCAGCCTGGCAGCTTGGTCTAGAGTTCCAGGACAGGACTGTTTTCACCGAGAAACCCTCTCTCAAAAAATCAAACCAAACCAAACTAAACCAAACCAAACAAAAAAGAATGAGGGGAATGGTTTTGTTTCTTATATATTTAATGTACATAGGTGTTTTGCCTACTTGTTTGTCTGTGTAACACATGTACACCTGGTGCCAGTAAAAGGCCAGAAGAAAGCCCTGGTACTGCAGTTACAGACAGCTGTGAAGCAGCATGTGGGTTTTGAGAACCCATCCTAGGTACTCTGGAAGCAGCGGGTGCTCTTAACTACTGAGTCCTCTGTCTCTCCAGCCCATGCAGTCCAAATGAGAAGAGGTAACAGCCACAGAAGAGCTGGCAGGGCAGACTGGAGGGACTCAGAGTGCAGGGCTGTCTGGGGAACGTTCTAACCCTCTGAGTCTCGCCTGGGACAATGCCTAGGATCTGAAGACACATTAGCACATTCATATGTGCCACTGAAGTAGGGCTGGCTCTCATAGACAGAGCACTGATGCTTCATGTGGGTAAGTGGCCCAAGACAAACATGGTGAGTTGGGGGCAGAGATGGGACCGGAGCATAGTGTCCCAATTCCAACCATACCGGACGCTGTTATGAGACCCTTGGACCTCTTTGGCATGTTTGTTGTATGTGAGTATATGATGTGTGCACCACATGACACAGTGAGTGCACATGTGGAAGGAAGAGGACAACTTTGTGGAGTGGGTTCTCTTTTTCCACTTTTTTGAGTCAGGGTCTCTGTTTTGCTTTGGAGCCTGTCCTGGATCTCACTCTGTAGATCAGGCTGGCCTAGAACTCACAGAGATCCACCTGCCTCTGCCTCCCAAGTGTGGGATTAAAGGGGTGTGTCACCATTGCCTGGCTGGAGTAGTTGTCGATTCTGGTTCAGCAGCCAACACCCACTCTTGTGTTTCTGTTTTTTCTGTTTTTTAAAACCTAATTTACTACGCGACACGACACAGCTCCCAATGCCTCTAGGGTGAATGAAAAGGTATTGAAAGACAGAGGAGGGAGGTGGGTTTTTTGCTTGTGTGTTTTATTTTTAATTGATTTTTGGGGAGGTGCATATTGCTGGAGTGAGGGGCAGATACAGAGCGACTGGGAGGTGAGCAGGATTGAAGTGCATGATGTGAAATTTCTAAGAATTAATAGAGAATTATGTTCAAATTTAAAAAACCTAAGTTTTGGGGTTTTTTTAAAAAATTGTTTTGCTGGGCAGTGGTGGTCCACGCCGTTAATCCCAGCACTCGGAAGGCAGAGACAGGCAGATCTTTGTGAGTTCAAGGCCAGCCTGGGCTACAGAGTTGAGTGCCAGAATAGGCTCCAAAGCAATATAGAGAGACCCTGTCTTGAAAAAACAAACAAAAATTTGTTTACTTTTTGAGACATGATTTCTCTGTGTAGTTCATGCTGTCCCGGAACCCACCCTATATTGGTCTCAAACTCAGAGATCTACCTACAGACTCTAGAATGCTGGGATTAAAGGCTATGGTTACCACTACCCAGCAAATTTAATTTTTGTGCGTATGTGTGTGTGCATGTACACTGCATGTATGCTGGTGCCCAATAGGCCAGACGAGGGCATCGGGCGGCCTGGAGTTTGAGTTGTAGGCAGCTGTGAGCCACCTGATATGAGGCTAGGATCTGAATTCTGGTCCTCTAAAAGAGCAGTAAGTACTTTTAAGAGTTGAAGTCATCTCTCCAACATCCCCCCTTCCTTTCTTAATAAATTGCTTCCAAATAAAAACATGATTTTTTTCCCAAAATTCAGTTGTACAGTTGTTGAACTTTGTTGCAATGTCAAAAGGTTGGGCATCTGGTGGAAGGGGGTCTTCACTGGGTGGGAAATAGATTCATCTGGTGGCTTACCTTTCAGGACCAAAACTCTGTGCCTTGTATGTGCCTTGGGTCAGCCAAAGGGCAGGTTCCCTGATCTTGCCTTCCAAAACTATGTCCCCACACTTCCCATGGGGTATGGAGTCAGTGGCCCTTCAAGTTGGTCCCATTTCTCACAGTGGCCTGCTCAGTTGGGTTTTTCTGTCACCCTCTGTCATTCAGATATTCCTCTTCCAGGCATGAATAGACAGTCAGCTGGCCCTGAACCTGTGGGTTACTGGTCCCAGGAGGGAGCATGTGGAGCAGGACTCCTGGCCTTTCTGAACTATCTCAGGCAGCCCTGACCTGGGGCAGCACACTTGAGTCCCTGGGGGAGGCCCCAGCCTGAGGCTGTGCCTGAGGTTTGATGTGACGTGGAGGAGACAGAATCCACAGCAAATCAAGCTGAAGTCTTTGGTGATACCCGCACACTCAGGGAAGGAGTACACACATGGGACAGCGAACATCTGGCCCCCAGGTGTCTTCCCTTGCCACTGCCTGGCTTATACTGACTCTCAGAGGTGACAGCTCTTAAACTGCAGGAGGTAAGGGGTGGGATACCTTCTAAACTGTGCCATAACAGACTGTCTTAGTTAGGGTTTCTTTTCTTTTTCGAGACAGGGTTTCTCTGTGTAATAGTCCCGGCTGTCCTAAAACACATTCTGTAGATCAGGCTGGCCTTAAATTCACAGAGATCTGCCTGCCTCTGCCTCCTGCAGCCACCACCACTACCACTGGCTTAGTTAGGGTTCCTATTGCTGTGACAAAACACCATGATTAAAGCAAGCTGGGGAGGGGAGGGTTTATTTGGCTCACTCTTTCACATCACAGTTCATCACCAAAAGGAAGTCAGGACAGGAACTCAAACAGGGCAGGGACCTAGAGGCAGGAGCTGATGCAGAGGCCGTGGAGGATGCTACTTCCTGGCTTGCTCCCCATGATTTGCTCAGCCTGTTTTCTTACAGAACCCAGGACCACCAGCCCAGGGATGGGACCACCCACAATTAGCTGGGCCCTCCCACACCAATCACAGCTCCATCTTATGGAGGCATTTTTTTTTTTTAAACTGAAGCTCTGGTCTCTCCAGTGACTCTGGATAAACTAGCAGCACACAAAGGTGATTGCCCTTTTCCCTGATTTCAAACTTACCTGCAAGATAAGCCAAACATAACACTCTCCAGATACTTAGGCTTTTTATGAGGAGGGAAGGTTATTTGGTTTCTCAAAGCAGGGTTTCTTTGTGCAACAGTCCTGGCTGTCCTGGAACTAGCTCTGTAGACCAGGCTGGCCTTGAACTCACAGAGATCCACCTGCTTCTGTCTCCCGAGTGCTGAGATTAAAGACATGTGCCACTAACACTTGACTCCTCCCCTTACCCTCCCAGACAGGGTTTCTCTGTGTAGCTTTGGAGCCTGTCCTGGAACTCGCTTTGTAGAACAGGCCGACCTCAAACTATTGAGAGGTTTATCTGCCTGCTTCTGCCTCCAAAGTGTTAAAAAGTGTTGCCACCACCACCATCGTGTGTGTGTGTGTGTGTGTGTGTGCTCGCGCGCGTGCGCGCGCGTGCATGAGTATGGAAGAAGTCTGAGGGCACCTTCCAGTGTGGCTCTGGTTTGCTACTGCGCATGCCTAGTTAGCAGAGCACTGAGATTACAGACAAATGCCATTGCATCTGGCTTTTTGTGGGTTCTGAGATTTGAACTCAGGTTCTCATTCTTGTGCTGCCTCACAGCATGGATATTACCCACTGAGTCACACATCCATTCCCGGCTTTTCTTTTTCTTTTCTTTCTTTCCTTAAAGACAGAGTTTCTCTGTGTAACAGCACTGGCTGTCCTTGAACTCACAGAGATCTTCCTGCCTCTGCCTCCTGAGTGCTGGGATTACAGGCATGAGCCATCAGTGCCTGGCTTTTAAAAAATTATTTATTTCTTATTTTTGAGAAAGGGTCTCATAAAACCTAGGATGGTTTAAAATTTATGTTGCTGAGGCTGGTCTTGAACTCCTGATTCTCTTCCTTCCACCTGTCAAGTGCTCAGATTACAGGTATGCACCAGAATGCCCAGCCAATTATTTCAGTGTGTGAGTATGAGTGTGTGCGGGTGCATGCTATGGTGTGAGCTACCATGTGGTCACTGGGAATTGAACTCAGGACCTCTGGAAGAGCAGTCAGTGTTCTTAAATGCTGAGCCATCTCTCTCTCCCCATATCGGGTTTTTTGTTTGTTTGTTTTTAGATTTATTTATTTACTATGTACAGTGTTCTGTCTGCATGTATGCCTTCAGGCCAGAGATCAACAGAGAGCACCAGATCTCATTACAGATGGTTGTGAACCACTATGTGGTTGCTGGGATTGAACTCAGACCTCTGGAAGAGCAGTCAAGTGCTCTTAACTGCTGAATCATTTCTCCAGCCCTACATCAGGGTTTTTGTTTGTTTTTCCAAACAAGTTTCTCTGTAGCTTTGGAGGCAGTTCTGGAACTTGCTCTGTAGACCAGGCTGGCTTTGAACTCACAAAGATCGACCTCCTCTGCCTCCTATGTGTTGCAATTAAAGGCATGCGTGGCCACCACCTGCCTCCCACATCAGGTTTTTTACAAAGAGATTCTAGGGATCAAATTCAGGTCACCAGGTTTGAATGGCTAGTGCTTTTACCCATTGAGCCCCCAACCTGGTTTTTTTTTGTTTTGTTTTCCAAGACACGGTTGCTGTGTAGCCTTGGCTGACCTAGAACTCACTCTGTAGACCAGGCTGGCCTTAAATTCAGAGATCGCCTGACTCTGCCTCCTGAGCGCTGGGATTCAAGGCCTACACCACCACTTTCTAGCTGAAGATGTATCTTGTCACGAAGCCCAGAATGTCCAAGAATTCTCTATCCTCCTGCCTCAGGGCAGAGATTTCAGGTGTTGCTCTTTTGTCCTTATAGGGACTCGTGAGATGCAGGTCCCTGCAGGAAAGCTGCAGTGGTAAGCGCTCAGTGGTATTTAATGGCCAGGCCCCCTTAATGACTTGGGCTCAGCCTCTGGCCTAGGATGCTTGCATGGTCGCCACAGAATTACACATCATGGGGGTAAGGCCTGGGTTAAGAGCCAGACTATATTTTACTGAAAATACACATGTATGTGTGGCATCAGAAGAGGGTGCTCTCTGAGAGATTTTCAGTTTGTTCTGACATAAAAAAAAAAACGGACTAGAGATGCAGATCTCAGTTGGAGAAACCTGCAGGAACACACCGGATCCCAGGCCATCTGTCCCCAGGGTGGTCATCAGGCAGCCTCTTGAGGGAGGGGGTAGGGGTGCCTATCAGTACTTCTATAACCTGTCCATCATGGCCAACAAGTCATCCCCCTTGCTTGTGCTCTGTTCTGTGATCTCAGGCTGCTCTGTAATCTCAAATTCCCCCATGATCCGGGCCAACTCCTCATTCCGTTGCTGGTCCTGTGGGAGAGGGGAGAGGGAGGAAGAGGAGATGTCAGCAGGGCTCCTATTTGGGGCAGGAGGTATTTAAATTTCATGCCATCAAGGGGCTCAGTTCTTTGCCAGATTAGGGACAAACAGAAAAGGGTTCATTAGAGATCAATTTTTTTGTTTTGTCTCGAGACAGGGTTTCTCCGTGTAGTCCTGGCTGTCCTGGCACTTGTTCTGTAGACCAGGCTAGCTTGAACTCACAGAGATCTGCTTGCCTCTGCCTCCCAAGTGCTGGGAAAAAGGTGTGTGCCACCACTACCTGGCCCAAAAATTTTTAAAAGACTTATTTTTATTTTCTGTGAATGAGTGTTCTGTCTCCCGTATATATATGCATCATGTGTTTATTCCCCATAAAGGCCAGAAGAAGGAATTAGATCCCTGGAATGGGAGGTATAGAGGGTTGTGAACCACCATATGGGTGCAGGGAGTTGGATTAGTGTCCTCTGCAAGAGAGCTAGAACTCTTTCTTAACCACTGGACCGCCTCCATCCTTGGAGAGCAGATATTTTTACTAGATGATGAGAAGGATACGTACCTGTGTAGCCTGTATGTTGATGACTTCATAGGTCAACTCCTCTGGCCTAGACAATGCTGCGTGTCTGGATGAGGCAGGGAGAAACAGGCCCAGGGGTACAAGGTTAGGATTTTGTCTTCCTGGCACGGTGAACCATCTCATTGAGATGGTAATCTGTTTTCTCTGCATCATTTTCTGCCATTTCCCCTGGCCTTTCCACCCCACCTGCCCCTCACGTTCCTATATTCCACAAAGTCATGTGTGTTTGTGTCTCTGCCAATGTTTTCCCTCTCTCTGCTCAGCAAGTTCAGCCCAGATGACATGCCAGTCCCGTCAGTCCACAGCGTGCATCACCACAGTATTTGTGACCTAGCTGCTAACATGACTCCTACCAGAGCCTCCTGAGGACAGGTCAGACTCAGGGTCTTATACTCCATATCTGTGTGTGTGTGTGTGTGTGTGTGTGTGTGTGTTCATGAGTGTGTGCACACGTGCCATGGCAAGCATGTAGAAGTCAGAGGACACATGTGGGTGTCGGTTCTCTCCTTCCACCAAGTGGATTCCAGGACTTGAACTTGGGTCTCGAGCTTGGGGCCTTTAGCTGCTGAGCCACCAGCCCAGCCTGGTCATCCTCTTGCTTAAACGTCAGAACTTCTGAGGAATGACTTGTGGGCTCCCATCTGTTTACTCCCCAGGGAGTCTCTAATCAGGTCAGCACGGGTTGCTGGTGTTTCACTTCTGGTTGTTTACATCTGTGTTTATGTTTTGGTCTGCAGTTATTGTGTCTGTGTTCTTATCACATATAGGGGCTTATATATGTATTTACACTTGATCTAAGCCATTGGGACAAGAATGTATTACATATCTTTACAGAATAGGTTTAGAGCCGGAGAACTCTCTTGGTTAGTGGAGCATTAGATCCAGCATGCATAAGGGCCCTGGATTTGATCTGGTATAAACCGAGCATGGTGGTGCACACCTTCCATCCCCGCACTTGGGAGGCAAAGGCAGGAGGAACAGGAGTCTAAGGCCATTCATTCTCACTGAGGTCATCTGGGCTATAGGAGACCCTATCCAGAAAAAGAAAAAGAAAGAAAGAACAGGTTTAAAACATACTCCTCCTCTTCATCTGTCGTAAATAGATTCAACCGGAATCCTGGTTCAGGGCCACTCGTTTTCTTGATCTCCATCCCTCCCATTAGCCTGGCCAAGAGATTCAGCTCTTCTTTGGCAAGAGGGTTTGGAGCAATGTTTTCCTGTAGAAACAACTATGTGATTTGTAGCCACACAGGGTGATCACATTTCCTGCCAAGACCCCAGAGATGCAGGGAGGAATTATACAACAAGGCAAAAACAATAACAGTTTAAATTATTTCTGGGCTCACACAGAAAGCAGAAGAATACGCCAGAAGAATAAGCCAGTCAGCAGCAGAGGGACTAGCAAAGAAGCAAACCACAGACTTTTAACTTTGAAGCTGAGTGGAATGCCCCAGGGGCCCACACTTCTCAGACTACCTTCCTCCTTGGACGGGAGGAGAAGGGCTCTGCTTCCTCTCCAGTCAGTCCAGTTCCCTTGGCCAAGTGGCTCCTGTCAAGTCTGCAGATCAAGGGGACCATTCCGGAGGAACTCCCATACTGCCCTCTGGTGGTGATATTCAGGAGGCGCACAGACTCTGGACCATTCCCTTTTCCTACCACCTTCCTGCCTGGCTTGAGGCTCTATCTAACCCTGCCACCTATTACTGAAAACACACTCTTACTTCCATCTTTCTTGAAACAAAGTCCCCTCCCTCCTGCATAAAGAACACATTAGAGTTAAGACCTTCCTTAATCAGACCCCAGCATCCTTGCGTCCTCAGCCACTTGCCTCTGCTGTGCTTTGAAGGAGCCATGTGAAGACTAGCCGCCCCTCCAAACAAGACACTTGTGCTCTCCCCGACACCTCAGCCCTCATCCACTTCTCTTCCTCTGCCACTCTGGAGCCCCATTTCTGTGCTACCTCCTCTGAATGCCTGTGTGACCCCTTGTCCCCTTGCTCCCACTTCAAAGGACAGAGGGTACACACAGTCTTCTGCTATAGACTGTCATCAACAAGTTCCCTCCATCTTTTTTTTTTTTTTTTTTTTTTTTTTCAAGACAGGATTTCTCTGTGGCTTTGGAAGCTGTCCTGGAACTCGCTCTTGTAGACCAGGCTGTTCTCGCCTGCCTCTGCCTCCCTAGTGCTGGGATCAAAGGCGTGTGCCACCACCGCCCAGTCAAAGTTCCTTCCATCTTGTTTCTATTTGTTTCTATCACTGTCCTTGTTCAGGATGGGACCACATCTACACCAACCCATGGACATAGTTCCATAAATACTGAATAACTGAACAGTACAGGATTTGTTAGTTAGTTAAAAGTTGTACACATGTAACTTAGAGGAATGAAAACCTCATTTTGAAGGTGGGTACCACATCCTTAAAACCAGGAAGCATTGAAGAGGGATGCTTTGATATCCGAATTTGCACACATGCTGGACTTGCCAGCCACAGGCCTCGTGGCTCGGGTATTTGCCATGTCCTGGTATGTGGCACCTACTTAATCATGGTGGTGAACCAATCCCAAAATTACCTAATTAGTCAGATCACTGGAAGGCTCTGAACAAAGCTACAATTAAAAGCCCGTGTACATGTAAGGCTGAAGGGAAGACTGGAAACAGTGAGGGTAAAGTCGACTAGCCCTGAAAGCCAGAGTCCCCACCCGCTCCCCATGCAGATGCCATTAGTGGAAAGAAGCAGGGAGAAAAATGGAAATGGGGAGGGCAGAAGCTCACCTGTGTCCTTGAGGCCAAGTTCTTTGATGTTGCAGACATATGGGTTTCCAGGGGCCGATTCACGCTGTACCTGATGGCAACAGAAAATGGTGCTGTTATCCAGCCCAGTCACTGACTTCCTTCTAACTGGTAAGCATAGTTATTGTCTTTTATTGAGATGTCCAATGGCACCCAGGAAGATGCTGTGAGTATAAAACTCACCTGAGTTGTGAACTGCTCATATTTTACTTCTTCCCCAAGAAAAGGCCAGGAAAGAATAGCACTGAGGCTGGGTGGTGGTGGCAGCACAATCTTTAATCCCTGCACTTGGGAGGCAGAGGCAGGTGGATCTCTGTGAGTTCAAGGCCAGCCTGGTCTACAAAGGGACTTCCAGGACAGCCAGGGCTGTTACACAGAAAAACTGTCTTGAAAAACAAACAAACAAACAAATACACAAACAAAAGAATAGCACTGAGGACATGGCTAACATTACAGAGAGGCTGTGTGGCCTTCCACCACAAAGAGACACTGGTCATGGTTACGTTACTTAAGATTGTGTTTTGTACCTATGGAAATATTCCTAGGGATCCTTAGCATTTAAATGTCAGGGCTCTGCATGCATTATATTTGGGGAAATGACTCCAGAGATTAACGGATAGGCTCTCATGTACTCTAGGCTAGCCTCAAACTCACCAAGTAGCCCAGATGACCTACTAACTTGTATCCTCTTGCCTCCACCACCCCAATGCTGGGATTACTGGCTTGTGCCATTATGCCATTTTATGTGGTGCTGGGGATAGAACTCCAAGCTTTGTGTGTGCCAGGCAGTGTCCCGTTAGCTAGACCACATCCTCAGTATAGTCAGCAGGGACTTTTCAGAGCAGAAGTATTGTTTGTTTTAATGAAGTGACCTTGGTGGACTCAAGTTCATTCACAGGGAGAATCTGCTTACATGTTAGTTCCCAGTTTCAAGACTCTGTCTCCATAAAGCTCAAAAGAACCTTCCTTGTGTGCAGCCACGTAGTTTCCACCTTGATTGAATTCTATCTTCTTTACTTCTTCCCCTTTGTCATTGAACATTCTGAAATACAAAGGATGACATGTCGGGCATTCTCTGGACTTGGGCGATCTCAGAGGCCACCTTATCATGTGCTCACAGCAGGACAAAAAGGAATTTAATCCCTTTTTGGAGGTAAAGAAGCAAGGTTGGGGTGCAGCTCAGCATACTTGCTTAGCATGTGTGAGACCACAGGTTCTAGACCCAGGGCCCCTGAAACTAACCAAACAAAAGATAAAGACAAGCTGGGTAGTGGTGGTGCACTCCTTTAATTCCCAGGACTCAGGAGGCAGAGGCAGGAGGATCTCTGTGAGTTTGAGGCCAGCTTGGTCTACAGAGTGAGTTCCAGGACAGGCTCCAAAGCCACAGAGAAACCCTCTCTCAAGAAACCAAGGGTGGGGGGCGGGAGATGAAGATAATTATGACAGCTGGGCAGAGGCACAAGAGCTGCATAAACACAGAGTATGGCCATTTATTCTCACAGCATCCACTTAAGAGATGAGGAGATGGACCTAGGAAGTAGGTGGCTGGCCCCAAGCATCAAGCATCCTCCACTCAAGTGAAAAAACTGGGCTTAGATCCTTGACTTCCGTATAGCTGAGCTTTTACTGAAGAAGGGGCAGGTAAGCAGAGCCTGAGGGGCTCTGTAGTGCTGCAGTCCCTGGCCTGGGCACATTCTGTGTTCCTGGCACCTGGAACACTGCTGGGCAGTAGTAACTGAGGATTTACCTGATGACGCCGGGAACCTCGGTTCCCCAGGGAACAGGCCCAGACACTGGCAACACAAAGCGACCATTAGAATTTTGAACTTTGTCCTTTAGAAATGTGGATACCTGGAAAAAAATATTTTTATTTGGTATCATTTCTTTCTGGTATGTTTTCATGGATACAAATGTTCTGAGGGTTAACAGTGGGCAGTGGTTTGAGCTTGTAACATGAAGGGAGGGACATACTATAATGGATATGCAGGTGTAGACTGGTTTCACCCACACAGTGACTTCATATATATGTATACATATTCACATTCATTTATGTATATGTGTGCATAGGTGTATGTGCACATATGCATGTGGGTGCCTGAGGAGGGCAGAAGGCGGCAGTGGGTCCCTTGGAGCTGGTGTTATAAGTGGTGAGAGCTCCTAAAATCAGTGCTCCTAATGGCTGGACCAGCTCCATACCATAGGATGACTTCTGAGCTTGATCCTGAACCCTTCAAATGTTCTCCTGTTTTAAAAATGAGGAAAATGTACAAAAACATGATCTGGGAACACAACGACAGTGGCAGAACACTGGCTTAGCATGTATAAGGCCTCACATCAAGGATGGGGAGCAGGCAGAGCCTACCCACAGTATCTGCTCAATAAATGGTGGCTAATTCTCTTTATTAGTCTGTTTGGAGGACTGGGCTGTAGCTTAGTTTGGAGGACTTGCTGAGCATGGTGAGGCCTGGTCCATACTCTAGATCTAGAAAGGAAGATAGGAAAAGGCCTATTTGTACCCAGGGCACAAGTATACACGTAAAAATACCATGTGGTGGTCTGAATGAGAATGTGCTTTGGCCCACATAACTGCGAGGTCCCTAGTTGTTGGAACTGTTCAGAAAGGATTAGGAGGTGTGGCCTCGTTGGAGAAGGCGTGGCCTTGGTGGAGCTGTGTCTCTGGGGCCGGCATTGACGTTTCAAGGCTCGATGATTCTCAGTGCTCACTCTCTCTGCCTTGTGTTTATGTGAGTTCTCAACTGTTCTTTTACTCTGCCATCATAGAGTTTGACCCTCTGAAACCCTAGGCCATATTAAGTGCTTTCTTTTGTAAGTTGCCTTGGTCATGGTGTTTTACAACAGCAACAGAACAATAACTAAGACACACCTCCAAGCAAGACATTCCGCATGTATACTTGAGCATGGTAGTTCACTGAAGGGAACAATGGCAGACTGGGGATGCTGGGCCTGCAGGAAGCATCCTGCTTGTGTGTGTGATGCTCCAGAAGTGGAGATAAGTGGGCACAAGTCGTGTTCTGAGGGGAATGGGGAAACTGGTTTGGTCGGAGGTGGGTGAATGCCTTTAAGGAATTCTTCACTTTCAGATTCTGTGATGAAGGAATGTGAGTTTAGCAGAAAGGAGAAAGCTGCCTCCACTGAATGTCCCTGTAACTCACCCTACTCAGAAAAATGCCCATCTTTGTCTTTCCCAGACTCCTCATCCTTTAGAATTTCCACTCTCAGCACCACTACCAGGCCACACTAGCAATCTGAGCCACCTTCAGTCACCTTCCTTGATCTACTTGGGGACCAGGCCATGCCAATGTAACGCACTGTTCCCGGTCTTCCTCTCCACCCTATCTGCTCCTCCTCACTGCAGACCATCATCTCCTGCCTTCCTTATCTGTTGTGAGCCCACTCTCTATCCTACTGATGAAGACACTCTTCTGGACTCCTCAGCAACCATACACCTTCCTTAAAACCCCTGGCTCTCTGCTGCCTGCCAGATCATGTCCAGATGCAACCACATTTTTGACTCCTGCATTTTCCATATGCAAGTGCTGACACCTTCCTTCCCAGACCCAGCAGCCATACACCCTCAGTAAGCTTCTGAGTTAGTGTCCTTGTCACCTCTAGTTTTACTGTGAGAAGATGAGTACTCAGTGTCCCATCTGCAGCTGCTGCTAGAGGGCTCTCTCCATCCAAGGACAGAGACAGATGCTTAGGACAGATGGATGCTGACCAATGGCCTAAATTTGTACATGCCTATAATCACAGGTGAAGACAGGCAGGTCCCTAGGGCTTGCCAGCCAGCCAGCCTAGTCTAATAGGCAAGCCACAAGCCCCAGTGGGAATCCCTTTCTCAGAAAACAAGGTAGAGTGCTAGGCATGGTATTCAGGGAGCAGAGTCAGGTGGATCTCTGTGAATTCAAGGCCATTCTGGTCTACATAGGAATTCCCAGGCTAGCCAGAATTGCAGTGATACCCTGTCTCAAAAACAAAAACAAAAGTCCCAACCAACCAAGTAAACAAACAAAAGAACCAATAACAGGAAACAAGCTGGATGTCTCCTGAGAAACAATACCACATATCCACTTCTGTCCTCTAACTGTACACATATACTCAAATGCACTTGCATGCACATGAATATATACATGCACGCACAAAACACAAAAACATGCGTGCATATATCCACAAACATTTATCTTGTATTTTGTTGTTGTTGTTTGTTTTTCCTTTTTTCTTTTCCAACACAGGTTTTTTTCTTCTGTGTAGCCCTGGCTGTCTTAGAACTCACTCTGTGCTGGAATCAAAGGCATTTGCCATCATGCCTCATAGGCAGAGATTTTGTTGGGACTACTGGCTCCCCAATAAACACTCAGAGTCTATTAATTATAAATGCTCAGCTGATAGCTCAGGCTTGTTATTAGCTCTTTATTTTTATTTTATTTTATTTATTTATTTATTTATTTTTTCCTCTTTGAAACAGGGTTTCTTTGCATAACAGCCTTGGCAGTCTTGGAACTCATGTTGTAGACTAGGCTGGCCTTGAACTCACAGAGATCTGTTTGCCTCTGCCTCGCAAGTGCTGGGATTAAAGACGTGTGCCACCACCACCAGACACTAGCTAACTCTTACATTTTAAATTAACCCATATTTCTTATCTATTCTCTGCCATATAACTTGCCTACAATGAATGCCTGACTTGAGTTTTGTTGCTTTTTGAGACAGTGTCTCTCTACTTAGTTCTGGCTATCCTGGAGCTCCCTATGTACCAGGCTGGTCTTGACCTCTCAGAAATCCTCCTGTGTCTGCCTCCCAAGTGACTGGGATTAAAGGCCTGCACCATCATTCCTAACTCTTTTTGTTTAAGACAGGGTCTCAATCTGCCCTTCAAGGATGGGCTTGAGTTTGATATGTAGCTGAGGGTGGCCTAGAACTCCTGCATCTGCCTCCCGAGTACTGGGATTACAGGCGTGTGCCACCACATCATGCTCAAAAGCTTGTTTTTAAAATGGCATTGGGGGTTGTAGAGAGGACTCAGCTTTAAGAACACTTCCAGAGGATTGTATTCCCTCTTCTGGCCTCAGGCACCAGGCATGCATGTGATACACAGACACACAAAAGGCAAAACACAATTATCCCCCTGTCACTTTCTTAGGGTGCTGGCTCTGGGTTTCCCAAGAGCTGTATGAGATATCAGCAGACTTGACCACCTGACCAAAACTGGCTACTGGGCAGGAACCTCTGAAAAGAGCTGCAGGCAGGAGTTATCCATCTTCAGTAATTGGAGGGAAGTCCAGGCCAAGGGCTGGGGGAAGAGGGGAGGCCTCTTAAGACCATCACCTCCAGGGTGGCTGGAACTTCCTGATGCTGACCCTCTTTAGGACCAGAGTTCCCCCTCATTTTCCATGTGCCTAGTAGCCGGTGCTGCAGAGGCTGCTTGCTGTCCTGACTGTAACCCTGCCATCAATGAGGCCAGGCTTGGGAGCTGCCAAGTCCTGGAAGTGCACACAAGGGCTGAACAAGGACAAAGGAAATGAAAAAGCTAAAGTGAACTGGGGGTAGGGGGAAACACGTGACCCCATGAGGCCTCAACCCTACACAAAGAACTAAGAAGTAAGATTATCGCCTTTAATTCCAGCACTCAGGAGGCAGAGGCAGGAGACCAGCCCGGTCTACAAGAGCTAGTTCCAGGACAGCCTCCAAAGCCACACAGAAACCCTGTCTCAAAAAACAAACAAACAAGCAAATAAACAAGACTCCCCAGGGAACAGAGTGCCAATTGGTGATCTAATACTGAAGGGTCAGCCCTGAAAACGCACACACAAGCAACATTACTGAGCAGGGTGTATTTTGTAATATACGTGTACATACATGTACATACTTATGCATATATACATGTAACAAGAAAAAGAGGCCGAGAGCAAGGAGGGGTCTATGGAAGGGTTTAGAGGAAGGGGAGAGAGAAATGGCATAATTATAATCTCTTAAAATAAAATGAAAATTATTAAAACAACAAAATCTAAAATGATTACAGACTGACAAGGTGTGGTGCATGTTTGTTTAATCCCAGCACTCAAGAGGCCACCCTGCGGGTTCTGGGAACCAAACTGAAAGGACAGCCAGCGTTTCTAACCGCTGAGCCATCTCTCCAGCCCTAGGAAGACTGTCTTGACTCTCTTAGGGAGGGCTGACCACACTCTCGGTTGTGTTATCTCTCTTCACTCTTGCATCCCACATAGGTCTACACATTCTCACCAAACAGGGGTTCTATTGGGTAGCGCTGACCTAATCCACCCTTCTGCCCTTATGATGATTGGGTAGTGCTGACCTAATCCACCCTTCTGCCCTTATGATGTTCCTCCATACCATCACTTTTCTAAAAGTTTCAGCATAGGAACATGATCTATTCGTTCTTCCGGCTTCCTGTTAAGGCCTCTTCAACTCTGGAGCTTGGTCTTGTTCATCTAAGTACCTCAGGCACTCAGAGCAGTGCCTGGCATTCAGAAGGCGGTCAATAAACATTTACTAGCCTATGCTCCAGGGTAGGAGCCTTCCCAAGAAGAGTAATGTATAAGTGTAAGAAACACTCCTGGACTACAAGGATGTGAGTCATGGGTCAGGGGGAGGCTGGAGGAGCCAGGCCTTCAGGAGCAGCTCTGGAGGGTCTCCAGAAGAAGAATGTTGTAACTATTTTTATTTTTTTCAAGACAGGGTTTCTCTGTGTAGCCGTGAAGCCTGTCCTGGAACTCACTCTGTAGACCAGGCTGCTCTTGAACTCACAGAGATCCGCTTGCCTTTGCCTCCTAAGTGCTGGGATTAAAGGCATGCACCATCACAGTCCAGCTGTAACTAACTCTTGAGGAGCCTGAACAGAAGTGGTCCAAGAGCAGACTCTGCTGAGGTTCCTGTGTACCAGGTCAGGACCTGGTCGCATCCACAATGCCTCATGCAGTTTCTTGATATAGAAAGCTTGGCACTGGACATGTAGTTTTATATTTGCTTTGGTTAAAAAAAGTAAGAGTTCCTGGTGAGGAACTGTGTTTTCTCCATTTAGTTGCTTTTGCTAACAAATTTAAAATCTATCAAGACTATTTTGAAAACAGAAAATTTGTATAGGCAATCACAAGTTGCAGCAGAACACAAACACCATTAAAGACCAGACATGGGAAGCCAGCCCAGATGTTCAGATCATTGGCAGAGGATTGCCAAGCTGTGTGATTCATCCCCACTCCAAATCCCCACACCCTAGGGCTCGGCTCGATGCATAGCTAAGGATGACCTTGAACTCCTGTTCCACTTGCTTCTATCTCCCCAGTGGAGAATTAGGGGCATGTGTTGCCATGACTGGCTGTGATTTTGATATTTCCTTGTTTACCCATTTAGCAATTAAAGCCCAATATATTTAGTGGCTTAATACATTTTAATGAGTTCACTATAGAATTATTAGGCATGTCTTTTCATTACAATGAATTTAATCTCCTCACAACTGAGAAATCAATATGGCTGTTTATATTACTGCAATCCATAAACTATGCCTAAATATGCATAGTCCTGCTAACATTACTAAGTGATATTTTCAGCATGTTCAAATTGATGTTAAATCTGCTGCAAAACTTAATCTTGCTTGTACCTTCATATTTTTATATTTTCACCCACAAACATTAGAGATCTCAGTTTATATTCATGTTGTTCCTGCTCCATCCACAGCTAATACAATGAATTTATTCATGAAGGTTAAAAATAAAGTTGGCACTAGAGCGGAAATCTATTTATCATCCTCCCCAGGAAGAGAAATATTCTCAGGCATGAACTGTACCCTAGTCCTCTTTTTGAATTTGGTTTTCATGTATGTGTAAGTATGAGGTCCCAAAGGTGCAGAAGGGGCTGTGTCCCTCTATTCTGCCTGTCCTCCACAGTCCCTCATTCCAGGAGGCAGCACCATGACCAGTTTCTCACAAATCCTTTGTAGAAGTAGTCTATAGCATTCACATATAAGCACACACATGTACATTACATATGTCCCTGCACTGGGTTTTTCCAGCAAACTCCAAATTACATACTGTCATTTCCACTCTCAGGTAAAGAAGCTAGGATTCCAGAGCAGTGATGATTGTCTCGGGGTGAAGGGCTCAGCTTGCAGCTGGTACTGGCTAGCACAGGGTCACTGCTGGTTTTGCTATAGCATGCCATCTTTCCACTGCAGTTGGCTCAACTTTAGGAAGCAACTTGCTCCATCTGGCAGAGCCACCCCCCACCACCACGCCCCACACAAGTTTAGAAGAGTTAGGGTATAAAACTGTTTGGAGTAGGCATGGTACAATGAGAGATGGACATTTCGGGGACAACAGCCAACAGGAAATGAATAAGGGCAAAGGATGTAGCTCAGTGGCAGGAAACTTGCTTAGCATACATGGAGACTTGGTCATGGTCACAGAAACTGTAAAAAAAAAAAAAAAAGTATGTGACCCCAAGCTAATGGGTGAGCAGTCTAGAGAGTAGGGCAGAGCCACAGGCAGGGCAAACCTATGCACTTTAGAAGCAAAGGGACAGATGAAGGGTGGAGAGTCAAAAGGACACTGATTCTGGGCCAAGTGAGCGGTGGAAAGGAAGTGTCCTCAACAGAAGCCAGAGAGTCAGGCTCACTTGGCTTTTGGGCAATAGTTTAGTTGCAGACATGGAATTGTAGGCTCAGTGGGCTTGATCGTGATGGATTTCGGAGGTGGATGGGTGAAGTGGGAGGGGGGGAGGCTTGGAGATAGGTGTAAGGAGAGTTAGGGGAAGGCTCAGGGAAGGTGAGCAGGAGTACAGCCACGTGACCGTGTCTGATGAAGGGACACTGAGAGCGGGAAGCCTGAGAAAAGCTTTGAGGCCAGACTGGTACCTGAACAGCATAGTTCTTCTGTAGAAGCAAAGGATAAACCCACATTTCAAAGAAGCTCAAAGGAGGTGGGGAAATGGCTGAACTCTAACACGAGAAGGCTGCTTACAGTCACAGATTCTAAGTGTGACAGGCATCACTGGCTGGGAGAAATCCTGCTCCTGCTCTCAGGATGACTGGCTTGTGGCCAGCGAAGCATCCACCCACAAGCGTTCCAGGCACTTACTCGGATATGCAGGTCTTGGAAGAAGATGAGCAGTGTCTGCCGGATCATCTGGAACTCCCCAGCAGAGAGATTCCCATATATCTGCGAGGCAAGGCAGAGGGGGCATTGCATTTTCCACCGTGGGCTGAGTTGTGGGGACAGGCAGGGCTGGGGTGCTCAGAGGTGGGACTCAGATAAGCAGGGACCTTGGCAGCAGGAGTGTCAGCACCCACCCTCCCAAGTAGAACAGACCCTGCCTTGCCACAGACATGCATTTCAGACACTAGAAGAAGTTCTTTGTCATTGTTTTTCCTCTACAAGGGCCACAGTAGAGATCATCAGATGGTAATTGCCCACTGTAGTCACAAAATAGGCAGCAGTGGGATTTTAGAATGTCCTAGGAGAGTGGCAAGCTTTGACCCTGTCATTGTGATGAGAACTAATCTTATAGTTGGCTGAGAAGAAGGGTTGTGGCAGTGAGATGGCAGGCTGGTGACATGCTTACTTCTGTCAGCTGCCGGAAGGTCTCATCTACTTGATGTAGGATAGCTGGGGAGTCCTGGATGAATCCCTTGATGGAGTCTAGATGGTTGAAAGTGACCAGCAGCACATCCTTAGGGCGTGGACATAGCAGCACTTGGTATTTGAAAGCCATGGTCATCAGGTCATAGAGCTGTCAACCCACACACAGAGCAGATGGGGTCATAAAAGCAGATCAGAACCTGAGCAAAGCAGCCGTGGGCTTGTCACAGAGCTCAGGTGACCACATGGGTTGCCACCCAAGTCAGAGCACTTCTGAGAATTTGAGGGGGTGGTGTTAGTAACTAAGGAATGACCAGAAAATCCCCGGGGAAACCATGGCTTCCTGATGGGTACACAAGACATGGTAGTGGCTGCTGGGAGTTCTACACTGGGCCCTGGACTTGGGAGGATCTGGAATCCTCATTTAAGTACCTCTTTGTTCATTTTATTTTTCAAAATTTTTACTTCATGTACATGTGTGTTTGCCTGGATGTGTGTCTGTGTACTGTATAAGTGTCTGCCTGCAGCCATGCTTCCTGCTATGATGATAATGGACTAAACCGCTGAAACTGTAAGCCAGTCTCAAATGTTTTCCTTATAAGAGTTACCACAGTCATGGTGTCTCGTTACAGCAATAAACATTGATTAAGATACATCATTTTACTAACTAAGCTAAATCCCCAGCCCTACTTCCATTTTTATTTTTAATTTTTTAAAATTACAAAAAAGTTAAATTATGTGCATGTATCTATATATATAGGGAAATATACATGGTCGCTGGTGCCCTAAGAGGACAGAGACATCGGTTTCCCCTGGAGATGGAATTACAGGTGGCTTTGAGCCACCTGACATGGGAACTGAACTTGGGTCCTCTGCAAGGGCAGTAAATGCTCTTAAGCTATATGCTTAAATGTATGCTCTGAGCTATCTCTTTAGCCTCCGCTCTTAGTTTTTAATTAATGAATTAATTGATACAGTTTTGAGACAGGAGATGAAACTCACTATTAAGCAGTGGTCAATACTGAACTTCTGATACCCCTGCCTCCACCTCCCAAGTCCTGGGATTAAAGGCATGCTCTATGGCCTCGAGGTCCTTGGCCTCATTTTTAAATGCAGGAGGTAGTTTTTGTTTGTTTGTGCTAAATAGAAAATACACATTCATTTATTTTCTCCACAGCACATGGGTCTAATGGCCTGCCAGCCAGGCTTTCTTAGAGGAAACACGATGAGCAGGCCTTACATGGAATATTTGTTGGCAGTGGCAGCACGTCCAGCTTCTTTGACACTGTGGACTGGGGGTTTCTGGAAGACATTGAGAATCAGGAGCTTTCTTTGCTTGCAACCTCTGTAACCAATGCTGGGCCCCATTAGGCTGGGAGGTAGCTCAGTGGTACACACTTGCCTAGGATGGGTGAGGCTCTGGGGTTCAATCCCCATAGAATGACCTGCACCTTCAATCCTTTTGACATCTTGTCAGTACCTTTCATTTCCACCAGTGACGCTTAAGATGCTCTATGCTAACTGATGTCATTGGTGATGGATTTCCCCACCGCCTTTCTGATGATTTTAGCTTCACTAGAGGTCTGAGGGTGGCCATGATGCCAAGTAGAAGATGGGCAGGCTGAGGAAGGGGCTCCTCGAATGTTAGAGAGAAGACAGACAGGGATGAAGTAACTGTCCCAAAGAGAGACAACAAGAGGCAAAGGCTCAGCTAAACTGGTGTCTCACCGAGGCTTCCAGTACCAGCAACAGACAAATGTTGGTTCTCTGTGCCCACCACCTAGTGTTAGTCTTCAGGACTTCAAAAAAAAGTTCATAAATGCAACAAATTAAAAAATAATTATCGTTATTCAAGCCTAACTTCATAAAAGTCTCTAGTCCCAGAACTTGGGGTGTGGGGATATGGCTCAGTTGCTAAAGTTACCTAGCATGCAGGAAGTCCTGAGTTTGATTCCTAGCACAACATGACCAGATGTGGTCTTGCAGGCTACCATTTGGGAGGTGGAGGCAGGAGGATCAGAAGTTCAAGACCATCCTTAGCTTCATAGTGAGCTGAAGGCTGACCTGGGCTGTGTAAAACGCTATCTCATTAGTTTAGTGTCTCCCCGATGTCCTAGAGGGTTCTGTGTAAGTGTGTGGCAGTGGAGGCAAGAGGTAAGCCTTCAGTGTCGTCCTTTGCGTGCCATCCATCTCTTTTGAGACAGGGTCTTTCACTGGCCTGGAGCTCTAGGCTGGCAGGTCTCAAGCTCCAGACATCTTTCTGTCTTTGCCTCCCGGTACTGGGATTGTAAGTGCATCCTAGCATTTGGCTCTGGGGATCAAACTCATGTGCTCATGTCTGTGAGGCAAGCACTTGTGAATGAGCCATCTCCCCAACCCTAATGTCGCACTGTACTACAGGGTCCCCTCCAGAACACAACAGTACATTTGGCGGCCAGGCTTTTCTGGGTCCCTCTTGGCTATGATGGTTTCTCTGAATTTGGTAAGTTGACAATTCTTAAAAGTTTTTATTATGTATTTTTTAAGATAGAATTTCTCTGTGTAGCCCTGGCTATCCTGGGACACTTTGAAATTTTTTTTTTTTTTTTTAAAGACAGGGTTTCTCTGTATAGCCTGCCCTGGTCTGTAGACCAGGCTGGCCTCAAACTCAAACTCAGCTGGCCACCTGCCGCTGCTGGCCACCTGCCGCTGCCTCCTGAGTGTTGGGATTAAAGGCGTACACCACTATCCCCTGGCTAAAGCCTAATTATTAGGGTTTATTTGTTGTTTATATTAAGGGGCTTCACTGTGACATCTGCACACACACATGTCACTCTTTGGTCATACTGGTCTTCCTAACTGCCCTCTCCTACCCTCTTCCCAGAGGGAAAGCTGGGGGGTGGAGTACTTGAACTGGGGCAGCACATGCTCAGGCCATAAATAGGGACATGAGCAGCAGAGCTCTCTTTGGGCAAGTGAAACACAACAGAGGGGATGGGTGCAGACACCTTCTGAGATCCTCTCAACCTGACAACTGACTACAGCTCATATACTTTTTTTTTGTATATATAGATTATTATGTATACAGTTTTCTGTCTGCATGTAGGTCTGCAGTCCAGAAGAGGGCATCAGATCTCATTACAAATGGTTGTGAGCCACCATGTGGTTGCTGGGAATTGAACTCAGTTACTTTGGAAGAGCAGCCAGTGCTCTTAACCTCTGAGCCATCTCTCCAGCCCCTGCAGCTCATAGTTACATGTACTTGCTTCTCCCAAGACACCTCTGCATTTGGAATCCTATTTGATCCTACCTAGGACCATCTACAACAGGCAGGAGAGCAGCAGCTAAGCTGACTAAGCGGCTGTCTGCTCACCTTATCCATGCTGGCCTGGTTCAGTCGCATAATGGAGGCATGAGCCAGGCGGTCATACACAGTCCTCAGGGCCTTTTTAGAGTACAGTTCTTGGGGTTTGAACAGCTCCTCCATAAACTTTCTGTTGAACATGGTTGAGATGATGTCATTCAGAACTGTAGGGACAAGAGAGAATCCAGATGAGCAAGGAAGGTACCGCAAGAAGCTGTGTGTAGGTGTGCTGTCTGTCTATGGGTGGGGGCTAGGTATAGACAGAGCTGGAGCGTTTGGTGGGATCAGCCCCTTGGGCAGAAGCCCAGGGGTCCAGTAGGGAGCAGGACTCAGGAATGCCTATAACAACCTTCCAGAGCAACTGCCCATGCTGATGACATTAGAAGACTGGGCTTCAGGTGTTACATATTCCTTTCCCCACCATTATATGGCTTTTCTTTTCTTTTTCTAATTAATTAATTAATTTGTAATTTAATGTGCATTGGTGTTTTGCCTGCATGCACGCTGTGTGAGGGTGTCAGGGCCCTGGAACAGGAGTTACAGACAGGTGTGGTGAGCTGCCATGTGGGGATTGAATCTGAATCTTCTAGAAGAGCAACCAGTGCTCTTAACCATTGAGCCATCTCTCCAGCCTCTGGAAAAATCTTTCTTAAAAAAAAAAAAAAAAAAAAAAAGTACTGCTTTGCTGGGTGATGGCGCACACCTTTAATCCCAGTACTCAGGAGGCAGAGGCAGGTGGAGCTCTGCGTTTAAGGCAGGCCTGGTCTACAGAGTGCCAGGGTAGCTAGGACTACACAGAGACAAACAACAAAAACAACAGAGAATGTGGGCTGGAGAGACGGCTCGGCCACTAAGAACAGTGCTGCTTTTGCAGAGGAC
Organism: Cricetiscus sungorus; assembly: GCA_030556225.1. Classification (NCBI taxonomy): domain Eukaryota; kingdom Metazoa; phylum Chordata; class Mammalia; order Rodentia; family Cricetidae; genus Cricetiscus; species Cricetiscus sungorus. Next base: position 120,684,785 of record JANBXA010000734.1, on the reverse strand, counting down.
TTGTGTTCAATTCCCAGCACCCACATGGTGGCTCACAACCATCTATAATGAGATCTGGCGCCCCCTTCTGGCATTCAGGCATACATGCAGGCAGAATGCTATACATACTGGTTAAGACTGTTTTTAGAGCATCTACCAAACATGCCCTTCAGACTGTTCCATGTTAGCATGCCCTAATCCCTCTTTGATATTGATTTCACAACACTGGAATAGGTCCCATCCTGTTGGGGCAGTGAAAGCTTCCACATGTTGAGGATTAAAGAATTGTGCAAACCAACATGGTCTTAGCTCTGTTCATGTGAATATTTTGCACTGCTCTGGTGTGAGAACAGCAGTGGGTACAGATAAGCGTATCTGAATATTTTTTATAATGTCATTGTGTGTGTGTGGGTGACGTAAATGTGTGTTAAGACGTATATGTGGAGGTCAGAGGGCAACTTTACAGAATCCGTTCTCTTCCTGCATGTTTCCTTGGACTCTGGGGACTGAACCCAGCTTGTCAGGGTCTGGGCAGGTGCCTTCACCTGCTGGGCCATCCGCTGGCCTAGGTCAGGCTTGAAAAAAAGTTAAAAGCTAGGCAGTGGTGGTAAAAGTCATGTGCCTTTAATCCCAGCACTCACACTTGGGGGGAAGAGGCAGGTGATCTCTGAGTTTGATGCCAGCTTGGTCTACAGATGTGAGTTCAAGGACAGCTAGGGCTATACAGAGAAATCTTGTCTTAAAAAAACTGTGTGACTGTGTGGATGTATGTGCAGGTACCCTCAGAGGCAGGAGGGGTCTGACTTCCTGGAGCTGGAATTAAAGACAATTGTTAAGGACAATTGTAAGCCACCTGATGTGGGTCCTGGGAACCGAACTCGGATCCTCTGTTGACAGCAGTGCATGCTCTAGTCACTGAGCCATTTCTCTAGCCCTCCAGATTATTCTTAAACCAGTAATTTCAGTGTAAAGATGAGTGTATACCGATACCAAGAGCATATAGTCACACAACTGAGTTACTTGAGTTCAGGTGCCCAACAGAGGCCAGAGGAGTTGAATCCACTGGAGATGAGTTACAGGCAGCTGTAATCCAGCTGATGGAGTTGCCAGAGACTGTACTCTGTCTGGTCTTCCAGGAAAGTGGTACATATTTACCTGTGCTTGTAACTGCTGAGCTATCTTTTCAGCTCATACCTTTATTTTAATTTTTAAAGCTTTTATTTCTCTATTGTGTATACCGTAGTCTGCCTGCATGTATGCCTGCAGGCCAGAAGAGAACACTAGATCTCACTATAGATGGTTATAAGCTACCATGTGCTTGCTGGGAATTAAACTCAGGACCTCTGAAAGAGCTGCCAGTGCTCTTAACCACAGAGCCATCTCTCCAGCCCCCATACCTTTTATTTTTAATTCTATGTGTTGTATCTGTGTATGGGTGAATGCAGCTTCCTGTGGAGGTCACAAGAAGGCATCAGAATTAGAGGGTAGTGAACCACCTGGTGCGGATGCTGATGCTGGAAACTCAGGTCCTCTGTGAGGGCAACACATAGTCTTAACTGCTGAGCCATCTCCCCAGCTCCTAAAATGAATTCTTAATATGAGTGCTTGTTTCTGAAAGATATAAACTCCACTTTCTCTTCTCTCTCTCTTTGAGAAGGCTTTTCTGTGTACTGGAACTTGCTCTGTAGACCAGGCTGGCCTCAAGCTCATAGAGATCCACCTGCCTCTGCCTCCTGAGTGTTGGGATTAAGGGTGTGCCACTGCACAGCTAAACTCCACTTTCTTTGGCTGAGTTTAACGAAAGTGCTGGGCGGTTGGCTCTGGCTATATACTTTTAAAGAACCAAGGCAACAAAGAAAGAGCCTTCCTTCCTTCCTTCCTTCCTTCCTTCCTTCCTTCCTTCCTTCCTTCCTTCCTTCCTTCCTTCCTTCCTTCCTGGTTTCTCATGTAGCTCTGGCTGTCCTGGAACTCACTCTGTAGACCAGGCTGGCCTTGAACTCACAGAGATCATCCACCTGCCTCTGCCTCCTGAGTGCTGGTATTAAAGGCATGTACCATCACCTAGGAGTAGGGATATGTTATTATTATTTTGATTACTGTTGTTGTTGTTGTTGCTATTATAGAGAAAAGGGAAGCTGAGGGCTGGATATGTTTAAATCCCTCCCTCCCTTTTTTTTCAAGGCAGAGTCTCAAGTAGCTCAGGCAGTCTGGAATTAAGGCTTCTACCCAAGGATGGCCTTGAATTTCTCTGATCCTCCTTGCGTCCACGGCCACAGTGCTGGGATCAGAGGCAAACACAACTACACTCAGCTTGTACCTGAATCTCAAATGGAATTGCTTTCGAGAGAAGGGGGAGGGACTTATTTGCCTCCCACACAGACTGTGGTGGTTTGAGTGAGAATGGCCCCCACAGCCAGCCTCTGAACACTTGGTCCCAGGCTGAAACTGTCTGAGAAGGCTTAGGAAGTGTGGCCTGGTTGGGGGAGAAGTGTCACTCAGTGCAGGCTTTGAGGTTTCACAGGTCCACACCACTCTCGATGCTTTTTCTCTCTCTCTCTCTCTGCCTTGTGCCTATTGGTCAAGATGTGAGCTCTCAGCTTTCCCTCCATCTGCCATCCAGGCCTCTAACCCTCTGAAGACATGATCCTGGTCAAACGCTTTGTGAGTTGCCTTGGTCGTGGTGTTGTACCACAAGAACAGAACAGTGACTAAGACACGGACACACACAGCTGACTCCCTATGGAACCATGGAACTCACACTTCACCATTTGATCTTACCCTAGACCATGTTCTGCTCCTCAGATAGGAAGATTTAGACCCATGGCCAGGGCAGACTTCCTCACATCTGAGGACTCCAGCCTGGCACAGCCAGATAACAGGCCTTCCTCAGGGATGCTCAGAGACACAGGAATCCTTCAGATAGAAACAAGCAAGTACCTGCAGGAAACTGGGTTTTCTAACTTTCTTCTCACCAGAATCTGCAAGGGACAGATACAAAAAACGCCTCGGGGACCTCGGTAGAGAACAAGGGAAGAGTTTCCAGGAAGGAAGGAAGGAGCCACATTAGAGTACTCCTTGTCAGCTGTGATTGGGGGAACGCTGACAAATGGAAGTCAGTTCTCTGAGGTCTTTGAGCTCACTCAGGATCCAGGAAAGTAGCTTAGCCTCAAATGAATTGGTTCTAAAATCGGCAAAACCCCAGGGCAACTGTTACTGACTTTGGCAAAGAAAAAAGAAAAATAAAGCTTCTCCCCAGGGATGTGAACCAGCCACGTGGTACCATGGTTCTTGCATCAGGACCTAAGCAATGCTCACCTACTGAGAACTGGGGACAACAGCGTCAGTCCCTGTGGACACAGCAGGGCACACATGAACACCCAAAGAAGAAAGGGAGGTTTCATGGCCAGGCCCTGGCATCCAGGGGTCCCTTGTCACCATTTATTCTCGGCGAGTGTGGAGACAGACACATTTTCCTCTCCCAGGTGCTTTGTGGAGCACTTGGTCCAGGCAGGAGTGCAGTACACCAGACACCAGGGTGAACACCATAGGGATGCAGAGGAAGGAGCCACACCCTAGAGATACACACTGCATCAGATTTACATCTGAGTAGTGGATTCAGTCAGACACGAAGTCTGCCTTTGTTACCAGGCACTTACATTTCCCTGCCTTTTAAAAATTAAATAAAAAAATGAGGAAATTCAACTTGTTATTTGTTTGTTTGTTTTTCCTGAGACAAGGTTTCTGTGTGTAGTTTTGGAGGCTGTCCTGGAACTAGCTCTTGTAGACCAGACTGGTCTCGAACTCACAGAGATCTGCCTGCCTCTGACTCCCAAGTGCTGGGATTAAATGTGTGCGCCACCACCACTTGGCTGAAGTTTAACTTGTTAATAGAAAATGGATTTATAGTTTGCCTACACCAGGGAGAAAAGTCTACTTTCTCTTGTCGCCTCTGCAACATTAAAATTTTATAGAAAAGATGAAACAGAGGCTATCATGTGCTTATGCTAATTTAGCTGTGGGATAAATGGCTGTGTGAACTGTGTGAAATCTTTTCCTCCTTTGGCTGATGCCAGGGCTGTATGGTCTTTCCCTACTGCACAGCACGGGAAATTTGAGTTCTTTGGAGTCGGCAGTTTCAATACTCTGATAGTGAAGGGAGGGGCACACATGTCTACAGCTACAACATCCCTTCCCCTGCCAGGGCCAGCCTTCCATCGCGGTGCCTGCTTTTGGCATTCACATGAGCAGGATGCAGTGGGTGTCAGATTCGATCGTGAAGAGGATGAAGCCAGGAGGGGAGAGAAGGGGAGGGCTTCTTCATGAGGACATCAGGACGCCTGGTAACTGGGCTCTTGACGAGAGACTCCTGGTTTGGACTGAGACAGATGATGAAGTCAATGTCTGCTGATTATTTTTGAACATTGACGTTAAAATAAGCTCCAGCGATCTAATTGCACACATGAAAAGCCCTCCAGATCCACACTTCACACCTGAAATTCTGCCAGGCATCAAAGGACAGGCCAAAAATTGCTCAAGGGAAGTGTCAAAAGATGGTTGTGAAATATAATAAAAGCAACCCAGCACTTCAGTTGGGCTCCTCTGAGCCTAGTCTGATGAAATAATTATGTTGATGAAAGCAATTCAGTTTCTACCAATTACCCCTGCTCCAAAAACCACTTGTTTATGGAAATACGCATTATGGAGCCAAGGTTACAAGAAAGAAGCCAGGGAATGTTCTGCGTGACTACAATGGTTGAATCTTTTGGGCTTAGAACTTTATATGCGATGCCTCAAGGCAACTCTAAATCATCCCCATTCCCACATTCCATTGAAGAGGAAATTTTAATCTGAGAGCATTTAAAATCTAAACTGACACCTCTGATGATGGAGTTGAAATTATAAAAGGTTCTGTCTCATTATATTATTATTTTTGTAAAACATTATTTATCTGAGGCAGAGTATGTAGCCCTGCCCGTCTAATCTGGAACTCACTAGGTAGACAAGGTTGGTCTAGAACCCTCGGCCATCTGCCTGCCTCTGCCTCTGCCTCTGCCTGACAGTACTAGGAATCAGAGTATGCCCCAGGGGCTGGAGGTTAAGAACACTGTAAGCACCCATGTTACAGAGGATGAAGGTTCAGTTCCTAGCACCTATATGGTGGCTCACAACCATCAATAACTTCCATTCCAGAGGATCAAATTCCCTCTTCTGACTTCTGTGGGTATCATATGATACACACACATTCATGCAGGAAAAACACTCAGACACATAAAAATAAACATATTAAAAAAAACCCCCTAAAACATAAAAGCACACCACCACCCAGCCTAATTATGTAGGTAGCGGTGTGTGTGTGTGTGTGTGTGTGTGTGTGTGTGTGTGTGTGTGTGTCTGTGTGTGTGTGTGTGTGTGTGTGTGTGTGTATGTGTGTGTATACAAAGATTAGAGGACAGTTAGAGCAAATTCAGGCTGCCAGGTTTGGGAGCAAGTGCCTTTACTCACTAAACCATCATGACTTATTTTTTATTCCCTTCGAAAATAGCATCTTACTATGTAGCCCGGATTGGCCTGGAATTATGTTGACCAGGCTGGCCTCAAACTTAGATATCTCCCTGCCTCTGCCTTCTAAGTGGTAGTATTACAAGTGTGTGCCATTATATCCTGATATACATATATATATGCATGTATATATTATATACGTGTATATGTATGTATATATTATATATGTACACACACATATATGTACACACACACACATATATGGATGGATTCAGAGTGTTGTAATCCAATAAAACATCATATTTAGATCTAGCAAAATTTGCTAAATAGGTATTTGTAGTGAGATATTCATTTTGTTGGCACCTGTGGCACAGACCATGCCCATTGGGGTGGAGACAGGGGCGGACGTTACCTGGAGGAACTAAGTCTGAGGAGGAGGCTCTGAGAGCTCTCTTGCTTGCAGCATGGGGACAGGAGAACATCCTGAGGCTTCCTTGGGATCAGGAACCTGCTGGTGTTCATCTGTCTATGTTGTGAGTTATTTCTCTCTGAATAAACATATATTCAGCCTATTTGTTTCTCCTGATCCTTGTTAAACATCAATAGGTTTTTTTCTTTTTTCTTTTTTGGTTTTTCTAGACAGGATTTTTCTGTGTAGCTTTGGAGACTGTCCTGGAACTAACTCTGTAGACCAGGCTGGCCTCGAACTCACAAAGATCCTCCTGCCTCTGCCTCCCAAGTGCTGGGATTAAAGGAATGTGTCACCAATGCCTGACTAAAATTTGCTAAATAGATATTTTACCCAATTTGTCTTTGCTTATCCTGTTCTAGACTTTTCTTCATCCCCTGTTGTGGCATTGTTTGTTTTAAATTTATTTTCCTTTATGCTTGTTTTTGTTTTCTACCATATCACATCCTAAGTAAATTTCTATCACAATTAGAAAAATATTTACAGTCAAAAACATTATCTCCCAAAATAATGTAAAATCTATGTAATTAGGCTAAAATTTTCTTTCAATGATAAAAGAAAAGAAACCTACACCTTTATATTTAAAATCAGAGATATCAAAGTGCCTTTGGTGGGCCTTTTGTATTTTAAATATACATACATTTTATGCACAAAAATCAAGTTTTTATAGCATATATTAATTATGCACAATGGGGTTTGTTATGACATTTACACACATGTATATAATTTACTTTGACCATATTTACCCCTCAGTATGCTTTTCGGCATTATAAATATACATAACTGGCATATCTGCTGTGATAAGAGAATTTAAAATATTGAGGATGGCTGACGATAGGCATAAGCCATTCCATGTGTCAAGTGAAGGCAGACACCTACGACATAGAAAAGCTGAGAAAAGCTGAGGTCTCGCTCTGAGCAAGCCTCAGCCTTTCCAGGTTTGCAGCCATTGTGGGTGAGGGGGAAACAAGATTGAAATTAAGGCAACCGTGCATGCATGGTCCCATGCCTTGTGCCCACACTCTTGGCAGTCATGCAGCCACATGCTTCCATGTTCCTCACTTGCTCAACAGGTACCTCTGTGTGCTACGGAGAACGTCTCAGGGCCACTCATACGGAAGCAAACTCTCTGGTTCCATGACAGCATAAGAAGGACTAGCACAGAGGACAACCTACCCAGGAGTGGAGCTGCTGCCCCAGCTGTCCCTGGAAGCTTGGACCAACAATGGAAAGGGGTGACGCCTGGGGAGGCCCTCAGATGCAGTGTGGCCCCTGCGCTGGAGTTGGCTGAGTTTTCATCTTACATTCCAAAGTCTTAGCTGAAGGAACTCACGCCTAGTTCTTACCTAGAACCAGGGAAGGGCTTTTAAAAGCCCACTAACAACCGACTGAGTGAACCTGTGAGCGCAGACTGAACACATGCAGCCCAGAAATAGCATACCTCGTTTTCTGTCCACCTCTGTCCATTCATCTATATGAAGCATATAAAAAGAAAACACCAGTTCAGGAAGCAAGAACATTAGTTGCATGGAGGTTTTACAAATATTTGGCCTGTTGAGTTTTTGTTTTGTTTTTTATATTTAAATTAAATATTTTATATTTAAATATAAATTTTATATTCATATTTGTTTTTTATATTTAAATCCATGTCTTTTTTGTTTATTTGATTTTATTTGAGACAGGGTTTCTCTGTGTAGTCTTGGCTGTCCTGGAACTCACTCTGTAGACCAGGCTGCCCTCGAACTCAGAGATCCATCTGCCTCTGCCTCTGTGGTGTGTGTCACCACTGCCTGGCTATTTATGTGTGTGTGCCTGCATGTATGTATATCACATGAGTGCCTAGTGCCTTTGGAGCCCTGAAGAGGGGGTCATCCTTGAGAACTGGAGTTACAGACAGTTGTGAGCTACAATGTGGGTGCTGGGAATTAAACCTGGGTCCTCCAAAAGAGCATTCAGTGCTCTTAACCACTGAGCCATCTCTCCAGCCTGTTAAATTTAATGTATTATGCACATGCTGCACTTTCAATTAGAAACTTTTTTTTTTTTTTTTTTTTTTTTTTTTAAATAAGAGTTGGCTGGGTGGTGGTGTTCGCCTTTAATTCCAGCACTTGGGAGACAGAGGCAGGTGGACCTTTGTGAGCTCCAGGCAAAGCTGGTCTACAGAGTAAGACACTGTCCCCCTGCTCCCCCGAAAGCCATACATAATTCAAAAACACTAGCTCCCCATTGAAGAGAAATTCCAAGAACAGACGAAAAAGGGGTTTCCTTTGAACAGCGTGATTTTTTTCTCCCCAGGGCTGGGACTGAATCTGGGCTCTTGTGTATTTTAGCAGGCAAGTGCTGTAGCCCTGGTCTCTACCCTAACCCTGAAAATTGACTTTCCCCCCTTCTCATTTTACTGGTAGAAACATTTCGTCTACAGCCCCCTCCGCTCCTGCTCTCCCACCCCTTTCAATAGAGACAGAGTTCTACACATATGCACATGTAGAAAGCATTCCACAATTAATGGCATTTTGGGAGACACTTGCTGCTATATTGCTTGGAAATGATTTCTGACGTTATGTATGCTTTCACTGGCACGGCCTCAACATACAATGCAAACAGCTCTTTGGAGACTAGAGGGTACCAGTTCCAGGTCAGAGTCCCCCTGAAGTTACCGTCTTCTCTCAAGAGTCGCGGGCTTAGCTCGGCCTGGTGGCACAGGACTGTAGTTCTAGCTACCCAGGAGGCTGAGGCAGGATCAAAAGTTTAAGATCTGCTGGGCCTACAGAATGAATCCAAGGCATCTTGGTGAGACGCTACCTCTAACTCAGGTGAGCTGGAGACAAAGCTTAGTGGCAAAGCGCTTACCCAGTGTGCAGGAGGCTCTCAGTCCTGTTCCCAGAACTGGGGGAGGGTGGTGCAATCACCGACTTTTGAGGGAGTGTAAGGGAAGCTGGCCGCGGCCTGGCCTTCCTGAAGCAGCTGTTTGCTTCTTGGGCATTGCATTCACCTCTGCTTTCTCCCTGCGGGATTAGCACCATGGGCTTGAAGTTATCTAGAGATGGGGAGTTTTCATCCTCTTGAAGACGAATGTGGAGACAGTGACACTCTGCCTGCTGTGGATAAAACGGAACTGGGGGAAAAACCCTTAAGGAAGTGTAGTGTCACGCTAGTCGGCAATGGCACCCAGCACCAGCAGAGGGCTATAGTGAGCTGCTGGTTCCCCATTTTCCTCTTTAAAGACGCAGGGTAGGCACCCCAAGCCCCGTTTCCTGCTCTGGAATGCTGTCGTTTCCAGAGGACTCGTTTTGAGACAATTCACCTTCAGTTATATTTTACATGGGATGTAGGCCCATGGGTTCCGGGGCTGGCGGCCAAATTTTACCCATAAAATCAGAACAGAACGCCACTGCTATTCAGTACTACATATCTCAGGAAAACAAAACAAAAAACCAACCAACCAACCAACCAAACAAACAAACAAAAACCCAAGCGAACAAATAGAACAAAAAGCCACTGGGCAGTCATGCTGGTATGTGTCTCAGCTTCCTCCACGGTAATAAATAAGCACAGTAAACAAAACACAGGAGGGTTTTAGTTGTCCGGCTTTTATGAGGACAGAAGTGAGGCAAAAGGCAGCTTTTATTGCCCGCTCTATTGCTTAAAATATGAGAAGGCATTTAGCATGCAACTCTGACAAGCAGCCCCACCAAGAGCACACTTCCTTTCTGTTCACACTACACTCGGCTGCTTTGTGGGAGAAAGTGCAATGTCTCCACTGGCCTTGTGGGAACAGGGGCGGCCTCCAGGAGACCAATTAGTTGTGTAAGATAATGAAAACAGCTCTGAGAAACACCATGATTTCCTTCAAAACATCCACGATGATTAATTTGCCATGTCTGTCTGTATATATATTTTTTTAATAGGCTTGCATATAGGCATCTGTCACAATGGTGCTGGCTCTAGCTCCTGCAGCCACACCAACTCTATGAGTAGAATAGACACCATCTTCTTCGCTTTTACATTTTATGGTGTTTTGCTGTCTTTCTCTTCTACAAGGCCTCACTGGCCAACTACTTCATCATTTCTTGTGGAATATTACTTTATTTATTTATTTGAGACAGGGTTTCTCTGTGTAGCTTTGTAGATCAGGCTGGCCTTGAACTCACAGAGATCTGCCTGCCTCTGCCTCCTGAGTGCTGGGATTAAAGGTGTGTGCCACTACCGCCGGCCTTCATCATTTCTTTTAGAAACTCAATGGGTATATGCTATAAATATACACACACATGCACATCATCTCTCTAGTGTGTTTGTGTGTGTTTCAAAGCCTTCCTTCTCTTCCTGATCTAACACACACCACGAAATCCCTCATAATCCCTTCAGGCAAGGCAGCATAGTGCAGCAGTTAGGGACAAGCCCATTAGGAGTAGGAGCTCTGAAGTCTCATGGCCTGGAGTTGTCAAATCACTTACTCCCCCCAGCAGCTATGCAACTCTAAGCAAAGCAGCTTTGGTTTTTCTTGTAAATTTGGGTGGTAGTGTCACCTATATGCTTGCTAGAAGAGCTGTGGGCATCCAGGTGTATCAATGAATTACTGATACAACTGAAAAACTGTTTCAGTCCTCACGAGCGTAGCTTGTGCCTGCAGCCCCAGCACTTAGGAGGCTGGGGCTAGAGGACCGTTGAGAATGGCAGGCGAATCATGCTACTCAGTGAGTTTCAGGATGGTTATAGCACGCACCTTATTTCAACAATGTGAAACAAATATTTTATTGTTGCCATTATAGAGATGTGTCTTGAGTTTTAGAATCAGCTATGGCCTGGACTCATCAATAGCCCCACTTCCAGGAACTGTATGAAAAGGCTCACTCCACTTCTCCCTAGACTCTTACACGGTGCAACACCTGCCAAAAACCGTGGGACAAGTGAGTGTGTGGAAATGAATTACCAAAGATGGCCGCAAGTTCATAAAACTGAATCTAGGTAAACCGGAAAAACTATCACTCTTAAACATTTTTTTTTTTCTGGGTATAATGGCACACAACCGTGATACTAACAGTGGGGTGGTGAGAACAGAGGGATCCGAATTTCAAGGTCAGCCTTTGCTACATGAGACCCTAGCTCAGAAAACCAAAATAGTAGCTTTCCTATAGGAATATATATATATGTATATATTGTACTTTTGAGACAGGGTCCCACTATGTGGTACTGGCTGGCCTGAATTTACTAGGTAGACCAGGCTGGCCTTGAACTTGTAGTGATCTTCTTGCCTCAGACACCCAAGTGCCTGGCTTAAGGACTACAGTTCTTGCTTTTTAAATTTTTATTGTATTTTGTTTATTTATTTATTAGGGTTTTTTGTTTTGCTTTTCTGCAAGGTAGGGTTTCTCTGTGTAGCTCTGGCTGTCCTGGAACTCACTCTGTAGATCAGGCTGACCTCAAACTCACAGAGATCTGCCTGCCTCTGCCTCTTGAGATGTCACCACACCTCACTAAATTTTTATTATAATTATGTGTCTGGGTATGTGTATGTAAGCGCAGGTTGTAAACTTCCCAGAGGATGCTGGGAATGCAACACTGATGCTCTGACAGTGGAGCAAGTAAGTGCTCTTAACTGCAGATCCCTTTTCTTCAGCTTGGAACTACAGTCCTTAAAGACAAAGCCTGCCTGCCTCTACTCACAGAGCCTTGCCCAGACCGCCTCCTGAAAGACAACATCAACTATTAATTGCATTACTACCATTCTACAGAAAAACGGGCTTACAGAGCCTACACCCCAAGATTATGCAACTACCTGAGTGTGGGATCTAGACCTGTATGCCTCCAAAGGGCACACACTTAATTGCTAGTTTACATTGTCTTCCACGAGGCAGACTATCTAGCCAAAGCTAGCCCATCACTCCACTAGAGTCATTAGCCCGAGTGAAATCACATCACACAGGCAGCAAGAAACTAGAAGCTGCTGGGTGGTGGAGGTGGCAGCGGTGGACGCCTTTAATCCCAGCACTCAAGAGGCAGAGACAGGCACATATCTGTGAGTTCATCAGGCTCCAAAGCTACAGAGAAACCCTGCCTCAAATAAAATAAAACAAACAAACAAACAAAAAACATAGAAGCCTCCTGGAGTAAGGAACACAATACCATATAAAACATCTACAACTGTTGTTCAGCAAACCTTTGCTGAGCAATGCTTTACTCTGTTCTGGGTGCTGGATGCTAGACACTGAAGTACAAACGTACAGACGTGAGAAGACAAGCAATGAGGGAGACACAGGTAAACAGATGAGTATAAGACAGCCATGTGGTAAGGTAGAGAGGCTCATGGACAGGGCGCTGTGAGCACATAACATAGGAAGTCCTTTTCCTATGGAAGGAGACCTCCTGAAGGACAATGATTCTTCAGTCAATGGTGCAGAAGACCAGGGGAAGGATGGAGGGGCAGGGACCACAGGCGTGGCAGTCATGAAGGGCATAGTTTAAAGATCTATGTACACTTTGGTGCAATTAGGACTCAGTGCGAACCAAGCAATGATGGGGATCACACTGGGAAGGACACAGATGTGTCTTGCATAGGATTGGCCTCCACTTAGACAGGAGTAGAAAGCAGACTGCAGGTTTTAAGAAGAGATAGCACTAGACACTTCTGCATTGTATAAAGCCCTCTGGTAGCAATGCTTCAGATGAATGGAAAGGAATGATCTAGGGAATTGTCTTATTTGTCTATTTACACACAACCAGACACAACAGTAATTATCTGAGTGTGTATATTTAACATCAGCTGAATACATAAACTGTTGAGAGAGAACAGGGTTTTCATCAGGGTTCCTGCCAACTGTCTTTATGTAAACTTCTACATCACTCCCTAGACATAAAATACTTCACACTTAATCCCAGGAAATGTGGTGAACAAAGTTGTTTGCTGAGAAGAAAATGTATGACAGAGTTGGGGGGTTGTTTCTTTGTAAATTACATATGGCATAGTTTTGTATTTACAAGCTTTCCAGTATTTTCACAATTGCACTCCCTTCCAACACTTGCAAACGTAAAGAAATGTTTTCATTCTTATCTATATTGTTTTAGGACCCAACATTTCTAGAAATGGCTTCTGAAATGAGAACGATTAATCTTCAGCGTATGTGGGAGGTCAGAAACAAGAGGAGGATCAGCATCTGTTCCGTGGGGTTTGAAGAGGATGGTGGTATTAGCCAAAAGCATATTGCCAGCTGGGCAGCTGGGAACTACTTTTGGAAGGGGGCAGATTTCAAGAGACCGGGAAATCGAGGGTTCAAGAACTTTGAGTATGTTCATTGTAGGTGTTAGGTTTCTCTGTGGGGAAACGCTCTTTTGGAGAATTAATTTGACTCCTGAGGGCTTCCAACCGCATGGGCGCTGAGTCTTGTGAGAGAGGTACACGGCTGTCAAAGGGAAGTGCGCAGAGGCCTTGGTCTGGCTGTTAGAATGGGGTGGTGGGGCAGATGCCTGTCTGGCCTTAGGTAGGAGAGCGGAGGCGGGCGGGTGGGGAGCGCGGGGGTTGGGTGGGTTGGGGAGAGCTCGGCTGAGGGTCTGGATGGGGCACTCAGCGTGGTGATGCGGAAGCAGACTACAGGGCCTCTTACCTTTGCGGGCCTTGTCTCCGGGGATGTTCTGGGCCCTCAGTCGTTGGTCCAGGACGTAGAGCATCTCCCCACCTAAGTTCAAAAAGAGCAGCGGCAAAGTCCGCACGGACATGGTGCAGGAAACCCGCAGGGCAGGTGAAGGAAGAACCCTAGGGTTTGATTCTGAAGGCTGGAGGCCCCTCCGCGTCCCATAGCCCGGTTGCCGGGGCAACGCCGCTGACCGGAACGACGAGCCAATCAGAGGGCGATTTAATGGGAGGTGGCCTAAGAGCGGGGGCCCATTGGGCTGGGTGACGAAGGCCGCTTAGGGGGATTGGTCTGAACGGAGGCTCGCGACGTTGGCCTCCTGGGAGCGCTAGTTTTGAGTTTTGCATTGGAGCCTTTAAGTCGCTACGAACCTTCTAGGCAGCCCCGCTTCCCGGGAGCGGACCGGCAGGCCTAGAATCGCGGCCAGCTGTCTGTCGCCTGCTGTGCTGCTCGGGGGAGATTTGTCAGCTACCTCCCAGAGATGCTCAGAGGAACCAGTGAGATCATGGAAGCGCCACGGAGGCACCCTGAGTTATACCTGTCCCTCATCTCGATGAGTTACGTCGTTTGTATTTCCTTCCTAGACCCTCCCGGAAGCGATGGTGCATCGGATTTCCGACTCAGTGAAGCAACCAGGCTTGGCCCTCCCCACGGTTTAAGTAGGCTCCGCACGCGGTTCTCCACCTTTTGCCCCAGGATTAGGTCCGGCGGGTTATTTTCATGGGATTCCTGTAGATTCCAGTGTTTCTGCGAAGCATTCCCCTCCCTTACTCCCACCCCTGCCCCCCCTCCCCCCCGCCACAGCAATCTTGAAACTTGAGCTTTGGCTCCCACATCCACCTCCCTATTAGTAATCAACCACCAAATTCTTTTTCGCACACAATCTCTCACGTTTATTCCTTAATGTCCTTTTCTGCGTTCCTATGTTCCTTCGTGTCACTGCTCTGCACTGGTTGCTGGACTAAATTTCAGAAGACACCACTTAAAATCTGGGCATTTCAGGCCGGGTGGTGATGGCACAAACCTTTAATCCCAGCGCTTGCAGAAGCAGGTGGATCTCTGTGAGTTCGAGGCCAGCTTGGTCTATGGAGTGAGTTCTAGGATAGCCAAGGCTACACAAATAAACCCTGTCTCAAAAAAGCAAAACAAAACCCCCAAACAACACTCCCCCCCCCCATTCCTTTAGTGGCTTCCTGCTTCTGGCAGCCTCCATGTCACACTTTGAGTTGTTTTCCTTTCCCTGTCTTACCAGTCAAGCTTTTTGAAATTGTCTAGGTACAACTTGAGCTTAACACCTTAGTCCCACCTATAACTGAAGTGGGATGACCTTTCTGTATGTTGTGAATGTTTTATTACCATTCGTTAATTAAGAAGCTAATTTGGCCAATAGCCAGGCAGGAAATCCAAACAGATACGGAGAGAGGAAAGGCAGAGTCAAGGAGACTGGTTGCTGAAGGAGTAAGGCCGCCAGACATTACCGGTAAGCCACAGCCTTTTGCAATACACAGATTAATAGAAATGGATTAATTTAATTGTGAGAGCTAGTTAGTTATATGCCTGAGACATTGGCCAAACAATTATAATTAATATTAAGTGATTATTTGATAAATGGCTGCAGGACTGGGTGGAACACATAAAAGCTTACAGCTACATGTAATAGACTTTTTTATTTTCTTTTCAAAACAGGGTTTCTCTGTGTAGCTTTGGAGCTTGTCCTGGAACTCTGTAGGCCAGGCTGGCCTCAAACTCACTTAGATCCACTTGCCCCTGCTTCCCTAATGCTGTCAAAACAGACTCCCTTTCTCTCAGCATTTTCCCTCTGTGAGTGTCAGAGCTAGGAATCAGGCTTGGTGAAACTTGCCTTTGATCCCAGCATTTTGTAGGCAGAGTCCAGCCTGGTCTACATAGTAAATACCAGAACAGCCAGGATTGGGACCTTGTCTTAACCAAAAACCAGCTCACCTTTGATCCCAGCACTCAGGAGGCAGAGGCAGGTGGATCTCTTTGAGTTCGAGGCCAGCCTGGTCTACAGAGTGAGCTCCAGAACAGCTAGGAGCAGAGAAATCCTGTCTTGAAAAACAAAAACAAAACAAAAAACCAAACAACAAAAAGAGAGCTAGGTTTGAATTCTAATTAGTTTGTGAATTAGACACATTATCTAAGCCTTTTGAGCTTGTTGGGGTGGTGGTATACACTTTCAATCTTAGTACTTGGGAGGCAGAGGCAGGAGGATCTCTGAGTTCTAGGCTAGCCAGGGGTACACAGAGAAACCTAGTCTGGGGTTGAGGTGGAGAGGGGGCAGTTTGAGGACCTGAATATCAGGCAAGATAAAGTGTCCAAGTTGGCATTTAAAACAGTGCCTTTCCTGCCTGATCCACTAGTGTGGCCTTTTCTCCTTAGCCTCTAGTCTCCTGAAAGGTTGGCACTGTAGGTCTCTTTCATTAAGGCTTTCTTATTGTTCCTGGAGAGGATAACCACAGAATTCATCTTCACTGCAGCCCCCACCCCGGTTTCTTTGTGTAGTCTGGTTGTCCTGGAACTCACTCTGTAGACCAGACTGGCTTGAACTCAGAAATCCACTTGCCTTTGCCTCCAGAGTGCTGGGATTAAAGTGCTACCACTACCTGGCTTCATCTTTACTTTTGACTCTTTCTACCTCCTTCATCTCAAGGGGATCCTGTGTCCCCAGGAATAATTTTTCCCATCCTGACATGACCTTTTTTTTTTTTTTAAAGAACAAAAACAAACAAACAAACAAACCATTGTTTCCCTGGGTAACTTTTGGAGAAATGGTTTTATGTAGGCCTCTCTCAAGTGCTGGGATTAGTCATTCAGATGCTCCAGCCCAGTATCCCTAAGCAGCCACACACCTAGGGCTTCAGTTCTCGAACGACTCCCAAACTGCTCTGGTCCAGGTCTCAACCCTGACCTTCCAACTGTTGTTTGGTAGTAGCACCTTAACATATTGTCCTCTTTGTGGGTTTCCCTTTTCAGAATGAGGTCCAACATTCTTTCTTCAGGGTGGACTGAATGTTTTCATGTCTCAGCCTCATTCATAGGCTAAAGCCCTAACTCCAATGTTAGTATTTAATCTCTAAATCCCACTGTCCCTGAATGTGTACCTCTAGATTTCTTTCCCTTTTAACTTACATTCCTTCTGCCTAGATGCCATTTCTCTCTGCCCAGTAAAACCCTCCTCCTCATTTAGGGCCCGGTCCAGGAGACAGATCCTGCAGCTGTCCTCTTACCTACCCTGTCAGCATCACCTCTCTGAAACACAGTACATGACGTTTCTATGACTGCAATCTCTGGGGTGATGGAGGGACTGAGATAGATCCCAGGGCCAGATGGAGAACAAATCCCTCCTCAGGCTGAAAAGAAGGCCACCAGCTATCATTCTTCAAGGCAGAACAGACTTTATTAGTTTTCTTTGGTCATTTCTGGTAGGGTTTGGGAAGGGTTCTCTGGCACCCCCTGGTTATTTTGTTTTTTGGCCGCTATTGCAGCAGCTTTTAAGTCCCTCTTTTGCTTCTTCAGCTTTTGCACCTCCTGGAAAACCTGGTGGTTGAAAGGGAGCAGGAAAAGACTTTGTAATTTTTTGCAAAACCTCAGGTTTGGAGCAGGTTTGTGGGAGCTCTCTTGAGGGAATCCCATTCTTTCCCCAAGTGCTGGTGACCTGGGCCAGTTCTAAGCCATGGTCAGAAATAGACAACTTTTCCCTTCTATTCTGCACCTCAGTCCAGGGAGATCAACCAAAGCAATCGACCATATTGATTCTTACCCGAATGCACAGAGCCTTCTTGGCCAGGAAGCGGCGGTGGACCTTTTGGAAATGCAGAGGGGGTAAGGTATATTCCACCCCCAGCTCCTTGCACGTCTTTTCAAAGACATCATAGTTGGTCTGACGGAGGAATTTGAGCATCTTATTCCTCTGGTCGATGCTCATCAGCAGATGGCGTTTGTGGGCTTTGTCCTATAGAAGAATTTGTATTACTATTATTACTTGTTGTTTTGAGAGAAGGTCTCACTCTGTAGCTCAGGCTGGTCTCAAACACATGACAATTCTCCTGCCTCAGCTTCCTGCTTGCTGGGACGACAGGCCTAAGCCACCATACTTATTACTCTTAGTATTCTATAAGTACTAACATTGTTTACCATTAATGGTGTATTTCATTGAACCATCCCAACAATCTTATGCAAACATGACTATAGCTCAGCAAGAGGCACTGTCAATGTTCACAGTTACAGACAGGAAGATAGAGGTCTGAACTTCCTTGACTTTCAATAGCTCTTCAGACTGTGGACTCTGAGGTCAAGTCTTCAATCTGGGTCTACTGACTGGTCTGACTCCAAATCTCATTCTCCCCTGTACCATCCACTCAGCTTCTCTAGCACTTAGCAGATTGTCAGGGAGAAACAGGACCTTATCCTCTGTTCCAGGTCCTACTCTGTGAGGGGCTGGGATTCTTTATCTCAAATGAGCAAAACTTTGATTTCCAAAGAGCATGCTCAACCAGCTCCTGGGACTACTCAAGGCTAGACCAGTCTGTGTTCATAATTGCATACTTATTAGGAAATCACAAGTAGTTGAGTGTGACAGCATATACCCTGTAATTTAGCTCTCAGGCAGCTGAAGTGACAGGATGGGGAGTTCAAAGTTAGCCTGGACAGCACAGGGACCAAAACCGATAGCAATTTCCTACTTCTGGCAGCTCTGTGCTGCCCAGCTGAGCAGTGAGTGGTTAGGAACGGGGCACTTGGCAAGACTGCCTCATTTCAAGTGTCAGGCATCACTTCTAACAGTGTCTCTTGAGGAATAATGTCACTCTATGTCAAGACTGCTCCTCTGGAAGACTGGAAAGCAACAGTTCCAAGGTTTACGAGAGATGGTGCTAACTAAGAACCAGGAGAAGAGCTATGCATCATACCAACTACTAGGATTCATTCTTGTGATCTTTGCAATCCTGTGGCAGGAGTCCTACTTTACAGATGTGAGAACATAGGCTCACACCAATAAGCTTCCCAAAGTCACAGCGACTTTAAGTAGAAGTGACAGAGCTAGGATTTGAATAGGTCAATCTGACTATCCATTGCAGTCATCAAACATTTATTAAACACCCACTACTTGTCCAATGTGACCATAGTCTATAGTTTTTTTTCTTGACCACTGATGACTCTCAGCAGAGCCCTATAAGGCTCCCTTTGTCCCTCTAGAGGCAGGAGGGGAGGGTCTTCCTTCCTCCTGGAGTGCCCTTTATCCCAGACTCCCTTCCCCCAGGCTACTGTGGTTTAGCAGTGAGCGAAGCCTAGGGTTTACCTTTCGATGTTTCTGCATATGTTCTTCATAATTGCGGATCCTGACAGTCAAGGCAACAACTGAAACCACAAACCACAGAGGATGAGAGCTGGGCACAGAGGAAGGAAGGGCCCAGGCTCAGCTCGTGTTTTAAGAACCAAAGAAGTAATAATCTCCAGTGCTTTTGCATAGCTCTTTCTAAATCCCAAAGCACTCTGTCTGAATTAGAGGATCTCAAGACTAGATTATCACTCTACCAGAAAAGACAGAAGAAAAGCAAGCTCAAGAAAAGTGAATGACTTAATTTGCAAAGATCATTATTCATCATAGCAAGCAGCATTGTGTATATGGGAGACAGTGGGAGAAGGTAGCTGACACAAATCTCACCACGAGGCTCAGCCTAACCTTAAACTTGCTGTGTAGCCCAGACTGAACTTGTGATCCTTCTGCCTCTGCCTACCTTACCTGAAATTATGGGTGTGCCACTCTGACTGGCTGGTAAACAGCACTCTGAATGGCAAATTTTAGTCCTATTTTTGGACACTGTGATATAGTGTTTTCATGTACAAACCTTATGCCTGAGAACAATGCAATTCAATTACAAAAATAATGGAGGCACAGGCAGGTGGATCTCTGTGAGCTGTTGACATCACAAGTTTCAGGCCAGCTGTGGGTCTCAACTCCTTTGGAGGACACATACCAGATATTCTGCATATCAAATATCCTGCATACTAGATATTTACATTATGATCATATCAGTAGCAAAATTAGTTATGAAGTAACAACCACAACACAAAGAGCTGTAATAAAGAATTGCAACATTAGGAAGGTTGAGAATTACTGGTCTAAAAGGAATGAGACCTAAAAACAACAAAACCAAAAACCCATCAATGTTTAAAAAAGCTTATCATTTTGTGTTGAGTTGGGCTGCGTTCATAGCTACCTGGGGCACATGTAGCCTGCAGACCACAGTTTGAACATACTTGCAAGAGCATTAAATTCAGGAATTAACTCAATGATTCACTACTGTACTAGAGGTCCCAGCCAACGTATAAAGATAAGATTCTAAAACTTTCAAGAGGGTCTGAGTGGGTAAAGGTGCTGTGGCACAAACCTGACACCTGACTCCACTCCTGGGAAGCCGTGGTGGGAGAAGGACTGGACCTCTGACCACTGTCCTCTGATCTCCACA
Source organism: Cricetiscus sungorus (assembly GCA_030556225.1). NCBI lineage: Eukaryota > Metazoa > Chordata > Mammalia > Rodentia > Cricetidae > Cricetiscus > Cricetiscus sungorus. Next base: position 120,664,725 of record JANBXA010000734.1, on the reverse strand, counting down.
CAAGTTCCTTGTGTGCCACACATGACATGCTCACACGTCACATACTCACACACAGTAATAATAAAGAATAAACTTAAAATCTACTCTTTTTCTGTGCTTTCATTACTATATTTTTATAACTGGAATTTCTCACTTGTAGGACTAGAGAGATGGCACAGGCTAAGAACAACTGTTACTCCATAGGACCCAAGTTTGCTTCCCAGCACATGGTGGCTCACAACCATCTGTAACTCCAGTTCCAGGGAATCTGAAGCCCTTCTCTGATTTCCAGTGACATTGGGCGTGCACATAGTGCAGACATACATGCAGCCAAAACATCCATACACATTAACAAAACTTTAAGAAAGTGAATGAGGCATGAAGAGGGAGGCGATAATAAAAGCTGTAATGTAGGCCAATGGCAATAGGGAAGGAAGCATGCAGACACTGCATAGGGCCACCAACCCACCCACTGCTGCTCCTTGGTTCAATTCAAGAGGCAGGCTTTCCCTCACATCTAACCAGGGCTACTGCCAATTCCAGCTGGAAACTAAAATAGGAACGTGGAAATGTTCCACGCCGATGGGCCTGATAGCATTCTGAAGATGTGATTCCCACTGTTACTAGCATAATCTTTTGTTTTCTGGGTGTGTTTATATTCTCTAGAGTCTCAGAGTCTTGCCACAAAGTTAGGACAGTCTTCTGCCCTGTCCCCAGCTAGCTCTATCTTCAGAGTAGGAAGAGTTAGCTTAGCATTCAGGCACACCTGGCCCTGCCCCTGGATGGACCTGGCAGAGTCACCGTCTCTGTACAAAGGTGCAAAGGTCTCTTTAAGAGATAAGCCCCTGCCAGACGGTGGTGGCACACACCTCTAGTCCCAGCACTAGGGAGGCAGAGGCGGGCGGATCTCTGTGAGTTTGAGACCAGCCTGGTCTACAAGAGCTAGTTCCAGGACAGGCTCCAAAGCTACACATAGAAATCCTGTCTATAGAGAAACCTTGTCTAGGAAAAAAAAACCAAAAAAACAAAACAATAGACAAGCCTCTCCTACTCCCACTCTCTTCTTTCTGCTGTTTCTCTGAGGAGGCAGGTCATTGTCTCTGTGTCTCTCTCCCCTCATTCCCCTCCCTTTCCCAATAAACTTCCTTCCTATGTAAATTCTGTCTCATGGCACGTTAGTCCCCCACCATGGGACCTGAGGTCCCACCTCTGTGCTGCATATCTTAACAGGAAGCAGGGACCATAGAGAAAATAGGTGACCTGTGTGATGTCACACAGTGAAATGGGCAAGCATTCACTGAACTTAGGATCTGGAGTTCTAGTGCATCATGTCTCTCCCCTTCCCAAGCCACCTCAAGAGTCCTAGACCGGGTACCAGCTAGCAGACTCCTCTGTACCCCCACTTCCAAGGGCCCCCGGACCAACTTCGAGCCTCCAGTGTTCTGGAATCCTCAGGGTTTTCTGCAATCTTGTTCAGCAATTGTTCTTGCTTGATTTTTAGCTTTTCTTTCTGTTGAAGACAGAAATTGGAGAAATCTGTGTGGTTCATGATCCTCTAAGGACTAACCTTCCTGACTGGAAGGCCGCAGTTATGGCAGCTAGACCCAGAAAGACTGGGGCCAGAGTATACTGTATTCACTGTGGCCTTGGCCAGCCACATGGATACTCATATCCTTGAGTCCAAGGTAAAAATAGAGATAAAAGAAGTAGTCTGTTGGCTTAATATCCTTAAATCTTGCTTATCCATGTACAAATCTGTGATGGTTTGAATAAGAATGGCCCCATAGGTTCATATATTTGAATGCTCAGTCATCTAGGAGGGGTGCTACTTGAGAAGAATTAGGAGGTGTGGCCTTGTTGGCGTGTGTCAGGGTGGGCTTTAGACTTTCAAAAACCAATCCAGTCCCAGTATCTCTCTGCCTATGGATTGAGATATAGTTAGTTCTCAGCGACTGCTCCAGTGTCTACATGCATGCTGCTATGCTTCCTACAGTGACAATAATGGATTAAACCTCTGAAACCACAAGCAAGCTCCAAAGTAAATGCTTTCTTTCATAAGAGGTGCCTTGGTCACAGTCTCTTCCCAGCAAAAAACAAAAACAAAAAACAGTGTGATGGGAGATGTTATTCTATATATATATGTTTCTCATACTGGTTAATAAAGCTCTGTGGCCAAAAGGAAAGAAGATAGACGGGGCTAGGAGACCAGGAGGAGGAAAGAGGAAGTAGTAGGGAAGAGTCGAGATGGAGACTTGAGAGAAAGAAGATGCCGGCGGTGGCTCCCGGATAAGATGACCATGTGGAAATACTTAGATAAGTAGAAATGGGTTAATCATTAAGACAGAACTAGCCCATAAACAATAATGGTAACTGGCCAACAGGATTGGATCAAATATGGAGTCTCTGAGTGTTATTTGGGGCTCACGTGGTGGCCGGACCATGGCGGCAGGACCCGCTGCAGCCGGCGGGAACAACCTGCCGTAACAACAGTGACCAAGAGGACACCTACTATTTATCAGATGCCAGGGGCACCATGGAGGACCAAAACTCTGTCTCTTACTTTGGACAGGGCCTGACAGTGGGAGAAACATTCTAACTGGAGAAGCCTGGGGTGTAGGGATGGAAGGAGTTTCCAGGTAGAAGACTGAGGGAGGCCAAGCTGTAGGGCAGCACAGGCACTCACCTGGTCAGCCATTTCCAAAGACAAGATTCTTTTCACAACATCATCAACCCTGAGGAAGAAACAGAGCAATGAGACAAGCACCGGGAAGGGGAAGAAAGGCTTTTTTTCTTTAAATATGAATGTATTTGTATGTGTGCAGCTGCCCGTGGAGGCCAGAAGAGGATGTATGATCCCTGGAACTCTGAATTACAGGTGATTTTGAGCTGTCGGGTATGGGTGCTGGGAATAAAACTCTTGTCCTCTGGATGAACAGCAACACTCCAGATTATTGAGCCATCTAGCTAGTCCAACTACTAGCCATTTCAAGTAGCTGACAGTAGTTTAAACAGAAAGAATGGCAGAGTGAGACCTTATCTTAAAAGGTGGTGGTCCTGAAGAGATGGTTCAGTGGTTAAGAGCACTTGTTGCTCTTACAGAGGACCCAAGTTCAGTTTCCAGTCTCCATTTGGTGGCTTATAATCTATTCGTAATTCCAGTTCCAGGGGATCCAATGCTCTCTTGTGACTGTTGTATGAACCAGGCACACATGTGGCACACAAACATATATATATAAATAAATAAATTTAAAAACATTGAAACAAACAAGCAAAAAATGAAGAACAGGGCTGGTTAGATGTACAGGTGCTATGTAAGCTGACCACTGGGACCATAAATCTATAAAGGAGGGCTGACTCCACAGGGCTGGCCCCCGATTTCCACATGTGAGCTTGGCAGACATCCTCCCGGCCCCATCATGCACACACACAATAATAGTAGATAGAAATTTTAAAAAAATAGGGACTGGAAAGATGGTTCAGTGGTTAGGAGCACTTGATCTTATAAAGGGCCCATTTGTTTCCCAGCACCCACATCAGCTGGCTAACAACCTCCTGTGATTCCAACTCCAGGAAATCCAATGCTGCCTTCGGATCCCAGTGGACACTCACACATATACACATGCTGGCACAAACATACACAAAAATAAAAATAAATTAAGAAGATTTAAAAAGTAAGAACAAATGATAGGGCCAGGCATTGGTGGCACACACCTTTAGTTGCAGCCCTTGGGAGGCAGAGGCAGGCCGATCTCTGTGAGTTTGAATTCAGCCTGGTCTACAGACCTAGTTCCAGGAAAGGCTCCAAAGCTACACAGAGAAACCTTGTCTTGAAAAACAAAAAAGAACAAATGACAGTCACTTCTACAAGAAATGCAGCTCTCAGGGATTCAGAGGTAACATGGCTCTGGTTTGTTGGGTTGAACACAGCACCAGATAATACCAGATAATTGGGGCTGTTGGCTTGAGTGGCAGAGGGAGGATCTCCACCTCAGGCAGACACAGCCAGACTGCAGAACAGGCAAAATTAGAGCTAGCCCAGCTCCCACTGGACAGTGGGTGAAGAGGACCTGGGCTTTGGTGTCTGTCAGCTCAGGATCCATGTCCTAGCTGTCTCTTAGATGTATAACACAGGGCGTGTATAACTCTACACAACTAGCTCACAATTTCTTCTCTCACAGGGCTTTTGTCTCACAATTTCTTCTCTCACAGAGCTTTTGTGCGGTCAAGAGAAGAGAGATTTCTACCAAGACCACGAGAGCATGTTAGTTCTTTTGCATCTACTGGTACAGGTCTTCACTTAGTACCAGGAAGAAAGGGCTGCTAAACTCCAAGTATACCAGCTGCCCTCCTGAGCCCTGCCATACCTGTGGTCCTTCCCCATGCTCACCACAATCAAGCTTCAAGTACAATAGGCCAAGGCTTTCCATCACCCTTTCACACTCCCTGCCCACCCTCCCAGGACACCTGTGTCCTCAGTAGGTTTTCCCCTGCTTACTTCTCCATGCTGGGGATGATATTCTTGTATTCTTTGATGAATGTGGAAGGGGGTGGCTCATCATCTTGGTTGGGTTGGACTATCAAAAACAGGAACAGGATGGAAAACAGAGTTAACTCTCATTCTCCAAGGTTCCTCTCTTCTCACTCACTCCCCAAATCTGTGAGAAATGCCTAGGGTCTCAACAAGGCAGTGGACTTACATTAAGCCCAGTTTCTCTTCTGCAAGCTCTGTGGGCACCTGCTTTCATATTTCATGTTGCAAACATATGACCTTTCCCAAGACAGGTACTGTGCCTGCACTTCTCACAAACCCCCTTGATTCTGCAGTTATCAGATTCCACACTGGGACTGGTGGACACCAGCAGCGATTAATACTATTGCACCTTACAATTTATTGAGCACAGGGCTAGGGGTGTCTCTCATATGTTATTGTGACTGAATCCCAATAACAATGTGTTCCAATGGATCCTTTGACACTCATGATAGCACTGGTTCACAGAAAGTAAACTTGCCTCAAATAACATTTGTTCGTTAGAGGGCCCTAAGGCATACCAACTTGGGATGAGAAACTACACTCTTCAAGTCAGAATGGCAGATAAAAAGCGTTACATAAACTCTAGGAAGGTCTGGTGTTAAGAACTCACCTATTTTCACTAATATTCCACTCGAGAGCTCTTACTCCTGCCTCCCGGTGCACCCCATAAAGACTTCTGGCTTTGGGCTCTATATAATGTGGATGTAGTGGGCTCTTCTGGCCTGCTCTTTTCCGCACCACCTCTGTCCCCTTGTCCACTCCAAGCTGTCTTCTGCATCAAGTCTTAACACAAGCCCACCTACCTGGTTTCTGAATGGCGTATGCACGGGCGGCAGGCAGGAGACCTATGCAAAACAGAAAGAGCCGAGACTCATTTCCTTCCGCAGCCCAGCATGACCCTTCCACCACGGACAGCGTGCACCAGCACCTAACTAGCACCCCATCCCCCTCTCTCCCACTTCGTCATTCCTTTCCACCACTTTTTGTTTCTCATCCCGCCACTGCCTTTCTCTGGTCTCCGGATGCCCAGTATCCTCCATCTTCGCTCAGCCCTCCTGGCCCCTGCTCGGCGGCTCACTCGGAGGCTGCAGGCCGCAGCGTGCTGAGAGCAGACTGGCGCTTCCTCCGATCCGCAGCTCAGACACTGGAGACTGTGCCACTGTCTGGGCACGAAGGGAGCTCAGAACGCGCCACGTCGCCCGCAGCATGACGACTCCTGACCCTGCGGCCCGTGCCGCCACTGACCCCTCTGCGGTGGCGCTGGGTTACATGGGCGCAGCCATGACAGTTCAGGCTCGACCAATCGAGGCCAGCGCTCGACAAAAGCAGCCGAGGGCTGAGCGAATGGATTAGTAGGGAGTGCAGTGTAATTGGGGTGAAGCTAGCGGGTTTGGCCGATGGGCTGGATCTATGGCTACTGGTGTAGCGCACTGTGTAAACTCTAAAAATGTCACTTACAGACCTTGCACCGGTCTAAATCACTTTCTACGTTCTTGACCTTAGTTCAGTGGTGCTCAGTCTATGAGTTGCGACCCATAGTGGGTGTGTGTGTCGAACGACCATTTTGCAGGGGTCGCATATTAGATATCCTGCATATCAGATATTTATATTACTGTTCGTAACAGCAAAATTACAGTGAAAATAATATTATGGTGGTGGTTGTGGGGGAGGTCACCACAACATGAGAAACTGTATTAAAGTGTCGCAGCATTAAGAAGGTTGACGATCACTTCCTTAGTCTCTAGTTTTTTTTTGGTTGTTGTTGTTGTTTTTTTTTTTTTTTTTTTTTTGGGGGGGGGTGTCTTTTGTGGGACTGGCCATACCCTCCCCAAAACTTAAAATTCTTTCTCGTTTCCCCATCCCGAGTGAGGGGCACTGTAAGAACCCCCAGCTTCCAGACCGATTGAATCTCGGTCTTCTGGGATACAAGCCGGTGCTCTTGACTTTGTAGCCTAGGGACCAAGGATGGAGATTTGGAAGGGTCCTTGCTGAGCCTTTACTATGAGATCCTGAGGGCAAAGTCTACCTTTCTGGGCCACGGTGTTCTCAAATATCAAATAAGGATGGTGATGTGTCTTTTGGGTGGTTCAGCCTATAAACTGAGGCCATGGTATAAAAACCGTGGTTAAATAGTCAGCATTCAGTATTCAGTTAGCTGTGATAATAGTAAAAGGAGGAATGTAAGGGCAAATAGAAAGGAAAAGTAGGGGGTGTAGGTGAAAAAGATGAAAGAAAGAACACCCAGCCCCCAACGTGACCCAAAACCTGAGACCAGGGCCAGAGAAAAGTAGACAGACATAGGTAAGGTTTTTTTCTAAAAAGGACTCTAATAGCACAGGAAATAATCTCAAGAATTGGTGAGAGTGTGGTTGCATGAAATTAAAATGACTTTAGGCAACTGGGGCTGTAGTTTGGTTAGTAGAGTCTCTGCCTAGAATGCACAGTCGATCCCAGCAGTACATACAAGCAAACACTCATGTACATAAAATAAAAATAAGTAAGACCTTCAAAAAAAAAAAGGTAAAACTCGTCTTTCTAATTAACCTCTTTAGTGATGGCCTGCTACGAAAGTCACATTCTGGCTTAATGTTTATTAAATAATGATGCTCTTTTTTCATTCTTTTCTCCTTAGGGAAAAGGTTTCTGGGTTGGTAAGGGATTTTTTTCTACCTATGCTAAGATTCAAACCCTGAGACTCATACATAATACGTACTAGGCAGGCAGTGTTTTACCTCTGAGCTGCATCCTCAGACCTGAGACCTTGTAGTTGTATTTCCTCAGTAAGCTTTTATTTTACTTTTTGCATATGAGTGTTTTACCTATATGTACATCTGTGCATCACCTGCGTGTCTGCTGCCCTGGAAGCCAGAAGGTAGCACTGGCTCTCCCAGAGCATGAGTTACAGATGGTTATAAGTCACCCACATGGGGGCTGAGATTGAATCTCGGTCTTCTGGGATACAAGCCAGTGCTCTTGACTGCTAAAGCTATCTCTCCAGCCACCCCACTATAGACACACACAGGAGGAAGAGAGAGAGAGAGAGAGAGAGAGAGAGAGAGAGAGAGAGAGAGAGAGAGAGAGAGAGAGAGAGGGAGGGAGGGAGGGAGGGAGGGAGAGAGAGATGCTTTTGACTTGCTGTGAATCACATCTTGGTCTCACACTTATAGACTTCCTGTTTTGGTCCCCCAGGTATTGGGCTTAAGGCTCCAGTGGGCTAGCCTCATCCCTGCTCTCTTCACTGTGTTCCCCAGCTGTGAATCACATCTTGGTCTCACACTTACAGACTTCCTGTTTTGGTCCCCCAGGTATTGGGCTTAAGGCTCCAGCGGGCTAGCCTCATCCCTGCTCTCTTCACTGTGTTCCCCAGCACTCCAACTCCTCCCAAGCTGTTCTTGCCTCTGTTTCCTGATAATCAGTTTCAAGTCACTACTGCCAGGATGGGAACTTTCTGTGTGGGCCTGAGCTGTCCTTCTTGAATCTCTGCCATTGGCACACAACTTAGATACTAGGTAGGACCTGTTGAAGGAAGGAAAGAAGGAATGCAAGAAGAAAGGAAGGGAGAAGGAAAGGAGGAAGGGAGGGAGAGAGGGAGGGAAGAAGGAAAGCAAGAAGGAAGGAAGGGAGGAAGGAAGGAAGAGATGAATGATTCTGAGAAATATCTTCCTGATTTCTGGGTCCTGAAAGACACCCAGCCATGTCCATGTGATTCTTTTCTGGGACCAGTGAGAAAGGTGTTTTCCACTAAACCTTGGGCTCAGTCCCCAGGATCCACATGCTGGAAGGATGGAACCAACTCCCAAAAGTTGTCTTCTGACCTCTGTGTGAGAATCCCTATCCCAATAATAAACAGACGCAGCGAAAAGTTTAATATTTATTTAGCTTTTGCTTAATTTTTTGAGACAGGATCTCCTTATGTAGCCCAGGCTGGCCTGGAACTTGCAGTCTTCCCGCTTCTTCCTCCCTCGCTGGAATGATGGGCATGTATTCTGGCAAGAATTTCTGAAAATACCAGCCCCAACTCAAAATCTAAAATCAGCTTAACAGACTGAAATTATGGGAAACACAAAAGGTGAGAGGTGGGCTGGAAGCAGTATGTATCTGGAGCCTAGAGTATGAGGGTGTCCTGAGGGTGTAGCCTGTGGAGGCCTGGGTGAAGGAGAGGTATTAGAGGCCAGGGATGGGGCGATTGGGACTTTCTGCTTCTCTTAGGGCCAGTGGATTTCAGTGGAGGGCTCTTCTCCTCTGAACTAGCCAGGGCCTTCAAGATTCAATGACCCAAGAAGCCCTAGAAACCCTCTTGCTCCTCAACTCCATGGACCTGGAGTCCCTGAAAGAGGGGGAAATCAAACGGTGGCCCAAAGACGCAGTCATCTTCCTGGCTTGGGGATTGGGGCACAAAGGTCTCCTGGGGTCTTGGATGGAACCAGATGTTTTCATAGGACTTAGGGCTGGGTGTGAGGGCCCCCAAAAGGGGTTGCGTGGAATCACAGCGAAGGTACCCCATTACTCCTGGGCTGGTGGGGCTCCTCAGCACCTGACCATAAAGGACCTGATCATTAGTGCCAGAGGAGGGCTGGAACTGGTTGGAAGTTGCTCTTGGATCTCCTTGGAGAACGTAGGCCTGAACCAAGGTGGGAAGGCTACTAGTTCGAGAGTTGTCACTGGAATCCCAATTGGTCAGTTTCTTGTCTTCCTCCAACACAGTGATCTTGGTGATTGGTGGCATGCCAGAGTCCCAGAGGCTGGGCAGCTGGAAGGTTTCCTGAACACAGGGATACAAAGCGAGGCATGGTTTATCTCAAATGTCTACCCCACCCATTGTACCTTCCTGAGATGAGGCCATTGTGTGATCGCTCGTGCTGCTGTGTGACAGAGCACAAAGAAATAGACTTCCCCAGCACCTATCATTCCTGACATGAGTCTCTCACAAAGGAACCCCTCACCCCTGCCACAGCACCTCCCATGCACCCACACATCCATGGCGTGGTGAAGCTTTGAGAGTGAAACTCAGATCTGCATCTCTTCAAAGCAGAGAGAGAGAGAGAGAGAGAGAGAGAGAGAGAGAGAGAGAGAGAGAGAGAGAGAGAGAGAGAGAGGGAAAGAGAGAGAGAGGGAGAGAGAGAGAGAGAGAGAGAGAGAGAGAGAGAGAGAGAGAGAGAGAGAGAATGTATGTGTGCATGGGGTGTCTCTGGTTGAAAGTGAGACTCAAGTGTGTGTTCCTCACTCAGAAGGGCATCACTTTATCGACTGTGCCTCATCTGCCAGTCACAGTATACACATCCCTTTCCCCTTTTTGCCTCAAGATTACCTCAGTCCTCAAAATTACCTCAGTCATGATGGTGGGCACCCAGGAACTCAGGCTGCTGTGAGCTGGATCTGGTACATTTGGCCAGAAGAATTTCGTTCTGTTGGAAAAGGGGGCAAGTGAACTCCGGGTCAGGTGTGCCCTCTTAGCTTGCCCTCCTTCGCCCTACTCTGACAGCTGAAGAGGGGAAGAGGTGGAAGGGACAAATTCCCAGACTGGGGCCTGGAGGTCCGGGAGGGCAGGGAGGGACTTCCCCACCCATGGGTAATAGGAAATCCGGGAACTCTCACCTATGCTTGCAGCAGAACCAGATAGTCCCACAAAAACTGACAAATGAAATCAGAAAGACAAGTAGGCCCAGGAAAACATGTAGCTCAGATGTCTCTGGGGTGAGAGAAAGCAAAAAGAGTTTAGTGTTAGTTGGGCGGTGGTGGTGGGTGGTGGTGCACGCCTTTAATCCCAGGATTAGGGAGGCAGAGGCAGGTGGATCTCTGAGTTTGAGGCCAGCTTGGTCTGCAGAGCTAATTTCAGGGCAGCCAGAGCAACACAGAGAAACTCTGTCTTGAAAAACAAAACAGTACAACCCCCTAAAATAGAAACAAACAAACAAACAAACAAAAACAAAACCCAAATGCAGCCATCTAACGTGTGTCTGGCAGCATTCACCTGTGTTACATCATGAAAATCCACTGCAGTCTTGGTTCTAAACACACGTGTACTTTGCACCAGGCATGTCATCACGTCACACAATATCACCAAATACTGCTTGAAACATCACAGCTCAGATTCAAGACTATCATATGCTTTGGACCTCAGAATCTTAGTCTGTTAACTGTACATACAAAGGTTTCCACTATTACGGGAACATAACGGTTTAATTTGGAAACAGACTTTCAATGTTCCCCTGCCATCAAGCATCAGCATGTGGCCATCAAATCAGTGTATCTTTGGATTGTATCCTATTAGGATGAGTAACTTTAAGAATTGCTTTTTGAGTTGCTGACTTGAATTTCACATAAAAGAAAAAAAAAAAACTGTTGGATGAATTCTGGCTTGGGATTAGGCCAGAATTTCCAACAATCTCTGAAATGACCCTAAGCATACGTCTGCTATTCGGAACTGTGTATTTATGCAATGTGCTGTCCTCAGCATTCATGACTGCAAAAATCAAAATATTGATTAACTCTGAAAAATGCTGAAGATGCTCTTGGCTTCTGAAATATCAAACATTCAGCCAACATTTAATTATCTGTATAAGAGAAGCAGGGACAGCCATCTCATTAGTATACAGGTTTGCTTTAGTCTTGAGTATATGAAAATTCACATGCATACCAAAGAATTGTTTTAAAAAGTGTATTGTTTATTGTTAGTAAGTGTTTGATCTGGATATGTTTCTATATGTGTACATACTCAGAATTATGTAAAAATTTCTTGAGTGAAAAGGGGTTAAAAGTAGAAAAGTTAAAGACATCCTTGGCAGGAGTGCACGTGAGTAAGACTGGCAGGGCATCAGGACAAGTCCCCTTCAGTCCCCTGGTCTCCCCTTAGACCGGTAGATCTGAAGGAAGCCCACATTACTGTCAAAATGAAGACTTCTCTTTCCTTCCTTCTTTCCTTCCTTCCTTCCTTCCTTCCTTCCTTCCTTCCTTCCTTCCTTCCTTTCTTTTTGAGACAGGATTTTTCTGTGTATCTCTGGTTGACCCTGAATTCACTTTGAGACCAGACTAGCCTGGCCTCAAACTCAGAGATTTGCCTGTCTCTGCCTCCTGAGTGCTGGGATCAAAGGTGTGCACCACTACTACCCTGCATTTTCCCCACTTCTTAAATTAAAAAAAAGAAAAAAGAAAAAGAAAACACACTTGCATAATCTCCTCCCCTCCCTTTAAAAATCAGAATTTCTTTTTAACTTTCTTTTGAGAGAAGTTCTTACTGTGCAGCCCGGGTTGGCCTGAAATTCTTTATGTAGATCAGAATGGCTGCATACTCACAGAGCTCCATCTGCCTCTGTGTCAGTGTTGAGATTAAAGATGTGTACCACCACACATGGCAAAACCAGTATCTCTTGAGAGGCAAAGTGGGGCATCCTCCCAACAGTCATTACTGTCAGCCCTCCTTACCTAGGGCCAAGGTCATCAGGGTTAGGCCTGTACTGTTGGAGGACCCTGCTCGGCTGGTGGCCATGAGGTAGACATGATACAAACGGGCAGGTTCTAGGTGGTCCAGGACGAAGCCATGGAAGGAGATGTTCAGGATGATGGCTGTGGGTGGGGCATATGGTCAGTTTGGGGTGCTAAAACATCTCTGTATCTGCTGAGGAACACTTCTTCCAGGCCTCCCGGGCTTGTGGGGAACTGAGGATTGACTCACAAAAAGACTGGTTCTTATCGTCCGTCCAGAAGATGGTGTAGTGGGTGAGGGGTATCATCCCGAGCCAAGGGGTCTCAGGTATCCACTCCACCTGTGCCCAGGTGCTGCCCACATGCTTTAGATGTAGCTCTGGAGCATGAGGAAGGGCTGTGGAGAGAGAGGGGAGGTAGGGGACATGATGTGATCAGAGCAAGTAAGCCTGACCAGGCTCCAGTGAGTTTTTAGATGCAGAACTAGTAGATGACTGAGAAAAGAGAGTTCATGAAGCTGAGTGTGGTTGTGCATGTCTATAATTATAACACTCTGGAGACTGATGCAGGAGGATTACTGTGCCTTTGAAGCCAACCTGGCCTATGGTGTAAGACCCTGCTCTAAAACAAATATAAAAAGAGCCAACAAAATGGCCCAGAAGGTAAAGTTTTTGCCTTGCAAGGCTGAAAACCCGGGTTCAAGCCCTGGACCCTACATTCTCTACTTTGCTTTTCTGTTGCCGTGATATATACCACGACCAAAACTGACTTGGGGAGGAAAGTGTATTTCAGGCTTACACTTCTAGTCATAATTCGTTGTTGAGAGAAGACAGAGCACAAATTTAAGGAGAAACCTGAAGCAGAAACCATGGAGGAAGGCTACTTACTAGCTGGCTCTCTGACATGCTCGTCTAACTTTCTTTTTTAAAATTAATTTATTAATTTTTACTTTATGTGCATTGGTGTTTTGCCTGCATGTATGTCTATATTAAAGCATCAGATCACCTGGAATAGGAGTTACAGACAGCTAGCTGTGGGCTTCTATGTGGGTGCTGGGAATTGAACCTGGGTCCCCTGGAAGAGCATCCAGTGTTCTTAACTACTGAGCCATCTCTACAGCCCCTCAACTAACTTACTCATATAGCCCATCCCCACCACCTAACTAGGGATGGTGCTTCCCATAGTGGTCTAGGCCGTCCCACAGAAATTATCAATTAAGATGATTTCTCATAGATGTAGTCACAGACCAATGTAATGTGGACAATTGCTCAACTGAGGTTCCCTAGACCCAGGTGACTCTAGCTTGTGTCTGAATGACAATGAAAGCGCTCTAGCATAGCAAAGAGGTGTGTGTGTGTGGGGGGGGGAGAGAACTAACTCTACAAAGCTGTCCTCTGACCTCCACAGGCATCCATTGGTGTACCTCATCCACACATAATAATACATTAATTAAAACAACAGCAAAAACAATAAAAATAAAACTTCAAATCTCAAAACAAAAACGTGATGTGTGTGTGTGTGTGTGTGTGTGTGTGTGTATGTGTGTGTAAGACAAAGAGACAGAGGCACAAAAGAGAGATCCCTTCTGAGAGGAAATTGTATTTGTTTTCTTCCAGATGTGACATTGGATTTCTGTTGGGACCATGGATTGATGCTGTGAGATTCCCTCCCTCCCTGATTCTCACATGTTCATGTCTTCTATCCCATCTCCTGTATTCTGCCCAGCTTTGGGAGGCCCTGTGTAAGCCAGGATGGCCAGAAGTAAAAGGTTACCATTTCCTCATACTCCCAGTTCCTAGGGCGTAGCCAGGGAGAGAGGAGAGGATTCTGATGGAAGACAAACCTCTTTCTCCAGAGTAGGTATAGACTTTTGCGGAGGGTCCCACGATGCCTGGGTACAGGGGGGCCACCCTGATTTCGTAGAGCTCAAAGGGACTTATGTTTTCTGCAGAGAGAAGATGGGATGACATTAAGGTCTGGGCTAACCTCAGAATCTGCTTTCTGCATGGCCTGATTCTGACTATGGGGATAATGGTAGAAATCTCTTGTAGTTCATTTGATGGATGTCACAAAGGAAAAGGGGAACAGAGAATTGGGATAGGAGCAGAGTGTGGGCTACACAAAGACAGGACCTGGCTAGAGTACTGCAAGAACTTCCCCAAGGTAAGGGTTCAGAAAAGGCTGGGGAGGCTGCCTCTATAGGTTCCAACTGCCCTTGCCACCTCTGGACTAACCTCACCCCCTCTGTTCCCCATTCTTGTCGCTCCACCCTTCCCACTCCCAGGCGGGTCTCACCCTGTAGCAGAATTCCAGTGATGCTTCCATCAGTCTCCATTCTCCAGGTCTTGTTGCTGTAATTGTGGATGAGGTTCTTCTGGTACCACTCAACCAGATAGCCCTCAGGCAGAATGCTGGGTGCTTCCCAGTCTACCCAGATGCTATCTAGGTCTTGGGCCATGGCATGGAGTCTGGACACAGCCGGACCTGGAGAGAAAGTGGGAATAGAAGTGAAGATGAAAAAGTGGTGATAGGAGCGAAGATGAAAAGTACACAGGCCACAGTCCTAGAGACTTGAATTCAAATCCTGTCTTTGCTGGTGACAGTCCTATGATCCCCGGTGTAGCAACACCTGAGCCTCAAACTCATCTGTCAAGTGGAAGTGACAACAGAAAATTCCCCCCTTGTAGAGGCTTTGGTGTGTGTCCAGAGCCTGGCCCATGGCACTTCCTGGCACCACTCAGCTTGATGTATGTGATTCACTCAATTCTCTAGCAGTCACAACAGGGAGGTACTACGGTTGTCTCCCTTTTATCAATGAGTAAAAATGGGAGATACAGAGAGGTTGAGAGGCTTATTAAAAATCATACAGCTCAGGGCAGGGGAGATAATTTTTTTGTTTGTTTTTCAAGACAGGGTTTTTCTGTGGCTTTGGCGCCTGTGCTGAAACTAACTCTTGTAGATCAGGCTAGTCTCGAACTCACAGAGATCCTCCTGCCTCTGCCTCCCGAGTGTTGGGATCAAAGATGTGTGCCACCACCGTCCGGCTTGGCAGGGGAGATAATTTAATTGGTCAAGTGATTGTAAGGTAAGCACAAAGACATGAATTTGATTCCCAGAATCCATGTGGAAACAACAACAAGCAAAACAGGCCCTGGGAAGGTAAAGTCCAGTGTGAAAGCCTGCCTCCAAAAAGAGTGGGCAGAACATGTGAGGTTGCCTGCCAGGTGCTATATGCATATGTACACACACAACTTATAAGTGGGAATCTTAGCTCTGTGTATGTGCGTGCACGTGCAAACACATGCTCATAGGCATGTATGCATATTCTCCCAGAGTAACCTAACTCTGGCCAACATTAATAATTTAAAAGTTGTCTTCCCCCAAGAGGCAATGTTAGTGCATCCACTTGCAGGTTCTGGAGACAAGGGCCAGGGAGGGAAGTCACCTGGCCACGTCACTCTGTTAGCAAGTGGTAGGGCTAGACAGGTAGGGGCCTCGGTGGTCAGCCTTTGAATTCCCATGCTACTCTGTGCTGTTCAGCTGCCAGCCCCCTCTACCTTTGTTCTCCAGGAAAACCACTGGAGTAGGTAGAGAGGTCCCCCCAGTGTTGTAGGCCATAAGGTTCACATTCTGGGCCTCGGAGGGCAGGTAGAAGATACAGCTGAGCTCTGTTGTGTTGCAGAGGTGTCTGTCTGGCCCTTGCTGATTGGAGGGACTCCAAGAGAGCAGGTACCCCTGGATCTCTCCGCTGTCTTCCTGTAGGGGCGTTGGCTGTGATGGGTGAGGAAGAACACTGTGAGGGAGCTGTCTAGCTCAGTTATGAATTGGCCAGTAGCTGGGGTGCATGGGCCAGTCCCAGGAACTGGGCTCTAGACCTCTTCTCCCCCTCCCTCTACTTCCCTCTGGCAAAATCTAGGAGGGAAATAAGGAAGAAGACAGTTAGTACATGCAGCAGGTGCTTCACTATTCTCTGACAGGACCATTTGGGGGCACAGGTGACCTGCATTGCAGTCTCTCCCCAAGGCCACTACCCAGTTTCTGAGGCATGTATGAAATCCTTCCCAGTCTTCCAGGCACACTGCGGTCTTGAGTCCCACTGGGGCTCTGTTGGGATAGGAGGGGGTGTCAGAGAGTCACCTTCCAGAACAGTTGTACACTCTCTGTCCCGTGATCCAGTTGCTTCTTCTGCCACCATGTGTCCAGTCTGATGGTGGGAGCTGTAGATGGGGTGAAATGAGAGGGTTTTGTTGGGGAAGACCCTGGGGACTGGGCTAGGCTCTGATGGCTGCTCCTAGCTTCTCACCCTTAATGGTGGGCCTCAGCTGCAGGTCAGGGCTCCAGTTGCTCCAGAGTCCAGGCAGAGGGGAGCGGATGCATCGAATCTGCAGGGTGTATACTGGGGCCTGATGGAGCCCGCAGAGCTTGAAGTGGTCCTCGCTGCAAGGCAGGTGGGACACCTGGTGTGTGGAAAGTGACACTAAATGCAACTTGCCCTCTCTCAATCCCCCACCTCTGTCTCAAGGTTGGTCCCTGCCTCACCAGTGTCCAGATGGCTCCTCTAAGCTGTGGCTGGTAGCGGAGTTCACACTGCTGCTCTATGAATTCCCCGGGCTTCCACGGCTTCCAGCTCAGCCATAGGCAGCCCGGCTGGCGTGGGACTAGACCAGGGCTCATGTCCAGGGCCTGCAGTCCTGGAGGCTCCAATTTCACTGCAAGGGGTGGAGTTGTCAAACTTTTCCCCACCTCATGGGGAAAACTGCCTTATCACCTTTTTCCTCTCTTTCAGCCTCGTTTTATCTCTAGCTGTGCTGGTATGAGTATCTGCGTTTCTTCCTAGGTGAAGGCCTACTCCAGGGACTTTGAATTGATTGCTACATCTGCTTACCGCATTTTCTTTCCAGATATCCAGCAGCTTGCCCCCTCAGTTCCTCCAAGGATCTACTCAGCTGTCAACTTCTAAATTCCATTGGACTCCTATTTTATTAGTTTGCCATCTAAATTGTTGTACTGACCTGAGGGTGGGACTTTTGAAGTTTGGTTCACTGCCATATTTTTAGGATCACTACAGTCTAGTAGGTGTGTGTGTGTGTGTGTGTGTGTGTGTGTGTGTGTATGTATGGGTGGGGATGAGGGGATACTTCAAGAAATCAGCTGAAGGCCAAGCCTGATGACCCAACTTCGAGTTCAGTCCCAAAACTCATGTCAAAAGGCCCAACGCAATGGCACACATCTGTAATACCTGCACCATCATGGCAAACTGGAAGGTAAGGGCAGGAGAAAAACTCCCAGGCCATGTTGCCTGGAGTACAAGGGCAAGCATCAGAGACAAGAGAGACCCTCCGTTCAAGGTAGGAGAGAATGATTCCAGAAAGTTCCTCTGGCCTCCATATGTACTCCATGATATGTATGCACTGCCCCTATAAATAAGTAAAATAATAGGATGAGCCAGGTGGTGTTTTGGCACATTTTAGGCCAGCCCGGTGTACAGAGCAAGTTCCAGGACAGCTGGGGCTACCCAGAGAAACCTTGTTTTGAAAAATCAGTGAACAACTAAATAAATAAGATGAAAGAATAAACCGAGCCTCTGGTCCCTATTTCTCTCTTTTCTGCCTTTCTCCAGGTCTCCCAAAACCCTCCCTGTCCATGCCTAGGTCTGTATTTCCTCCCTGTGTCCCTCTAGGTCTCTGGATTTGGGGACTTCTCCCCTTTCTCACACCCAGTATCACTCACCAACATCCATGGGGTCAAGGCACAGCTTGGGGGACTCACTGGTCCCTAGTACGTTCTCTGCTTGCACCCAGAGGACCATATTCTGGTACAGGAGCAAGTGCTTGCGGGCGATGGAGCAGGTGCTTTGTCTGTCCTCGGGCACACAGTCCAAGATGGAGTCCTCCTGGTACCGACAGTCAGTGCGGCTCCTGCCAAGAGGCTGGGCTTTGGTGACAAGCAGAGGAAGAAGGAAAGACAAAGACACTCCTCCTCTTGTCCTTGCCTCTGACTCCCAATCCCCACAATGACTTGTTCCCCAACCCAGGATCTGGAGGAAGGGGCCAACATGGAAACCCTATGTACCTGAAGCTCTTTAGGGTGAAGTTGGTGGGTAGGTAGGTCTCCGGGCCTGGTTCCCATTGGCAGACCAGGCTGTTGATGGTGAGGTTCATGAGGCAGGACAGGTTGGAGGGGCTGGTGGGAGGATCTGGATAGGGTGGGAAGAATGTTAGGAGCCTTCCTGGTTCGGAGTGTGCATCTATGGCTTTACTGCCTTGGGCTGAACTATTCCTTCTGCAGTGTGGGCCTGTAAGAGCAGCTCCATTACTGTCAGGCACAGGGGTAAGCATCCCAGGCCCTCAGCAGCCTGGTGGCACCTTTGTCAGAGATAGCCCAGGTTTCATTCTGGTTTCATTCCTGAACCATTTGATCCTCACGTGACAGAACTGCTCCTGTGCCTCAGATTCCTTGGGTAACAGTAATCAACTTCCCTCCCAGGTTTCTTTAAGGGCCATTGGTTTGATTGAGAATGCCCCCACACCCCGAAAAGCACATGCCTGAATACACAGTTCTGGTTGGTGGAATGGTTTGGGAAGGCTTGTTGGAGAAGATGTGTCACTCAGGGTGGGCTTTTAGATTTCAAAAGATCTGTTCCATTTCCAGTTAGTCCTCTCTGTCTCCTGCTTGCTCTTCAAGATGTAAACGCTCAGCTGTTTTTGCCACTCTGCCTTTGCTCCACCTTCATGGACCATGACCCTCAGGAACTGCAAGCCCAGTTAAATGCATGCTTTCTCTTATAAGATTCCTTGGTTATGGCGTTTTAGCACAGCAATGGAAAAGTAACTCAAATGAGGGCTGAGTGACTTCCCCTGTACAGGGCACTCACAACTGTGCTATGCAGGCAGGCGCTGCAGTGATCACAGCTTTCTTTGTTTGTGGAGACAGATCTCAATCACACAGTCCAGGCTAGTTTCTAACTCACCATCATCCTGTCTAAGCTTCCAAGTCCTAGGATCCCAGAAATGTGCCTCCATGCCTGGCTCTGTTGATTGGTATGGTGCTAGGATTGGAACCCAGGGTCTTGCTTATGTTAAGTATGTGTTCTACTATGGGGCTACATCCTCAGCCCTAGTACTAATTTTTTTTTGGTGGGGGGATGGGATAGACAGGGTCTCACTATGTAGCCCTAGTGGTCCTGGAACTCTCTATGTAGATTAAGAAGCTATCCTCCGTATCACAGAGATCTTGGAAAGCAGAGGCAGGTGGATCTCTGTGAGTTCGAGGCCAGCCTGGTCTACAGAGTGAGTGCCAGGACAGCCAGAGCTACACAGAGAACCCTGTCCAAAAAAAAAACCAAAATCCACCTTCCCCTGCTGGGATTACAAATGTGCCATTATGCCTCTGTTGTTATTCTTTATACTTCATCTTGACACAAACTCCAGTCTGCTGGATTTGGAAAGACAACTGAGACTGGGCTTAGGAGGAGCTGGAAGTGAGCTTTTATGGCCAAGGACCTGAGCTAAACAGCCATGTAGTTTTCTACAAGGACACTGTGGAGTGTGGCCTTCAGTAAGTCACTTGCCCTCACTAGTTATCAGTTTCCTCATGTGGAGAATGGGCTAAATAATAACACCTGATGGGAAGAGCTACGCCCTCTGCCCTCTGTCATGCTCACAAAGGGCCACTTGAGCAAGGTCATCGCTCTCCCTGGTTCTGGCAGAAGAGCTTTGGAAACAGACGGGTGGATGGTGGGAGGGACTTACAGCCTGCTTGAAGCTCAGCTTGATCCAGGACCTGGAAGCTGTTGGCCCATGGCACTAAGCAGGAGAGAAAGGCCTTTGTGTGGTTCACATGAGGCAGAGTAATGGTGGATTCCTGGCTTCCATCGCCAAGATGCCGCTGTCTGTCTCCAGGCTGGTTTGGTCCATCTTGCAGTCTCCATAGGATCTGTGGCTCTCGGGCTAGTTTACTGCAGTTTGGGCTGATGGTACAGGAGGCCGTGACAGGGCCCCCCAGGCGGATGATGGGGACTGAGATCGTGATGTGCCCACAGCTCTCCAGACCTGGATTGGTAGAGGGTGAGCCTTGGAGGACTCCTCTGTCAGGCCAACATGAGCCATGTCAAGACCTGTGGGCTCCTAACCTCAGAGGCCTCCTCTGCCTTTCACTGCCCCATCTGGAAGGACATGGGGACTAAATGTGAAGAGTAAGTATGGGGCTTACAAGATGCACTATAGGGAGAGAGAGACAACCATGTGTCTGTAAATGGCTACCGATGGGCTCTGCAGAGAAAAGCAGATCCTGGTTCGCATTGATGTGAACCTTCTTTACAGCATGAACATCCCCTTGAGGTGTGAACACTCCCAGAAGTACGAACCTATGAACCCTTCCTACGGTGTGACTACACCCTGGGCTATGGACACTTCCTGTCATGTGAATGTGTTCCTAGCTGTGAATGCTTCCTGTGATGTGAACATGCCCTGGGGTATAAACACTTCCTGTGATGTAAACACCTTCCCCATGATATTCGTGCCCCCCCCCTGCCCACTGTGTGAACATTTGTGTCCCGGGCCTTCCCTGAATGCAGTTATGAATGCTGTCTATTCCTCTTAGATAACTCCAATTCCTCATTAGGGAGGGACTGGGTAGCGAAAGCCACAGTCAGAGTGATAAGAACCCCCCAAGGCCACAGCAATCCTTGCCAAATTCAGATCTGATTGTAGAAGCCTTGATTGTGACACTTCAAAGGCATGTGACAGCCTGCAAAGGCAGGCTGGTGTGGTGGGTTGATGAGCTTAGACACGTGGACTAGATTTTTAAGTCTTACTTATTATTAGTGATCCTAGTATGTGTCAGTGGGACTCCCTGTGTCTTACTACTTTCATCTGTGAATAGAGATAAAAAATGGTTCCCACCAGTTAGATCCTAGAGCTGTCCCTGTAGAGTGCACCAGTTATGCCTTCCCAAAGCTGCTAAGATCCTGGCATGTAACAGCCCTCAGGTAGGATGGGACTAAGGTTAGCTTCCTACTTCATACCCTTATATCCTAGTCAGCACTGCCACTAATGGCTAAAGTCAGAGACCCCTCCATTCTAAAGGAATTTCCTCTGTTCTGTGGGTTGCTGTTGGATCTCCACTCCAGCCTCCTGGGGCTGGGAGGCATTATTAAGGACCTAATTCCTGGCAGTAAGTCTCAATGCCTGTCTATGGGGAGTCAGCCTCGGGCTTGTTTTCCTTCCTTTGTGCCTCTGGAATAAATCAGATTTTTTTTTTTTTTTTTTTTTTTTTTTTTTTTGAGACAGGATTTCACTGTGTACCCCGGCTGTCCTGGAACTCACTCTGTAGACCAGGCTGGCCTTGAACTCACAGAGATACACCTGCATCTGCCTCCTGGGTTCTGGGATTAAAGGCTTGTGCCACCACTGCCCAGTTGAGAGGATCAGATGTCCTGAAACAATTGTGCAGAACCATAGCTGGCAGGTCATTACCCTTAGTCAAGGTTAGGACAAAGTTCCACACCCTTCACACAGGCCCTGGCCTCACTCTCACTCTTTCAGCTCAGGCTATGGCTTCTGCTCACAGACGCTGGGTCTATTCCTGAAGAAACATGATCCCTCCCATCTGTGGACATTTGCACCCCGTTGTTCCTGTCATGGTGCTCTTGTGACCCTCTCTCACCAGATTAGCATGTGTGCATCTTGGTGACCAGCCTGAATCCTGGAGTGTTCTTTCCATCCCTTTGTAATTAGAATCATGACTGATCTGCTACCTCTAAGTTCTGTGCTGTAGAGATCACACTCCCAGAGTGTGGCACACAGTAACCTGGACACCTGTACCTCCCTTTTAATACTCCTCCCTGGCCCCCCACTTACTTTTAGGGAGTAGGAAGAGGATCAGGGCAGCTCCGGTTAGGGTACAGTCTCCCAGACCCACCATTGTGCCAACTTGCTGTTTACCTGGAGGCAGGGAGAGATGGTTAAGAACAAGCCAGAGCTTTCTCCCAGCTCAGCATTAAGGAAATGACACACACGCATACACAGTCTCTCTCTCTCTCTCTCTCTCTCTCTCTCTCTCTCTCTCTCTCTCCTCCTTCCCTCTGTGTGTGTGTGTGTGTGTGTGTGTGTGTGTGTGTGTGTGTGTGTGTGTGTGTGTGTGTGTCACAAGGTGAAACCTGTCTCCCAGAAAGAACAGGGATCAGAGCCATTAGGAACACAAGCTTTCCTTCCCTCCTGCCCAGGACATCTCCGTCTAGTAACCCTTTTGCTGGCTAGTTTTGTGTCAGCTTAATACAAGTTAGAGTCATTTGGGAAGAGGGACCTTCAGTTAAGAAATTGCACCCCCCCACACACAAGATTAGCCTGTGGGCAAGCCTTGATTGATGCTCGATGTGGGTGGAAGGACTCAGCTCTCGGTGGGCGGTGCCACCCCTGGACTGGTGGTCCTGGTGCTCTCAGAAGGCAGGCTGAACAAACTGTAGGGAGCCAGCCAGTAAGAAAACTCCACCATGGCTGTTGCTTCCGTGAGCCTCATGTCCCCGCCCTGACGTCTTCTCTCAGTGAAGGACTGTTGTTGCCTGGAAGTGTAAGCTGAAACAAACCCTTTCCTCTCCAAGTTGCTTTTGACCAGAATGTTTTCTCCCAGCAATAGTAGACCTTAACTAAGAAAATGACCTCATATCGGCACACCAGTTGGACTATCTCTCATCACCATTTGCACACACATGTTCACACAGAGCAGGAAAGACTTAAGCCCCCAGGGCTTGGGATGCTGGTTCCCCTCTCCACTCATTTGTGGTTGTACCTAGGCCTAGCCCATACCTGGTGCCACCTTATCCTTCCATAGACTTATGTCAAGAGCAGTCAACTGAATGCAGAAAAGACCAGGCATCCTCCTAGGTTGCCTGAGGCAGGCATGTTTGGCATCAGTACATCCTCTACAGAAGGCCTGGGTGTGGTCCTAGGAGCATGGGCCTGTTGGAACTTATGCCTGCTATATGCGAAGAGGCCGAGAGCCCAGTTCTGACCATGGCTCCAACACTTACCTGCCTGGTGAACTCAGATAAGTTACTTCACTTTTCTGAGCCTCAGTTTCTCCATTTGCGAAAAGACGATTAACACTAACACTCATGCCTCAGCAGTGCTGTAATGACGAAGTGAGAGAGTTAAGATTAAAGCCTTTGGCACCGTGCTCAAGGAACAAGCCCTCATAAGCAGTGGCTATCTGGGTGAGCCCTAAAGCAGGGAAATAGCCAATGGTACCAGCAAGACTTAGTGCCTGTCCCCACAGCCTCCTGGAACAGCCACCAAGCCTTTGTCTGTGCTACCATGCGTGGCCCGTTTCTGGGTCTGCTTCTAGCTCCGAGGGTCTCAGGTAGCTCCTGTCACTCTCGCTGTCTGTTGGACTCGGCAGCTGCTCTCACTGTGCTCAATGACACAGCTGATGCCATAAGCCATTGCTGCTACAGCATCCTCTCTTCTTACTGTCCCCTCCCTTACTCGTCATTGCCAACCTTCCCCCTTGACTCCCACCTCCTGTCCTGCTCTTTTGAGATTCTGTCTGTGGGAAGAGAGTGAGGAAGGGGACATTGGAACTAAACTAAGGGATAAAGATAGGGGTGGACGGATGGATTAATGGATAGATAGATGGGTAGATGGGTTGGGGGTAAAGAGATACACTGAGATAGACTGAGGCAGAGCCTGGTCCAGTGGCATGGGCCCGAGATCCCAGCTACCTTGGAAGTGGAGACAAGTATATTTCAAGTTCAAGGTCAGCCTGGGCAATAGAAGAAATTCAAATCTAGTTTGAGCATCTTGGTGAGAACCTATCTCAAAAATATAAAGCAGCTGGGGCTGAGGCTGTAGCTAAGTTGGTAGAATGCTTGTCCAGCACACACAAAAGCCTAAGCTTGATCCCTAGCACCACACTGAGAATTGGGCATAGTGGTGCAGGCCTGTAGCCCTAGCACTTGGAATGCAGAAGGATCACAAGTTCCAGGTTCTTATCTGCTTACATGATGATCAACCTCATCTGCATGAGAGCCACACACTTTAACAACAATAACAACAACAAGATAAGGCCAAGACAAGGAACAGATAGAAGGAGACGTGGAGAGGTGAGCTGTGAAAGCTAGACCAGTGGATCTAGAGACGCAGGGAAGCCCAGCAGGCCAAGTCTTGAAGCAACTGTTTCAAGTTAAGAGGCAAAGGGAACTGGGAGAGGAGAGAAAGAGAGGCTCAGGGAGTCCGAGGCAGCCATACTTGCCAAGAAGAAGCGTGCCAAAGGGCTGAAAACAGGCAGCAACCAAGAAGGAAACCGTGGCAGGTCCGGACACTAGCACACATCTGAAGGAGAGACTCCGAGAGGGATGTGTTCATCCCTGGGCTCAGCTCCTGTTCCCAAACAGATTCAGCTGTCTGACTTCCCAAGCCACGCACAGAGAGAACTCCCAGTTCCCAAGGACCACCTGTCCCAGGCCCCCCTGAAGTGTCCCTGGCAATGCTGGGTATGGTCTGGGGCCTCCAGGGCTCTGCCCCCCCTACTTACACTGAGGCCAGGGCGGTGTGCCCAGCCTCCCTGTGTTTGTTCTCTCTTCTCTTGCGCCTCTCAAGTTCCTGAAACTTCTCTTTCTTGCTCCGTCGTTAATGACAGGCCAGGGGACCCAGGATTGCGACACCTTCCTGGCTTCTCTCCTGCTCTACCCTGAGCCCTCACCCTTGGGGGACATAGGCAGCCCCTTCCTCTCAGGAAGGAGGTTGAGGGAGACTGGTGAGCCAGCGACCTTCCTGCCTCAGGGGTCTTAGAGGGCTGGGCATTGTGGTAACCTGGCTCGAGGCCCCCTCTCCCTTCTCTCCGGATTTCCTGAGCTCCCTGCTTTGAGGTTGTGCAGGGCACCATAGACAACACAGCCAAGGGAGGGTTGGGGTCTATAAGTGTTCATTCAAAACTGAAGCAGGAAAAAAAGACAAGGAAAAGTAAGGAGGGGAGAGCCCACCCCACTGAGTCTGGTTGGAGCCTGATTTCTAAACAGGTAAAGTTTACTCAAGGTTGTCTTCCCTCGACAACTGAAAACCTGCCTTTTTCTAGGACTCTCATCGGAAAACCACCCTGACAGTAAAAGGTCATGCCCTTACCTGTTTGTACCGTCCTGGTGGCTCCCAGTTTTATCTTGTCAGGTTTTAGTCTCTTCCAATAGGACTCAGAACCCACCCCATAATTTCAATTATCAACAAAGAGAGGGGAAACCCACATATGGTGGTGGAACCTTTAATCGAGGCATTCAGGAGGCAGAGGCAGGCGGATCTGTGTGAGTTCAAGGCCAGCCTGGTCTACAGAGCTAGTTCCAGGACAACCAAGACTATTATTACACAGAGAAACCCTGTCTGGAAAAGCACAACAACAAAGCAAAGCAAAGCAAAGCAAAAAAAACCCAACCCAACCCAAACCAAACCAAACCAAAACAAAACAAAAAAAACCCAAAAATCAAAAAACCAAAAAACCCCAAACACCCTTTCCCTAAAAGAAAGAGAGTAGAAAAACATTCTTAGTTTGAAAAATCACCAAAATAGTATATATTAGTACATTAGGCAGGGTTCTAGAGCAATAGTTCTCGACCTCCCCAATTGCCTTAACCGTTTAATACAGTTTCTCATGTTGTGGTGACCCCCAACCATAAAATTATTTTCATTGCTTCTCCATAACTGTAATTTGTTACTGTTATGAATAATAAGTAGCTGTGTTTTCTGATGGTCTTAGGCGGCCCCTGTTGAGAACCGCTGCTCTAGACGAACAGAACCAATTGAGTGAACACACATACATTATGCAATAGTCTAAGTAGTAGCAATAGCCATCTTACATCTAAACACCCACCTGGGAAATCCTCAGGACATGCTGGCTGCCTCAGCAGTCCCAAGATGGTTCTGAAGACCCAGAGGGTGTCTGGTCCTTGGTCAATGTTGGAAGGCTGGAAACATTAATTTTGACTTGGATTGTCTGTCGGGGTGGCAGCAATAGGGTAGGTTGAATGGTAGCAGAGGGAAGGTCAGGCAGGGAAGCAAAGGCTGACCAACCTTCTTTCTTCCATATCATGCTTTTGATCTAGGCTCCCACCTGAAGGCACCGCCCATATTTGGGGTGGGTTTTCCAACATCAATTAAGGAAGGCCGACAAGATAACTCCTCAGCTGAGAGCTCCTGCTCAGGCGATTCTAAGTAATGACAAGTTGACATTTAAAATCAAGCATCATGATCAATTCTGTATCAATGAGACACAAACAGGTCACTTTAAAAGCCATAACCTTCCTTAGCCAGGATTGGTGGAGCATACCTTTAATCCCAGCACTTGGAAAGCAGAGGCAGGGGGAATCTCTGTGAGTTCGAGGCCAGCCTGGTCTCACAGAGCTAGTTCTAGGACAGTCAGGGTTACACAGAGGAACCCTGTCTCAAGAGAAAAAAAGTCCCTCAACTGTAAACTTCTATGACATTTCAACATATTATGACACCAAAGAAACAAATATCTGTTCTAGTTAGGTTTCTATTGCTGTGATAAAATCCATGACCAAAAGCAGTTTAGGGGAGGGAAGGGTTTATTTCAGCTTACACTTCCACGTCACAGTCTAGCTTTGAGAGCTTAAGCAGAGGCAGGAATCATGGAGGAAGGCTACTGGCTTACTCATTGGATCATGCTCAGCTAGCTTTCTTAAATAATCCTGGATGTCCTGCCCAAGGATGATACCGATACCGATCTGTGCAACTCTCTTACTGAGGTTCCCTCTTCTTACCAGACTCTAGGCTGTGTTAGGTGGACGGTAGTTCAGGGATATGGGATGTTTTCCACAGCTGGTGATTTTTTTTTTTTTGTTCATCTGCATGATTCTCTTGCAATTATCTACTGATACTTTTCTGAGGATTCAGGCTACTCACAGTTAATAATTTACTACCTGGTACATTTTAGGTACCAGCGCACGGTCCCGGCAACATGTTAATGCCAGGACTCTTCCTCCACCGTGTAGCCAGTATCCTGTGCATGGTTCAGACTTCGAGAGTCTAAAATTATTTTAGCCATACCTAAGGATAAAAACTTTTCTGGCTGTGCATTGGTGGTGCACGCCTTTAATCGTAGCACTCAGGATCTACAGAATTAGTTCCAGGACAGGCTCCAAAGCTACACAGAGAAACCCTGTCTCAAAAAAAACAAAACAAAAAAAGTTTTCTGGTGATAACTCAATCCCCTGTGCACAATAAAACTTAAGGCATAACTACTTCGAAATTCTTCGTAAAGATCATGTGACATTGCCCATAAAGATGGGTTCTCTAGATTGACTACATGTGTTAATCTTAAGGGTCTGGGGTAGGATCTGGCGTGGTCTCAGTCATACAGATAGCACAGCATCAGGCTATAAAACCACCTCCATTCCCAGCCTTCTGGGCAGAAAACAGGTAACACAGCCTTGCTGTTTAACATTCTGATTTCCCTTAGAGCTTATCTGTGAGCCCAAGGGCCTCATACCTTCTACGACCCTCCTTCCAGGGCTGCCCACACCCACCAGTCTTTCTGACTGAGGAGAATCTGTGCCTAGCACCTGGAAGACAGCATTCTTGATCCAGTCCTCAGCCAAGGATGCGAGGTGGTTCCAGCTTTGGCTTTCACAGAGTACTACACTCTTGTCTTCTGCTCTGACTCTGCAGCTCATCTTGCCCTCTGACTAATAGCAGAAGCCTGGCCACCTAAATCCCTACCTACACCTTCTCAACACTGTGACCCTTTAATACAGTTCCTCATGTTGTGGGGACCCCACAGCCATAAAAGTATTATCGTTGCTACTTCATAACTGTGATTTTGCTACTGTTATGAGTTGTAATGTAAATATTTTGGGGAGAAAGACGTTTGCCGAGGGGGTGCATTAGTGGTTCTAGTCGGCAGCCCACCTCCCCTTCTGTCATGTGGACATCCACTCCCACTTGTCTTTTGCTCCGGCCAGCCTGCCCAGGCTCTGTGACACTTCTGTGCTTCCGTTCTTGCCAGACAGGTGAGCCCCTGTCATCTCTGCCAAGTGAATCTCCTTCCTGGTCTCGGTCTAGAGCAGCATCGGGTATCCTTCCCCTTGACCATCTTGTAACCCAGTGTTGGACTGTTGGTGTCTTCAAAGTCCATGTGGGCAGAAACTACACCCTGGCTTCCACTCACAGCTCAGCACAGCGAGAAGCTATAGACAGCCCTCTTTCCTGTTGGGCTGCAGAATCCTGGGAACAGGGTTAATCCTCCAGCCTCTGCTTTCCCACCTGCCACAGGGATAAGTTGCTCTCCTCAAGGGAAGATTAAAGGAACTGTCAGAAGCGCAGTGTTGGAGCCTGGCATGGTGACATGCACCTGCAATCTCAGTGCTGGCCCTCAAGTTCCTGGCTAGCCTGGGCTACATGACGACTTACAGGACCTCAAGCTCCAGGCTAGCCTGGGCTACTTATCCCGACCTTGTCTCAAAAGTAAACAACCACAAATACAACACCACCAGTCCTCACATCCACATCCCAAACAACACAAGCCAACCAAGTGAAGACAAACAAAGCAGAACAAAAAAACCACGCAACCAGTGCTCGGCATGGTAGCCAGCACACAATAGGCATTCAGTCACACTGCTTTCCCTTTCAATACTCCAGAAACCACTTTTCTGATCTCCCTGGTCCAATCTCCTCTGAGAACTTAACTAGGAAACAGAACTGTTGGGGCTGAAATGAAAATCAGATGTGAGGAAATGAAAGTTGGATTTGCGGAAGCACTTTTTTTTGGGCAAGAAGCATCAGTGAGTAGAGAGGCTGAGAGCATGGACTGAAGAGTCACACTGCTTGCTTTTGTCATTTCCTGTGAGACCTAGGCAAGTCATCTAAGGTCTCTGAGCCTCAGTTTTGTCATGTTTTGTTTTGTTTTTAAGATTTTATTTATTTCTGTGTGTGCCACAGTGCATGACAGGAAAAGGCCATCAGATCCCCTGGAACTGGGGTCGCATATAGTTCTGAGTTATCTGCTGTGAGTGTATGCAATTGAATCTGGGTCCTCTGCAGGAATAGCAAGTGTTATTTTGTTTTGTTTAGAGACAGGGTTTCTCTGTGTACCAGCCGTGGCTGTTCTGGAATTAGCTCTGTAGACCAGGCTGGCCTTGTTGTACTCAGCCTGCCTCTGACTCCTAAGTGCTGAGACTAAAGGCATGCATCACTACTGCCCGGCTTGACTGTTGAACTTCTCCTGACTTCACTTCCTGAGTGTTAAGATTAAAAGCCCAGTTTATATGTTTTGGGGTCAAATCCAGGACTTGGTGTATGCCAGACTATTGCTCTAGCACCCGAGCCACATTCCCAGCCTGACAGCTTAAAGATAGGATCTGCCTCATAGGATCCTTGAGAGAAATCAGTGTGGCAAATGTTTAAGGGCTGTTTACTATGGGCATTAAAGTGCTCAAGGCAATGGGCATCAATCACCCTTTCACCTGCATTGGGCATCTGCTTGATGTACTTCCTCTTCTTGTCCCCTCCTTCCTCCATCAGATGAGGCCTCTGTGGGTTGGAACACTCCCTCCCTTCCCAGCAATGTCCTATTCTCAAAAGCCTGGACACCAAGAGCTGGACCACGGGGGACTACTGCATGGGCAGGGAACTGTTGGGTCTGGAGGATCTTGGTCAGAAATTGCTGCAGGCCAGCCAGACAGCTTGAGGGTGCGGAAGCGGGGGCTGTGCTCTGCCTGGGCTTGCTCTGGGTGGAATATAGCAGTCAGCCAAGATTGTGCAAACAGATCGTTGTGCAAACACATCCCTGTGTATGACCTTGATTGTGCAAATAGGTGTTTACTGGAGACTATCCGGCTTGGGCAGTGTCTTTACGAAAAGCACCAGTTGTCACCTCAGAACCAGCATCTGAGCTGGGTGTGGTGGATGTGTCTAGCATCCCAGTTCTCCAGAGGCTTCAGCAGGAGGATGGAGAGTTGCAGGCCATTCCTGGGCTGTGTGGAGAAAGTGTCTCAGAAAAGCATCACCACCACTACTACCACCATCTATGAGCCCTCTAGCAAACAGCATCATTCTGTACAGAACTTGATGGTTCATCTTTCTTATTTCCAGGCTCAGAGACAATGCCCTCCAGTATTTCATCATAAACTTCCCTTCATTTGCATAGTCAAGGCATTTGACACTCAGGATTGCTTTCAAATACACACACATGTACACAACACACGTGTACATACTTATATATGTATAATTTTTTTCATCTTTTTTTTTCCTTGGGGGAGGGTGGTTTTGAGACTGGGTTTCTCTGTGAAGCAGTCTTGGCTGTCCTGGAACTCACTCTGTAGGTCAGGCTGTCCTTGAACTCACAGAGATCCGCCTGCCTCTGCCTCCTGAGTGCTGGGACAAAAGGCATGCACCACCACTGCCTGGCTTAATCTTTTCATCTTTAAAAATCTCATGTGCACATGTCTTTGTGTGTTCTGGAGAAGTCTTCAGGACTATAGAGCAGGCAGTTGTAAGAAACCTGACAAGGGTGGAATTCCATTCCCTGAAAGAGAAAAAAGTGTTCCTGCCTCTGAGCTGTCTCTGCAGCCCTCCTAATGCTGTCTCAAGATAAGCTTCCCAAGTTCAAGACTCTTTGTTTGCCTCTGAGACTGAAACTCAGTTAGGAAACTGAGGCCCAGACGTGATCTGCTGATGTCACACAGTTTGAGACTGGAGCCCTGATTAGGCCACACCCTCACCTCTCTTCCAGACCCATCCACATGTGACCCTAGATCTTGGCTCTAGTCCTGGAGTGGAGTGGGATCCAGCTGGGAATTGAGGGGGTGGGTGGGATTCAAAAGGAGGAGAGTCTGTGTGGAACAACAGTGGGAGCAGAGGCCGAGGGGCGAGACGAGGTGTGCGTGAGTGTGTGTGTGTATGTGTGTGTGTGTGTGTGTGTGTGAGAATATGAGAGTTCCTACGAGTGTGGCATGTGTAGGAGTGAGTGTGTATAGCATGGGAGTGAATGTATGAGTGTGAGTGAGTGTGTATAGCATGGGAGTGAATGTATGAGTGAGTATGAGTGTGTATAGCATGGGAGTGAATGTATGAGTGAGTGTGTATAGCATGGGAGTGAATGTATGAGTGAGTGTGAGTGTGTATAGCATGGGAGTGAATGTATGAGTGTGTGAGTGTGTGTGAGCATGGGAGTGAATGTATGAGTGAGTGTGAGTGAGTGTGTGTGAGTGTGTATAGCATGGGACTGAATGTATGAGTGAGTGTGTGTGTGTGTATGAGCATGGGAGTGAATGTATGAATGTGAGTGAGTGTGTATGAGCATGGGAGTGAATGTATGAGTGTGTGTGTGTGTATAGCATGGGAGTGAATGTATGAGTGAGTGTGTATAGCATGGGAGTGAATGTCTGAGTGAGTGTGAGTGAGTGTGAGTGAGTGTGTATGAGCATGGGAGTGAATGTATGAGTGAGTGTGTGTGTGTTCCTCAAACAGGTAAGAGGCACTTTGAAGGGCCTGGGAATGGGGGTGGGGTGAAGGTCTGCATTCTAGATTAGATGCAACCTTGACTCTATGACCGTGAATAGCACTGGCAGTCCTACTTCCTGGGTTTTCCCTTGTGGGAAGCCCCTCAGACACTCCAGTCCCTCACCCCAAACTGAGTTCTTTGCATTTTCTTTTGAAAATCTATTTCCTGTTCTGTCTAGTGGCTCGTCTGAAGAAACCCCTTTGCCCTCATCGGTATCTGGCCTGGCATGCCTCCTGGTGGGTTCTGTTCCTTCTCTGTAGCCTCAAGTCCCCTCAGGTGCCCGGGTACTGTCTGTTCCAGTTAGTAACTGTCAATCTGATGCAGGCAAAAACCGCTCCCTCCCTCCCAAAGAGTCTCAGTTGTGAAGTTTCTCTGTTGGGTTAGTCTGTGAGCATGTCTGTGGGAGGATTGTCTTAACTGACCTTGTGATGGGCACCATTTCCTGGGCAGGTGGTCTGGGGCTGCTTGTGAAAGCTAGCTAAGCAGAAGCCTGTGGGCGAGCCATCCAGCAGCTTTCCTCCACGGTTCCTGCCCAACTTCCCTCAATGGTAGATTGGGTGTGGAAGTGTAACCCTAACCCTGCCCCAAGCTGCCTTGGTTAGAGTCCTTTATCATAGCACCAGGAAGGGAAGATGAACACTGTCCATCAAGTATCTGGATGGCTGTAACAGCTTCTTGTTGAACTCTGGGTTACTGCCCATAGGACAATTCTAGGTGACATTCAAGACCTCACCTTTCCCAGCCCCAGGGCCTCTTCCCTGGGTTCTTCTGTCACCTTGCTTCTTTCTTTCTGTGAGCCCAACACTTAAGCCATTCCACTTCCCATCACTGTCCCATGTGGTCTTTCCATAGCTTCAGGTCCTTCTCGTACCTCCCTTCTGCTCAGAATGCCATTACGTCTACAGAAGACTGTCTCGTGCTTCCAAACTCAGCATCAGCTCTCCTGGGACCGCCTGAATCTCCCAGGCTTGGTTGGATGTTGCTCCGCTGGGCTCTCAGGGACTGACCCTGTGAAGGCAGGGGTAGACCTATGACTCTGGGACCATAAGAGACTGATGTGCCAATGCCACCCAGTTACAGAGGTATAGTCTTGTCCACTTTGTGGCAGTCAGCATTGCATTATCCTGCTTCCCTGACACTCAAATAGGCAGGGTTCCCTCTCTGCTTTTGATAGGTGCTCCGGAGCAAGCAATGGGTGGAGCAGGATTCAATGATGGTGAGGGAATTACAGGAGCGCAGGCAGAGGCGAGGTTGTACCAGCTGCCCAGGGCCTCTCTTGGGGGAAGGATTCTCACTTTTTCTCCTCTCTTCATGTCTCCTGCCCATGGGAACTTAGCTCAGCATTGCAGGACCTGGTAGCTATAGTAGGATTGGAGAAGGACTGTGCCGATAAGAATGCAGTAGACATCAGTGGCTGAGACACATACTTGCTCAGATGCTTATCTGGCTTGCAGGAAAACTCTCCCATAGGCAAAGGTATGTGCCCCAGGCCAGACTGCTTCTGCCTCATTATGAACTTCTTGGAAGAAGGCTCTAGAGATTGCCAACTCCTCCTAACCAGACAGCTGTCTTAGGCACCGCCACTCTGAGTTTTGCAGGTCAAAGTGAGAAGGTAAATATTTTTATGTATCCTTTTTCCTAAAAACATTACCAGGAAGAGAAGCCAGAAGTACAAGGACAGGCTGAAGAATAGAGAGGTGAAGGCATAACAGAAGGTCTGGATCATTGTCTCGGTCTGCAAACTTCCTATTTCCCCATTCTGAACTGGATCCTGAGAGGGAAGAGGATTTCTGTTCCCAGGAGTGGCCAGTTCTTTGGCTCCATCCTCTGCCTCTTCAGTCTGAACCCAGGGAGCACAGGGTTAGATGCCTGCCCACAGACAAGCCTTTGGGTTGGGAGGCACAGGGCAGAAGGGCTGTGACTGTTGAAATCTTGTGGTTGTAACTTTCTTAGGAGTAGTTTAGACTGCAGATCCAAGGCTGGGTTTGTGATCTCTAACAGCTGTCTGGTCTCCTGTGCGATTTTCTCATGCTTTCTGGAAAGCCTGTTCATTTAATTCATTCATTCACTTCCTTACCACACTCATGGCTTACCTCTTTATTTTCCCATTTATTTCTTAGCCATCTATCTATCCACCACATCCATGCACTCGTTCATCCATCTGTCCTCTAAACCATTCATCTATCTACCATTCATCCACTCAACCCCCATCCATCCATCCATCCATCCATCCATCCATCCATCCATCCATGCATCCATCCACTAATCCATCCTTGTGATCATCCATGCATCCATGCACTCTTCCATCCTACATTTTTGCACACCAACTACCAATCAGCTTTTGAGCTTGAGGCTAATATGTGAATCAGACTACAGGCTCTTATAACCTGTGACAAGCAAAGTTCACTCATCCCCATGGGTGTTATACTGTCAGCCTTTCCTAAGACCTCCAAGTATCTCCTATACCCAAGGACACCTACCATTTCCCTGCTACTCTCACGAATCTTCTCCGAAGCTCTAGGAATTACAGGAATCAGAAATATGGTTGGTGTTCCTGATTCTCAACTTTGTATCTGATGTGGTGCTGGATTCCTTGGAGCTAGAGTTATAGGTGATTGTCAGCTACCTGATGTGGGCTCTGGAAACTGAACTCAGGTTCTCTGCCAGAACATCTGAGCCATCTTTCTAGTCCTTTCTTTATTTTTTATATGGTGTGTATGTGTATGTCACACATATGTGTGTATTTGTGAGTTTATGTACATACATGAAGAGGCCAGAGCAGGGTGTGAGATGTCCCTCTCTATCACCCTCTACTGTATTCCCTTGAGGCAGAGTCTCTTACTGAACCTAGATCTTACTGTTTGGTGGATAGCAAAAAATTATTCAGAATAGAGCTAGAGATACAGTGCAATTCAGTGAGTGCTTTCCCAGTGTACAAGAGGTCTTAGATTCAAACACACACACACACACACACACACACACACACACACACACACACACACAATGTTTCAGGGACCAATCTCAGGCTGTAAGGTTTATGCAGCAAATGGTTTTGACCCTTGAGTCACCTCTCTGCCCCGCCCCCATTTCTTTTGGGGGAGCGGAGAATACAGCCCTGTGAACACCTAAGGCAAGCTTTAGATGGGTAAATTGTACAATATGTGAATTATATTGCGACAAAACTGTTTTCTGAGAAAACATTTAAAAGGAAGTCTATTCTTTAACCTCTATAAGAAAGTAATCTGAAGAAACCCCACACGAACAGACCCATTTCTTTCCTATAATTCTGT